>JAJHZJ010000468.1:721343-3121343 GCA_023548195.1 Bettongia penicillata ogilbyi
CTCATTGATGAGGTAAGCATGTACAGGCTAAAGTATTATTCATACAGTTACCTTAAGATTTCTCATCTTAAGACCAATAACTATTTCTCGTAGCATGAGTTACCCATAACATTTAAAGTAGGAAATGACAAAAGTCAGAAAAAAGTAATCATTTATATTTTTATTCTGAATATTTCTGTCTATATTTTGTCTGCTGTGTCATACCTCACATACCTTTCTATGACAGGAAAAATGATTTCTAATCTTCCTGATAGGGGGATAATTTTATTGATCTCTATTTTATTTGAGGTTTTCTTCATGATTCAGCAGATCAGAAACTCTACAGTTCTGTTGGCTACCTAACATTTAGTGAAGGGTTTATGGAGTTGAAATTATGTGTCATAGTTTATAATAGCCATGGGATTTCATTTCAGCACCAAGGAGAGTGCTCTAATGTTTCCTAAACCCTTTCAAACCTAGATTGTAGTTTTCAAAACACATGTAAACTAGAATATATGCATCCCAGTTTACATACATATATATAAATTTATATTGAAGAAGTATTTTGACAGGATCCCAAGCAAAAACATTCATATAAACATTTCTTTTCACTTTAGTAAAACACTAGGGTGAAATTGTGTAGTTCTGGTCAAGTTATGCTTGTAAATCTATTTTTACATGCTTGTAATAAAAATAAGTGCTTTCTTTGGAACTGTCTTTCATAATTTGTATATTTTGCTAAGATTATTTTTTTACTTAGATCTCAGTAGAATGAAGGATCAAGGGAGTAACACTCAATAAAATTCCAATTTAATATGACCTGCCCTTAATAATAGTAACTCAAATTCATATAGTTCTTTAAGACTTATGCAAAATTTTCATCACAACTACTCTGAAGGAAATAGAGTATGTATTATTTATCTCTATTTTACAGATGAAAGAATAGACAAAACTACTAAATGTGAAATCTGGAGTTCAGAACTAGGTCTGTCCTAACACTAGAAGCAATACTTTTCCCTACTATACAATGCTACCACTAATGAAAAGGCACTTTATATCTCTAACCCAAGAAGTGTGCTTCGACCTTTCACTTTAACAACTTCCCCTCTCCAAATAAAGGAAAATTTTTAGAGCCAGTGAAAGTATACCCCAGAGAATGCTTTTGGTCATTCTCACTTTAGCTTTCATTCTATGTGGAAATTAATCAGCCTTCCTGATTCCTTAGAAGTCTCCAAGATTGAAAATGATAGAATCATAGATTTGAAGCTAGAAGGAATTTTGGAGATCTTCATTTCCAATTCCTTCATTTTACGTATTAGAAAACTGATGCTCCAGGGGGGTTAAGTCACTTGTCCAACGCAACATAGCAAATATCTATGCTAAAGTTTGAACCCATGTATTCAGAGTTCTAAATCCTCTAAAATAGTCATGTTTCTTGAATGCCACTTCTCCAGCAGCTCAGAAATCCTATTCCTTTATAATACAGGAAAGCAAACACAATACATAGTTAGTTATCCCATCATTGAGTAGACCTCTGAGGAAATTAGCCACATTTTAAGATTCCTGGTTCAGTCTTACCAAACAACAAAGAACTATAAAGTAGTACCTGACCTTTTCCATGGTACCACTAAAGATAGAAACACTGTAAAATTACTAAAAAGTGTTTCCTACTAATAAGGTGACAGAGAACTATACATGTGTGTATGCATGTATATGTGAATATATATTCTATGCACATATATACATATATGTGTGTAAATACATACATATAATATATAGGTTAAAATCCAGTTTATTAATAAAAGTTTCTCTTTCTAAAAGTAGCAATCCCGACAATCTAAGTATGCAATTGTCACTATCTTCAAACACCTCTAAATTATTCTGTCCCTTTGATCAAATCTCAAATCTGTGCAATAAAACATGTGTGAACAATGTTACGTCTCCCTCCCACCCTCAACCCCCCAGGTAGGTAAAGACCAGCTCTCAGCTCCAAGAGGCTTCTCATGTTAAGGCACCAAACATTCTACATGGACTGTACTATTAAGCCCCCTAAAGTGGGGGGAGCTGCCTGAGAAGCACTGATTTCCATTTCAAACTGCCTTTTGGCACTTTGTACTCCAGCACCATTGGCAGATCAATATTTAATGCTTGGAGATTCTGACTCTGCAGGAGTCATGTCAGGGGACCTCCAGAGCCAATCTGCTTGGACTGAGAAGTGATAATTATTCATGGGCTCCTGCCTCCTGCTCTTTCTCTTCCACAGCCCCACTCTGCAGACTCAGTGCCTTATTCAGTCTTCTCTCTCTCTCTCTCCGCTGCTGTAGCTGGACCCCTTTGCCTTCCCCACCTCCGAGCATCCATCCGCACATCTCTACAATGGCTAAAACAGCAATGGGTAAGAAATCCGTTTTTACTCCTTTAGCTTTTTTTCCAGAAGACGATGGCACAGACTGTCCCTTGGGTTTTTTAAAGAGAGTTTGGCGTGGTTCATAAAGAAAAATATGCTATTGGTAATATCAAAAACTAGAAGCTAGGAAAGAGAGGAGATGGAGAACTGAACAGCCTTGGGTGCGGTGAGGGAGGGTGGAGAGGGGAATCTTTTGAAATCTCAATGAAGAATTACTCCAGAGTCATAGAGGCAGGTAAGTTGGTCTCTCACCCATAAAGGTTTTATTTAGTCTTAATAGCCCCTCAGTGGGGGGAAAAGTTACATCAACCACCTCTCTCTTAAATGTAGGAAAGCACGATATAGAAAGCCAGAAACTGGAGTTATGAGAAAGCTTTACACTGCCAGTCTAACGTTCTTCTTTTTTTTCCAGTTTTCCCCCTAGTAAACCAGAAGAAATGAGAAGGGGGAGGAAGGGTGGCGAAAAGAAAGGAAGAGGGGAAAAATCCAAAGTCAAACTGATTCCAACTCTGAGGTTGGAGATTGGGTGGGGAAAAGGAGAGAGATTAGGGTGAAATAATTCGTTTTAACTAGTTAGCTTACCCGCTAGTATTGAAGAAGGGAGCAGCCGCTCCTTTGTTTTGGGGGAGGGGAGACTAGTAGAAAGGGGAAGAAGTAAAGAACAGTGGAAAGGGTGTGGGGAGGTGGGGGTGGTGGGAGGGTGCCGGGTGGGGAGCTGCAGGGGTGGGGTTGGGGAGGAGAAGGATGGAGGGAGGGTGGTTCAGATGAAGATTGCGTTGGGTTTCTTTGTGTGAGGCTGAGCGTTCCTGTGGGGAGGGCACCTGCAGAGCTCAGTGCCACACACTCCAGCAGCCCAGCACAATGCAGACAGACCCCACCCATCTGCTTGAGACTGCTACTGCTTCCTCGTCCTCTTCCTCTCTCTCTCTCTCTCTCTCTCTCTCTCTCTCTCTCTCTCTCTCTCTCTCTCTCTCTCTCTCTCTCTCTCTCTCTCTCATCTCTCTCCATCTATCTCTCTCTTCCTCTTTCCCAGCTTAGCATGTCAGAAATCCAGGGAAGGGCAGAAGCACGAATGGAAAATAGAAGGACAAAATATAAGGAGATCTTGCCCTGCATTTGGGTAAAGAGGGCACGCACCAGATTATAAAGGTGTGTCTCTCAGTTTCTAAACCGAGGATCTAGAGATTATCCCTGCTTCCATTCAATCATTTTATTGTTTGGGAGATGGATGTTCGGAGTCTTTAGAAAAGCAAATAAATGTATTAGATCTGATACGTTTTAAAAACAGGATGATTAGATGTTGATAAGTCTCAATATCTTTCGACCATTATATTTGTAACCTAAGAATTTTTTTCCTTTCCAATTGTTTTGTATCACTACAACCAAACTGGTCTTTTATACAATAGTTTTCATGAAACTGTGGCCGCCTCCCTTTGGGGAGAAAGCAACCGGGAGGATGGAAAGAAGACAGGAGGCAAGGTGTGTCCAGTAGCTCCTGGATCTGGGCACTCCTCCAGGACAGGGAATGCAGTGTGAGGGAAAGAAATGAAAGGAGGAGGATAGAGCAGGCTTCCTGTAGGGCGTTTAGCCCTCCAGCCCCACCCGCCGCGTTAGGGTGCCTCCTGCTCTCCAAGTCAGAAAGGCCTGAAATGCAGGAAGAGGGTGTGGCTCCGGGGGTCTGCAAATATGGTCACCCTCTTTTGCCGAGGTTCGCAGTGCGCCCACGCTCTCCTCCAGGCACTTACCCACCTGAGTTTACTGACCCAGCCCAAACCCCGCCCTACCCACTCTTTTGCGTAGCATCGATATCTACGCTTGCTACTTGGAGGGGAGCATTGGACCCTCAGAAAGTCTCAGACTTTGTGATATAGTGGGAGTAGCCTCAGCCCATTCCCGCTACACAAAGCCTCCCTGGCCTGCCCTCCCTCCTCATCCCCTCCCCGCCCCAGGCCCAGCCCCAGCCCCAGCCCCAGCCCAGCCCCGCGCAGACCAGCATGCGGAGATGTGCCCTTTACTCGGAGCCCCTCCCCCGACAACCCTCAGAAGCCATCTAGGGACATTCTACACGTCCTCTCCTCACCCACACCATCAGTCAAGCTCTGAGAGGTCGGAAAAAATTGTATCTTCCTTCCAGCCCCACTGCCCAGTCTCCCTAGATGTCTGCTTTTCCCTATGGACTGATAAGGAACCCGAGCTAGCGGGAACCAGTCCCACCCGCCACCACACCATCCCATCCCACTCCATCCCATAGATTCCCCTGGGAAGTCTGAAAGAATTGGGGGTGGAAAGAGGAGGGAGTTATTGAATAGGAGAGGGACATAGAGCGACGGAAAACAGCTGGATATGCAAATCTACTGAGGCCGGAGTTGTGGGAGGGTAGCCAACCCTGCAGTGCTGGACGCGCCCTCCTCCCGCAGTCCGTGCTCCCCATTGCAGTAGTCTAGTGATGATACCAGTCTGGTATTGGGTATTCGTAGTCTGAGAAATTAGTCCCAGCAAGATTCCCACTCCACCTCTACCTTCTTCCCCCGTCCCCCGCCCCTAAGGTTCCTTCGGGTTTGCCTAAGGTTCTCGCCCTACATCCCTAAAAAATAGGGAGGGGTTCTGTGTCGGAAAAAAGACCCCCCCAAAACCATCCGACTCTCCCCGAGATAGTTGAATCTGCCTCTCCATATTCAGTTCCTCCCCCTCCCCCAGCCCCTTCCCCTTCTCGACTAGTCAGGTCCTAATTACCCAGTGGCCTTGTTTGCATAAATAATTGGGGAGATTCTGTTTCAAATCTTTCAAGATATGTGATTTTTTTTTTTAAATAGGCCGGAGAAGATGAGACAAGTTATTCTGAAATAAGATTATATAGCCCCTTTTCCTTCCTCTTTCTCCCCAGTGGGGCAGACATTTAAAACTCTCCCCTCACTGTATAGATGTATAAAGTTATATATGTCTTGTAAACATTTAAATGTTGTAAAGATTTTTTGTCACCCTATTGTGAGAATGTGTATATGTGCCCATGATGAGTGCCCGTGCCTTTGAAAAGAAAAGGATTGGTTCTGCAAGGACTAATAGAAAAATTGACGTCAAGTCGGTCCGTGAAGTTGTAATGGGTGAAAAAATATTACTAAGGTTTCATTTCCTTCAGTACAGACTCTGCAAGGTTAAAAATGTGTAAAGATAAAATCGTCATTTTAAGATTAGCCTTTCCCATTGCTGGTAGGTTAGTAGCATGTGTTGTGAAACTAAATTATCTCAATTATGAATTAAAACCCTGGTGGTGACATGGAAATCACCATCACCCTGAGCGGACACCCAGCTTCCAGAAGGAGGCAACACAAGTACCCTCCCTAGCGGCAGTAAACATGAATTTGCAAATTTAGCAATCAAGTCAAATTCTGCGATGCTAAATTATTTGCTAAAATATTTAAAAAGTTTGCTAATCATTTAGTTTATGAATGCTGAATCTGTTGTTTGGTGGTGGTTGTGGTTTTTCCTTAGTCATTACACGATTATTGCATGAGATACGCTTGCTGGGTGAGATGTGGTCTTTAGTATTCAAATACCTTCTGGGTGATTTTTATTCTGGATTAGAGAAGAAATAGAATTAACAAGGACTTGACACCAAAAATTAAAATATGCATGTAGATTATGCTACATAATTAACGAAGTGAATATTCCAGAGATTTGGGTACTGTTTCAGATTTGGGTACAAATGAAAGCGCACAATTATAAAAAATGGGACTCCTGGGCTGTTGCTGAGTGAGTAATCTAACGCAAAGTCAAGCTTTGGGTGATTTTTACCCATTGTAGATGAGTAGATTAAGTATTATAAAGGGTCCTACCCAAATGATGTTTGTCCAAACATCTTTTATTTTAAGAAGAAATATGTTCTTGAAAAGAATAGTGACTTGTGCTATGAGGTCCCAGAACTTTAATTGCAGAGCCAAGTTCAATTTCATTGATTCCTCATACCTCTTTGGGTTTGTTTCTGGTGGTGGTTGATGGTGTTGGTGGTGATGGCGGTGCCTATTGTTGTTTTTGCAGTTACACATTTTAACAAACAAAAATGTTTTCATTGTTTAAGGAATTACCTGTGTTCTAAGCTATTGACACTAAGTGAATTTTCTTTCAAAATTTTTTTTTCTCTTTTTTTAAGTGTCAGTATATTTTAGTTACATTTTCACTTGCGGTCATGGGTTGAACTGTGAGATGCATCTTTGCTTGTTAGATCAGCACAAATATCACATATCAAATAGGTCTTTTCCTGCTAGTCAAAATAGTGCACAATTCCAAGTTTTACTCAGACTTTAAAAAGTGTATTTCATTGTCTCAAGAACAGAACTACATCATATTCAGTGAAATGAAGAGTTGCTACATAAATAATTTAAAATAAAAACTTCCCTTGTTACTGCGTTGACATTTCAATAGCTATGAAACAAAATGGCAAAGGGAGAGGGGAGGTGTAGAATAAGGTTACACAATTAAGCAAAATGGGAAAAGGTGCTGATTTATTCATACTGAAAAAGACCTCAGAGACTTTGTAGGACAAACTGTCTCCAAGATTAGGAATTTGTCAACAGCAGCTATACATATGATCCTCTAGCCTCATTTTAAAGATCTCTGTGGACAGGAGCCTCCTATCTTCTGAGCACCCTTTTCCCTTTTGAGACAGTACAATTAAGAAGCTTTCTTCATTCAGAATTATTATCTGACTCCATGTCATTTTCACCTATTTTTTATTTTATACAATTATATCTCTTCTGTATGCCTTTCAAAAACATCAATCCCCCCGCCAGGCAGCTCCCTCTAGTCTTCTCCAAATTAAAAATCACTGGTTCCTCCAACCAATTCGCTATAAGAGAAGGTGTCTAATCCCGTCATTGTTTTGGTTACACTACTTTTAACCTGCTCTAATTTATTCGTGACTCTAAAGGGTAGTATCAGTCTTCTGACATGATAATCCATATGTGGCCTAATCAGATCACCTCTAGTTTTCTGGATATTATGCTTCTATTAAGATCAACATCAGGTACTGACAATCTATACCATTTTTAAAATATCAAATAATCATTTATATAATAATTAAATAAATAATAATTTGAATGATCAAATAATGTCAACAAGCCAAATATGGGAATTGAGGGAGGAGTTTTATTGTGCTCTAAATGGAAAACTGTTGATGCTCTCAAATTCAAAAGATCACTGCCCAAAGGAGGGTTGGATACACTTGGAGTTAGAACAGGTAGAATTTTATGCTTAGGGACACATGCCTGGGAGTCAAGTCATCTTTCATGTTTGTACAGTCCTTCCCCATTTATAAGTGCTTTCTGTCCAAAGATGCTAAAATTGAACTTTAATTTATACGAGTTTCTAATCAGATCCTAGGCCAGCCATTCTAGTTTTTCCCAATAGTTGTCTCCACAGCTATAAAAAAACTAGCCTACTAGTGATGAAAAAATCATTGACCCTCAACATGGACCCACAGATAGTTCTGTTAGTAAATTTTCCTTATATTGAGGAAAATCTGCCTTGTAATATTTGAATACTGTAAGAGTGATCAATAAGGTAGTTGCTCCCTGGCTGAGAGTAGACCAGATTTGTCAGCTGCAGCAACTCTTTTGTAATGGTAGCGCAAACTTTAGTGTGCTGGACTAGAAATTTCTCAGAAAAAAAAAAAAAGAAAGAGAAAAGAATTATAAAGAAATGTGTCTATTATTGGGCCCTGAAAAAGTTAAAGGGTATCAAGTACTAACAGCCTAATGGGACTTTGCCCCTGTACTCTCCCAAATACTCACCCTGGAATGAAGAATCAAAGAATAATTTAGCAGCTACTGGGCAGTGGAAAGGAAATGGAACTAGGAGTCAGGAAACCTGAACCCTTGTGTCAATGATGTCACTAACTCACATGGGATTGATAGAGTCCATCCCCTCTATGACCCTCAGTTTGAGTACTTGTAAGATGTCATCCAAAAAATTTGATGACAATTATAATTCCTGGGACTCCTTTAGCCTCTAACATGTATACTTTGCAAGTTCCAACATCTGTTCTAAATATTACCTTTGTGGGTCAAAAGAGTTAATGTAACTTTTAAAGATGACAGATGAACAGGAGTAGCTTGGGCCCTGACATAATCTGGTTTCATTGCATTATTTTTCAGTATGCTTTCATAAGTTGTTTATTTTTATGCCTTTACATTGTTTTTAGCATAGCATAGATTTATGTGCATCCAAGACAGCAGCAAACTGAACACTGACAATTACAATATGATTTAGGAAAAGAATATTAATTTTGGTTTTATTAATATTTATATTATTTTCTATTCAAAATTCCTTCTTCCTCTGCCTCACTCTCACAAACTCAATGTGTTTTATTTGGGAAATTTCAATTTTAAACTAATTTTTTTCTGATCCTAAAATTTCATTTGATTCAAGTAAGGAAACTCCTTCTCTCAATATAGAGGCATAGCTATCAGCAGCAGTATTTAAACCCAGACTCTAAAGTCAGCTCTGTGTTTATTATACTATGCTGCTTCTCAATTCTTGATTTGTTAATATTTATTGGCATCCACTGCATAAGGCATGCTACCTACTAGATTCTTAGTTAATATTTTACTTTAAAATTGCTTTTGTTTTAAAGAAAGAAGGAAAAGAAAAACGTTTGACTGAATTAGAATTTTTTTCACATTTGCTTTGGTAGAATACACTCATATTTCATATTATCAGAATATCTATCTGAGGAATAATTTTATAGTTCCAGGTAGTCTATGATACTTACAATTACCTGCTAAATGACATGAAACATAAATACTCTGGAAATGTAAAATTCTCTCCTGCATCTGATCCTCATTGTTAAAGTACTATGCCTTGACATTTTCAAAATCATGGCCATTTCTATAATTATTTCATGAAATTCATTTTCAAATTCAAGAAATATTCAATAAAGTTAAATCTGTACAATATGTACAAAGGTTACTAAATAATATCTATAAACAATCAATAAGAAATTAAAAATGATAATGATCATTTCAGTGGGAAGAGAGTACTATGAATGCAGGGGAGAGAATACAAACAGAAGGGGTCCCCTGAGCTAAGCTTTTAAAGTAGCCCAAGATTCTAATTAAGGAATTAGGAAAGAAATTAGGTAGGAAATTAGATATTGGAAAATTTATAAAACAAAGGACTTAATTCTGTTCGCATTACTTGGGTATTCATTTTATTGCATTTTTTAAATCTCCCTGCTAAGTCTTAATAAATGTATTGCCTGATCAATTTATAAAGACTTATCTGATAAATTAAATACAGACATCTCCTTTCTGAGAGAAAGGATTTTTGCATTGTCATGCATCAGTAATTGGAGATTTTCTAAGAGAGATATAGCAGAAGTCTCACAATTATGATATAGAAAATGAAAATGTGAGTGTGTGTTTGTGCCTAAGAAACTCATTCCAAGAAGCAATGAAGAGGCCTTTTCTCAGTTGGCAACATAAGTGCAAAGGATTGAGTTATCACCTAATATTGATGACTATGCATTATGTAGACTATTGATCAACGTACAAGAAGAGCTCAGCCCTCAGAACGTCAGCACTAATGAACTGAAATCATTCCAGAACCTAAGGGGATTAAGACAAAGAGCTGAGGATCACTAAGGTTGGACATAACTCAGCTTATTTTTCAATATAACCCATACCCTGGATATTACATTTTTATCTCTAGAAGAAACTTTTTTTAAAAAACTTACTCTCAGACTTGAATATATATTTGTCTTTTGTTGTGTTGTGGTGATGGCTGTTGTTATCTTTAAACTGGCCATGTAATGGAAGTGCAGGCTTTCTAATTTCAAGAGGATTCAGCCTTTTGACTGCCTACTAGAGACTAATTTTCCAGCAAGTTCTACCCCAAAAAGTATTGTTTCTAGAAATAACACCAAGGACACCATGAGTACTGAAAAAAAAAATACCTGTGAAAGGCAGTGAATCATAAATACCCTACAGAATCTCAAGTTGTATTTATGACTCTGAGAAAATGAGCATCATATATGAAAATATCTTTTTGACTATAGACATCCCCAAATGACATTTTCTCATTCATTGCCAGTAAATGTACAAATATATATATATATATATATATGTATGTATGTATGTATGTATGTATGTATGTATGTATGTATGTATTAGTGCATTAAAGCATTGGCCTAAGAATTAACAGGATATTCTCCTGTATTTGTTGAGGCAGGATTGAACCCCCAAGGGACCTCCTTTGTTAGCTGAATATGTTGTTTCGAACTCCTACTCTCATTTCTCTTCCACTAAAAGGATCATTTTTCTTGCCTTGGTGCAAATGTCAGCTCATCCATGTATGATGCTAACCCTCTACCCTTACATGTATGTAGTGTCAGAGAAGCTCTCCAACCTTGGAGGTTTTTCCTACAATACTCCCATTTTATATGGAACATAAGTTTTCCTTGTCCTCTAAAGTCACATAAAGTCCTCTAAAGCTATGTGTATAGTTTTAACAGTGGGCCTTGGGCTTATTCAAATACTTGACATATTCTTAAGCTTTATGAGAAATTAAGCTGTGAAACATTGTTGGGCCAACTGTATTCTCTTCTAAGATATGGAATGCACGGTTATCTAAAGCTTCATCCAAGGTCAGGACAACTATGGTTAAGTTCTCTCTACTATGATTATATTTTTCTCAGGATAAGTTTCTTTTAGCTGTTGAATCTCACTGAAAATAATGAATTCCAGAATAATCCCTTTGCCTTTCTAATAAAATGGAATGTTGATTTTTTTTATGGCATGTTGGTTTTAAGAAAAAAATTTCTTAGATTTGGACTTAAGATATGTATATGGCTCAAAGGTTAACATCCTTCCCAACCATTAAATATAACTTTAAGGCCCCCCTTTACCTCCTTTACCTCATACGGATGCAGATAGAAAAGATCTGTGAGAAAGCTGTGAATCCCCCTGTGAAGCATTTTAATTATCTTTAATAAAAGAAGCAGGGCTTATCATTTGTCAAAGAGACATTTGCCGTAGTAAAACCTGTGTTTATATAACCCATTTTAATAGTCATGATTAAAGATAACATTTAGCTGTTTTGTATGTGTTTGTTCTCGCTAACCACTTTTATGTGAAAGTAAAGGTTAATTAATGCATTTGAACAGTGGTTTTTCCAGTGACAGAAAAATACAGCCTCTCTAGTTGTTGATGTTTAAGGCACCATGCAGATGCCTATCTCCAAACAAACTTCAGATTATGATGTAAATCTGTAAAACAAACACTTAAGACTTTTTTCTTTTATAATTTTGGTTGATTTTAAGGTTATAGTCTTGAGTACTTTGAAGTATTATCATGACTGTATTTTTTTCTGTAAGCAAAAAGTAGATAATTACAGTCCTCGCATGGAATTTTAATAAATAATCATTTCTCCATTTTCATAGGGGAAGTAGATGTTTTATAACTGAATGATTTTTTTATGGACATTGTAAAGTGATCCATGTGAAAGTGCTTATTTAACAGTTACCGGTCCAGAACAATCGCACTGCAGCCAGAAGAACTGGCTCATTTACTATTGTCCTATGCACCCGCAGACTCAGAGAACTTCAGAGTTAGAAGAGAAAACATGAACAAGAATTTCTACTGTAACACATACAAGTTGCCATCCAATCATTGCCTAACGACCTCTGATGAGGATAAATTCATTATAGTAATAATCATATCTATACATATATACATGCATATATAGATATAATTATCATACATATAATTAATATACATGCAACATACATATCATATACCTGTATGTATATATGTATAGATAGATATATTTGATATTATGGGTGTTATTAGTATCCCTGTTTTACATATAAGGAAACTGAGGCAATCAGAGGTTCTGTGACTTGTCCAGAGTCACCATGTTAGAGTTTGTGGTTAAACTTGAACTCACATCTTCCTGACACCATGTCCAGTGCTCAGTGCACCGTGCCATTGGCTGCCTCCTGACCACACTTCCAAGGCAGTCCAACCCACTTCCGGTTAGCTCTGATAGAGGAAGATCTTTATTACATCAATCTTAAATTTTCCTCTTTGTAACTTCCAGCTCATTCTACCCTTTGGAGCTACCTAGAAAGTCAGTACATTATCAATAATATGTAAGTTTTATGTTTCAATTCTATGTCTTTATATCAGCATTAAGAGTACTAATTATATTTTATAAATAAATAAGCAAACCCACAAATATACTGATGAGAAGATTAGCTAAGACCTAAACTACCTTTCTACCAGAGATTTACTCACACCATTTTGGAGGAAATACATCTGTCACTTGAAGCTGTAGAGTTGTGTTCACATAATGAACAACTCCATTTATAATGCATGTAGCTTTGATTTCCTAGTAGCCATAGACCTAGTTCATACTCCATGATCAAATTTATTTTCTTATCTTTCTATAATCTATTTTAAGCCACAAGCATTAATTAAGCACTTACTGTGCACAAGGCACCATGCTAGACACTGGGGATAAAAAGATAAAACAAAAAGCAATCCCTGCTCTCAAAGAGTTTATATTCTACATTCAAGTAATTTACCAGTGATGGTGCTCTTCTTCTAGCATCGCCCATCACCCTCTACTGCAGCGTTTGTCATCTAGTATACCGTACACCTTGCTGTCTGCAGTGCAATAGCACTATAATAGTAACAAAATCTTTTTCTCACTGCTTTAGAGCATCCAAGTGACAAACATATTTTAAGTATATGTATATGTGAGTATGCGTATATGTGTGTGTGTGTGTGTGTGTGTGTACACACACACACACACACACACACACACACACACATAACCTTTCCAGGCAAGAATTTCACCATCCTCCAAATCCAATGAAAATATATTTTTCAGTGCAACATAAGGAGGTGCAAAAGTCATATCTATTTGAAGGCAGCGTGGATTTCAGCATTGATGCTAGCATGAATGATGATGATAATAAAATAGCATTTATATGGTATCTACTGTATGCCAGGCACTGCGCTAAGCACTCTACAAAAATTATCTCAACAAAGATAGAAATATAGATGTCAAAGAACTAGAGAGTCAATAGGCGATGATGTATTAACTAAGAGTCTCATATTTCTAATATCTAATACTTTAGAACTTATGCATTGACATGTATATATTTTAAATCTATAAAAATTATTGAAATTCTATTATACAAATCTGATTGAAGCTATTTCCAATTCTGAAAGTTACCACTATCCAATAGCTGCTGAGTTTTGGGTTATATTCGTGACATAACAGAAATATTCCCAGAAATATTATATCATCTACTTAACTATACCCATTTTTTGAATTATGCTTCAATGTAATTTAAATTGCATACCAACTCATAGAAGTCAAAACCAAAGAAATTTCTATAATCACTAAATAGAAAAAATATTTCACTGGTATTTTTCTTGCCTCTTCTTAGGTCTAATATGGGAAGATAATATCTTACTTCATAGCATTTTGAGCATTAATCAATACTGTTATTTAAATGTTTTAAAATTTTGTAACATTCTACCACAATATAATTAGTAGATCAATTAAGTAACAATTGTCTCCACTTTCTATGAGTTTAAAAGGCTTGAATACAAAGAGGGCTCAATTTGGAACTGGGAAAAATTACTATTGATTGTAAAGGGACATTTTATATGTTTTCTCTCCCCACCCCTGAATAAAAATTCAACAAGTGAAGAAGTCATTAGGTATATCTTTATGTCCTTCAAGTTCAAAGATAGTATTGATGGTGACCACCATGTATGCAATGTAAATGAAACACTATACATTTTCCACATCTATAAAATGAAATTAACAATAGCCACAGACCTTCTTCTCAGTTATATTCCCAAGGTATGGGAGATAATATATATAAAGTCTTTGAAAGTGTTCTGGGCTAGACCACATTTTCAGAAGGACATTGATAATCTGTAAAACACCCAGAAGAAAGCAACCAACATAATGAAGGATGCTGAGGTCATGCCACCCTAAGGAGCAGTTGAAGAAATGAAGGCTATTTAGCCTGGGGAAGACTGGCAGGTCAAAGAGTGGAGAGAGAATGTCTTTGAAGAGTTGTCGTATGGAAGAAGATTGAACTTGTTCTTCTTGGCCCCATAGAGTAGAACTAGAGGTGAAGGGGTAAAGTTAAGCTTGATATCAAAAAGAAGTCCCTATGATTTAGAAATGACTGTCCCAAAGGAGAATGAGCTGATACTCACTGGCAGCCTTCAATCAGAGGCTGGATGACCACCTGTTAGGTATATTGTGAAACCATTTTTAATGGCATCATAACTATCAGTTATGGTTTATGGTAGATGACCTCTCAGGTCTTTCCAATACTGGGATTCTATAGTTCTATGAAAGAAGACATTGTATTCATACCTTATTAGCATAGTATGAATTCATTCCTCTCTCAGATTTGTAAACCTATTCTACCATTGAATATGAAAAGCAAAATATTCCTGGGAAGTGTAAATCCTGGCATTCTCTGCTTAGGATTTCCAAACACCTAAAAAACATTGGGCAGAATGTTAGGGTGGTGCTACTTATTTCAGGAAAATAAGACATATTTAAAATTCAAGGTGAAATAAACAATTGCTTTTTCAATTAAGAACCAAATTCTCATGTAGCCTAACTATACAGAAGAGACATTATGCTTTGAAAACTACATTGTAAATCCATGGCACATTCCCTGTGCCTGTCTCTCTCTTTTTCTGTCTCTATTTCTTATTCACTTGATCATTTGAAATATTCCTTCCTACTAAGCTGGGATTCATATTAATCTTCAGTTTTTAACTTTTTTGCTGCTCTATTCAGTATCTAGGGAGTCAGTTCTTCAGAAGAAATAGCATTAATTTCAGAATTGTTTTTCATTATTGTCATCATGTTTTTGAAGCAAGTAAAAGAAAAGGCACTTTGACCAAGATAACACAGGAAAAGATCCCTACTCACATCTCTTAGGGAGCCTATAGCACTAAAAACCACACAAAATGGGGTCTGGTCAGAAACATTAAAATATACAACACATTGTCAGTACACTAATCTTTTTGTAGTTGGTCTTAAAATGTACAATGAAGTAGTTCAAAAGAATATATCATTCTTTCTGTACTCTAATTATCCATGTTCTGCCAAGAGATGTTAGACTAGTTTGGGAGGAGAAAAGGATATTTTATTTTACTGATATTTTTTTTGGTATGAAAGTATTCATTTCCAAAATCAGTGCCCCTCACTGGAGAATGCATGGTTCCTCAGCCTCTTCGCCTTTGACACAAACATGCCTAAGAGAACATGGAAATGTTCCAAGAGAATAGAAAGGATGTAGCTGTCAATGATTTTGTAATAAAGATTCACCAGGGCTCTAATTTTCTATGAGTAAACTGCAGACAACACACAGCTGGTGCACTTTGACTTCCCTAGAGATGCACACAACAACAGAAAAATGTGGAAACAAACAGGGAAAGTGAAAGATGATGCAGAGAATCCTGCAGCCACACTGTTCTACCACAAGCAGAACACACCCGGCTCATCATCTCTCCCCCTTTTCAAGATAAACAGTGGTAGAATGGACCATCTAACAAACACCAACCAGGAAGATTTGCTTCTTCTTGTTCTGGTTTCCCATCTGAGGGCCAGCTCATAGTGAGAAAGAGGTTTTTTACAGTTTTCTAAGTGAATATCCACAGTTACTCACTTTGAGGACTTGGTTGCCCTGGCTTTCTCCAGCTACATCATGGACTGCCCTAGAGTCTTCATGCCTTTGATAATTTGATAAACCTTCCTTCTTGCTTTTCTGTCTTGCCCCTGGGCACTAGCATCTATCCTTTTGGTTCCAAGAATGAATTGATGTTGATAGTTATTTCACAAATAGAAGGAAAAAATGGAAAAAGAAATTTACCTCATTCCAAAATGAGCCTAGTATTAGTATTGAAGAAAATATAAAAAATACATTCCAATTAAGAAAAATGTCATGTTTCTGAAATGTAGGAATAGAATGATATAAATAGAAGGGGAAAAGAAAATGCATCTCATCTGACAGTGAAGCAAGGTCTTTGCAAAAGGAGTCAATAATACTAGAAAACATGGTCAAATGAAAGTTTTTCCCTCAAATGTAAAAAAAATATTCATCTTGTGAAAATTTGGGAATGTGAGTGTTTTTCTAAGATTTTGTTTTATAGAGGACATATGATTTCATAGCTCTGGGGAACTTTAAGTGAGAAAATTCCTTCTACCAACACAGATTTGCAACGTTTTTTCAATTTAAATCTTAGAGAGTTACCTTGGAATCTAACAGCTTAGGAAACTGTCCCAAGGTGATAAGATCTGTATTTGAGAATTGAATCCAAGTCTTTACAGTTTCTAGGCACTTAATGAATATTTGTTGAACTGAATTGAAAAGAAGCAATACAGATAAACAAAGAAAAAAAATTGGATGAAGAACCCTGGATTTTGGGATTCATTTGCGTTGCTTAAGAGAAAGAATACTAAAATTTTATTCCACAGATGAGTGGTAGAATTCTGCTGCTATGGCATAACCACATCGTTCCAGGAATGCATTCTGTATAGGCAAGTCACATAATGGAAGGAATACACTACTTGTATTAGGCAGATCCTGGTAATTCAACCAAAGGCTGCAAGTTATAGAGATGACAGTGCTAAACATTGAGTCTCCACA
The DNA here is from genome assembly GCA_023548195.1 of Bettongia penicillata ogilbyi. Lineage (NCBI taxonomy): Eukaryota > Metazoa > Chordata > Mammalia > Diprotodontia > Potoroidae > Bettongia > Bettongia penicillata. Next base: position 738,422 of record JAJHZJ010000468.1, read on the forward strand.
CTGCTTTATGATATCACATTTTCTAGTATTGTTTAAGTTGTGTCTTGTTATTTAACGTTTCACATTCATTCATTCAACAAATATCTACTTTGTGCCAGATGTGCTAATTTGGAGGGATATAAAGATAACAACAAAACAGTCTCTCCCCTCAAAGAGATTACATTCTTATTGGAATGTTTCTGACTTGTCTCCCTGAATGTATAGCAGGCTCCTTGAGAAGTCACCAGGTGTTTACATGGGGGACTATAAAAAAAATGCTTTTTATTTGATTTGCCAACAGAAAAAAAAGGAATAATTGAAAGAGATAACTTTGGTTAACAGTGGGACAGGTAAGTAGCATTTTATTCCTATCCTTCAAGCACTAATTTAGAAATTGTTTCACATGCTTGGAGACCCATAGAAGGGTAAAATTGGAAGAGGCCCTGGGGTCGTCTGGTTCAACCCCCTTTTCTCATCAACAGATGAGAAAACTGAGGCCCAGAAATGAGGACAGTGACTATGCTTGTACAAAATGAGTGCATACCGTCCAAGTCAGCACTTTCTAGGCAAAAGTTAGCATGTTTTCAAGTGAATGTTCTGAATATCCAGATTCAAAGGTGGTAATTTGGGTCTCAAAGGCTTTACATCATTCTGAGGGGTGGTTTTGTTTACCAAAGTAAAGAAGTCATATTTCATGTATGTTTTCCAAAGTCTACTTTCATATTTTGGCAACATTATTAATAAAGAAGTCAAATGTTTCTCTTTGAATGAGGACTTTGAAATGTGTCATTTGGAATAAGGAAGGGAAGAAGAAGCCAGCTAGAGGCTGAGGATAAAGTGACCCAATCCCAAAATCAGCGATCTGTACAACCAGTACATTGCCAGGAACATCAGAGACTTTGAAAGATCCATAACAAAGTATAATAACTGACCTTTAAACATTCGACAGGTTTAGGTGAATGTCAGTTACTCAGCTTGATCAGGGTCAATAATTAGTCTCTGTTCTAAATAGAAGGCAATGGATTGTAAGCAAAAGCAAAGAAAATAGTTTCTTCCAGCAGTGGCATTTTTCTCAGCTACTCAAACATTTATTAAGCACCTGCTATGTGCCAGGCACCATGTATAGTTCTGGGGATGCAGAAAAAGGCAAAAGTCAGTTCCTGCTCTTAAGGAGCTCACAATCTCATGGAAGAGAAAACATGCAAACAATCATGTACTGACAAGGTATATATAGGATAAATTTTCTCTCAATATAGAAATACTCTTCCACTAAGATTAAAGTGATGTAATTGGTGAGCTATTCATTACTTGAAAACTAACAAAAGTCCTCTTTCTGATATTGTTCTTGGGGATCAAAAAATTCTAGCTGCATCATTGGATGTTGATACATATGAGTGATGTATAATCATATGATTATAATAATATCTAATATATTATAATTATATTAAATATATGTAACATATAATACATGTTATATATAAATATAACATTAGTTTAATAACGTATAATAATGCGAGATTCAGTTACACTCAAATCCAAATGAATATAAATATTCTTCTCTATAGTTAAGGTCAGGAAATTAGATGTAGAATTCATGGGTATCATTAAGAATACTATATGTAGCTTTTGGTCCTTGCTTCATTTGCTGTTGGCAGAGCACTAGTCAATCGATAATTATTTATTCAGTGTGTACTGTGTGCTCAGCATTGATCTACATTCTATTGGAAAAGCAATTAATCACCAAATAGTTATTAACTACTATCTTCCAGACACTGAGATAAATTCTGGGGATACAATGACAAAAATTTACTCATGAAGTTTAAATTCGAATGAGGGAGAAAAAATGGAGAGAGAGAGAGATGTAAAGATAACCCAGGAGAGGAAGTCACTAGCTGCTGGGAGGGGCAGGAAAAGCAGTCTGGTCGGTCATGAAGCCAAGTACTCCAAGAGGCAAACTGGGGAGAGGGAGCATTCCAGGCACAAGAACCAGCCAGTGGAAGAGTTCAAAGACTCGAGGTAGCATGTTGTGCCAAACAGCAAACAGGATAGTCTGACTAAACGGTACCATTGGGGTATTTGAGGGCCCAATAGTTTATTTGCTGAGTCCCCCAAGTATTAGGGCAAAGTTGCCATGAAGTGGGAGTTAGTGAGCCAGATACTAAATTCACTGAGAAAGAAGGGAGATGGACTTGGGTCTTCACAGATAGCAATGATAACAGCCAACAATAATAAAGCGCTTCCTATGTGCCAGGTGCTTTAAAATTACAATTTCATTTGATCCGCACACCAATCCTGTGATTATTATATAATCATGTGATTATATATCATGTGATATATAGCAATTATATATCATTATATATCATGTGATTATTCTCCCCATTTTACAGATGAAGTGAAGGCAAACAGAAGCTAAGTGATTTTTCTCAGGGTCACATAGCTAGTAAGTGTCTCGAGGGCCAGATCTGTCAGGTTTTCCTTACTCCTGCCCAGGATAGCAATTCTCAGGATATGGGTTGGTTAACAAATTTGTATAGAAGTTCAATAGAATCACTGAATTTTAGAGATGGAAGACATCTTAGAGACTATGTAGTTTAATCATCCAATTTTACAGTTAAGAAAAATGAGAACCAAAGCGCTTCAAGTGACTTACCAAAAAAGTCATTTTGTGTTAGAGGTAGAACTGACTCCAGTCTAGGTCTCCTGTATCTAAGGCCAGGACTCTTTCCACCACATAACACTGCTTTAGGAACAAGAAAGACAACATCATTCCTCTCCTGAAGGATCTTGCAATCAGGTTGAAGAGACAAGATTAGCATAAATGAAATATAGTTTAAGCAAAATATAATTAAAGAGGCTGATAAACTAGGGAGTATCCAGAAAAGACAACCAGGGTGGCAAGAGCTTCATGTCAAAAGAATGGGAAATCTTTGTCCTGGAAAAGAAAAGTCTTAGAAGAATGGGGGGGGATTCAGAATGATTACTGTCTTTCAATACTGAAGAGGGATTATTTCTGTTCTGTTTAACCCCAGAGGGCACTCTTAGGATCAGTGGATGGAAATGTCAGAGAGGAAGATTTAGCTTTGATTTGACCAAAAGAAAAAATTCCTAACAATTAAAGCTATCCAAAAACAGAATAGCGTGTTTTGGGTGGAGAGTGGATGCTTTTCTCATACTTGGCCTAGATGGAAGACCTCTGAGGTCTCTTCCAACTCTGAGATTTTGTTATTCCATAATAGGGGATTCTCTTTTATTTTTAAGGAGATATTAAATGGGTGTTATTAAAAACAACAAAAAAAGATCATGATAACATAATAAGATGGAGCAATTATCATTGGACATCATACGTTTTCTTTTGGTTTCCTTGTGATGTAAAGACAACACAAGGAAGGCCCCATCCATGTTGGGTAGATGTCCTGTGAAGAAATTATGAGAGACATGGACAAGCATTGCACAGGATGGGCAGACATAACTAGGTTATAATCTATTGTTGAAGAGATAGCAATATGAATGGTGTTGACCTAGAGGAGTGTAGATTTGACCCCAAGAAATTGGGCCAAATGTGCTCTAATAACTCTTTCAACTCTGGGATGCTAGGATTCTGTAAACTGCATATGGGAAAGTTACTGTAAAAATATGAAGAACCCTACTATGTCTTAGTAAACCACTTTGCTGTTGCTCAGTCTCAAAGTCATAACTTTATGTGCCTTGAGAATTGTGAGAGTCAAAAGACAAAATAAGGAGTCCTTTTTTTTCTAGATGGAATACCAAACTTAAACTAACATTAAATAAATCAAAAGAATTCCAGATATATATATAATATTCATTTTAGTGAGACATGATTATTCATAGTATGAATGATAAAGTATATCAAATCAAATTCCATTTCATATTTATCAGTTTCCATGCAGGCAGGGAATATTTGTCATTTTTGTTTTTAAGTCTCCCAGCTTGCACACAACAGGGACTTAATAAATGCTCATTGGATTGAACTGAATACTTGTCTATGCAGATTAAACAACATAAACATCTGTCTCAATTTTGGTCTACATGTATCATCAGAAGTTCCATTTCTTTCCAGAAATAAAAAAGACAGTCTCAACTTTATTCTGGTCTGGTTTAACCAGGATTCCCTTATGCAATAGGTCTTCTGACCAGGGACTCTGAATCAGCAAAGCTGTCTCGTTGACATCAATAAAGTTTATTTTTCCACACACTACTTCCCCTGAATAAAACAGAAGGGAATTATCCAAATTTTAAAATTTTTTAGTCGTAGTCTTTGAAAGAATGGAATCTGCCTTGTTAATTGGCCATAAATCCTGTATTGGTTCATTTTCCATTTGAGGCACCGTTACATTCTCTAGCATCTGCCAGACTCTATTTTTTTAGCATCTAAAATGTTCCTCTTTATTGTTAAGTGCCAACAATACAATTGCCATATTTCAGAAAGTGGATTTAAAAATTAACAGCCTGGGAGAAATCAAACATTTAAAGTATTTGACAATAATATGAAAAGCAGGGGTTTTTTAGGAACACTTTTTTTCTACCCAGATGGTAGAAGTATTTGATTAAGGGAGAAATTAAGGAAGTCCTTGATCCAGGAAACAATGTAAACAGTAAACAAAACAAGTAAAACCATAGAATCCCAGAATTGGAAGCGATGTCATAAGTCATACAGTTCATCCTATAGCATGAATCCTCTCTTCACCATCTCTAATAGAAAAATTGAAAAATTAATAAAGTTCCCTTATGTAATATGGTAGTCATTCCTGTAGCCACTCCTTGCAATTTTCACTTGTACTGGCAGAATGGGTTTCTCAGGGTCAGTGACTATTTCTCCTTTCATGGTTCAAGGGGTAATCCTGAGGGACTGAGTTTCTAATATTATCAGTCATAAACTCCTGGTAGGGGGTTCATCATTCACAATTTACCTGGTTTAATTGCCTTTTATAAAGGTATTTACTAAACTGGTATAGCATGAATAGTTCAGACAAAACCCTAAAATTGGGATACTCTCCTGTTGCACACATAAGATCCCTGAGCAGAATGGAGCAAACTCGAAGCATACAGATAGCAAGGCACAGGTGTAGAGAACGTGGGGGACAGAGAGGTAACTCACAACTCCTACACCGGGAGACTTTTCTCCTTTTGTGGAGTACTCCTCAAGTTTGGCTTAGGTATAGCTTCCTGTCAGGCAGGCAGTGCATCTGGGCTGCTAATGCCTCTACCATTGTTGACACTGTAGCCAGCACTTCTAGGTGGCTCTTGTGTCCCTGAAGCTATGTTTTCTCAATTAACCATCCCTCCACTCCCAGTACAACCATGGCAGTACAATAGCCATGTGCTGCTACCTTACTGATAACTACTTCAACTCTGATTTCCAGTGTAAACTCTGTTTCTCCCAAACTCACAAGGTCACCCAGACACTTCTGTCACAAAATACTCCATCTAAAATCAGAAAAAGTGCAAAAATATAGAAGAGGCCATTGTGTCAGCAAGGTGGCAGTAGATAGGCTTGGAGTCAAGAAGACATAAGTACAAATCTGCCCTCAAACACTTACTAGCTGTGTGACACAGAGCAAGTCACAAAGTAAAATGGAGATAATAAAGGCACCTAAGTAAGGATTGAATGAGATGTTGTAAAGCACTTAGCACAGCTCCTGGCATGTAGCAAGAGCTATATAATGCTAATTACCTTCCCTTCCCTTCCTTTCCCCAATGACTTTTAGCCCTTATGTCCAGGTGACAGACAACACTACCATCCTATCCCACCCTACTCTAAGGATTAATTTAAGTTAGTTCTACCTCATTCATAAAGTCAAAAAGTCACAAAGGAAAGAGATCAGTGAAGAGGTGGGTCACCCCTTTTGTATATCCTCCCAGTTCCAGCTCAGCAACCCCTGAGACATCAGTTCTTCCACTTCTGCAGTCAATTAGAAGACATTATCATCCCAGGGTATTAAACTCTCAGTCATAAAAAGCTAGAAACCACTCCTTTCCCCAAGTTTCCATTTAGTCACTAATGGTCATAGAAGGTGAGAGCCAACAGGTACCATATGCCTTTCTCAAGCACCAATCCTTCAATGGCATGCAGAAAAAAATATAAATCTGACATTTTGCAATGTAGAGGAGTTTAGCATTTCATAGTTCCAAAGGGAACTATAATAAATGTGGCATACGTTATAAAATTGCTATTACCTGGTACTTAGGAGGAACAAAGTAGATTTAGTAATTTCAGAAAAGAGCATTCAGAGTAAAGGCATGTTTTAGTACACCAATCATCAGGAACTGACTGAAAGGATTAAAATTGATCTTGAGAACAAACATAGCCATGATGAGTTGGGGAAGGCATGGGGGGGGTGGGGGAGGGGAGAAATTTTTCCTTCACTCTACAAGAGGATTAAAACACCAAAGACTGAAAGATGATTTGATATAATTTTCTCATCTATCAAATGAGGGACAAGGGGCAGGAAGAGGAAAAAGACTCCAAGTTATCTTTCAGCTTTAAAATTCTATGGTTATAATTACATTCTTTTTAAAAGTAGTGTGTTTGCACACAGTAAGCACTTAATAAATGTGTGTTCAATTGGAATGAAACTACAGACTTTATAGACTGCAGAAATTGTAAATTTATTTAAAAGGACATTTGCAAATAATAATAATATCCATATGTTCAAATCAATCAAATGTTCATAATAATGGGGGGGAAGTTTGCTGAAAATTCCTCTAATTAAGGGATGAACTGATTGAGAACCTTACATGTTTTTGTTTTTTATTGCATTAGTTAAAATTGGGCAGTCATCATTGCATGAGATTTTTTATAATTAAGAATATTCCAAGTTTTTTATTCTGACATTAAATTGTTTATTGTTTGTAAGCAAAACTAAGGTTTTAATTATTTTTTCGTCCCTATAGCCATTAGTTCAATCATGATAGATATCAAGCTGGTATTTCTACATAGAAATATCTGGTTTTTTAACATTAAACTAGATTTCTTATTACACTTTTCAAAAATTGTATTAACATCTTTTGCTTCTAAATCATTTGCACTTTCCAAAGAATCTGTCCTCATCTTATTATGTTTTAATGTATTGTACTTTTTGAGTTTGTGATTTTTTTTCCCATTGAAAACAGCTTTTACTTGAAATGAATTCTATTTTAAAATGTCTCCCAGGAAATAAAGAGTCTGAAAGAAAGAGGATTCTTTCCCCCAAGTTTTTCTGGTTTATATCATTCTGTGTTATATCCCATTTTAATACACTCAGTAGTGATGGGAAGAGACAAATTATTTCCACAATAATGCAGTGATTTCATCCCCTACTTGGCTAATGTATTACTGTGCTACTGACAGAATATTGTACTAATTAAAGTTCGGCCTGCAATATAACAAAGCCCATTTCAGAAAAGAATGAGCTCATCCATGGCAAACTGTGAGGAGGTGGGGTATTTGAAATGCTAACACACACGAGCAGTTTTAGCTGACATATCTAGGTTAACCTGAAGGATTTCTTTCACACTATTTTAGCTATCTCTAAAATGGATTCTAAAGGAAATTATACTTCCAGAGTAGTAGCAAAATGTTTAACATTCACTTAAATAACTGAGTCTTGCAATTACTCAAAAATAAAATTACTGCAAGTTTGGTTGAAATATTCATTATTTTGAACATCAAACATTTTTAAAAGTTTAATGTAGAAGACTTCATTTATTTCTTGCTTTCTCTGAATAACCATTCAAATTAAAAATGAATAGCAGGAATGTGAATATAGCTTGTACATCATAGATGCTCAAATATCTGCTGAATAAATGAATCAATGCCTGTAAGATGAGTCACAATAGAAGGATCTGGGACATTGTGGGGACTGAACGTGGTTGATGTATTGTGATGTTGCATGAGATGTTGCGTGAGATCCTGACTCAGTTTTCTGCTATTTTGACTGCTGTACCATGGTGGTCCAAAGGGATCATGAAATCACAGAGTTAGAGTTGGAAGACACCGTAGTGAACATTTAGTCCCTCCCTCTTGTTTTACAGATGAGAACACCTGAGTCCCAGGAAGGACTTGCCTAAGGTCACACAGGCAGTAAATAGCATGTCCTCTAGTTTCAGTGATCACTGGATAAAGGCAAATCTTCTCCAGCATCCTTTGCCGAGTCACTTCGTCAGTCTGTGTTTATCTTTGACCCTTAAATGTTATTTTAGCCTAAGCCTTATCATGTTTGAATTCTGGGATTCTGCCTGCACTCTGATTAATCACAAAGTGGCATGGGTAAATTTAATCTGACAATAGCCATGCTGGAGTAGAAGATTTGGGAGTTTTTTCTGTCAGTTAAGTGAGTGGCTTACTTATATGGCATTTAAGAACTGATAATTTCAACGGGCTTTCAAAGTCTCAGCTAATTATTGGTCTCTATTTGACATTTACTTACTCAGAAGTTAGAGACTCATAAAGAGGTATTTACAAGATAATTTCCATTGAATCCAACCTTGGGATTTTTTCTCTTGGTGAAGCAGAGCTCAAATTACTAACTTAAATTTCCTAGCCCTTCTTTTATGTAACATCCCACAGGTCTCTGAGGGTCTACTGTTTCTTCAGGATGGGTAATCCTTCAATTAGCACATAACCTAAGGCTTATGACCAAAAACTTCATCACCCTCTGCCCTACCTAATTGGAAGCCCCTTTTCCCATTTCACAAAAAAAGAAAAAAGACAAAACAAAACTGATCCTTAGTGTAGACTCTAAACATTCCACGATTGGCTCATAATTCTGGTAGGACTTATAGTCTGATAGCACCAAGGTCCAACAAAACTGGAAAAATTTCCATTGCTCCCAGCAGTAGACTACATGCCTGTTAGTCTGAGAAGCTCTTTACCTGACCTGAAAAGTCAGAGCTATCCCCAAAGGAATAGAAGTTTTGCAATCTAATCACTAGAAGTAGTAGCATTACATTTTTCTGTCATTTGTACTTAATAATTGATCTTGATTCTAGACTATCTGCTCTGTGATCCATTTTCCGCACAGCTACCAAGTTGGTATTCTTAAAACACATGTCACTCCCCCTACTCAAAAATTTTCAATTACTGACTCTCTATTGCCTCTACAATATAAAATCCTCAGTCTGTCCCTTAAAGCCCTCCACGGTTTTGTTGCTACCTAAGTTTTCAGCCTTATTTGCTATTATTTCCTTCCATGAAAACTCTGTCCCAGTCATACTAGACTGCTGCTTGTTCCTCCTACACAACTCACTTCCCACCTCATAGGCAAATCCCTCACATCCAGTACACACTCCCTCTTCACCTTCATGTCACAAAATCTCTGGCTTCCTTCAAAACCTAGCTGGGCTCCTCCTAAGTCTTCCCTAAGCACCCCTGAGAGATCCCTTACCCCATGCCCCACCCAATCATTTTTGGTCCTCACTCTCTCTTTAAAGGAATTCAGAAGCGTCACGTAGAGATGTACGAGTAATTCATGGTCATTCTTTCCATTGTTTTGTATATACTTCAAATTCACCTATCTGAATATGTGTTGTATCCCCCTAGAAGAATGTACTCTTCTTAGGAGCAGGCACTGCCTCATTATAGGCCTTGTATCCTCATCCCCTATCACAGTGCCTTTAACTTAATGTATCTTTAGTAAGCACTTGTTAAATGGAAATGAATGGATAATCTCACAAATGACAGAAACCTATGGGGAAAAGAAAGGAATAACTGACCCATGACAATATGAGCCACTCATCAAATCTAAGTTTCATCTACAGCCTCACCATAAATGCATGCTGAACATGAATTTTCATAATGGCAGAGAAATCAAATTATTACAGATAGGACTTCTACCAGAAATTAACGTAGCCCTCTTCCACCTAATGTTTCTTCTAAGTATATCATCTAAGATAGTCTATTGGTCAGCTGTTGTGTTGTCACCTAACCCAATCAGAGTTGCAAGGTACAGCACTTCCTTAAAGCCTGTTAATTAACACTACCTTTAAAATGTCCAAATAATCAGTCAATTCAGAGTTCAGAAGACAGAGAGAAAAATAAACTGATACTTTTTCATTCATTTATCAATTCTATTGGAACCATGGAAACACATCCCTGGTATGTTTTTCAACTTCTCAATAAAATATTTCATGCTTTTTTAAACCTAAATGTAAAAGGAGAAAAGTTTGAAAACTGAAATTGTCCTGGTTATGGTTTGGTCTGCATGCCCTCAGAGGATGCCCAAGAATTACTCACACATCTCTACGTACCATCTTTGAATGAAATAAGCTCTATAGGAATGAGTACTCAATCATATCAATTCAGAATTTTTGCACCCCTGATTTTTTTTTATCAGAAATTATTCAAGCTCTCCTAAAATAGTATTAAAAATTAAGGATATATATATGCATATGGATTCAACCAATATGGTACATATAGTTTTCAAAGGGGATTGTAAATATTACATGAAAACTTCAAGAACTTTATCATAATTATGTTCCATATCAATCAATCAGTGAGCATTTATCAAAAATCTGCTTTGTGCCAGATACCATGATAGGCCTTAAGGATACAAAGAAAAAAATGAAATGACCTATCACAAAGAATCTTTGTTAAAAATGAGAGAATGCAATTTCCCTTGGCAGCTCATTGACAGTAGCCAGGTAATGTCATTGACTTGATGGCTAAATTCTTTTTAGTAAAAAATAATTTTAACTTCATATTCCCAACAGCCACTGCAATGAATCCTGTTTTTACAGTTTCCATCTTTGAAAATTTCTGCTGCCACTGAATGCATGCCATGGCATAATTGCTATTTCATCTTCATACTGACATACTCCCATGCAGAAACCTAGACCATAGATAGTCACATTTAAATACTTGGTCAATGGGAAATAGTAATGGAGAGCTTCTTATTTTGGTTTGTTTTCTGAGGATCCCATCAAAACATCTCAACAACTGGAATGGTAACAGGGAATATAAATAGTCTATTTTCCTTATCACTGGTGACCAAAACATTCCTGATTCTAGAAATTTATTAAGTTACTTAATGTAAAATGGTATTAATAAAAGTGATGAATGAAGAGCTTTGTGCATGTGCTGCTCAGTGCTTAATTAGGGTTTAATATATAATAAGGGTTTAATATATCATAGATGAATGAATGAATCATTAGGCCAGTGTAACTAAAATTAGAAATATCCATTGTATGGACTTTTACAGTCCACCCGAAATTAAACCACTTATCATTAAACCAATGAAAGGATATGTCAAGCACTTTGCAAAATGATGGTAGAGAATGATAGGTTGACCTCCATAGCAGCTTACATACTTTCTCATAACAACCATGTGAGTTAAATACAATCATTTCAGTTGTACAAATGAGGAAACCAAAGCTGATGAGACTCAACCATTACTCAACATCTAATCAGGGGAAGAGCCAGAATTTGAACCCAGGTTTTCTGACTCCAAGACTAATCTCTTCTCCTATAACAAGTACTATGGAGTTAGAGTTGAAAGAGGCCATAAAGGTCATCTAGTCCAATGCTCTCATTTTGTAGATGAGAAAACTGAGATCCACCAACGTTAGCGTCTTGCCCAAGAGAAGAAATAAATGAAGGGAATGATCAATTATAGCACCTACTATATGCTGAGCACTGGGCTAAGTACTTTATAAATCTCATCTTATTTGATTCTCACAACAACATATGAGTTAGGTGCTATTCTTATCCCCATTTTCAGTTGAGGAAAATGAGGTAAACGGATGAAGTAATTTGCCCAGGGTCACACATTAGTTAGCAAGTCTTATATTGGTTAGCAGGTGCCCAAAGTTGGATTCAGATTCAGGTCTTCTTAACTCCAGACCCCACACTCTATCCACTGTACCATCAAGGTCTCATGGCTAGTGAGTATCACAATAGCAATCAGAACCCCAAACTGTTGTGATTGCAAAGTCTAAGGCTTGTTCCATTCACACTAATCTGTCTTTGCAAAGTGAATGCAACCACACTGAAATGAGAACTGTTGAGGGTTTTGGGGGACTGTCATCTCCTCATTCTTGTCTAAACATATTTATGAGTAGTCTAAGGGGATGGACAGCCTAGCCATACATAAGTTGGGTGTTGGCGGGTAGCCATCTGACCAACCTTGAATGCCAAAGCAAGACAAAAGAATAATTCCCTGAGCCCACAGGAGAATTGGGCTGAGTGACAAAACATTGATTGGAAACAGACTGTGTTCCTATTATTTCTAGAAACAATAGTCTAGCCAGACCTCCCCAAAGGCAACCAATTTTCCTTTATCAGGAAAAAAAATGGATACATTCCACATCATTGAGTGGAACATTGATTAAAATAAATGGGAACTTTAAATGGGGATCAAGGCAGGGTTAGGTCCCTGGTTGGTACAATTTACTATTCCCATTATGATTTTGATCACAAGGACTGATTCATGTCACCCAATTTATTTTTCTAGTCACATTTTCTGTGCCAAGAATGGAGAATTAGAATTGTGGAGCCTCATGATGGGTTGCTCCTCTTTGACCTTTTAAAATGTCTCTTTATTTGATTTGCTATCTGTCCCCACATGAAAGGTACAGCACTTGCATTAGTTAAATATTAATCCTTCAGAAATGGCTTTGAAAATTGTACTTTGGGAACTATAATTCTTACTAGGGGAAAAACTGAACATAAAATGGATACATTTTCATACCCAACAATGTACCATTACATCATACAGACCAGAAACAACTGGAACAAGGCCAGCTCTAACAGCAACTGTCTATGATGTTCAAATAGCTCATTTTTTTTTTGTTTAAATGATGAATTTCTTACATCACAGTCATCCCCTGCCCAACCTCCCCAAAAAATCAGACAATCTCAAATTAGAATCCATAGTGGGTTGGAAATGTTTTTTACTTAAAATTGCCAAGGTCTACTCTCCTTAGGCTTTTAAGAAGGAAATTGCAGTGACGTATAACTGATCAAAGCATGATCCGGGAAGAAGAGGGGTTAAATAATTACTAAAGTGCCCACGATGATCCAGGTATCATACTAAGATGTTCAAATATTTTATTTGAGACACAACAGCTCTGTGAGGTGGCTGATATTATTTTTTGTACAGATGAGGAAACTGAGACAGGCAGAGGTTAAATGACTTACCCAGAAACATACAGCTAGTGTCTTGAGGCCAGATTTGAAGCCAAGTCTTTCTGACTCCAGGCCCTGAACCTCCTAGCTGGCTCTGCCCAATAATCTGGTTTAGAGGTAGTTGTGTGTTCTGGCAATTAGAATACTGGACCTAGAATCAGGAAGACTTGAATTTAAATCCTACCTCAGACACTCACTAGAAGTATTACCCCAATTAAGGCATTTAGCCTCTCTGCCTGTTTTCTCATCCATAAAACCGGGATGATAATAGCTTTTACCTCGTATTGTTGTGAGAATCAAATGAAATGCTGCGCAGAAGCCCTCTGAAAGCTTCAGAGCACTATACAAATGCCAGCTCATTTTTACTTATTATTATTATCAGCTTAGGTCTAGGTCTAAGGTGGAAATGGAGCATGCCTTTTCTTTCTCTCAACCACAATATTCTCCTACCAATAGATAAAATCAGGTTAAAATTATTATCAAGAATAAATCTGGAGATTACAAAAAGAAAGGCTTAAAATAATAGGAAAGTAGAGAGGAAGATGAGAATTAGAGAAAATTAAGGTTGAGAGAGCTGAATACAAATCTGCATGCGTAGGGCCCTACATATACACATCTATATGTACACATCTCAACTGTTAATACATACATCTCATGACTGATATTCAATTGTGTATGTACATATACCTTGGGGTTTCTGCGACACCGCTTGGCAGAGCCACCGCCTGCCTCTGCCCCCAGTCCCTGGCCAGTCATCAGCTGCAGGGGACATTTAGCACAGTATAGGGACTGGTGCAACTGCTCAAATGCTCCATCTCTAGAAATGACTGTTTGGGGCAATTTCTTTTGTAAGGAAGAAGCCTACAATCTAAATCAGCATAAACAAACGTTTACCTCCAGAACTCAATAAAAGTGCTTTTGTCAATGAAATCTCTTCCGAAGTCAAGGTAAATAGAGTTACTGTACGTCTAAGGAAGGCAAGTCCGTTTTGCCTCTCATTGTCCCCTTTTGTCTAATATTGTTCTTTATACAGTGAGTTTATCCCCAGAGATCTTCCCAAAGAAAACAAGCAAAATTGGAATTGAGTTCAATAACTGGAACTTATAAAAAAACTCATGACTGAAAGGGCCACAGGTAAAGTAAGAGGGAAGAGAGGAGGGGAACACACAGATTCCAGTTTGTAGACTTGCATCTAACTGACATTCTGGGCTCTTCTCAGAATCTGTGGCAGAGACTTAAGGGAATATACCATCAGTCAAGAAAATCAGTTTACTATTAAGATAGCTGATTTCTGAGATATAAAGAGAGCTCCAATTTACATAGTGCTTTCAGGTTTACAGAGCACTCTGTTCACAACAACCCTATAAGATAGGTGTAATAACTATGATTAATCCCAGTTTTAAAATAAGATACCTGAAAAAAGATGAAATTAAGTGCCCAGGTTCCCATAGCTAGTGAATGTTAAAATTAGGTGTCACTCAGGTCTCAGGACATCCATTCCTGTATCCATTTTAATTTGTCCCCATTTGACTAAATCGTACCTCACTTTTATCTGACTATGAATATTATCCCAATATGGGTTCTGAAATTTGGGATTTTCTAGAATATTTCTCCTTGACATTTCACATATTAGTTAACAGAGCTGATAATCAACTGCTATGCATTACACTCAAAATTGCTACACAACCTAAAAGAAGTAACCTTTTCTAGACAGGAAACATTGCCATTTCTATAACCTAATGAATATGAACCTAGAAAGCTACTACATAATAATAATAGCTGACATTTATACAGTGTCCCAAAAGTCTTAGAGTAGTTTAAACTTATTAACTGCACTAAGTCTATGAGGGCATTTCAAGGTTTGCAAAGTGTTTTACATACTTTTATCTCATTTTTTTGCCACCACAACCATGTGTAATAAATATTAACCAATTTTATTAGTTCCTTTTTTGCAGATGAGGAAATCAAGGCAGGGAGAGATTAAGTGACTTACCCAAGGTAACCCAGCTAGTAAGTATCTGAGGCAGAATTTGAGCTTGCAAGGACAATGCTCTCTCCGTTGAGTCACACTATCTATCCATTCCACACTTATGTAGTAAAAAGAACACTGGAGTTAGAAAAGGTAGGTCAAAGAGTCAATAACACCTTTTCCTTGCTGGGTGATCTTGGGTAACTCTGAGAGTAATAAAACCTGGGGATCTAGATTTATAGAGACCACTAGAGAAAGTAAAAACTCGTATCTATGGTTACATTTATACAGGCCAAATGAAATGGATAATGGAAGAAATCATTCAAATAGTTCCATTAAAAATATTTAATTTCCATTATCTATATCATTTTTTAAAGTAAGGATTTATTCTGAATTAGTGGCTAATAGCCTCAATTCTCAATGATCCACTTTGGTGTGTAAATACAATTCTACCTGAGTTCAAATCCAGCCTCAAACACTTACCAGCTGGGTAACCTTGCTGAATCACTTAACCTGTCTGCCTCAGTTACTTCATCTGTAAAATGGGGATGATAGTAGCACCTACTTCCCAAAATTGCTGTGAGAATCAAATGAAATAAGATTTGTAAAGCTCTTTGTAAACTTTAAAGTGCTATGTAAGTGCTGGCTGTTATTATTACTTATATTAATTTTTTTTGTTATTCAGTCTTTTCAGTTGTATCCAACTTTTTGTGACCTCATTTGGGGATTTTCTTAGTAAATACACTGGAGTGGTTTGCCATTTCCTTCTCCAGTTCATTTTACAGAGGAGGAAACTGAGGCAAACAGGACTAAGTGTGTTGTCCAGGGTCACAGAATTAGTAAGTGTCTGAGGCCAGAGTTGAACTCAGATCTTTCTGACTCCAGACTCATCACTCTATCCACTGTGCCATCTAACTGCCCCATTTATATTAATATATAATAATATTTTATTATTATTTTCTGGACTTTTTAATCTATCCATATGACTCAATTAACTATAGTTGTCATTTTAACACTTCATATATATGCATATATATCATATGCAAAATATCCTTACTTACCCTCCACAAATACTCTCCTTTTAGAGAGAGAAAGAGGGAGAGAAGAAAAGGAGAGGGAAGAGGAGAGAAAAAAGAGAAGACTGATATATTTAGTTACAGAAACTTACTGCTTTCAATACAAAATTAGTAATCAACTGTTTTATATACTTAAGTTTTCATTTCAACAAACGCTGCAAAATTAAAGTTTTTAGAATAAAATCTATGAACTATTGAGAGAGAGAGATTAAAGGCTGTGTATGTACACAGAATAGTGAAACAGGATTACAAGGAATCACATTCTTAAAATGCCCAAATGACTTAGGCAAAAGTTTTCATGTCCTAAATTCCCCAGATAATTGCCTTAGTATAAGTAGTTCTGATCTGAGGCTTTTCTAGTCATATCTATAAAGGTAGAAATTTCATTAGCAAGTGGGAAAGAGAGATGAACTAAACACTCATTGAAACTTTCCCTTACCCCACTTCCTGCCATCCATCCCACCTCCAGTCTCCATGCAGCTCTCTATCATGGTACCCCTTCCTTCCATCTCTGGCCTTGGCTCGATAGACAGGACTTTATATTATCAAATGTAAGTTGCAAAAGCAAGATAGGGAAAAAAACATCTTAGAATCATAAACTTTAGATCTAGAAGATGTAAGATTCAGTCTCTTTATTATTAAAATCAATAATACTTTATTTTCTTGTTCAAACACAATGATTAAATAATGAAGATCTATTTGAAAGCCAGGGTAAAGGAGCGTGGTTAATGATAACTGTGTGGAGAAATGGAGGAAAACAATTAGCACTCCTATGTCATTTGGCTAAGTAGATTCAGCTCTCATATCAATATTCTTCATGTGGGTCAAATTTAAAATTAATTCACTGGGGTAAGAAATTTATTCTCGAACATTAATAGCTAATATCAAGTGCAACCAACTGTGGAAAAGATATGAAATTACTTATCATCTCCCAGAAGTTGCAAGAAAGCTCACGGCTCCACTTTATGCTGGGATACATTGCAAGGACTGTGGTTATTCTACTAGCGTTAACCTATAAGAAGAATTGCATTCTCTTAACACCTGCAATTGCACCATCTTTTCTTACTACATGCCATATTTGTTTTGTTTTCTTGGGCTTTGCACTTTTCTTAAAATTGCTTTTTAGATTTCATTGCGTATGCCTGCCTCCTGCCCCCGAGCCTGATTATCTGAATCCTATCCAAGGCCCATCTCATGTCCCATTTCTCCAGGGATGCCTTTCATGACCACACCATTTCACAGTGATTTCTCCCTCTCCTGAACTAGTGAAGTAGTTCATTGTCTGCGTGAAGTCTTGACAGATTTTGCCCTCTTTCTTCACCCTCACATGCAGTTAGAGTCAACAAGTTCTCTCTTGATGTGTATTGCACCCATCCCTTTTGTTCCTTTCTCCTTGCTGCTATTCTCGTTCCCTCAATCTAGGCCTGAACAATGAATGCAGCTATTCTATATGTTCAGCCTCTCCTGTTATCAATCTATCCTACGTCGCCCACCCATATTACTCTCCGTAACATCTCTTTCATTCATGACAGATTATTTAGCCTACTAATACAAATTGTTACCCCCTCTGAATAAATGGGTAAATAGCTGCTGTTTAAATCTATACTTGAGTCAACTCAATAGTATAAGGATGTATTACATGCCTACAGTATGTTAGACTCTGGTAATAGAAAAACAAAAATATTCCATGTCCTCAAGGAACTTATAATCTACTGATAAAACTGGGACCATTTTTTCTGATAGAATAAATTAATAAAATGTATTAATAATTTAATAAATTTATATAAATTAATAATAGAGGACTGTAGGTATAACCTTCTGCTTTATGAGGGCCTATGCATAGCCCTCCAGGTGTAGCTATTTAGACACCCACAAAATGTATTAGAAGAGAGACTTGGACTCAATATATTCTCATATTTCCAGATTTCTTACTCCCTCTGTATCCCCATAGCACATATTCTGCAATCCAGTTGGCACTGGCTTCCTTACCATTTCTGGAATAACACTCTGTCTCCCTAATCTGGGCATTTTCTTTGGCTTTCCCCCATACCCCACCCCATCTCTGCCTCCTGGCTTTCTTCAAGTCTCAGCAACAATCTTAACCTTCATAAGAAGCCTTCCCTGGTCCTCCTCAATACTACTCAATACTTCTGAGATTACCTTCAGTTTTTCTTATAGATATCTTGTTTGTACATAATTGTTTACATGTTTCCTCCCACATAGACTGTGAGCCTCTTGGGAGTAAGGACTGGTTGGTTTGGGGTTTTTTTTCCCTTTCTTTGCCTCCTAATACTTAGCACAATGCTCTAATTAACATGGAGATCTAAAGACAAGAATTCAAAAATGAAAATTCACTTACAATTTTTTTTTGTTTATTTCAGCCTACAAGGAAAAAATGAAGGAGCTATCCATGCTGTCACTGATCTGCTCTTGTTTTTATCCTGAGCCTCGCAACATTAACATCTATACTTATGATGGTGAGTAACTTGGGATGAAAGTCACTTAGCTTCTTAGGTCCTTGGGAAGGCTGGGAAATCATTCATTTCTCCATCCCAGCTCCAACTATAATTAAATCAATGCCCTATAGATCTCACAATTGACTTACTGTTTCTGGCTATTAGCACTTATTGATTGTCTATTGCTTGTTGCATTTTGTGTTTGGCCCTAATAATAACACATTAAAGCCTCATCAGAAGCAGGGCAGCATTGTTAGGAGCAGCTGCTCCAGGTAGATTAACCAACAATCCTTCCAGAATACCATCACACATGCAACGACTGTTTATCTATCTATCTATCTATCATCTATCTATCTATCTATCTATCTATCTATCTATCTATCATCTATCTATCTATCTATCTATCTGTCTGTCTGTCTCTATGTGTCTGTCATCTATCTGTCCCTGCCTCTGTCTGTATATATCTGTCTCTATCTAACCATTCATTCATTCACTTACTATTTGTTATTATAAATAGTATGTTAATCCATAATTAAAATGGCTTCTCATTTTCAAGAACAGGTTTTTCACTGCAAATGCAAGAAGAGAAAATCTTGAATAAAAATGATTTAAGTTTTGAAAAATACACTTAAATATATTTTACTTATTAATGTCAAAAGCCAGCAGGGACCTACAAGAAAATTAATTTCATTTTGAATAGGAATTCTTATCTGAGGTCCATGGATCCCCAACCAGCTAAAATTATATCTTTATTTCATAAGATTGCTTCCTTTATAATTTTACATAAATGCAATATATATAGTAATTATATGCATAATATATATTATAATAGATGTTGCATCTAAAATCATTATTCTGAGAAGCAGTTGGGTAAGGGCTTCAGCAGACTACCAAAGGGGTTGATGGTCCAGAGGTTACCCAGATAAAGAGAATTAGGGGAAGCCTAACAATGCCAATTCCCCAATGTGTTTTAATTCATTAATTAGTAATGTATTGGTTCACTCCCATACAGTCATGAAAATCCCAATAATCAATTCCTTCAGCTAGACTGTTTGAACTAGTCCCAAACACCGAGGTCTTAAGTGAAGGGAAGGAGGCCCACATCTTATATTACCGCTCTCCCTTGTTTTTAAAGCTGAGTATTAGGGACAAGGACTTTTTTCTTCCTCTGTCACTTTATTTGTCATCCTGTTGAGAGCTGTGTCAGTGGAAGGACATTCATGATAAGTGCTAACTAACTGTTTTGTCTGGAAATAGCATTTATGTCAAGAGCACACATTTGTTTCAAATCACTCTTTTGAAGCGGAATTTTAAAGCTAGAATAGGGAGCTGAGAAATTTTACTTAACCCCACCTCATTTTATAAATGAGGAAACTGAATCCCAAAGAAAGGATATGACTTGCCACATGCCCCTATTTTAAGATAGTGACAGAGCTAGAACAAAGATTTAGGTTTCATTTATTTATTAAACAAACATATAGTAAGCACATGTTATGTGTAGGGTACAATACTAGGTGCTGGGGGAAAACCTCCTGATCCCAAGTCCTAAGCCTTCCCACTACACCACATTACCTTCCCTACTTCACCTTCACACCAATCCCTCCACTTTCATCAAATGTTCTGTCAAGAAGAATTTGTTTGTCATGTATATGTGTGTAAGTTTATTCCTTCCATCCTAAAATATCTGTAAATGCAAGCATAGATAAATCTTTCAGTGAAAACTTCATATTTTCAAAAGGATCTTTAATCCTCACTGTTCCACATGGTCAACATTACCTAGATAATAAATAGGAGAATATTTTCTTAATTTGGGGAAGGAGGGAATTTAAATGTTGTTAACAAAAGTGATATTGTATCTCTCCATGTTGTCTCTTAATATTTGATATCCTAGATGTCAAGGACTTCTATTGCAGCACTTTGTTTACTCTATGATTTAAAGAAGTTCTCCCAGAATTGAAAGTTAGTTACAAACTTACCATCCTACCAGCGCAAGGTTGTTAGAATTGGAGCGGTTCATAAGCCCATTAGCTGATACTTTATTTCAGTACCAACTGCTGGAAAGGTAGTCTATGGGTCTAAGAACTGACACCTATTACATGCCTTAGTTCAGAGTCTGATCTGCCTTGGATGTACTCACAGTACTTATTTCTAAAGGTGTTGGGATCCGTTATAGAAGGAGCCCTTTCAGTGGGACTGCTTAAGGAGGATCTATCTGTTCATCTCTTAAATAGGAATACTAACTAGCCTCTCATGGAAATTTCTCTTGGATAGTCATAAAACAAATAATAGGGATATTAACAAGCATTGCTAAGTATGGAATGCAAAGGATAGGAAATGAGTATAATGATGAGAAGGGAAACTCTCAGGGGTCTAGAATGATAGATATAATTTTTAGCAATATGTAAATTTATATGAAGCATAGGAAAGGAACTTCATTTTGAATAAGGGCTTTTCTAGTATTGTAAAGGATTAACACGTGTTAATCTTTCATAATCAAAACATAACTAATTCCTCTAATACATGAATTTGTTTTTGTTACTTTTTCCATTTTGGCATCAGGTAGCCAAGACACATATAATAACATGTACATATAGACTTGTAAATTAACATTCATAAACTTACATATAAATAGTATATACACATACTTATGTACACATACACATGGTATCCAAAAAGTCTTCGTGCAGTTTTAAGCTTAAAATTTTAAACTAAACTATGCTTAAACTTAAAACTGTACTAAGAGTTTTGGGACACCCTGTATGTATTAACTTTTAAATTATTAGCATCACAGGAGACTCTCCTGATTAACAGTTCACCTCACAAGCCTGAAATGTACTTTCTCCTCACCTTTACCTCAGATTCCCTCTCTTCTTTAAGACACAGTTAAAGCATCATCTTCTGCATGAAACTTTTCCTGATGCACGTGCGCGCGCGCGCACACACACACACACA
Organism: Bettongia penicillata ogilbyi; assembly: GCA_023548195.1. Taxonomy (NCBI): domain Eukaryota; kingdom Metazoa; phylum Chordata; class Mammalia; order Diprotodontia; family Potoroidae; genus Bettongia; species Bettongia penicillata. The sequence goes on from JAJHZJ010000468.1 coordinate 759,974, forward strand.
CACACACTACTACTACTACTACTGCCCTCCTTCCCAAACTACTTTGTATGTAGTTACTTTGTCTGTGGTTGCTTTTATTCAATTTAATTTGCACCGCATATATTATTTATACTTACATCACTCATTAGAATGTGAGCTCCAGTACAGTAAGTATGATTTTATTACTTTTATTTGGGTCCCCAGAGCATCTGGGTGGGAGGAGAGGTAGTTAACTAGATTGCGCAGTAAATAGTGCACTGGCCCTGGAGTCGGGATGATCTGAGTTTAAATCTGGCCTCAGATACCTACTGGCTATGCAATCCAGGGCAAGCTACTTAACCTCTCTCTGCCTTGGTTTCTTCAACAGTAAAATAGGGATGATAATACCTCACAAGGTAGTTTTAAAGATCAAATTAAATAATTCTTGTAAAATGCCTGGCACACAGTGGCTGCTCAAATTCTTATTTATTGATTCACAGAAAGTTATCACACATAGATTTGCAATTTTCAAAGAATTAGGAGGTGATCAAATCCACTCAATTTTAAAAATCTAACAAAGACATTTAATTAAATTTTTCATTGAAGATCCAGAAGACATGTGTCATAAAATATCACACAATATCTCCTAGCTGTCACTATGAACATAATAGATCATTGTTCTGTCAAAGTGTTAATGGTCTTACTAGAATTCCAGCTAATAAATCGCAGGTTATTTCAATAAAGTCAGACCTATGAAGTCACAGATACAAATAATTTAGGGAAAATTCCACATTTACATAGGCTAGAATGATGGAATAAAATCAGCATGGTGAAATATAACAGTGATAAATGTAAAGTTTTGTATTTGCATAAGTTTATTTGCATAAATTTAAAATTAGAGACAGTTTCACAGCAGGTCATGTGAAAGAGGTCACAAGATATATAACTGTGTGATAAGGGGGTTAATTCATCCTCAGGAGGCTCTGATAGATTTATGACAGCTAGATGAAAGGCAGTAATGGTTCTGAAATCTATCCTTGTCAGATATAACTGAGCATAGGGTATAGTTCTGGTTATTATCATTTAAGAGCAGACTCTGACAAACCAAGGAGTGTCCAGAGAGGGGCAATCAAGAGAGAATGGAAACTGTTTCAGGTGAAGAATGCTTAAGAGCACAGGCTAGGTGTAGCCCTGAAAAGAGAGAGCTTTAGAGAAGATGGAATAGCTGTCTTCGAGTATTTGAAGGATTATCATGTGGAAAAGATGATCTGTCTTGCCCCAGAAAACAGAACAAAAAATGGAACTTCAAGGAACCATATTTGGAGTAAATTTGAGGTAGCATTCCCCAAAAAGGAATGAATTGATGTTAAAGGAGTGAGTTCCTTGTCTCTAAAAATATTCAAAAGAAGAAGTTGAATTGCCATTCCTGTATTGGGAAGAAATTTGGGCTAGATGGCTTTTGAGTTCCTGTGTCTCTATTATATTAATGGATAAGTGAGGGAAAATTAGAACTGTCATAAAATAGAATAGACTGCCTCAAGAGGTAATAGATCCAAAGAAATAAATAGGAAGTCAGATAGATGGCAGAGAAATGAACAAACCCATCAAATAAATAATAACAATAATAATTAAATAATTTATAGAAATATTTATCTATTTGTATTATATCTGTATAAATATATCTATTTGCATATAAATATATTTAAAAGATAGTAGATTCTCCCTCCTTTAGTTGTCTTTGAGGAAAGACTGGATCTCCATTTCTTATGTATGTCATTGAAGCAGTTCTGGTAGGAGGAGTGGTTGAACTCAAAGCTCTATGAGGTTCCTTCTCAATCTGAAATTCTGAGAGACTATCAAACTGGCTCATGTTTCCCAGTTCTCAACTTCAGTTGGTGCTGTGTGGATTTGACATGAGAACTTTGGTTATCCTTCAATCCTTTACCCAGTAATAATAAACAAGAAGAGGGAGAAAAAGAATCTGCTTCACCAGATTTCTTCAAATGGCCTATTCATTCATAAGGGCACCATACAGGCCTCACCATGAAGAGTGCTAATTGGATGCCCAATATTACATTTACACTACTTTTAATGTAGATATTAATTAAATAGATAGAATAATATATAATGTCATAAAGATCATAAATCATATCCTACATAACAAATGAGAAGCACATAGCCCTGGTTTTATATCCTGCTTCTGCACATATTGATTGTATGACAGTGGGCAAGTCATTTAAATTCTTAGTTCCATAGGCAAACTTCCAAGACTCTAAGTTGCATGACAGGGGTCTGTGGGCATTGGCAGAGGGAATATACTCACAGGGAGCTGCTTATGTCGGTGAAATCACTGGTGGCCCCATCCCAAATTCCAATATAACATGAGCTATAGAATATATCCAAATCTAATCACTTATTTTGAAAATACATAAAAAAGAGAGGCTGTGTTTTATTTGAGATGATGAAGTATAGTTTCCAAAAAAAGCAATGAATTACTCACCTCATGAAAGAGTGAGCTCCCTATTCTTGGAAGTAATTGATCAGAAACTGAATTATCATCTCTTACAGATGTGATCAAAGCAATTTTTTTATCCTCATTGGATCAAAAAGACTTTGGCTTAAGTCCTACTTAGACATGTGTTAGTCCCATAACTAACCTCTCTGTGCCCCAGGCATTGCTCTTTTAAGCTTACTAAATCTCAGTACTTCATCTATAAAAATGAAGTGGTTGTACTACTTGACTTTTAAAATCCTGTCCAGCTCCCTATCTATGATCTCATAGTCCTAAATTACCAAGGAGTTCCTGATTTATATTTGTGATAAGCAGAGTAGTCTTAATTGTTCAACATAAGAAACCTGTGAAGTAGGTTTTATTATTATCTTTATTTTGCAGATGAGGAAACTGAGGTAGACAGAGGTCAAGTGACTTGCCCAGAGTCACACAGCTAGGCAGCATCTGAGGCCTGATTTGAACTCCAGACTCAGAACCCTATCCGCTGTGTCATTCAGCTGCCTGACAAGATTTGACTCATTGACAGTACTACACCCTGATAAAATCATGTCTGGACCCTGTGTACAAATACTGAGATAGATATATAGTTAAATATTATATATAAATTATAAAACTAATTTAATTGATTCATAATATTTTATATATACTCCATGGTAAGGATCAAGTTGATTAGAACCTGAGAAGGTATTAAGTAATAATAGTACATTGCTGCAGTAAAATAAAGTTCAGGTTAATACAATTAGTGGAGTGGGGAGAAAATGCTAAAAAAAAAAAAAAAGGCAAAATAAGATGAAGAAATTTGAGGTGTAGGGAGGTTAAGTGACTTGCTCTCTAGTTCCAATAAATATGCTTGTAATTCCCAGCATCTGCATATCAGGATGCCTAATTCACGTTTCTTAAAAGGTGGCCTTAAGATGTTTCTAGTCATGACAATTACCAAAGAGCAAATTTGTACTACTTCATCTTCCTGAAGTGACTCATATTTATTCCAGAGGCAAATAAACAAAATTAACCGTGAAGTGAGGACAGGCTTTCTTCTAAGTAGGCCTCCTACCACCCTACTCCCCTTAAATCCTGTCATCTTTCTCAAAAACTATAAATATTTATCTTGCTCAAATGCATTCCTAATTATGCCGACAGTGTGAATTTATATTTCTAGAGCATTGCACAGAAAAATCTCAGGGCCCCTTCTGTTCCAACTCAGATTCAAATGTCTCCATTTGCCCATTGGAGATCAGATTATTTATAAAGTATAAACTTTAAAGTGCTAAATAAATGTGAGTTACTATTATTGTCAACATAATCATCAAAATTATCTTCTCCTTCCTGCTAGCACACACTCAGAATTTTCTGCCCTTCATTTCTCAGATATGGAAGTGAAGCAGATTAACAAACGGGCTTCCGGCCAGGCCTTTGAGCTGATCCTAAAGCCACCATCTCCAGTGTCTGAAGCTCCTCGAACTTTAGCATCTCCAAAGAAGAAGGATGTCTCTCTGGAGGAAATCCAGAAGAAGCTGGAAGCTGCAGAGGAAAGAAGAAAGGTAGCTATTAACAATCCCCTTCCTTTTTAGATTCTTGCTAGTCCCGTGTTATTTTTGTACCACACATTCCCTGGGCTCCTACTGCAGTTCTTTATGGGAATCTTTAGCTAAGTCTTCTCAAGATCCCATGGTGTAAACAGTAGTGCCCTGGGCTAGTGAGTCTTGGATCTTAATTGGCAATTTTTCTCACTATAAAAAGTATCATTTCATTCCATTGTGAGTGGTTTTTCCCTAGATTATAGCATTCAAAGCCACTCCAGTTATGGTCATTGCACAGTCTTGAAACTCCTATCTCCATGATGATTCTTGATAATATGGAAGTATTTTTTACAGAGTTGTAACTAACAGTTACTGTACCTGGAACAAGCAGAGAATGGAAGGAGGAAAAGGAACAGGCAGGGGGCACCCCAGGACGCAGGGTCATCATGGAGTTTTCTGTTATTGAAGGCTACTTTGGTTGGGGGTGGGGGCAGGTACCAAAAGGAGGAGTCAACAGGACAACGACCTGTTATGGAGAACAGGGAGGAATTGGCAGGTTGAGAAAAATGGACCACAAGATCCCACTGTTTGGTACTATATAAAATTTCTGCCCTGGGGCAATGATCTGATGACTTCATGCCAGTAAGAGCGCTGATGATACATGCTTATATATTTAGAGTTAGAAGAGTCCTTAGATATTATCTCATCTAAGTGCCTCATTTTATAAATAAATCCATTTATAAAATAAACCCAGAGAGTTTAAGTAACCTTATCTTTAGATATTTATTCCTACTGGTAAGATTAACTGTAGCATTTATTAAACACCTACTATGTGCTCAACTCTGAGCTAAGCACTAATAAATAGTTTCAAAAGGGACAAGAACAGTCCCTGCTCTACTTTTGCCTAAAGGAGACAAGACAAATATAAATCTGCACATATAAATAAATACAATAGAAACAGAAAGACTAAAGCCAAGATTAAGTGGAAAGTCCAGAGACTAGGGTTTCCTACCTGTTTGAGATTTATTAACCAGCAAATTCTTCTTGCTTCAATTCCTGTTGTTGAAAATCTTTCCAAAAATTTGTCTGCTTCACTGGTTATACTCTTGCATAACACTTCATCCATCATTGGAGACTCAGATATTGGCTCCAAGATCACAGTTCTAAGACAAATGATGTCTTTGTGGTGTTAATGTAGACGATTGGGCTGAACCTATACCAAACCAAGGAAACTCCATGGTATTCCCTTTTGTTCCTGTTGGATTAATTTGTAAGTTTTCTTTGTGGTCTTTTCTACTTTCCTCCTAAACATGGAGGGCACATCATAGATTCAAGAACTGCTGTCTTAAACTGTAGTGTACTGCTACCCTTGATCTTTCCCCCCAAGTATTAGAGAAAATCACCTTTGGTGCACATTGGCATCTACAAGTAAGTAATGTGAAGTAGAGGGAGACCATAACTTATGATAGAAAATCAGAAATAGACCTGAAATATAAGAAGTCATAACAGTAGTTTATCACACTCAATAATTATATATCACTTTACATATAGTATCTCATTTGATCTTGTTAGCAACTCTCAGGCATATATTATTCACATTTTACAGATAAAGAATAAAAGATACAAAATACTTTCATATCTTTTTTAATGTACACAATCCTGGAGCCAGACTTCAGATTTTTGCTGTTGTCTCTACCCAAAATGCTTCCTTTGACTTCTAGAAGGCACCGAACTAAGGGGAAAAAAAGCATCAAGTCAATAAAATCAGAGTAAAATGATTTAGATACTCTTGTAACAAAGCCCTCTGGCAACTGGTTCTAACTGGATAAATTGTGGGTCCTGATATATTCTCTCCAACCCAGCAGTCATATCAATATGAACAATTTAATTGGACTAGGAATTTACAATTTGACTAAAAATGTCTAATCACCTGAAATGATGCTGCCCATAGGTAACTCATTTTAGAATCCTATAAAATCTTTATGTCCATTGCACTTTTCTCTTACCTCTCTAAAACATTTATTAGGAAAAGTCACTATAGATTATGTCCTCGTGGCACAGTTTTAATTAGCAGAAAGTCCAACTAATTAATAGGAAATGCTATCCCTTTAAAAATCATTAATTGATTTTTCTCTCTTAGATTACACTGTGTTAATTAGATTAGTGTTCTTCGGGGGGAAAGTATTAAATTCTCATTAAAGAGACTGTAGCTGGGTTACTGCTTTGGAAAAGTTGTATTCTTCCTCCTTTCCATAGCAGTTTGAATTCAGATTTAGGGTCTGTATATATACTCATTTTGTAGTCTCTTCCCCTGCCTTCTCAGTTCCATTCATTGGATGACATTGTGATTTTTCTCCATATAGAGGACCTAAACAGATAGTTAAGGCAAATGATATTAGTTATTCATTATTTCAGGTTATTTTTTAATGCTATTGAGGAAAGAGGGGGCTTTAGGCTTGAGTTACTTATACTGACTTTCTGCATTGATCCCATTATCTTAAAAGCAATGCTATGGAAAGGCAGAGAAATAGTAGACAGAAAATTGGCCTATGAGTCAGATTGATCAGGGTACAACCCCTGTCTCTACAGTATACTGTCTGAGTGACCCTGGGCAAGTCACTGAGCCTCTCTCTCAGTGAATCCTAGCTTGCTGTCCAAGATTAAAACTTGCAGAGAAATTGCAGATTTGCATCAGTAAAGAGTGTTTTCTTATTACTCAAAGTTCCCTATACCAATAAGATCCTGAGTTCAGTCCAAAAGAAAGTAAGACAATAATAATAAATATTTATATAGCACTTTAAGGTTTGCGGATTACTTGGAAAAATATGAACTCTGGGAGGTAGTGGCTATTACTGTCCTCATTTTACAGATGAAGGAAGTGAGGCTGAGAGAGGTTAAATGACTTGGAGCATTTGTTCCACAGACACAGAAAGACGTCATTCCTAATGTGTTTAAGGAACAATGGATACATCAGCTCAAATGAAGAGGAAAGGACAGGGTGTGTGTGAAAAACAAAGAGTAGTGGGAAATGAATGCAGAAGTAGAGGCATTTGAAAAATAGATTGGGAAGTTTGGGAATTTTTGTTGAAGACAATAAAGAACCTTTAGAGTTTTATCTTTGTAATAAAGCAAGGTGACAAATATAAAGTAAATGCTTTCAGAAAATAATATGTCAGGGTAGAACAAAAGAAGGACAAGATTATGGGTGGAGAGACCAATAAGTTATTGAAAAACCTCAGCTGAGAGATGATGAACAAGACTTGGGATGGGCAGCAAGATGCAATGGAAAGAAACAGTAGTTTTGGCATCCTGGGTAAGAATGCAGCATCTCCTACTTCCCCACAACATGTTCTGGAGCAAGTAACTTTATTGCTCTGAATCATAATGTTCCAACTGTAAAATAAGGGAGTTGAATTATCTCAAAAGTCTCTTCCAACCCTAAAAACCTATGAAATAGAAAAGGAGATGCAGATGAAAAAATTACAGTACAAGGAAGGACTGCTATAATTTGGTGGCTGATTATATGTGCAGAGTGGACATGCCATTAGCAGAAAAATGAGGAGAAAGAACAGACTTAGAAGAGGATAAGTGGTGAGCTTACACATGATTGTCTGTGTGGCAGGTCAACCAAGAAAAAAACAGTTGAGAAAGGAGACTGAATCTCAAGAGGAAAGGTTACGGAGAGTTTCTGTACTCCACAAAAAGGGTACGCATAACTTCTGAAAAGCCACATTACCCTCTTGACAGAACAGGCTAATCATTTCCTTGAATGCTAGAAGGGTAATGTGTTATAGGTTTTTTTAAATAGGTTTTTATTGATCTCTATTGTTTTTTCATCACCTATATTTACTAATATGTTCCCCATTCTTCCTCTGTCAGCAAGCCATCCTTTGCAACAGAATCAAAAAATGGGGAAAATTGAACTCAGCAAAACTAACCAACACATCAAAAAAAGTCTGACATTATGTAGTCTTCTACACTCATAGTCATGTCTCTGCAAAGAAACGGGTAGAAGAGGTGAAGCAGCGGGTTTGGGAGGAAAGCAAGTCCTTTCTACTGTCTGAGCCTCAGTTCCCTCGTCTATAAAATGACGGGGTTGGACCAAATCATTTCTGATGGCAGAATACTCAAAGGTAACTAGAAATTGTAATGAGGCAAAGATTAGCTTGATATAAGGAAAAACCTCCTAGCATCTAAAGCCACCCAAAAGTGCAATAGGCTGGACGTGAAGTGGTGAGTTCCCGTATTATTCCAGTCTGAAAGGGGAAACTGTCTGACAACTTTTTCTGTGAGTCCACCAGTCATTTATCACAGAGACCCAGTCTCAAGTATAGGCAGCTGATAAACCAGCATCCCCTAGGGGGCACCAGAACGCCTCTTCACCCTTAATGGACCTTAGTCAAATGCTACCAGGACTTTCTGTCTTAAGCATTCCTAGGCTTCAGCAGAATTCCTCCTTCTGGCTTGCCCCAACCCAGGATCCCATGTATTGCCTCCTAAAGTGAGAGTTTGAACCAGCTCACTTGAACCAGTCTAGCCAGAGGACATTCCTCCATTCAGAGATTTCTTCCTACTCCTAGTATCTCTAAAACCAAAAGGAAGAGAGGAAACATCTCTTGGTCCTCTAAATGTGCCCATTTATTTTCTAAATCAAACAGGATCCACGACATAAAACAAGCAATCTCCACAATTCCATTTGCTTATAACACTAATTTCATGGGGGCAAACATTCTAGATGGAAGTAAAATTAAATTGCAAAAATAGATATATACTGAAGTAGAATACTGCATACAGAAATCAGAGACAATTAAATCGAATTGATATTTTACCACAGTAATCAAAAAATCTCTAAGTACCTACTTTGTGCAGGGCACTTTGTAGTCACCTGAGAGGTGGTACAAAGAAGTAACAACTACTGACGACACAGGAGTCTCATTCTAGTTGAAGAACAAAGATTTGCCCACATAAAAACTTAATTAAACCTAATATGAGGCAGTATAATAATGCTAGATCAAAAATGGAAATTATATGCAGGCTTTGGGGACTTAATAGAAGGAGTATCTATGACCTATCATAGATAGGTTAGGCTTCTGAGAGGAGGTGGGCTTTACAGGAAGGGTAGGACCTGCAGAAACAAAACAATGGGGAAGACAGTCTAAGCTAGGGGACCTACGCAGATAGAAGGACAAGACACATTCTCAGGATCTTGAAGAAATCAATCTACCTGAAGCAAAAGGTTTATGCAGGGAAGTGATGGTAGAGGATAATGGAAAGTTAGTTTGAAGCCAGGTAGTACAGAACCCTGAATATGAGGCTAAGGAGCTTGAATTTTAACTTGTAAAGCATAAGTAGTATGTTTGAAGGGTTACTGTTTTGTTTCATTTTGTTTGAGGAGGATATAGAAGGTTCTATTCTTATGACATCTCACCTGGTGAGAGCATGTAGGAGTGAATGGGGTGTGGAGGAAATAAAAGAGGGTAGATACTACAGAAAGACCAGTTAAGAGGCCTTTGCAACAGTCAATGTCTAAAGTGAAAAGGCCAGAACTAAGACAGTAGTAGGGAGGGGAAAAAAAGGCTTTGCTGTAAGAGACATCACAAAAGAATAGATACAACTTGATAACTGAGCAGAATTGATATGAAGCCATGAGAGAATGATTATCAAATGTTATAAAGACAGGAAAGAGAACGTGCTAGTTTGGAAGGAAAAACAATGCGGTAAGCTTTAAACGTCATTATTATAATATCTGTTATCATTTATAAAACACCTGAAGGTTTGCAAAGCGAGTGAAAGAGGCAAAGTTTGGCTCAATATTAAGAAATCTTCCTAATGATTTGGGTAGCCCAAAAATGGGATAGGCTACACAGAAGGAAGGTACTTCCCCATCAGTGGAGGTGTTCAAAAAGAAGTTGTGTGACCAATTGTTTTGGATGTTATAGAGAGGATTACTGTCCAGAAAGAGTCTGGACTCGATGACCCCTAAGGTCTCTTCCAACCATCACATTCTATGAATGTAAGACCCTTGATGTCTTTTCTGATTCTATTTTTCTCTTAAGTAGTAATTCCCAACAAGTAAGAAAAGATGTAATATTACTGTTCAGGAGACAGGACAGGGCTAAAGAGAGTACCACCCCCCTCACCCTCCATAGAGAGAGAATAGCTAACATTATGAGGATTGAAGCAGAGCAGCAAGGGAGGAGAGCACAGGATGAAGCATGGAGCTCTAGGACACACCTCCATTGAGGGAATGATGAATAGGAGGCATCCAAAAAGACCAAGAAGAAAGTGTCAAAGAAGAAGATGGTTGAATGTCATAAACACTAGAGAAGGAGAATGCCAAGAGAAGAATGGTCACCAATGTCAAACACTGCGGGGATAAAAGACAAGGCAAATCAGCATAAGTTAGCACCAAATTGGGATATGATAAACCTTGGTTCTGTTCCCAACTCTGATGCCAACAATATCTCTGGGTCCCATTTTTAATTTCTGTGAAATGGTGGGTTTGTATTGGCTGATCTTTAAGATTCTTTCCGGCACTAATATTTTATTTTAGAATGAGAACTGAGAAAAGTCCTTTTAATTAGATGAATGGAAAGTCACTGGTCAGCTTTCCTTTGCCTTGTGAGCCAGCAAAACTGAACAACCGGTTGTCCCCAATCTTATCAAGTTCTCTCCTTCTTGCCTATACCCCGCAAAACTCAAGATAGAGAATTAGGATCAGGAAAAAGAAGGGTCTGTTTATTAAATAATAACTTAAGTTTAGCTAGTAAGGTAGAAAAGATTATCCAGTTGTGATCTAACCTGGGTAGAGAACAATAGGTCAATAACCTACCATGTACTACCTATTATAATTCTCTTTATGCAACCTAAAATCATTTTGCTTGAATTTTTTGTTTTGTTTTTTGTTTACTGTATAGTACTATTGACTCATATGGAACCTACATTATACTGTTGATTTACATGGAGCTTATAATCTAAAACCCACATTTTTTAGGGCAATTGCCATCGAATGATGCTCTCCCCATAATGTACTTGAGAGATTGATTTATTGAACTCAAGTGTAAGATTTTGCATTTGTCCCTATTCAATTTCCCCTTATTCAATTCAGCCTAACATTCTAGCTTGTCAAGATCTTTTAGAATCCTAACTCTTTGCTAGCTGTTACTCTCTGATTTGTTTCATCTTCAGATTTGATAAGCATGCTATCACTTCCTTTATCTAAGTCATTGATAAACATTTTTAAAAGCATAGGACCAAGGACAGATCCCTGGTGCTCCACTGGAAAGCAATTTTTCATACTGTAATATCTTTGATGGCAGAGACTTTCTGTCTTTGCATTCCTAGCCACAGTGTCTGGTTCATGCTAAGTGCTAATGAATGTTTGTTTCCTGACTGAATATTTTTATCAAGGAGAGGAAAGAAGAGGAAAGGAGAAAAAGGAGTAAAAAGGTGGGGGGTTAAAAAGGAGGAAGATGAGAGGAGGGGATGGTAATGGGCAGGACAGTACAAAAAAAAAATCAAGAGAGGACAGGACACTTCATAACAAGGTCCTTTTGTTAGATAATAACTTAAGAGAGAAACAGAAATAAACAGCAGTAATAAAACCATAAAAGCTAAGAGGTAAAAACAAAAAAGTAGAAGAAAGGAATAGCAGCTGAGAGGACAGAAGGAACTAAGCTCAAAAGACAGGGAAATACATCCCCACAAAAGCATGAAAATAAGGGAGGTGATAAAATGTCCCAAATCAGACAGCCACTTTGATAGTCAACCTATGTTGTAATTATTAAATAGTAATTGTTTCTCTTTTACCCAGGAACCCAAAGAGTCTTCCCCTCCCAGTTTGTTTTAATTTTTTATTAAAGGGGCCATCCCTTGAGTAACTACTTAAAGAAGCCTATCACTCAAAGTGAGAATGTGATAAGACCTTAGCTGGAAAAGGCCAGGGTCTCCCATTGAATCCTGGGCCATCTCCAGCCATCCTGATGAATATCAGGCCACTGGACCCAGATGGCTCAGGAGAAGAAAGTGAAGTTGGTGACCTTGCACAGCCCTCCCTCACTCAAATCAAAGCCAACTACAAGTCATGCCATTATCTTGATGTTATGGTCCTCTTTGAGAATGAAGGACAAGCACAGCAACATTTTCATATTAACATCAAAGTATTAATGAAGCTACCCTGGGTCTGGCTACCCAATGATCTCTTCATCATCCATTCTCACCAAGCATTTCATCTAATTCTTTCCTTTGTTCTTATCATGTTCTACGTCTTCATACTTATTCTTGGATACATCCTATGTACTCCAATACCTTGTCAAATTGCTGAGGACAAACAAGGTCTTCTGTATCTTTAGTGCCTTGTATATAACAGATGTTTAATAAATAGTACAGTGGCCTGAGCACTGGTTTTGGAAACAGAAACTTGTGTTCAAATATTACCTCCAATTCTTACTACCTGTGTGACAGCAGGCAAATTATTTAGCTTCTGGGAAATGAGGGGTCATATCAAATGACCTCTGAAATCCCTTCCACTCCACATCTATGAACCGTAAATGATAGACTGAATTAAAGAGCTTCAAGAGAACAGTTTCCATAGAGTACTCATGGAACAAACTATATAAGATTAAGAAAGTGAAAAGTTGATAAGAAAATGTAAGCAGAAGCTACCGATCACTCTTTAGAGAAGTTAGTAGTGAAAGAAGGGGATCAGTAGCATCACTTTCAATTGATAGCCATCATTTGAAGATTATTTTGGCAGTTCTTTCCAAAGTAGGATATCTTAGATATACATGTCTGTATATCCCTGTTAGGGAATAAATTGTAAGAGATTGAACTTGCTACGGGCAGTGGTTTTATCTTAATATATTGGTATACCCCCAAATGACCCAGCAAAGCATCTTTTCAAATAAACTTTTATTAAGAACCAATTGTGGGCAAGACACTTAGGCAAGGCTTGGAACTCATCTTAGGGACAATAGGCACTAAATAAATACTTGCTAAGCAAACAAATGGATGAATTAGAGAGAAAGGAGATGATTGAGAGAGCCAGATTCCAGGAAAGATGGAAAGGTATGGGAATTAGAAAATATATGAGACAGTGGGCAGGGGGTGAGGGGAGAAGAGACAGAAAGACGAATTAACCTTGGAAAGAAGAGGCATCTCTTCTGAATCAAGGAAGAATGAAAGAACATATATATTACATATTTTAAGAAAGAGAAGCAGGAAAATGAAGGAGCCAGCCCTAAATGAGTGGGGAAAAAATATTTGTTGCTACATATTTTCCCATGATTTACTTTCTCATTAACTAACTGATTTTTACCAAATTAGGGCCAATTTTAGAGTTTCAGGATAATCTGCAAGCTTGATTTGAGGTTCAGTTTTCTATTTTGAAACAAAGCCATGGTCAGTAAAAGTTTCCAAATGGGCATATCTTCTGCAGTTGCACTAAATGAGAGTTACAGTTTCACAATAACCATCCTAGTTTTCAATAGAAAAAATCACAGCATCAGCCTTGGATGATTTACCTCTCTGTGTGCCAGAAAAAAAAATCAGAATTGCCACATGTGTGAGGAGAATATATCTGTTACAAGCCAGGGACCAGGTTCAGAACACAAAAGTGCCACCTTGACTATGAACCAGGGACTTTTTTGTGGTTGATGAAGGACTTCCAGTGATGCATCACAGCATGGACTTGAATTTACCTTGGTGCTTTGCACCTGCTGGTTCTGGGTAGCTCTCTTCTCCATCTGCCAACAGCATCTCAGCACTGGCCATCTGGCTGCTAGGTGGGAACATACTGCTTTGGGCACATTTGGGGCTGGAATTAATGCTGCTCCACTGATTGACTGGACCAAAAATAAATGTTAGGGGGAAGTTGTTATGAAGGTTGACAAGTCTTTGTCTCTCCCCAGTCCCTGCCCTTGTTTAAGAAAACAAATGGTGACTTCCATGAGGCACCTGTTGTTTCTGAATCAGGAAATAATGAGGTAACTGCAGCCCAGATTGCTAATCACAGTCTCCACCCTGTCGCTGACTACATAGAACCAGAATAACTGCATTTTTAGGTAAAATTCTCAAAAAAGGAAATGTAAAAATGCTTCTCTTTTCAAGTTTCATAACTGGTCTTTAAAATGTAATTTGCTAGGAAATCAAACAAGAGAGTTATGCCTACTAGCCTAACTACAAATGGCTATAAATGGATCTTTTTTTAAAAAATGGTAATGAATGTTTTTTAAATATGTAAACTTAAGGATTTAATGATACCCAAACTATCATGCCCAAAAAGAGAACCCAATCCATACTAAGTCAGCTATCACCTCTAACTTCTTTACTGGAGAGAGAGACTTATTCTTGGTTATTTCAATATATATACATATATACAAACATATGTGTATATCCACATAGACATACATAATTAAATTTATCCCTTAATCACTATTCCTGACAAATTCTGTTTTCATACCATGTGCCCTTTCTAATAATAATCATTATCCAAATATAATAAACAAATGATTCTCAATAAATAAATTACTCTTGCTGATATGTAGTTTTATCATTGTAAAGCACTTTAAAATGGGCCTTTTTTAGCAGAGTCTCATGACAATTCTTTAAAGCAGACAGGGAAAATATTATTTATCTCCATTTTGCATATCGGAAAACTGATGCGCAAGACACCTTAATCCAAATCTTTTCACTCCCATATCGAATACTCTTTACATTAAAATTCCAGATAGAAACAAAGAAAGACATAGGTATGTATATATGTAAACATGTACAATACATATATGTATATATACATACATAAATATGTGTATGTGTGTATGTATGTATGTATATATATGAAGTAGTTTAGAGGTAGTAATATGCTACCTAGGATCACTCGGAGTTAAACATTCAAAAAGTCCTTCACTTTGTAAGGAGGATGTCACATGAGCTGTGGACCATAGGATCCTGATTTGCATAGTTACATAATAAGAGAGCAACACAGTGATTCTCTCTTAGCTTTTCAACACAATCAACTTTTTGTTTGCTCTTTCCAGAGAGGTCATTCTAAAAAGTCTTTGAAATGACTATAAATTTTATAATACATCTGGCTCTTCTTCATATAGCAGAGTTTCTCTTCTATAATTAAATCTCATTGACATTTCTTAACAAGGCATTGTTGGATTAAATTAGATATGTTTGGTATTTTTTAGTGTAATAAGGTTAACAGCACTTTTTATTGTTAGAAGTTAAATTATTAATTATGTTTTAAGTAGCCTAACTCACCAAGATGTGAAAGTAAGACACAGGGAGACTTAACTTTTGGATAGACAATACTTCCTAGCAGGTAATATATCCATAAATGATCGAGATTAGACAAGAAAATGTAGTGATAGAAGAAATTCATTTGAGAAAAGAAAAGCAATAACTAAAATTTAGACCTTCATATTCCTTCTAACTCATGTCTATGTAGAATGTGATCTAGTTTTAGAAACCACTTAACTCAAATTTATCTTCCATTTTATTTTTGCAGTAATTAAACTCCTATAACCAGTACTGTAAGTAATGACAGTAAACGACTTTGGAACATATCAGAAGTGCTACTAAAATGTTCAATAACTCTTCTCTGTGTCTCATGATTTTCTTCCAATATACACTAGAGAAGAAATTTTATCTGTTATATAGAGTCCAGTGTGGGATTTATGTAAAGACAAAACATCCTACAATAAGTTACATGTCTTTCTTTAAGAGATAGTGTAAAGAGGCTCTTTGTCTTCCAGAATGTCGTGGTTAACATTTATTTTCTATAAATATTATCCTCCTGACATGGGCATTACATCAGTGGGCCATTATCTTGCCCTATTATTCCATCCTGCTGACCTTCCATTTGAGATCGATGGCATTCTGATATGCTCCAAGGTTGAAGAATTTTTCTCTAAATGAGCTCATTTTAACAACCCTCAGCAAATTCTGCCTCTGGATTAGGTCTAAATCATCCAAGTCATCAAGTATTTCCCTTTTGCAAATAAGCCCTCAGATGTTTAACTCAGAGCTTTAAGTTAGAACATGTTGCCTTCCCTAAAATGAATGTTCCTCTAGGTAAAAATGAATTTTGATTCCACATCCTCATGGTGAATCATGTCTCATTTCAGCTCAACACTTAAAGGTAACAGAGGTACCAAAATTTAAAACAATTTCCCCATGAGACAGAGGCTGGGGGGCTGAATTCAGAGGATAACAGAGACAAATCCTACCCTAGCAACGAACACCAGAAAGTAATAGATGAGACTGCCCAACCCCTGGCCTGCTGTTGGAACAATGAAAGATTTGAGATGATGATAACCTTCTCTCCCTGCAGAGCTGTTAGGGAGGTACTCAAGATCGATAAAAAAAAAAAAAAGACCAGAAAAAGACCAGGGTCTAGGAGTCTTCATTTAGGACAGGGGTTCTTAACCCTGGTCCATGAATTTGTCTTCTGAATATTTTCAATAATTATATTTCAGTGTAATTGGTTTCCTTTGAAATCCATTGATTTCATTTTATGCATTTTAAAATGTTACTCTGAAAAGGGGTTCATGACTTTCATCAGACTGGATCATAATAGGGAAAAAACGATTAAGAACCACTGGTTTATGAGCAAAGTGCTAGTGAACGAAACTCCTAATGAAATACCATAATATTGAGAAAGGCTTAAAATGCCTCCCGTTCTACACTTCACTGCAGATAATGGAGTCCCAGCACGCATCAGACTGTGAACACAAAGGTAGATATAGACTCTTTCTGGTATGTAAGAGAGGTAATATGAGTAATCCAGAGACATAAACAGTGCCCAGGGAGGGTGACCTGACCTACTTTTCCTGGCCTTTGTTGTTGGCAAGGGAGAATACACTTACAGTCACATTCTTCACTACCTTAGAGCTGAATAAATGTTGTCCAGAAAACCTTGGAGCCTAGGGGAACATAATCTGATTTAGCTCTGAATGACTTTAAATGTACCAACCCCATTAATAGAGCCAAATTCTGTACTCTGGCTAGTGCATAGACTCCCCATGGATCATAGTGGGAACTCAGAGATTCAGTTTGGTCCCACAAGGCTAGGAATCTGAAAACATATCCTGTCACCAACATGTTCTATTAAATTCCTGTCTATTTTTCTTCTCATGCTCATTTCCCCATGTACTTTTCTCACTATTTGACTTTTTTGAATAGGAAAATTATCATCACAAATATAAAAAGGAAGTAAATTAATTTTAGTATTAACATTGAAAAATTAGAAAAATAAGAATAGTTTTGAGTGTCAAACACTTGTGACCTCATGCTTTGGAATGTATAAGTATCCATATGTGGATACGTATACGTACATGTATATATATGTACATATATATTTGGTTTCCCCTGAAATCCTGTGTACTTTATTTGATGTACATAAAAACATTATTTTGAATACAGTCCATAAATTTCACCATTCTACCAACATGAGTCTGACCATGACCCCCCAAAAAAATTATGTGGAGAGTACAGAGGCAAACAGCAGGATTAATTATACCCTGTTCCTTTGACCTCCTATTCCCCTGTTTTTTCTTCCCCACCCCCAAAACTATCACCCTGGATTTCTAGATGGAGTAATTGCTGGTTCATTCAAAGCATAACTGGAAGTCTAACCAATACCTTAAACTAGAGAACTCTCAAAGATCTAAAGCAATTCTGCCTCTGCTTCAAGGATTTATGTTTGGTTCAAGAATAGGCAAGGGTTCCAATTCAATCTATCATCCTGAAGACCACTGAATCCTGGTTCTACAACTAACCAAGCCTTTTCCAGAGGGTTATCCATATTATGACCCAGCCCTAAATTGTACCTTCTGGAGTCAGAGATCAAGGTCCCTTTCCCCTTGACCATTTGCTTCCTGGTGTTTGTCTTACTGTGAAACTGCCTTTCAACTTAGGCCGTTTCTCCAGCTCTGTCTTTGTCCAGCAAGGTGATGTAGAGGGAGCAAACTACAGTCAGTCTTAGGAGCTCTCTGAATTCACTGCCTGCCTCTTGTCAGTAGACAAGGAGCAAAGACTCTCAACATATGGGACAGTGAAACTCCAACAAGACTAGAGTACCACACTACACAGCAATGATCACATCCAACACACTAACTCAAGTTACTATTTGAGCCTTTCCAAAATGTAGTAATAACAGTAGTAAAGAATAAAATAAAACTTCAATAATTGTATTTCAATGTTATTGGTTTCCTTTTCATTTTATGCATTTCAAAATGGTACTCTGAAAAGAAGTTCATGACTTTCATCAGACTGGACCACAATAGAAAAAAAAAAGGTTAAAAGGAGAACAGGACTTGAGGAAGATTCAGACTCAGGTGTTCCTGACTCCCAGTCCAGTCTTCCATCCATGATATCAAAGGTTCTTAACCTTTCTCGTATCATGGCAATCTGGTGAAACCTATGGACAGAATCCTTCTCAAAATAATGTTTTTAGGTGCATAAAATTAAAAAACAGTATTACAAAGGAAACCAATTGTGTTGAAATAGAGTTATCAAAATAAGTTCATGGATTCCAAGTTAATAAGCCCTGTACTACACAAAGCTGCTTCTTGAGTGCAAGCTTTAAAAGACTTTTCTATGAGATATCAGAGAATTAGGAAGTGATGGGCCCTTCAAAAGGTTCTAATGATGACAGTTAAAACATATGTAGCAGATAGCCGTGATTGATCCCTTTTATTCTGAGCAAGTTACAGTGGAAAGTGTCCTGTATTTGTCAGCCAATCAACCAACAGTCATTTATCATGACAGGCACTGTGTACTAAGTGCTCAAGATACAGAGAAAGGTCTAAGACATTCCCTTCTCTCAAGGACCTTACAGTCTAATGGAGGAGACAGCATGCAAATAACTATGTACAAACAGGATGAATTGAATATAATCAAGAGAGGAAAGACACCAGTGTTAAGGGGTCTCAGGAAAGTCTTCCTATAGAAGGTGGGATTTGAAGGAAGCCAGAAGGCAGAGAAGAAGAGGAAGGAGAATATCCCAGGCATGGGGAATAACCAGTAGAAATTCAGACTTGGCAGCAATATCTTGTTGATAAAACAGCAAGGAGGCCAGTGTATTAAATCAAAGACTATGTGGGGAAGGTGAAATGTGTAAGAACATTGGAAAGGTTGGGGGGGAGGGGAGAACAGGTTACGAAGAGCTTTGAACACCAAATAGAGGATTCTTTCTTTGATCCTGGAGGTGATAGTGAGCCACTGGAGTTTACTGAGTAGGGAAGCAACATGGTCAGACCAGGACATTAAAAGAAAGATCACTTTGACAGCTGAGTGAGGGATGGACTGGAGTGTGAAGATACAGGACAAGAAGACCGACCAGTAAGAATCCAGGAGGGAGATGATGAGGCCTTCACCAGGGGGTGGCAGGATTTCTGCTTGGACTTGGTTCTGTCACCTCTTACCGCCTACATGACTCTGGGCCAATCACGTTACCATGCCGAGCCTCGGTTTCTTCATTTGAAAATGAGGGGGTTCACTATATGACTGCTAAAGTCCTGTCCAGCTCTAAACCTGTAATCTTTGTTTCAGTTTAGCCTTCAATACGCTATTGTTCCCTCTCCAGAGATGAACTGTTTTCTCTTAAAATATGAGTGGAATGCATTGAGGTAAATGATTCCACTATTTCAATGGTGTTTTGGTATCAAATGCTCTGCTTAGGCAGCTATCAGAAGTCTGAAAAATTGTCACCGGATTTGTTTTTCTCCCGGTTTGAGTGTGCTCCATCCATTAGGGCTTTCAACACTATCACTACTTAACTTAAACGACCAAAAAGTGTCTAAATTAAAATCTAATATTGTTTATCACTGTCATGTATAAGGATTGCTTTCGAAGTCTCCACCTGGAGCATAATCCAAGCCTAATATATTCCCAGAAAACAAGATATTAGTCTAGTAATAAAGATAGGTGTCAGACACACGCATGGTGTTTTCCCTCACTTTGATCTAGTGAATGTGTTGACAAAATGTGGCTAATTATTTTCATGAATTTCCCTACATATTTTTTACACTGTCACATCTTATTTCCTTTTTTAGTACAATCTTGAGATCCTTATATGAGGGAAAAAATACCAATGAGTCAGATCCTTCTGAGTGAATAATATATTCCTTGGGTATAATTTATGTCTTTTCAAAGCTCACTAACTCCTTCTTGCCAGCAGGAAAAGCATTCATTGTATGAGAGGTCATCCTTGAAAAAGCTTTCCAAATGTGTCCAAATGATACCCAAGGAATCAGGAAATGTCTCCCTTCCACATCTGAAAGAAATATCTGTGGTTACAGAGTCCACATATTTTGATCTATGGCTTTTTTTCTTTAGGAGCTTAATAAATGCTTGCTCATTGATTGATTTTGCCATCTCATTATGATAGGTTAATTTTAAAACCCTCTAGAACCCAGAGGTTATCTCCTTTCTTCTGTCCCTTGACCATTCCTTCAATAAGCCAGCAAGTATTTATTAAGTAGGCTCAGGACTGTGGACAGATAGGTATATAACACGTGGTCCCTGACCTGTAGGGAACACAGGACTAATGCACATAAATGATATATAGCTGTATCAGATGTGTGGTCCAATAAGACTGATGCTACAATCTACCATGGGCAAACCAATTCCATTAACTACCAAACTATGAGGCTCAGACAGTAAGTTATAGGAGTTTATAGAGGGAGAAAATGAGTTCCCATTGCATTCAGAGAGTAGGGTGGAGGGAATTATAGGGAGCAAAGAGAAGGAAGCAAGCATTTATTAAGCACCTACTATGTGCCAGGTACAATACTGAACATTTTACAAATATTACCTCATTTTTTCCCTCACAACAACCTTGTGAGGTAGGTGCTAATATCATTTCCATTTTGCACTTGAGGAAACTGAGGCACATGGTGCTAATAATTTGCCAGAGTCACACAGCTATATGGGGTTGAATTTGAACCCAGGTCTTCCTAACTCCCAGGACTACCTGAACTACCTAGCTCCTTATACCTGTCTCAGAACTTGAAGGGGCATATGAGACTTTATCTGGGTTTCAAAAAATGGGACCAACAGGGAGAGGAGTGGAGGTGAGACAGTTCTGGGTGAAGAAAACAATACAAGTGTAGCTATGAGCTGATACATGCTCCTGAGTGGAATGGCTGTTCTTTGATCTTGTCCTAGACCTGCTCCAAATGACTGCCTTTTCCTAGAATGGGCTCCATCCTCCATAAGCCTGTCTCAGCCTATGAAAAACCCTCTGTTCCTTCAAGGTCTAGCTCAGGTGCCACCTCTATGAAGAGCCCTTCCCAGCTTCTCTAGGAATCTGCCAGGCTTCTATTGGAGGCTTCCTAAGAACCCAATCACTTCCTACTTTTTAACCTTTTTTTTAACATTTTCAATAGAGATGAAGATTGTGAATGCTAAGGAGTCATCTGAAAAGAGAAGAGGTTGGGACTTAGATGACTTTAGGAGGCTGGGTAGGATTTAGACAGAGGAAAGAGGAAGGGAGATGGAAATTCAGAACAGTTCCTGAATTCTAAGCTCAACCCCTTGTTCTATGAACCCAAAATTGTAATTTTTTTATCTTTATAGCACCAGAACCTAACACATTACGTGTAGTAGGTGTTTAATGTTTGTGGAATTAAATTGAAGAAAGTGTACTGGATTTGGAAATCAGACTACGTGGATCTGTGTCCCAACTATGCCATTTACTAGCTATATGGTCTTGGGCAAGTCATTTCCCTTTCTGAGCCTGTTTGCTCATCTCTAAAGTAAATTGTTAAATTGGCCTCTAAAGTTCATTCTAGATGTAGTTCTATGATCCTATGTGGATTATTGAATTGAATTGACTTTATCCTGACACATTCCTTGGACCACACTATCCTAGGAAGAGAGAGCCTAGCTGGAGATTCTACTCCAAGCATTCACCTCCTCCTGGGCAATGAATCTCTCATGGAGGTGGGGGATCAGAGGATCCTCTCAGAGGATCCAAGAGAGACACTAGCAGGAGATCTCTTGTCTGTGAGTGCTCACGTAGGCATCATACTATCCCAAACTCAAAGTGGAACACTAGACTTATAAAAAAGGGAGAGACTGGAAGAGAACTGTCAGTTTAGCTATTCTCCTTGGTGAGACTAAAGGCTTCCACACAGCAAGGCATTACAGCTGGCCAGAGAACAATGCAGCAGGAAACCAGGCCGGAACTCTCCTCAGTCCTCCCCATTCTTCTTTGACCTAAATGGAATGTTGGCATCCAATGATTAATTAAAGCACTTTATGTTGTATAAATGCCTGACAGCAATGTCTAAAACCTACTCAGCATAGTTTAAATGATGCTTCTTTTAAGATAGTTTGCCCAAAGCAAAAATCCACAGCTGAAAACGTTCTTTCTCCATTTACCAGTGTGCTAGCAAAAGCTCCGAGCAACACCTCACTGAACAGCATTGATGAAGGAGTTAGAGAGGGATTATTTCTCCTAAAGTTCTCTCCACCCCAAGTCAATAGCCCATTCTTCTGCCAGGTTTGCATTTGGATGATTGTGAACAGGATGTGTTTTTCTCTCTCAGTCTCAGGAGGCCCAGGTGCTGAAACAATTGGCAGAAAAGCGAGAGCATGAGAGAGAAGTCCTTCAGAAGGCTTTGGAAGAAAACAACAACTTCAGCAAAATGGCAGAGGAAAAGCTGATACTGAAAATGGAACAGATTAAAGAGAACCGTGAAGCTAATTTAGCTGCGCTCATTGAACGCCTTCAAGAGAAGGTAAGTGGGACATTATTCTTGGGAGAGACTGGAAGCTCGACCTCCAGCGGGAGAAATCTCCTCAGCTCCAAAGCAAATGAGGCAGCAGGCCAAAAGAGCTAGAATAAACTCTACCTCTCTTCTATGTTTTTCTTGATGGGTCCTCGCAGAGGAAATTCTTTGGATGTTTTTGCTGCTGAGCGATGTTTATATGACCTTGTAATACAGAAATTGCAGAACCACACCACTACCATCCCTGTATCAACTTGGGGAAAATAGGGGAGAGGAAAATGAAGACATTCATTAAGACATCTAGGAACAAGAGGGAAAATTAGGCTGGTGAAAGCATTTAAATTTATCTTTACTATGCCAGTTTGGGGCTGTGCTGCATAGTAGGTAGAGAGCTGGCCTCAAAGTCAAAAAGACCTGGGTTCCAGTCCCATCTCTAACACATACTGGTTCATTAACAATGAGCAAAGCATTTAACCTCCCAGCGATCTAGGCAACTCTCTAAGGTAATAAGTGAAGAAAGGGTGCCAATCTGCATCGATAGAGGGAGTTTCCTCCCTTGAAATTACTTAAACCATGAAAATTGCAAGTCCAGTCCTTATCTCTATATGCCTAGTTATTAAATGAAGAAGAAATTTAGTATTCAGCAGAATGCTCCTTTCTGACAGCTCTGGGGCCACCAAGCAATATGAGAGTAGAGTTCTTTCTCTCCTCCACCAACTAGGTTGCTAGGCAACCTTGCACCAGCCACTTTCCTTCCATTTTATTATCAGTAAAATGGTGGGAAGCAGTCAGGAAAGCTCAAGGCTCATTCTGATAGAACTGCACAAGTATGAAACAGAGTGGTCATCCAGAAGGAATATACATTCCTTCTGTGCCTCCATTTCCCTTCTTGGATCTTAATAGCAACAAAAAAATAAAAATAAAAACTGGAGAATTACCTTATGTGTAATACTCAGTTCCCTGTCAGAAGGTAAATATTTGCAACTGGAATGGTAATTGGGTGAGCTTTTCTTTATTCCAAGAGGCTTCAAGCTATCCTGCAATAAATGAGGACTGTATTTACATTAGTTACAGCTTGGGAAGGGTAATATTTGTAAAACTACACACACACGCAATCCTTTCTCATTCCATTTGCAAAATCATTTATCCTCTTCTGCCTACATTTTTCATCCTTGCTTCCAAAAGGTGATGAGATTCTTTCCACAGGCAAATTGCCTTGTCTTGCATACTGTAAATCTTTTCCTCTTCCCCTGTATGCAATTCCAGCCCACAGCCTAATGTTTCCAAACCAACTTATTTCCCTCCTCAATATCCCTCCACATCCTTTACTTGATCTCCTTCCATTATGCACTCTCTTTAATAGCCCACAATTACTACTTCCCTCTGTCTTCTGGAATAGATTCCTGATTGTGGACCTAAGTGCTAGACTGAGTTGCTGCTGTTTTATGGCTTCGTCTCACAACACAGATATTCTCTAAAGATATTCTGAGCTAATGTGGCTTCCTTTAGGCAGGAATATTTATGCACTAATGATCTTCCTGAAGCAATTTCACCATGATCACCATGACTATCTAATGTTAGGTAGCAGATCTCCTCTGAATAAAAGACAAACTTGAGCCTTAGAAAAATGCACTTGGGCAAATAAAACAGCCCTCCTAGAAACACATGGGTCAGCCATGATTATTTTTATACCAGAGGCTGAAAGCAAAGATTCTACTTGGAGTGGGGAAGGGAGAAGACCTCTTTTCAAGACTTAAAAAACAAAAATCATTCCAGGTGTTAGTTAATTCCATGCTTACAGTTTAAATCACATTCTTGACCCTATGTCCTTGAAAGTAAGTTCGTTGTGAGCTCATTGTAAATTTTCGCTCTGCATTATACTTATATTTCATAAGATTTGACATCTGCCAACAAGACTTTTCCTGTAATAGAAAGTAATTATCATCACTTAATCTCGTGCTTATGGCCATTCCTGTTATAAATCTAAAATAGCAAGGTTTTGTGCTAGGATTAATGGTTTAGTCCAAATGGGCTACCGCAGCAGTTACAGTCACATCAGCATTCCATAGCCCAGAATACAACAGCCATACCTAACAGGACATCTGTTCCTTGTCCAGGGTACCTGGGAATGATGGAATCTTCCCTTTCTCAGTTTTAGGCAACTATCTCCTAAATTTCTGTTTTGTGAATTTTTAGATGCCCTATCAATGCTAGGTGGCACAGCAGATAGAGTGCCAAGCCTAGGAGTCAGGAAGATTCATCCGCCTAAGTCCAAATTTGACTTCAGACACTTTATAGCTATGTGACCCTGGGCAAGTCACTTAATCCTGTTTACCAGGATTTCCTCATCTGTAAAATGAGCTGGAGAAAGAAATGGCAAACCACTCTAGCATCTTTGCCAAGAAAACCCCAAATGGGGTCACAAGGAGCTAGATATGACTGAACATGACTGAATAATAAACATTCAATTGATTTTTTTTCTAATTGGCACTCTGAACCTTTTTCTTCCTTGAGTACATACTACATGAAAAAGGGGAACATTTTCAGGGAGTTTGGGGCCCCTATTTTCCTTAATATTTGATAATTTTTTAAAAACTATTCTTATTGCCTCACTCTATAGGAGTGAATTCATTATTGTCATACTCCTGAAATTAAAAAAGAAAACTATAATTGCTGACATTTATATAATGCTTTATAGATTACAGAGAGTTTTTCCTTCAGTATCTCATTTGACCTCCTCAAAACAATCCGGTGAATAAGAACTAAAGATATCATTATCCCCATTTTGCAGATGTGGAAAATGAAGGTCAGAGTAAAGTGACTTGCCTGTAGTCTCTCAACTAATGAATATCAGAGGAAGAATTAAATGCCAGATCTTCCTAAAAAAGTCAAGTCCTGAGCTTATCCACTATTCCATGTTAAGAGAAAAGAAAAATTAAAAAACTAAAAAGCAAATGTTAATAGGAATAATATGGATCATAACAGCCAGGATGATACCTACTCTATTCAAAGTAGCTAAATCCTAACTGTTCACTGAAATGCTGAAAGTTAATCAGCATAACTGGTAATAGCATATAAAAATAATAGCAAGCATTTATGTAGACCTTTAAGTTTGCAAAGTACTTTAAACACATTCCCTGACTTGATCTTCACAGCAATTTGAGATAGCTGCCATAATTATCCTTACTTTACAAGTGCGGGAACTGAAGCTTAGAAAATCAAGTGACTTGCCCAAAGTCACACAGCTACTAAGTGTATTAAAAAGGATTTGAACTCAGCTCTTCCTGACTTCCTGACTCCAGGTCTAAAATTTAAAAGCATGTATTGAGAGTGGAAAATATAGAAGAAGAACTAGATAACCTCTTGCGAAAGGAGTTTATGGTCTATTTTAGGTGTACATGTTTTGTCTCCCTCCCTAATTAGAGAAGGCAGCAGTGGGTAGAAAGGTGATTCAGAGTGACTCAGGGTCTGCCTCTGGCAGAATCTTTTGTGACTCTGAGCAAGTCACTTTCGAAGAAATGCTCAAAGACTATAAATTGCTAAGGAGTTGTTTGCCAATGCATTCACTCTTGGAGTTTCCTCCCAGAGAGTTTCATATATCAGTGACATCATAGGTTTAATTAAGAGAAAAACTCAGTATTAATTAAATACTGACTTGTGCACGACAATCAGAGAAAAATATATAATATGTGATAGGTCCTAACTTCAATACACCATAAAAGAAATTATGATGACCCCAACCAAGACCACTCCAGCAGCTACAAGATAGACCCAAATCTAGCACAATAAGAGAGTGACAGTTTCATACTTCGGATCTAGAGACTGCACCTGAAATACCACATCAGTGACATGGGAGATTTTTTTAATGTTCCAACATGGTGCAATGGCCATGGTTCAAATCCTACCTCTGATACTTTTTACATCTGCAATCTTCAGCAAGTCAATTAACCTGCCTTAGCTTAAATTTCCTCATCAACAAAATGAGAGGATTGAACTAGTTCACAGGTATCAAGAGGTCATGTCTCACAAGCAGGGGAGTGGCCAGCCAGAACCAGATTAAAATGTAATTGGGATATCTTTAACAAAAATAGAGACAACATAGGTAAGACAACATAGGTCATGTTAATTTGTGATTTTCTAAATCAATATGCAACCTGCAATGATTTGTTTTTGTTTGACTTTGACATCACTGGACTAGATGACATCTGAGGTCACTTTACAACCTAGTCCTATGAACTGAATTTCAAGACCTGACTTGATTTCCCAAATCCTTCCAGACTAAAGCCTAATAGAGTGCTCTAAATAAGGCTAGGTATTCAAGTCATATTGTTAACTGACAGAAACCCAAAAGTCCCAACTAAAGTATCATGTATCTATCAAATAAAGGCCCCCTCAGCAGGTAAGCATTCTCTCTTTGGTGGCCACAAATTATACTGTAATATCCATTAGTTTCATAGTCATTTCTTTTTCTGCCTCAGAAGGAAAATGTGACACACCCTTTTACTTCATTTCTCTAGTCATATAATTTATTAAAATGTTTAATTCTTTACACAGAAGAGGATCAGATTTGGAGGAAGGTAGATGAGGAGCACATGTTTATAAGGCTACAGCACAAAGATTCCTTCTTTATGCTGATCTCTTTGTATCACTAATTGATACATTTGAAATCAGAGCTCAAAATTTAATTGACAAGTCACAATTAGTGCCTGTGCAGTCTACTTTGGCTTAATAAAACATATTAATCCTGAGTTAGAAGAAACCATAGCCCACCCTAGCCAAATCCTATCTACATCCCGAGTCTGCCAGAAGATTTTCTACATTGGATAACTCACTCTTTAAGGTTTTTTTTTTCCTTTTATGATAAGCCAAAATCTCTTTCTCTATAATTTTCACCCATTGGTCCTATTTCTGTCCTTGGTGGCTAATAACAAGTTTAATCCCTTTATCCATGATAAGCCATTAAATATTTGACAGGCATCCTGTCCCCACCAAAGTCTTCTCTTTTTTAGCCTAAACATCATTATAATCATGACATGTTATCTACTAGTCTTGTTACCTTCTCAAAAAAGAAAATGAGATCAGACACATGATTTATTGTTAATAAACTCCTGTTGACTCTTAGCAATTACATCCTCCTTTTCTAAATGCTTATAAGCCACCCTTTCAATAATTCATTCTAAAACTTTTACAGATATCAAGTCGAACTCTCAAACCTATATTTTGGAGGATTTGTTCATTCAGCATTTATTTATTAAACACCTACTACATGCCATGCTTTGTGGTAGTCACTGAGGAACTAAAGACAAAAACAAAAGCCCTGTCCTCAAATAGCTTACATTTATTGAAGGTTACAATATGTATGCAGGAAAGAGAATACAAAATATATACAAAGATGATACAAAGTAATTTCCACAAGGATGACTCTAGCACTAGAAAGGCTGCTAGGCCACTGGAACTTCATGAGCAGAGGGGAGGGACATGCTCAAAGTCTAAGATGGCAAGGGTCATCAATCCCCAGGGTTTCCATCATCTCTGTTTTACCCGTTAGTTCTTCCTGATTAGTAAGAATAAGGTCCACAATGAAGTTCCTCTCATCACTTCCTTCTTCTCTGAAATGTGAAATTATCAGCAGGGTAAAGAAAGAATTTATTGGCTGCTCTAATTTTAGCACAAAGAAAGAACTCCAAAGAGATGTTCAGATAGATGAAGTCACTCTTAGCAATGCAAATGAATCTATGATATCTCCAGGAAGATGAAGGGAGGTGGGAATTGGACCACTGTACAGGCTGCCCTTGAATTTCTCCCTTCAAGACTAGTGGCAATTTGTGACCCAGGGCAAGTCACTTCACCTCTTTTTGCCTCAGTTTCCTCAACTATAAAATGAAAATAATAATGGTGTCTAACTCAGGGTTGTTATAAGGATCAAATGAGAAATGTGATCAAAAAAAGTAGGTACTATACAAATGCTTTTTTCATTTCTTTTCCCTTTTATTGGTGAGTATCAGACATGTGGTTCATGGGTTGAAGTTACTTGTTTCAATGGACCAAGATTAAATTTCTCACCATTTCCTCAGTGATATGGTGAGGAATAGAATACAATATGACTCCTCCTTCTAACCTTCCAAAAATAAGGAGAAGAGTGGTAACTAGATAGCATAGTTGGTAGAGCTTCAGGAACACCTGAGATCAAATGCCACCTCAGACACTTACTTAGCTGCGTGACCCTGGAAAAGTCACTTAAACTGATTTTAAGTTTCTTCATCTATAAAAATGAGGAAAGTAATAGCACCTACCTCTTCCTTGTTGGGAAGATAAAATGAGACATTTGTAAAGCACTTTGCCAAACTTAAAATGCTATGTAAATATGAGCTGCTACTATTGTTATCGTTGTTATTAAGAATGGAGACCTTGCTGAATATGCTATTTAGTGCCCAGACGTGGTTGAGGGATCTGCTGTTCCTCCTGAGCCCATCAAGCCTGAGGCTGCCAGGATGATCCATCTCTGATTTTTGAGGCAAACAACAATCTCACCTTAGTAGTGAGAGGAACAAGAAATCCTAACAGCTTTAATCGGAGCTCTGAGCAAGTTCATCAAGGTTCCTTTCTCCTGCTCATAGCCAAAGGACTTTCAATCTAAGTAACCACATTTAGGTGTCCCATGGAAATGTTAAAAATTAAATGCTTGTATAAATTAAATGCAAAATAAAACAAGCGATTTACTTCTGATTGTTCATTACACCTCTAATCATGTAGCCACTTCTAAATAGAGAACATTATAGCTGTTGTTACAGCGGTAATAGCATCATATACCATGATATAGTAGCAATAATAAAACTAAATATTTTCTGTGAGAAAATAAAATTCAGCCATGTTCTCCCCAAGAGATACCTTTGAGCACCATCCAATTACCTCAGCTTTCTATTTATAATCACATATCCACAGTTAATAACAGAAATAACAATAATAGCTTAATTTGAATAGTACTTTACATGCATTATCTCCTCTGAGCCTCCCAACAATCCTGTGAAGTAAAAAGTGTCAGTGTTATCCTAGCAGTGGGAAGAACACTAAAGCTGAGAGAAGTAAAGTGCCTTACTTAGTGTCATAGCAATTAAATGAGAGCAAAACTGGGACTCAAGTCTAGGCATCCTGATTCCAATGGCTGGGCTGTATTCAAGGTAGGTAAACTATGGTACTTTGCTGTAGTAATATCTCTACTTTCTCCAAGCTTGAATAAAAAAGTCAAATCATCAAGGATTTGATGGACCTGGCCCTGTGCTAAATGTTAAAGATACAAAGAAAGGCAAAAGAGACAAATAACCAAAAAAAAAACCAACAAGCCATCACCAAGTTCCATTAGCTGTAGCCACCATTCATTGTGTACATCTTGGCCTTTTCATCCCCTTGTCATTTTTATTTCAAAATCTTGCTTAGATGTTAAAAAATAATAATGGCTCACAGTCAGACAGCCTTTCAAAGTATTTTATACTCATTATTCCTGATGCAATTTAGTTCATAACCATTCATGATACAAGTTAGTGTCATCTTCAGGATATGTGGATTTGGCAGAGCAGTCCATAATCTATGTATCACTCTGAGTTTGCAGTTTGAGTATACAATCAATATCATGAGGAACCTTGTAGGTTTCAAGGATTTCTGTTGATAAACAACCTATTGAGTTGAAATAGAATCATGGAATGTTATGAGCTAAAAATCACTTTAAAGGTGATTTTCATCATTTTACAAATGAATTCACTAATACCAGGAGTGGGTCTGTGATATGTTCAAGGTAACACAACCCATTGGTGTTTGACCCAAAACCAAAATCCTGGGTCTTTTTTTTTTACTTTTAAACCTAATGCTTTTTTTTATTATATTAAGCATTCTTGTCAATACAAAAGTTCAATGTAATTCTAGATTCCAGATCTTTTATTATATCTTTGGGTACAGGTTGTGCAAACCAAAGCAAGCTGTACCACCCTCTTTCATTCCATTGATGATGGGAAATGAATGTGAAAAGATCTCATAAACTATAACTTTGATGAGCTTTTTTCTGGTAGTCAAACTTCCTTGCTTGATTGACAAATATTTGTTAAGTGCCGTGTGCGTGTGTGCGTGTGTGTGTGTGTGTGTGTGTGTGTGTGTGTGTGTATGCACGCGTATGAGGGGAGCAGAGAGGAAGGGATGGAGGGAGGTGCAGGGTATACAAAGACAAAAAGTGAAACAATCTCTACTGTTACAAAACTTGTCATTTTATGGGATCCAGTCATCATATCAAATACTTTAGCAGAATCCAAGATGAATAGAAAAGATAATGCTGCTCTATAATTCCCTACTGGCTACACAGAATGAGGAGGGGGTGTGGGGGAAAGTCCTGCTCCACTTGAGTTCATAATTTCAGTAGTACAGAAATGATAAGATAATTCAGCATCCAGCTCTGAAGAGGTCTGGTCAGGAATTTACCACCAAAGGAGCCATGAAATATCTGAAAAGAAAGTAAACAATGCTCTAGAAACGCAGATGTACTTAATTATAGTCTGACCTTTTCCTGCTGCCTTTCCAGCTCACAGACCATATGTGTTAATGGCAGTGGCAAACAAAGGTTTTCTTTCTTCAGCTAATTTACAGCTTTATAGGGGGGACTCTCCAAAAATTATTAGAATCACTCAAGCTGCTTTCTTAGTAGACTAATTATAAAAGTTGATGCCATTTATAAGTACCTTTCAGATAATGTTTCTTTCTGAAAACTATGTCCACAATAGGCATAGCTGCCTGCAGGAAAACAAATGGTACGTTAGGGTAGGAATATGGATCCACTAGCTAAACTTTCTCCAGGCTTGAACAAGTCAAATCAGCAAGTATTTTTTAAGCACCTGCTATGTGATTGGCACTGTGCTAAGTGCTGAGGATACCAAGAAAGGCAAAAAAAAAAAGGTCCTTAACCTTCAAGTCCACAGTCTAATGTAGAAGAAAATATGCAAAACTATGAACCAACAAGTCATACATAGGATAAATTAGAGACAGTCAACAAAAATAGATGATTGTACTCAAATCATGTCAACTGTGTTTTCTTTTTTACAAAAATATAAAGCATAATAATCACTAACATTTATGTCAATATTTAAATATAACAATTTAGAGCAATATTGGTAAATATCCAGTAGCCTAGATGCAATTTTGTGGTTCCCCTTTAGTCAAAAGCACTATTAATATCTATGAAGCTGAACATAAATTAAATGAAGGATTTCTTTTAAATCATAGGTAATATGATTTCTGAACTTGAAAGGATTACATCATTACCATTATTGTCTTAATGGTAGGGTCCTGAAATGAAAATGAATAAAGAGGTCCCTTTAGTAACTGTAAAATAAACAGATCTCAGTTTTATTTGCTAATGCCTTTCCACCCTAATTCTTCCCCTTAAAAGTAAGGTATACATACAATCTGTTCCTGTCACATTGTTTCACAAGGATTTTTCATTTCTTTAAAATGATGGTGATACATGTGTGAATATATGTAATACACATATGCGTACGTATGCATTTCACCATCAACATACATTATATAGATTTTAAAGCTCCATGGCATGCTATCTCATTGGCCCTCACAAGAGCCCTACAGTGTAAGTAAAGAAGATACTCTTATTCTCATTTTTAAAATGAGGAAAATGAGACTCGGAGAGGAAAAAAAATCTGCCTTCTAGTTGTATCTCTGCCACTAATGACATGACCTGGGCAGGTCACGTAATTTGTCCTTCATACCATCATCTTCAACAGCAGGGGCTGAACTGGATGAGCTACCTTTTCCAAGCTCAAAAATTTAATTATTTGTCCCAAATCATGGGACTAAAAACTCACAGAAGCAAAATTAGAACTCAAATCCTCTATGTCCTTATCCAGGGTTCCTTTCAGTAGATCATACCTTCTTGTGGAATGCAAGCTTCCCTGATTCATAATAAATTTCTTCCTTCTGTTTTCCTTTCCTTCCTTTCTCTCTTCTCTTATTTTTCTTTCTTTTTCTTCTTTCTTTCTTGCTTGCCTTCTTTTTTGTTTTCTTATCTCACTAGGCTGGAAATGCAGCAGCCTCTCGTAGGCCTGATCCCACTATACCTATTCCATTTCCAACCTGAGCCCTGTTACCTCTCTATGGGCAGCACCTTGTTGCTGCAGGAAGCAGTACATCTGTTGTAGTATAATCTACCTGATTGGCAGCTCACAACACCTGAGCTCAAGTGATTCCCCCAAGTGGCATTCAGAAGGCACAGAGACTGGAGAATTAGAATAAGATGGAGGACCATTGTCTATAATTAATATGATTATAACATATGGCTCTAATATAGAGATTGTTTCTATATCCTAGTACATAGCTCATTAAAGTAATAGTGCTTTCTTTATGTGGCTATGAAAATGTAATTAAATAAAAAATCTGATATGACAGATGATT
The DNA here is from genome assembly GCA_023548195.1 of Bettongia penicillata ogilbyi. Lineage (NCBI taxonomy): Eukaryota > Metazoa > Chordata > Mammalia > Diprotodontia > Potoroidae > Bettongia > Bettongia penicillata. The sequence continues at coordinate 793,150 of JAJHZJ010000468.1, forward strand.
TCATGAGTGTGTATCCACATAAGAATAAATCTATAAAAATACGTTGTTGTCATTGTTATTGATGATGGGATCACAGAATTTAAAACTAGAAGGACATTAGAGATTATGCAGTGTCACCCATTCATTTTTAAAAGGGGAAACTGAGGCCCATTGAGAGTAAATGAATTATGTGTGCAAGGGTCACATAAGGAGAAATAGCAGTTCACTCAGATATTAATAGTTATGGCACAAGTGTATACAAAGAGTATGACATTAAATTCGACAGGTTTCCCAAAAGTTTATATTGAATTAGAGGAGGGGAAAAGGGAGTAAGACTGTTTCCTAAACATCTTCCTATGCTAATCCATAAAACATATTCTATATATAGTTCCTAAGTCTGGTGAGATCACAGGAATATAATATAAATTTTATAGATAGGTAGATATAAATATATAAAATAAATTTAAATAGACTTTTGATGTTATCTAATCCAAGTCCTCCACTTAATAAATAAGAAATCTGAGGCTTAGACAGATGAAGGAACTTACCCAAGGACACATAAGTTTTAAGTGGCAGAATCAGAACTTGAACTCAGTTCCTTTGATTCAAAATCCAGTATTCTTTCTCCTCAGAGAGAATTTGCTTACCATGAGATGGATTCCATTAAACCCAAATTTTAATTTCTTTTAAAATTGGCTGGATAAAATGGGACAGATACATGTATTGAAAGAATAGTATGTCATTTCCATATTTCCAAATAATTAAAGCTTAAAATGGAACAGAAAAGTATTTGATTATTCTTCTTGGGTGACATAACAGCCTTATGACTGGAAAGAACCTCAGAGAATATCTATTCATAGAGTCATACAACTGGAAGCGTGTCTATAGCACTGTAAACCAAAGCTTCTTAGCTTTAATATGTCATCGACCTTGTGGAAGTCTGGTGAAGCCTATTGGCCCCCCTCAAAATAACATCTTTACATTCATAAAAATAAAAGATGTAGGATTACAAATAAGCCATTTATAGTGAAATATGGTTACCCAAATATATACATATTTTTTAAAGTCCATGGATCCCAGGTTTAATCCCTGCTCTAGCCATGTGATCACATCTTTAGAGAATTTTGAAGCATAGAATGTTAGTGTAGAAGGTAGAAAGGTAGAAAAGAACCTCAGAGATCCAATTCCCCTCATTTTACAATTGATGACATTAAAGCCAGCACTATTTCTGCTACATGATGCAATCTTCTTATGACATTTCTTATTGCTGTTTTCCAGGAGAGGCATGCTGCAGAGGTCCGTAGGAACAAGGAGCTGCAGGTGGAACTGTCTGGCTGAAGATAATGGCAGACGTAACATATCCCCGTCTCTAGTAAACTCCCCTGCCTATATTATAATGGATCACACGATATCAGTATGGAAAAATGTATGACATGGTTTAAAAAAAAAAAGAACTCATTATAAAAACAAAAATAAAAACAATGCAGTCTCTTTGCAGAATGATTTGCTTGATGTTTAAAAAAACCTTGGATCTTATTTTGTAAATACTTACATTTTTGTTAAAAAATACAAGTATTGCATTATGCAAGTTATTTCATAATCTTACATGTCCTGTAACAGGCTTTTGATGTTGTCTCTTTCCACTCAATTGAATTTGCTAGGTCTGTTCTTTTGGAAGCTCCCCACGTCCAACTCCATTCCCAGCACTTTTCATTCCAACAGAACAATGAGGTCAGTAGTAGGTCATGGTGCTAGAGACCAATCATGCCTAATTGCCTAGAATGCTTCATAATCTCTGAGCTTGGTTAAGACAATAACTAGATCACAGGTATTGTGACTCCACCTGGAACCATCCAAATTAATAGCTCTTTGACATTTGTATGCTCATAATCTATTTAACAGCCTAGAGACAACAGAATAATTCTAAGACAGACAAATTGGTAATCTCATTCATTTCTGCTTCCATTGGGTTATGAGCAACAAATGTGATTTCAAATTTAGAAAAGGGATGGATGGAAAGACAGCTGAGATCGATTTAAGTAGAAGCAAAAAGCTGCATGTTATAAAGTGCTGAACATGGCAAAGTCTAAATGGTACAAATACAGCCATAAAACACTCTTCATAAAAGTGGGCTTAATTCTCTAGTTTAAGTTCTTTTGATGGAATGAATTAATTAATGTGTCGGGTGGCTTATTTGTGGATGCCATGATTGATGATGTTCATTTTTATGCTATTACATATAGTTCAAGTATGCTACTGAATATTTTTCAACTTGGAACCTGTGAGCTGGTTGTTGCATTTAAGACATATACACACTTACATATACACTCCTATACACTGCTGACTTCCATTCAAAGCTGGCCTTTCCATCAGTGTTAGGGGACCCTGCGTCATTTAAAAGAAATCTCTAACCATGAGGGCTGTAACAGTTAGAGGGCTAGATAGGCACTCGCTGCCAACTACGGGACTCACCAAACACACCCACTCAAAAATATTCGCAGTTTTGAAGTTGTTTCCCCCAACCCCACCTCTCGAAGGTTGCTGCCTGCATATTCTCCTCTTCATTAGTGCTATTTTCCTGTATGTCATTGTGAGCAAGCTGTGATTAATAAAGAATTGGGGTTCTGTGAACTGAAAAAGGTCTGGTCTGTTCTCTTGCTGCTCCAGTTGTGTGATAATCAGATACTGGGGGCCACCTCCAGTCATCCTGCTCCATATCTGGTCACTGGACCCAAATGGCTCCAGAGGAGACTGTGAGACTAGTGACTTTGCACAGCCCTCCCTCACACCCAGTCCACTCGCAAGTCATAGAACCACCTTCCTGATGTCGTGGTCCTCTTCGAGAGAACAAGCAACAATAATTCAATAATTCAATTTCCAAAGGGCAGCCAAGGAAGGAAAGGAAGCCCCATTGAGTCACATTCCAGCCCAGCAGAAAGCACGTCAGTAGATAATGTCTCTCCTAGAAGCCCCCTTACCAGGAAACCCTGATTCATCGACCCAAAAATAGAAAAGTCCTGAAGAAGACCCACCAACACTCATTCCCATGGTTCTGGAGAGTGTCATCCCCTTCCAGGTCTCACATGAGAATCCCATGAACCACATCATTCAATCAATAAGAGTTTATTAAGCACTTTCTAATGATAGCCACTATTTAAATAGAAATTTAAGGTTTGGAAATTACTTTACCTATATTATCTCATTTGTGGAGTAAGTGCTATTATTATCTCCATTTTATAGATAAGGAAACTGAAGCTTAAAAAGGTTGAGTTACCCAAAGTCACATGGCAAGATCTGAAAATAAGTCTTCCTGTCTCAAAGTCCAGGACTCCATAAATATGCTACCAGACTATTTCCATGTGGCAGACACTGTGCTAGGTGCTGTGGGTTCAAATACGGAGAATGAAAATCCTTTTGAAATGGGGACCAGGAGACAAGATTTCTCAGGCTTTTCCACAAGTTTTTATTCCTACATATCAACACCACTCTGACCCTGTAAAATGTTGCCTTTCCTACATCCTTGTAACAAGAATATACTAGCAGAATTCTGGTTAATCACAGGGATTTTAAGAGCTAGAGAAATCTTATGCAGAAAAGCATAAATTATTAAATAACATAAAAATATGAATAATTGAGTTCATCCAATTTAGGATGCAGACTGTGACTGGTCATTTTACAGCTAAGAATAGAGACTCAAAGAGGTAAATTATCTTGCCTATGATCACACAACCAGCAAATTTCAGCTCTTACTATATCTATGGATCTTCCCAGGAAAGGAGAAAGAAAGGAGGAGAGAATACCAAACACTGTGAATTTAAGAGGTACATGGTAAACCACTCTAACAACAAGGTTTTGCTGGGATCCTGCTGTGCTCTCCACTTTGTAATCTGGGATAGTATGAGTCACTGAAGTTTATTCTTTAATCTGTCTGGTTTCTGGAAGCCATGAAAGTACATGCGGAGTCCTAAACAATAATGAATCCAACCCTAAATGCACTCTCCTCTTTCCCCAAAACCTTCCCTTTTTCAACCTTCATAATTACATGACCTCCAGCACAACCATCATCATCATTAATTACTATGTGAAGAATTAAAGATTTCTGAAAGAAAGCTCAAATGTAGATACTCAGGAGTTATACTAGGATGTCCTTTGAAAGCTTCAGCAACTATCTAAAGGGATGAAATTCTTCAACTTCAGAAGACCTAAAATTCCATCATTATAGGTACTCCCCATCTTCATCCCTATAAGTTTAAATAGAAAAAAATCATCCCCTAGTGGCCACTCCTCTGGGACCACACTCAAAGCTTTTCCAAGATAGAGCACATGGAAAAGCGTGTTCATGCCCAAAGCTATAGAAGCGGGTGGGGATGGGGGATCAGAAAAGAAAAAGAACAGCACAGAAGAGGAGTCCAGATATGCAAGAAGGTTGGAACAATTGCAAGTCATCTTCTTAATAGCCTTTACCAACTCACTCACTTCCATACTATGATGGGAAGAAGATGAAAGAACTCAGTGGAGAAAAGAATATTTCCTAAATATCATTAATTTGTTTAGTTACATAAATATATAGAGAAATTATTCTCCTTCTACTTCACTGTGCTAGTTTTACAAAACTATTAGCCATAGAGATAATCTAATCTAGGGGCTATTAACCCTTTTTGTGCTCTAGACCCCATTGCAGTTTGGCAAAATCTCAGAATAATACATACATATATATATATATTCATTCATAATTGAAGGAAATGCTAAATTTAGTTAGAAGATAGTAAAATAAAGGTGTGATTTTTCCCATCTAAGTTCATGGACACTGTGGTTGGGAATCCCTGATTTCATCCAACTACCCCACTCTCCCATTTTATAAAAGCAGATACCAAGGCCAACAAAGGGTGAGTGATATGTCCAGTGTTTCAGAAAAAAAAATTTTAATCAAGACTCTCATTTAGAACCCAAGTCTTCTGACAGCATCTATAATGATGCTGCCTTCTTTATCCCTCTTTAAATTTTTTTTTAAATTATCCCTGAATTCTACATGGGTTGGTCAGTAAGAAAGAAATTAAATAATTTCCCTAAAAAAGGCAAAATGAGTCATTATTGAATGTCTCTGCTAATGACTCATATTACCTCTTTAGAGAAATTATTTGATTTCTTTGTTTATACAGAGATAAGGGAGGCTGCATTATCTAGAAAGAAGAGCATTGTATTACATTTGTACTACAATTTGATTCCTATAGATGATTTCCTTTATTTGATGACTTTAGTAAACACTCAAATGTATGACAAGGAATAAATGTCTTCCTTAAGTTTCAATAACTATGTTTTAATTCTATACATAGAAAGGATGATTATATACACAGTGACATTATTTGAAATGTTAGTATAGGGAACTGCAAAGATGGCAGAATAAGCCTTCCTGAGCCTAATTCTAAAAGCCTACCACCTCAAAACAATAAGAAACCCTCCAAATACATAGTAATTCAAACTTTGTCAGAAAGATCAGATGGGATACATCACAACCCAATGTAAAATCTTCTGACACAACTGAAGAAGGCTGAAACAGCTCCTCACCCAGTTCTCCCTGAGTGACCTCTGTTTTAAGCTCTCAGTCTGTTACCTCTGTCCCTCCTCTTTCAATAGGGACCCAGCCTAACACATAGTGATCCCCTAACACACCACTTAAAAAGGAAAGAACAATGAACTCAGCCATTCACAGTAGAAGCCTATCTGGGTGTTCATTACAGCGTGAGAGGAGAGACCCACTAGAACAGAGCCAATCTCCTGTGCCAAGAGTGACCCAGCTGCAGTCCTCTCCCAGAGGAATTTCCATGAGGTAAGTACCCAGTCAGACACTTTCATCCTTCAATAAGAGGAAGACTTTGAAGTTGCTCAGTCTGCCACCTGCCTGCCCACCCCACCGCACCATCCTCTAGTCATCTGGAGAGAAGAAAATGCCATGACAAAGATAGGGTGGAAAGTCAAACAGTATCGAGACGTGTAATACTAAATGAGAAGCAGAGGGGCAGAAGACATGCAAGACTGACTAAAAGGTTGGGGATAAACCTAGCTCTCAAATAGGAGTGAAAAAGTGAGACATAAAGAAATAAATAAATAAGCTAAGGAAGAAGACAAACAAAAAATATATACACATGTGCATAAATATGTATGTATGTATGTGTTTAAATAATGGTCATTGAACTTAAAACTACACTAAGACTTTTGAGATACTGTGAAGCAGTGATGTAAAGTGGTCTGAAAATTCTAAATTTAAAAAAAAAGGAAAACAATAAATTCTACAGAACTCCCAGAAACAAAATGTCATACAATACCAAGAAACCCTATAATTTTTCAAAGATAAATGGAAATAGTAAAAGAGGCAATGGAAGAAAATTAAGGCTGAAATTAGGGTGGAAATCAGAGCTCTCAAAGAAGAAATCAAAAAGACCAATAAAGGGGTAGGTAATTTAGACCACATAATGGAGAAATCTTCTAAAAACATTAATGACTCTGAAAATGAAAATGGCAGATTTGGGAGATTTATGGAGGAAAAATTGGCTGAAAAGAATGAAAGGACAGGAGCACTGAAGGGTCACATGAGTTCCATTAAAGGAAAAGCTATTGGCATCGAGGACAAGATTTACTGAGATAACATGATCATTACAGACCTGTAAAAAAATAATTATAAAAAGCCTCAGACATCTCCCCACTTTCCACTCAGTTGCACTCGTGTGGACTTCTTTGACTTCTCCAGCTACATTAATTTAAATTCTTTGGCTTCTTCAACTGTGCTCATTTTGGATTTTTTTTTCACTTCACTCTGTCCTATCAGGTACTTTTCTCCCTTCCCTCTTACCTCCCACTATTTGTTTATGTGTTATTTCTCTCTCCTTAGAAAACCCTAAGGGTTTTCATATTTGTATCACCAGCACTGAGCGTAGTGTCTAGCACATAATAGGTGCTTAATAAATAGTTTATTGATTGTGATTGTGAAAAACCTGAATACTCTATTGCAGGAAATAAGACACAGAAACCACTAAAAAAAAGGATTGAAAGTTAAGTGCAAAGTACTCTCCAGATTTCCAGTACAGAGAAATTAGAAATTTCAAACTTTAGTCATCAAGGAAAGAAGTGATTGAAATCCAGGATTTTAAAGTAAAAATATATATATATATTGGGTTTTGGCCATTAAGGAAAATCTATCTGAATAGCCTCAGACTACTCTTAACCTACAAGAGATCAAAGAAGGAATAAAATTGTTGGAAAGCAAAAGAGAATAGTACATATTGTATGATGACGTATCCTATAGAACTGAGTAAAATAATCAATGAAAAAATGGACTTTCAAGAAAAGGAAGGCACATGAATTGAATTTCAAATGAAAGTAGACTTGAACAGGCTAATAGACATTCAATACTTCAAATGAGAGGAGAAGAAAGTGAGGTTTGTGACCTTGCACAGCCCTCCCTTACTGGAACCAAAGTCAGCGGCAAGTCAGTCTTGATATCATGGTCCTCTTCGAGAACGAAGGACAAACACAACCTGTGAGTGAGTAGCAGCTCCCCTCTCCTCTCCTCTCCTCTCTCTCCTCTCTTCTCCTCTTCTATTCTATCTTCACCTCTCCTCTCCTCTGATATTCTGCCCTGGGGAAGGTAAACTCCGTGGCCAAAGGTTGCCTGTTTTTCCTTTGGATTTACTGGCTATATTTCTTGCTCAAAGATCAAGCCTTAAACCCAATTCACTCTGGAGCTCATGGACTGGACAACAAGTGCTCACCCACCTAGCACAGAGTGAATGTAGTAACTAAATAGTAATTGTTTCTCTTTTACCCAGGAACTCTGAGGGTCTTCCCTCCCAGTTTGATTTTGTTTATTAAAGGGGCCATCCCTTGAGTAACTTAAAGAAATCTGTTCATTGAATTGGGTGTATCTCACTCAAAGTGAGAATGTGATAAAACCTTAGCATAAAAGGACCAGGGTCTCCCATTGCATCCTGAACCATCTCCATTCATCCTGATGAATATCAGGTCACTAGACCCAGATGGCTCAGGAGAAGAAAGTGAGGTCGGTGACCTTGCATAGCCCTCCCCCACTCAAATCAAGGTCAACTGCAAGTCATGTCATCATCTTGATGTCATGGTCCTCTTTGATAATGAAGGCCAAACACAATAACAACAACTTCAAATGAAAAATGTGCAAGATTAGTAAATATAACTCAATGAACTCATTTCTTTCATGTTTCCAGGACAAGTTAAAACTATCATTTAAAGGAGAAATTCTACACTGATCAAAGCAAAGTACAATGGATAGAGTTCTGGATCTGGAGTTGAGAGGGTCTGAATTCAAATCTGACCCTGAGTAAATCATTTAGTCTCTGCCTCAGTTTCCTCATCTATAAAACATGGATAATAGTAGCACCTGCCCTTTAGAATCGTTATGAAGATCAAATGAGTATAAAGGGCTTTACAAATCTTAAAATACTATGTATATCCTAGCTATAATAATAATAAAGTTGACCATACCACTGGAAGAATTATATTTTAAAAACTTATGGCATATTCTGAATGGGAATATTTAAAAGTTTGCATATTTCTCATTATCAGCAGTACCTTTACAAAAACTGGTCAAAAACTGGTAGATAGGTCACAAAAAATCATAAATAAGTGTAAAAAATCAGAGATATTAACCATATTCTTTATAGATTAAAACATAATAAAGTAGCAATTTAAAGAGGCAGCAAGCAAAATATACAGACATAAAGTATAATGACACTCAGAACAATAAATGGGTCAAAGAACAAATCATAAGAATAATCAATAACTATAAAAAAGAGAATGATAACAATGAAAAGCAGCTAAAGTTTTAGAGATGCAACTAAAGCAGCCATTAAAAGAAAATTCCTATCTCTGAAAACACAGTGATCTAAACAGTTTTGTAAAGGGAGAATCCAATTTTAAATATAAAATAAATTGATAAATCCAAAACAAACTCAAAAGAAGAGATCTTGAGAAATGGAACAATGAATAAAACTGCAAACATAAAGGTATTGAAATGACCAATAAAATTAAAAACTGCTATAAAATCAGTGTCATTAGTTAACTTGCTCAGGAAAAGAGAGTCAATAAAATAAAAATAAATGAAACTAATTCATAACAGAGGAAAAAGAAAGAATTATTTAAAACTATGGCACAATTACATGCTTATAAAACTGAGAACTTAAAAAAAAATGTATGATTACCCACAAAAATGCCAAATGAGAAAAGAAGGACACCCAGTATTATCTAATTTCAAATGATATTGTATAGGAGTAATTATACTATTTGGTACAAATTTGAAAGAAAAAAATTCAGTAGAACATGCCCAATAAGTAAACACTGAAGCAATCCATCATGACAATTCAGTGTTCAATAAAGACATACATGCAAACTATTGGGGAAGAAAGGCCTATTCAACAAGAAATGTTGGATAAACTAGAAAACCGTTTGTCAGAAAAGAGATTCAGATCAGAATTTCCAACCTACCACGTTTTACGCCACAAGGGCTCCAAATGGAGATAAAATCTAAACATAAAACATCACATTTCTTTTTCAAGTAGAGGGACAATAGGACAATAGAAAGATGCCTGTGCTACTATAAAGAATAGAATTACTAGCCAAACAATAGAAATCAATTATCATAATATTCCAACTCTATTAAATTAAAATGATGTTGTAATAACAAAATCAATGTAACTAGAATAAGGGAACTGGATCAGTGATAACATTGGTATAGGGAACACCTAAGAAGAAATTCTACCAAGGCAGGTTGGATTTGATTCCCTTCAACTCATAGTCTTAGAGAGTTATTTAGAGCACTGACCCCAGCTGCAGAATGTGATACACACTGCCAGAAGTAGTCACCATGCCAGTTGGGTTGGTTTGTTTCTCTTTCTTATTAGGAAGGATTCAATTACAGAAATTTGGAAGGGGATCAGGAAAAGACTGGCATATGAAAATAAAAGGCACATATAACATGTTAAAACATAATTTTGAAAGAGTTGTACAGCAAAAGATAGACCCTGGGGGCATAATGTATTAGAAAGAACATTTGGAGTTTCTCAGAAAACTTGGTTCACATACACTTGCTAGATGTGTGATTCTAGTCAAGTCCCTTATATTTTCTGAGCCTCCCTTTCCTCTCCCATAAAATGAAGATAAAAATTGTGACATTAATTTTATGGTTATTATATGGAAAGGACATTGTAAGCTTTGAAGCGCTACATAAATTTGGCATTGCAAAATTTATTCTGAAGACTTGTCATGACAGTTAACTCTAGGATTTTCACACCAATCACAAACCCACCACCCCTTTTGCTACAGGATAGAAGCAGTAATGACATTTTATTAGCCCATCCATGAACTGGATAGTGAAGAATAGATGACCACAACCAAGGATCTGACTGTTAGGTAATCTCTTTTCAAATCTCCCCCTTAATAAATATTTAGCAACAAACTAAATATCAAACCACATATTAGCTCTGCATTTCCATCACGTGTACTGACTGTCCGAATTTCCTAGAGTGTCCAATTGCATACATGACTTGGAATTAAGTTTCATGTCCCATACAAGCCTATTTTTCAGGGGATCAGAAACATTTACTGTAGCTGATAATACAAAGCACATTAACATCTAACCACAAGACAGTTCATTCCTTTAATTGTCCAAGAGTATAAAATGGAAGATTTCCAAGTACGCAACACCCTGTGCAAGTCCTGGAATAGAAATCAAATGTATTTGATGTATTTCCAGTAGAATTTCCATGCACTGGACTCTACATATATCAAAAATATTAAAACCAGGAGACCTAAGAAGTCATCAAATCTTAACCCTCTCATTTTACAAATGAGGAAACTGAGACCCAAAACAGGTAAGTGACTTGCCCTAGATCACACAAGTAGTATGTGGCAGAGCTGGGATTTGAACCCATGTCCTTTAATCAGTATTCTCACCAATGAATTATATTATCTCTTCTAAGCTGCTGATTGGTCATGTCACAAAAGCTCTGAGTTGGGAGGGGTTTCCTAGTTCATGGAGTCCAAGCTACAACTTAATAGACAGCCCCTCTACAACCTTCCCCACAAGGAGTCATTCAGCTGCCACTTGAAGACTATCAGTGATGGCAACTTATTGCCAAGCCTAGTCCCTTTTCCTCATGAGAGGCTTTAAAATACTTTGATGGCTTTTAGGCACCCTCACCCAAGGTAATAACAATAGTTAACCATTATATAGCATTTCACAAATATTACCTCATTTGGCCCTCACAACAACCCTGAGAGGTTATGCCCCATATATGTGGCTCAGGGGGATGAATTAAAGTAATCAGAAAGGTGTCAACAGCTTTTCAATCATCAAACCAGCTCTTTCATGAACGCAATTAAGAGCAGCGTTGTGCTCTTCTGTGAACTTCTTATTTATGGTTTTGAAGGCATTCTAACCTTATATTTTTGCTCTGTCCTTAGGATCAAGGATCAAAATAAATGCCAGACAGGTCTGCTTTCTCTCTGCCCTTCATGGTCATTATTTCATCCAGTCCAAAAAGGGTCATCTCTCTTTTTAGACCTTCCTCTCATCCCCAACACAGTGATATGTTACTCATCCCTATCAAGTCTCTTTTTCTTTATGTTAAGCATCCTTAATTACTTCAATCTCTCTCTGTATGACAGTCTTGAAGCTCCTCCCCATGTTGCTGCCCTCTTCTCTGTGACCTTCTACATATCCAAGTACTCCCTAAAATGTGACACCCAGAGGTGAACATCCCACACCAGATGTGTTAGGTCTGACTAGGGCTGAGGAGAGTTCCTGAAGGCTAATGAAACTTTAAATTGTCTGGATTCTATATCATATTATCCTATAAGGTGAGTGAGCCTAGCAGAGTGGAAACAGCCCCTAGTCTTGAAGTTGAGGGGCCTGTGCTCCAGATCTGGATTCATCACACCAGCTAGGTGACTTTGGGTAAGTCACTTATTTCCCCATTTGACTCCTCAGGTTCCTCATTTACATAATGAAATTAATTATACTTGTTAAGGAACTCGTGGGGTAGCTGATGAGAAGGCAGAAGGTAGTAAATGACATTTATATAATTTTATGTATTTTATTATGCAGGTCACCCTTACACAACTATATATTCCAGCCAAATTGGGCTCCTTGTACTTCCTCTTACACAATATTCTTTTGTCCCCCAAGCTTGGAATACTCCTCTTCCTCCCTCCTTCTCTCACTTTGGAATCTCTGTCTCCCTGCAAAAGCCTAGTTCAGCCCCCATTTCCTTAAAGATACTTTTCCTAATCCGCCCCCAGTTGTTAGTGTTCTTTTCCCCAAATTCATTTGCATTAATTTTGCATTCATTTATCTGTGTTTACATTTTATCTACAAGCTCCTTGAGAGCAAGAACCATTTTGTTTTTGTGTTTGTTTCCATAACAAGTGCCAAATGATGCTTATCAGATAAATGAAAGTTCATGATTTTAGTGCAACTTATCCCATACAATCTCATCCTTTGTAACTCTTGTACACCAAGGGTTGCACAAGATGCTGTTAATAACAGTGCCTACCTCACAGGACGATTAAATGAAATAATATTTGTAAAATGCTTAGTTCCAGTGCCTGCAACATAATAGGTACTATATAAATGCTTATTCTCTTCCTGTCCAAAATATATGTGCTGATGGAATAATCAATGGATTTTCCATTCAACTATATGTTACAGTTTGTGGGATAATTGGGCTAAACTTTTTCCAGTGGTTATGGATCTCACTTAAGAGGGTTTGAAGTTTTCTCAGACTTGAGGCAGTAAATATGAAATAAATCACAAACAGGAGCATCTATAATACCTATATAAGACTGGTTATTTTCAAGCAATAGCTGACATTTGTATAGTGCTTTTAAAGTTTACACAGTACTCTTCCTCATTTCTTTTATTATCATACCCAGTTTACAGATCAGGAAACTGAGACTGACACAGATTAAGCCACTTATTCCTGCTCATATAAGTATCTGAGATATGAATTTGAATCTTCTTGCTTTGGCACTCTATCTACCACACCAAATCAGTTTCCCATGTATTTGAAATGGGTTTTCACGGGAAGAGGAGTTAGACTAACCTGCTTATCTTCAAAGGGCAGAACTAGGAGTAATAGGTAGAAGTCGTAGAGTGGAATGGGCTCCCCCTTGCTACAGGCAGGAGGGTTCTAGGGTCAGTTCAACCCAGCTTGTGAGGATGATTGCTAAGCTTTCTTTTTTTATTATTATTAAATTTTCAATGTGAGCATTTATTCCTATAATTAGATTATTACCTAATTATTACCTATAATTACCTATAAACCAGGGCTTAATTTATTGTTTTATTGATAACCTGCACTTAGGAAAGTGTAAATAATACATACTAAACTTTAGACTGTGTGTGAGTATATTTTTTTTTGTCCCTGGAGAATCAGGTTGCTAAATATCTACTAGCACACACCCTTGTTATCACCCTAACAATACTACTTAGGCTCAGAGGGAGTACAATGGAAGACTCAGGGAATGAAGTCATCTCCAGGTTGGAGGTTAAAAATAATAATAACTGGCATGAATGTGGTGCTATAAAGTTTTCATTTACTGTAAAGTTCATTTGAGCCCACAAGTTTTCAAATAAGTCCTCAGTGACTACACTTCTGTAAAATAAATGCATCCATCTAGAATAAATCTCGTTCAAATCTTGAACTAGATAGCCTCTGAGGTCCCTTCCAAATCCTAGATTCTGTGACTGTTTAATAGAAACCAAAAAAGGTGATCCGATGAACTAATAACTAGCTTAGTCAAAAAACATTAACCACCTACTATGTGCCAGGCACTGTGCTAAAGACTGGGGATACAAAGAAACGCAAAAGACAATCCTGCTCTCCAGCAGCTCCAAGTCTAACGAAGGAGACAACAGACAAGCAGCCACGTACAAACAAGCCATATACAGGAAGAAAAGGAAATGATAAATAGAGGAAATACACTAGAACTGAGGAAGAACAAGAAAGGCTTCCTATAAAAGATGGGATTTTAGTAAGGACTTAAAAGAAGGCAGGGAAGCCAACTCACCTTCATGTAATTCGTTTGTGTCAAATCTCTATACATTTCTATTTTTTCCAAAGAGGAAAAATACAAAGAGTAAAATGCTAGAATGGATTTTTATTTCCACGTAAATTCAAAGTTAATAGCTTTAAACTTCTGAAAATCAAAAGAATGACAATGAGTCATGTTGTAAGCAGGAAGGGGCTATGTTTGTTCCTAAGATGTTTCCCCATCTTACAGTTATTTTTGACTCATTTGTTTTACAAGTTGAACTTTAGAAAATGTGTTAGCAAACACTCACCTATTAGTTAATTCTGTGTAATTTTCTATTCGCCTGGGTTAGTAAGGGGCATCACAGGGTAGTGGAAGGGCTTTGGAGTAAGAGGACTGGGATTTAAATCTCCTCTCAGCCACTTACTGGCAATATAACCTTGTCAAAGTCACAAAATATCTCTGGCCTTCAGTTTCTTCATCCATAAATGACCCGTGAGATTCCTTCTTACTCTTAAGACAACAATATTATAACTCTAGGATGAAAAGGACCAGAATATAGCCCCAAACCCCCTGCATATGCCTTCATTATCACTTAAACTTCTTTAGATAATAAGCATTTCTATAGCAACAAGCACAATGGTATCTAGGATAGGCACAAGAAACTGAGACCCCCTCAACATTCTCTGATCCTTTCTTCTTGAAGTAAACATCTGTGCAAATGTTCCCTCTGTTTCTTTTTTGTTTTTACTACAATAGCCTAATACTTTGATTCTTTTTTCTTTCATTCTTGGTTTGTATTGGAAGATCGGAATTTAAATGTCAACTTGATAGTTTGTCATATTGCATTACCCGTTTATTAATCTAGGCTAGAGGAGGGAAAGAGCGGGGAGGAAGGAGATTGAGCATATTTGGGAGCCTGAGATATACACGGTTCTGTTTCAAATGAACCTTGAGGTCTTAAGGACCTACTGTGAAGCCACTAGAGTCCACCAGGGGGCAACCTATGATTGTATGTGTCTCAAACATTTTCTTGAAAATAACCATTTGTTAGGTGCTAAAGACTCCTGCTTGATGACTCCAGGATGAAAAAAAGAGGCATAAAATGCTATTCATTGACTTTACATAACTAATAAAGCACATAATCCTTTAAGTTGGCAAATAGCATGGTACTGTAACTGGATTAGGAGACCAAAAAGGAAAAGGGGGGGGGGGGGGGGAATAGAAGCTTCATATTCATAATACTATAATTATCCTTACCTAACAGAGAGAAAACTTCCACCTCCTTATCATTTATAATTTTCATCACCCAGATGTAGTTCTCAGCAGGTATTAATATTTAGTGAGGAGGAGTTTTCCGGTTTCCATTCTTTGCTAAGATTCATGCTGCTCAACACTTCCATCTAACTTATCTTTAATATTTAACAGAGCCCAGTTTAGCCTCAGAATACCTCAGACTTAGATTAGAAGCAATTATCATTCTCAATTAGCTGACAAGAAAATCAAAGCAGAGCACAGTAGTGCAGAGTTTCTGCAGCAATGGCACTTGTGGTCGGTGACAGAATTGGAAATGTCCATAGTCATTTGATCCCCCATGCTTTAGGTAATCTGGGCTTCCTCACCCTTGTTAGCCTGACTAAGCACTGTAGCTTTATCATCTCTTGGCACTAATCTATGACCATGTGCTCTTAGGGGCTTGTAATTTGAGGTAGCTAAAAATTTGGTTCCTGTCAGAGCAGATCAAAACATGTAAAAATATGACTGCCTCCTAACAATCACTGGTGTGGCATGAAGACTGTTTGCCCAGGAATCACATGATTGGAGGTAGAAAAGACCTCCTTGGTTATGTGGTCCGGTTCATTTAGGAAAAATTAGCCCATCTGCAACATACCTGACAAGACGTTGTCCAACCTCAACAACGCAAAGCCCAACATTGGGGTAACCCTTCCCCTTGGGGTTTAAGTCAAGCCAATAAGCATTTTTAAGTGCCTACAGTTAAGAAGCCTTTCCTGACAACAAGCCTAAATTTACAACTTCCACCCACTCGTCCTAGTTCTACCCTCTAGGATCAAGTTGAACAAGTTTAATGACTTGTCCAGGTAACAGTCTTTCAGATGTTTGAAGAAAGTTATTATGTCCTTTAGAAAACTTCTCTGGCTAACCTTTCCCCATATCCACAGGTGCTTGCTGGGACTATGCTTAATCCTTTCTCTTTATCATAAGGAAGGAATAGGGTAGTAGGGAAGGAAGACATCAGGAAATGTCTGTGATATAAAAACAAAAGGCATCAAAAAAAAACTCTCAATAAACATTTATCAAGCACCTACTACACACAAAGTACTGTGCCAGGAATACAAAGGAAGTCTCAGAGTGTGGGGTTCAGAGTTATGACAACTAACTAGTTGTGGAACCACGGGCAAGTCCCTTAGGATTTCTGAATTTCAGTTTCCTCATCTATAAAATAAGGATAATAATAGCTGTACTACTTACCTGTTCACGCATCTTCTTTTTAGTAAAGCATTCTATAATCTTATCAGGAATCAAAGTCAAACTCACTATCCAATAGTCTGCAGCTTCCAATCTTTTCCCTCCTTTTGAAAATCATTAATTTTACCCTTCTCCAATCTTGCAGTAACTCTCCTATTCTTCATAATCTTTCAAAAATCACTGGCCCTAGCTCAGCCATCATAGCTTCCAGCAGTTAACGGACAGTGTAGAGCTATCGTGAGCAGCTAGGCAGCACAGTGGATAGAGCTCTGGGACTGAAGTCAGGAAGACTCATCTTCTTAAGTTCAAATCTGGCCTCAGAAACTCTCTAGCTGTGTGACCCTAAGCAAGTCACTTAACCCTGTTTGCCTCAGTTTCCTCATTTGGAAAATGAACTAGAAAGGGAAATAGCAAAACAGTCCAGCATCTTTGCCAAGAAAACTCCGAGTCCCAAAGAGTAGAACATGACTGAATCACAATAAAGTAGAGATATTGACCAATCTGTCTATAATTACAATTTCAGAGGACTTGTGATGAAACATACTACCCACCTCCTGACAGAGAGGCAGTACATCAAGTCCACATTGAAATGCATGTATTTTCTAGACGTGGCTAATGCAGACATTTGTTTTGCTTTGCTACACATGTTTGATACAAGGGATTTGTTCTTTCTTTTTTGATGGGGGGAGAAGAGAAGAGAGATTTTGATTAATTAGAAAAAATCTAATCTAATTTTTAAAAATGAACAGAGGTCTAAAACTCCAGAAATTCTTGTGCTCGTATTCAATGTGATTGAAATTTGGGAAGAGTGAAATGAGAGTTGGGAACATAGTAGAAAATCATTTCACTTTTTATAAAGCCTACCTGTATTTATTCCCTACAGGCAGTTAACCCAGTTAAGGTATTTGTTAAACACCTTCTATGTGCTCAGGACTCTGCTAAGCATGGTGCAAGAGACTCAAAAGCCCAGCAAAGTTCTTCCACTAACGGACTGTAGAGTTTCCTTAAAAAGACCAAAAAAGTCATGAAATGATTAGTGAAAACCACAAAGCAATGTATGATTAAATGCTACTCCCTATGGTACCTAATACAAGTGCTATAGGAGTTTAGAGAACAGTTAGAGGATTAGAATAGTCAGGAAAGCTTTTGTGAGAGAGGTAAGATCGAACTAGACCTTGGCTCCTCTTTAAAGTCAGGGAGAAGTCAAGAAAACATTGCATGAATAGCAATTGTTCAAAGTAATTGTTCAAAGAACAATTATGACGACTAAGTTATTTGAGTATTATAAATACTTGAATCAGCTACAAAGGCCCTATGAAGAAAGATGCTCTATCCACCTCCAGAGAAAAAACTGATAAATGGAAGCACGTATAATACGATTTTACATGTGTATGTGTATATTTGTGTGTATATGTGTGTGTGTGTGTGTGTGTGTGTGTGTGAGAGAGAGAGAGAGAGAGAGAGAGAGAGAGAGAGAGAGAGAGAGAGAGAGAGATGTTGGCCTTCTCTAGTGTAAGGTAGGGAATGAGAGAGAAAAAGCTGCACAAGAGAGAACAAAAGAAAACTCAGCAGGAAGTACAGAAAAGCAGGATAGTTTTGAAAATAATGTGAAGTATTTATTACATAGTTTTTCCAAGAAAAAAGAAACAGTATGAAATGGAGATTCATGGTTTCATATTGATTCCTCTTTTTGTATTGTACTGTATAAGTGGACTTTTTTTGTCTTTTTGTATTTAAATTCAAAATGAATAAAACATAAATAGGGACAAGAATTTAAACGTGATTTGGTGGGAAACGGATCCATTCAGGTTTGGGGAGAAAGGGGTAGAAATGACATGATTAAAAAGCTCCCATTTGAGGAAAGTTAATTGATGTCAACAAGACAATAAGCCTTCTGTGCCAGGCCCTGTGCAGATCACTCAGGATACAAAGAAAGGGAAAAAAATAATCCCTGCTCTCAGGGGGATCACAGTCTATTTGGTAAATAATATGCAAACAACTTTGTACAAACAAGATATATACGAGAGAAATTGGAGACAATGTCTGGGGGAAGACACTAGCATTAAGGATGATCAAGAAAGCCTTCTTGTAGAAAGTGGAGTTTTATTTGAGACTTGAAGCTTCAGCGAAGAGAGCCAGGAGGAGGGAGAGAATTCCAGGCATGGAAAACGTTCGATGAAAGTAAAGAACTGGAAGACAGAGTGTCTTACGTGAGGAACAGCAAGGAAGCTAGTGTCAATGGATTGAAGAGTAGGTGTAAATGGGAGTAAATTTTAAGAAGACTGGAAAAGTAGGAAGGGGACAAGTAATGAAGGGCTTTAAAGCCCAAGGAAGGAATTTATATTTGATACTAGTGGTAATATCAGCATGTAGGATAGTTTCAAAGTGAGAAATCATGAGATCAAGCAATCTAGACAGGATGCAAGTGAAAACATCCAGGTAAGAGCTGATGATGATGTGGGGTAGAATAGTAATAGAGAAGAAAGAATGATGGTGAGAGTCCTATCAAAGGAAGAATAGACAGGCAAGAAAGAAAAAAAGAGAATTGAGTTAATTTATGAGGTTTCAGTCCTGAGTGACTAAAAGAATAGTAATGTTATCAACAAAAATGCAGAAGTTGGAAAAGGATCATGGTGTGGGGCAAAATAATTTCAGTTTGGGATAAAGTTTGAGATGAAGATAGCACGTGAAAGTGGAAATGTCAGTATTCATTTAGTTAGAGATGCAAAATAGAATCAAGGGTTAAAAGACTGACAAATCTAAAAATATAAGTTTGCCAGCAAACAAATTGCATTCAAAGGCATTAGGATGAGTGAGTTTTCCAACAGGGAATATCTTAGTGAAAAGAGTAGGTGATTAATGACTGCACTTTGGGGCATGTCTAGAACTGGAAGAGAAAGCAGCAGAAGAAATAGAAGTGCTATAAAATGTAGGAGAGGTACCTGGAGAATATAATGTTACAAAATGCAAGGGAGATAGAGGTATCAGAAAGTAATGGTCAACAGTGTCAGAGGCAAACAAAATACTCAGAGAAACTAAAGATATAGTAAATACTGTTGTATTTATCATTTAGGGCATTAGCTGTTTCAATAAAACTGTTTAGGATGAAAAGCAGATTGCAAGAAATTAAGGGGAAAATAGATTTTGAGAAAATGGAAGCTAGAAGACTAGGTCCCACTTGGACAATCCAAGTAGAAAGACCATTTAACACAATGTAAGAAATACCTTAACCCCAAGGAATGAAGGGAATGTAGCCAGAGAGGGCTTGAGCCAATGACAGAGAAAACCAACTCCCCTACTCCCAAAAAGGTAGAAAGAGGGAGAGATAACAGACATGACACTTAGAGAATGGGACCAGAGTCAACTGTGTTACAAAAGCAAAGATAATTCTTGCTCTTAAGGAACTTACATCCTGTTGGAGGAGACAACAAAGGTAGACTAGTGATAGCAGGAGAATGCAGTGGTGTTTTGGGAAATCACAAAGATGGTCAGCGACACCACAGTGAGTCAATTTTCATTCCCTTTTCAGAAACATCAGGAGTGCTGATTTGATTACAGAGTCCTTGGAACAAGGGGTGGAAAGCAGAAGGATGGGAGCATTTTTAAGGACAGTAGTGTGGAAAATAGTCATGCAGAGATGAAGACAAGGCCACAGGATCCCAGGGAGTTCTGAGTAACTTAGGTGCCCAGACCTGGTCTCTGGAAGTAAAAGACTGAAAGTAGAATTATCAATAAAACTAGATCTTGGGTAAAAATCACTTTATTCTGGACTGGGCAAAAATTGAAAGCTAGTTGACTGTGGTGAAGTATAAAAGCCCAGCCTAATCTATAAAGGCAGCTAGGGAGATAGGCAGACTGGCTTCTATTTCTGTCTCTACAACAAACTCTATGCGACCTTGAGAAAGCAATCTCACTCCTCCAAGTCTCCGTTTCTCCATCTTTAAAAAGGATACCCTGCTTCCCTTAGATTAATGGAGTGGGATTAATTAGGTCATGCATGCAAAGCCTTTGAGGTACTTGGCCAAAGTCACTCCTAGGGATTTGCTAATCCTACCCTCTTAGAAGTTCCTCTCTAAAACTATTATAGAAATGAGTTACAGTGTGGCCTTTACCCTCCCTTACCTCCCTATTCACCTCAAAGTGAGAATAAGGTCAGTTAAGGGTGCCTACAAAGCTAAAAATACACTGACACCACACCTGCTAAAAGCTAGCCTGCCAGGAGCTATGTATCAGGAAAACATGATCTCTTTAGTATGAAAGACTCTATCCTTCTTAAAGTAGATTTACCATAAATTAAATTTTAAAAACACTTCATATTTTTAAAGTTTGACTGTGTATAACTATACATGCAAACAAAGACTACAGGTATGTATGTGGGAATTGAAAGCTCCTCAAAAATTCTCTTTTAAAAATGTTCTTGGGGGGGCCAAGCCAAGATGGCAGAGTAGGAAGATGTACATACTTTAGGTCTTCCCCCACAGCCCATAAACTACCTGTAAAGAAAATCTCTCAACAAATTCTAGAGGAGCAGAAGCTATAGAAAGATAGAATGGAGGAGATTTCCAGCCCAGGGTGACCTGGAAGGCTGACAGGAAAGGTCAGTCGCACCCCATGTGGAACAGAGCCCAGACCAGCCTTGGCCTTGTGACTCTGGGAGAAGCAAGACAGGAGCAGGCTTCAGGGACAAAACCCACAGAAGCACCAAGGGGTTCTCAGATCCTTCAACCCACAGGCATCTAAGGTCAGTGAGAGGGCTTTTTCAACCTGAACAAGAAGGGAGCAGAGTCCACTCCTGGCCCTGGCCCAAGGTGGCAGTGGAGGCTGGGCAGATGAGGCTTCTGGAGGCCACAGAAGACAAGCAACAACCAGCATCCACTGTTCCATTGTTGGAGCACTAAGCATAAAGCCCTTGGGGGAATTGAGCAGCTGATCTGAATCTCAGCCCTGAGCATAGTCCTGAACAGGAGCACCAGGACCCTCCTCTTAACAAAGGATTCAGAAGTCAAGTAACTGGCTGGGAAAATGCCAAAAAGGGGGGAAAAAATAAGACCATAGAAGTTTACTTTCTTGGTGAACAGGTATTTCCTTCCGTCCTTTCAGATGAGAAAGAACAAAGCATACTGTCAGACAAGGTCAAGACTTCTACATCTAGTACCTCCAAAATGAATATACAATGGGCCCTAGCCATGGAAGAGCTTGAAAAGAGAGTCAATGCTTGCTAAAGGAGATCCAAAAAAATGCTGAGGAAAATAACAGCTTTAAAAATTAGGCTAACTCAATTGGAAAAAAAGGTCCAAAAAGTCAATGAGGAGAAGAAGGCTTTAGAAAGAAGAATTAGCCTAACAGAAAAGGAGCTTCAAAAGCTCACTGAAGAAAATAATTCTTTAAAAATGAGAGTGGATGGAGTTCAGGGAAGCTAATGACTACACGATAAACCAAGAAATTGTAAAAATGTTCTTTCATTATTTGAAAAGTCATGTTTTAACAACTGCAAATTTCCTCATTGGTTAGGGAAAACCTGAAACTAAAGTTCCATTCATCCAAACATCATTTATTCTCATAGTTGAATTTTCAATCTCCCCAACAAACATTTGTTGAGCAGCTTTTATCTGCAAAACATTGGACAAGATTATAGAGATGAAGGCTGGGAGGAGGAATAAGTTTAAATAAAAATAAAGTCCCCAACCCCAATAAGTATAAAATCTAGTAATTTGTTCTTTTCATAAAATCATGGACTCCTGGAACTGGACAGGGTCTTATAGGGCACATAGTTTGGCTTCCTGGTTGATGGATCTGCTTGTACACCTAAAACCTGCTTATACATGTTTTTGGACAGTTCTGATTTAAAAGAATAATTTGTGGCCTGAATTTCTAAGTGAAATTTTTTTTAAGAGATGAGTTAATTTGAAGAAATATCGCTTTTTTCTATCCCTTCACAGGGTATCTGAACAGGAAGAATGGCTCCTGTTGATATCTATTCTCTATGCAGGGGCTAAAGGGTTTCTTAGTCATGCTTTAATGGAAAAAGTCAATGGACACTGCTTTGGAATTTAAAAAAAATAAGTTGTGATCAAAGTTAGACTTACCCAATAGAATATGTTTAAACAAATTCCTGGGCAAACATTTGAGAAATGGACCCTTCTTCACTTTTTTTACTTCCAAATAATGATAGCTCATATTTGTTATTCTTTGCTTTTTATGCAACATTTTTCTCATAATAAGATAAGATACTTTAAATATTTTTCCAGATAAGGAAAAGGAGCCTGTGACTTAATAATAAGAATAATTACTAATATTTATGTAGTGTTTACTTTATGCCAGGCATTGTGCTTAATGCTTTACAATTAGCATTTCACTTGATCCTTGAAACAAACCTGGGAGGGGGGTGCTATTATTATCCCCATTTTATAGAGGAAGAAACAGAGACAAACTAAGATTGGGGCTTTGCCCAAGGTTCTACAGTTAATATCTTATTTGAACTCAGGCCTTCCTGACTCTAAGGCCAGTACTCTATCCACTGTGCCCCTATCAATGCCCCTGCTAAGGTTCACACAGCTGGTAAGTAGCCAAAACAGACTTCAGATCCAGGTCTTCCAACTCCACCAGCTCTACTCTTTCTTGCATACCATGATGATTCCTCGAAATGGCATTATTAGATAATTCAGGGGATAATATCCTCCTCATCCTCAATCAATCAATAAGCATTTACTAAGCATGTCACTAGAATTTTCTAGGCACTGCACTCAATGCAGAAACAAAAATAAAAGTCTTTGACCTCAATGAGCTCACATCCTATTGAGGGAGAAAACATGTATGTACACAGCGTATGTAAAATAAATATAAGAAAAATTTGTCAGGCAGAGCACTAATGTATTATTGATGGAGTTGTGAGCTGATCCAATCATTCTGCAGAGCCATTTGGAACTATGCCCAAAGGACTATCAAACTGTGCGTATCCTTTGATCCAGCAATACCACTACTACGTCTATAAGCCAAAGATATTTTTTTAAAGGGAAAAGGACCAATTTGTACCAAAATATTTATAGCAGCTATTTACATGGTGGTAAAGAATTGGAAACTGGATGTCCATAAATTGGGTAATGGTTGAATAAGTTATGGTATATAATTGTAATCAAATACTATTGCACTAT
This sequence comes from Bettongia penicillata ogilbyi, assembly GCA_023548195.1. Taxonomy (NCBI): domain Eukaryota; kingdom Metazoa; phylum Chordata; class Mammalia; order Diprotodontia; family Potoroidae; genus Bettongia; species Bettongia penicillata. The sequence goes on from JAJHZJ010000468.1 coordinate 816,825, forward strand.
AAGAAATGATGAGCAGGTGGATTTCCCAAAAACCTGGAAAGACTTATATGAACTGATGCAAAGTGAAGTGAGCAGAACCAGAGAACATTGTACACAGTAACAACAGCATTGTGTGATGAGCAGCTGTGAATGACTTAGCTATTCTCAGCCATACAATGATCCAAGATATTTCCAAAGGATTCAAAATGAAAAATGCTATCCACTCCAGAAAAAGAACTGATGGAGTCTGAATGAAGATCAAAACATGCTCTTTTTCATTTTGTTTAATGGGAATTTTTGGTCTGTGTTTTCTTTCACAGCTTGACTAATAGGGAACTATGTTTTGCAAGATTGCACATGTATAACCTATATCAAATTGCTTACTGTCTTATGGAGGGAGTTGAGGAGGGAGGAAAAGAGAGAATTTGGAATTCAAGTTTTTAAAAAAAATGTTTAAAATTGTTTTTACATGCCATTGGGAATATAAAATATTATTCAAAAGAAGGTATCTTTTGAATAGATTTATGAAGGAAACAAAGCATTATAAGAGGTGAAGTGAAGCATGTGTATTTCAGGAATCCAGTGCATAGGCATGGAAATAGAAGCATCATGTGTGAAGAGCAGCAAACAATCCAGTTTGGTTGATCATCATCACCATCATACCAGCACCACCATTATCATCATCAACATCACCACCATCACCACCACCACCATCAAAATCATCATTGTTACATCATCATTATCATTAACATCATTATATCCTCAAAGTTTCACCCATGTTCCAGCAGAGTTTTTCCATGTCAAAAGGGGTTACAATGGCAGAGTAAGAAGATTAGATTTTATGTACCCAGAAGCTGCTATGAAGCTGAGAAGACAGGAACTCTGAAATGCTGGCAAATTGGGTCTAAAGATTCCACTGTCTTCTTTAGTACCCAGTCAGTGTGATGCAACTGCTCTTAAGAATCAAAGAATAATGGGAGGAGCCAAGATGGCGGAGCAGAAAGACTCACATATGCTAGCTCCGGAACCCACAGCCCATAAATTTCCTGTAAAAAGAACTCCCCACAAATTCTGGAGCAGTGGAACCCACGCAGCAACAGAGGGGAGGAGATTTCTGTTCCAGAGAGCCCTGAAAAACCAACCCCAAAGGTCCCTCGCACACCAGACAGCGGACCCCAACCCTGCGCTGCCCAGCCCACGCAGCCCAAGAGGAGCGGATCCAAGCAGGCTTCAGGAACGGAACCTCTGGCAGCCACAAAGGTCCCTCTGCCCACAGGCGCTACAGGTTAGTGAGAGAGACTTCTAGGCCAGCCGAGAGAGGAGCAGGGTGTCTCCATGACTCAGGCCCCCTCGGGAGGCAGCGGGGGTGGCCTGGGACTCCCGGAGCAGACAGGAGCTCCGCTCCATTACCAAAGGTCTCTGCATAAACCCCCTGAGGGAACTGAGCCTGGGAGGCGGCTCTGCCCCGACCTGAGCACCAGAACTTAAGCTCACATTGAATAGCAGCCGCTCCCACCATGGAAAGCCCTAAGGCTGGGAAGCAGCATTTCAATCTCAGACCTCAAGCACTAGCTGGGCGGATCTAGGTGGGGGTGCAGAGGAATCTCAGAAGTCAAGTAACTGGCTGGGAAAATGCCCAGAAAAGGGAAGAAAAATAACACCATAGAAAGCTACTTTCTTGGGGGACAGATGTTCCCACCTTTCATTTCTGATGACAAGGAACAGTGCTTACCATCAGGGAAAGACGTGGAGGTTGGGGCCTCTCTATCCCAGACATCCCAGGGGGATGTCCGGTGGGCTCAGGCCATGGAAGAGCTCAAAAAGGATTTTGAAAATCAAGTTAGACAGGTGGAGGAAAAACTGGGAAGAGAAATGAAAGAGATGCAAGAAAAGCATGAAAAACGGGTCAATACCTGGCTAAAGGAGACCCAAAAAAATGCTGAAGAAAATAACACCTTGAAAAATAGGCTCACTCAATTGGCAAAAGAGGTTCAAAAAGCCAATGAGGAGAAGAATGCTTTCAAAAGCAGAATTAGCCAAATGGAAAAAGAGGTTCAAAAGCTCACTGAAGAAAATAGTTCTCTCAAAATTAGAATGGAACAGAGGCTAATGACTTTCTGAGAAACCAAGAAATCATAAAACAAAACCAAAAGAATGAAAAAATGGAAGAGAATGTGAAATATCTCATTGGAAAAACAACTGACCTGGAAAATAGATCCAGGAGAGACAATTTAAAAATTATGGGTCTACCTGAAAGCCATGATCAAAAAAAGAGCCTACACATCATCTTTCATGAAATTATCAAGGAAAACTGCCCTGAGATTCTAGAACCAGAGGGCAAAATAAGCATTGAAGGAATTCCATCGATCACTGCCGCCCGAAAGTGATCCAAAAAGAGAAACTCCTAGGAACATTGTGGCCAAATTCCAGAGTTCCCAGGTCAAGGAGAAAATCTTGCAAGCAGCTAGAAAGAAACAATTCCAGTATTGTGGAAATACAATCAGGATAACACAAGATCTAGCAGCTTCTACATTAAGGGATCGAAGGGTGTGGAATAGGATATTCCAGAAGTCAAAGGAAACCAAGAATCACCTACTCAGCAAAACTGAGTATAATACTGCAGGGGAAAATATGGTCTTTCAATGAAACAGAGGACTTTCAAGCATTCTTGATGAAAAGACCAGAGCTGAAAAGAAAATTTGACTTTCAAACACAAGAATGAGAAGAAGCATGAAAAAGTAAACAGCTAAGTGAAGTCATAAGGGACTTACCAAAGGTGAACTGTTTACATTCCTACATGGAAAGACAATATTTGTAACTATTAAAATATTTCAGTATCTGGGTAGTTGGTGGGACCACACACACACATACACACACGCACACGCACATGCACACACATGTACACGTGTGTGCACACATACACACATGCACGCACATACAGAGACAGAGAGCACAGAGTGAATTGAATAGGATGGGACCATATCTTAAAAGAAATTAAGGTAAATGGTGAGAGAGAAATGTAGTGGGAGGAGAGAGGATGAAATGGAATGGGGTAAATTATCTCTCATTCAAGAGGCAAGCAGGAGATTTTTTAGTGGAGGGAAAAAGAGGAGAGCTGAGAAAAAAAACATGAAGTTTACCCTCATCACCTTCGACTAAAGGAAGGAATAAAATGCACACTCATTTTGGTATGAAAACCTATCTTACAATACAGGAAAGTGGGGGAGAAGGAGATAAGCAGGGTGGGGGGGATAATGGAAGGGAGGGCAATGGGAGGAGGGAGCAATTTGAAGTCAACACTCTTGGGGAGGGACAGGATCAAAAGACAGAATAGAAATAATGGGGGGCAGAATAGGATGGAGGGAAATACACAACATGACTATTATGGAAGTCATTTGCAAAACTACACAGATATGGTCTATATTGAATTGCCTGCCTTCCCAAAGGGAATGGGTGGGGAAGGAGGGATGGGGAGAATTTGGAACTCAAAGTTTTAGGAACAACTGTTGAGTATTGTTCTTGCTACTAGGAAATAAGAAATACAGTTAATGGGGAATAGAAAGTCATCTGGCCCTACAGGGCAAAAGAGAAGGGAGGGATGATAGAAGAGAGGGCAGATTGGTGATAGGGAAAATTAGAATGCTTGGTGTATTGGGGTGGGGGGAGGGGAAAAAAAGGGGAGAAAATTTGGAACCCAAAATTTTGTGAAAATCAAAGTAAAAAGTTAAAGAAATAAATTTATATTAAAATAAATAAATAAATACTACTAAGGGGAAAAAAAGAATCAAAGAGTAAGACTGTATGGAAGACAGGGTTGTAGTATAGCCCTATTCAGGACCACAGTGATGACTGATATAGAGGATAAATGGCAAGCCCACTTGTAATAAGTGAAATCTTATTAGGTGCCAGCAATGCTCTAGTGGAACAAGAAAGAAAAATGCAATGGAAAAAAATTACAAATCAAATAGCAGTACTCCTGCCAGAAATTCTTTTGTAAATCAAGTTGGCTCTAACTTACTAAAGGAGGCCAACCATGAGATGATAGGGAATGACCTGAAAATATAACTTTTTTCATTATATTGCCAAAATATTATATTTTCATTATATTACCAATATAATATGTGCTAGATCTTACCAAGGGCTTTTTGTTAATGGTACTCTCAACTCCAAATCATGCAATGAGTTGCAGACTAGCAAATAACTTCAATCCTGCGACCAGATTCAATGACATGAGAACTGAAATCAAGGAGCTACTAAAACCTGAAGAGAGAAGAGCCAGAAGTCATTGAAAATCTTCATTTAATGCAAACTCCAGAAATTCTAAGTAATTATAAAACATGACAAAAACAATAAAATACGGATAGACTTGCAAGAAATAATGAAGAGTAAAATTAGCAGAACCGAGAGAACACTGTATACAGTAACAACAATATTGTTTTAAGAACAACTTTGAGTGACTAAGTCATTGTGACTATTATAGATAGATTAACTACATAGGACATATGAAAGGAGATACTATGTGCATTCAGAGAAAGAACTGATAAATGAAAGTATGCATAGAATGGTTTTACGTGTGTGTGTGTGTGTGTGTGTGTGTGTGTGTACACACATTTTCATCTAATGGTAACCATCTCTAGAGGGAAGGGATAGGGAGGGGAAAAGAGTTACATAATAACCTTATTATACATTTAAAAGGAATACAAAGTTCTACATAACAGATTTGCAGTTTAATGTATAATCATGTATTTTCTATTCTACTATGGTATGGAAATGCTTGTTTTATTTCTTAAGGTCAGAATAAAATAAATAAATTTGTAAATGGAAAAATATTATGTAGACTGGGGGGAGAGAGAGAGAGAGAGAGAGAGAGAGACAAAGAGACAGAGAGAGAAATTTCCTACCAAATTTCTTTTGTGATTCAAATGTGGTCTCAATGTCTAAACCAAGAAGAGATAAAGCCAAGAAAAAAAATTATGTATCAATATGCCTAATGAATATTGCACTTACAATGAATAAAATATTAGCAGAGACTACACAAATATATTTTTAAAATTATACACTTTGACCAGGTAAGATTTATGCCAGAAATACAAGGTGGTTGACTTAATATGAGAAAAACAATAAATAGCATAGACCATATTAATTAAGACTCACATGATTATATCACTAGATGTTCTAAAAGGTTTTAACAATATACACCAATTTAAGTTTTTAAAAAATGAAAAATCATAGGAATGATTCAACTTTCCCTTAATATGATAAATTGTTTTTGTTATTAAGTCATTTCACTCATGTTCAACTCTTCATGAGTGGTTGGAGTGATTTTCTTAGAGTGGTTTGCCATTTCTTTATCCAGTTCATTTTACAGATGAGGAAACAGAGGCAATAAACTGAGTTTAAATGACTTGCCTAGGGTCACATAGCTATTAAGTGTCTGACATCAGATTTGAATTCAAGATTTCCTGACTCCAGATCTGGAGTTCTATTTGTTGCACCAATTAGCTGCCCAGGAATATTATAAATAGGATTGGGATAAAATTCAAACTTAGCATTTTCTGTAATAGAGAAATATTACAGGCCTTTCCAATAAGTTTAGGGGTAAAGAAAAGGTGTTTTTTTCGCCACAATTATTCTATATAATTCTAGAAAAGCTAACTATAGCAACAAAGTAAGAAAGGGAAATTAAGAGAATAAGCAAAAGCTAAGAGAAAACAAAACAAAAGTATTGCTTTTGGCTGATAATATAATTGTTTACTTACAAAACCTGAGGTAGTCAACTAAAAATTAATTGAAACAATTAACAACTTCATAAAAGTGCCAGAAAATAAAATAAACTGCACAAATCATGTCTTTCTCTATATCATTCACAAAACACAGGAGGAGAAGATACAAAGAGAAATGCTGTTCAAAATAACAGCAAAATATATAAAATGTTGGGAAGTCCATCTACAAGAGATACTCAGGAATTATATGAATACAACAAAAAAAATCACTTTTATAGGAATAAAGACAAACTTGATAAAGGTATGATATCCAACATATAAAGGGAAATTATTCAAATATATAAGAAAAATAGTCATTCCTCAATAGGCCAAAAGATATTAACTAGGTAGTCCTCAGAAAACGAAAATCAAGTCATTAACAAACATATCAGGAAAAGTGCTCTAAATCATTAATATTAACAGAACTGAAAATTAGGACAACTCTGAGGTTCCACCTCACATCCATCACATTGGCAAATATTTTTAAAAAATGACAAATATTAACATGCTTGTAGGAGGACCAGCACACTAACACATAACTGGTCAAGTTGTAAATTGATTCAACTTTATTTGGAACTGCCCCCAAAAAAGTGTTAAATTGTGCAAGAATTCATTTGTACAAAATATTCATAATAGTACTTTTGGTTGTATCAAAGAACTAGAAACTAAGAGAGTGCTTATCAAATGGGGAATGATAATAATTTACCACATATGAATTGACAGTGTTTAAGTTGCTTTCTCTATCTCAACTCCTGAGAACTAATGATAAAGGATGCTTCCCTCATCTTGGCAAAGAAGTAGTGAACTAGAGCCACAGAATGAAATGTATATTTTCAGATACGACAGTTCTATGGATACCTGAGACAGCTTTGAAACCAAAGTGCTGGATTAAGTATTTATGTTTTATAGTGAAACTGAACTTAATTCTTGCAGAGAAAGGCTGTCTACATCCCTGAGAGGTTTAGGAAATCTTTTCTCTGATGCTATTGTCTAGTCACTATACCTACTAATGATTGATGTACCAGTTCCATTTAACATCAATTAATTTTCACAGATATTTACTGCAAGGATATAGCAAAGACAGAATTATAAACATCACAACCCTGACCAATACCCAAGAACATACTTTCTCCTATATTACCTTTCTTCTTGGGGAGAGTGGGCTCAGACTTCAAACAGTTTCTCTACAGCACTAAACAGTTTCTCTATCAAGAGCACTTCCAAACAGGCATGGCAGATGGATGGCTGAGTCTGAATTTCTGCTATGCAGGATTGAGTCAAACAGATCTCTTGGGACTTAGCTCCTCAAATTTGGCTCCCTGAAAATTCCAGCATGAACTCCAGCTCCTGAACTTAGATAGTTCACTCTCCTGACCTTTCGAAACTCACATTGTAAAAAGACATTTCCAATCTCCTTCAACTAAAGTAGGAAGGTGTTTAATAAATGTTTGTTGGATTCAATTGGACTGATTCATTTAGAGTGGCTAAGGTTGCTTCCAGAACTATTGGATGGCCTGTAGTTAGGAGAATGAATTTTCATCAAAAAAGCCTTGCCATTGCATAAGGGTATATAAAAGAAAGCTGACAGAGCAGTTGGGGCTCCCTTTTCATTTTTCCTGTTCCAGAGGCAGAATGCCCACAACAGATTTAGGTCTTAAGAGGAGGCAGATTGTGTATGTGTACGATCTCCCTGCCCATCCAGTAATCAACAATGGCTACTTCATAGCAGTAGTACACGAGATTTACAAATGTATGCTCACAGCTTTCTGAACAGAGTTCAGAGCACCAGTAAAGATTAGAAGGAAAGCTGAAATCTGGGAAACAATCTTTATAGCAAGTATCTCTGATATTTCTTAAATACATAGAGAACTGAGTCAAATTTATAAGAATACAAACCACTCCTCAATTGATGAATGGTCAAATGATATGACTGGGTAGTTTTCAGATGAAGTCATCAAAGCTATCTGTAGACATATGAAGAAATGTTCTAAATCATTTTTGATTAGAGAAATGCAAATTAAAGCAACTCTGGGGTACCATTTCATACCTATCAGATTGGTTAAATAGCAAAAAAGGAAAATGATATTGGTAAGGATATGGGAAAATTGGGATACTAGTGCATTGTTGGTGCTCTAATCTTTGTTGCATTGGTTTTGTTTATCCAAAAGCTTTTTAGTTTAATATAATCAAAATAATCTATTTTATATTTCATAATGCTCTCTGTCTCTTGTCTCCATAGATCTGACAGGTAGACTATTCCTTGCTCTTCTAATTTGCTTATAGTGTCACCCTTTGTGTCTAAATCATGAACCTATTTTCACTTTATCTTGGTATAGGGTATGAGATGCTGGTCTATACCTAGTTTGTGTTCTATTGTTTTCCAGTTTTGCCAGAAGTTTTGTCAAATAGTGAGTTTTTACCCCAAAAGCTGGGATCTTTGAGTTTATCAAACACTAGTTGCTATAGTCATTGACTATTGTCTGGTATACCTAATCTATTCCACTGATCCACCATTTTATTTCTTAGCCAGGACCAGATAGTTTTGATGATTACTGCTTTATAATGTAATTTGAGATTTAGGCCACCTTCTTTTGTATTTTTTATTAATTCTCTTGATATTCTTGACCTTTTCTTATTTTTTCTAGTGCTATAAAATAAATTTTTGGTAGTTGATTGGTATAGCACTGAATAAGTAAATTGGTTTAGGCAGAATTGTCATTTTTATTATATATATTTATTATATTGACTTGGCCTACCCATAAGTAATTGATATTTTTCCAGTTGTTTAAGATCTGACTTTATTTGTATGAAAAAGTGTTTTGTAATTGTGTCCATATAGTTCCTGAGTTTGTCTTGGCAGGTAAATTTCCAAGTATTATATATTCTTTACAATTGTTTTAAATGTAATTTCTCTATCTCTTGTTGCTCAGCTTTGTTGGTCAAATGAAAAAATTCTGATTATTTATATGGGCTTATCTTGTGTCCTACAACTTTGCTAAAATAGTTAATTCTTTCAAGTATTTTGTTAATTGATCCCCTAGAGTTCTCTAAGTATACCATCATATCATCAGCAAAGAGTGATAGTTTTGCTTCCTCATTGCCCATTCTAATTCCTTCAATTTCTTTTTCTTTTCTTATTGCTACAGCTAATATTTCTAGTACTATATTGAATAATAGTGGTGATAATGGGCATCCTGACTTCACCCTTGATCTTACTGGAAAGGTTTCTAACTTATCCCCATTACACATAATGATGGGTGGTGATTTTCTATAGATGGTACTTATCATTTTATGGAACACTCCCTTTATTCCTAGGCTCTCTAGTGTTTTTTTAATAGGAATGGGTGCTGTATTTTATAAAAAGCTTTTTTAGCATCTATTGAGATAATCATATGATTTCCATTCGTTTTGTTATTGATACTATGTTAATTATGTTAATGCTTTTCCTAATATTGAACCAATCCTGCATTCCTGGTACAGATATCACCTGATTATAGTGAAGGGTCAGACTTTCCATTCTAAAGAAAGAGGAAAGTCACCCAAGTGGCCCCAAAGGCTCAAAGAACAGTGAAAAGGAATCTATGGCTCAGGGAAGGAAGGGATATTGACTTTGCCACTATTGCAGTGACTGATTCGAACAGAGCAAGTCTGTTGGGAAAGACGATTGCTTGTTCAGCAGTTCAAAAAGTCTATTTGAAAGTTTTATGTGTTTTTTATGTCTGTTTATGAACTACTACAAGTCCTTTGAGTGCCTTCTGTGTTTTCTCTGCCTATTTATGGGCTCCTCTGAGTCCTTTGTGTCTTTTACATTTTCAGTGGGGTGAAATATTGTCTGACACCACATTATTACTTTGAATTACCTAGACATGAGCTACACCTAAGCTGTAAATGGAGAATTCCTAGGGGAGAAGGCATAAGGAACCACAGAGAGAAAATTATTCGTTTGGACTAACCCCCAGGTCAGACCTAGGTAGTGCCAGCCTCAAGGATCGTGGGTCACACACTAAAGCAGAAGATGATTTTATTTTGGTCTCCTATCTTCAAAGTGAGGATAAGTTCTACAAAACTTACAGAACTAAGAAAGAATTACTGAGCAGGAAATCTGTCAGAATAGGATAGCATTTTTACTCTAAGATTTAGCCCTGCAATCATTCAGACCATTACTGAATTCTGCCTTCATTAAAACAGACCTCTATCAGATAACTCTATCCATTCCCATCCTAGTGACAGAATGAACAATGTCCATTGGCCCCTTTCAGGCTTGCTGATTGGAGTACAAGAAAAGAGCAAAAAGAGATTTATAACCAATTTATAACAGAGATTTATAAAAAGGTATAACAGAGAATGGCAGATTTAGTTTCTTCCATGATTCCAGAGAGTTTTATATCTGGAGCTAGAAGGGAACTTTGAATACATCTAATCCAGTTCTCTCATTTTACAGGTGAAGCAACATGGGCCCAGAAAAGTTGTGACACACTAGGTCACACAAAAAGGAAAATGAAAGCTCTAGAGAATGAGCCCAGGTTTTCTAATTCTGAATCTGGCACTGTTTCTACTATACCACACAACTCCCTGGTATGGAAATAAATACATTTAATGGGGGACTGTCTTTGCCCTCAATAAACTTATAGTCTAGCCTCATCTCCTTCTCTGACTCTTCATCCTTCCCTTTTTCTTCCCTTCCTTGTCCCCTCCCCTCACTCTGCCCTCCCTTCCCCATTCTCCCCCATTCCCAGTCTTCCCTCCATTCTTTCTCCTTCCTCTCTTCCCCAGCCAAGATGATGCCATGGTGGAGATAGCCAAGGAGGCCACAGAGCTCACCAAGGCAGATATCACGGGGCTGTACTAGCACATGTTCTCCAAAATGACCATATTCCATAAACTTCTGGTAAATATGAACAAACTGACTAGCCTGAAGTGTCTACAAATGAAAGATATTTCCGTAAATATAAGTAGAAACGTAAAGAACTTAAACCAGAAATATGTAGCACTTCAGCCTTATCTAGATCAGAGGAGCAAATAGCAGCTCTGGAGCAGGCAGCATACAAATTGAATGTATATTCAAAGAAACTAGAAGCAATGAACAAGAAATTATAAAGGTGATGAAAGAATTCTTTAACACAAAGACTTTACAAGAAAGTTTTATAAGAGCTGAAATAAGTGGGATGGAACTTAACGCTATGCTTCAGTTCCTAAAAGGTAGCAGTTGTGCTGATCCAAACAGAATCCCAGTCCCCACTTCAGGTTGGATGTGTAACTGGCCACCCCAGATGTTTTGCTAAACCTGTACCCCCTGCAACCTCATCTTATTGTGTACTTTGTTGTGTGCCCTGGACCAAGGCTCTGAAATCAGGATCAACCCCATCTAGAGCAGACACAGATGAGAGGCTCTCATCTCCCTATCTTCTCCCTTCTTCCTTCTCCTCTAGGGTCTCCCCATCCCCTTCATAACCTGTTCTTGATCTTAAATAATAAATGCCAACCCAGGAAAAGTAAAAAATAAACATATAAAGACCATCTTTGCCCTTAATGAGCTTACAATCTAAAGAGTCAACTCACAAAAGGAGGTAGGAAAGGGGAAGGGGAGGAAGGACACCAGCCGGTAACAAGCACAGGGGCATCTTGTTACCAGGCAGGGCAGCAGATATAAAGTGAAGTGATCCGAGAGTTCAAGTTCTTCCCTCTATAAAGAAAGGCATTGGGGGGAACTTTAATACTGTGCCCTACAACCCTCAAAACAGCCTTCCAAAATCTTGGGAAGTGCTTAAAGCTTAATTCAGTAAGACTTTTGGGAGGATCTTTATTAAAGGCCTCTGAGGTCCCTTTCAACTCTGATGATATGTGATTTTTTTTAATATCTTCTGTAACCAAGGTCTAGAGTATGAGCAGACTCCTTCCCCTTGCTCAGCTAATACAGTTTCTTTATGTAGAGATGTTGAGAAGTCTGCTTTCAGGAGTGGAATGTCTCTATTACTGCCATGATGATGTGTGAAGAGAGAGGCCTAGAGAGACTTTGAAGCTGACATGATATAGCTGGGTCCGTTCTGCTAACCCCATCACTGAGGGGCCTTTTTTGGTTGGCTAGGTAGCTGGAATTGGAGGCATATTTAAAATGCTTGCATCATTTTCAGTGGCCTTTTTTCCCCCCCGCATCATTCAGTAATCCCTTCACTCATTCAGTGTCCAGGGAAAGACCATCCTATAAGCAGAAGCCCTGACTGCCCCAATCACCTCTGAGGCCATGCCACCCCAAAAATTGGCTTCATCCCTTGGCCTCTGCATTGCCTCTTTTCCAGTCCAAGTGAAAAGAATAGATTCTCTGACCTTGGGAGTTTAGGAAATTTAGGAGAATGAACCACAGGACTCTAGAAGTTGGAGTCCAGTCCAGTTTTTACAGCCAAAACCAGTTTTGACACTTTGAGGAATGAGGAACAACTTTTGGGTGTGTTGACTTTCTGTACTTCTTGGTGCAGTGGATAGACTGTGAGGTTCAAAGTCAAGAAGGCTTAAGTTCAGATTTGACCTCAGACACTTACTAGCTATGTGACTCTGGGCAAGTCAATTAACCTCTATTTGTTTCATCTGCAAAATGAAGAGGATAATAAGACAGTTCTAAAAAACTCATGATGAAAAATTTTGTTCATCTCCAGAGAAAGAACTGATGGAATCTGAATACAGATCAAAGCATACTTTTTTTACTTTATTTTTCTTGGGGAGGGTTGTCTGTTTTCTTTCATGACATGACTAATGTGGAAATATGTTTTGCGTGACTGCATGTGCATAACCTGTATCAAATTGCTTGCTTTCTCAATTGGAAGGGAGGGGATAAAGGGAGGAACAAAATTTAGAACTCAAACTTTTAAAAGAAACAAATGTTTAAAGTTATTTTACATGCAACTAGGGAAAAAATAAAATATTAAATTAAGCAAAAAAAAGAAAATTAAGAGGTTAAAAGGAATACTAGTCACTACATCCCTAAAAATAGGGGAGGGGCCCATCTGGTGGGAGCTGGAGACAATGGCAGTAGGAAAGAGACACTCCACAAACCCCTCAGATTGGAGGGGCTGAATGTAGCATCCTGGCTCCAGGTAAATGGGTCTGAGCATTCACACTAAATTTCCTTAAAAGAGTTTCTCCTGGCCATTTCTGACTGAGGACTGACTGAGCGTAACTTACACTTTTCCAGTTGGGCAGTGGCAGTAGGAAAGAGACACTCCACAAACCCCTCAGATTGGAGGGGCTGAATGTAGCATCCTGGCTCCAGGTAAATGGGTCTGAGCATTCACACTAAATTTCCTTAAAAGAGTTTCTCCTGGCCATTTCTGACTGAGGACTGACTGAGCGTAACTTACACTTTTCCAGTTGGGCAGTGGAGAGAAGCTCTGGTACCCAGACTCTAAGCTCCACCTCTGTCTTTTTGTTAATCTTTCCCTCCACCCCGTGTCACTTGTCCACAGTTTCCTTGGAAAAGAGGTTCTTAGCCTGAGGTTTGTGAATATGTTTTTTAAACTACTTTGATATGTTTTCAATATAATTTGTTTTATTTGTAATCTTTTATATTTTATTTTATGAATTTAAAACTATTCACTGAAGGGGTCCATGGGCTCTGCCAAACTGCCAAAGGCATCTAGGACACAATAAAAACTTAGATAATCTCTTCTAGGCATTGAATGTATCATGCAATGACTAGTGTGATGAGAACGAGGTTTGAATCTTAAAGAACCTTAGGCTGGACGAATAACTCCAGAGTTTGAGACTTCATTTTCATAGCTGGGACTTTCAGCATTAATGTTGGTTTCTCCTGCTAAAATTAGATTACATTTGCAATGAAATGACATAGTAATAATTGATGTTATGTTACATAATGTTCACTGTCCAAATATTTGAAAACATCTGGAATACTTCATTTTCTAGATTGTGGCTCATAGACTTAAAGCTGGAAGGGACCTTAAGAGAATATCTAGCCCAAATCTTTTATTTCCTCATCCAGATGTTTGGAACCTTGTAGACACAGACTTAATTAGCTAATTAAGGGAGTCTGGTGGCAAGAAAAGAAAACTCCTTTTAATCTGTTATATATTCGTGAATAAGAATCTCTTTATTATTAGACATTAAGGAACTTGAGCAAAAGTAACCTTTTCTTTAAATGGTGGTTTTTACTTTTCCTGATTCAACTTTTCTTCCAGTCCTCCAATCCAAATCCTTCAAAGGAAAAAAAATTCTATTTCTTGCCTTAACCTATATTCATCTTAGTCTCAGGCAGACTGTCATGTGTTAATTTAATTCTCAAATCATTTTATAAGGACAGTAGTTGAGAAATTTTCTTCCACAGACTCAACAATTTTGTCTATCAATGTGATCCCAGCCATATCTACCAAACCATGACACAGGCTCTCCAGGCTAAGGTTTCCTGCTTAATCTGTCCCACAACCAACCATTAGCTGCTTAAAGCATCGCAACATAAAAGAGGATGTCCTATGGGGACCACAGGGAACTCCATAAAAAGAATTCTTGGAGCTGAGCATCCTGTTTCCCTTCAGAGTGGTCCAAGCTCTGTGGAAGTAACTCCGCCAACTCTCCACTGCCACAAACCTAGTCTGAGTTCAGAAGCCCAACTAAGGATAGAGGTGAGATGAGTAAAGCAAGAGTTCTTAATCTTTCTGTTTTAAGTGTTTTTAATCTTTGTCATAGAACACTCTGAAGTCTGGTAAAACCTATAGATCACTTCTCACAATGTTGTTTTTATATCCATAAAACAGAACACACAGAGCTACAAAGGAAATCAATTATACCGAAACATAATCCTCAAAATATTTTTCCCATCCAGCTTCACCAACCCTGCTAAAATCCCAAGGAGTTTGATGGATTTCAAATGAAGAACTTCTGATTTAGAGGGTGGGAGTAACCATAGAATTTCCAGCTGAATCAGAGTCAAAGCCAGCCCTCCCAGAACTTCACCTGAGTCAGTTCGGAATTTCTGCCAGACTCAAAATGCCACCAACTTATCCGAGGCAGCCTCAGAGTAAAACTTCAGAGCAAAAGACAGCTGTGTGGTTTGTAGAAGAAGAGGCATGCCCAAGTAATTTTCTTTCTTATTTTTTTAAGGAGATTTTTAGATTTAAATGGGTTTTTTTAAGTCAATATCTTTTGTTTCTTATATCACCTCCATTTTCTCCTATATTTGTCCCCCTCAGTCAGTCAAAGGCACTGTTAGGGATGTAAAGAAAGGTAAAAGGCAATCCCCATTCTCAAGGGTTCATGGGGAAGACAATACCCAAACAGCTATGTACAAAACAAAATATACACCAGATAAATTGCATGTGGTCACAGAAGGAGGGAACATAGATTAAAGAGGACTAGGATAGGTTTCTTGTAGATAGACTTTAGCTAAGACTTGAAGGAAACCAGGAGAATCAGGGGATAGAAATAAAGACAGTCTCAGGAATTGGAGATAACCAGTAAACACGCTCAGATTACGTGTGGGAGAAACAGAAAGAAGGCCAATGTCACTAGGTTATAGACAACATGGGGGGGAGTAAAATATAAGAAGTCTGGGAAGGCAGGAAGGGGCCAGATTATGAAATGCTATAAAAAACCAAACAGAGGATTTAATATTGGATCCTAGAGGTAATAGGGAGCCATTGAAGTTTGTCGAATAGGGGATGACAAGGTCAGTCTTGTGCTTAAGGACAATCAGTTTAATAGTTGAGTGGAAGATAGACTGGTGTGAGGAGAGACAAGTCAGGAAAACAAATGAGGAGACTTACAAAAATTCCAGGTACAAGGTGATGAGGAACTGCACCAGGTGGTGGCAGTGTCAGAGGAGAGAATAAGTTGTGTATGAAACATTTTACAAACATAGAAATGATAGGAATTGCTTGGATGTAGGGAATGAAAGAGTAAAAATGGTAGATTGCCTAAGTTTCAAGTCTGGATGATAAGAAAGTTCAAAAGAAGTGAGGGTTAGAGAAGGGAAAGAGATAATAACCTCAATTTTGGACTCTTTGGATTTAAGATGTCTATGGGACATCTAGTAAGAGATATGCAAAAGGTTGTTGGAGATGCAAGACTTAGGTCAGGAGAGGGAGTTTGTTGTTCAGAGGTTTTACAGTTGTGTCAGTCTCTTCATGACTCCATCTCAGCAGACACTGGAGGGACTTGTTATTTCCTTCTCCAGATCGTTTGACAGGTGAAGAAACTGAGGCAAATGGGGTTAAGTGACTTGCCCAGAGTCACACAGCTAGTAAGTGTCTGAGACCAGATTTGAACTCAGGGAAATGAGTCTTCCTGACTCCAGGCCCAGCACTCTATTTGCTACACCATCTAGCTGCTAGGAAAGAGGGTGTGACTAGATAAGTGGATATAAAAATCATCTGCATGGAGATGATAATTAAATCCATGGAACTTAATGAAATTATCAAGAAACGTAGTATAGAGATAGAAGAGGACCTGGGACAAAACCTCAGGAAATATCAACAGCTAGTAAGAATAATCAGAATGAAAATGTAGCAAAGGAGATTTGCTTGACTCCCTTCCACACACCTATTGCTTATAACAAATAATTTTGTAAAAGAAGAATGGACAGGGGAAGAAGCCAGAAATGGTAAATTGAGTCAACACTCTAGAAAATGATTTGACAATAATATGCAGTTTTCTATACCCATGGACCTCAACCTAGGCAAAGGAAGGGGTGAGAAAGGTTGTGGCAGACGGCCCGCGTCCCTACACGTCTCTGTGATGTGGTTGAAAGAAAAGAGTCACGGGATACGGGAAAAGATAGACCAGTTCCATTTATTGATCTGAGGGTTAGGGTTTATATAGACAGAATCTGCAAGTCTAAGTGATTTTCTGCTCCTCTCCTGACCCAGTGATTTGGCCAGACTTATTGTCTTTAAAGGCTATTAGCCTAGAAGACATCTATTTTACATATCCCTTGTTTTCTGTAGTTCCCAAGTTTGTCTCACGGAGACAGCAACATCTGAGGAGCATGGAGAGCCATTCCGGATGATAATGAGCACAATCTCCAAGAACAGTTTCCCCAAAGGTCTTTCCTGATCTTGTCAATAGCACTCCACCCTGGCCCTCAGCAAAAGGTATTACCTCATATCTCTTCTTTTGGGCCAAACCTATTCTTTATAATTTCACAACACTCAGTTTCATTTCTTTAGTAGTCATCAGTCTTCTTATTTACATTGTTTTAATCATTATGCAGTTTTCCCAGCTCTGCTTACTTCACTTTGCATTAGTTCATATAAGTATTTCTGTGCTTTTCTGTATTCGTCATGTCCATCATTTCTTTCAACACAGTAGTATTCCATCACATTCATGTGCCACAATTTATTTAGTCATTCCCCCCCATCAATGTCTGTAAAATACTGCTATAAATATTTTATATGAAATTTTATATGAAATCTTTTTTTTTTGGACAATAACTTCCTTAGAGTATATGTCTAGTAGGCTATGGACAAAGGCTGTAGACATTTTAGTCACCTTATTTGTATAATTTCCTGTTGTCCTTCAGAATGGTTGTATAAATTCATAGCTCCACCAACAATGCATTTGTGCGCCTGTTTTTTCACAACTAATCTCTCTAATTTGGTTATTTTGGGTTATTTTTCCCAATTTGCAAGTTGTATGTTTTGGTTTGTTTCTTTCTGTTAGTGATTACAGCATTCTTTCATATGGGATTAATAACTTACAATTCTTTTGAGAATTGTTTCTTCCTATCCTTTGACCACTTATCTATTTGAGAAACAACTTTCGGTTCAGCTATGTTTGCCTGATGTTAGCAGTGTGTTCGTTGTATAGGTTATTAGCAATGGAAGAAATATAAAGGGAAACATTTTAGAGGTTCCTGCCCCTATACAGACAATTCCATATAAAAATAGCACAATCTCTGCTTTTGCTGTGTGGTCCAACAATTTCTCCCCACTTTTTAAAACTGTTAATAGGTGTACTTCTAGGGATTTGTAGCGTGAGCTAGAAGAGCTCTCACTTTTTCCCCAGGTAGTGTATCCTCTCCTCCATCAGCTTGTGATCCATAGCTCCCAACAAGTCCCAATCCTTGGAGGATTTGCTTTTTACGTTGTCCATCCCAGATTGGTACCATATGGAGAATCTCAGCAGAAACTGTAGTTTCCATTATATCATTCTCATCTCCTCCTGATTAGCTTGTTACCTCTGTGGTCAAGAAGGGACACCTTTCTCTTCCAAATTCTGTTTTTCTCTGGGGTTGATGAAGCAAAACTCCGAAACTTGCCCTTCAGGACATAAGCTAGCACTAAATAAACACTGAGTCATAACAAACCAGTGAAGTGGTTGTGCTCCACTCACTTGCCTAAGGTGCCTAAATTCTGTGTCTGAAGGCTTCTCTCCAGGCTCACACAGCCTAGGAAGGAAGCAGTAAGTCAGGATGCATCTTAGTAAGAAGGAGACAATGCTGGAATTGGATCCAAGGGATCTGTGTGTGAATCCTGGCTCAACCACTGCCATATATAACTTGAGCAAATTACTTAACCACTCTATATCTCAGTTACCTTTTCTCTAAAATAAAGGGGTTAGAATATATAACCTTAGAGTTCCCTCCTCTTTTTACCTTATTTTTATTTTCAATTCCAAATTCTCTCCCTTCTACCACCCTTTCTCCCAGAACTTCCTTTTATTTTTCTGCCTATTGTCCTCTAATGCCTTTAGAGATGAATGATCACTGGACCCTATTACATTCAGTCAGTCACTAGACATTGTGATTAGCGCAAATTAACTCATAGGTTTAGAGTAGGTTAAAAAAAGGAAACAGAAGTTAAGGCAAAAAATGGGCAAAGGAAAAAAGCAAATTGTCCATTAAAGCATATTCCCTCCTATTTATGACTATCCCAAAATCCCAGATCATATTATAAGTGCATTCACCTCCATTGAAATTGACTCCTATCCATAAAAGACCCCACCTCAATCCCTCAATATTAAATTCTCCTTTCAATCCTCCCTCAAATCTCACATAACCTACCCCAAATCTTCATCTGTTCATCTCTAAAAATGCCTTCAGATGAAAAATGTGCCCCCACATTCAGTCATACTGTCTGGGGAGTCATGGCATATTTGAGGAGGAGGGAGATTAATAGTAGACACTAAGTTCCTACAATTTAGCTGTCATGCTAGGTTGGCTTTTGGTGGGACTGTTTATTACACTTTGTTGAAATTGCACTGATATTTCTGTCAGGTGCTGGCTATATCCACCCAGCTCTCATAAATGTTTCCATCTTTGTCTGTGATCCGTGACCCCAGATAGCATTTTGCTACTCTGCCTTGAATTTCAGGGAGACCTGTCAGTGGTCTACATGTTTGTTTGTTACCCAGATTCCTTCTACTGACAAGAAATTTCAAGCTTCCCTACCTTAATCTCAGTCAGATAGATGCTACTGGCATCCATAGTACGTGAACATCTCCTGGGAGTCTTTTTCTTGTATTTTCAAATGTAGTAGTAGTAGGGAGATTGTGTCATTTGGGGAAGCGATGGGGGTTATCTGTATACTAGTGTTAGACCTAGGTCTGTAGTGAGACTGTAACACAAGCTCAGGAAAAAAGGTTTTTGCTGAACTCGGTATGTGACAGCTTGTAAACTATTACAGGCTTTCCTTCATGTCTTGTAAAGGATCTTGTAGCCTGGTAAAAGTGCCTAACAAAATGCCTTAAACAAATAGTATTGGTGATTATAGTAGAATTTTGCCACAAACCCATAAGTCAACAACAGCCAATTCTAACAGCTTCTCTACACCCATCCCTGTAATTCTACAGATATGAAGCAACATCCCAATTTCAATCTACTTGCTCCATAAAACCTATAGATGTATGTGTCTAGGGAAAGGAGAGGTAACTTCTAGAAAGAGACTTTGACTAAGATTCATCTCTCCCCAACCTAGTTCCATCCTGGTGTTTGGTATTCCACTATTTCTCATTTCATTCAATAAATGTTTCTTAAATTTATTCAATGTATATAAATCACTACTGCTGGTTTAGTCTTTGGGGTTCCAAGAGTCCCTTTTTAAAATGTAAACATCCTGCGGGTTGCTAAACAAATTAAGCTAGGCTACTATTAGTCACACCTAAGCGTAAATTAGTTTTGTTACTTTGCTTTGTTCCTAATAGTTAGAGGGAGGGGAATTTGAGGAGAAAGGGACAGAGAAAAAGAAGTCATTTTGGAGAAAGTGATAGCATTCCTGAAGGCTGCTTGGAGCGAGGCAACAATGAGGGATTCTGGGTATCCACGAGGCAGCAAGAAAGTATTGGGAAGCTAGGAGTTATTAGTTATTGGAGAGTCAGGGATGTAGAATCAAAGATTGAGAGCTAGAGCAGACCTCATAGACCATTTAGACTACCCACCCTCCATTTTGTAGATGAGGAAAATGAAGCCCTGAGAAGTTAAATGACTTGTCCATGGTTGGCAAATGGCAGGACTGGAATTTTAACCCCCATCTTTGACTCCTAACCCAGTGCTTATTCTGTTTATTTTGCCTAGGGATAGCCCTGACCAAGCCCCATTCTCAGTTCGGAAAGTTGAGATATTATTCAACCTAGAAAGGTCTTCTGACTAGCCAACAAACCAAGGCTAATACTGCTAACTAATTTGAATGACTGCAGTCATGTAGCTACTGTTCAGGGTAACATCGAGTGGAGGATTTTCTTTGTAACACAGCATTAAGTAGTCTCCCTCTATTGAGTCTCAGTGTGTTGCTGAGCAACCTGGCAGGAAGGATTTCCTTTACAGCAAAGTCTGGAAGACCTCTGGAGGAGAGACGCAGTGAATGACCACTCCTCAGAGATAATAGAGGAAGCTGAAGCCCAAGTGTGTAGTTTCTCCTCATGTGTTTTGTATTCTCCCTCTCTCTAATGTTAAGGAATAAAAGAATATAAGAGAGAGCCCTGGTTAGACCACTTCATGACAGAAGCAGACCTTCCTCGGGGGTTTGCATTGAGGGATATAACTATGTAAACAGCAGGGTAACACTTAATTTTCAGTTAATTCAGGCCATACCTCCTTGCGAGCATGTGGGAGCCACCTCCGGGAAAATCTGTTGAAGTCACACATAAGAAGCTACATGGAAGCCAGCCCTTGTTGTTCAATTGAATTAAGTGTTTTATGTGTCACTTTTTGAAAAATAAACTGTGTGACACATATACCAAATCAGGAACTGCAGAAACACTTAAGCTGGTTTTCCCTCCCTCCCTCCCCACTAGGGAACAACTCACATCTCCTTCCTTTAGCAAATAGGCTTCCCATGGCTGATAAGTGCATGGAATGTTTAATGATGACTGTCTATCGCTGTAAAGTTCCTTAATGAATTCTGCCCAAGCAATTCTTAATCATGTCCAAGGCACAATGAGAATACTTGTTATCATTAAACATACTGGACCTCAGTTTCCTTATCTGTAGAATGAAGACATTGAGCTAGATGAGGTTCTTTCAGCTCTAGAACCATAACCTGTGATTCTATTAACGTTAACCATATAGAGTTGCCTTGTATGTTTTATTTTGCAATTTCAAGCATGTTATAACTCTTCTTAGGTAGTTAGTGGGAGAAAGTGCTGTACTTGGGGTTAGAAAGCCTGTGCTCAACTATGATCCGATTAGCCTTGTGACTTTGGACAATCACTTTCCCAGCTCTGAACCTTACTTCTCTCTCCTATAAATTAAGGAGAGAAATGTCTACTAGATATTTCTACTAGAGAAATACCTGGTGTTGCACCTAGAAGACCAGACTTGGAACTGGAAGAATATGGGTTCAATTTTGGCCTCTGATGTGTGCTAGCTGTGTAGCCAAATCACTTAACCTCTCAGTGCCCACAGATAACTCTCTAAGGATATAATTTACAGTAGAATAGGAATCTACATCAGTGGGAGGAGTTTCTACACCGGGGATTTTCCTTTGTGAAATCACAGGTCCAAACCAAAGTTGGTCAGTGTGTGTGTGTGTGTGTGTGTGTGTGTGTGTGTGTGTGTGTGTGTGTGTGTGATATGGTATGTTGGAGAACAAAGTGAAGGGCTATAGGGAAACAGGGTAGAAATAGTAGTGATCAGTCCTCGTCTTTTCTAAAGTTTTGTTCACGACCAATCCTGAACCAGATTGTCCTGAAAGAACAAACATCTTCAAAATCTTTATTTAATTTTTTTTGTTACATTTTAAGTTCCAAACTATCTCCCTCCCACTCTGCACTAGAAAGGCCTACCATCTGACACAGATTTATAAATATAGGTAAAACTATAATGTGAGTACTTCTATTTATCAGTTATTTCCCTGAAGGTAGATAGCATCCTCCTTCATAGGTCCCTTATTGTTGATTTGAATATTTGTCGTATAGTTGATTTGTGTATGGGCATCTTTTCAATTTCCAGTTCTTTGTCACCACAAAGAGAGTTGCTATAATGCCCATCAACTGAGGAAAGGCTGAAAAAGTTGTGCTACATGAATGTAATGGAATACTATTGTTCCATAAGAAATGATAAGCAGGTGAATTTCAGAAAATTCTGGAAAGACTTTCATGAACTGATGCTGAATGAAATGAGCAGAATCAGGAATATATTGTACATAGTAACAGCAACATTGTACAATGATTAGCTCTGATAGATTTAGCTATTCCCAGAAATTCAATGATCCAAAAGACTCATGATGGAAAATGCTATCTACAATCAGAGTCTATGGAGTCCAAAGGTAGATGGAATCATACTATTTTTCTCTCTTTTTTGTTTTGTTTTTTCTTTCTCATGGTTTTTTTCCCGTTTATCTTCATTCTTCTTTCAAACATGACTAATGATGAAATATATTTAATAGGATTTTACATGTATAACCTATATCAGATTGCATGCCATCTCTGAGAGGAGGAGGGAAAAAAGGAAAACAGAACTCAAAATCTTATAAAAGTGAAAGTTGAAAACTAAAAATAAATAATTTGGAAAAGAAAGAAAACTGTTAAATATTTTAGAACACAAAGGTACTTTTCTTTTTCCCCCAATCACTTTGAGAAACAGACATAATAGTGGTATTGTCAGGTCAGAGGGTATACATGGTTTTATGTCTTTGAGCATGATTCCAGATTGCTCTCCAAAATGGTTAGATGAGTTCACAATTCCACCAACAGTGTATTAATGTCCCAATATGTCCACAACCCCACAAACATTTGTCACTTTTCTCATCTATCATTTTAGCTAGTCTGATACTGTGAGATGCAAACTTTTTAAACATTTAAACCTATCGCTTCAAGAATGGATCAGCTGAAAGAAAGAACCATCACAGAAAACAGAGTAAGTCTTCGCATTTCTGAGAGGCTTCCTAGACAACCCCAAACCAGGCCCTACAAATTAAAGCATGAACGAATGATTACTAAGTGTTTACTATGTGCCAAATACGATGCTAAGTGCTGGGAATTCAAATACAAAAGCTAGACGGTCTCAGATCTCGAGGAATCCACATTCTAATTAGGGGGAACAATATGGAGAGAAGAGGTCACAGTCAGGGCGGGTGGTAAAACAGGTGCAGGTAGAGGAAGGTGACCTCACAGCTATGAACCAGCTTGTTTTCAGACCTGCAGCTACGTGGCATCGATGTGTGTATGTCTCTCATTATACTATAGATGCATGTATATCTCCATCTGTCAACTTGATATCTATCATTTGCATAATAATCTATCATCTATCCAACAGCTGTCCTCTGTTAATTATTAAGATATTTTTGTCCTATCTAATTCTTCATGACCCCATTTGGCATTTTCTTGAAAGAGATCCTAGAGTGGTTCACCATTTGCTTCTCTAGCTCATTTTGCAGATGAGGAACTGAAGTAATCAGGGTTAAGTGACTTGCCCAGGGTCATACAGCTAGTGTCCGAGGCCAGAGCTGAACTCATGAAGATGAGTTTTCCTGACTCCAAGCCTGGTGCTTTATCTATTGTACCACCTAACTACATCATCATCTATTTATCATCCATCCATCTATCTGACCATCTGTCTGTCTATCTAAACACAGGAACTCATATAAGAATCCCCCAGTGTGGTTCATCACCTTCTTTGTAACTTATAGGCTTAGATAATTGCAAGAGGGAGTAGCAGCAATATATATCAGAGATGGCACTTAAACCTAGGTCTTCCTGACTCAAAGGGAAATTCTCTATCCATCACACCAACACTGCCTCTCATAAATAAATATATGTGTGTACGTATGTGTCATATATACATATACATGTTTATATATCATCTCATATATAATGGTATAATACACTATTTTATGTCAGTAATGCTATATAGCACATATTATATAATATATCATATGAATACATACATATATGTACATATAAAATATATGTAGATACCTCCCCCACAAGATAGTTGGGAAACACTTTGTAACTTTAAAAATACTATACAGATAGTAACTATCATCATAATTCCACATCATCCTTTACTTCACATTTCTGAAAAATTGTGAAACATCAAAATAAAAAAACAGCTTACTGTTGCTCTATAAAAGGGAATAAGTCAAAGGTCTTCAAGTATTTTGTAAATAACAATGAATTCTCCCAAAACCCTTTAGAAAAACATAGCAAGTACGTTTAAAATCATCTTACCAGATGGTCAAATGGAAGAACAAAGAAGTCAGCAGTGGGGAGTTAGACGCTGTTTGACAGTCAAGCTAGCAAATCCCTAGAGCGGATCAGCTAAAGAGACTGGGGATTTTTTCTTCTGGAAGTGTTTTCAATATGGATTAAGTAATATGGGAAGTAGCTGCTTCATATAAGTCCATAAGGCATAATGATAAGGATTCCATTGAGACTTTAAGGTAAACTGCTGCATTCTGTGGAACTTTGGTGAAGTTGAGATACTCTCTCTGGAAAAGGGAAATCTACCTTGATTTCTGTCTGAGACACGTTTCCTTTAATGGTCCAATTACAAAGAAACAGGTTTAGAGAGTTTGAAAGCTTTTCTGCTCCCCCACTTCTCAGAGTCAAGAAGTCCTAGGTTCAAGTGCCACCTCTGATATACTGGCTCTGTGACCTTGAGAAAGTTACTGAACCTTGCAGTTCCCCAATTCCACTCCACCCCCACCCCCAGCAATGCTCTAAGATTATAAGTTACAGAGAAGGCCATAAACTGCATTGGAAAGTTTCCTTACATGGGATTCCTATGTCTGTGAAATCAGATTCCAAGGGAGGGAGGAAGGAAGGGAGAGACAGATAGATAGACAGAGACACAGAGACAGAGACAAGAAGATTTTTTTGACAGTCATCTGGCAAAAGAGAGTCCCTCCTGGGAGGATGTAGGGTTGCCTATGAACTCTTGCTCTCTACAACCTGCCTCAAAGTACCATATTCCCCCAACGTAGGTGCATCTGTATAAGGGTAGGCCCATGGTCCAGCCAGAAACATTGGGGGAAACACCCCCTTAATGAGTTAGGGTGCTGTGAATAACAAGTAAAACAATGAGAAGCCCAATGCAAAGTTTTATTAAAAGTAATGTGGAAGAGAGGGAAAGAAAAAGGAAAAGGGGGATCCAACATACAACTCAGGAATATATGGTAACCCTTATAACTCCTGTAAGGATGGCGCAACCTTGGGAAGCACTAAGACACAGGTTTGCTCAGCAGAAAGGGGGCACTCCAGCAGGAAAATGTGATTATGGAGGAGAGGGTGGGCTCCAAAGAGAACCACTGAGAATGGGGTTCTTATATGCTGATTTTAGGCACACTCACACATACACACTCACACAACAAGGGCAAAAATTGATTTGGGGGAATTTGCTATTAAGGAGAAAAAACAAGTTGGTGTTAGACAAAATATTATTTGGGGGACAAAAGGTTAGCTGTACTAACTTTTAAAAATATTATTATCACCACTTTTCCACAAGTATGTTCTATAAGCTCCCTTAAAGGGAGACTATCATGAGAGCCTCAAAGCAATCAGGCCTAATCTTTTATGACAATGGTTTCCGTGAATAGAACAGAGCTATCCAAAACTAGAATTTCTACAGGCATACCTTGTTTAATTGTGTTTCACTTTATTGAGCTTCACAGATGTTACATTTTTCACAGATTGAAGGTTTGTGGCAACCCTATGTCAAGCAAATCTATTGATGTCATTTTTCCAACAGCATGTGCTCATATCTCATCTCTCTGTCACATTTTAGTAATTCTTATAACATTTCAAATTTTTTCATTATTATTATATCCGTTATGGTGATCTGTGGTCAGTGATCTTGGATGTTACTATTGTAACTGTTTGGTGGCACCAGGAACCACCCAGATAAGACAGCAAACTTAATTGATAAATGTTGTTTGTGTTCTGACTGCTCCACGTACCCCCAGCTACTCTCTTCTCTATTCTCTGAGACACAATAATATTGAAAACAGGCCAATTAATAATCCTACAATGGCCTGTAAGTGTTCAAGTAAGAGTCAACTGATGCAGCAAACTTATTGCTATCTTATTTTAAGAAATTGCCACAGCCAACCCAGCTTTCAACAACCATCACCCTGATGAGTCAGCAGCCAACTACACTGAGGTGGGACCCTCCACCAGCAAAAAGATTCTGACTTGCTGAAGGCTCAAATGATGGTTGACATTTTTTAAACAATGAAGTATTTTTAAATTAAAGTGTGTACATTGATTCTCTTTAGACTTAATACTATCATACACTTAAAAGACTGCAGTATATTGTAAATATCACTTTTATATGTGCTGAGAAACCAAAAAATTCATGGGACTTGCTTTATTGCAATATTTACTTTATTGTGGTGGTCTGAAACTGAACCCACAACATCTCTGAGATGTGCCTGCAGATGTTCTCATAGATTAGTATATCCCCTCACATTGGAGGTTTCATTCAAAAGCTGGACAAACACGAATTGGGGGAAACATTATTCAGATATGGACTAGACTACATGACCTCTGAAGCCCCTTCTACCATTTATGAACCCCCCAAACCAATGAGACTTAAAGACAGATTGCCAATCTAATAGATTTCTATCGTAAAGTTACGAGTTTGTTGATATTATGTTTTTTTTTATTTTTTAGCTCATTGATCTTAGAAAAACATGGATAAACTTGCACAAAATAATGAAGAGGGAAAATAGCAGAAGCAAGAGAACATTTTTATAGTAATAGCAATATTGTTTTAAGAACAACGTTGGGGGGGCAGAGCCAAGATGGCAGAGTAGAAAGATGCACATATGCTAGCTCTTACCCCACAGCCCATAAAATACCTGTAAAAAAGAACTCTTAACAAATTCTAGAGCAGCAGAAACCACAGAAAAATGGAGTGGAGGAGATTTCTAGCCCAGAGTGATCTGAAAGATCAACGGGAAAGGTTGCATCAGACACAGAGCAGAGCCCATCCCAACCTTGGCCACCCATCAACCGAGAGGAGCAGAACCGAGCAGGCTTCAGGGACAGAATCTCCAGTGGCAGCGTAGATCCCTCAACGCACAGGTGCCAAAGGTCAGTGAAAGGGTCTTTTCCACTGGCTGAGAAGGAAACAGGGTATTCCCATAACTCGGGCCTTCTCAGTTGGCAGAAGTGGAGGCAGCAGTGGACAGTGGCTCCCAAAACAGGCAGTAGCCCACATCCATTGTTGAAGGTCTCACCGAAAACCCCCTGAGGGAACTGAGCCCTGTGTGGTGGCCCTGCCCCCACCTGAGCAGCTGATCTTAATCTTACATTGACTAGCAGCCCTGCCCCCATCTAAAGCCCCTGAGGCTTTGGAGCAGCTCATCTGAATCTCAGCCCCCAGCACTGGCTTGGGGAACTGGAGGCAAGGTGGTTGTGGAGAGGAAACTCAGAAGTCAGTTTCCCAGAAACTGGCTGGGAAAATGCCCAAAAAAGAGAAAAAAATAAGATCATAGGAGGTTACTTTCTTGGGGAACAGGTGTCTCCCCCCATCCTTTCGAGTGAGGAAGAACAAGGCATACTGTCAGAGAAAGTCAAGGCCTCTGCCTCCAAGGCCTCCAAAGGGAACTTAAATTGGGCTCAGGCAATAGAAGACCTTAAAAAACAAGTTAGCAGCTTACTAAGGAGAACCATAAAAATGCTGAGGAAAATAACACCTTTAAAAAGAGGCTAACTCAATTAGAAAAAGAGGTCCAAAAAGTCAGTGAGGAGAAGGAGGCTTTAAAAAGCAGAATTAGCCAAATGCAGGAGAAGGTTCAAAAGTTCACTGAACAAAATAATTCATTGAAAGAGAGAATTGAGTTCAGGGAAATGAATGACTCTGAGATAAACCAAGCAGTTAGTAAACAAAACCAAAAGTTTGAAAAAAAATAGAAGATAATGTGAAACATCTAATTGGAAAAACAACTGACCTGGAAAATGATCCAGGAGAAATAATTTAAAAATTATGGGACTACCTGAAAGCCATGATCAAAAAAAGAGCCTAGTTATTATCTTTCATGCAATTATCAAGAAAAACTGCCCTGAGATTCTAGAACCAGAGGACAAAATAAATATTGAAAGAATCCACTGATCACCTCCTGAAAGAGACCTGAACAGAGAAACTCCTAGGAATATTGTGGCCAAATTTCAGAGTTCCCAGATCAAGGAGAAATTACTGAAAGCAGCTAGAAAGAAATAATTTGAGTATTGTGGAAATACAATCAGGATAACACAGGATCTGGCAGCTTCAACATTAAGGGATCCAAGGGTTTAGAGTGGGATATTTCAGAAGTCAAAGGAACTGGGATTGAAACCAAGAATCACCTACCCAACAAATCTGAGTATAATGCTTCAAGGGAATAAATGGTCATTCAATGATACAGAGGACTTTCAATCATTCATATTGAGGAAAAGACCAGATTTGTATAGAAAATTTGACTTTATAATACAAGAATCAAGAGAAGCATGAAAAGGCGAACAGGAAAGAAAAATCATGAAAGACTCTTTAAAGTCGAACTGTTTACATTACTACATGGAAGAAAATATTTATAACTCTTGAATCTTTTCTCAGTATTTGAGTAGATGGAGAGATTGAACATACACACACAAACACACACACACATACACACATGCACACTACATACACATATATAGACAGAGGGTACAGGTTATGTTGAATCAGAAGAGATGATATCTACATAAAATTAAAATAAAAATAAAATAAAAATTAAGGGGTGAGGGAGGAAAATGCCAGGAAGAGAAAGGGAGAAATGAAATGGGGCAGGCTATAACTCATAAAAGAGAAAAGAAAAAACTTGTTCAATGGAGGAGAAAAGGGAAAAGGGGAGAGGGGGAAAATGAATCTACTCTCTCCACATGTGGCTGAAGGAGGGAATAACATGCTCACTAAATTTGACATGAAAATTTATATCCCACCACAGGAAAGTAGGGGAGGAGGCAATAAGTGGGGTGAGGGGAATGATAGAAAAAAGGGCAAATGGGAGAAGGGAGTTACTAGAAATAAACACTTTTGAGATGGGACAAGGTCAATTGTGGAGGGAAATAATAAGGAGGATAGAGTAAGACAGAGGGCAAAATAATTAGTATTATACAACATGATTATTATGGAAGTTTTTTGCAAAACAACACATATTTAGTCTGCATTGAATTGCTTGCCTTCTCAGGGGAGTTGGGGAGGAAGGGGGGGAGGGAGAGAAGTTGGAATTCAAAGTATTAGAAATGAATGTTGAGAATTTTTATTGCATATAATCAGGAAATAAGAACTACAGGGAATGGAGTATAGAAATTTATCTTATGCTACAAGAAAAGAGAGAAGATGGGGATAAGGGAAGGGTGGGGTGTAATAGAAGGGAGGTTACATTGAGGGAAGGAGTAATCAGAATGCAAGGTATTAGGAAGCAGGGGGAAGGGAGTGATGGGGAGAAAAATTGGACATGTTTCAAAGTGAGATAAAAGCAATTAATATTAAAACAATTGACTGAATTAATTACTGACAATAAATCAATGACATCTTTAGTTTGGAGAAAAGAATTTCAGACTAAATTTCCTAGAGGAAGGTAACCTTGGGTAAAATTTGTCATTGATGGAAAAGTCAAGGTTTTAATGGTAAATTTGATTTTATGATTGCCATTTAATCAGGAACTAGAACATGTATAGAAAGGCATGTAAGCCACTTAACACTTGCCTCAAAAGATGTTCCTTAGCCAAAGTGAAACTATAATCATATTTGAAACCTATTTATTGGAACTTGCCATTTTTAGATGCTATGGGACTATTAAGTGACAGTTCTTCTGAGTCTAACTCCAGGTATGGATAGTAAGAACCAGTAAGCCTGTGAGATGCTGGTGTGAACTGAAAAAGGTAATCTCATGGGAAGGGTGGGAGAGCGACTAATTAGCCTGGGCTGAGGTAGGATTCTCCTGACTCAATTTCCCCACTGACACCTGGCAGACTTTAAGCCTGACTGAATGCAACTGGACAATCTAATCCTGCATGGAATTGACATGAAGTTGGGGAGATATTGTTTCCCTGCAATGTCCCTACTCTTGATGGCAATTTCCTATAGTCAAAAGGTTTGTAAGCTCAATATCAGATCTATTAAATTATAGATTATTGGCAGGGCAACATCTGAGGTTGAGTCTAAAATTAAGCTATTAGGCATAGGACTTTCGACCAACAACAATAAGTTAGGGTCCTTTAATTGTTAGTAACAATGTGGACACAATTAGGTCAAGGACTTGGGAAGTTAGCAACATAAATATTATTTGTGTCTCAGTTGGTTAATGTTTAAAAAAATTCTTTTGTGGTCTATACTGTAAATGCTTTAAAAAGATGTATCACCTGACTAAAAGTTGGAATTGTTTTATCTGTTATAAACTGTGTTAGAAATGAGAAATAAAATTTAAAAGAAAGAACAACTCTAAGCAACTAAGTAATTATAACTGTTATAAACACCCAAATTTACTACAAAAGAAGATGCTACCTGCAACCAGAAAAAGAACTAATAACTAGAAGTATGGTTAGAATTATTTTACATATATATGTCCATATATATAATATTTGTATCTAATGGTAGCCATCTCTAGAGCAT
The DNA here is from genome assembly GCA_023548195.1 of Bettongia penicillata ogilbyi. Taxonomy (NCBI): domain Eukaryota; kingdom Metazoa; phylum Chordata; class Mammalia; order Diprotodontia; family Potoroidae; genus Bettongia; species Bettongia penicillata. The sequence goes on from JAJHZJ010000468.1 coordinate 847,578, forward strand.
GAGGGGAGAGAAAAAAATTTACGTAACTTTATTATATATTTTAAAGGAACAGCAAGTTGTACATGATAGATTTCAATTTCATACACATTCATCTTTTTAAAAATTATACTATGTTGTGAAAAAAAGAAATGAATTAGTGCTTTCTCCTATCAGGACAGTGATTAATTTTAACAGAAAATCATACTGTATTTCTTCACAGAAAAATTCTTATACTCTCCAATGATTAAAAATTTATTCATGTCATGCTGTTCTGTAGGTATAATGTTATTTTTCAGTCAGATCTGACTCTTTATGACTCCATTTAGGGATTTCTTAAGAAAGATACTGGAGTGGTTTGTTATTTCCTTCTGCAGATCATTTTACAGATGAAGAACCTAAGTTAAACAGGGTTAAGTGACTTGTCCAAGGTCATACAGTTAGTAATTGTCTGAGGCCAGATTTGAACTCAGGAAGATGAATCTTCCTGACTCCTGGCCCTGCACTCTATCCAGTGTCACCTAGCTCCCTGTAGATATAATAGACCAGCAATACTCCACATTAAGATTAGTTATTTCTCATTTATCTGGGTGACATCTATTTATGAGCAGAAAAGATAAAGTCTTGCTTCCTTGATCTATCAGTCCCAAATGTTCTTTGCCACTAAGCCCCACCCTTGTGTCCCTCTGAAACAGACAGAAAAGTGTGGTACCAAAATTCTAGCTTGGGGAAGGTAGAGCTCTTATCTTTGTGAGAAGGCTATCAGCAGGAGATTCCCAGCATGACAAACTTACTGTGCCTCCTTGTCTTAAAAATCATAAAGAGTGATCACCATATCTTGGAAAGACTTCTGTTGGCTACAAGTCCCTTAATCAGGGCCAAAATCAGGCATCTATTGTAACAAATTGTCTGAATCAGAACAAGTAGTTATGAGAGCCTAGAAATCAAGGAGAAAGAATCCAGGTAAAATGTTTTTCCCAAGATTTGTGATGACAGAGGGTCAGAGAAGAAATCATAGAGAACAGGCCTGCAAGGGGTCAGGTAAGGTATAACCACTGCAAATTTTATGATACAAAGGAAGAAGCCAGGAAGCATTTACTAGTTGTCAGGTTCAATCAATCAACATTTATTAAGTGGTTACTATGGGCCAGGCTCTGGGCTAAGTAAGCACTGAAGATAGCTTCAGGTGAAGTGCAAGTGTCCTTAAGATCACTCTTTACTCCTCTCTCTCTCTCTCTCTGTCTCTATATCTCTTTGTGTCTCTTCCTCCACCCCAACCCTCCTCTCTTTTTTGGACCATAAGTATTGGTAGCTTCTGATTTTGGACCATCAGTGTAGGTAGTTTCTGATTTGAGACTCCTTTTATCAAGGAAGAAAGGAAATGAGTATCTTTTAAGCCCCTACTACATGCTCAGCACTCTGCTAAGTGCTTTTCAAATATTAACTCATTGATCCTCACAACCCTGGAAGGTAGATCCTATAATTATCCTCCTTTTACAGCTGAGGAAACTGAGACAAATAGCAGTGAAGTGATTTGCTCAAGGTTGCATAGCTAGGCAGCATCTAAGGCAGAATTTGAATTCAGGTCTTTGTGACTCCAGGCACATCGCTGTAATCCACTGTGCCACTTGGCTGCTTCTATGAAGAGATCAGTGTCTGCTCTGCCACTTACCATTTGTCTGGTGCACTGATTTCCTGTCATTTGTCCTGTGTGACTTACCCTGAGCCATGTAGTCAATGTCACAGAAAGGATTTGAACTCAGGTCTTCTTGGGTTCTGAGCCCTTCTCTCTCTCTACTATAATGCACATCCTTTCTCTTAGTTAAAGACTAATATTAAGATGAAGAGACTTTTATATAGGCTTTAAGATTTGCAAAATACTTTATATAAATTGTCTCTCTTTTAGGTCTTTATTCTTTATTTTTTTCTCAATTTCATGTAAAATAAATACGTTACCTCATACAATTCTCACAACAACCCTCGGAGATAGGTGTTACTGTTCCATTTTACAGATAAAGAAACTGAGGCTCAGAGGGGTGTAGTGATTTACTCAGGGCCACAAAGCTCGACAGTGTCTTTGATCCCACAGTTTTCGTGACTTTGAGTCCAACACCTTATCCACTCACCCCATGAGTTCTGTCCAGTTAACTTTTGGCCACATTAGCTCACATTTCTTTTGAGATTTTCAAAAACAGTGCCTGAGCAAAAAATTTTGTTCATGCCATAGGTATTCCAACTAAACTGCCTTTCACTATTTCTCTAATGTAGTAACCAGAGTCCTGATTATGACCTAGGAAACTGGATTAGAGTTTGCTCCAACAGAGACAAGCTTCTGGGGCACACCATCAAGCAAAAAAAATAAAAATAAAACCGCTACTAATTCAAAAGAGAAAGTTCATATTGAGCTAAGTAGTAGAAGAGGGAAAGGGAGACAGGATTTTTTGAGAAACTTTGCTTTCAGGGTTTCTTGATAGAGGCGAGTTCTCCACTGAAGATTTCTTTGAAATACTATACTAGTGGGACAGCTAGGTGATGCAATGGATAGAGCATCAGCCCTGGAATCTGAAGGACCTGAGTTCAATCCGACTTCAAGACATTTGACACTTACTAGCTACATGACCCTAAGCAAGTCACTTAACCCCCATTACCTAACCAAAAAAAAAAAAAAAGAAAATACTATTCCAGCCCAGAGGCAGTCTGGTATAATAAATAGAAAACCAACTTGTAATCTTGAAGACCTAAATTCAAATCTTACCGCTCCTAACAAGTTACCTTGGGCAAGTCATTTAACCTCAGTACTCCTCTTGAAGGCACAATTCTCTAATTGCAATTCTCTAAGACAAAAAGTTACATTACAGGTAACAATCTCTGTTGATAAAGGGAGTTTCCTCAACATCAATGAAACTAGGGATACAGTTTGAAACAAACTATTTCAGCAAGAATTTAACAAATATCTACTATGTGCCAGGTATCAGGGATACAAAAGCAAAAATGAAACAGTCCCTATCCTCAAGGCAGTGGCAACGTGCTATAGTAGCTAGGAAGTCAAGACTGGGTTTTGAGTTCAAATCTCCCTTCTAACATTTTCTTGCTAGTTTTGTAACTAGTCCGCTACTTTAATTCAGACAAACTCTTACTTTTGCCACTGTGAAACCTTGGCTGCCATAATTCATTAGCCTCAATAACTCAATGGATAATTCTTCATAAACACATCTCTGATCATTGTTTTTCAATCTCTTTTTTTTAAGTTGTAAAAGCCAGAACTTAGTGATTCTAACTCATAGGTGGTCACAATCTGTGTTCTGTTAAGAGGTTCCCACATCGGACACTCCCTACATTGACAAAAATCATAGAACTTTCCGGGCTGATACTATCCTAGTAAAATGTGACCTTATGCTAACCCTGGACTGACCTTGGACCACTTAATATCTGTCTTCACTGGGCCTGTGGGCTGCCCTGCTTTCTCACATAGGAAGAAGGTATGACAATCATATTGATGCTGAAGGATTGGAGTCAGGCTCCAGCTGGATGCATGTGCCACGCTGAAGTCAATATCAAACAATGGTCTTCCAATGAGAGGAGAAGTAATACTCTCTGAGGTAAAAGCAGAGTATAGCATGATCTCTTATCACTCACCTCCATCCCCATACAAATGAACTGTTAACTAAGTAGTTGGATTGCTCATAACTGAGGTAGGCAGAACTTTGGACCAAAATGGATTAAAAAAAAAACCAAACTTCAGAAACATTTGAATTTGAGATCAATTCCCACCCCTCTTTAAAAAAAAAATTAGTATCCACATGTGGCCAGAGGTTTAGCATCGGGTCCTGACTACTACAGTCAAAAAAGATTGCAGGACAAAGATAGAAATGAATTGTTGCTGCTCTGTGAGAAATTGTCCACAGACACTGAGGCTAAGGAATCATGGTGGAACTGAATAGTGGCCAAAGTCGGAGCGTTTGCTAGCTTTGCTCTGTTTCAACAACATCCTACAAAGAGTGAACTGGGTTTCTTACTGTCAAATGTATTGGGCCTACCGGTGGCACCTCCTTCACAGAGGTTCTAAGTTGTTGGTGGCAGGAGCGAGAGTGAGAGACAGACAGACAGAGATACAGACAGACAGACACAGAGACAGCGACAAAGAGACACAGAAAGGCAGAGAGAAAGAGAGACAGAAAGAAGCAGCCTTAGAGTCCTAAAGACCTGCACTCCAGTCCTGCTTCTGACATGTACTGGCTGTGTGACCTTGAGTAAGCCATTTGATCTCAGTGCTCCTGGCAACTCTCTAAGATTCAAAATTGCTTTACAATCTGCATTGGAAGAAGTGTTTTCACCCAAATGAGGTAAATAGTAGAAAACGGTGGTAGAAACCTTTTCACAAACTAAATGCCTTGTTATTGCTACATAACCTTAAGTTTCCCTCTAACCCTGAAATCCTCTCATTATAAGGTGTTTGGATTGGGGTGTGTTTGTGTGTTGGGGTTTTGTGTGTGTGTTTGCTTTGCTTTGTTTTTATTTATCAGCCTACTTGCCTAAAAACTCTCCATTCTTTTACAGATTTGCACAGGTGGCTCCAACTTGGTCCTTTTTTCTTCTCAGAAAGAAGCTTGACTTCCTGGTTACCCTCCCCACCTCCATCCCCACCCCACTTCCACCCCCCACTGCCCATTCCCTTGTATTAACTAAGAGTGTGGGACTTTCTCTAGCTGAGAGGTCAGGTCCCAAACCCTCGGTGAACATAATTTAATGGCTCAACCATTGACAAGTGCTGGGACCTAACTAGGTGGTAGATTTTCCCCCTCTCTACCCAATCTCCCCTAGAGGGTTTTGGACTTCACACACAAGCCCAGCTTCTTCATCTCTATAGCACCTTTCAACTTCAAGATTGGCTGAGATTCCTGCCCGTTGGATCATGTATCCCTCTCTGCCACTATAACACCCAGCTCCATGAATAAGAAAGCCATAATTGTTTTTCCATTCCAGGAGCTCTGGTATATCACTCTACAGAATCAAAATAGCAGAAGCCTTTTGAAGTAATTAGAATGGAAGTGTGATTGACTGCTGCCCACTCTCCTTGGTGGAGCGCCTCCCTCCCCCCCTTCCCTGTTCTAGACAGTTTATAAGGTAACACTTAGCCTGCTCCTGCTGTCTGGAAACAATAAGGTCATGTTCTAAGTCACATTTGCCCTTGTTGTAAGGCAATCACATATTCTCCTTCCCAGGTTATAATCACTCTGACACCATGAAAGATATGACTAGAGACCTAAGTAATACATTCCCCTGGGTGCTGCAATTATCCAATTTCTCTTTTAAAAACCTGTGGATTATTATGTTGGTTTGATTGGGGTTTTGTATAGAACTATGACTTGAGATATAATGAAAACAGAAAAATGTGCAAATACAATCTGAGATCCTTTACAACATAGTAGTCCTGGGGCAGGCATCCATTATTGAGATAAAGCACAGTGAACAAAAACCTTAAGGACTAAGAAAGAAGTTCATAGAAGGACTATTTGTGATTACCATAACAACTAGAACATAACCAAGACATCCATTAAAAAACATCTATCAGTGACAAAGATCCTTCAGTACCCAACATGTATGGGACACTGTTCTGGGTACTGAGAAATTCCAAAGTCCCTCTTCATCCCATTAAGGAGCCCACCAATCTAAATGGGGAGTACCAGAGATATGAATAACAAACTTTATGCGTAGGAAAAACCAATAAGAAAGATGCCTAAGGGATTGAGAGGCCTCTCTTTTTCACAGAATTTCAGCATTGGAAGGGATCACAAAACTGTTGAAATTGGGCTGGAAAGAACCTCAGAGGCCATCTTGTCAAATCCTCTTATCTTACAGATGAGGAAAGGTATGCTTTGTGTTTGTCACACATTGCTGTGTGTTTGTCCTTCGTTGCCAAAGAAGACCATGCCATCAGAGAAATGATGACATGACTTGCACTTGACTGTTTTGAGTGAGGGAGGGCTGTGCAGGTCACCAGCCTCACTTCTCCTCCAGAGCCATCTGAATCCAGTGAACAGATATTCTTCAGAATGACTGGAGATGACCCAGGATGCACTGGTAGACCTTGGCCCCTCTAGGCCAGGGTCTATGCAGGTACTCACTTAGGTTGAGGTAACACCCATTAATTGAATAGGACTGTTTAAGAAGTAGCCAGGGTATGGTCCCTTTAATGAGGTCAAGGAAAAGAAAGAGCTCAGGCTGGGAGGGAAACAGCAACAGTTACTATTGATAGTCACTCTGAAGCCAGGAGGGTCCAGAGGAGAGTGTTTACCCAGGGGCCACACAGTATCTGAGTTTCACAGGGCAGTTGGCTCAAGCTAACTAGTGGCAGATACAGGATTCAAATGCAGGTTTTGTGACTTTCACTTCAGCTCTGTTTAGACCATCCAGTTCCACCTGCACCTGAATAAGAACGCTTTGTTGATTAAGCCAGTTGACAAAGATACTAGTGAGGGGACTTCTATCAGGGCTTGTTGTGAGCAGATACTAGGAAATGACCATTAACCTTTGTTTTCTCTCTAAAGAGGGAATATCTGACAAGTACTCATCAGACAGAATAAAATAAATGACTTAAAGATAACATGTTCATACCTCAGATCTGCCACTTCAAGTTTTTATGGCCTTGGGTGTCTCTTAACTTCTTCTGGCCTCAGTTCCCTTGTATGTAAAATAAAAGGGTTAGACTAAAAGGCTTCTAAGTCTCTTCCAGCTCTAGGTACATTCTCCTAGGAACACTCAGACTCATGGTGTATCCTGCTGCTTCAAGGTCCCTGGACCTCTTTTTTGTTATGGGGAGGGTAAGACGTAGGGCAAGTAAAGGAAGGAGAAGGGGTAAGGTGAGAGCAAGCAAGTGGGATCTGTATCTAGAAGTCTCTGGTTAGAACCACATTTTGCATGCAACTGTATAAAATATTTTATAATTTGCCACATTAAACATAAATTAGCCCTAAATTGTACAAAAACTTTCTCCCAGGCTATCCTGTTTCTTATTATTCCTGTTTCTTCTCAGCTTTCTTCTTCTATAGAAAAATGGGTCATACTCTGTAATTCAGTGTCATAGAAAAAACAAGTCTTTCCCCTGATCCTACCACATCTGGCACCACCTACTCTTGCATTTTCTAACTGACAGTTAGCTCCACAGACCAGTTACCCAAAAGAAGAAAGTGCAGAGCTCACTCTTTACCTACATTGTCATAAACTCTTTGAAAATGAAGGACTCCTCTTTGTATGACTCACAATCACTAATCTGAAACAGAATCGGGTTGTATGATTGAGATCAACTGAATTTGCACCTGATTTTAAGAAGTCAATCAAAAAATATTAGTTGAAAATGTATTTTGTATTACACAAAGAAATTGATGATTCCTTTAAACCATGTAGACCACAACCCATCCATGTATATATTCTTCATATGGATGCTATCCAATATGCTGAGGGTCTTCCTAACTTTTTTTAATGTTATTAGAACTTCAATAGAGCATTTAAACAAATGCCCACTGATTATGTCTCACTATTGCCCTGTAACCAGGGAAACTTCTTTTTAGACCAAGTATTTCTTGGATAACATCCTTCATTCCTCTTCTTGTAACTCCTTATCTGTCATATGCTACAGCCTACTCTAATTTACCATCTACCTCTCCATTGCCATCTGACTGATACCCATTTTCTTTATTTTTCTTTGTTTTGTTTTTTTCTTTTAAATAGCATTTTCTTTTTCCTAATTTCATGTAAAGATAATTTTTGGCATTCTTTTTTTATATAAAATTTTGACTTCCAAATTTTCTCCCTCTCATCTCTCCTCCCTAATCTGGTAAACAATTTAATTTGTTATATATATGCACTGATACCCATTTTCAATTCCTCAGAGACTTGTGAGTTCCATGACTAATAGACATATAACAATACTAGAAAATGTAGTTTTAAAGATGGTTATATTAAAGAGATGGTTCTATTTCTGGGAGAAAAATACTTTTAAAAAATTCTCAAAGACAATCAAGTCAACTCTCCTATTCTATTATGGATCCTACTCAACGTTCATTTTCAGTATGTATCTAAGATGTATAGGTTGATGGCTGTGCTCTATAAAAACAGAGACTATATTGCCCACACCTTAAGGAGCTCACAATTTTGTTGAGACAAAATTAACAAGCATGAAGAAACTAGAAAACAGGTATTAAAGTGCTCCAGTCTATTAAGTGATGGAAGACTTCAGTGTCAGCTGATATAGAGTAGAAGGTGGAACCTGAGCTGGATGGAAAAGAATATTCCTTGTGAGGGGAGAACAACATGAGCAAGGACTTGGAGGTAGGAGGTAGGAGACCTGCTTGACTGGAAGGAGAGGGTACATGTGCTATGAAATGGTAGGAAATAAGGTTGCATGAGTAGAGTGGGACCAGATTACGAAGATCTTTAAAAGCCAAGAAGAGTTTCAACTTGATGTGACACTCAAGAAGAAACTACTATAAATGCTGGGCAAGTGAGTGACATGACACATCAGACACCCTAAAGCTGGGCATTCAAAGAACTCCAGCAACAGCACAAAGCTCATTGTTATAGGACCTGTGCTAGTGATGTTGACTAGTTCCTGGCAGCAGATTTGGTCAGTTGGAGGATTTTCACAAAGCAGAGTCCTTCTGGAAGGACTTTCCATGTTCCCTGCCCCCATAAGCTCCAAAAGCCATTACCGTCTAGTCAGTAATTCAGTTCCACAGGCAGCCTCCCATCTGGAACTTCCCTGTAAGAACAACAACCAAAGAAGACCTTTTTTCCTAAAATTATCTTTATGGAAAGATTTATGAGTGGAAACATATCCCAAGGGGTGGGATGGAAGCCTCATTTAAGGAGTCATTTTAGTATGGACTGGGAAAAGACATGGTGAATTTACAAAAAGATGTTCCACTGCTCCCCAGGGGAAAAGCTAGATGACTAAATTATTCTTTCCCATTTCCAATGTCTATCATCCTTTTGTATATTTTTGAATGAATATTTGAGTGATTTGGGGTGGCAGATTGTCTACTGAATGAGAAAAGGAACTTTTTTTCTCTTTATTTCTTTCTCTTCATTTCTCCCTCTGCCTTCTCAGAGACCCAACTAGCTAAAGGCAGGATGAACAGTCTCAAAAAAGAAGAAATAAAAACAGCCTGAAAATTATTAGAGGTCATGTCCTTTAATTTTTCAACCACATCAAAAATAGACCAGAGCTCTCTGTCTCCTGAATAAGACCATTTTCTCCTTTTATTTTGGTGGAGGGATTGAAAGGGTATGTTCTTCTAAGCATTTTAATTTTGAATTGAAACCACACTTCTTCCCTTCCCATTCCCATAGAGGAAACACATGCACAAGCTCTTTTTTCAGCTCTGGAAAATCCATTTTTGCCTTATGCCGTTGTTTGTAAAAGGGCCCCACTCTAGAGAAGTGTGGCACAATAAGAAGATGTCTGGAAAGGGAGTCAGAGCCCCTGGTTCCAAATCTTGGCTTGGCTACTTACTACCTGCAAGTCACGAAGTTTCATTGGACCTCAGTTTCCTCATCTGCAAAATGAAATAACTGGACAAGATCAATCAGTTAATATATTAGGCACCTACTATATTCTAGGCACTGAACCAAGTCCCACTAATAGAAATAAAATAAATAATTCCTAAGCACAAGGGACTTCCAATCTAATGGGGGAGACAATGGGAATGTAACTAAACATATATAGGATAAATATAAAAAGAATAAATACAAAGGAGTTATAGAGTAGCCCAAGACAGAGAATCACTGGCATTTGAGAAGAGAAAAGGCTTCAAACAGAAGGCAGTGCTTGAGCTGCTGCATTTTGAAAGAAGAGAGATCCTCTATGAAGTAGAGGTGAGGACGGGATACATTCTACGAATGGGATTCAGGGCAGACAATGCAAAGTCATGAGGAGAGGAGATGCAGTGTTCATATAGGAGTGAGAACCAGAGAGAAGGATAATTTAGACATTTGATGGCACTTCCAAGTGAAAATTCATAAACAGGCAATTTTCTGATGAAACAATCAAAGCTATCTATGGTCATATGAAAAAAAAATGTTCTAAATCACTATTGATTAGAGAAATACTAATTAAAATGACCATTTTATACCTATCAGATTGGCTAATATGACAGAAAAAGGGAAATAATAAATTTTGAAGGGAATGTGGGAAATTGGGGCACTAATGCACTGTTGTGAACTGAACCACCCATTCTGGAGAACATTTTGAACCTATGCCCAAAGGGCTATCAAACTATGCACACTCTTTGATCCAGCAATACCACTACTAAGTCTCTATCCCAAAGAGGTCAAAAAGGGAGAGGGGGGAGGAGCACTTGTTTATACAAAAATATTTATAGCAGCTCTTTTTTTTTGGAGGCAAAGGATTGGAAATTAAGAGGATGACTATCAACTGGGGAATGACTGAACAAGCTGTGGTATATGAATGTAACAGAATACTACTGTGCTATAAAAAATGATGAGCAGGTAGATCTCAGAAAAACCTTGAAAGACTTACATGAACTTATGCAAAGTGAAGTGAGCAGAACCAAGACGACACTGTACATTGCATCAGCAATATTGTATAATGATCAACTGTGAATGACTTAGCTCTTTTCAGCAATACAATGATCCAACACAATTTCAAAAGACTCAAGATGAAAAGTACTATCCGCTCTCAGAAAAAGAACTGATATAGTCTGAATGCAGATCAAAGCATACTATTTTTTCACTTTATTTTTTTCATTTTTTTCCCTTTTGGTTTGTTTCTTCTTTCACAATGGGACTAATATGAAAATATATTTTAGATGACTGTACATATATAATCTATATCAAATTACTTACTGTCTTATGGAGGGGAGAGTAAGAGAAAGCAAATTTAAAACTCAAATTTTTTAAATAAATGTGAAAAATTGTCTTTATATGTAATTGGGAATGATAAAATACTATTTTTAAAATTCATGATCTAATAATCCCTAGTAGGGTAGGAAACACACAAATCCTCAAATTTCTCCTTTTTTTCCACCTAGCTACACTCATTTTGGCCTTCTATGGCTTTTCCATCATGCCTCCAGTAAACTCATAACTTGGAAATTTAATTATCTTGAAAGATCTAATTAACTTTGTTAGTCACAACCCATTTGGTACCCTCTGCTCCTCTGAATGGAGAGTAGAACCATAAATTCCTCCACTTAAGGAGAGGGAACAAAACCAACATCTCTTCAGACATGTTATTTCCCACCTGACAGCACTCATTTTGGAATTCTTTAGCTTCTCCATCATGCCCCAAAGCTGTACCTACCCAACCCCCAAAGGGCAAAGACTGTCTTTCTTTTTTCATATTTGTACCTCCAGCAGTTAACACACTAGCACACACTGGGTGCTTAATAAATATTTATTACCTACTGACAAATAGTATCACCTCCCACTGACATGTAGCAAATTATCAAAAAGATTCTAAGATTCTTACATATTTGACTCATGTTCTTATGTGTTTTATGTTAATGCATGATATGAGCCTGCCATAATACTGGTGGGCATGACCCAAAATAAATAGCTTTATCATATGTCCACCAAAAATTAACTAGAAATCTGAAGAAGGTTTTCCATTTTAAAAATTCTCAGATGAACTATTTCCAAATCTCTGAGAAGTCTATCCTTTCCAAAACTAACACTACAAAGGCAGTAAGGATACAAGTAAGGAGTAAGATACGAAAGAAAATTCTGAGAGAATTGTCATTTAAGAAGTCAAAATCCCTAGGGAAACAAAATTCTCACAACACAACAGCTCCCCTTACAGGTCTCTGTTTCCCTGTTCATACAATCACCACCATTCTAATGGACTACCATAAAAGCCTTTGAATTTATCTCCTTTCTTCAAGTGGCCCCCAGTTCTAATCCACCCTGCACACTGTGCCAAAGTCATTTTCCTAACGTGCAGGTCATCCATATCAAAAATGCTTGCTCAAAGTCCAGTGGCTCCCTACAACCTCTCAGGTCAGAGGTGAACTTGTTTGACATTTAAAGTTCTATAGAGACGGTTCCCTTTCTACTTTCTTGTCTTCTTACAAATTTCTCCATTCCACAGAAAATATGACCCACTTTTCTGCCCTCCCACACAAAGCTCCATCTCTTTTCTCTGTGACTTCACCTTGGCTATTCCCCATACCTAGAAGGTATGAAGACTCAGCCCAACTGATAAATAGTCAAAGGATATGGACAGAGAGTTTTCCAATGAAGAAACCAGAACAATTTATGGATATATTTTAAATGATCTAAATCATTATTGATTGGAGAAATGCAGATTAAAACAACCTTAAGATACCATTTTACACCTACCAGATTGGCTAAAATTATAGAAAAGTGACAAATGTTGAAGAGGATGTAGAAAAATTGGGACACTAATTCATTGCCAATGAAATTGTAAAATGATCCAACTATTTGGGAGAGCAATCTGGAGTTGTGCCCAAAGAGTTATTAAACTATCTATTCCCTTTGACTCAACAATACCACTATTTGTTCTATTTCCAAAGATGATTAGGAGAAAAGGAAAAGAACCTATATGTTCTATAATGTTTATAGCAGCTCTTTTGTGGTGGTAAAAAACTGGAAATTGCAGGACTGCCTATCAGCTGGGGAATGGCTGAACAAGTTATGATGAAATACTTCTGTGATATAAGAAATGATAAGGTGGTAGATTTTAGAAAAACATGGAAAGAATTAAATGAAATAGTAAAGATTGAAATGAGCAAGAGAAAATTGTATACAGTTACAGCAATATGTTTTAAGAACAACTTTAAGCAAATAACTTATTTTGTCTATTATAAATACCCAAATTAACTCTAAAGGATATATGAAGAAAGTCACTATCTACATCCAGAGAAAGAATTGATAAATAGAAGCATATATAGAATAATTTTATATTTGCGCATGTGTGTTGGTGTATGTGTATATGTATGTATACACACATGTACACTCATATTTGTGTCTAATCGTAACCATCTCTAGAGTTGGGGGTGAGGGAAAGGAAGAAAAAAAAATTTACCTGATAATTTTGATATATATTTAAAGAAATAGAAAGTTGCAATTTCATATAAAATCATCCTTTTATTGTACTATATTATGGAAATGCTTGTTTTATTCCATAAATTAAAAATAAAATTTAAAAATAGCCAAAAAAAGACCCACCACAAGTGGTGCCTCCTGTAAGTAACCTTTCCTAATTCTCTCAGCTGCTAGTGCCTTCCCTCAAAGATTAACCTGTATCTAGCTCACATTGCATCCTGGGCCATCTCCAGTCATCCTGGTGAATATCAGGCCACTGGACAAGATGGCTCAGGAGAAGAAAGTGAGGTTGGTGATCCTGCACAGCCCTCCCTCACTCAAATCAAAGTCAACTGCAAGTCATGTCATCATGCTGATGTCATAGTCCTCTTCGAGAATGGACAAACACAACAACCTGTATCTAACTCATATACATTTTGTCTATACCTTTACATGTATATTATGCCCAAGACTTAGTACAGTGCCTGACACAGAGTAAGAACTCAATTAATGTTGATTGTTTTCTTGATTAACTGAACACAGTAGAAAGAGTCAGAGAACCCAGGCTGTCAAGTCAGAGAACCCAGGTTCAAATACCACATCTGAAGCCACCTATGGGAACTTGGGCAAATCATTTAACTTTCATGGGCTGATTTTGCTCATCTGTAAAACATGTGGATTGTACCAAATGTCCACTCAGGATCTCTTTTTATGATCCTATGACAAACAATTAGATGGCAAAACAAGGTAACATATAATCAGCTACAAAACTGGTTCCAAGGAAGGAGAGATCATTGTAAATTTGAGAAGTTACTCAAGGTTTTCTGAAGGACTTGAGTCATCCTTTTAAAAATGGGTGAGATTTGGATAGGCAGAGGAAAGAAAAAAGGGCAGTCTAGGAATGGGAAAGGGCATAAGTAAAAGCACAGGAGAATTAGAGAAGTATAGTAGAAAAGGTACTGAACTTGAAGTCAGAAAACATGGATTTGAATTCCAAGCCTGACATTTGTTACCTATCTAACCCTGGATAAGCCCCAGTTTCCAAAGGTGTAACATAGATATGGAACATTTATATAGACTCTTGGTTCAAGCTCCCAACCCCTACTGTACTGGCAAATCAAGTCCCCAGATCTAGACTCCTCCTCTATCCTCTCTCAGGCTCCTAGGGGCAAACTGAGGGGGATTTGGGTGTTTTTCTAACGTTCTTGGCTTAAGGTCTCATTCTGGTATGTTCCTCCCAATACCATTGCCAGCAGTTTTTGAGCCAATGTCCTTTACCAGTGCCAGTTAGCATGTCCCCAGTGGTTGGTTAGTTAATTGTCCTTTTTGTTCTCAAAAAGGACCAAAATGGCATCACTATGTTGTAGTCAAGGTACAGTATATCTGACTGTGGCTGATCAAACCAATAGGAGCTCAGAAGGTTCCACCATAGGTTGGGCAGAAATAGTCCATATAAACATTTAGAGGGTGGACATGTCTCTAAATATGCATATATATCGTATTTCTTTAGAGCTACTCCAATTCTGCTTCACTCACAGAGAATAGTTCCTTGTTTGATGCTCAGCAATCCTTTGCCAGTGACTTCTATATCAGGCAATTGATTGCAAAGTCCTTCAGAGAGACCTTGAGAATGTCCTTGTATTTCTTCTTCTGACCACCATGTGAGCACCTTCCTTGCAAGAATTCTCTATAAAACAGTCTTTTAGGCAAATATTTGTTTGGCATTTTAACAAAATGGGCAGTCCATTAGAGTTGTGTTCTTCACAAGTAGAGTTTGAATGCTTGGCAGTTTGGCTTAAGAAAGGACTTCCACGTCTGGAACTATTATCTTGTCAGGGGATCTTCAGAATCTTCCTAAGACAATTCAAGTTGCAGGGATTCAATTTCCTGATATGGTATTGATATACTTTCCAGATCTCACAGGCATACAACAATGAGGTCAGCATAATGGCTCTGTAGACCTTCAGTTTGGTAGGCAATCCAAAACCTCTTCTTTTCCACACACTTTCCTTCACAGCCTCTCAAACACTGAACTAGCTCTGACAATATGTACGTCAATCTCATCATCTATGTGTATATCTCTAGAAAATGTACCGCCCAGGTAAGTGAACTTATCCACAGTATTCAAAATTTCTCCATTTGCTGTAACTGATGGTTCCAAGTATAGATGGTGTGGTGCTGGCTGGTGAGAATCTGTATTTTCTTGATGTTAATAGTTGGACCAAAATTAGCATAAGCAGCAGAGGATCAATCCATACTTTGTTGAATCAAACCTCAGGGGTTGCATTGAGTGCATAGTCATGTGTAAATAAAAAATCATGGACCAACTCTCCCTCTGCTTTAGTCTTGGCTTGTAGCCTTCTCAGTTTAAATAATTTACTGTCTGTCTGGTAACTGACCTTGATACCATTTTCATCCTTGTTGAAAATAACTGATAACATTGCTGAAAACATCATGCTAAAAAGCCTGGGAACAAGCACACAGCCTTGCTCACTCCATTGGTGATTGGAAAAGTGAGAGAGTATCATTCATTATCCAGAACCTGGACAAGCAGGCCATCATGAAATTGACATGCAATATTGATGCACTTCTCAGGGAAACCATATTTTGACATAATTTTCCATAAATCCTCATAACCAACAATATCAAAGGTCTTGGTCAGATCAATAAATGTTGTGTACATACAGACATCTGTTCTGCATCCTGGCATTTCTCCTGAAGTTTTCAGGCAGCAAACACTGAAGTGAGCATTCCTTGTCCCTTTCTGAAGCCACGCTGGCTCTCAGGTAGATTATCATCTTCTAATTGAAGGATCAGTCTATTAAGGAGGACTCTGACAAGAATCTTGCCAGATACCCAGGGGGCTGCCAAATCCCACTACTGCTTCCAGTGAGAAGACTACCCTACAGCCTACACCACCTGTGTGCAGGATTGCAACTACAGTTCCCATGATATCCACATCTGCTGCTTCATCATTTGCCTGTCACCAAAGGACTTTGAGATAGATGAAGATGGTATGGGTAATGTCTTTTGATTCATGCATAAATTAGATTTAAATGAGGCAGAGTTGTACAAAGTTGCCAGCCTCCCTCTTCCAGAGTCATCAAAGTCCACTGGCAAGACAAAGTCACGACAACTGGTGATGGCTTGGGATGCAGTGGATGACCTTGATGTCTAACCAAGCTCTAAGTGCTCTACAGCACCTGCTTCAATTGCTTTCATGGTCATTGGAACAAATTGTTCTCATCTACTCATTCCACCAGGGGACATCTTCTCATGCTTGGGTAGACACCCTCCTAACTCATCAATGGGTTTGAGACCCCTCAGTTACCCTCCATCTGGTTTAGTCCATCTGCTGAATCTCCCCAGTATCACTTAACCAGTTGATATCTCCTTTATATCACCAATAAACAATTAGCATCTATTAGCTCTTACAAAGGGATACATATAAAGAAACTATCAAGAACAAAAATATAACTACATCCCTCCTAGTTGAGCCACACTCTCCCCTCTATCCCTAGGGAGAGCTGCCAGGTCAATCAAATCCACTTCTCAGCTAGGTGAAACAGATTGATATTGAAAGCTGGCTCCTTCCTAGACCCGGATATTTCAGCTACCTACTCTACCATGGCCTCCCATGGTTGGACCTCTGGTGGTTTTTTCAACCTTTCAAAGCTCACCAGGTCGAAACTTGGTCTATCCAATCTTTGACTCTCATTCAGTGAGGAGAAAAAAAACAGGCACAACAGAAACAAAAGCACCATGTTTGGAAAAAATGTGTTGGTCCTTCTAAGAGGGAAGGCCATTCATTGTCTCAATGACTCTCTCCCCCAGCAGTTCTTGTCTCCATAATCATAAGGAAGGAGATGGAACTCTTCTGCTAGAGCCTTTGGTATGCACACTCAGTTCTGGTTCAGCAACCAGTTGCAAGGCTTTGCCACCAGTAAGTGGATAGGAAATAGTCACAGAATACCTGTCCATCCTCTGAACTGAAGGCAGGGCACCTCCATTAAATATCATCACATACTTCTAAAAGCATACTCATACTTGTGTTCATGTACATGTACACATGCATGTACACATGTATTTTTAAATAAATAACTAAGGTTGTACAAAGGAAGGTTCTTGCCTGTCTAATAAAATTAAATTCTTTAGTGGTGTTCTTTTTTTCTTTCTCAAATTAGTCTCTTTCAGCAGCTCATGGCAGATCATCAGGCTCACTGTTGATGAACCTGAGAAATGTGTGGGAACCTGAGAACAAAAGGATGGAGAGGCAACATTAAATTCCCCCATAATCTCTAGAAATGGGGGTGGGGAAGGAAATCAAAGAATTTGTGGAAACCAGCTCTTCAGGCAAGGACTGACTAAATGGACAGAGATGATTTTGAGTGTATCCTATTAGGAGGACTCTAGGGAGCAGGGTGAAAAAAATCTGCCTAACATTTTTTCTTTATTTCTTTTAAATTTTTATTTTCAGTTCCAAATACTCCCCCCTCCTTTTACCCTTCTCCCCACATCCTAAGAAGGCAAGGAATGCAACACTCGTTATACATATGCAGTCCTGTAAAACATTTTTCTCTATTAGTCGTGTAGTAAGCAAAAAAGCAAGAAAAATAAAGTGAAAAAAATGCTTCAGTCTGTATTCAAAGTTCATCAGTTCTCTCTGGAAATGGCTAGCATTCTGACTACCCATTTTAACAATAATTCTAATGAGACCTAGTTTGCTTCCCTATGGATCAGTTTTAAAAAGGCCTTTTACTGGAAAATAGAGTCCTCAGTACCCATTTCCTTTGTTTTATTTGAAATAAGCTTAGAATGACTCGGGATTAAAGTGTCCCCTGAAAAAGCCTCAGAGAAGGTCAGAGTTCAGGCCTTCATCCAAGCATCCTGATTTACAGATCTCTTGAGAAAAGACTTGGGTACATCTGAGGCTTCCAAGATTTGGCCAAGTCAGAAGACAGACACAAAAAAGTCTCTTAACTTGTGATCCAGAATTTGCTGACTGTGCCAGAAGCCCAAAATGCAAAATGCCAAAGATGAACTAGTTCAGTCACTGCCATTCAGACATCTCAAAATAATGCGAGGTTCTGTTTCAAGTTGCCCTGATTTAGAGGAACCATTCTGAGGTCACTCTGAATATAGGTAAACTGTTTCAGCTCCTTTCTAAATGAAAAGGCTACCTATTTTTAGAGAGACTAGGGGCTTCATGTTTAACTAGTCTGGGAATAAACATCGTCATCATTCCTTCTATTTCAATGAACACAGCTGTCTGGGTGGGGACATAAACATCCCCCTGCGATATTGGGAATCCAAACACAACAATGTCAGTCTGGTGTGTGTGAGAACCAGGAAATGGAGCTGACAATAAATTACAATGAGTCTGACCTAGTCTCCTTATCTTACCCAAATGAAATGCAACAAACAATGTACAAAAGGAAATTTTGAAATTACCAGTCTTAAAAATCAACGCTCCTGCTAAGAGCACAGCAAACAATTACTTTTAAGCAATTGTTCATGGGGACCCCCATTAAAAATTTCTTTCAAGTATGAATCTAGTTGGAAGGAGACATCTCTGCTGTGGACTCCATATCCACCTTTTGCTTTTCCTGATCCAACACAGTGAGCAGCAGAGCAAGACAAAGATGATACCCAGTGGGGGAAGGTATTTATTGGTAAGTCAGTAGTCAATCAATTAACTGATCAACAAGCAGCTGGTAAGTGGTCTACCTATGTGGTAGGCATTGACTGTGCTAACCGTGGACATATAAAGAAAAGAGAAAACACAGTCCCTGATCTCAAAGAGCTCACAAAGTTCCTTCAGCCTCCGGTCCCACCCCTTTATCCACTGTAAAAGAAAGGAGATTATTAAATATAACAGGAAGCACAATTGCTAAACCTTACGTCCTTTCCTTGACTCCTCAGTCATCCTGAGACATCTTTGCATTTATGATCACCAAACTGAACATCTTAGCAACACAGCATCACTTTAAAAGACAACTGAAGTTCCCAAAAATCATTTCATTTAAGCCAAAAACCAAGTTTTGTCTGCGTTCTGTAATCTGTGCTTCTTACTTCCAAGTGTTAAAAAGCAATCATTTTTCTCTGTTTCTTTGGGTTATTTGAGATAACTTGAGCTGTTCTTCCAACACTGCTTAAATGGCTTGACATTATAGGGTTCATAGTTAGTTATTAATAATGACAACTACCTTCATTTACTGCTGAAATCTATACAACCATATGGCATAGGACCATACAGGAATCCAAACCAGATTGCCCTCTATATCACCAATAATCAAATAGCACATATATACATATGTGTGTGCATTATATATATATTATATATATGGAGTGTGGGTAGGTATGTATGCACACATACAAACATATATACACATGCATATGTATATGCGTACACATCTATGTGTATGTGTGTGTGCAGGTGTGTGTGTATGTATGATTAGAGATTTGTGGGCAGAGATTCCTTTGTTAAAGTAGAAAGGAAAAAATATCTTAATATTAACAATCTAATCCTAAATCCTTCCTTTAAAGCAGATTGAAATCCTAAAGCTGGGAGGCATAACAAAGGTCTTCTAGATAATGGGGCAAAGCTGCACAAAGCAAATTGAACCGTTCAAGGCTCCTAGGATAACAGACTCTGAGTCAGAATGGAACTGAGAGGTCATCAAATTTCAACCAACCATCTTACAGTTGTGCAGCACAAAGACTTCCCTAATAAATAAGTGTGAAAAGAATATAAAGACAGTTTTCACAAGGAGAAATGTTAGATGGAGCAGAGGATAGAGTGAAGGACTTGGAGTAGGAAAGACAAGTTAAAATCCTGACTTACCAGCTGTGACATTCTAGGCAAGTCACTTAACTTCTGTTGACCTCAATTTCCTCATCTGTAAAATGGGGGCAATAATAGAACCTACATCCCAGGGTTATTAAATCTTAAAAGGCTAAATAAATGTTAACTAATACTAATAATTACAATAGTCATCACTCAGGTTATGCTATAGTGGCTATTTCCTTTGGGGCACAAATTGTACTAAATAGCTACCCTGGTCCTTTCCAACTCTCAATACTGTGATTCTGTCCTAAGGAAAATGCAGTTTTAAACAGCTCTGACTTTTCACCTTACTCCTGTAAAACTGACAAAAAAAATTACCAAAGATTAAAATAGTTGATGCTAAAAGGACTGTGGGAAATCAGGCACACCAATACACTTTTATGGGGGCTAAAATCTGGTCCAAAAATTCTAGAAAACAATTTGGAATTGTGCAAGAAAAGTTACTAAATTTTCCACAGCTTTTTACTCCTCAATCCCACTACTGGATATACCGGATATATATATATGTATGTACTTCAAGGAAATAAAAAAATAAAGGTCCCATAGTCCCAGCAAGACTTTCTATAGTAGCTAGAAATGAAATGGGTACCCAGCATCTGAGGAATAGTTGAGTCAGTTGTTGTAAATGAATACAACAGAATATTCTTATGCTACTGAGAAATAAATATGAGAAATTTAGAGACTCATAGGAACACTTTTTTTAACTGATATAGCACAAAGCAAACAAAACCAAGGGAACAATATATAGAATGCCCACCAAAATGTAAATTTGAAAAAAAAATAAGTTAACTGAACTCAGACAAAATGGAATTACCACTGTTGAATCCAGAGTCCGGATGACTGCATGTGCCAAAGATGGCTAATACAGACAGAAAGTTACTCCATTGGTTGGTTCTGTTTACCGATTTTTCTTTATTACAAAGAAATGTTTGGGGGGGAGAGGCCACAGGGTATAGAAATGACTGTGATGTAAACAATATAAAGTTGGTATTTTTAAAATCATAGTATCTATAATCACCTAAAACTAGACCTATAGTCATCGGAAATCAATGAATAGCAATTCAGGACTAGCACAGGTAGGGTATGTGCTGCTCCATACAAACTCACATACATGAACATTTTGACACTGAATACACAGACACAAACAATGAATGGGCTGTGTCCCCACATTTATAATACTAATGAGGATTCCTTGTGCTTGTATAACACATCATAGTTTTCAAAACTTCTTCACATGCATTACCATCTCAAATATGGGAAACACCTGTCTATGCAGCAAGCAGGGCAGAGATCATTGCTCTCAATATATGGATGAGGATAGTAAAGCCCTGCCCAAGATAACATAAATAGTATGTGGCAAAATCAGGACAAGAACTCAGGTCTTTCTAGATCCATGTTTATGCTTTCCACAGCTGCCTCTCCTTGCTTGATGTAAGAGCCCATGACTGTAGGAAATGAATTTTAAGTTCTGTATCATTGTTTATTCATTCCTGAGGTTGTGTGACCCTCATAGGCTCTACGGGCAAAGGGATCTTACTAATAGGAGCTGGTATTTAATGAAGAAGAGCTCTCTATCTGGGTGTTTTTGGTTTTTCAGTCATTCCTGCCTGCTGGGTATATTCTCCCCTCCCATGGCATCTTCTCTCCTGCCACTCTCTCCCCAGCTTTTCAGGGTTTTTTGGTGTGTTTTCTTCTCCCATTAGATTGTGAGCTCCCTGAGGGTAGAGACTTTTTATTTGTATCCTCAATACTTAGTATAGTGCCTGACACATAGCAAGGATTAAATAAATATTTTTTGACTAAGTGTAGGGCGATGTTAAGATGGACAAAATATATATTCATTATCCTGCTAGATCCTCCCATCCTTCATCCAGGGTCATCTCCAGCCATCCTGATCTATATCTGGCCATTGGACGCAGATGGCTCCAGAGGAGAAAGTGAGGCTGGTGACTTTGCACAGCCCTCCCTCACTTCAATCCAATTAACTTGCCATTCATGACATCACCTCCCTGCTGTCATGAAGCTCTTCAAGAATAAAAGACAAATAACAACAGAATCCCACAACAATGATCAGAATTCTTTCAAAGTTGTTTTTCATAAAAATGTTTCTGTGCTTGGACAACTCATTCTCCTTGTTCTACGTCCTTCATCGCATCAGTTGATGCAATCCAGGATTCTCTGAAAAAAATCTTTCATAATTTCTTATGGAACCAAAATATTTCATTATATTCACGTAAAATTTTGTGTAACCATTCCCCAACTGCTTAAAAGGCAATCCAAGAAACGCCATTAGATTCTAACTTTTTTTCTTTTTCCCTCTTTTAATCCCTACTCCTTGATCAGAAAGTTTATTTTGTCTGCAACTATTTCCATCCTGTTATCTTCTCTCTTAACCACTGTCCCCACCCCCTTCTTGTCTCCTTGTTGAGCTGGATGTATTTCTATAACAAATTGTGTGTGATCATGTATTTTGCAAGAGTATGAGCTCAACATTGCCCACTTCAGACAAGAGTGGAATTCTTCTAATTCTCCCATCATTCTTTCTTCCATGTTTGTATACTCTTCTTGTGTGTATACACATTGCAATTATAAGAAATAGAAAATTCTACTCCTTTCTTCCTCCCTTCTACATGAGTGTTTTTCTTTTTTTCTCCCTTCTCTTTGCCCTCTTCAAACCTTCCAAACAGAATCAGTCTCCCCAATCTTATCCAACTCCCTGACTTGCCTTTAAAGACATTAAGACCCTGAAGGGATACTTGCTTCTTCTCCTCCATAAGAATGTTAGTGTTAGTAGTGTTATTGCTTTTTTTCTATACTATGTTATGGAAATGCTTGTTGTATTTCTCAAGTTCAGATAAAAATGTTTTTCATGTATGCTATTCTTGATTCTAAGTCATGGCTTTTGCTTTTTGGAATTGGGGCTTTGTGTGAAGGCCAGACACTACTCCCTGATACCCTTTTAGATGAGGTGCTCCTGCTGCTTTGTCTCACCTTGGATCTTCTGGGTTGTTAGGTTGACCTTGATCTTTAAGAGTTAAGGTCCCTACATTCTTGAAATTCAGAGTACTAGATCTTCAGGGTGCTCTCTGGCATCTCAAGAAACTTATAGAGTCCAAAGGCCTGAGCAAAGAAAAGGAAACCTGCTACCTCGAGGCCATGTGTGGTCCTCTAGGTCCTCAAGTGTGGCCCTTTGACTGAATCCAAACTTCGATTTGTTCTGTGAGGTTTGGATTCAGTCAAAGAGCTGCATTTGAGGACCTAGAGGGCCACATATGGCTCAGGTTCCCCATGTCTGGCCTGGGCTGTTCTGATCTAAGCATACTGCAGCGCCATGCTAGTGGCTGAATTCTGGTTCATGGTCACTGCCTGCTGTTGCTTCCAAAAGTTCCCACCCTGGGACTTTCTGACCACCCTATGACTTTTTCAGGGGAGTCTTCCACCTTGATGCCTCTGACTACAGAGCCTTGCAGGCTATACATGTTTAGTCTCTGGCTATAAAAGGAATCTACCCTACAATGGGACTGGCAGTGCTAGAGTGACTACCTTTCTATAGTTCTGGGATGGAAGAAGTCACTTATTGAAGTTTCTCATTGGATTTCTTGATCATTATTCCATCTGGTAAGAACTTCAGGGCTTTTCTAGAGTATAAGTATGGAAATTGAATGGTCTGCCTCCTGTTCAAGCAGTCATCTTGACAGGAGATCCCTGAGTTGAGTCTTGAATAAAGGTAATGATTCCAAGAGATGGAGGCAAACCTTCCAAGCATGGGGACAACCTATACAAAGGCATGAGGCAGGAAATAAAACGGCAAGTAGAAGGAACAGTGAGAAGCCCAGGTTTGGGTAGAATACAGAATGTGTACAAAGAGCTAAATGTGAAATTAATCTGGATAGAAATCGGATCCAAAATGTGAAAGATTTTAAGTGTCACATTCAAGAATTTGTACTTTATCCAAAGGTAATAATTAGCCACTGAACCTTCTTGAGCAGAAGTGGTAAGATCAAGATTGTGCTTTAAGAATATCAATTTGATGGCCGAGTGGAGCATGGAATGGAGAAGGGACAGACTAGAAGCAGGGAATCCCATTAGAAATTTTCAGTAGTCCAGGCAAGAAGCAATGAAGGTTGAAAATGGAGCAGTGACTAAGTGGGAAAAAGAGAGGGGATATGAGAAATATTATGGATATAGAGTCAATAAGACTTGGTAACTGATTAGATACTGTGAAGAAATTCCTTACAAAGGAAGAGAGCTTTGGATTCTTTTAGAGAATGAACTGTCCTGATATTTTTCTATAGGATCACATGTTCAGAATTTCAAAAACTGTTCTTAGTTAACCAATCCAGTCTCCTCATTTTTCAGGGGAAAAAACCAATACCTAGATATTATCCATTTACACAAATAGATTTGCATTCAACTTTTGATTTTTTTAGGATTGCCTCTGTTTTGTAAAATCAGGAATGCTGAATTGACCATCTTTTAAAGGAAAAGGAACTTATACTAAAAAAAATCTTTAATTTTTCAGTTCATTTTCCTGAGAATTTGGGGGTTGACTCCTCATTCCCCTACAGTGATGGGGGCCTAGTGTGTGTGTGTGTGTGTGTGTGTGTGTGTGTTTGTGTGTGATTAAGGGCAATTAACAAGCTCAGAGTGAAAGAACCCACCTGGGATAAAAAGACCATAGGTCCCAGCTGTGACCTGAAAGACAAACAAAATGCCATGCAGGGGTCAAGCCAAAGAGTTCGCCATTGTCAACAGATTCAAAGGATTAGGCAAGAGTTTGTGGAACAGATGTTGGAAAAGCAATCAAGCAGGAAGAATGGGAAGGGGAAACAGAGGGGGTCAGCATGGGATAGGTCAGGTAACACTATGAAAGAAACAGTGAAAGGCAATGAAGCATCAGAGAGCATTATTTTATCATGGCAATAGCTTTACCATGTCTTCCCCTTTTCCAGAAACATCCAGGGAGATAGGAGCCTGGAGAAAAATTAATCTAAATAGAATGCTGTATGAAACATTTAAAATAACAAATGAGCTTGATCTAAAACATAAGAATGTTTAAATTTAAATGAGGTTGTACCTGTTGTAATAATGTGAACTCTAAGGTATTTAGAATCGAAAATGGAAAATTCAAATGATCATGATTATTCTTTGTACAGCTTTACGTGGATCAGAATGATATTTCGGAGTCAACACAGGAGTCTGAAGTTCCTTTTGTATCATCAAAAAAACTATTAATTCATTGAAAATTAAATTAATTTAATTAAAAAATAAATTTAAAAATGAGCTCCATGTGATTTTATTTTATCACTTCTGAGCTAATAGCATCTCCATGTGAGTCAAATAAAATAAGTGACTTTGTTATTCAAGATCAGAGTTAATATTGTTCTGTGTTTGTCCAGTTTGTCCACTAAATTCCTACACTAATGTTTTATCTAGTGTGGTGATAACCCTGGATTCTCAAAGGTTGCCCCCGCAGAACTCAAGGTCTGGCAGATACACCCAAGGGAAAAGACATTCACTTTTATAGGCTAAGTACAACTTTGAACTATGTTTCTGTCATTGGAGGATCAGCCTAATTAAGTTCAGAAAGGGTCGTCACCAAAAAGGGGCCATCAGATAATTGTTCCAACCCTCAATTACACATTGAGGAGTGTGTAAGACAAGGGATAGGGTTGCTATCTGTATTAATAGAGGGAGTACCCAAGCAGATTAAAAAAATCATGGACACTAGAAGTATCTTATCACTTATAACTTATAAAACCCTTCACATACTTGGCATAATTTATTATCCTAGATTTAGAGTTTCAAGGAACTTTAGAAATCATCAGATCGTATCTAATAGGACCTGGAATGCAGGTAGACCCCAACAGCTTGATCAGCTGATGTAACTTTTCCATGTGGAGAACCTGGGAACCTTGAGCCTGGAAGGTCATTATGATATGACATTATTACAACAATCCTTGGAGAGACTATAACTGATTCTGGTTGGCTAACCATGAGGTAGAGAAGAGTCTTTTTCAATTAATTTCATAACTGGAGCTGCCAAAGTCCCCAAAAAACAGACCTGCAGCAGTTCCGAGGGTTGGTTTATTTTTTGCTTTACTCATGTCTGAGAGAATTCAGGGACTCTCACACCTACCTAAAAGAGAAAGTAGGAAATAAGGCGGACAGTCTGAGGGTCCCCCTCTCTCTCTGTCTCTCTCTCTCTGGGTCTCTTGTGTCTCTGTCTCCCTCTCCCTCCATCCCTCCCTCCTTCCCTCCCTCTCTCTCTCTCTCTCTCTCTCTCTCTCTCTCTCTCTCTCTCTCTCTCTCTCTCTCTCTCTCCTTTTTTATTTTTCTTTCATTCATTGCCATTCTCCGTGAAGAGAGTAGAGTCTCTGACCTGACCTTGGTTGGGAGGGCAAACCACAGAAATCTAGAAGCTGGAGTCCAGGTTGAGTTTGGCAACCAGCATATAGCATTTCTTTCTGAGAAACAAGTAGTGATCTTCAGGCCTCCAGCCCAGAAGAAGGATTCACCCAGTTTTGCAATATCTAGACATGAACTCAGCAGGACCAGTGTTAGTACATCTTGAATTTACTCCACCAGAGACCAAGGTGAATAGGAAGATTATACCTCAGAGGTATAGAGGAAATGTTGGTGCATGTGTTCTTGCAATGTCCCTGAAGTGAATATCCTCTTATAAAGTAATTATTTATTAACATGTTAAATGGTTAAATGAAATCGTGCCTAAGGCTATCCCTCCTATCCCTCAAGGGTATGTAACCTGGACCAGAGAGAGTGAATTTAGCACTGCTAAGGTCCTAAAAGTTGCCTAGTTCAAAGGTGTTAAACTCCATACTACCCAACAAACTGTCTGCAACACTCCCAAGTACTGCTTGAACTAGATTAAAATGTAATTGGGAAATATTTAGCAAAGTAAATAAAATGCCATAAAACATAGATAATATTGCATTTTAAAGCTCAGTCAGTAATGGCTATGGGAATCTTTATGTGTGGATTAGTGGTCCCCATTTCTACATAAATTTGAAATCATTGATCTAGTTCAAACCCCCTCGCTTGTTTTATAGGTGGGGAAAATAAGGCTAAGAGAGGCAGTAACACCTTGCTCTAAAACTCAGAGGTAATAAATAACAAGGGGCATTTAGGTGGTATGGGGGATAGGGTTACTGGTCCTAATCATGAAGACTCCTCTTCCTGAGTTCAAATCTGGCCTCAGATACTTATAAGCTGTATGACCCTGAAAGAGTCATTTAATCCTGTTTGCCTCAGTTTCCTCATCTGTAAAGTGAGCTGGAGAAGGAAATGGCAAACCACTCCAGTTTCTTTGCCAAGAAAACCTCAAAAGGGGTCACAGAGAATCAGATACAACTGAAATGATTCAAAGACAACAAAATATATGATAGTTGGGATTAAAACTCTGTCCCTCTCCAAAGTCAGCACACTTTCCAAATTATCACTGATCTCCATCACAGTCTTGTGCAAAAGGCAAGGCAAGATTCATCACTTTCATTTGTAATGGCAATTTAAATGAGAAGATCTTTCCCATCCATTAATATGCTCATGTGACCTGCCTGAGGCACATGGAAGTCTGAGTTACATGAGTCTGTGGTGCAAGAAGTTTGCTGAATAGATGAAACAGGAAGGGTAGAGCAGACTTGGGAGGAAGGTGGTGAGAGCAGTTAGGGCAGAGGAAAGAGAAGACCCAGGCAGGCACAGCTAGGGAATGGTGCTGTCCCCTGCAGTGCTAGTGTGTACTGACTTCTTGGTTACTATGATGGATTTGGCTTTCTAATATTGGGATTTGACTTTCCAGTGTCTGAATAAGTTTTTTTTTTTTATCTTCTATATGGAGAGTCTGTTATACTTTGCAATTCAGAATTACACCAGCATATTCATAGTCACCATTGGTGTTGTCCATATTTCCTTGGCTATATCCCATTTTACAAATCAGGAAACTGAGACTCAGAAATTATGTGAGTCTCCCAAGATATAACTCGTCAGTCCTAGAAAGGATGATCCAGGGGAGGGAGGGAATAAGCATGGGCTAAGTGTTTTGGTTTTTTTTTTAACAAATATCTCACAACAACCCTGAGAGGTAGGTGCTATTGTTATTCCCCTTTTACAGTTGAGGAAATTGAGGCAGAGATTAAGTGACTTCCCCAGGGTCATACAGCTTGTAAATGTCTGAGGTTGGATTTAAACTCTGGTCTTCTTGACTCCATTCCTGGCATTCCATCCACTGCATTCAAAACCAGATTCTCTGACTTAAAATCTAGCACTTTTTCCCACCATACATTGCTGCTATCCTAGTCAAATCACTAGAACATACTCTGCTCCCTAATGCTTCCAAATTAGCTCATTTTCCTTGTGATTGATTTTTTTTTTCTTTCAGAAAGTGGGACATGTGGAACTGCTCTGGGCTAGCCTTCAGTTCTGTGAAATGAAGGGCATGGAGCTAAGAGGAATATGGCAGAGGCAGCACAGCACTATGAAAAGTCTGTTGGATTGGGAGCCAAAGGAGCTGAGTTCAAATCTCAATGCTGGCCTTTAGTCTACCTGTGAAACCTTAGATAAGGCGTTTAACTTGTCAGGACTTTCCATTTTGTTGTTTAGTCCTTTCAGTCATGTCTGACTCTTTATAAATCCATTTGGGGAGTTTTCTTGGCAAAGATACTGGAGTGGTTTGCCACTCTGTTTTACAGATGAGAAACTGAGGCAAACAGGGTTAAATGACTTGTCCAGGATCACATAGCTAATAAGAGTCTAAGGCTAGATTTGAACTCAGGTCTTCCTGATGCCAGGCCTAGCACTCTCTTCACTATGCAGCCTAGCTGCCCTTCCTGAGCCTATGCTTCCTCATACGTAAAATGAAGGAGTTGAATGTCCCCTTCGATTCCTAGATCCTTCAGATCTAGGATCCTATGAACATTGCTTAAAGGAAAGCCAAGCTACGTCATACAATACTGTACTAGTTCAGAAACACCACGACACAGACCTCTCTAGAAAGAGGTGATGTTATGACTGTTGAGAAACATTAACTGCGGTGAAACTTCAGTATAAACACTGAAAAGAAGAGGTCATATGCCAGGAGATACTCAGCAGTCACCTTTTTTTTAGAATATATAATATTTTCCACCAATTACTGTTCAGCAATTACTTTGCTAAAGAGATGCCCTGCTGTGGATCCCATACCAGCATGCTGCTACAATGCTAGGAAGAGGAGAATGACTTCTTGGCCTTGGGAGATTATCCTGGGGAGTAGCCTACCATCTTTTTATCTGAATAGAAATGACTTTCAATTTCCCCAAGTCTTAATCTCCAAGGGGACTTGGAACACAGTGTCTGGCTGATAGTAAAAAGCTGTCGACAGAAGGAAGGTGAGAGACAGCTGCTAACTAAGCTTTCTTCTCCTCTGGGAATTCCCAGAAGCCCCAGGAATGGGAAGCATTGCAGCTGTTTTGGGAGATTTTCCCAGGTAAGATTTCCAAACCAACTGGAAGATCATTCCTAGTTGGATTGTTGAGGCCTGACCCAGAACACTGGACACTCCCTCTCAGCAGGCATGAAGCCCACACTAGCATCCTCCAATTTCTCCTTCCCTTGTGTATGATACCCACCACTAGGCACCTTTTCCAAAGGATAGGATTTGGAGTAAATTCAGGTGGTACAATTCAAATTAATACTCAGTTGCTTAATCTGACCAGAATCTTAATCATTGCTATGCTGCTAGCCCAACAGGTGCCCTCCCACAAATGACTCTGGCTCTGGACTCAAACTGACCTAGATTATGGTGGGGGGAAGGGAGGAGAACTTGAGCCCAAAAAGAAGGGATCAGGTTTCTCTTGCTTTCTCTGGTTCATTGTGATCCTGCTCCAGAGTAGAACCCCGGGGAAAATTCCTGAGACAAAGCTTAAATGTGGTTAATAGAGTCTCTTCTTGAAAAGGTACTCAAAGTACAAAACAAGATTCAAGTACAGGACTTCTGGGGCAGCTAGGTAGTACAGTGGATAGAGTGAGAGGCCTTGAGTCAGCAAGACTCCTCTTCCTGAGTTCAAATCCAGCCTTAGATGCTTGTGGGATCTGGGGCATGCCCCATTTTCCTCAGTTGTGAAATGAGCTGGAAAAGGAAATGACAAACCATTCTAGCATCTTTACCAAGAAAACCCCAAATAGAGTCACCAAGAGTCAGACATAACTGAACAACAAATAAGATAGTTATTTATTGGACCACAAAAGAAATGCTAAAAGATTCATAAGCACTTTTTAACACAAAAAACAGTAATCCATCATTATGATCTCTCCAAAAAGTAACTGCTGAACAGACATTTTGTTTTTATCTCAGGCTTGTACCATCCAAGAGACTCACAAAATCCAGATGTTCTACTCAGACAGATACAAATTATCAGTCATTTCAGGTTCAAAATGATGTTGTCCTCTGAGAATCCATATGATTGCAGGAAGCACCTACTCTTGACACTCACTAGCTGTGTGACCTTGGGCAAGTCACTTAATCCCAGTTGCCTCATCCTGGGTCATCTCCAGTCATCCTGAGGAATATCTGGTCACTGGATGACTCTGGAGGAGAAGTGAGGCTGGCAACCTGCACAGCCCTCCCTCACTCAAAACAAAGTCAAGTGCAAGTCATGTCATTATTTCTCTGATGGCATGGTCTTCTTCAGCAACGAAGGACGAACACACCAGTTCAGTAACCCAGGAACTCTCAAACTCATGAAGAAGCCACCAATGCTGGAAACATCCATTTCTCATGATGGGTTGTGAACACAAACCTTTGTTGAACACAAACCTTTGCTGAAGGAAGAAACACAAAAGCAAAGGAAGACAAAAATTCCAACACACCAAAGCAAGCTCATGTTATATCAAGGAAACCTGACACCCCACCCCCATCCCAAGCACAAAGGAAAGATGGAAGCCTCCCAACAGGCCTCCTAGAAAGAGAAAACTGAAGCCTTTCCACCATTCTTACAACCTACCCAGAGTGGTAATTCCTCCGTTTTTCTTCCAGTCACAGACATCAAAGAACCAGTCAGGAGTTATTGGGAAATGTTGTTTGGCAAGCCCAACCACATTAAAATGTAACTGAGAAATGTTTAACAAAACAACAATACAATACAACATAGATAATGTTAATTTGGGGTTTTCTAGGTCAATAAGCAGTCCAGAGGGAGACCTTTGTATGTGTTCCTGACATTACTGGTCTAGAACTCAGATGTTCTTGAGCCAATTAGAATAGTTCCTTGATTGTTAAAATTTTAGTATACAGGCACATACCTCAGAAATCAGCAAAGCTGCAAAGCCAGATTGGATTAATTATCTTATTGACTAGATTTAAGAAAGTAAAAAAGAAAATGTTACTAACACAGATTAAACTTGAGAGTATATCTTGTATACATAATATTTCCTTTGAGCCAGTTGTTAAATATTTACCAGCACACACTTAGTCTGCAGCACAGCCCCACTCCATGTGAAGCGTCCCAATCCACCCCCACTAAACTAACTTAGTTCCTTAACTCTGATGTATACTGTGTAGTGTTCTGGAGCAGACTGAGCCACAGGCATGAAGTAATAGAGACAGCTGTGAATGTCCTCAAAATACAGTAGCAGCTGGGTGGCTCCTGCCTACCTTAACCAGTACTCATTCGATTCTTTTCAACCTACATTTTCTTACTACCCAGGAACAGACCCACTAGAACAAGACAGACCAGCACCCACTGTGTTATCCATTTCCTGTAAATAATACAGTACAATTAGTCATACCTCGTCAGCTTTTTCCACAGTCACCTGATAGGGAAATCTGTTCACAAAGTGCTGCTTCTACCCACTCCCACGGCTCAGTACCTTAGTCTCACTATTACATTGACTAGAAGAGTCTAAACTATGAGGATATAAAGAGGCAAATCTACTTGAAGCATGAATTCACTCTATGATATCTCTGATAGTCATCTAGTTTCTACTTTTGGATTCCTCTAAAGACAGAAAAAATCTACTTTTGGAGACAGTCCATTACATTTGGAAACAACCCTAATTGTTCTGCAGCTAAGTGGCTTGGTGGATAGAGCACTAGACTTAGAGTCAGGAAGACCTGAGTTCAAATCCAGCCTCAGACATTACTATCTGTATAAGCCTGGCCAAACCCCTTAACCTCTGTTGGCCTTGATCCACTGGAGGAGGAAACAGCAAAACATTCCAGTACCTTTGCCAAGAAAACCTTATGGACAGCATTGACATACTGTGGTCCGCAGGGTCATGAAGAGTCAAACGCTACTGAATACAGCAACAACAATTGTTAGGGAGCTCTTTACATTGAGTTCTATTCTATCTCCCTGTAATGTCCACCTGTTGCTCTTAATTCTACCTTCCTGAGGCAGGAAATGTCTAATGTGTCCAATATTTTGCACCGTGCCTGGCACATAGATGGTTGTTGTCTAACTGTTTCAATAGCATCCTACTCTTCATGACCCCATTTGGGGCTTTCTTTAGAAAGATAGTAGAATAGTTTGCCATTTTCTTCTCCAGCTCATTTTACAGATGAGGAAACATACAGAGGCACAGAGTTAAATGACCTGCCCAGAGTCACATGGCTAGTAAGTCTCTGAAACGGGATTTGAACTCAGGTCTTCCTGACTCCAGGTCCTGCACTCTATTGCACCTAGCTGCATGTAGGTAGGTATTTAATAAATGCTAGTCAATTGTCACCTACAGGATAAACTCTCGAATACTTAATGAACATAAGGTTCAGAGCCAGTTAGGATCCTTATAGATCATCTAATCAAACCCCCTCCTTTTAGGACGGGGGAAACCAAGAAAAGAAATCTTGTTACTTGTTTTGGTCATAATGGAAATAAGTTGCAGAACTAGGATTTGAACCCAGATCCTCTGCCTCTAATCCCAGTAGTTTTTCTAGTACACCATACTGATTCTCCCCACTATCATCTCTCGCCAAACTTTACCCCTCAAATCTCTTCTCTAGGCTAAACATCCCCACTTCCTTCAGTCAATTCACATGAGGAATGAGCTTGAGCTAGTTCCACTGTTACCATAACTATTGTCTAGTTATCTATTATCAGAACAGCTGATCTGTTGGGCACAAAACTAGTGCCTCCTGACAATAACCCTAACAAAAATGCCAGTATCTGTCTCACTCTGTAGGCAATTTATAAGAGAAAAGATAGCACAGGCTTCTGAACAAGTATTTCCTAAACTGGTCTTTATACTGCAGGGCTGAATATGTTAGGAGAGAAAAGATCCTGGTAGGACCCCATGGTTACAGAGGCACCAGCTATAGAAAATCTGGTTACTTGAATGATTTTTTCTGAGGGTCTATATTTGTGTCCCCTTGTACTGTGTGTGGCCCTATGGACAATCTACTGCACTCAGCTCCTCTGCAACCTCCTCAGAGGTCTTAGGCACAGAACACAACGCAGGGTTGGGCAGTGATAATGCTGTGAGCTCTGGTCAGCCACAACCTTAACAACCTCTAAAGTCTTTCCCTAATCTCTCAGACATGCTTCTGTCAAAAGTTTCCAAATTCTTGTAGGAGTCAAAGGACCCCTGACACTACTATGCTTGTCACTCTCCTCTATAAACAACTCAGCTTCCCAATGGACTTCCTAAAAATATGGTGTTCAGAACTGGCCACAGAACTCTCAAAGTGGTCTTGCCCACAAATCTGAATGCTATCAGAAGAAAAAGAGGCATTCTTAAAACCATCTTGAGACTTCCTTTCTCTGAGATACAGTTGTTCCTCCCATCCCCATGTTTGGCTGAGTTATGCTAGCAGATGGAGAATTACAGGCAGGACTGGTCTATTTCCCCCAGCTCATCCTGCTCTTGACAGATGGGTCAGTCCTGCAAGGAAAGGGGTAAATGTTTGTGACACAAAGTACACTTTCCAAAGTAATTTTAGCATTTATTAGTCATTGTATGCTCCAGAAAACATGAGTGTCTCTAAGGAGCTTCAATTTCCTGTGACCAATGCCTTAAACTCTGCCCCACCTCGGTGAGGTCCAGGCAACCTGGGAAGCATCTAGCCCAACAATTGACTCTTTCTCATGCACAATGTCTGTCTCCTCCTCCTCCTCCTCTCTCTTTTCAAATAAGGGCTGAAATGCAACCTTCTAAAATAATTCTGACATCTTATAGTGTTGTTCTGATTACATACAATTCCCACAAGAAGGGAAGTACCTTTAAAATAAGGACTATTCAAAACTAGTACAGGATTTCCTCTTGTTGTTGATAATTTCCTCCTAACAGAAGACTCAGCACAGCCCAAAGCAAATTCAAAGGAGCTATCTAGAGACAGCTTGGCATCCACATTATGTAGAGAACATTGTTCACTCTAATTGATGTTTTCCTTGCAAAGCAATAGAGTGAGTGGAGCTATTTTTAAAAAGAACAGAATAGGTCCCCCAAAGCTTATGAGTCTCCCCAATGAGTTTTACATATAGTCAGAATCACAATCTGTACCTTTATAAAGTCAAAAATTCCATGAAATAAGTCATTAGCAGTAGGACATTTTAAAGACCCAATTGTATTAGCTCTGTCCTAGGCAAAAACCAGTGCATCAAAATACGGAATTGTGGAAACTTTAACTTAGCTGTCTACAGTTTGCAGACTTCAGCCTGTGGATAAATAATAGTTAACATGCACATAACCTTTTAAGATTTGCAAAATAATATATGTGTGTGTACACATATACATACAGACATGTATTACATTTAAGTATATATATATATGCATATTTATCTCATTTGATCCCACAACAATCCTGTGAAGTACGTACTATAATATTATTATATATAATAATAACTCTCTATTTTTACAGATGAGGAAAGTAAGGCTGAAAGAGTTAAACAAATTTTCCCAGGTCCACACAGTTGGTACCTTTCAAAGGGAGGATCCAGACTCAGCTCTAACTCCAACTCAAACAGATTATCACCTAGACGTCTCCAAAAACATGCACATAAACTGAGGATGACTTCCAACGTTCATAGAAGCTAAAGTAGCTACCTTTTTCCTCTAGGAATCATGGTACAAGTGCCCTGATATCTACAAGTCTCTATTCTAAGTAATTATTCAAATATCTCTCATTCCATAGTCAATCAACCCATAAATATTAAGTTCTTACCAGGTGTCAGGCACTGTGCTAAGCATTAGGGATACAAAGAGACAAAAGACAACCCCTACCCTCAAGAAGCCTGTAACCTAACGGGTATACAAGAACCAAATAAACATGTAAAAAGCTAGGATAGACAAGAGATAATTAACAGAGGGAAGGCTCTGAAGTTAAGAAGGGTTAGGGAAGTCTTCCTGTAGAAGGTGGAATTTTAGTTGGGATTTAAAGGAAGCCAGAGAAGTCAGTAGTTGGAGCACAGGAGAAAGAGCATCCCAGGCATAGGGACAACCAGAGAGAGAAGCAATGTCTTGTTCGTGGGACAGTAGGGAGGACAATGTCACTGGATCAATGAAATGTTGGGGAAAAGACTACAATATAAGAAGACCAGGAAAGTAGGAGGGGGCTAGGTGAATAAAGGGCTTTGAATGCCAAACAGAGCATTTTGAACTTGCTCTTGGAGGCAATAGGAAACCCTTGGATATTATTAGTAAGGGTGATATCATTGGACCTGCAATTTAGGAAAAATCACTTTCATGGCTGAATGGAGGATGGATCAAAGTGGGGTGAGACTTGAGGCAAGTGGATCCACCAGTAGACTATTGCAAGATCACATTTCCTAAACAAATACTGAACTTTTGCCAGTATGTATGTATAACGGCTATTCAAAAAAATACTACTTGCCCAAGATATGCAAGGCCCTGGTCTTGGTGCTGGGCAATGAATAGATAAAAGAGGGCACAGACTGCCCTCAGTTGGGGGAAAGGGACAGGAGGAAGCAAGTTGGAAATGCATGTACACAAATAAACTATAATATAAATTGGAAAAAAAAAAAAACAAAAGGCAAAGAAGTCAAAGAGACTGAGATCAAGAAGGGGAAAGATCACCAGATTACTTTGAGCAAAGGATATGGAGAAAAATCACTGAAGACTGCAGAAAGTAGATGAGAAGATTATGACTTTCTTTTTTTCTCCTTTCTATCGGAACTATCAAACTCAACTCCTAACACCTACCATTTGGCCTGGGGTTTTTTGTTTAAAAGGGTTAATCTGCCTCTCAGGATCACAAGATTTAAAGCTGAAAGAAACTTCTAAGATTACCATACAGTTCATAGTATCACATATCTCTGTCTGGAAGGTACCTTAGAAGTAAGCTAGTTCAATTTTTTCTGTTTTCACATGGGAAAACTGGAGCCCAGAGAGGGTAATGATTTTCCCAAGGTCATCCAGCCAGTAAATGAGACAGAATTTGAACCCATTTCCTCAGAATCCAAATAAAACCTTCTTTTCAACACTACATGTCCCCTGGGGAATAGACTTGCCCAAATTCACAAGGAAGTGATCCTCTCTATTGATGCCATCCTATACATGTATACAATAAGAGATCCAGGTCTTTTTGTTTTTCTAATACAAACCTAGGATTTATTCCAATGCAATTCCATTCCAATAGAGCATTTCCCATGTCCTTAGAGAATAACAAAAACAGGCTCCTAGAAGTTTCATTTGTTCCCATCCTTCCCTTAAACAAGAAATATTCCCTGGAAACAGCTCAGGCTAGCTCTCACCTTACTTCCCCTCAGTCAACAAGCATTTATTAAGCATTGCTATCTGCCAGGCACTGTGTTAAGTGCTGTACCACCCCACTATTATACCACTACCCTCCCACATCGGATGCCTTCTCTCTGCCTTAGCTCCCTAGGAAGAATCTTCTCTGATGACTTAGCAGAAACGAACCCCACAGGCTCCATACCTTACTCTCAGCCCTGTAGGATGAGCCTGAGTTAAGCCCTGAGGAAGACTGATGGCTAGGACTACAGATGTGGATAGTCTTCCTCAGGGCTTAACTCAGGCTTATCCTACAGGTAACCCTTTCCCTGGTCTTGATAAGCATGCATCCTGCCCTCTACATAAACACATCCTTTTCACTACCTCCCCTAATTATGTACCCAGCAACAATATTCCCGTGAGGTCAGCTGAGGAAAGCTATTCAGTTAGGGTTCATCACCCTAACACCCTTCCTCTACTCCCAACCTCCCTTCCCACAATCCTCCCAGACAGCTCGGCAAGCAGATGTCTCCTCTCCCTCTCCATCCCCAGGCACCTCTCTCCACAAGCATTACACCCATCCAGTCTCCCTAAAGACAGTTCAGTCCAACCCCTCAGGGCACCCAACAAAGTCCAAAATTACTACATACACACACACACACACACACACACACACACACACACACACACACACACACACCCTCCTCCACACACTCATATCC
This sequence comes from Bettongia penicillata ogilbyi, assembly GCA_023548195.1. NCBI lineage: Eukaryota > Metazoa > Chordata > Mammalia > Diprotodontia > Potoroidae > Bettongia > Bettongia penicillata. Next base: position 884,862 of record JAJHZJ010000468.1, read on the forward strand.
TTCTATTCATGACTATCTGCTGTCTCTACCAGATCCACCTTTCCATGCACCTGCAAGGCCTACAGTGGCTTACGGTGACTGGAGCTCCACCTCTCAAAGACCTTATCTAACTTCAAGAGTGAAGTCTGGTGTGACCAGTCTGAGAAGTCTTCCTTGACTGATTTAATCCATGATTAACACCCTCTTCTTTTCCTAATTATCGAGTTGAGTCAATTGCATACGCATCATGTACAGTAAAACATTAAGCTCTCTGAATGTTGGGAACATTTTTTGTCTTACATCCCTGGCACCTAACCAGGTATCTTGCATATAGTAGATACTTTATAAATGTTTGTTGACTTGACTTGGTTCCAAACAAAGCTAGCTAGACATTTTGCAGAAACACCCGAGCAGCGTAAAAGAGGGGGCAGGGGGGGCGGGGTAAGAACCGGGGAAGAAGCATGAAAATATAGGAAACAAGTTCAAGTTCTAATAATAACAATAGCTAACATTTATATTGTGCTTATTATGGGTCAGGGCATTTAACAAGGTTACCTCACTTTGTCCTCACCAGAACCCCGGGAAGCAGGTACAGTTATTATCCCCATCTTACATATGAGGAAACTGAGGCAGAGGTTAAATGTAGGACCCAGGGTCCCCAGCTAGTTATGGCTGGATTTGAACCCAGGTCCAGCACTCTAACCACTGAACAATCTAGAATAATTATAGTGATAGTAACAGCTAACATCACCCACACTTTGAAAATTGGGACTTTTGGAGGGAAATTCCCTAGATTTTCAAGGAATTAAAGTGAACTTCATGCCTTTAATTCTTTGGCCAAAGATAAAAGTGAAATGTGTGACCTAATAACCTATGTTTTTCAAAAAGGAGCCTGTGTGAGAGAAGAGCAGCTTATTCAAGATCACTGCCTTTGGCTTCTGGTTTGCACAGACAGTAAGTATCAAACAAGAATGCTTGAGAAGGCTTAGATTGGTGGGAAAGCAAAGAGGAAAGTTTTGAGATGTGCTCTCTTTTCCTTTGCGTGATTACCACCAGTGATAGAGATTAACCTGGAAATCCACCCCCCCAGGGCCACAGGGTTAGGACTGCCTTCCCTTTCCCCTGGAAGCTCATTTTTAATACCGTGTACCAAGCCCTCTGACCTGCTATAGGGTGTGTATGTGTGTGTGAGTGAAGGGGGTGGGGAGGGGAGACAAGGGAAGGAGAGCATTAAACTTTGCTCCACATAGAGAGGTGTACCTGTCTCTCCTTGTACGAATGCTAATAGTCAACAAGGTTTTAAAATGAAAAGTGTATTACATTGTACAAATTGTTATTTCTATCAAACACGGGACATGCACTCAAAGACAGCCACCACACAAATACAAAACATTTTTTCTATCTTCTAATTGCTTTCAATGGAGCAGCCAGTCCTAGCAAGTTGTGAAATAAAGCTGCATCCTGCTATCTCATTGGCTGTGCTGAAAGGTGGTATTATGGAGCGCTGAGTCTTCGTGTTTGCTTCTTTTGAATGTTTTTATGCAATATTTTTTCTTTTTTCGGCAATCTTTTACTCAGTCTTTTCAGCCAAATTATATCAGCTGTCCTGAAGGTTTTGAGTTATTTTGTCAGGGCTTTATTTGTTCTGTTGATTTGTTGGGGGTGGGGAAAAGGAGGTTTCAAGGTTTGGGGGCTTGAGCTAGCCAAATATATCCACAAGTCAAGGACCTGTGATTTCCCGGAGATGGGAACCTCTCCTCCAGCAGACCAAATACAAGAAAGAAATGATGTTGTTTGTACAAGGTGCACCTGCTTCCCTAAACAAGGGGGGAGGGGCTGGGGTTTTTTCCCCTCTCCTGGCTTTTATCTTAGCTGCACGTGTTTTGTTGTTTGGTGGGAATTAAAGTGGCTGCTGCTTTCTAAGGGAACTTCCTATTCCAGAGACCAGCAAAGATTCTCCCAGAGGCCCCCAGGGAGCTGTTTTGTTCTTTTGCACACACACACATGCACATACGCACACAAAAGGATCAAAAGAAAGGTAATCCTTTTTAAAAAAATGTTTCTGGGGGATGGGGAAGATGGAGGAATGAGGAACTTTCAAAGGATTTTCCTCCTACATTCTCCACTAACCTTGAATAATGCAAAGGTGAATGTGATCACTGCTAAGTCTGGTTTCTCTGTTTTGTCTCCAGATCCGAGGAAGCCCCAAGCACTGAGCTCTAGGGCATTTCTTCTCCTTAGGTCCAGTTCTAGCTAGCCCAGATTGTCCTTTTTCTTTTACTCTACTTCCCAAATGACCAATGCTCCCTTATCTAGGACATCTGCATGTTAGAAAGAAAGGAAGGAAAGAAGGAAGGAAGGAAGGAAGGAAGGAAGGAAGGAAGGAAGGAAGGAAGGAAGGAAGGAAGGAAGGACTGACTACCCCTTGCTAACTCATCTGCCCAAACTGGCTAGTCTCTGAAATGCCTTCCAACTCCAAGAGTCTATGATTCTTATAAGATTTAAGTTCAAATTCTGCATTATTGGTGTTACCTTGGACCATTCATTTAATCTCTCTAGGCCTCAGTTTCTTCATTTGTAAAAACGAGGAGGTTAAACTGCATGACTTTTAAAAGATTCCCCCAGCTGGAAATCCTATGATGATTCTCCTGATCTATAAAGGATGTCCCTTATTTTTGTCGGTGTTTAACTTTTGTATTTCTTTTGTTACACCGTTATAATTCTACCTTTCCATCTTTTGTAGTTTTTCCAGATCTAGTCACTCCTATCGCCATGATAACACTCACATATATATGTTCTTTTCCACTTACACAGTCTTAGCTCAGGTCCGAATCACATAATCCCCTACAGCAAGAGTTCCTTACTGAGAGGTCTAAACCAGATTAAAATGTAATTGAAAAATATTTAACAAAATGAATCCAAATACTATAGAATATAGATAATGTTAATGTGTGGTTTTCTAAATCAATAGGGAGCCCTCCAGGTCTTCATGTATGGTTTCATGCCTGCCCCTCACCTCACCTAGACTTTTATACCAGTCTCCTAATTGGTCTCTCTGTCTCACACCTTTCCCAACCTCAATCAATCCTCCTTGTAGCTGCTGAAGCTGAGATCTGAAACTGAGATCCTTTCAACTTCCTCATCTTCTCACTATCTGAGATCCAGTCACACCAGCCTACTCATTGCTCTGCATGTGCAAAACTCCATCTCCCATTTCAACAACTTTACACTGCCCATCTCTCATACCTGGAATGCACTCCCTCTCACTTCTGACTTTTGGAGTCCCTGGTTCGCCTCAGGCCCCCCTCCATTGCCAGGAGATCTTTTCTGACTCCCCCACCACACCCCTCCCCAGCTACTGACTCCTTTCCAAAACTACCTTTGAATTCATTTTGTACATATTTCTATATTTACTTATAACCATTTGGGTTGTCTTCACCATTAGATGTGAGCTCCTTGAAGACAGGAACACTTGTCTCACTGTCTTACACTTGTCTCTATATCCTCAACACTTACTACAGCTCTTGGCATATAATAAGCATTTAATCAATGTTTTTTGATTGATTGGTTTGATGCAACACAGAGTAGTGAAAAGAATACTAGACTGGGAATTAGGAGATCAGGCTTATTCCCAGTTCATTGCCATGGAAACTTAAGAGTCGTATTAGACCTCAAAAATCATGTAGACATACAGTGCTGGACCTAGAGACGGAACGAACTGAGTTCAAATCCAACCTCGGGTATATACTAGCTATGTGGCATTGAGCAAGTCACTTCACCTCTGTTTTCCTTAGTTTCCTCATCTGTAAAATGGGGATGATAACTGCACCTATGTCCCAGGGTTGTGAGGATAAAAAAAGATAATATGCATAAAGCACTTTGTAAACCTTAAAGGGTTCTGTAAATGCGAGCTGTTGTTATGATGATTGCATCCAACACAATTCAGTTTCATTTCTTTTTAAATCATCGACAAGTTGTCATCTGCTGAAACACCTGCAAGACAGGGAACTCACTATGTTACCAGGCAACTCTTTCTGTTTGGGGAAAATTCTAATTATTGGAAAGTTCCACCTCAAATTGAACCAAAATTGGCTTCTTTTTTTTTCTTCTATCTATTGGACACAAAGCTGTCTTCTAAAGTCACATATAAATGACAATTTGTCAAATATTTCAAACCAACTGTAATATTCCCTCTACATTTTTGATTCTCTGCACAACACATTTCTATTTCTAAAAAAAGTTTAAATCCTTTATCCATCCTGTTCACCCTCCTCCAGATGCATTCTATTTATTCCTTTAAAAACATGTTTAGATCATTGTCATATGGATTGTTAAGAAAGAAAGGAAGTTTCTCTCACACTTTACTCATTTATTTCCTACTGTGAATTACTGGGCATCTCACCGGTTTCTTCTTTCTTTGTCATACCTGAAATCCTTCATGCTATTCAGGTTTACAGTTTTATTTGGGCTTTAAAAATAGAGAAACTGAAGGTATTTCAAAGGCGTGAAGTGCCTTACCCATGATTTCCATTAAAAGACTTTAAGACCCACCAAGTGCTATATGAGCAAATAGTATTTACGTTTTTCCTCAAATCCCCTCCTTTGCAGATATGTGTCCTGTTGAGGACACTTCCGTAAGAATAAATGGAGTAGACTACCCAAAGTGATGAAATCAACAGTAATAGGAAGATAGAGAAGGATTTGGTTTAGTAGGGTCAAAATAATTTTGGGTATCAAAGGAACTTGGGGCAGAAATACTGTTTATAGAAGTTACACAACTCAAGGAAAGGTGAAATGTCAGGGTTTGAGATGTCACTGGATAAGTTATCTAATTCAAGTAGTGATTAAAATCATAAGGAATAAAAGTCCTGAGAGACTGGTAAAGAGTCAGAGTTCATTTGAAAGAATTCTATTCTAATGGGACCCAGAAATATGGAGCACACTAAGAGGGAGATAGAAAAGGATGACCAAGATACTAACAGAAGACATGCAAAGCTTCAAAATGTTGAGAGGGACTAGAGGCAAACCAGGCACACAATTGAAAACAAAACCTCGAAGGAAGCAGATCATGTGACAGAACAATGACAGAGACTTCATTAAAGCTCCCCATTATACTCATGTGACTAGGATATCCCCACTGATGTGTTTTTTCATATGGAAATAGAAACTGATCTCTCTGGAAATAGAAAAAGGAAAGGGCCCTATATATTTTGCTACCTAGGTGAGCCCCATTTCCATTTTTACATACTGTCATTTTAAATATGTCTTAGCAATTTCAAAATTATTTGGTGCTGGCTAAGAAACAGAGTGGTGGATCAGTGGAATATGTTAGGTACACAAGACATAGTAGTCAATAACTATAGTGATCTACTATAAAACCCGAACACTCCCACTTCTGGGATAAGAACTCACTATATGACAAAAAAACTGCTGGGAAAACTGAAAATAGTATGGCAGAAACTAGACATAGACCAGTATCTCACACCCTATACCAAGATAAGGTCAAAAGAATTTAAGCATAAAGGGTGATATAAGCAAATTAAGAGAGCAAGGAATAGTTTACCTGTCAGATCTATGGAGAAGGGAAGACTTTATGACCAAACAAGAAAGAGAGGACATAATGAAGTGCAAAATGGATAATTTCGATTACATTAAATTAAAAAGATTTCATACAAACCAAGCCAGTGTAACCAAGATTAGAAAAAAAGCAGAAAGCTGGAAAACAATTCTTACAGCCAGTATTTCAGATGAAGGTCTCATTTCTCAAATATATAGAGAACTGAGTCAAATTCATAAGAAAACAAGTCATTCCCTAGTTTATAAAAGGTCAAAGGATATGAACAGACAGTTTTCAGAGGAAGAAATTAAAGCTATCTATAGTCACATGAAAAAAATGCTCTAAATCACCATTGCTTAGAGAAGTACACATTAAAAGAGCTCTGAGGTACCACCTCAATTGGCTAATATTACAAAAAAAGGAAACTGATAAATGTTGGACAAGAAAATTGGAACACTAATGTATTGTTGGTAGAGTTGTTAACCAATCCAACTATTCTAGAGAGTAATTTAGAACTATGGTCAAAGGGCTATAAAACTGTGCATAGCTTTTGACCCAGTAACACCACTACTAGGTCTGTATCCCAAAGAAATCATTAAATAGGGGGAAAGACCCACATATATAAAAATGTTTGCAGCAGCTCTTTTTGTGGTGGCAAAGAAGTGGAAATTGAGTAAATGTCCATCAATTAGGGAATGGTTGAACAAGTTGTTGTATATGAATGTAATGGAATACTATATAAGAAATGATGAACAAGATTTCAGAAAAACCCAGAAAGAATTACATGAACTGATGCTGAGTGAAGTGAGCAGAACCAAGAGAACACTGTACACAGTTACAGCAACATTGTGTGATGACCAACTTAGATAGACTTAGCTCTTCTTAACAATATAACAATCCAAGACAATCCAAAAGACTCATGTTGGAAAATGCTATCCACATCCAGACAAAGAACTATGGAATCTGAAAGCAGATCAAAGCACATTATTTCTACTTTTTTGTCTTCTTTTTCTGTCTCATGATTTTCTCCTTTTGTTCTGATACTTCTTTCAAAACATGACTAATGTGGAAATATGTTTAACATAATTGTAGATGTATAACCTATAAAAAAAATGCCTTATGTTCATGTGTTGGCATTCTGGAAAGAGGAAACTCATTTCCCAAAAGTTGGTACCCTGGAGCAAAATCCTGCTTTCCTTGTGCTAGTTATAGTTCTGGTACATTAGATCATTTCCAAAAACATTGTCATTTTCATTCACTCATTCATTCCATACATATTTATGGATAACCTTCTATGTGTCTAGGTATTGTTGACATTTGGCCAGCATCTGCCAAGGGCACACAAAAGAAACAAGACATGGGCCCTGCCCTCATGAAATCTGACCCTTAATTATATTATCTATAGAGATGACACACAAATCTATTAAACAGGTGCAAAGCATTCCCATATATGATTAAGTGACTTAAAAATATATTGAACAATGTTGTAGGAGTGCAGAGAAAGAGGAGGGAGCAATATTGGTAGCAGTGGTCTGAGGTCAGGCTTGGAATAAGTAATCACCCCTAAACCTGGCTTCTCACTATACATTACCTTCTTGTCTAATGAGCAAATCTGCTTCTTCACACCATCCTCCTCCATTTGTGATTTCCTATATGATTGTTACTTAACCATCAGATATGCTGATCTCTGGGGCAGGGTTTTACAAACCACATAGAGAAGGTCCATTCCTAGATGGTTGAGTTAGTGGCCAGACTATTTGGATCTGGAGGGGAATCAAACCTTAAACCCACTAAAAATCAAAGCTATGCCAACTAAAGTCAAAAACAAAAAAAAATCAGAACTGCATGGATCACCAGTTATATCTGCTTCGTGGACATAAGATCCACTGGCTTGAAGACTACTATCTATGAATGCTAATTGATTCAAAATTCACACATCCAAAAGACACAAATAACTCAAAATTTCTCTGCACTCACATTTCATGACCAAGAGACAAACTACAAGTAAACCACATAATATAAGCAATTACTTTCGTAAGGGGCACACACAGCAGTTAAACATAATACAGATTCAGGACAATCTACCAACTTTCCACAATCTTAAAAGTATAACAATTGATATTCATCTCCATTTGATCCTCATCCCAATCCTTTGAAGTAGATGTTATCATCCCCATTTTACAGACAACTGAGGCTTAAAGAGCTCAAGTAATTTACATGCATTATCTCCTTAATAAAATCATGTAAGATATAGAACATAGAAGCTATTTTTCTCATCTCTTAAGGGAAAAATCAAGTGACCTGTTAATAGTTATATAACAACTACATAGCAGACAGAGGCAAGTTTTGAACCTTGGACTCAAGGTCCAATAAATAGTCTTTTCACTATACCACACTGCCTCTCTATGAGAATCAGATTCATAATGAAGACTCCAAAGCACTTATAAGACTTTGACTTCCCAAAAACTTTCTAAATCACCAAACAATGATTAAATTATGTTCAATATGGTTTTGTTGGTAGTTAACAGAATTTTATTATATGTGAGGTATTCTTAGTATTCATATTAATATAGCAATAAAAACTGGGTTTTGCATATGCTCTAAGATACATAGTATCATTAAAGCCTCACATTTATCAACTCTATGAAGTAACATTGGTATTTTTTTTATTTTCACATTTTATTTTTTCCAATTAGATGTAAAAAAAGTTTGTAATGGTTTTTTTTTAGTTTTGAGTTCCAAATCCTCTTCTTCCCGTTTTCTGCTCCCCGCCTCCTTGAGAAGGCAAACAATTTGATATAAATTATGCACGTGTAATGATGCAAAACATATTTCCATATTAACCAAAGCATTGATATTATTATTCCATTTCACAAATGTGGAAGTTGTGGCTCATGGTTATATGGCTTATGCGAGATCATATAACTAACTATTAAAGAGAATTTTAACCCAAGGTGCTGGCTTCCACAAGTTCCTCTTAGTACACGGAGTTGCCTCTTCACCACTATTTATGAAATATTATTGATCCATGCATGATATATATATATATATGTTAACTCTCAACAGACGAGAATATTCATGGGGTCATAGATTTAGAACCAGAAGGGCCAGAGAATATAACCTCCTCATTTTACAGTTGAGAGAATTGAGATAATTGCCTGAGCCACTTCACTTCATTTTCCAATGATTTTATGTTAACCAGTTCAATTCAATATTTACATTTACTTTATAATTCTCAATCAGTCTGATCCCAGGCAAATCCCCTCAAGCCTGAAATTCTCCCAAGTAGTCCCTACTCTAGTCTCACATCTCCGTCCTCTGTTCATTTTTCAAGGCTCTGTGATCAACCCCACCCTACCCCTTACCCACTCTTCCCCCCCACCTCCACCAAAAAAGAACCAGTCTATTATGTACTAGCAGCACACTGAAGTATCACTGGAAAAGCATTCACTGCCCCCTACGGAAAGCCCCCATAGAAGATAGTCAGCTGGCCACTGTTTGTCTCACTTTCCTCACAGTGGGGAGAATCAGTCAGCCTAATTTATTCCTATATCTGATCTAAAATCTCCAGAGAACTAGGCATATGTCTGAAAGCAGAATTTGGCACATTGAAGGATCAAGTGAAGAACTGGGCTTGGAAAATCTTGGCATCTTTATCAAACATATGGACTTCAGCAAAACTCGGACAATGCTTTTGAGAAAAAAAGTAATTTCTTCAACTTCGGTTCTGAAACACAAGCATACATAGAAAGAAAATGTGATCCAACTGCTTCTGACTTTACTCATCACAAAAGTGTTTAAAAGCCACAGCCAAGCATCCATAGACAGGAAGCTTCATTGACTTCCCTGCCATAAGTATGTGAATTAGAAAGTTAGCTGTCACTAGCCAAGGTGACTTTTGGAACTTGGACAGCGACTTAGGAGCACTCGGATCCAGCACTATCTCAAGAAATGCACTGAAGGGAGCTTCTGAAATTAGGTTTTTCTATCCTTAACTTTCATTCTCCACTGCCCAGTGGATATCTGTATGGATTTGTGGACAAGTTGTGCCTGGTATGCCCATGCATATAGCCTTAGGTCTCAATAAAAGCTGACATTTTTTTCCTCTCCAAGTTATACCACTGACCATTCAGATCTTCTCTACCATCCCACAGAAACCTCCTCACCCTGGAAGTTCAATCTACCCCTGGACTTCTCACATTGGAAGTACCCTTCAGTCCCTACCTTTGATTGACTGCTTCTTCCCAGAACTTCTATTTTAAAGGAAAATTTAGTCATGTATTCATTCCTCTCATGGCTGTACTTCTGACTTTCTGGACTTTCTCTACCATATCCTCAGCTGGTACTTTCTCTCCACCCTATTCACCCTTTTTAGCTTGTTCTTACACACTGTCTTCCTCATTAGAATGTAAACTCCTTGAAGTCAGGGACTCTCTAATTATGTCCAGTGCTGAGCACACTGCCTAACACATAGTAATCACTTAGGAAATGCTTTTTGACTTGTTGAAGTTCATGTTTCATTTTAAAAATTTGTATTGTATTTTGTTTTTGTTTCTTTAGTTTGATGAATAATAAGTCTGTTATGAGTGATGCTTCAAAAATGTGCACTTTTAAAAATAAAATTTCCCTGGGTACATATACCCTCATATGAAGTACACCCTGAACTCAGCTGTCAGAATCACTAACAAACCCATAATGACTACGAAGAGCCTGCTGAAATCTGCTATGGCACTGCCAAAAAGCTCCCTCCATGACACAAGAAACTATCATTTCCTATGGACATTGGTTTTCCTTTTTGTGACAAATATGGTACCCGAAAGTTATCATAGGTCACAACATGAACATGAAGCAGGAAAGTAGCATGACTATTTTTAAAAAATAAAAGAAACCTAATATCAAGATATCTGTAAAACACTCATTTCATTTTTGTCCACGTCTCCATATGAGGAGGGTGCCGCGCTCCAGAGGTCAGAGTGGGAGGCATGCAATGACTAACGGGGGCACTTCCTACTGAGTCCGCTCATCCTTCACCTTCCTCCATCATGGGCTAGCTAAGGCCAGAATAGCCGGAAAGTCCTGCCCATGATCAGACATCTGAGAATGGGGAAATATCAACTCTCTTGAGTTTCAATTTGCAACAGATGCTGAATTTCACACTCCTATGCCATGAGTCCCAGGTTCAGAATTTTTGTCTCTGCTTCTGATGGCTATTGAGAATGTGAGAATCCTGTAAAAACTGTTGTTTGCATTCCTTTATCAAATCATAGTAGACACAACCACTGAATTCAAATGGTACATCTCCTAGAACTTCTGAGTTGACCTTGACCCTATATCTGAAAGGATGCCTTCATTTTTTTCTTAGAAAAAGTACTTTTTAAAAAAAAAAAAATGAATGTTAGAAATTATAAGGAAAAATAAAATATTATTAAAGTTTTTTTAAGTATTTATTATTCTCCTTCCCACTACCCTTCTAATTGAACAATAAAAAAAAAGAAAGAAAGAAAATGCTCTGAGAGAATTTCTGGTGTTTTGGAGAATGGTGGTCTCACAGTTACTGGATGTTTTGCTTTATTCTGAATTGTATTCTTATTTTTATGTACTATTGATCTGCTTTTTGCTTTCATACTGAGTAAATGCTGCAAATAGTATCTGAGCATGCTTTCTGATTCTGTGCAGAATAGACTTCACAATGTCAAGGTCACACAACTAAGCAATGCCTGAAAAATAACGTCCAAATGTAAGTAAGGTTTTTCTTACTTGAGGTTGAGGCTCTCTGAGACAGTGCAACATAATTACACTGTACTTCTGCTTCCTTCCCACGCCTCCCCCAACTAGGACCAACCAGGGCCTGGTCAAATAACCAGATCGAGGGTAGAACAAGCCCCAAACCTGATCCAGATAGTGGAAATCAAAGTCACTTGATAGTTAAATGTGAGGACTTCATCAAGGACTGATTTTTTTTCCGGTGACTTTTTTTCTTTTCAAAGCTTCTAAAGTAAAGCCTACAGGTTGCCCTATAATTCTATGAATTTGCAGCAATCTTAATCTAGAAAAAAAAATAAGTTTTTAAATTTTTTCTCAAAAAATTTTGGTTTTTGTATTTTGTTTTTCCTGCTGGGAAGTTTCTGAATTGAACCATAATGCTTCTTAGCACCTCTGCCTGTATGCTAATATCCTCTTGTGATATTGATATGCATAGTTTTCCTATGTTATATTTTACAGAACCTTTATGCTAATTAAGTTTCCTGTTATTTTCCATTTCAGTATAGTACCTTAAATGTATGCCAATGAGTAAGATCTAATTATTTTATGCTACAGCTACAAGATTTGCTTATTATGTGTTAATGTATTGTTACTTGCTGCTTTGTATATAGATTAGAGTATTATTTAAGCTAAAATGAGTACTGTATATGTTAAAACTTTACAGTATTGGTGAGAGGTGTTTGAGGTTTGGTTCCACCAGGGACATTTGATACTACAAGTGCCAGTTGGCCCTGAAGACAATATTCAATATAGAGAGATTACAGAATGGGACAGTGAATAATTTGGGAAGATGCAAAATGCTTATTGAACATTACAGGGAGACAGAGAGACTTTTATTGATAGTCTGCAAAACTACCTGCATTGGTGACACATACTCACTAGCATCCCTAGAGAGAGAAGAGCAGGGAGAATACCTGGAAACTGATCACCAAATCCCTCACCAAAGACAGGATAAAGACAAGGTTTAAGATACTCTTGTAAAGGGAGGAGGGTCCGAAGGTGAAGCCCAGTACATTTATAGGTACGGGAGGCATCAGCTAGATATAAGGGAGGAAGGGAAAGAGAATAAACATTCACATAGCACCTACACTCATATAGCACCTACTCTGTGTCAGGCACTATGCCAAGTGCTTTACAAATGTTATCTCTTTCACAACAACGCTGAAAGATAGATGCTATGATTATCTTCATTTTACATTTGAAGAAACTGAGGCAAACAGAGGTTGATTTGTCCGGGGTCACACAGTTAGTTAAGATCTCCCTAACTCCAAGGGTGCCACCAACTGCTTCAATACGAGTCAAAGCAAGACCTTGCTACTGCCATGTCCAGCTGGGGAGGAGCCATTAGATGAGACATGCCGCAATGCAGTTACAACAGTGGATCACTGACTGAAGTGGATTAAAAGGGGGAGAGGAACTACCAAACATTCTCCTAGGACCAGTTTTTGATCCAGTGTGCATGCCGTCTGAAATCTGAAAACCCTGATGTAGAGACATTAAAAGTGCTTGCTAAGGCTAGAGAAGTCATTTATCATTGCAGAAGGACCACAGTTAAGCTCATGCTAAACTTGCCACACACATGCTCTGGACACATTTAGAAAGACTTGTTTTCTAGGCTTATCATCAAGGAAGAAATGAAACTCAAAGCCATAGATAGGGTTGGGTTGACCTCAGTATACACACTAAGTTGACAAATAGCAGGCAGAGACTGCCATGAGGCAGTCTGTACCTGACTTGACTTCAAAATGCAAAACAGAATATCAGATACTGTACAGGATATTTGAGCTAAATGTGGACTTCAGAAGGTGAAAATTAACTCTTATCCTGCAATAGAAGCAGTGAATGCCAACTGAATTGCTAGAAGAATTCTGAATTTGGAACTCAGGGGACTCAGGACCTGGTGCAAACTGGAGCTCAGAGGGCTGGTGCCTCCCACAAGCTGATTCGATCTGGCAGGGACCCTAATTTAGGAATACCAGCCTCTTTGCTGGTCTTTGCACTTGGTTCACCATCTCCCAGCTGAGTACCTTCCCAGGCCAAGTCCCATGACTAGAACAGTCATCTTCTTCATCTCTCTCTCCTGGCTTCCCTGGCTTCCTTCAAGCCTCAGCTAAAATCTCATCTTCTGCAAGAAGTCCTTACTTCTTAATCTTAATGCCTCCCCCTTGAGACAATCCCTGATCCCTCTTGTCCAGATGTTGTCAGACAGAGCCGTTTGCATGTTGTCCCTTCCATTAAACCGTGAACTTGCCTTGAAAGCAGGGGCTGTCTTTTGTTTGTCTTTGTATGCCCAGTTTAGCACAGAGCGTTGCACATAGTAGGTACTTAGTAAATGCTAGCTGCATGAGTAAGTGACTCTGGTTGCTTCCAGTCTCAACTTGCCCGTTGTGGAACAGAGCGAGAAGGCTCAGTTGCTAACCCTAAGAAAGAACAGGGCTGCCATCACTGTTCCTGTTACTCTCTCCTACTCTGACCTTGAATATGGCACTCTCCAAAGGGCAGCTAGGTGGCACAGCGGATAGAGTGCCAGGCCTAGAGTCAGGACGACCTGAGTTTACTTCTAACGTTTACCAGCTGTGTGAAACTGGGCAAATCACTTAACTGTATTGGTCTGTCTCCCCATCTGTAAAATGAGCTGGAGAAAGAAATGGCAAGCTGCTCCAATATATTTTGCCAACAAAATCTCAAAAGGGGTCACAAAGAGTCAGACATAATTGAAACGACTGAACCACAGCATCAATAACTGTGTATCTCCTTACTTCCTTTCACCAACCCTAGCCAGATCTCGGCTGCTCCCTGAAGCAAGGTGCTACAAATGAACTGAATGTTAAGGTAGAGATGGCATTTTGTCATCCTCATTCACTCACTGACTCTCTACCAGGCACAGCAAAGTCATACCTTAGAATTAGAGGCCCACTGTGAGTAAGGATTATTCCGTTCTTTGTACATGCTTTCTGAGCACCTACCACAGTACCTGGCACATAGTAGGCGCTTAATAAAGACATTGATTAACTGATTGATTGTCCTTAGATGTCATCTAATCCAACTTCCTAATTTCATAAATAATGAAGCTATGGCCCAGGAAAATTAAGTAACTTCCAGGACAGCCAGAATTTAAATACAAGTACCCTGATTAGAGATCCACCATTCTTACCATTATACCACAAAGTACAAGGATTCTCAAAACTGGTGAGTCTTTAACATAGGGCTGTGTCCTATTTTATGTATCATAATTTCAGAGCAACATAATAAAGGAAAATGTTCAGAGATACAACAAAGATGAAAAGTCTTTGATAAAATGGGGAAAGACCAAAAGACATACAGTTCAGTGATTCAAATATGAATCAATAGAAGCAGCATGGGGTAATGGGAAGAGTACTAGGGTGGTGGCTGGTCTTCCGGTCTGAAGGAAGACCCTCCTGGGGTTGGGGAATCTGAGACTTCAAGGACACATGTGTCCTTCTAGGTCCTTGGGTGCAGCCTTTTGACAGAGTCCAAGTTTTACAGAACAAATCCTTTTATTAAGAGGCTTTGTCCTGTAAAGTTTGGATTCAGTGAAAAGGTCCTACTTGAAGACCTAGAGGATCACATGTGACCTTGGGGCAGCAGATTTTCCACCCCTGCTAGTCTATTCTCCACTCACTGGTTGAATTGATCTTCCTACTCTATAATCTCCAGTGGATCCCTATTACCTCCAGGATCAAATCTTTTCTTTGGCTTAGACCTTGGACCCTGGAAGCACAGAGAACCTTCATCTTATACCAGTTAGACCTTGGACCCTGGAAGCACAGAGAACCTTCATCTTATACCAGTTAGACCTTGGACCCTGGAAGCACAGAGAACCTTCATCTTATACCAGTTAGACCTTGGACCCTGGAAGCACAGAGAACCTTCATCTTATACCAGTTAGACCTTGGACCCTGGAAGCACAGAGAATCTTCTTTTTATACCAATTAGATCACTTGCTGACCAGGCATGCTTCCAGCAGTTCACCATCTCTTCACCTTTTATCTTGTTCCTTGCACTTGTGCCACAGTCCCTCCCTTCCGTCCTCTCCAACTGACATCCTACCTTATTCCAAGACATAGTTCAAACTTCATCTTCCATGTATCCCCAAGTTATGTCAGCCAGAGGTCATCTAGGCTTCACCTGATCTATAGACCTTTGAACATCTTATGCCCTTAACTGTTCTCATTGATATTAACTTTGTGTACATGTAAGCGATGATTGAGTTTTGTATCCACAGAAATTATATGAAATATGATTTGAAGTTAGATTGGTAGGTAATGTCACAGATAAAATTGCTTGTAGAGTAGGGCAGTGGGGGGTGTTAGCCACCTGATAATCAGTATATCTAAGATAGGGCTCTTTTCCTTTGTTCTGAGAAGGTCTTTTTCCATATGTCAAAAGAATTCCAGGTCAGGTGTCACTCACAAAGAATGAGGTCCATTCACCTGGACCCTGCCTTAGATCATGGGACTTTTTATCATGGATAAACTGGTTTCCAATCTTCAACTCACAGTTTTTGTCAATTCACTTAACAAAAATTCCCTTTTCATGCTATCTGAAGCAGACAAACAAGGAAGAGACCAAAAGTATTTTTTGACTTGGCATTTCCTGTATTAAATAAAGAATAAAGTATATGAGGATGAAAGGGAGGAGATTGAAATATGGAAATGAGAAGATGTAATCAGGCGGTGTAGATTCATGAGGGGGTGGGGTTTAGGTGTAAGTGCTCAGTAATCCCTGCCTATTAATTAGTTGCATAGGAGAAAGGAAAGGGGAAGGAGGATGGATTATAATGAAGGAAGCCAATGACTAGTTTAGAATACACAGAGCTAAACAGGACAGAGAATGTTCCAAATGCTAAGGTTTTTTCATTTCTTTTCCCTAGCTAAGAACTGAGCCAAAAGAAAAATAATTTTGTGGTTGTGATTTTTATTAATAACTCTGCCTAAATAGTAGAGGTTGATGGACTATGAGGCTTAAGACTATTTGCCTCTAAGCTATGAAGTTATGCAAAAGCAAGACTTAAGTGTCTTAGAATGAAGGAAGCTTCAGGTCTCCAGTTGGAAGACCAGAGTAGAGGCATAGATCAAGAAAAGGCCATGCCCCTGGTGCACCTGTTGTCAGGAGAAAGGTGTGGTCTGGGAAGACTGGCCATATCCAAAAGAAAATTCCCCAAATTCCAAAGTGTGAGGGCTACTCTGCCATCTATACAGTTAAACACTTCCTCAAAGAACTATCAATTGATTGCACTTTTAATTCAAGAAATATTTATTAGGCCCCTACTGCATTCCCTTTCTGCTGAGTCAAGTCATGGATCATTTTTGAACTGGTTGAAATGAATTCCTAGAAGAATTCAAATTTTTGAGGTAGCTCAATTTTTTATTTAAATAGTGTATTTTTTAAAAAATTATGAACTTAATATTAACACCCAAGAAAGATCATTTCAATATATAAAATAAAACAGAAAAAGAAAATTATATATGAAACCATGAATCTCTATTTGTGCAACTTGATTTTTTAAAGTATTCAGTAAATTTAACATGCTACTTTCAAAGTTATTTGCCTTACCTATGTTTCCTTCTGAATTTCCTTCATGTTCCTTAAGGTCTTCAAATGACCTTTTCTTTTTTCTTTCCTTTGTTAACATTATCCCAAGCTCTCCTCTCCCTTGCCCAATCAACTCTACAATTAAGAAAAAAGAAAAACAAGATCCTTGTAACTAAAAATGAAGTCAAGCAAAACAAATCCACATATTGGTGCGACCATATCTATTAAAACTATTGTCCCTGTCAAACGCTCAGCAGAAAGAATAGAAAATGTGGCTCTCAAAATGGAGAAAATTTGTGTAATTATTTTGTTGTTGCTGCTGAGTTGTTTCAGTCATGCCCAACTCTTTGCGACTCCATTTGGGTTTTTTGTGGCAAAGATACTAGAGTGGTTTGCCATTTCCTCCTCCAGTTTATTTTACAGATAAGGAAACAAGGTTAAGTGACTTGTCCAGGGACACACAGCTAGTAAGTATCTGAGGCCAGATTTAAACTCAGGTCTTCCTGACTCCAGGCCCAGCACTGTGCCATAGTTGTCTTTAAAATGTTGTGTGTATATGTACATATGTGTATAAATCTGCATATGTATCCGGGGACTTAGAAAATATGAACTGTATACCCATAAAGAAAAGATTGGTGCTTATTCCGCACTTAGTTTGCAATCCTCATCTCTTCCCCAGTCACATCTTCTGTTGAC
Organism: Bettongia penicillata ogilbyi; assembly: GCA_023548195.1. Taxonomy (NCBI): domain Eukaryota; kingdom Metazoa; phylum Chordata; class Mammalia; order Diprotodontia; family Potoroidae; genus Bettongia; species Bettongia penicillata. Next base: position 902,413 of record JAJHZJ010000468.1, read on the forward strand.
ATTTAGATATTAGTCTTTTTCTGGGACTTGTGCATCTTTTGAAAGAATCCTATTAAAAATACCCATTAGTGGCTGCAACCAGCTCAGAAAGAAAGATCTGGTTTTTTCTGCTTATTGGAGTTTAAGGTCAGGTCCACCCCCACCCCACCCCCATACACACACACACACACACAGAACGTTGAGGCAGTCTGATTGAAAAAGCCCAACAGTTCATCAGCATCAAGGCAAGTATTATAGTTCAAGCAGCTTGCTTATTGACTGAACTCCTTACTTCCGGATGGCAATTTTCAGTGTGCAGAGCGCTGGCTCACCAGGCAAGCTGCCCACTCAACCCTTTCATGCAAGACCTTAAATGCAGGCTTTCTAAAACGTGTGTGTTTTCCAGGGCAGCGAGCGGCATTTACTACGTAGACAGCCTGAGTCACCCTCAGTCTTCCTTTGCAGGAGCCTCCCTGAAGAGTTCCTGAAAATGGCCCAAAACAACATTTTTTTAAAAAGAGAAGAATGATCTCACCTTGCCTCTGCATAGCTTATTTGTCTCTACATAGTTTTTTTGTTGCTTGAAGACACTTGGCTGGTTTCCCTCATCTGAACCATTTTCAGAAACTTTCCCATCATGTCCTCAAAACAACATATAGTTACAGAAGGGCAGCTGAAAGATGAGATTGATATTAATTTTCTTTTAGCTACATGTTCATTTCTTAAGCCTACAGAGTAGCAATCTACGACACAGAGATCAGGCATATTCCAGTCCTGGGGCAGGGGTAGGAGCTGATATGGGGGGACATTCAAATTAAACTACAGAGCTCTAAAGCTGGAAGGGGACTTAGATACAATCTAATCCAACCCCTCAGTTTTATAAATATAGAACCTGAGGTTAAGAGGGATTAAGAGAATTGCCCAACCAAGGTCACCCAGTTAGGCTAGTTAGTAGAAAAACTGGGATGAGAATTTAATTCTCTTAAAAAAAAAAAAAAGAATTTAGTTCTCTTTCCTGACTCCCAGTGAAGTGCTGGTTCCATTATACCACAATACTCTCTTCAAGCTTTGAAAGAAATTAGGTTAGGTTTAAAAAAAATAAGACAATTTGGTAAGAATGCTTTTTAATAAAAAGCAGAACTTAGATAGTTCTGTGGCTTTTTGGACTGCATGTCATGACTAGAATGTCACACCTCATTATTATGTCATGGGGAAAGTTAGAAAAATGTTTATAAATTCGTTTTCAAAAATCATTGTGACAGAAAATAATTAATCTAAGAAGGGAAACTGATTGATACTTTAAAAAAAATTTTAATTTTTTAATTAATTAATTTGTTTTCAGTTTCCAACAATCACTTCCATAAATTTTAAATTTTCTCCCTCTCCCTCCCTGAGACAGCATGCAATCCACACATACATTCTTATTAACCACATTTTCACATTAGTCATGATACATAAAAGAACTAAAATGAATGGAAGAAACTGAGAAAACAAAACAAAGCATAACATAACAAAGGAGAAAATAATCTGTTTCTTTCTGCATTCCAACTCTATAGTTCTTTCTCTGGATGTGGATGGCATTTTGCATCAAGAATCCTTTGGAAATGTTTCAGGTCCTTACATTGCTGTGAAAGGGCTAAGCCTATCAAAAACAGTCCTCAAATGTGTGGCTCTTACTGTGTGTAATGTTCTCCTGGTTCTGCTCATTTCACTCAGCATCAGTTCATATAATTCTTTCCAGGTTTTTCTGAAGTCCATCTGTTCATTTCTTGTAGCACAACAGTATTCCATTACATTCATGTATCACAACTTGTTCAATCATTCCCCAATTGATGGGTATCCCCTCAATTTCTACTTGTTGGCCACCACAAAAAGAGCTGCTATAAATATTTTTGTACATGTGGGTCCTTTTCCCATTTTTATGATCTCTTTGGGATACAGTCCTAGAAGTAATAGTACTGGGTCAAAGGGTATGCACATTTTTGTAGCCCTTTGGGCATAGTTCCAAATTGCTCTCCAGAATGGTTGGATCAGCTCACAGCTCCACCAACAATGAATTACTGTTCCAACTCTCCCACCTCTTCTCCAACATGTATCATTTTCCTGTTTTGTCACGTTATCCAATCTGATAGGTGTGATATGGTACCTCGGAGTTGTTTTGATTTGCATCCTGATTGATACTTTTTTTGCCTAATGTAACCACATTAAATACATTTTTGTAATGAGGCCGTTCTCCACATGTAGTATGGGGTTGTCATTGTGTGGTTTAGCTGAGCCAGCAGAATTAACATCCCTAATCTCTTCTTCCCTCACTGTTCTCTAAGAAAAATGTTATTTCCTGCCAGGAAGGGAAGCAGGAGGTTGGGGTCAGAAAGCTTAGTCACTCTACTTTCCTCAAAGAAAAGGGTTACCAGATAAGAATTATATCTGTCTGCTCCCTAGAATGTCCTTAGTCTAGGAAATATAGTTTTCAGGTTCAAGCTAAACTTATGATTACTGCTCATTAGTCGAGAAAGGAAGACTCACACTTTATAATCAAGGGTTGACTGCCTTCCCACCTAATACCAGTTCCATAATAAACACACATAGCAATTAACAAGAACAAAACCATTTATTCAAGTCGATAGCAAAACAGAAATCAAAGTGTGTGTAGGAAAATATATACCAGATGATACAGAGTAAGGAACTCTCCCATTAGAAGCAAGGCAACTCAGCTCAAGCAAAAGACAGTTCTAGATCTCACCCAAAGGGAAATTCCTCAAAGTCTTAAGTGTGGAAAGCTGGAGTGATGGAGACTGCTAACTCTTCTCACTTTGGATTCTTCTTAAAGTCCTGAAGTAGGGGTGGCATCGTCCATCTTCTCTCTCAAAACTGGAAATCAATGCACCTGAAGTTACTGCTGAGCCCAAAGAGACTGCTGACGAGACTCTGAGAGATTTGAAGTCCCCTGGAGATGGTGGGGGTGGGGGGGAGAAGGGAGGCTGAATAACCAGGAAGTTTCCTACTTTGCCCCACCCATTGCTCTCTACCAATAAGGGTATAGTATTGGGATTTTTTCTAGGGTTCCATGTAACTGCAAAATATTCTCTTTCTGTCTTTCATTTCTTGAAGCCTTTTATTTACACTACATTTATTTCTGAAAACACTCTTTTGTCACAGCAAACCTTCCCTTGTCACAGAGGGACACTGACTTCACTGGACAGAGTATACAACATTTCATGCAATATTCAATACAGTGTATATTCGATAGAATATTTCATAGTCTCTCCAAAAAAGGAAAACAATTCATTTCCTCATCTCTTCCTGGGAACCACATTGTTCATTATAATTATGTATTGTTCATTTTTTTATTATAGTTTCCATTTCCAATGTTGTAGTCACTGTCTTCTCCAGTAGATTGGTCTTCAATCTCTCCCTGTCTATTAGCTGCTTCCAGACTGCCTTCAAACATGCCCATGTCTCCCGTATTCTCAAAAACAAATAATAAACCTCTCGCTCCATCCATCCATCCATCCATCCCTATTAGCTATTGATCTCTGTTTTCTTCATTTTGTGGCTACAGTCCTAGAGAAGGCTGTCTGTAATCAGTGCTTCCACTTCTCTTCATACCTTCTTACCTCTCGATAGTTTGACTTCTGACCAAAACTACTGTCTTCAGAATTACCTACTACCTCGTTATTGACAAGTCTAATGGCCTCTTCTCAATCCCTAGCCTTCTATGAGGCAGCTAGGTGACTTAGTGAATAGACTGCTGAACCTGGAGTTGGGAAGACTTTAACTCAAATCTGGCTTTAGATGCTTTCTAGCTGTGTGACTCTGAGTAAGTCACTTCACCTCTGTCTGCCTCAGTTTCCTCAACTTTAAAATGAGAATCCTAATAGCACCCACCTCATAGGGTTCTATGAGCATCAAATGAGATGATATTTATAAAGTGCTTAGCACAGCACCTGCCATATAATAGGCACTTAAATACCCATTGCTTTATTCCTTTTATGTAGTCTTAACACTGTCAGTCACCCTCTTTTCCTTGATACTCTCTTCTTTCTAGGTTTTCATCACATTTCCCTCCCAGGTTCTTCTGTCTGAATGCTCCTGTGAATCCCTTGCTGGATCTTCATCCACATCCCCCTCACTAACGGTGGATATCCCCCAAGGTTCTGTCCTAGATCCTCTTCCCCTTCAACACTATTTCTTTTGGTGATCTTGTCAGCTCCCATGGATTCAGCTATCATTTCTATGCAGATGATTTACAGATTTAGTTATCCCTTCCACATCAAGGGGATTAGGAGTCTCTGTAATCTGGAAAATCTGCATAAAATTGTTTAGCCTTCCCTTTATGCCAGAAAAGAAATCTGTGTTTACAGTACCCTATTGTAATATTTGGGTTGATGTTATACAATACTATACTGAGATTTTATGCATTTCTGAGTTTCTAAACTTTTCCTTTGTCATTTGCTGGCCTTCACATGTCATCTGTGGCTTCCACAAAACTCCCCCAAAATTCCCATTTAATTTCTTATGCCAACCCACAATATATCAAAACCATGATGAGGAAAGCCATGATGTAGAAGAGGTAACTGTACTTGTCCAGATCTAATAATAATCCAATCTAACTTTCAACTCCCTATTACACATCTGTAACTAGACATCTTAAGCTCAACATATAATCCAAACATAGATTCAAAATAGAATTAAATCTCTTCCCCTATACTCTCTCCTCTTCCAAATTCTCTATTACTGTGAAGGGTACTACTATTCTCCAAGTCACCTAGGTATCATACTCAACTACTCACTCTCTCTCACTTCCCTATATCCAATCAGGTCCCATGTCCTGTCTTTTCTACTTTCATAAGATCTCTTGTAGATACCTCCTTCTCTGTACTAACATGGTGATCACCCTGGTGAAGGTCTTCTGCTTGGTTTACCTGCCTCAGCTGTCTCCCCACTCCAGTCCATCTTTCATTCACCTCTCTAACTGATCTTCCTATAGCACAAATCTGACCATATCATCCCTCCTCCATTCAAAAAAAACTCCAGTAGTTCCCTATTGTCTCTAGTAGCAAATATAAAATGCTCTATTTGCCTTAAAAAGTCCTTCATAACCTGCTACCTTTCTAGTCTCTTTTACAGAATAAGCAAGCCCTTTGTTTAGTTTTTTGTTTCCACAAACAGTACTGCTATGTATAGTTTGTTATGAATGGGACATTCACTTCCCATGTCCAACAGTGTGCTCTCTGGCTTAAAGGGTATAGATATTTTGATTACTTTTATTTCATGTAATTCCAAATGGTTTCCCAGAATGGTTACACTAATTCACATTTCTGCTACCATTCTATAGAACTAATGGGTGGGCCTCTTCTCACACAGCCCTTCCAACACTGATGATGTCTATCTTTCATTGTTTTTGCAGATTTCTTAGGTATCTGGAGAGTCCCTGAAGTGGTATTAGCTTACATTTATCTAACTATAAATGGACAGGTAGGTGGCACAGTAAATAGAGTGCTGGGCCTGGAGTCAAGAAGACTCGTCTTCCTGAGTTCAAATCCAGCCTTAGACACTTAGTAGCTATGTGACCCTGAGCAAGTCACTAAGTCCTGTTTGCCTCAGTTTCCTTATCTGTAAAATGAGTACAGAGGAAAATGGCAAACCACTCCGTATCTCTGCCTTCCTCCAAAAAATGGGATCACAAAGAGCCAGACATGGCTGAAATGACTGAACAACAGCTATAAATGATTTGGAGCAATCTTTCATATGTTTGTTAATTATTTGTGCATCTTTTAATCAACCAAATATTTATTAAGCTTCTATTATTTATCAGCCTTGGTAAAAACAAAGACAAAAGTAAAGTAGTTCCTGCCCTCAAAGGTTTTCCACTCTCATGGGTGAGAAGGGGCAGTGATAACATGTCCATAATATTGACATAAGGTAATTTGGAAGGAATAGCACTGGCAATTTGGAGGGGAGGGTGTCAGGAACATAGGGGCAGAACTTGATCTATCTTAAGGAAAACCAGAGATTCTTAGAGGACAAAGTAGGGGAAGAGTACTAGCCAGGAATGCACCAGCCAAGACAAGGGCCTGGAGAGACCAAATGTAGTGACACATGAGGGGAATAATAAGAAAGGCAGATTCATTGTGCCACTGATAGCGTGAAGAGGACTAAGTAGTATGGAATAAGCATGGGAAAATAGTGTCGTGCCAAGCAAAACAATTGTAGATTGACACCTTGAGGTAATAGGGAACCACTGAAGTCTCTCGAGTAGGGGAGTGACCTTGTCAGTCAGACATCCCCTTTAGGGCAATCACTTTTGCAGCTGTGAGTGGTGTGGAAAATGGATAGGAGTGGGGCCATAATTGCAGCAGAGAGACCTCAAGGTCACGGAAAGCTATAGTTCAGGAGACATGTGATGAGGACTTGAACTATGTGGGTAGAGAAAAGGGAATGGATATTAGCTGTGCTGGTGGTAAAGAGAAGATTCTTTTAAGAGATGTTCATATTTGACCACTTTTATCTGTTGGAGAATTGTTTTCTGTTCTTTTGTTTTGAAGATTTTAATAATAAATTGCAGTGAAAGGATGCTGAGCAACCATCTATATCCTATGCAATATAAACTCCCTGAGAATAGGGGCTGAGTTGCTTTTTTTTCGTCTATCTCCAGTGCCCAACACAGTGCCTGATATAGCAGGTACTTTATAAGTGCTCATTGGATTGAATTGAATTGATACCAAAGGAAAGTTTTTATTATCAGTGATATTACTGTGTATGCTACTTCTAAGTCATTTCTTTTTTCAAGTCCTTTAACATATGGATACTTATTAGTTACAAAATTCTGGTCTTCAGAAAAGACCTTAGTGATTAGATAGGTCAGTAGTTTATAGCCCCTTTTGTGCCTTGAATTCCCCCAGGCAAACCTACGGACTTCTTGGAATGTTTTTAAATGTATACAATGCAATACATAGGATAACAAAGGAAAACAATTATATTGAAATAATGATGCCTTCTTTTTCCTCTCTAAATTCACAGACCCCATATTAAGTACCTTGGTGTTGATCTAAGGTCACATAACTGGTAAAAGGAAGAAAAGCTGAGATTCAAACTCAGGTCTTGTAATATTAATGTAAGGTTAATGATGGGTGGAACAAAGAGTGTCCTCCCTGACTATTAAAAGGTGTCAGATACCTTTTGTTAATTTCTAATGAGGTACTAGGTCAGGAGGGGTTGTGCCCTCTGGCTCTGAAAAGTGTATATACTCTGAGGTGAGGTTTTACTTTGGGGTTTATTTTGTGGAAGAAGGTTTGAGTGTCAGATCAGATGCTGGGAATCTGCTAAGGAGCCCCTTCCTCCCACCCTTTGAAAACCCAGATGTTGGTGCTTCTCTCTCTGGAAATGATATATGTGTTGTCTATGGTCAAACAGAAGCGCGGTCTGTTGGTCTTTCTGTTTGTAATTTCTGCTTGTAATTTCTGTTTGTATTTTCTGTGAAGTTCAGGGTGTAGATTTTTCCCCCTGAACTAAGTGAATGATATATGTGCTTGATTAAAATAGATTGCTGACCCGGCAAAAGTTACTTTCCTTTTACAAAAGTGGATTTAAGAACCTGTACAGCAGGCCCTCCTGTGTATGTCGGGGTCCTTGCTTTTACAGGTCTTCTGACTCCAAGTCTGATACATGTATGTATACACTCACATAAGTATGGTAGAATTATGTAGTGAACTGAACTTAGAGGTGGATTTTTATTTCAGTATCAATGACCCATCTTTTTTCAAATGCATAATTTCTTACACTATACTAGATCCTATCATAATCAGAGCCCTATCCAACAACCAAGTGAAGGAGATGACCACACTTGCTACTTCCATTAATGGTATATGTACCCAAAAACTCAGCACCTTAAGGGTGCTGTAAATTTTATAGATTTTGAAAATCCTAAAGAGGCACAATACTTTTTTTCCACCAAGAAACTCTCTGATCTTAGATGGGAAATGACAAACAAATGAAGCTGGCACTACAAGATCAAGCTACAGGTATCTCTAAGGAGCTTTGGAAAGTGCTCAATAAAGGGCTAGGCTTGGAGTCAGAAGGCTCTGGGTTTATACCCAGTGTCTGATGCTTACTACTTGGATGACCATGAGCAAGTCATTTGAACCTCACTTTCCTTGACCATCAAGTGGTGAAAATACCTAAAGTATATACTTCACAGGGTTATTGTGAGACTCAACTGAAATAAAGTGTTTTGAAACTTTAAAGCTATATAAATGTTGGTTATTACTATCACTCTTCTGTCCTACCACAGGACATTCAGTGTACACACTCCAAGGAGGATATTAAATCTCCTTGAACATAACAGGCAGCCATAAATAAATACTGGGCAACAGTAATACAGGCTGAAAAAAGCATCCTGGAAACTGATTTGGCCATTTAAAATAGGACTTGCTAAAGGTAACAGTATACTTTCCCCAAAAAGTACCTTTGTGGTACAACATTAGTATTTGTAAAAAATGCTACCGCTTGCTGCCCAGGGGCCTGTAAGGACAGAGCTGTGCACTCAACGGTGGGCACAATGATGCCAGGCAAGAGACTCTTGAATCAGAAGTTAGTATTTCAAATGCAGGGAAGCATTCTCTAATCCTCTCAGAGGGATACATGAGGAACTGCTAAATTTCAAAGTTCAAACTTCTTCCCTTTGCCTTTGTCTGGTAATGCTTTATGTTTTTTAATCAGAAAAGCAAAGGATATGGGGGGTGGGGGGGTGGGCAGGGAGTCAATTCTTTCCATTCTCTGCCAAATTCTGTGTTTTCTCTTTCCCCTGCTACCCCAGGCATCAAGGCAAACCTCCTTCAGAGTTAAAGGAGACTAGCTGTCCTCTTGGCTCCAGTGGATGCCACTCCTTAATTGGCTGGAGGACCACTTTTAAAGCAAGACTAAGGCACTCCACTCCCCTAGAGACCAAGCCAACTGCCTCTGTTCTGACAGGGCCTTGTTATAACCTAAAGCATATGCCTACTTCCATGCACAAGTAATTTCAGAGTCAAATACACCAAAAAAGGGTTAAACACATTCCTCCAAAATATGACAAGGGAGGTCTCCCGGGGCTCTGCAGGTGCAGAATTACAGCTTGCCATATATAATCACTGCCACTGATTCCACAGCCTCTGATCAGGTCTTCAATGACAGCAATAGGTCTAAATGCAATTTTTAAAAAGGCTTTTTTTTGTTTTGTTTTTTGGTAAACTGTGTTAGCACAGAGCTGGGCACACAGAAGACACTTGGAAGAGATCTGGTTGATTTTAATAGATGTTATCAACACTTTTATTTTTCCCTTCCCTTTTCCTGTCTAGGGTTTTCCTAACCCCTGCCTAGCGACACATTTAGGCAACTCAGTAAAGGACACACTCATCTGCTATAGTAATGTCCAGATTATCCTGTCCCTCTGGAGGATGTGTCCATATCTTATTATTCATGTGGAACCTGTCCACAGTCTACTGGACTCAGTCTTAAGAAGAATTTACCTTGCCAGGTTTTATTCAGCCCCATGAGGTCACTATTCAGTCAAAATAAAAGCATACTTTTTATATAGGGTTAAGATCTTGGAGTTCATTCTGCTCTAACCCCCTCATTTTACATTTGAGGAAAGTGAGAAGCAGACTAGTGATGTGAGATGCCCAAGGTCACCCAGTAATTCTATACACAAGCCAAGATCTGAATTCAAGTCCTCTTCACTCAAAATCTACTGTTTTAACACACTTCAGTGACTCAGGAAATTTAAACCTAGAGGTTAAATTACTTGCCCCAGATCACCAAGCTGATCCATGCCAGAATTTAAACTCAGGTCTTTTAACTGCCCTTTCTACACAGACCATGGGGTACCGGGGATTGAGAAGGGGGAGGGAGGAGGGGAAATGTTGGGAGAGGGCATAGAACAATAGCTGGGAGTATTAGGACAGGGAAGAGAGAGATCTTTCACCTGACCAATAAAACAGAAGTGGGGAAGTAGAGGCTTCTCCTGTTGGCATGTTATACAACACATGTACATTGAAATACAGATGTTCTTTCTTTTTTTTTTATTTAATCACAACACATCAGTACAACAGAGATCAAACCCAATCCAATGGAGGCCACTTAAAAATATACCTTTGAAAGAAATAAACCTGTTTAAAATGCTACTTTCACAGATGGAACCAAATTAAACAAACCATAACAAGAATGCAGAAAAGCCCTTAACGTCTTCAGTAACAAAATTCCTGTGCACCACGAAGTGACACATAATAGTTTTCCAGGTGAAAGAATACTTGGGGAGGGGAGATTAAACATTCAATGTTTCCACAAGACTACTTCAATGGATGACCTCTAGCACACCAGGATGATTATCCATTGTAATGTTTCAAATGAATTTGAAGTTCTTAAGAATGAGGATATTCATAACAATGGCCAGAGCATGATAAATTCAGGCAGGCTATATTCTATAACTGTAGTCTCCCAGCTACCTTTTCTTCTCTCTCCTCCCCTCCCAATAGCTTACACCAAGACCCATCAAATCCTGACCTGTCACACTTCTGCTAGGCCAGGAGTGATTATTCCCTAGGTGAAAGTTGTCAATCACACCACACACCTAACAATTTAGTAAAGGACTCAAATTAAGAACTTACAAAATTCACTCCTTTGCTACAGGAGAAAGACAGCTCATTCTTTTCTTGGATGAAATTGATTGTTCTGATTTGTCAACGCTTTGTTCAGAAATATAAAAATCAAAATATAGATTATTACCCCCCCCCCAAAAAAAGTGGTAATGTCTTAAAGAACATCTTAATCTGTCAAAATATTCACAAGCAGAATTTATGTTAACGTTGAGCATAGTGGTTTGGAAAAAAATCTAAAATGTTGTAGCTAAACAAGAAAAACATAACAAAACACTAAATTAAAAGTTCCAAAGTTTTCAGGCAAAAGTGAAATCATTTAGAAACAATGATACATGTTTACAAAGTAGATTAGACACTTAAGTACAAACCCATCACAGGATGTTGGTTTATACCCCCCACTGCAATTTAACATTTTGGACAAGTTTAGCAACTAATTAAAAAAAAAACTAATACAAAAAGTAAAAACCAAAAGGAGAGAGAAAAGAAAACCAACCAATTTTTATAGTTCTTAACAAATTTTATCTAAAAATGTACCTTTTTCCTTATGTTTTAAAGGTGAGTTGGCAACAATCCAGCTCAGCTGGATTTTTAAGTTTTCCCCCATCCCTCCCTAAAGCTTTAGTTCTTTAAAAAGCTCCAATCTCAGTCCCCCAGGGTCTGTAAGGCTTGCCAAGGTTTGTTGCCTGTGTTGGTGTCGAAGGGCTCAGTGAATTCGGGGACAATAAATGGAAAGAACCAAAGGAGAAGGGGAACGCAGATAGGGATGCCATGGAAGAGAGCAGAGGAGGAGAGAGTTTGGAAGAGGCGGTAACCACAGGGAGCACGGGTCCAAGGCTGCCATTAGGGGGCACTCTCAAGGAAGTGGTGTCAGCCTGGGCTGCTGTCATTCTCCCCTGGTGGTGGGGTTCTGTAGAAGATGCCGTAGTGCTGCTGCTATTGCTGTGACCATTCTGGGGCGGCGGCGGTGGTGGCAGCAGCAAGGGATGAGAGATGTGAGGGGGATGTCCAAAGGCACTGCCCCAGGGAATATGTCCAATGCCTGTGTGCGCACTATTGGCAGCTTCCCGCTGAGAGGCGTAATTGTTGAGATGAGAGACAAGTCGAACCCGGAGAGGATCAGACGTGTCTAGCCCTTCAATGATACTAAGGTAACGCGCAACTTCAGCCAGGCATTCTCTAAATCCTAAACTCCGGTAGTCCATGGCAAGAGCATGAGCATCAAAATAGCCTGAGAAAACAGGAACAAAAGGAAAACCTCAGGTCACTGCTATAAATATGCTGCTACATCTTAATCATACTCCTCCCTGACAAATGCAGAAAGCATCAACGATAGGCAGCTTCTACTGGAAAACCAAGTAAATATTTTCCATATTTCTTCATATACATCAGAATGTCTAAGGTCAAACAAAAGTATTTCATTTTGAATTAACAGTATATGCTTGCTAATGGCTTATGTTCAAAGTCCATTTACCAGCGATACCAAGCAGAAAGTAGAATTATACACTACTAGATGATGGCACTACGTTCATTCCTTTTAATGCTTTCCTTCAATGCCAGAAAAATGCATCCAGCCCTGAGAACGCACAGCACAGTGAAATTCACCAAACACACAGTTGAAGAATGTTATCTATCATCATGGGGATTTTACAGACATTTAGTCGTCATTCAAGTACTTCTAGTTTACTTATGTATAGACAGTTATTTTATTTCTCCATTAGACTGTCCTTTCTGTGACAAGATATTTTTCTTCAAAGAAATGACAGCCTGGTTTGTTTGCTTTTTTAAAACCTCCTGGATGTGTAGATAAGGAGAAACACCACTTACTTTAAGGGGAAAAACACATTTCTCTCCCCAAATTACTGTGGATTAAGGAGAGCCACTTCATTTGACTCAATGCTGTCACAGCTCTAGAGAGCCTCAGACAGCAGTCATTTTCCAAAAGAAGGCTCTATTTATATTCCGCACTGGTATAATTTGCTGTCACTATAAAATGGTAGACATACTACATAAAGTCTCAAGAAAATGTGAAAATTGTACTGATACACATACAAACTGCACACACACATTTATACAGAGCCATTAATTTTCTCCCTAACCCCAAAGTCAGTGGTGAACATAAGATAACAAGCTGCATAGGATACAAATGAGCAGTGCCAAGGCTCCTTCTTAAAGAAAACTCTCTTCCCTCCACTTCCACCCAAGATATTAATGGGCTTTACCTTTTCCCCCCGCTGAATGCAACATTTTGAGATGATCCACAGTCATCTGCAGAATTTCTGCTTTTTCTAATTTAGCTGATCCCTATGAAGAAGGGGAAAAGTTAAATTTGGTAGGATATGTATTTGGTGATAACATCCAAATAAGTTAGGAGTATTCAGTTCTGAAGCAACAAAGCACTCTTCCCACACCCCAAAGGTTAAAATCAGTTCATGAAAGTCACAAGGCACCGCACTGATCATTCCCCTTACTCCATGCCTTACCTGCTTTTCAAAAGCACTGGGCACCAGTCTTCTCAGCTCCGACAAACTGTTATTGATTCGATCCCGCCGGCGTTTCTCAATGATCTAACCCGAAGCATGCAAAACAAAAGAACTTCCATTAGTATCAAAAATTCCGATGGGAGAGAAACAGAAACACAGAGACAGAGAGAGAGAGAAAGAGAGAGAGACAGAGAGAGGGGGAGAGGGAGAGAGGAAGACAGAGACAGAGAGACAGAAACAGAGACTGAGAGAGGGAGACGGACAGAGACAGAGAGAGGGAGACAGAGACAGAGAATACCGCTCACGCGCAGACTCACCCCTCGGCGACGCTTCCTGGCCAGGATCTGAGAAGACGCTGACGGGGACGCGGAACCCGGAGCCGAACTCAAGTTTCTGAAATAAACACGCAATCACCGTGAAGTTAGCCCGGGGAGGACGGCATTTACGGCCGCCGCAGGAGCCCGGGAGCCCGCGGCAGCAACTTGCAACGTCAGGGGTTTAAACTCGGATGCGGCTGCCACTACGCAGGGCCAGGATGCCCTGGTCCAGAGCCCCCGCAGGAACGCACTAGAGGGCGTCCCCCGCTCTCAGCCTGGCACGGCGATCGTGCACCCGGAGGCTATCCGCAGCGCCGTCGGCAGAACCAGAACCACCCTCTCCCAAGAGCAGAAGGGACTCCGGGGGCTGATGCCCCTGGACAACATCCCCGACCTCCCGGGAGGAGGCCCTGGTCCCCGGGGGCCGTGCCAAGCGGGCAGGTCCTTGGCCCTCGGCGCGGAGCCCCCGGCGCACCCTCGCTCCTCACCCATTCTCGTCGGCGCTCTCCTTCTCCACTTCGATGGTCTCGTCCAGCTCGCTGTCGGAGGAGCTGGAGTCGGGGTGCACGCGCTTCATGCCGGCGCTCGCAGCGGGCACCAGACGGGCGGGCAGGGAGGAGTTAACCCCGGCGGCGGCGCCTCGGTGCGCTCGGCGGCTCGGGCTGCGCGCACACACTGATCCCCCCTCGCCCTGGCCCTCCGGTTAAAACTCAACCATCCCTTTCCCACGCTGCGCCCCTTCCCAGGGCCCAGGGGAGGGCGGGGGAGGAGCTGGGGGGGGCTCCCCGGCGACTTTCTCCTCCTATAAATCCAATCCTGCTTCTCAACACGCTGATTGACGGCCGCTCAGGTGGCCGAGAACGGGGGGAGGGGAAGCGGGGCCCGCCCCCTACCTCCGCCCGGCCCGCCCCTGCCCGCCCCGCCCCCGCCTGGCGGCTGAGCGCCGGCCGCGGCTGGGGGGTGGGGGCCGGGACACCGGCTCGCCGGCGGCCCGGGCCCGCCCCGCCCCGCCTCGCGCGCTCCGATTGGTCTGGCCGCGCGCCAGGGCCAAGCCCGCAGCGCCACCGGAGAGCCGCACGCGCCGCGGGCCGTGGGAAAGTGCCTGGGTCCAAGGCCGCCAGCCAATCGGGGTCCGCCAGGGGCGGCGGCGGCGGCCGCTTTGGCGGCGGCGCTGGGCGTCGGGATGAATGGAGGAGGGGGCGGGGGCGGGGGCGGGGGAGGTCGCGAGGAGCCGGCCGCGGGCGGGGGGGCCGGGAGCGGGCGGCGGCTCCCCGTGTGAACCTGAAATCTGAGCCTCCCCAGCCGAGCGGCGGCGGCAGCGGCGGAGGCCGAGCGGGCGCCGGGCGGGCACGAAACCCAGCCGGCTCAGCGCCGCCAGTAAATCACCGCAGCCCCACGGGTGAGCGCCGGCGGCGGCCACTGGGGCCACCCGCTGCCCGCGAGCCGGGGGGAGGGGAGGCCCGCGGCGGGTCCTGCACCGCCCGCCGCCGGAAGGCAGAAGCGGCGTGCACCTGGCCCCCGGCACCGCGCCCCGTGGCACCCCTGGCCCGGGGACGTGGGAAAGGGGCGGGGTAGCAGACCCCGGTCACCCTCGCCCTTGCTTTGCCGACTTCCCAGACTCCAAAACTTGTGTGAATTTAATTCCCGGGGAAATGGGGCGTCTGTTTGCCCCGCACGGACTTGAGGAAGGCCCCCTGGGAGGCTGCGTTGGGGTTTTTTGTCGGGTTTTTTTTTTTTCTTTCCCTGTCAGTGGAGACGGAGCTCGGGGCCGGTGCTGCCGAGGTGCACGTCCCTGGCGGACGCTCCCCACCCCACCCAGGTCCCGTCCCGATGACCTCCGTCTCTCCTGGGTCGCACGCATAGAGGCGTAGACCACTGTGAACGATAAACCTCAGCCGGGTCCGGCCCCCTCTGTCCTTTCTGCAGCCGGAGGTGTTTCCCTGGGGTGGGGAGGGTATCCCGTAGGCCGGCCTCGTCCTGAGACTTACGTTAAATGCCCGCATTCACTGCGTCCCCTTGGCGCCTCCGTTTTCGTATCCCTTTTAGATGAAGTGCTGGGACTAAATCTGAAGCTCCTAACCCCGGGGGTCCGTATGGGCTTTTAAGGACATAAATGAACGTGGATGGGAAAAAAATTACACCCCTGTTTTCCCCCACCTGTAACTGGAATTTAGCATTTTGTTCAGTTGTTTAAAAATCTTATTCTGAAAAGCGTCCCCTGAAGCGTCCCCAGAATAAGCAAGCGGGGCTCAGAGTCCCTGCGGGAGGTGATCCTAGGTTCTCTCCGGTTCCAAACTCCTCTCAGCTCTAGCGCTGGACGTTCTAGGTGCCGCTTCGTGTTCTGTGAAGCGTTCCTGCCCTGATGGGAGCGTCTTACATCCTAATCCGTGACTTTCCTCCATCTGCGGATTCCAGCCTCCCATAGTATCCTTGGCATTCCCTCCTGTAGCCTGTTGTGGAGAGCCCAGCCAAGCTGCTGGCCTACCTCCGGCTGGGTTAGTCCTCCAGAGTAGCTGACTACTCTGTAGCGGAGGGGAGAAAACCTGAGGTCCTAGTCCTGCCTGATTTGTAAAACGGGCATGATTATAGTACCAGAGAAGCAAATGAGATAAAGACACTTTGTAAACCTTAGCATGCTGTTGTTACAATGAAGCAAGATAGAGCGGTCCTATCAAATAGGGTATGAGTAAGGACTTATGCAGCGTGACTGGGTGTTCACTCTCATGGTCCCACTTGGGGCTTTCTTGGGCAGACGAGGGTTAAGTAATTTCACACAGTGTCTGAGGGCAGATTTGAACTGAAGAGGAGTCTTGAGTCTTTCTGACACCAGGACTGGAGCTCTATTATTAGCTGCCTGGAACATAGTAGGTGCTTAACATATGCTCTTTTCTGTCTTCCTATTTCATATTTATTCCTCCTATTTGATTGGCCTGTGTCCTTTTCTCTTCCCACACCTTCATGGTGATGATTTTTTTAAACCACTTCTCTAAGGCAAGTGAGTAATGTGCTTCAATCAGTCAACTTAGTTCCATATTGGATCTTTCCTTTGCCATTTCGATTTCCTGAAATTGTGGTTCTTCTGAGAATCCAGAGTTCTCTGATTTACAGCCCTGCCAAGAAATAACTGGTGCTAAAGAAATGGATGAGAAAACACCAAAACCACTGACTAATTTTGCAAATGGAATCCAGTGAACTCTCCACTTCTTTGTCAACTGGCCTTCATTACTCCTTTATAGCAGCAGTGTCAAACTTACAGTAATACGACCAATAAATCTACATAACTGTACATAAGGATGCTACAGACCATGTATTGACTTAGAAAAACACATTGTTATCCACATTCTGTTGTATTTTTATTTGTTTAATGTTTCTCAATGACATTTTAATCTGGTTTAAGTCACACAGAGCATCGTGGGCTGCCCGTACCCTGTTGGACACTTCTGCTCTATGGCCCTTTTCCAAGATGTGTGTGTGTATGTGTGTGTGTGTGTGTGTGTACATACACATGTATATGTGTGTCTGTTATAGAGAATCTTTGGGAATTTCATCTTTTTTTTAATGTAAAGGTATTCTGGTGCTAGAGGACACAAAGTGCAGCTGACGCTTTTGAACTTTCCCAGTGCTTAGTATAAGCCACTGGCAGATGGTCTAGATAATCCAGATCCAATAATTGCCTAGATAATACAGGTTTTAAAAAAATTATAGACAGTGGTTGGTTTGTTAGTAACTTGGTTTATATAATATAGCTTTGTCTCTTAAGACAATTCAGAGAAGCTATAAATTAGTAAGTTCTGTTGCAGAGTGTAAAGAGCACTGAATTTGGGGTCAGAAGGCCTGGGTTTGAATCCTTGATGTCATTTACTATTGTTACCCTAAGTTAAGTCCCTGACTTTTCTAAGTGAAATATAAAATGTAATTAGAATAGATATTAGAATAGAATAGGTGACTCCCTTCTCTATATTTAAATGCTGATGGTTTTCTAAAGATGGATTTCCTCTCATAATCAATAATATAGTAAATGTTTATCCATATAGAAGTCAAATCTTTAAAAAGGATAACCAAGTATTGTTTACTATATTTCAGTACTTCTGTCCTAAGAGGACCACATTTTCAAAGCTGATAAAACATTTTTCCATTAAATATGTTCTTGAGTTGTGTCTGACTCATCATGACCCCATTTGTGGTTTTCTTGGCAGAGTTACTAGAAAGGTTTGTCATTCTCTTCTCCAGATCACTTTACAGATGAGAAAATAGGGTTAAGTGACTTGTCCACTGTCACACAACTAATAAATGTCTGAGGCCAGATTTGAACTCCGGAAGAGGAGTCTTCCTGACTCAAGGCCCAGCCCTCTATTCATTGCATCACCTAGGTACCCCTTGTTAAAGTATAGTGGTATTATTCCATTACAGTACTTGAAAGTTCCCAAGTTAAATGTTACAACTCTTGACCTTTCAGAGTAAATGTGCTTGTAGACAATATGAGGCAGTGTATAGATGGTGGGTCTTGTAGTTAGAAAGATTGGCACATAGTAGATGTGGCCACAGGAGTTGCAGCCTCAGGTGGCAGTCTCAAGTGAAGTCACAAGCTATCTCTATCAGGTGAAGGAAGTTTCCATACCAAGGATTCTACATCAGTGGTGTCAAACTCAAATAGAAGTGGATCTTTACAAATTCATATTGACTTAAAAACACACAAATCAATGTTATATGTTTTATTTTTTAAAAATTTTGTTCACTGAAGCCCACAAGCCAAGTTTGATAACTCTACACCAAAAAAATAACAAGTTTTAGGCTAAAAAAATCAATATTATTTCAATGTACAAATGTTTATATTCATTCTGAGATGTAATAGATTTAAGTTCAACTGGGCAATTGCCAGATTCAATTTCATTCTGTGGTATTAAGCAAGCATCTCGGAAATGCCATTGCTTCAGAATCCTTAATTTTGACCACATTTTTCTGTAGAGGGGAATTATCCTGATCAATTGATTTTCCCTTCTAGTCCAGCTGATGTGAACACAGAGAGTAAAGTGTTAAGGTTTTAAAGGAAATGTAAGGTTTTTACTCTTCTTCTAGTCCTTCAATAAGTGTGACTCAGTCTTCAGTCAAACTTGGGTAAATTAAAATAGCAGCTTCCCCTTGACTAGCTGATAGTTGATGCCCCCAAAAGCTAACTTGCTGTCTCTAGAAACGGTGGGGAGGGAAGACTTTGTGGAGGTGAGACTTGTGGTCTAGAAGCCAGCTAAGCATATGGATGAACCTGGTTCTTGAGAAGTACTAAATTTTTGACCTTTCTCCTTGTATCTCAACTACAAGTGGAGAAATGGAAGGATTTCTTTCTCTTCCTCCCCTGAATCTGTCATAGTGACTTTGTAGCATCTCAGCTGGATCTCCAGATGATTACCCCCTATACTGCCGGAGGTCTGACTCCACAAAGCTCTTCTGCCTCAGCTCTGTCTCCAGAATGGGCAAGCTAGCTTTTTAAAGCCCATCTGGAGCATGGTCCGTCTTCTACCTGCCAGTGGTGAGCTGGCCTACTAGTTACATAAATCTTGATTTCTTTAGTCTTATAAAGTTACAACAGTTTAAATTCTTCTTTATACTTGATTTAAAACCTTAACACTTTGTTGTCTTTGTTATCTGTCCCTAACTTTTTGTGATTATATCAACTGGAAGGAGGGAAGAAGAAAGCATGAATTAATCAGGGTTTCTGACCAAATTTCAACTACCCACTACATTTCAGATTTAATTCATTATTTCTTCTTATAATGTTAATACTCCCATCCATACAAATAAATGTATATACAACAAAAAGATAAAACTTCCTTAGGGCCTTTGCCACACTGAAGACTTCCCACAATTAATTAACTAATTAATTAGGGCTGGATTTTGGGTCAAAGAGATCTAATTTTAAATTACTCTTCAGATATTTAATAGCTGCATGGATCTGGGAAAGCTATTTAACCTATTTAAGACAAGTAGGTGCTGCAGTGAATAAGCAGAGTGCTAAATTCAAATCTCACAGATAGTTAGGAATTATATGACCCTGGGCAAGATACAAAACCCTCTTCAGTTTCCTCCTCCATAAAATGGGGATAATAGTCTCTTCCCTGAAAGGTTGTTACAGACAATGAAATAAGACTAACATAGGTAAAGCCTTTTGCAAACCTTAAGTGTTTACATAAATGCTAACTTATTTAATCTTTCAGCCTCAGTTTCTTTTTAGGGAAAAGGAAAATAATACCTGTAGTACCTCATGGCATTGTTGTGAGAAGCAAAGGAATTAATGTATGTAAAGCTCCTCTCAAGCTTTAAAGCCTATGTATATGCCATTACTATTTTTCGGTGTTAAAAATCTGAAAGGTAAATGACAATAATTCCTCAGCATCCTTGTATCACATCATTCCTTTGACAGCATTGATTTGCAAGATAGAAACCATTCCAAGTAGTTCAGGGCCTTTGCTAAAGTTGTTTTGCTATTGATAACAGTTCAAATTAAATAGCCTTTACAAATGGTGGGCAGGAGAGTGGCTGATGTTCCAAGGAAGATACCTACATTAAGCAAGGAAAGAGCTGCTGACTTAGTTGGAGATCTTGGACAAATCACAATCTTTCAACCTCAGTTAGCTGGGACTCTATAAAAGGGTGAATATAAGCAGCATTGCACAGGATCTATTTAAGTATAATCAACTAATGTTTGGAATACTCTGGATGAATATAAAGGGCCATTAGAGGGGTTAGTGAAAGCTATGAGTAAATGAGTTCTATGCCTCATTTTACCCATATGTTAATTCCTCATGGTATATTGCATGTCTCATAAAGTTGAAAAGAATAAATAATTAGAATCACTTTAGATTAAAGGCATCATGTTGAGTACTATTAAAACGCAACCTTTAAATGTATTTATGAAATATGAGATCACCTATTAATTTGTAACTTGTTAACAGCAAACCATTTTAAGCAGAACTAAAGATAAGTCCACTTTTTAATGTAGGCTTCTGAATTTGTTTATGTATAACATTCTCCTGACCATTCTGCTGGAATAGACTATAGATTGATGGGTTCAGTGGGTGGCTCTTTTAGTGTGAGAACAATCTCAATGGGAATCCATAAACAGCTGCTTAAAGATGTCATATTTGAACTTGGACCTGGCGCCTGTTTTTCTCTGTTCCTTCTTTATCACTGCTAACTAGAGGATGTTCTCACATAACTGGCCTGCCTTTTGTCTCATCGTGTACCACAAAGATTCATTTAATCACCCTCTGCCTCAGTTTCCTTATCTGTAAATTTAAGGCATTGAATTCTGTGACCTCTAAAGGTCTTCATAACTAATGTTTTCTCATAAAATGAGGATATTTTCACTGTCAAACATTGAAGTCACCCACAACATTATCTTTGCAGTTTCATCACATACCAACCCCCTTCACTAATTGTATTCCAACTACATCATCGTCCTGGATATTCCCCGGTCCTATGTCTTTACATACACTCGCCATTCTCAAAGTGTAGTCCACAGACCCCTTATGGGACCCAGTCTGCAAGGTCAAAACTATTTTCATATTAATACTAAAATATTATTTGCCTATTAAAATACTCCCCCACTTTTCCAACTACTTATCTATCTGTATTAGGTTAGATTTTCTTAATATACTTCAAACAAAATAATGTGTCTCAACATAATGAATGAAGAAGCAGAGATGAGACTATAGATGTCATCTACTAAACCAAACTTTAAAGAGATTTGCAAAAGTATGTAAAACTATGTCACTTTTCTCACTAAATTGTTTTTTTTTGGGGGGAGTACTTATTTTCCATAAAAATATTTTAAACGTAATAAGATTATTGTTACTTTAAAATTAAGTCAACATTTTAACATTTTTGTCAGTTTTAAATTCTAATACAATGAATGTTGATTGATATAGCTCACATAAACAAATGCTGTTTGGGGTTTTTGATAATTTTTAAGAGCATAAAGAGATGCTGATACCAAAAAGTTTTAAGGACTGCTGGTATGCACCATTCCCCATTCCTGGAAAGGTTTACATGACAAAACAGGCATATCTTCAATTGTTGAAATCTTTGTCTTCAAACCCCTGTCCAGGTACCTCTAATTCTCTGCTATAAGTGACTTACCTATGGACAGATTGCTGCATAGAAACAAATGGCCTTATACATAACCAGGAAAATAGAAAGAACTGCAGCCTTACATAGAGTAATATTCATATCTTGAAGCCTTTGGAGGTATTGCCCTTCAAGGATTTTAAAATCCTGCTGAATTTTCACAACTTAAGGCACAAACAGGGATGTTTGTGTTTACCATGAAAGGAGAACTGGATGAAATTAAATATAGGACCTGATCTAGCCTCTGGATTTGAGGTTCTGCTCTACTCCCATCTTCATGATCCATTCTTCTCTTCCTTCTTCTCCTACTTTCTAAGTCTAGCCCTGGGAACAGTAATCAAATCACTCCTGCCATCCAATGTTTGATGTTCATATTTCATTCAGCCATCTACTCAGACCTTCTGGCCACTTACCTCTCATGGCTACCCTTCTTCCCACCTGGACCTGCATCCTTCTCCATACTACCTCAGTCCTCTCCACTCTAGTCATTGACATTAGCTTCATCTTTGGAAATCACCCCCACCTCATCCCCAATCCTATGTCACCCCACCCCCAGGGTCCAACCAAGTTGGTTAGTGAGTAATAGTACAAATAACCTGCTCAGTCCACGATATCTACCATCTGGCCCTAGACACCAGAACAAGCTTCACTTTCACATCCTATCTAGCCATCTCACCATCTGCCGGCCAATGAACCCTCCCTGACCACAGCACCAATATACCCTCTTTCACCTCTTACTCTGGACACAATAATCAAATCAATAGTGCCTTACTTCTGAAAAGGGTATATCACACATGTGAACTCGCCCTCAGCTGTGACTGCCCAGACCAAAGCTCCCTTCTCTGGCTTCCTGTCTCCCATATGTGTTGTCTTCCCTTATTATAATGTAAGCTACTCAAAAGCAGAGGTTATCTCTCTTTTTAAAATATTTTTGTTCTCAGAGTTCAGCACATTATTATTTGGCAAATAGCAACTTAATTTTTTTTCTTTCATTTATTCCTGCAAAGAACGTGTCTATCAATGGCCCTATAATTCCACTCACTAAAACTGTAACTTCCCACACCAGCACACTCTTCCATAGCAATCACTCCCCTGCATGTTTCATCTTCCTCTTTTAAAATGTAAGCTCCTTTAGGGCTGAGACTGTCTTGATTTTTTTATGCTGTATTCCAAGGCTATCATCTCTGTTAATTCACAACCCTTTTATGCCCAAATGCCTGCTACCAAGCACCATTTCTCTAGAGATGGGCTCAACCTGTGCCATTCAGTACACAGCTCTAGGCTAAATCTGAACTACAGCTTCATTTATCCCCTCCTCCTTCAAATCTGGTGCTAAATACATGTAAGTTATAGAATTACAAGAGCCCAAACCCAGAAAAAACAAATGCTGTAAACACCCTCAAGCACCACAATGAAGATATAATGGAAAAAACACAGGTCCTGCCCTGCTTCTACCAGCCTTTCTACCTACATTCCCAGCAGTTTTTCTTGTTGCCAGAGCAGATGCAGGCTAGTCTGATCATCTGTACACCAGTCCCACTACCATCTTGTGGCTCCCTTCAATTACCATGCCAGAAGTACCCCATTAAATTAGTTTCCATTCTATTCACCTGCTCACTGTGACCCTGGCACTCCCGAATTTTCTTGGGTGAATCTAATCATGGAGTTATATCTTGCCTGTGCCCACTTTCATACCCTGAAAGGTTCCATTGTCTCTACTGTGACACACAAGTCTCCTCTTCCAAAAAAGTGATATGTAGAGTTACAAAAATTGGAGTAAATAATAATTTGCCTTGTCTCTATACCTTTGCGACAATCCTAAAGAGAGTCAGCAGAACTGAGGAGCCTCTAAAGGGTTTGGGGAGTCACTACTATGCAGAGCTTGTCACAGTCAGAAGCTTAGTTCTTTGGTAGTTCTTTGACATCAAGGTCAGTTTTTCCAGGTTTCCCAAACTAGCCATTTTGACTAATGACTAAATTGAAAATATTGAAAAAAGTCTTGAAATTGCAAAACCCTTGTTACTAAGCAATAAAATGATAAATGCACATCTATCTGTTGATCTAGTTCACCATTCCACCAACACATTAGAGTGCTGACATTTTCACAAGACTTCATTTTGCAGACATTTCACGATCTGGCTATAAATGAATTCTTCACCTCCTGGAATTTGGTATATACAATCCTAGAAATATTACTTAAAAACAAATCTGAAAATAATTTTTAACTCTTAGCAGGAAAGAACAAGATGAAATAAAGTATGGGAGGTGGTTCATGTTTCATGGCATTTATGGAATATTGAAGTTCCTTTTTATTTTCACAAGTAGGAATTTTTATGAAAAAATTATTGGCCTTTTCTTTTTTCTTAAACATTTAAAAATCTAAACTGTATATTTTCTAAGTCAGTAATTAAAAGAGGAACAAGAAATCAGACATTTTAACCTAACAATTTTTAACACATGAATTTATCCCAATGACAAGAGATATCATTAGGGTTTCAAAACTGCAATTTTCTCAGTAATAGTTTTCATAAAGAGGAATAATGGAGTAATATATAGAGTCAAGAACAACGGAGTTCAAGTTTAACTTCTCCAATTTATGCTGTATATAGATTGTTTATATGTCATCTTCCTCATTAGACCGTGAACTCCTTGAGAGCAGGGCCTGTCTTTTGCCTTTATTTGTGTGTTGTGAACACTATGTGTGACACAGAGTAGGCCCTTAGTAAATATTTATTGACCGACACATATTGGCTATGTGACTCCTTTTAAGCCAGCCGAAATGCCATTGAAAAGAAAAAGATGTCTAGTGTTGTTGGAGGATTCCTCCTAGAGAGACCAGTATCTGCTGACCCTTGTGCTAGTGTGTGTGCCAGATTAACCCCGCCTCCCTCCCCTAAGGCTGTCTGTCCCAAGGGAGCCACTTCTTTGAAGAGCAGGCCCATCAACCTGTCAGACTGAATCCCGGAAACTCACTGTTGCTATGGTTACCTTCCTCAATTCAACTCCTGGAGCTGGCACTCACAGAACAACCTCTACAAGCACAGTAGACTGAATACGTTAACCCTCCTTGATAGTACATTCTGATGAGCACAACACACTTTCTCAGATCTTAATAGAACATAGAATTGAACAGACTTTTCATTCTCCAGCAAAGCAGTCGAAAAATGGAAAATCTTTTAGTTGTTTTGGCTTTCTGCTGGTTAAATTACATGCAATTGTTGGTACACAGTACGGAGAATAAAATTTAAGAGAAGCAAATTTTTCAACTGTTGTAAAGAAAAAGTGGCAAGGAACTAAAAGGTGATGAGTCAGCAGAATTTGTCACAGGGTTTTAAACCCTGCTGGATTTTTAAAGCCAAATGTATTCAGACGTGAAGACAGCTTGATTAGCTGATGTTTATAAGTTTTGCCATTTATCATCTCCTTAGTTCATACACAATTTGTCATAATAAATATTTAAAGTACTTTATTTCTTTTTGTTTTTATAAACACAAAAAATACCACCAACTCCCCTCCCCAACCCTATTTGTGACTGACAATTCGTCAGCTTTGGAATCCTGAGTTAAAAGCTTTGGGTCCTTTATAAAGGAGATGCCTCTCAAAGTCTTCACACCTGGTTCTAAGTAGTTTGCTTTTATTCTAGTAACAAGCAAAACTGAGAATATTTAAAGTTTCTTAAATTCCCTATCCTGGCCAAAGTTTCCATTAGTTACCTTGTTTTATGTGATGGACTTGCCCCACCCCTAGCAGTTTGGTGAGGCCTCTGGAGCTCTCCTCAGGATAAGGTTTTTAAACATGTGAAATAAAATATGTAGGATTACAAAGGAAATCAAAGATATGGAAATATAGTTATCAAAAAAATGTTTAAAATCATTCACTCCAGGTTAAGAATCCCGCAAATATTTTCAACTAGTTGGTTGAAACTAGTTGAAAATGTGTTTGGATTTAAGTTAGATAAGCTTTGTTTCAGAAACTTTTTTTCTATACATAAAAATTTTTTTTCCCCCTAACTTGCAATGCTTGTGTGTCCTAACCTTTTCTATGGCATCTATAGACTCTTTTTTTCTTTGCCTGCAAGTTATTCTTTTTTTAAAAAAAGGAATTTCATAGGCTCAGAATTCGAAAAGACCTTGGAAATCAAATAGTCCAACTCACTCATTTTACAGATGAGGAAATGAAGTCAAGAGATATTTAGTGGCTTTCCCAAGGTCTTACAGGTAATAAAATGGTAGACTCAAGATTTGGTGATCCCAATTGCTTTTCACTCTAAAATCTGTTGTTAGTTTCCCTGTAGCATTTCATAAAACTCATGCGCTTTAGACCTTCATTCAGGGTTTAATTACCATTATCTCAGTTATTACTATTATCTTAATTTTAACAAGACTACTTTTCTGGTTTCCTATTCTACAGCTGATCAGAAGGGGAAAAAAGTAGAGGGAAAGAACTCTAGATAGATGACACATTGACCTCAGTAAGAAGTGACAATTGATAGGAAAGGAAATGGTTTTTAAAACTTCTGAAAAGTAGATATAAGAAGTAAAAATAAAAGAAATCATCCTGAGTTTGATCTATTTAAAATAGAATAGACAGCTTTATCTACTTCAATAGCTTTGAAATCGTGACTATATTAAAGTATAGGATATTTTTGTTTATAATCAATTCATAACTTGGTCCTAAAATTTGCCTGAAGCATTTTTATTCCTTTTATCTAACTTATTAGCAAATGCTTGCATTAGACTATAAGGTCATTGAGATCAGAACTATCTTTTATAGAATATATATATATATTCAGGCCTTGGTCCTTTTAGGCTAAGGCTTTTTCAGGTTCTCACTCTGGGTGAGAATAGGTCTCTTTAAGAACTGTAAGTCATGTCAACATTTCCCTGATGTCATGGTCCTCTTCAAAAACAAAGAGCAAACAACCTGTGAATAATCCAAGCTGCCTGAATGAGGACCCAGTTCATTGGGTAACTCATCTTGTCCTCTCCCTCTCCTTCACCTTCTCCTCTTCAAAGGATGGTAAATTTTGATGGTCAGAAGATTGTTAACTTGGGATTTACTGGCTAGACTCCTTCCTTCTTGTCTTCCTTTCTTCGTCTTTCTTTCCTTCTTTCCTTCTCTCTCCCTTTCTCTCTCTTTCTCCTTTTCTTCCTTCCTTCCTTCCTTCCTTCCTTCCTTTCTTCCTTTCTTTCTTTCTTCTCAAAGATCAAACCTTAAACCCATTTCACTCTGGAACTCATAGATTGGACCGCAGTAGATCCCTGCCCAAGCTCCACTTCATAGCTATATTTGGGCCCTCCTAGCTCAGAGTGAATATTGATAGTAACTATTTCTCTTTTGACCAGCAACCCTGAGGGTCTTCACCTCCTAGTTTGATTTTTTTTAATTAAAGGGACCGTCCCTTGACTCACTTCTAAAAGAAGCCTATTCATTGAATGGGTGTTACCTCACTCAAAGTGAGAACCTGAAAAGGCCTAAGCCTGAAAGGACCAAGCTCTCCCTTTGCATCCTGGGCCATCTCCAGTTGTCCTGATGAATATCTAGCCTCTGGATCCAGATGTCTCTGGAGGAGAAAGTGAGGCTGGTGACCTTGTACAATCTTCCCTCACTCCAATCAAAGTCAACTGCAAGTCATATCATCATTTCTCTGATGTCAAGCGTGGTCCTCTTGGAAAATAAAGGACAAACAAGTGCTTAGTATATAGTTCCTAGCTACTAACACAGAGTAAATAGTTAATAAATGTTTATTGACTGACATCTTATTTCCTATATCTTAATCCTTGCTGATAATTAGAAAAGTATTTAGTCCCCTAGTTCTCACTGAAGTCAATATAAATCAATGAGTATAAATCAGTTAAAGGAGGCAATGTCGTATGTTCAAAACTAATTAGAGGTGCAACCTTGAAAATCCAATCCAATTCAACAACTTATTAAATGCCTGCTACATATGTTCAAGATACTTTGCTAGGGCTGGGGCTATGAAGGCAACACAAAACAGTTTCTGTCCTGAAGGAAGCTCCACTGTATTGGTAAGATACAACACATGAGCCTCAGTTTTCTAATATGTAAATTGAAGAAGTTGGACTTGGTTTTCTCTGAGGCCCCTTCCAGTTTCAAAACTCCACTGTTCTAAAGTGGTGTTTGAGAACAAGCTAAGTAGGGCATAGAATGCCTGAAAAAATAGAGTATGTTATATCTTACTAGTACAATGTATGTCTGCATTTGCGTATATACATATGCATATATGTGTGTCTGTATATGGGTATAAATGTGGGTATATATACATATATACATATACCTACACGCATATGCATGTATATATGTATAAACGTATGTATATGTGTATAGATAACATATACTGAAGCTAGGATCTGAAGTCACGTATGTCCTAACTCCAAATCTAAATGGTGCATTTATATATTGTTTTGCAATTTGCTGTTGTGTTATGGTTTGTTCTTTGCTCTTTTCTTTCAGGGTTAAGTGACTTGCCCGGGATCATATAGCTACTAAATGTCTGAGGCTGGATTTGAACTCAGGTCCTCCTGATTCCAGGACTAGTGCTCTATCTACTGTACCACCTTGCTGCCTCTCATCCTTTGTTCTTGAGGAAGACCAATGGCATCAGGAGGGTGATGTCTTGACTTGCAAGTGAATTGCATTTAAGTGTGGCAGGGCTTCAAAAAGTCATCAGCCCGGGGCTCCAGCCACTACCTCCACTGCAGCTGCTGCTGCCCATTGCTCCTGCTTCAGCCTGAGCTTCCCTGGACCATGGCCATCACAAGTGTACCTTCATCACCATCAAGCCCAACAGTGTCCAGCAGGGCCTGGTTGGGGACATCATCAAGTGTTTTGAGCAGAAGGGATTCCGCCTGGTGGGCACCAAGTTCCTTAGGGCCTCAGAGGAACAACAGCATTACGTTGACCTGAAGGACAGGCCATTTTTCCCTGGGCTTGTGAAATATATGAACTCAGGGCCTGTTGTAGCCTTGGTTTGGGAGGGCTTGAATGTGGTGAAGACAGGTAGAGAGATGCTGGGAGAGACCAACCCAGCTGATTCCAAGCCAGGCACCATTCATGGGGACTTCTGCATTCAAGTCAGCAGGAATATCATTCATGGTAGTGATTCTGTAAAAAGTGCTGAGAAGGAGATCAGGCTATGGTTTAAGCCTGAAAAGCTGGTCAGTTTTAAGTTGTGTGCTCATGACTGAGTCTATGAATAAGGATTTTAAAAGTAGACATAGACTGGACCTACTCTTTTTAGTAACTGTAGTAATGTGTGTGTATGTCTTCATCACTGAGTATGAGTGTGTCTGTATATATGTATGTATGCATGTATGTATGTATGTCTCCATCCTTGAATACAACATTTCATGCCAGAGGATTGAAAGGAATTGGAACCATCATTTTCTAAAAACAACCCTGTAATTCTGTTCAATAAAGCATTGGAAATAAGAAAAAAGAAATCATCAGTCCCATTCTATGTCCTCCAGAGTCATTGGAGTCTAGTGACAAGATGGTCAGGATGATTGGTCCAGTTCACAGTTTACAAAGTGCTTTTGGAAGAACATTCAATCCACAATGACCCTGTAAGCTAGGTGGTATGAATATTATTATCTATTATCTCCATTTTACAAATGAAGAAATAGAAATTCAGAAAGGTTAATTGAGGTCACTCAGTCAGTAAATGGTAGAGGCATACTTGAACCCAGGTCTTCTGACTTCACATCCACTGCTTTTCTGAACTTCCCTGATATATCTCAGAATAAGCACTGACCGCAAATATTTTTTGTATTTCGGCCTTATTCTCCTTTTCTGGTTCCCTAAGACCAAAGGATATATAATATAAGCACTTACTAGAGAAGATAAATACTTTCTTTCTCTAAGTCTGCTGAAGGATAATCTATTTCACCCTCCTTGGGGAATTTTTATATTCTTATACCTTTACGTAAACTTGCAAAGTCCAGTCAGGAAACCATATACTACGTATACTCAGTGAACTCAGTTGATTTTGTCAGCTGTTGAGTGGAAGAATTATGAAAAAATTCAGCGTTTAGTCAGAATCAGGCCAGGGGCCATCTGTTACTTTGTATTCTAATAGTGTTAGGAAAGACTTCCTAGAAGAGTTGGGACTCCTGGAGTTTCTTAAATTGAAGGAAAGCACAGGGTCTGGCAATATGGGGGAAAGGGAGGGGTTACAGAGTGAAGTTGGATCCAGGTTAAAGTGTCACCTGGAGGGAGTTGGGAACAAGATGACCTAGTGAAAGTGGCATTAAGCAAATTTTCCACCAGAAAGGATCCTGACAAAAGGAAGTGAAACAATGTTGTGCTATTTAAAGTTCTGAAACAGAGGGTGAAACTTGTGCTGGAGGTAGGAACTTGCTATCAGGAGGTTTTCTATCAGTTCAGGCCAGAAAGGATCATAACCTGTAACCTGGACAAAGGCTATGGCTGCAGTAATGTGAGGAAAGGGCAAATATAGGAGATATTCTAAAGGAAAATGCAACAGTGTTTGGTTGACTGAGGATAGTAAAAGTTGGTGCTGAGTCAAAATTGATTAAAGAGTTTAGCACCATCATAGCATCATAGATTTGGAGTTGGGAAGGCCTGGCAAAGGCCAAACACTTCATTTCACAAATGAGGAAACTGAGGCCCAGAGAGGTTAAGTCACTTGGCTTACACAGTCAATGGCAAAGCTAAGCTTGTGTTTATAAAGTCTGTTGTCCACTATGATAAAGAAAATGAGAGGAGTATTTCAGATGTAATATAAACAGTTTTGTCTTCAAAACTTATGAGAAGGCCTTGGAATACCTTGTCATGTACTTTTTTCTTTTTAATAACCAAATCAACCAAACAGATACACATCAGAGTTTGGGATATATTTTGTCCTTCCCCAGACCATGACCATGTGTTGGAGTTTCCAATTTATGTGATTTTACTTTGGGGTTGTTTTTAGGTGGTATTGTCATGTTCAGTGCAGGAAAGGGTAAATACTGGAAAGTGAAGCATACTGCTGTTAAAAGTAACTGCTTTTTAAAAATAGATTTACCTCAGTAATGTCTATTATGTAGCACTAAAGAATTAGCCTATTGTTTCTGATTTGGCAAATGAAATCCTTTCATACTGTTTCAAATCTAATAAACGAGCACGTAGAAGACAAAGGCAGAAACAAGATTATTCTTTAGATGTACAAAGGAAGAAAATTGAAAACTGGACATACATTTAATGATAATTACATAATAAGGTAATATATAGCAATTATCAAACCAAAGAGAGACCTTATTACCCTAAGGCCTTCTCAAATGGATTTTGGTTTTGAATTATAAAACATAACATATAACATATAAATTCATCCATTAATTTTAGGTCCCACTAATGTGCCATGTTTTGACACAAATGAACAAGCTAAGATAGATATGAAAGCATCACCTAGGAATTTTCCTTTTCAACTGCATTAAATCGTAAGTTCCCTACACTTCTTCAACCAAAATGTATATTTGCTTTTATCATTCTATACAGTGGATTTCTGAGTAGTTATCTTTGCTAAAGGAAAGTACTACATTGACATAAATGAAAGATTATTACAGTCATTTCTGAATTTGTCAAATAACTAGGTTAGAATGGGAGGCAATTTTTCCCCTTTCTATTGCTATAAATACAAACTACTGTCTGAATTTTTCATATGCTACATGGTAACCCACTCTTTTGGTGCTCTGCAGCCAGTCATGTAAACAGAAACATTATAGCTGTTATTATGAGAGTAGTTTCCTATAAACGAGAATGTATGCTTATAGCTAAATAAACTTGAAACCTGATCAAACACTTTGGCTCCAGGAAAATAACTTTGGGTTTGGACAACACAAACCAGAGTAACATTTCCCTGCCAGCTGATGTTTTTGAAGATGCAGGGTCATATTTAATAACTCTTGGCAGAAAAGCAAAGTCTCAGAATAACAGGCACATTACATACAGTAAAGACCGAAGACATAGCAACATAGCTGCACAGTAACAATTGAGGTAGGATGGGCAAAGAGAAGGCATCCATTCTTGACTGGGACTATAGAGTCTAGCCCATTCCAATGTAATACCAGTAAAATTGCTTTTTTTTTTTTTTTTTTTTTAAAAAAAGATAGTTTGCTTTCATACATTTTAGCTGCTTCTTTCTCAAGGTGCAAGTTATGTTGGGGCACACAAAGCCCATTTCTCGCATGCTTTGGGTTGAGTTCTTCTTGAGACTAGCTAGTTAAGTCATTTCACTCCACCTTCAAAAATGATTTTGTAAATCCAATGGCCAGAGTTGACCTATTGTTGCACCAATGAATCCTATTTCCATGAGTAGTAAAGATATATACAGTAGAGCAAAGTCAATTACCTGCAGAAGGTACAGAAACTTTGATTCTGAGTTCTCACAGATTTACTATTAATTTCACAATAGCCAATTGTTATTTTAAATGAAGATAATAAGAATGACACCAGTGCTCTTCTCTCCATTGGCTTCAAGTTTCTAAATCGTCTTTGTAAATATGGTATTTACTTGCCTATTACTCCTTGCTCCTTATTTACCTTGAACAAATTCACCTTTTGGGAAGAGAATCACTGAATGTTTCCCCTGAATAATCAACTCCTCTACAAAGTGCATTTATTTTTATGCTTTGAAATAGCAATTACTGTTAACAGTAGAGGTGTTTAGGCAAAGTCCTAGGATTAATTTAAAGGAATAACTGACTGCTCACTGTCTAGGGTAGGAAAAGGGAAGAATTAATCAATGTGTAAAGTTCTCCTTCCCTCCCTCCTACTGCCTTGGCCTGGGGTTTCAGGGCTATTGGTTTCATCCTATATCTGTGGGATATAGAGCTATCTATGGAGATAGCAGCACTATGAGCTGGGACTGCAGTAGCTGGCTAGACCTTCTTCTGCTATAATAATGGTATTTAAGTCCTAAACCTGAATGGAAAGCCAAAACATAACTGTAATCTCCATTTTTATTTACTCGGTTAATTGGGGGCAGCTAGGTGGTCCAGTGCAGGAGTCAGGAAAACCTGAGTTCAAATTTGCCACTCACTAGTTGTGTGACCCTGGGCAAGTCACTTAACCCCAATTGCCTCATCCTGAGTCATCTCCAATCATCTTGATGAATATCAGGTCACTGGATTCAGATGACTCTGGAGAAGTGAGGTTGGTGACCTGCACAGCCCTGCCTCACTCAAAACAAAGTCAAGTGCAAGTCATGTCATCATTTCTCTGATGGCATGGTCTTCTTCGGCACCAAAGAACAAACACACTTGGTTAATTGATATATCCCATGGTATGAGTGGGTAGGTAAATATATCCTTCTCCTTCAAAATGCAACTAAGTAGTAAAGATTCTTTCTTAGTTTCTGCCTCATAGAAGGTGAAGACACAAATCAGAATGATCCAGGGTGGATTAAATCCTAAAATGAAACTGAGACAGAGAATGCAGACTTTTCTACAATATTTCCCTTTTTCCAACTGACTAAGCTATAAGAATCAACAGAGAGACAAAGATCCAGAAAGACTGATCTTTCAGTCTTTCTTAATAAGACTGCTAATAAGTTCTGGAATTTTCAGTATTTAAAATGACACTAGTTGAATTTTTGCATAAATACCCCCTGAGCTCTCATTGAGTAATCATAGAGAATGAGAAGATTGTCACGGGAGAGATACAAATTTTGCACCAATTTTCATAAAAGAGAAGATAGAGTCTATAAACTATAGGCTGAAGAGTTGTTTACTTGTTAAAAAAAAAAACCCACCAAGTTTCTTAGACTGGTAGATCACAAAAACGCAATAGATAGAGGACACCTAGATTCCTATGAGAAATTTGATAAAATCTCTCATGAAATGGAAAGATATGGACTAGATGATATTACAATTAGGCAGATTTCAAAAGAGTAAATTTCTTCACCTTAAAAATGAAGAGATTTTCATGGATCCATATCAACATAGAGGGAGGTTTCTAATAGAGAGCTATAATGCTTTATATTCTGTGAAAAAATTTTATCAATCCAACAATTCAGTTCAAACAATAGCTATTAGAATCTGCTATGTGCAAGGCATCATCAGTGACATAGATGAAGACAAAGATGTTATGCTTCATAAATTTATTACTGACCAGAAGCCGGAGAGACAGAGTCAGTATCTGAAAAGATTAATACCAGCTAGAATGATGGGCTAAATATAACAAAGTGAATTTTAATGAGTATTGCTAAGTGTGATAGAACCGGAATCAAGATACTCATATGATTACTTATCCTCAATCTCTTCCACAGTTTAGTGTGAAAATATGGGGAAGGAAGGAGGTAATGTGAAAATTGTGCCAATGTGTATGAAAGCTAAGTGCTTCATAATGACTCAGATCCCTAAAATTTTTTACAGCATTATGAAGGTGATTTGGCACAGTCTTGTTTTCCTCCTCACAACTTTTTAGGGTTTCATTTTATTCAATATTATTTGGCTTCTGATTACACATGTATAACCTATATCAAACTGCTTTCCATCTCAGGGAGGGGGGAAGGAAGGGAAAGAGTGAAAAAATTTGGAATTCAAAACAAAAAAAGAAATGATAAAAAGTATCTTTACATGTAATTGGGGAAAAATAAAATATTATTTTTAAAATATTATCTTCCCACAAAACAGACATAGCAAAGTGTAATCCTATGTTCATTTTCATTCCAGGAAGCTGGAAGCTTGGAACAGTTGAACATACAATGAGAATACTTCCTCATAAGCAAAAGTCTCTTGGGTCTAGGCCTGTTAAAAAAAAAAAAAAGCAGGCTGGTAAATTTACCTCTAGCCAATCTGAAAAGCAATTTGTAATTGTAGTATAGATTTTTTTTAAAAAGTAACTAAAATGTCCATACCTTTGATCTCAAGATTTCTCTGTTAAGCATTCAATCGAAAGAAGTTAAAGACAGAAGGAAAGTTTGCATATAAACCAAAATATTCATAGTAGAACTTTCTGTCATGACAAATAATTGGAAATAAAGTATATGACCATTGTCTGATGAATAAACAAATTGTGGCACATGAGCATAATGAACTATTACTGTACCATAAGAAATCACAGGGATAGGGCTTAACCTATGATTTCATTAATATAGGCAGCTTCTGGGTGAGAAAACTCTATCTTTGCAGGTGAGTGCTTTCTTTGTAACTTAAATGTGTTAGAGACATTTAGAGGTTAAGTGACTTGTCCAGAGACACTCAGATAGAAGTTGGCAGAGGCAGACTTGTACCCTTTCTATCTCTCTCTGCCTCTGTCTCTCTCTCTCTGTCTCTCTCTCTTTCTCTCTCCCCTTCCTTCTCCATGCTGCCTCTATAAAAAATGATGAATATGAAGAATTAAGAAAATCACAAGAGAAATTAAATGAACTGATGTAGAATGGAGTAAACAGAACCAATACATATGATAACCACAATTTTAATGAAAAGAATAAAAAGAACCCCAACCTGGATCACTGTAATACTGCCTAAGCTTGACCTTATGTGAAGAGTTTTGTTTTTTTTTAAATGCACTTCCATCCACTCTTGGTAGAATGAGGGGCAGAGGGGAATACAAGTATAAAATACAGCATATGCTATTAAAATGTAGTGATGTAGTGATAGATTTTATTGAACTGTAAAAGTCCTTTTTTCCCTATTTTTAAAAATCTGTTACCAAGGAAAACTCACAAGGCAAGTGAGAGGAGGGGGATATATGTTGAGTTTAAACTAATGAAAAACTAAAATACATCAATAATAATAAGATTTTTAAAATTAGCATTACAGACATAGGATCCTAGATTTAATGCTATAAGTGACCTTAGTGGACATTGAGTCCAATCCCTTTTTTTTCTCAAATCCCATTTGAGAAAACTGAGGCCCAGAGAGGCAGGATGGCTTACCAAAGACCAAACAAGTAGCAAATGCCAAAACCTGGATTTTCAAGGCTATTTTAGAATATATTTTAAAAGCAAATAACCAGAAGGTTGAAAAGTTCGTTTAAATTAGTGACAAAATGTTAAAACTCTTTCTAATTTGCACAATCTTTTTGATTGTGGTAGATCACCATTTACAAATAAACACTGCATATACTAGCACTGTAACAGGTAGGAAAGACTATTAGCTGCGAAGCAAAAACCAAAACTTCTTTATTCTTAAGATACATCTTAAACTGTGTAACTTTCCTTATGAAGCTGCCAGAAGGCCCGTAGCCGGTCATTCTCTAAACTCAGAGGTGACTTTCTTAGGGGTTTCAGCCTATGATCTTGAATTATCCTTATAAAGTAAAATGCTAACCTTATGAATGAATATCAATATAGTCCAAGCTGGGCTATCATTAGCCCAGCTTAGCGATGGCTGTCTTTAAGCCAGTGGTTCTTGTTAACAGACTCCTGCCAGTGTACTTCATCCCCCACAACAGCGCTTCCAGTAGCCCACTGAAAGCAGGGTTCTCCAGGGAGGGAGGTGACCACTTCTCACATATATAATGTAAACCAAGTGTATTCAGCTTGGCATTGGGACAAGAAGCTGCAAATGTCACCCTGGGGCCTGCGGTCCTGACAGCATGGGACATGTGCTTGTAAGCTGTCTCAAGTTGGAGATTTGATTGCCCTCTTTCTTCTCTCCCTCTCCCCCAACAAAAGATTGCTGACCTCCCCTGTGACCTGGCAAGTGCTGAGATTCCCTAAACACATTTTTCCCCCCATTGTGTCCCAATGCTTAACAAAATGGAAAGAAGCTTCTCCGACATACTTGAGGGATGGGGCTGAAAATAACGGCTTAGCTTGGCAGGCTGGCCCCGATGCTCACCCCCAAACAGTGTGCGGTTTGTGTAATTTCCCATGCTGCTCGAGGTCCGCTTCTGGATGATTTCTTCATTGATTTTTGAAGGGGGGGTCGGAGAGGGAAAGAGGGAACTGCTGTAATTGCAGTTTATACTGTGTTCCCACGCTACTATTGTTTGCTACTTTGTTTCCAATTCCCATCACGTGTGCTAATTAGTTAGAGCTGCTGGCTCGCTGGGAGGCGTGTGTCTGGCCGAAAAGCAAAAAGATCACTTCCTGTAGGGATCCAGGCAGGCTGAAGAATTCTCTGGGGTTTTTCTTTCCACCCTTCCCTTAACTCCCTCCTTTACTGCCTTCCCAGGGGGGTGGGAGTGCCCAGGGAAAGGAAAGAAATGGCGATTGTCCAGCAAATACCAGGGAATGGAAATGATGCTCACAAAATGCCCGTTAGGGGTGGGGGAGAGAAAGTAAGAAACTTTTGATTAAGTTTCTGACAGCTTTGGAAAAAACTTGCAAAAATGACTTCCATAGTTTTCCTTCAGTGGACCATTATTGTAGGAAGAATAATAGGAGAAAGCAGCAAGGTATTTTAGTCATTCTTTAAAAAAAAAAAAATCTGTTTTTCCCACTGAGTAGAAAGTCTGCTCATGCCTCAGCATGCAAAGGAGAAAGGAAACAGCTAAGTGAACTGAGTCATGATATTAAACTCATTTATTTGTTCTTGAGTTGGACTCAATGGGTCCCATTCCTATCTGTTTTGCCATTAAGTCACTTAGGGAAGGTTTCCATCAGTCAGTTTGAACAGAAAATAAATAGAATGCATTAGGAAACTTGAATTAAGAGACAGATGTACACATAAAAATAATTTTGACCACACGTGAGACTTTGATTGGTTTGGTTCTTATAAGAGAAATTCCCATTTTGAAATTACTAGACGATTCCAGGGAATGCAAGGGAAGCATTTGGTGTAAGGGTTCATGAGACAATCTTACAACAAAAAGAGAATGGGGAAGGCATGGGAGGTGGAGTGGGGAGAAGGAAGATGAAATGCTGGATCTGAGAGTTGGAAAGAACTACAGTAGTTTTGGGGGATTGAGGTAAAATAGGTTTTGATGTTTCTTCCATCTCTGCAGCACCTCTCATCAGGCACCTACCTGCTCTACCATATAATTCCCCAAAGGAACAAGCATATCTCCATTCAAAGAGAATGAAGGGGTTTTCTCACCACAGCAGTCCAAACAATGAGAATTGTAGGGGGGACCAGAGTGGCATTTCTCCCTCTCAGCACCCAGAAGGACATTTCTCCTTTCTTACAGGGAAAAACAGAGTTTCGGGAACACAATTTTTCACAGCACATAAGAGAAAATAAATGCTGGTGAAGCGATGGGAGCATGTGTGTACTGAAGAAAGCAGAGAAAGGCAATGAGATTTCCTTTCTTCTTACAGATCAGTTTAACGTTATGTCTTGTGTTTCCTAGACATGAAGCCCCTTAGTGGGCCTGGGGACAAGGGCTAAGGAGGACAAGACAAGCACAGTGCTGAAACCTGTTATTCTCCCTATGAACTTTCTATTTAATGTTGGTGGTAAAAAATATTTTCCTCTATCATAAGGGACTTGGTCTTCTTTAAATTTTAACAGAAGCAATGCATGTGAAGTTATCCATGAGGTAAATTAATTGCTACCGTTTGTAAATTCATTCTTCCTTCAGACAAATACCAGATTTGAGAAGTAACCTTTTAACTGACCCCTGATGGAGCTCCCTCCCCCACAAAATGTAGGAGCTTTTAAGCTCCTTTCTCCTGTTTCTGTAATGTGAAAGAGAAAATAAGTCATCCTAGATTCATATGCCAGAAAGGCAAAGGTTTGCCTGTAAACTGACAGGTTAGCTCGAATCAAGACAGAGAAAACTTAGAATGGGATGCCAAGATAGACGTGAACCAGAGATAGCTTTATTGCTGTTACTTTAGAGGTTAAGAACAAACCCATCAGGAAAGGCTCTTAAAATAGGTAGAATGAGTTAAAAAGAAAATTCTATTTGAAGTTCACATAAGATTAGGCTTAGAATGAATTTGTAACTAATTCAGATACTTTTAAGCTCATGTCTACAAGACAGATTTTTACAATATTGCCCTCATTCATAATAAGTCTGTGCTTTGAAGTGTCTAACAATGGGTTGGGGGTTAAGCTCCCAACCCTGCACATGGCTCCAATATTGCCCTAATACCATCAACAAAGGGACACTAGGCAACATAAAGACAGTGTTAACCACAGGTCTTTGTGAGAAATACATTAAATCAGCAAACAATTTCTTTAATAGAATTTTAAAATAGTTTTTTTTATTTTTTCCAATTACATGGAAAGACAGTTTTTTTCATTTAAAAAGTTTTTGAGTTCCAGATTTTTCTCCCCTCTCCCTAAAATAGCAAGCATGTGTGTAATCATGGAAAACATCTTTAATAGAATTTTAAAAACAATTAAGCAGGAATGAGGGAGGGGTAGGAAAGAAGCTGCTCTTTCCTTGTGGCTTTTCTCCCCCATCAGTCTCCAGGAGCACTGTGAATAAAGTCACAAATTTTTCAAGGGAACTACAGATATGGTAGCCACCTGCCTCCATGGCAGCGGTGCTTTCATGAGACAACCTCTACCTAGCCATCTCTTCTCCTCAAGTTCCCAGTATGCTGTATTTGAAAGACCTCTGTCCTCTCTCTGAAACTGGGTTAACTTCTGCACTTTTGAAGCTGGAAGGAACTATAAATCCCAGTGTATTTGTGTAGCCAACTCTTTGCCACAAGTTGTTACAGACTGATAAAGGAAAAGTTAAGAACTAATGAGAAAAGTAAAGAATGGTACCTTAGATATTTATTTTCCATTAAACACCGCTGTGTAAGAATAACAACTTTGTTGACTAGCTCTAGGTGCATTTTTAGTGAAGTGTTTTTTTATCTTTTAAACTGAAAAAGGAAAATGGATAATTATCTCTATCCCAAGCAAATGGCCTGTGACTTAATTCTCACTGGCCAGATTTCAGTGGTTATGACATACTGCGACCACCAGATGGCAGCATAAATAGAACAGAGGTAAAATTAAATCATAGGGGCAACATTTTGAAAGTTCAAACAAACCAAAAAATCTTCAAAGGTGTAATTTGTAAGCCTAGAGTTATTAAATGATGGTGAATGTCACAAGTATTTCACATATACATTATCTCATTTGAGCATGCTCCTCAAGTGATGCAGGACAACATATTTGAGAACTCCCTTGAATGTAAAAGGGCTTTGTTGGGTTACTAGTTAGATAGGAATGAAACCTTAGGTAAAGTCTTACCCTGGCCCTTTTCTGAGGGATTTAGAAAAAGAACCTGATGTAAAGTGAACTGAGGTCTCTATAATTTGGAGGCTATTTAATTAATGTAGTTAATGTAATAAAGGGAAACTAATACAACTGCTTTTTTTTTCTATTTTAAGATAGCGTGCTCCTTGTGAATGGTGCACTTCAATGGTCATAATATCTTCTGGGTTATTTAAATGCAGTCAAAATAAACAGAAGAATAGAGTGTAATTATTAGATGAATTTGGCCATCAAAAGCAGTTGCTATAGACCCATTCTCAGTTTAACCAAATGATTGTGTTTCTCTCCCCCACATCTAACTTTTGTTTTTATTTTTTAAGTCAGGATTAATGTAAGATGGCGCTTTCCCCATGCAAAATATGAAGGTAAAACTTGTCTTTGATACCTTCCTCCATTCTTTCTTCTCCCTGCCTCCAGGAATCCATCCTGTTACTCATTCCTGATAGAAGTTACCCTGACCTAGTTATCTGGTTAAGAGCTTTCCTTACTCCCAACTTCTCTGTTTCTGTTGAAGGCCCCACCATTCTCCCAGCCATCCAGTATAGAAACCTTGGTGCTTGACTCTGCTCTTTCCCTCACCATTCAATCAGTTCCCAAGTTTTGTTGATACTACCTTAACAACATCTTTTGTGCCTATCCTTCTTCCTTGACTCATTGGCCACAACCTTCATTCATCACCTGTGATAGCCAACTAACTCATTTCCTTGACTTCAATTTCTTCCCTCTCTAATACATCCTTTCTATAGTTAACAAAATAATCTCACTAAACATGTGAATTTCCTACTTGGAAATCACTAGTGGTACTTAGGTCTGTATCCCAAAGAGATTTTCTTAGAAAGGGGTGAGGGAACCTAGTTGTGCAAAAGTATTTATAGAAACTCTTTTTCTAGTGGCAAAAAAATTGCAAATTGAGATGACTCCCTTCAGTTGGGGAATAGCTGTACAAATTGTGTTATATAATTATAATGGAATACTACTGTGCTATAAGAAATGATAAGCAGGCTGATCTCAGAAAAACGTGGAAAAACTTACATGAACTGACTCAAAGTGAAATAAGGAGAACCAGGAAGACATTGTACGTAGTAAAAACAATATGATATGATGATCAACTGTGAATGATTTATCTATTCTCAGCAATTTGATGACCCAAGACAATCCCAAAGGACTCATGATAAAAAATGCTATTCATCTCCAGAAAAAGAACTGATAGAATCTGAATCTGAAATTTTCACTTCATTTTTTTCATTGTTCTTCCCACACACACTTTGGAGGTGTGTTTTATTTCACAATGTGACTAATATGGAAATTTAAAAATTATGTATTTAGTGTCTTCCTGTGGTCCAAAATTGTGGTCTCCAAAGCAGGTGCTGGGGCTTCTTGGAGGGACCATGACATTACCCTAGAGGGGCCCCTCCAGGGCCAATCTTGGCTAATGACTCTAACACAATCACACCTATTTTTTTTCCCCTAACATTCTACCACTTCTCCTCCTCTTTCTATTTTTTGTCCTCGCCCTGAAGACATCTTCCAAGTGCACAGGTAGACTATGGTTTCTGCACTATCTTCCAGGACCAAGTCCCCTATTTTTGAGCATATCAGTCAGACTCAAAACAAAATTTTAAATAAATGGTCTGAAACTCAATTGACTATTCATCCAGGTTATTTAACTTAGGAAACCAACTAGAGAATTGTTCTGCCAAATGGGAATGATCATTCCTATCCCTCTACCAGGAGATCCCTCAGTCTACATTTAAAGGTTTCCCACATTTGGGCTCCAACCTACCTTTCCACTTCCATTTCTCATCGCTCCTCTCTAATTCCAGTCATCTTGGGATAGGCAAGGTGCTGCTTCATGAATTTGACATGACTTCTCCCATCAAGCTCAGGATTGTGCTTTCTCATCATCTCTGCATTTCACAATTCCTCTCTTCTTTCAATGTTGGTCCCAGGCTCTACTTCTTCAAAACTTTCCCTGATTCTCCCCATCCCAATCACTCTGCATGTGATCAACAGCTCTCTTCCCACCCACTCCCCAACCCCTCACATCACACTATACCTTGTATTATACTCATCTATCTCCATGGTCCATCTCCTTTAGTAGAATGGAAGCCCCTCCAGGGCAAGGATTTGTCAGTTTTTTCTCTTCCTATCCTTGACACCTACTGCACTGTCTGGCTTACTACTTAAAATGTCTTTGTTGCTATTAACTATTGCTCTCTCCCACAATGCCCTCAGATAGCATGTTACCTCTTAAAGTATCCTCTTTCCCAGTGCTATCTGCATTTTATTGAGCATCCTGAAATCCTCTTCTTGGATTTAAAAGTCTTTCATAACCTGTGCCCCTCCCCTACCTGTCTTCTTACATCAGACTACCTCCACTTGCTCTATGATCCAGGGCCACAGGCCTTCTGTTGTTCCTCCAACTTGGCACTCATCTCACTGAGCATTTTCCCTGGCCATCCCCCATGACTCCATCCTTATTTCTATGTCCTAAATTCCTTGATTTCCTTCAAGTCTCAGCTAAAATTCCTCCTTCTGCAAGAAGCTTTGCCCAGGTCTGATCAGGGGGTGGAGTCAAGATGGCAGAGTAGAAAGACTCACCTACTCTAGCTCTCTGCTGATACCCCATAAAACACCTGTAAAAAAATGACCTTAAACAAATTCTAGAGCAGTAGAAGTCACAAAATGACAGAGTGAAAGAGATTTCCAGTCTGGAAGGCTGACAGGAAAGATCTTTTGAACTAGGCTCAACCACGTCAGAGCCTTGGCTGCATTGTGGGGCAGGGACAGGACTGGGGCAGGCCTGGGGGAGGGTGCCCCCAATCCCCAGCATCAACTGTGATTCCCAGATTACTCAACCCACAAAAGCCAAAGTCAGCTTCAAAGGTCAATGAGAAAGTGCTTTCACATGGGTGAGAGGGGAATAGAGTCTGGCCCAGTGGCCCCAGGGCAGCAGCATTTGCTGCAGCACAGCATCCATTTTAGGAGTCCTTGGACTATGGACCCTGGAGAAATAGCACAGTTGATCTGGATCTCAGCCCTGAGTGGTGGTCCTAGGGTCAGGAGGAGCACTGGCATGGTGGAGCTGGTGGAAGT
Source organism: Bettongia penicillata ogilbyi (assembly GCA_023548195.1). Classification (NCBI taxonomy): domain Eukaryota; kingdom Metazoa; phylum Chordata; class Mammalia; order Diprotodontia; family Potoroidae; genus Bettongia; species Bettongia penicillata. The sequence goes on from JAJHZJ010000468.1 coordinate 945,174, forward strand.
TCTGGAGAGGAAATTCTACTTGAAGATCCTGGGCAGAAAAGCTTGTGCTTGCTCCCAGAGCAGAGCACAGTCCAGGAGAGGAGTAAATTCCTCTCCTTTGACTGTGCCACCTTGGAGAAACTGAGAACTAACAGGTCCCTAGAGTATACCCTCCACCTGAAAAAGGATTCACAAGTCAAGTAACAGGCTGGGGAAATGTCCAAAAAAGGGAAAAAATAAAACTATAAAAAGTTGCTTTCTTGGTGAATAGGTGTTTTCTTCCATCCTTTCAGATGAGGAAGAACAATGCATACCATCAGAGGAAGACATAAAAGTCAAGGCTTCTGTATCCAAAACCTCCAAAATAAATATGCAATGGTCTCAGGCTATGAAAGAGCTCAAAAAGAATTTTAAAAATCAATTAAGAGAAGTGGAGGAAAAAAATGGGAAGAGAAATGAGAGCAATGCAAGAAAATCATGAAAAACAAATCAAAAGCTTGCTAAAGGAGATGCCAAAAAATGCTGAAGAAAATAATACCTTTAAAAATAGCCTAACCCAACTGGTAAAAGAGGTCTGAAAAGACTTTAAAAAGCAGAATTAGCCAAATGGAAAAGGAGGTTCAAAAACTCAGTGAAGAAAACAGTTCTTTAAAAATTGGAATGAGCAGATGGAAGCTAATGACTTTATGAGAAACCAAGAAATTACAAAACAAAACCAAAAGAATGAAAAAAAATTGAAGAAAATGTGAAATATCTCATTGGAAAAACAACCTACCTGGAAAATAGATCCAGGAGAGACAATTTTAAAATTATGGGACTACATGAAAACCATGATCAAAAAAAGAGCCTAGACTTGTCTTTCATGAACTTGTCAAGGAAAACTACCCTGATATTCTAGAACTAGAAGGTAAAATAAATATTGAAAGAATCCACTGATCACCTCCTGGAAGAGATCCAAAAAGAAACCTCCTAGGAACATTGTAGCCAAATTCCAGAGTTCCCAGGTCAAGGAGAAAGTATTGCAAGCTGCTAGAAAGAAACAATTCAAGTATTGTGGAAATACAATCTGGATAACACAAGATCTAGCAGCCTCTACATTAAGGGATCAAAGGGCTTAGAATATGATATTCCAGAAATCAAAGGAACTAGGATTAAAACCAAGAATCACCTACCCAGAAAAACTGAGTATAATACTAAAGGGGAAAAAATGGTCATTCAATGAAACTGAGCACCTTCTAGCACTTTTGATAAAAAGACCAGAGCTGAACAGAAAATTTGACTTTCAAACACAAGAATCAAGAGAAGTGTGAAAAGGTAAACAGGAAAGAGAAATCATAAGGGACTTACTAAAGTTGAAACTGTTTACACTCCTACATGAAAAGACAGTATTTGTAACTCTTGAGACTTTTCTCAGTACTTGGGTAGTTGAAGGGATTATATACTTATAGAGAGAGGGCAAAGGTTGAGTTGAATAGGAAGGGATGATATCTAAAAAAATAAAATTAAGGGGTAAGAGGAATATATTGGGAAGAGAAAGGGAGAAATGGAATGGGGTAAATTATCTCTCATAAAAGAGGCAAGAAAAAGCTTTTTCAATGGAGGAGAAAAGGGGAAAAGTGAAACTTACTCCCATCACATTTGGCTCAAGGAGGGAATAACATGCACACTCAATTTGGTATGAAAATCTATCTTACACTACAGGAAAATACGGAACAAGGAGATAAGTGGGGTGTGGGAAGGATGATAGAAGGGAGGGCAAATGGGAAGAGGGAGTAATTAGAAGTAAACACTTTTGGGGAGGAACAAAGTCAAAAGAGAGAATAGAATAAATGGGAGGCAGGATACAGTGGAGGGAAATATAGTTAACCTTTCACAACATGGCTATTATGAAAATCTTTTGTGTACCTACACATGTATAGCCTATATCGAATGGCTTACCTTCTCAGTGAGGATGGGTGGGGAGGGAAGAAGGGAAAGAAGTTGGAACTCAAAGTTTTAGGAACAAATATTGAGAACTGTTTTTGCATGCAACTGGGAAATGAGAAATACAGGTAATGGGGTATAGAAATCTATCTTACCCTACAAGAAAAGAGAGAAGATGGGGATAAGGGAAGGGAGGGATGCGATAGAAAGGAGGGCATACTGAGGGAAGGGGTAATTAGAATGCACGGCATCTTGGGGTGGAGGGAAGTGAGAGTTGGGGAGAAAATTTGGAAGTCAAAAGCTTGTGGAAATGAATGTTGAAAACTAAAAATATTTTTTTAAAAAAGAAGCTTTGCCCAGTCCTCCTTAATCTTAGTGCTTTCCCTCTGAGATTAACTGCAACATATCCTGTATTTATCTTGTTTGTACATAATTGTTTTCATGGCATCTCCCTCAAAAGAGAATGAGCTCCTTCAGAGCAGGGACTGGTTTTTGACCTTTCTTTGGAACCCCAGTATTTAGCTCATTGCCTTAGTAAGTAGGTACACAATAGATGCTGGTTGACTTAATATATATGTTGTCTCTTTTTTTTGGCAGACTTCTATATAAAAACCCAATGAGACTTCACATTGAATATGTTGGAGATATGTTCAGGGCAGTCCATTTTACAATATATTCATAATAATGAATGATAAAGTAAAATCTATTGCAAATAGGGTACAGTGAAAAACTCAGATTGGAACTGTTAATTTATTTGTTTCACCCTATAACAATGCAGAATTGTCTTAAAAAACATACTTTCTAGAATTATACCAGATACCAATAGACCAGGCTGGCTTCTCATCCTTATAAAGATAAGATAGAGACAATAGGAAGAAATAATTTCTGAGGTTTTTTTCCATTATGTATTTTATGTTTTGACTTTCTCTATACTACTGTATTTGCCCTAATCTACCCCATATCCCACAGTAAATTATTCTTCTCCTTCCAGGTGTTCCTGTCCTTCAAATATTTGTAGCCTGATGTCATGTCCTTTCTTTAGTCATCACCTAACCAAGCTCTATATACTTAATGCCTTTAAATCTTTCCTCATAAATCAGTGTCTCCATTTCCCCAGCACTTTAATGGCTGTTTTCAGAACTCTCTCCCTTTCACCCATGGGCTTTTGCCAATGAAATGCCCAAGGCTACATCTAGTGTGCCAGATGGATCTCATAAGAAGCTGGGGAGCTGGACAGGATCAGAACAGGGGAGAGACATTTGTGTGCCTGAGGCAAAGACAGAAAAAAAAAATGCATCCTCTTGTGTGACTGTCCACCAGAGGTTTGGAGCCTTTCCTCTAACACATGCAATGTGACATCATCAGCTGTAGAAGGCAGAATTTTCAGGCATTAAAAATATGTATTGATTTTTTAAAATCATATTTAAAAGCATCTATTGTTTTTGCCACTGCTAACCCTGACTCTGAAAAGAGGCCAACGTAATTCAGTGGACTAAACAGGTGGCCAGAAAGAACTTCTGAAATCTTCATCTTAATCAATCACCATGGCCTTGGATGAGGCTGTTACCTTCCCTCTCTTGTTTCCCTGAATCATTAAATAAGACTTATCTTAGTAACCTACCTCTCAAAATCCAGGGAATGTCATTTACAGCTTGGCTTCATGTGGGAAATAACTAAGAATCCTAGAATACAATGGAATAGATCTGAGAGGTCATGGAGTCAAACTCCTCTACTGGACACATGAGGAAGCTGAGGCCCCAGAAAGTCAAATGATTTGTTTGAAGTTACATAGTGAAGTAGCAGGAGATCTGGGACATAATTTCCCTTGCTTTTTAAAAAAGGTATATTTAGTTATTTCCCAAATATCCCATCTGTATCCCTCATCTCCTGTCTTTAGTAAAGGGTGGGGTGAAGTGGATTTAGAATCAAAAGGCTTGTTTGTGTTCACATCACAGCGTTGCCTCTTAGACTGGCTGGGTGACATCAGGAAGGTTCTTAACTCTTTGCAGCCTTAGTTTCCTTATTTGTAACATGATAATAATGATATTTACACTGCCTAATTTCCCTCGGTTCGTGAGGATCAGAGAAGTAAATGCAAATAAATTCCCTTTAACTCTAAAAGTAATACCAAAAGTAACAATAAACAAAAGCTTGCATTTCTATAGTGCTTTAACATTTGCAAAGCACTTTCCATATGTTAACTCATTTGATCGTCATAAAAATCCTATGAGATAGGTGCTGTTACTACTGTCAAATTAGGGGGTAGAAACTGAGACCCTAAGAGTTTAAGTAACTTGCCCAGAATCACAGCCAGCGACTGAGGCAGAATTCAAACTCAGGTCTTCCTGACTTCAAATTCTCTGTTCCCTCTACTACAACACCTATCCTCATGGGGTAAATTAATGTTTTATTATTTCACACAACAATTATTTATTGGGCGTTAATTTTATGCCAAGCACTGTGCTAGATATTGTGAGGCACTGCAAGGTGTAAGGCAGGATTGCTACCCACCCAGAGTACACAATCGGGCCAGAGAAGTAAAAAAAATAGCTATGACACAAGATAGAGTGTGTTAAATGCTCCGTGAGTATGGACAATCAATGTCACAAGAGTTCAGAGGGAAAGATCCATTTCAGCTGAAGTGATCAGAAAGAGTTTCATGACTGATGCTGAGTGAAGTGAGCAGAACCAGGAGAACACTGTACAGTAACAGCAACATTTCGTGATGACCAGCTTTAACAGACTTAGCTCTTCTGAGGAATGCACTGATCTAAGACAATTCCAAAAGACTCGTGATGGAAAATGCTATCCACATCCAGAGAAAGAACTATAGGTGGTGAATGCAGATCGAAGCGCACTGTTTTCTCTTTCTGTTGTTTTTTGTTTTTCCTTTCTCATAGTTTTTCCCATTTGTTCTGATTCTTCTTTCACAACATGACTAATGTGGACATGTGTTATATTAGACACACGTTTCATGATATTACATAATTATTTATATTACATAAGCATACATGTTTAATTGATCATACATGTATAGCCTGTATCAGATTGCATGGCATTTTGGGGAGTGGAAGGAGGGAAGGGTTGAAATTTGCAACTCAAAATCTTATAAAAATGAATATTGAAAAACTAAAAATTAATTAATTAAAAAATAAAAAGGAGTTTCATGGAAAAGAAGGGCACCAAGATAGGCCTGGATAAAAAAAGGCAAAACTTGCAATGGTAGGGGAAGCATGGAAAGTCATTCTGGATTGGGTGAGAGGGGACAGTATGAGGAATTTATTTTCTATTGTCATTCATTTCTCCTCCTGGTCTCACCTTACCTGTTTAGTATCCTTAGTTTCATTCTGGCAGCTGAGTGGCACAGTGCATAGAGTACTGGACTTGGAGACAGGAAGACTCACCTTCTTGAGTTTAAATCTGTCCTCAGACACTTACTAGTTGTGTGACTCTGGACAAGTTGCCTAACTCTGTTTGCCTTAGTTCCTTATCTGTGAAATGAACTGGAGAAGGAAATGGCAAACTGTTCCAGTATCTTTGCCAAGAAAACCCCAAAAGGGGTCAGGAAGAATCGATAGGACCTAAACAATTAAGTTTTACTCTCCTCCATTAAAACTTAAGCCTTACCGGCAGAGATTGTTTTATTCATTGCATTTGTACTGGCAGTGCCTAGAATAGTGCCTGGTACCTCACAGGTTCTTAATAAATACTTGCCAAGTGACAGCTTTGGGTTTTTAGGGTCCCAAACTGTAATAAAAGGAATACCCAGAAGAGTCTCTTTACCAGTCCATGTCAGCAGCTGTTCTGGCAGTATATAAGTGAGTAGTTTGGGACACTGGAAAGTTACATATCTTGCCCAGGGTCATAGTCAGTAATGTTGCAGAGGCAGGACTTGAACACAGGTTTCCCTGGCCTTGAGGCTAGTTCTCTCTTTACCATGCCATGTTGCCTCTCATTATCTTCAGTAGTAGTTATAACATTATTATTATCATCATTGCTGCTTTTAATTAACCACCATACACTTTGATCTTCAAAAATCCCTCTAGAATGCTCCATCTCATAATTTACCCACAGAGATCAAAAGCCATCCTAAATATTTGAAAAATATTGGCAAGAAGCAAAAATCCTGAGCAGACAAAAGACAAATGAAACAGTGTCATTTCAGAATTAGAGTACTATGAATTGACCCATATGCACAACGCTGCATTCTTCAGTGCCTGAGATTTTCTGGATATTGAGGATGTGTAAAGTTGTTTTTAACATAAATATTTTCATTTACTGAAGAATAACAGAATCTTAAAGTCTTGAAACCTCAGAGGTCATGTGGTCCAACCTATGTAGACAAGGGTTGACAAACCTATCTGCCAAGTGGTCAGCCAATCTTCTAATAAATATTTCCAACAATGGGAAATTTACCATCCTACGCAGAAATCAACTGCATATCAAAATTAACTTTTGAACAGTCCTAATTGTTAATAAGTTTCCCCATATATTAAGCCTAAATCTGCTTCTATCTAACTTTTAACCATTTTCTGGAATACCAAATCTGATACAACAAATCAGTCAGAGTCTGAGGATTCAGACAAGCATTTATTCTCTGAGGGCCAGGAGACTGATTGTAGGATAGACCTATGGTATTTTGAATTGATTTCACCCCGATTGGCTATAACCCCTTTGAACAAAGAATGTTTAAGGGCCACTCAATATAACAAGTAGGAAGCTTCCATTTGGGGCTATTTTTAGCTCCTTTAGGCTGCTTTTGAAGGAGAGGAGTGGCAAATTACAAACCACATTTTTATTAGAGTCTTTCTTTGTCTGAACCCTTAGGCTGTGACTGACTCATCCACTGCATCAGAGGAGATACATGGGTCACTAAGGATTGATGACTAGCATGGGATAAAGAAATGAAGAGGAAAAAGATGATAATGAGAAAACATTATATTTACAGCCAAGATATAATAACCTGGACACAAACTCCAGAAAGAAGAGTGCCTGCATATTTATAAATAATATGCTACCATACAAGTGGAAACCCCTCATTTAGATCAGTTGTTAGGGACGGACAGTCCTAATAACTAAGAGAATCAAGAAGAGTTTCATGCAGGATATGACACCTGAGCTAATTCTTGAAGAAAGCTAGGACTTCTTAGAGGTAAAACGGAAGAGGGCATGGATTTAAGTCATAGGGGTCCACAAGGAGGTGGAGATGGGATCCAAGTTTAGTAAATAGAAAGTAGACCATTTGGTTGAAGAGGAGTAATGTGTAATGAGTATGGAAAGGTAGGTACATAAAACCAGGCTGAGCATTTTGCATTTAATCCTAGAGGCAACAGAAAGGTAAAGACTTTTGAGAAAGGGAATGATATGGTAAGATGTATATATTATGAATATACACTTAGCAACTGTACATTGGATAACTGAAGAAGGGAAAGCTGGGAGACCAAGTAGGAGTCTACCGAAATAGTTCAGCCTAGAGGGCTGAACGAAAGCAATAGCTTTGTGAGAGAAGAGGAGATAATTTTTTTCATTGATCAGGGAGATGGGATGGATAAAATACTTGTATAATGAAAAAAAAATGTAATGTAGTTCAGAGTTTAATAATCTAGGCTCTCTCCAGTTCCAAGCATTGTGGATTATGAAGTCAACAAATAGGGAAACTACAATTTCCCTCCTTGATCTATTTCCCAAACTCATCATCTATTTTCTCCATTTATCCAGGAAATAATAATAATAAAGTTCATATTTATATAGAACTTTAAGTTTAGCAAAGCAATTTACATATACTCTTTCATTTGACCCTCACAAAAACTCTGAGAGAATGGTGAATTAATTTCACTTGTGAGTCAATCCCATTTTACAGCTGAGGACACTGAGGTGAGGACAGGTTTAGCGACTTGCCCTAAATCACACGGCTAGCAAATGTGTTAGGCAGGATTCAAGCTCTGATCTTACTGACTTCAGATCGGCCCTCTGTCCAGTATACCACCCAACCTCCTTCGATTGCCTGGTTAGATTTTCCCACCATAATGCTAACCATTTTTCTCTTCATTGATCTTTACTCAATACAATTCTCACATATGCATTCCACCAGACTTCTCTCTATCAGTTCATAGATTTCCTTAGATAAGCATATTTTCCTGATGTATGATGCTACTTCACTGGATTTTTAATCTGATCCTTTAGAATAATTTATATCATTTTATTGACATATTATAGCCACAAGTCATATCCTATCAAGTGTCATGGTTGAAGCCAAATTTATCTCCCATTACGCCAAATTTATTTCCTTTCATTAAAGTCTCCGGCTTACCTTGCTTTTGGATCGTAAATAATTGAGGCCATGAGTTTTGTTACTGCCCTATTCATACACATTGCTTCCTTTGAGTTACTGGTAAGGAGTTACATTCTTCTACATATCAGTTACTTCATCAGCTACTATATCAGGCTTGACTAATCTGCATGGGGAATTTTTACCCTCTTTCTCCACTTGAGGTCTAACATCTTTTGGATTATCTTCACAAGTACCCAAGAAAATACATATTTTACTGGCCTTCATCCAATGAATTCCATCCCTGACCAAGTCACATACATACTGCTATGACTCCAAAGTTCTGTTCTCATTTTCACCTGCACTAACTTCTTCATTCTCTAAGAGTGGGAGAATAGAGATCATTCATGGGGCTGTGAACTGATTCCTAGTAAACCCTACATAGCACGTATTTTCATTATAAGGACAGCTATAATAAAGGCTATTAGATTAGATTATACACAGTATCATATATTTGAATCATGGGCATTGAAGTTCTTCCCAGTTTCTGTTTTAGAAGAAACAGACAGAAGAGATAGTAACTGAATGACTCTGAGAAATAACACTCTGCTATCAAAACCCCATCCAGCTCTAAATTCTTTTATTTTACTATCCTTGGTAGTGTCAAATATTCATCCTTAGATGGAGCATTTGAGAACTGGAAAGAGCCAAATATCATCTGCAGCTAAACATGGTGAATAAAGCCAGTCAGAGCGATATGACTTAAGGTCAGAAAACAAGGTGACTATAGAAAAATGATAGTGATTTCCTTATGCGGTAAATAAACTGGATCAGAAGACAATTCCTAAAGAAAGGGCTTTTGAGACATGATAGCATCATTAAAATAAATGTGTGCCCAACTAGGATTGCTCCCTAAAAAGACAACCCTCAAATGGGTATATTATATTATATTTGGTTTTCTAAGTTATTGTAACATCTTACCTAAAATAGCAAACAGTTCAAAGTAATGATTACAGAAGGATGACAAGAATATTTGATTTCTGTATAGGAACTCACAAGTACCCTTAAAATGATTGACTCTCTCTCCCTTAAAGTTAAAATCTTGATATTTTGCTGTACTAAAATTTCAAAGAATTTTTCATTTCAAAGAAATAAAATTTATACCAGCTCCAATAAAAAGTATTTTCTAAACTTAAATGAATTTAATAAACACAAAGAATAAAGGTTCATTTAAATAAGAATTTCCAATGAGAATGAGGCATATACCCAAAGTGTGGATCTATTTTTCTTGAGCATGCTTATTAGTTGCCATGGACAGTTAATTTTGCTTGTTTGTTTGTTTCAGTGATGATAGTAATCTAAGAGGATTGATCTTCTCAAGAGAGAAGAAAATAAGTGGGAGGAAGCACCAACATTAGACTAAAATTTATTTCAAGAACTTGGGACATTAAAAAAATTTTTTTGTTATTCTGAGCTTGATAAACACCAACAAATACGAACATTTCCATATACAAGGAACAGAAAAATAAGATTGTATATGAAACCTCCAAAATCTATCACAAAGAGATTATTTTGTGTATATATATATATAGTGTAATAAATCTAACACATTTATTTCAAATCTCTCCTACTTTTCTCTGTCTTCTTCCAAACTTCCTTCTTTTTTCTTATAGGCATTTCTTTAAAAAAAAAAACAACCCTTCAATAATGCTGTTTTCTTTCTTTTTTTTGGGTCTTCACTATCACTATCATCCCTCTTATCCTGAATACTTCTTGCCCAAAACAAACAAACAAATAAATAAATTAAGCTTCCACGGCAATAAATAAGCACTCTTAAACAAGACAGATCCACACTTTGGGTGTATCCAAAAGTATGGCTCATTGCACACCTTGAAATGGAAATCTCTTTCAGAAGGTAAGGAGCAAGCTTCATCATCAGTTCTGTGGAGTCGTGGTTGGTCACTGGCTGATCAGTCCGTAAGTCTTCCAAAGTTGTTTTTCTTTACCGAGTTGTAATCGTTGTATAAATTACACTCCTGGTTCTCCTTCCTTCATTCTGCATTACTTTCTGCAAGTCTGAGGTTTCTCTTAATCTCTTTTGTCATTTCTTATGGCATAATGACATTTTACTGATTGTCGTCCTTTGTTCTCAGAGAGGACCAAAATGAAGGACAACTGCCAGTGAAGTGACATTTCACTAACCATGAGGAACATCCCCTTAGTTTCCAGTTCTTTGCTATGACAAAAAGTGTTGTTATGAAGATTTTTCTACACATGGATCTTTTCCTCTTTCCTTAATCTCTTTGGGGTACATCCCTAGTAATGGTATTGCTAGGACAAAGGGTGTACACCACGTAGTGTATGGTTCCAAATTACTTTCCATAATAATAAATAACTTCACCAATAGCACATTAGTGGGGCCATTCTCCCTCCCAATAACTATTAATGTCCTTTTTTGTCATCTGTATCATACTAATGAGTACGAGATGGAAAACCACAGTTGTTTTAATTTGTACTAAGAATTTTATCAATGTATTGATCTAGTAATTCTACTGCTTGGTCTATATCCCAAAGGTATTATAAAAGGGGTGGAGGAAAGGGCCTATTTGTACAAAAGTACTTACACAGTACTTAAACAGCTCTTGTTGTGATGGCTAATTAGGAATCTTAGGAACACCCACCAACCGAGAATGGCTAAACAACTTGTGAAATATAATTGTGATTGAGTACTATTATGCTATAAGAAATGATGAGCAGAATGTTTTCAGAAAAACCTGGAAAGACCTACATGAACTGATGCAAAGTGAAGTGAGCTGAACCAAAAGAATGTTGTACAGAGGAATAGCAATATTGTACAATGAAGAACTGTGAATGACTTGGCTGTTCTCAGCAATACAATGATCTAAGACAATCCCAAAAGACTAATCATGAAGTACACTATCCATTTCCAGAGAAAGAACTGATATTTTTTGAATACAGACCGAAGCATGCTATTTTGCACTGTCTTTCATTCTTTTTCTTTGATTCAAGTCTTCTTATACAAAATTATTTAAAATTGTTTTAACATGTAATTTGGGGGAAAATATATTTTTAAAAAGAATTTTATCAATTTATATACAGAACAAAAAAACTAAGAGGGGAAAGATATCCACAACATAACTTTTTTTCCAGATAAAAATGAATATATCAATAGTCTTGGCCAGGGGTATGGAACCTATGACCTGAAGGCCACACATAGCCCTCTAGGTCCTCAAATGTGACCCTACAACTGAATCTGAATTTATGTTCTGTAAAATTTGTCCTAGGGCTGGGACTGGGCCAGACCACATTCCTCACCCAGGTATAAGAGCTTTTCTACTGACCTTTGAATCTGTCTTTGACATTGTGGGTTGAGAAGTCTGGAAACGCTACACCTGCCAGTGATTCAGTGCCCTGAGCCCTGCTCCAGTTGCATCTGCGCTGGTACGGCCCACCCTGGGCTGCACCACACTCCAAGCCTAGTGCAATAGACTGATCCTCTCAGCCTTCCAGATTGTCTTGGGCTGGAAATCTGTTTCACTCTGTCATTTTGTGACTTCTGCTGCTCTCAAATCTATTTAGAGTAATTTTTACAGGTATTTAGAGAGGTTTGTGGGGAGAGCTCAGGCAACTCCAAGCTTCTACTCCACCATCTTGACTCCACCCCACTTTTTCTATTTTTTAGCTAAATTCCTGTTAAACCATGTCTTTACCCCCATGATCAAGTAACCATAGAACACAGTCTAAGTTAATATTAAAGTGAAACTTCTGTTTATTTTGTCTGTATTCCTGTTGTTGTTTAAACATAGTTGGATTTCAGTGAAATTTTTTTTTAAATTAATTGTCTATTGAGGAATGGCTCCAGGACATAGTCCCTTTTTTATTTTTACTTCAATTTCCTGGATTTCTGCCTCTGGCTTTTACTTCTCCCCATGTATCTGCACTCAGGAAATCAGCAAGGTTCAGACCTCTCAGATTGTCCAGGGTCAGAGTCCTATGGTCTTCAGGGCCCTCTGCAACACATCAGGTCAGAGTGCTATGGACTTCTGGTCTCCCTGGGATGTCCTGATCAGAGCAATGCCAGTTCTGGATCCTGCATCTGAGAACAACCAGAGCACTGTAAATTTCTAACTTCTTAACTTCCCTCTCCCAGCACTCCAGGTTTCTTGAACCCTAGGGAACAGTCTGGTAGGTGTCAGAGGCCCTAGACCTCTAGTTAGAGGACTCCTGGGCTTCCAACTTGCTTACCTACATTCCTGAAGTTTTCCTTCGCAATGCCTTTCTCAGTGCCTACAAGTTTCTAGCTGTCTTTTTGTATACCCCTGGATGAGATAACAGAGTTCACTGTCATCTCCCTTTTGATTTCTATTTAATATAGTTCCCTTTTTGTATCTTTACAGGAGTACAGATGAGAAAGATGGGTTTCCCTATGATGTATCACATCACAATCTTAGTCAGAAATCTCTCCCTTCAAGCCACTTATAAGCCAAATGATTTAAGGCAATGTGGTCTAATGAAAAGATTACTGGGTCTAAATTAGACCCAGTAAAAAAAAGAACCTGGGCCTAAATTACAGCTCCATCACTTATTTACTTACCAGTAATCTCTGGAACCTGGGGTAAGTGATTTCAGCACTCTAGACTTGGACTTCCTCACCTGTAAAATGGGGGAGAAGGTGACCTGTACCTTTCTGCTCTACATCCTGTTAAGTTATTGAATGGGGAGTTGCTGAAATTCTTCCCACTGTATTTGGAAGTAGTCACCTTAGAACAGTGATACATGTCAGTTATGACTATTAATCAGACTATGTTGGGAGCATCATACTGACAAAACTGAGCACAGCCAAGGGAAGGCAACCAAGGTGGTGAAGTAACTCAGCATTTTATGTGAAAAATGGTTAAAGAAACTGAGGTATAACCAGGAAAAGAGAAAATTCCAGAGTTCTTGGACACTGCCTGAAAGTATTTGAAGGAATGGCACAAGGAAAAAGGGATTAAACTTATTCTCTGTGATACCCAAGAAAAGTTCCTATCCCCATCCAAGAATGTAGGTTGGGGCAGAGCCTGACCTCACACAAAGACCCAAATCAAGAAATGAGGTTCTTTCCTGGAGAAGAAGGAAGGACAAGGGAAATGATAGGTCATCTTCTTCCCTTGGTTCCTGCTTGATCAGCAGTACAGATTTCTTTTAGTCCATAGTTCAAGAAAGGCAAAAGATTGTCCCCTGCTCTCAAGAAATTCAAGATTTAATAGAGAAAGACCACACATAAAAAGAAATTGAAAGCGGAGAGAGGGTACCCTCTGTGGGACATGCTGAAGCCCATGTAGTACAGCCAGGTGGGAAATTGTGAGATGGCTGTCCTAGATGCCCTCGTTAGATAGAGAAGCCCATCCATGTCCACCCTCCAGTCACTGATCTGAGGGAGAGAAGGGCCCAGAAGTAGGGAGTACTGAGTAGGTGTGAGTTTTAGGGTTGATGTGATCTTGCAGAGGTTCTTCACAGCTCTGATGATGTCCAGAGCAGTGCAGCCAGGTGAGAAATGATGCTCAGATCATCCCCATTGTGTCTCTAAGGAATCATTGCTCTGGTAACACTGGCACAACCCCTTCCAGTTTTAGTGACTCTTTTTTACAATCACTTCTTATAGATATCTCTAGCATCTTTCTCTTTATCATCCTCTCAAAAGCCAGCACCTCCAACTGCAAAGTCATGGTCAGGGAGGATTTTGGAGCTTTGACAGATGCTGAACAAGCCCACTCTACTGGGCCAGCAGGGAGGAATTTGAGTTCTTTAAGGTTCCAAAGTGACTGCCCTAGTGGGAAAGGCCAAAATGAATGTTACCTATTAAATATACATTTCTTTTAATCCAAAGGCTCACCAATGTGGCAAATTCCTCCAAGAGTACAGATTTCAATCCATTTGTTCCTTCATATCCTATGTAATTATTGTTCATGGTTTTCCTTAATAGTTCCATAAAGCCCAGTACAATTTAGACTTTCCTCTGGCTCTTTTAACATTTCATAACTGTTTAGCACTCAACTGATATAAAAAGTATGTGAAAGAACTTTGAAAAACATATATTGAAAGCTAAGGAACTTTCATGTGGGAAATTCTCCATCAACAATAATCCAGCTATTACTTAGGATGTCAGGCCTGGCAATTACCTGAGGCTCATGGAGCTTAGTTAACTTTAGCCCAAGGTCCCACAGGCAGCATATAGCAGAGGCAGGCTATGAACCAGGCCTGATCTCAAATCTTAGCTTTGAACCACTCAACTAAGATGCCTCTATGTGAAAATAACCACAGCAGCGACAAAGAATACATGCTTACCATGTTATGATTGTCTGTTACTTCTGCTGCTTTTGAAGTACTTCTGCTAATTGGTCATAATCCCTTAGGGCAGGAAAATTCTCTCCTCACCTACCAGAATATAAGCTTCTGGAGCAAGAATTGATTTTTTTTCTTTCTCATTATTTCACCAGAGCTTTATCACAGTCTCTGGCACATAGCATTAATAAATGAATGTTAAGTTGAATTGAGTGATCAGTTTGGCTAGGCATTAGAACAGGAGAAAAATAAAAATAATCATATTTATATAACTTAAGCTGTGCCAGGCATTGTGCTGCTTTACAGTTATGTTCTAATATGATCTTCTCAAGAATCCTGGGAGGTAAGTGCTAACATTATCCCCATTTACAGGTGAGGAAACTAAGGGAAAAAAGATAAATGACTTGCCCAGAGTCACACAGCTAAGATGTTGGAAGTTTCAGTGACTTGTGCTCTCCCCGCACCCTGTTCCTATAGCCAAAAAGAAGCAACAGAGAAAAGAAATGGCTGAAGAGTCCCTGTGGAAGGCACATGGATAGCTCATCCTTCCTGTAAAGAAAATTAAAGACTCAATTAACATATATTTGATTGGCACATCGTGCTAAATTGATGTTCTGTGCATGTGTCACATCTCACCTCTTGTGCAAAGTGAAGTATAATAAAACTCCCATGAAATTCTTGACTGTTCTCCCCCACTGAAATGTACTTGTAAAAAGAAAGTGTTTTAAGAAGGGTATAGTTCTTACACAATGTTAGAATTTTGTTTTATTTGTAATTTGTGTGGCTTCAGTTTTCAATGAGCGGACCGACAGTCTTTGTTAAAGACAGAGGGGTTCTCTTGTTTCAATGGGCCTCAACACTTCAGAGGTCTAGAACTCAGTCTGTTAGAGATTTTTACAATTTGTGTGGTCTAATGGGCAGTCCCAGAAGATTAAACATGAAATAACAGGAATCTGCAGGAAATCAAGTTCTGAGGAAATGGGGAGGTGGGGGGAGGTAGGAGGGGAGGTTTGACTCACATCAGTAGGGAAGAGAATAAGTAGTACCCCAGGGTAAGAACCAGTAGCAAATGGCCTAATTGTTACCATGTCATGGTGTGAACCAGCTAGTGCCTCTGGCCTAGCTAATGGGAACCTGATGTAGTTAGCTTTCTGACACGGGCCAGCCAGTATTAACTTCAAGCCCGTGGAGGATCAAGCTGGAGCAAGCATACTTGAATATCCACTTTATTTCCTTCCGAACAAGGAAGATACCACAAGGTTTCGACTGAAGCTAACTGTGCCCTGACTCTCAGTCCCAGAGTCAGCAACTCCTATTTCTCCAGCTGATTCACATAGCCCTGAGAGGACAAGAAAGGCAAGTTACATCAGGAACTGTCTGTGCTTTTATGAAAGGGAGATCCTCTTAATAAAGGAAAAAAAGACAATGGTTTATGACATTCGGTACAACGTTTACTGGGTTTAGAAAACCCTCCTAACCTTCCTTTTTCAACCAAGTCTAGCTAATTGTAAAAGGTCCACCTTTGGATGGCTGAATGTGTGCCATGGAGCTCCTAATGAGTGCTGACAGTAATGTGGACAACTGAGTTTTGGAGAAACATCTCCTCAGAAAAAGCAACCTTAGAAACCAAAGAAGGGTTCCAATAAATAGAGAGCCTCAAGCTGGCCAGGACAGGATAATTTTTCATTTTTATTTTGAAGGAGACCTCTATATCTTAAGAGATCTGCCCCACCACAATATTCTGATGAAGTTCCACTGAAACAAACCCAAACTTTGCTGATCCCTAAAACCCTAAGGTTAATAAATTTCAATCCCCAAAGTTAACACATTCTCCTCAAAATCACCTGACATGCTATCCCTGTTATTCAGTCTCCTAAATGAGGAAAGTGACTGAGCAACCTCACCTGATTGGCTCCTTTGGCCTCATATAATGTCATCCTTTAGCAGTATAAAGCCCTATATATGTGTCTCTCCCTTTGCCCAGGTAGATGCCATCTACCTGGCAACTGTCCATCAGCTGATGCTATCTGCACTTTTATCATCTAGCCTTGCTTCTTGATTTATTGACTTCCAGGCAAATGGATCAAGATGGGAGGAATTGTTCTCCAGGAGAATCTTAGGACCTCTGGGTTTAGGAATTCCCCAAACAATAATAACTCTCATGTACATAGTAAAAGTGCTTTCCTGAAAAGTGATAACCTGAGACTCAAATTCTGATCTGTTGAAACCCTACCCAGCAGTTAATCTACTATATCATGCCACCGCCATAATGATGATGATAAAAACTCAGAGAAAAGAGGGGTTGATTTGAATCAGAACCTCACAGGCCTGGTTCACTATGTTCACCCCTGAATCTTTTCTTTCTGCTTTTGTACTATCATCTTCGGATAGAAAGGAAAATGTCCACATACCAAGCAAAGCTTCACAATCTGGAAAAATCTCCCCAGTGACTGGAAACAGGTTCATCCAGGTACAAAGGTACTTACCAAGTAATGGTGATTTCAGTCCACCCAGAATTGGTACAGCCCCATGGCTTCCTATTGGGGAGCAGAACCTGGGATCCTACAGAAAGAAAACCCTCAAGCTTCTAGGAATCCTTCTGCTCTTCCTCATCTGTGTCTACACATATGCCCATAGGCAGACTTTGGTTTAGCCATAGTCATTTTTTTTATTACCTATGTTACAAAAGCTCCCTTTTCTGCCTGCTTTCTCACTGTATAAACTGAAAATAACAACATAATAAATCATATTTACATGGAATTTTATCATTGCAGCATAGTTTACAAATATAATCTCAGATGCTTCCCCACAGCAACCTGTGAAATAGGCAGTGATTATGTTTTTAAATTCATTTTACAGATGAAGAAACCAAAGCACTTCACAGTTAAGTGACCTAACAAGTCAAATACCTGGTAAGTTGGAGACACTCCAAGTTTTGTCGACCTGAAGACCTATGTTCTTCCAGGTTACCACTAGGGGTTGGGAGTTAAGTTTTTAAGACTGCTTGGAGTAATTGGGACAATCTTTTTAAAAAGATATGTTTAATTATTTACATTTATTAATAATAGAGGTTTTGGGGCACAGAATAAGAACTGATATTGAGAAGATTATATTATAAGGGGACATAGACTGTCAAGAGAGACAGGCAATTCTAGACAACCCAGTAGATGTTTACCATCTGTAGGCCCGGTCTCCCATCATAAATCTTACTATTCAGAATCTCCTTAAACAAGTTTCTTCCATACTCGGATCTCCCAGGGAGAGAAGGGCAAAAGGAAAAAAAAACCTGGAATGTCCTCTTCTTGCTGCCCTTGTACTTTATCAACATTTGCTTTATCAGAAAGAATATCCTGCTGTGCATTGTTTACATTGTTAAGGAAGAGATCTGGTGTAGACCGCATGGCAAAGATACAACTATTGATCCTCAGGGACCTTTCTGCAAAGGATATACACATATATGTATATCTTGAGACTGTCCTTCCCCCCTTTCCAAGTACAACACACCCAAATCTTACAAATAAACTTCTTGCTAGAACTTAAACCTGGCCTGATCTTGAGAAATTAATGTACATAGTTTGAATAAGCTAGAAGTTTCCCATATTTGCTACATCACATTGCAAAGAGTAACTATTATTTAAACATTTATGCACAGACAAAACTGTCTTCTTTGCCAGGCAATAAAAGGAACTATGTGTGATACTTAATGCCATCCATCAATAAGTGCAATAATCAGCCAAATAGGTCATACTCTTAAGACTTTGTAGGTTATAAGACTTGTGCTTCTGTGCATCTGTAGGGACAAAGCTAAATGTACAGTTGCCATGACAACATAACTGGCTGAAAAGTGAAAATAAGATCACTCCATCATCCAGTTTTTTTTCCCATATAGTTTTAAACAGGTTTGACCACTTTCTTTCAAAGCATTGACTATTGTTTTTCTGCCATGTAGATAAGGCTTCTGTGTGCTTCTTTGGGGTCCTATTAGTTGACAGTTCCCATAAAATAGATGCCTAGGTACTTAGAAATCACAGTAATTACTCCCATCCTGTACAACTTGCATTACAAAGTCTTTTGTTCACTCTGTATTAACTCATCTTACATTTATAGCCTTTCATAGGTTACAAAGCACTTTCACATATACTATCTCATTTGATCTCACTCCTGGTTAGAAATAAGGAAACTGAGGCGAAGAATGCTTAACTGCCTCACTCCTGGTGAGACAGCCACTAAGTGAACTGAGCAAAATTGGGGAACCAGGCTCTAATGATTCTAATTCCAGTACTCCTTCCCCTCACCCACACTGTTTCTATATAATTTCAAAAATATTATTCAGGGTTTATTCAACATGCTCACTTACTACAAATAAACAGAAAATATAGAGAGATATTTTAAAAATAAAGATTCTCTTGCTTTTGATTTCTATAGAAAAGAAAGAGTGCTCATTTTCTCCAGGAAAATCTGTCCAATCCTGGGATGTATTTTGTAGTTCTGACAAGGGCCCAGCTTCTGCAAAACAGGGATAGAAGTAGACTTAAAGAAGCAGTTTAGGAAATGGAGTCATTTTGCATATCAAAAGACAGAAGTTTGTGAGCCTTGTATAACTCTGGTTGGGAGGAAATGCAGATCTTTGTAAACTGTTCCATTTATATTACCCACCCTGTCCCTTCCCCCCAGAGAAGGAGGATTCCCCCACCCCCAATCCTAACTTCCTGAAAGGATAAGGAGGTATGTGATCTGGGACAGATGAAGCAGCTGGCCATCCTCAGAGCTTCCTGATGTCACCAGCCTGTCTGTGTTGATGGACAGAGTACTCAAAAGAACGCCTGCCATACCACAGGGAACAAATAGAAAACACACGTCTCTATTTCAGCAGTATCTCTTTCTGCTTGCAAAGGAAGGAAGCAAACAACTTGGTTTGTAACACTAAAGTACAGAGGAAATAATCAGACAGAAAAGAAGCAGTCACTGATAACACAGGTTCATATTCCATGTCTGTCTTACAGTGCTGGGCCTCAGTGTAACCAAATTCTCCTACTCCGTTCCAGCTCTTCTGAATTATGAGGATGTCAGGCAGTCAACTTTTGACCATCCTTAGAAGACAGCAGAGATATTTGAAAGCCATCTGCATTTCAGTATTTCCTTCTAATCATTAGTTGGTTTTAATAATAACAAAAAAAGGAAATATGAAAAAAATCTGAAAATAGGAAAGCGTTCACATTAGATATTCACAAGTAAGCTGAAAGGTTTATTCAGTCATTTTTCAGTCATGTCTACTTTCTGTGACCCCATTTGGAGTTTTCTTGGCAAAGTTACAAGAGTGTTTTACCGTTTCCTTCTCCAGCTCATTTTACAGATGAGGAAACTAAGGCAAAGAAGGTTAAGTGACTTGTCCAGGGTCGCACAGCTAGGAAGTATCTAAAGTCAGATTTGAACTTGAGAAGATGAGTCTTCCTGACCACAGTCCCAGCATTCTACCCACGGCACCACCACCTTCTCACAAGTGAATGACTTACATTTCTAGAAAGTATTTTCATGATTACACAGACTTTTCCTTATAATGACCTTGTAAAATTTTAATATTGCCTTCTTCACATTACCTATAAGGATCAATCTAAAGAGATACAGCCGCAGCCGTTTCTCTTTACTATGCATTTCTGCTGCTGATATTAATGCGCAACTTTTGGTGCTTCCCCACATGTCATGGAACTGGCCAGCCAAGCTGATGGAAAGTCTCCTAAATATTGAAAAGAGAAAAAAATAGCAAGGTTAAGACAGAGAAGTGAGAGTTTTGAAAAGGAAAGAAGGAAGCAGTAAAAGGAAGAAAATGTGTACTGATACTCAGTATTTCTGTGTCGTGTCTTGTCATGCCCTACAGGGACTGACGGATTTACCTTCCCCCCACATCCTAGGTTCTGATTTCTTTTTTTTGATATGAGGGGAGCAGTCATGGTTCAGATATGAATTTTACCCCTTTGCCTAACTTAGGACTTAGCTTTTCTCCCTACTTTGGGCAGACCTCATCTCACTCACAGTGGGAGCAGCAGCGGCCAATTCCTGACCTCTCAGCCAGACAGCAGATGAACAGCAAGGACATTTCTGACGTTAAGATGCAATATACCTCACTTCCACTAAGATTTAGCTCAAGGGGAATGTTCCATATAATACTTGTCCTGATCATTTCGACTCCCAGGGCTCTCTCTCATTAAATTACTTTGAATATTTTTTGCATACATTTGTATGTATGTATGTATATACACATAAATACTTACATATATATATATATATATATATATATATATATATATATATATGAAAGAGACACATGTTGTTTGCCCCCAGGTAGAATGTAAGCTCCTTACAGGGAGCAGGGACTCTCACTTTTTTGCTCTGTATTCTCAGTGCCTAGCACAGAACCTGGCACATAATAGGTAGTACATAGAGCACTGGACCTGGAGTCAAGAAGACCTGAGCTCAAGTCTGGTTTCAGATACTTAATAACTCTGTGATCCTGGGCAAGTCACTTTAACTTCTGTCTGCCTCAGTTTTCCTATTTGTAAAATAAATAGAATAATAGCACCTACCTCCCAGAGTTGTTTCAAAGATATATCCTTGATATGAAAATTATTTCTGTTTTAAGTAAATTCTTCTTATTCTCCCTATGATATGAAGTCATATGATAAATCTCCGCCAGCCTAAATAAGGCCATTCAGAAGGTGGGAACTCATGAGCATTACTGTGAGTAGTTGGGGGCACTGATGTTCTTAGGTAAAGAAACCGAGCCTCAAGTTAAAAGAATGTTTTCCCTGTATTCTCAGTGCCTAGCACAGAACCTGGGTCACATAGCTAGCTATGTGTAGCTAGAAAACAAACCTAGCTCTTTTGATTCAATTTCTATGAGCAAACATGCACACACATATCCATGTGTACATATACCATTTCTGTAGCAGTCTTCTACACAACAACCATGCAATGTAGGCAAGGGCTCAGAGAACCTTTCCTTTGGTTCTATAATAAGTATCACAACTGAGGTACTAACCAAGATCTCTTACACGCATATTCATATTCACACACATTTATTCCTTTTTGCTATATAACTTTTTTAAATGTTTTGCTTAATTTGTTCTTAAGCCTTGGTTTGGGGCTAAAAGTTTCATAGCTATTCATGTGTGTGTGTGTGTATGCATGTGTGTATATATATGTATGTATGTGTATTTATGTATATATATGGAATTTTTGGTAAATTCAATACTTATAATTCAATTTACATACATTTCAACTGTGGGATCACAATTTGCTCTAACAAAGGTAAATGTTTGACTGACTCCTTGGAGGTAAAACATGCTTATGGTATAATATTAAGTTTGATGTACATTATTATAATTTTTCCATCACTTTCTAAATCTAAACAATGATCAAAACAATGTATCAAAACCCTGATTTGCATATTTGCCAATGCATTTGCCAATTTCTGAAGTATAAATGCTCCCACTGACAATTTAACAATTACCTATCAGAACTGATACATGTACATGCTGACTCTGGCATACCTCTGGCTAGAGGTTATCTGTTGTCACGTTCCCTAAATCTAATAAAAGATATAGCCAGTGTCTTTCCTGTGAGAGCCCTCTTGCAAATATGAAAAATTCCAGTGTTTCTGTAGGAGAAATGGCACCCTGCTTAGCAAAGAGATGGCTAAGGAGTCTGACTTCAGAGTACCCTTCTACTTAATAATATGCTTATTACTTATAAACTGTGATCTAAAACTACATGGATAGGTAGAAATTTCCCTCAGTTGTTGGGTAGCTATGCAGAATTCATTGCTCCCCCTTGGAAATGACTAAGAATTCAAACTAACCTAGTTTGGATAATTAAGACCAATAATAAAAATCAGCCATGCATGAAAGTGCCTGTGGAGTAAGGGGCTGCATACAGTGGCTCTTGTACCCTCTTCCTTCCCTTGCTACAAAGGTATAAGGAAGAAAACAAGCATTCACTAAGCACCTACTATGCATCAGGTAACATGCAAATATTATGTCATCTGATTCTTATAACAACCCAGAAGAGTAGATACCATTATTACCCCCATTTTACAGTTGGAGAAACAGAGGGAAAATAGACTTCAGTCATTTGCTCAATGTCCCACAGCCAATAAGTGTCTGAGGCTGGATTTGAACTCAAGTCTTCCTGACTCAAGGTTCACTGCTCTATCTAATTGTATCACCTACTTGCCTCTAAGGGCAAGTGGAGATAGAATTGGAGTAGCATGGAACTAGAAGGATTCTTTTTTTTTTTTAAGTTTAATCTGCATTATTAACGTATTCTCCATCACTTTTTAAAAATACTTATTTATTTTTAGTTTTCAACATTCATTTCCACAAAATTTTGAGTTCCAAATTTTCTCCCAATCTCTCCCCTCCCACCACCCCATAATGTCTTGCATTCTGACTACCTTTTCGCTCAATATGTCCTCTCTTCTATCACACCCCTCCCTTCCCTTATCCCCATCTTCTCTCTTCTCTTGTAGGGCAAGATAGATTTCTATACCCCATTACCTGTATTTCTTATTTCCCATTTGTGTGCAGAAACAATTCTCAACATTCGTTCCTAAAACTTTGAATTCTAACTTCTCTCCCATCCTCCCTCCCCACTGAGAAGGCAAGTAATTCAATATAGGCTATATATGTGTAGTTTTGCAAAAGACTTCCACAATAGTCATGTTGTGTAAGACTAATTATATTTCCCTCCATCCTATCCTGCCCCCGATTTATTCTACTCTCTCTTTTGACCCTGTTCCTCCCCAAAAGTGTTTCCTTCTAATTACCCCCTCCTCCCATTTGCCCTCCCTTCTATCATCCAACCACCCCACTTGTCCCCTTCTCCCCTACTTTTCTGTAGTATAAATTTGCATACCAAAGTGAGTGAGCATGCTATTCCCTCCTTAAGCCAAATGTGAAGAGAGTAAGCTTCACTTTTTCCCTCTCACCTCCTCCCTTTTCTCCTCCATTGAAAAAACTTTTTCTTGCTTCTTTTATGAGCAATATATTCCTCTCTCACCCCTTAGTTTCATTTTTTAGATATCATCCCTTCTTATTCAACTCACCCTGTGCTCTATGTCTGTGTGTGTGTGTGTGTGTGTGTATGTGTGTAATCCCACCAACTACCCAAACACTGAGAAAAGTCTCAAGAGTGACAAATATTATCTTTCCATGTAGGAATGTATACAGTTCAACTTTAGAAAGTCCTCTATTTCATTGAATGACCATTTTTTCCCTGAAGTATTATACAGTATTATACTCAGTTTTGTTGAGTAGGTGATTCTTGGTTTTAATCCCAGTTCCCTTGACTTCTGGAATATCATATTCCAAGCCTTTCGATCCCTTAATGTAGAAGCTGCTAGATCTTGTGTTGTCCTGATTGTATTTCCACAATACTCAAATTGTTTCTTTCTAGCTACCTGCAGTATTTTCTCTTTGACCTAGGAACTCTGGAATTTGGCTACAATATTCCTAGGAGTTCCTCTTTCTGGATCTCTTTCAGGAGGTGATCAGTGTATTCTTTCAATATTTATTTTGACCTCTGGTTCTAGAATATCAGGACAGTTTTCCTTGATAATTTCATGAAAGATGATGTCTAGGCTCTTTTTTGGATAATGGTTTTCAGAGAGTCCCATAATTTTTTAAATTGTCTCTCCTGTACCTATTTTCCAGGTAGGTTGTTTTTCCAATGAGATATTTCACATTATCTTCTATTTTTTTCATTCTTTTGGTTTTGTTTTATAACTTCTTGGTTTCTCATAAAATTATTAGCTTCCATCTGCTCCATTCTAATTTTTAAAGAACTATTTTCTTCAGTGAGCTTTTGAACCTCCTTTTCTATTTGGCTAATTCTGCTTTTTAAACCATTTTTCTCCTCCTTGGCTTTTTGGGCCTCTTTTTCTAATTGAGTTAGCCTATTTTTAAAGGTGTTATTTTCTTCAGCATTTTTGGGGTCTCCTTTATCAAGCTTTTGACTTGCTTTTCATGATTTTCTTGCATCAATCTCATTTCTCTTCCCAATTTTTCTTTCACCTCTCTTATTTGATTTTCAAAATCCTTTTTGAGCTCTTCCATGGCCTGGGACTATTGCATATTTATTTTGGAAGTTTTGGATGCAGAAGTCTTGACTTCCTCTAATGGTATGCATTGTTCTTCCTCATCTGAAAGAATGGAAGAAAATACCTGTTTGCCAAGAAAGTAACCTTCTATAATCTTATTTTTCCCCTTTTTTGAGCATTTTCCCAGTCAATTTACTTGATTTTTGAGTCCTTTGTCAAGAGGAGGGTATATTCTGGGGACGTGTAAGTTCTCAGTTCCTCCAAAGTGGCATAATCAAGGGAGAGGAGTTTGCTCCTCTCCTAGTCTGAACACTGGTCTAGAAACAACTTTTCTGCCCAGAATATATGAGTAGAATTCCCTCTCCAGAGCCTCCATCAGCTCCAACATGCCAGTGCTCTTCCTCACCCTAGGGTCATGCTCAGGGCTGAGTTTCAGACCAGTGACTCAATTCACCCAGGTGCTTTAGGTGGAGGGCTCCAAAAATGGATGCTGCTGCTGCAGTGGCTGCTGCCTGCAGTTCAGACCATGTTCCCTTCTCCTGGGTGAAGGAGCTTTCTCACTGACCTTTGAAGCTGTCTTTGGCATTTGTGGATTGAGCAATCTGGGAACTGCTGCTGCCAGTGGCTCCCTGAAGCCTGTTGCAGGTCCTGTCCTTGCTGCAGGGTCATGCTAGGCTGCATTCTGCTCTGCCCCTGGTGCAATAGATGTTTCTTGTTGGCCTTCCAGGCTGTCATGGACTGGAAATTTCTTTCACTCTATCACTTTGTCACTTCTGCTACTGTAGAATTTGTTTAAGATCATTTTTACAGGTATTTTATGTCTACAGGTCCATCTTTCTACTCTGTCATCTTGGCTCCATCTCAGAGGGATTCTTATTAGGTCATCTAGGCTAACCCACCGTCTTCTGACATGGGGAAATACTATAACAGACAACCCAAGTTAAATCCTAAATTAATCATAGATGCATAGAAACATTAAGATGGAAAGTATCCTAGATGTCTAAAGATGTCTAATCTCTCACCCCAAGCTGGACTGCCCCTTGCAAAATCCTCAACAAATAATGAATTAGACTTTTCCTTGAACATTACTAGTTGTTCCCTCTACTTTATAAACTGACCTGTTCCATTTTTTAGAAAGCTCTAAATTTTAAAGGATTCTTTCTTTTATTCATTTGAAATCTGCCTCTCTTCTGTACACAGAATAAATCTAATCCCTCTTCCACATGACAGCCTTTCAAATATTTAAAGACAACTCTCCTTTCCTACCTGTCACCTTTTTTTCAGGCTAAACATTCACTGTTCTTTCAACTATTCTTCACCTGACAGGGTTTCAAGTTCCTTCACCCTCTTAGTCCCCTTCCATCCATTGAACAAGCTCCAGTTTGCCAACACCCCTCTGGGTACAATGTACTTAGAGTCTGAAGAATTCACAGTTGGCAGTTTGCTTCTGTACAACCTAAGATTTAAAGAATTCTTCCTTTTGCAATAGGATTGTTAGGGCTTAGAGATGGATCTGGTCTAGTCCAACCTTCTTCCTTTACAGATGACAAAACCAAAGGCCAGAAATGTTGTCCCTTATTTAAAGTCACACAGAGAGTAAGCTGCAGTCTGGATAGATGAAAATCCAGAACCTCTAACTCTTCCCTCTCCCCACCCAAAACAATTCAAGTTCATTTTTTCTAGTTCTTTTTAAGTGACATCATTTGTTTGGATATCATATTCATTTCTAAATATATCCCTTCCCCTCTCTAGCCAGAGAGCCATCCATTATGAGAGAGAGAGAGAGAGAGAGAGAGAGAGAGAGAGAGAGAGAGAGAGAGAGAGTTCAACAAAAGAAGTCAACACATCAACTGAATTTATCTATCATTTCTCCTCTTAAGGCCATCTCTGGAAAGAAGGGAGGAAGATGCATTTTCTCATCTTTTTTTTCAGGGACAAACTTGGCTATTATAATTACAAAACATTCAGTGTGGAGTTTTTCAGTTGATGCACTTTCTATTTGCATTATTGTAGTCACTGGGCCCATCTCCAGTCATCCTGATTTATATCTTGTCACTAGACCCAGGAGGAAAAACTGAGGCTGGGGATTTTGCTCAGCCTTGCCTCACTTAAATTCAGTTCACTTGCAGGTCATGACATCACCTTTCTGGTGCCATGGTCCTCTTTGAGAATGAAGAACAAATGACAACAAGAACTGTAGTCACTACGTATGAATGACTCTGGTTGCATCTTCTCATACTTCCAGGAATCCTCCACATTCACTGTTTCTTATAGTACAGCAATATTCTATCACATTTATATACCACAATTTGCTCAGCCATTACCCATCTATGGTAATCTATGGATATCTATGCTGTTTCTAGTTTTCCGCAGCTACAAAAAGTGCTTTTTGTGACATTTAACTGAGAATATGAACTCAAGAAGAGCCCTAGGATTATGAGGCAACCTTTATCATTCTCAATCAATTTTTAGAGCTATGGGGTAGAGGTCATTATCTTCAAGAGTCTAAGTAGGCAGAAATCACACATATCTAACTAGATGAATCTTTGTTCTTTCCACATGATGTGCACTGATGATGTAGGAAATATAGTTGGTATCGTTGTTCAGTCGTGTCTGACTTCTTCATGACCTCATTCGCAATTTTCTTGGCAGAGATACTGCAGTGGTTTGCCATTTCCTTTTCCAGCTCATTTTACAGATTACAAAACTGAGGCAAACAGGGTTAAAGTGACTTGCCCAGGATCACACAACTAGGAAGTGTCTGAGGCTGGATTTGAACTCATAAAGATAATTTTTCCTGACTCTAGGGCCAATGCTCTATCCACTGTGCCACTTAGCAGCCCAGTGAAAACAGAATTAAGCCTCAAAGCCAGGAAAAGTTGGATTTAAGTCCCACTTCTGACACATTGGCTTTGTGACTTCATTCAAACCACTTAAACTCTCACTGATCTAGGCAGCTCTCTAAGACTGTAAGTTGCTAAAAAGGTTCTGACCTTCATCACTACGAACTTCAGCACCCTGGAGTTCCCTCTCCCAATGAAATCACTGGTCTGGTCCCTCTCCCTTTACATTTAGATATTTATCTTTTCAACTAAATGATCAACTCCCTGAGGATGAGCCCTGTCTTCTTTGCCTTGTGCAGATTGAGTCATAAATCAATGGTTCTCTGTCTGGAAGACCACTTTTCATGGAAACACAATACATTCATGTAGCCATGGAGGAGTCTGAAGTTGAAATTCTGCTTTGTGTGTGTGTGCTACTATTTTTTTACTATTATTGTTACCCCCATGCTTTGACATGAGATCAACTTTTTGCTGTTCTCCAATAGTCCCTGTTCTCCTTGTTCTTTGTTATTCGAACAGTCCACTTGAGCCAAGGACATTTTAGTTTCCAGCTTCCATGACTAAAGGAAGTTTGCCTTTGGGGAATCTTTGTATCATCAATAGTATATTTAAACAAAACACTTCGATGCTTGTCAAGATGATGATTGTCTCTGTGAGGTATGACAAGTCTAACACTGTGAGCCTTCAGAAATTGCTCACATGGAATTCTCCCCCAATGCGTTCTTTACTTGCACTACAGAGAAAACGCTAGTAGTTCCTTTTGCTAAGGTTGTCCTGACCAGTGTCTAGGCTGGCCTAGACCTAGGGGTTAGGCAAAGCTACAGAAAGTGCAAGGTTAAAGAAAGGAGACATGTAGAGAGTGGACGGCATTTAATGAAAATCTCATATTCTTTGTGTCCTTTATAGGTCATTTCCTCATCCCAGTTGCCGTGACTCCTAAAGGGGTGTGTAAACCCCAAAGATTCCAGAAAGAGAAACCATGCAGAGTTTTGAGGGTTGCTTCCTGCCTGGTCCAGTGAAAGTCACTGGAAGGATTGCCACCCCCTCCACTCTCCCACCCCCAGAAACTTTCTGAGTGACAGAGAGAAAAGAGATCAGTTGATGGCTCCAGGAGCTGAGTGACCCTCCTCCACACAGAATGCCAAGCACTGTATGCTGCTTTGCTGTGAGCCATTCTGGTGCCAGCTTAGAAAACAAACGCTTTCCCGCTGTCTCCTGGAAAAGCCTCCCTCACCCCTGCTGAGCAAGTTCATTTCAAAGCCAGCAGACTTCTTGCCCTTTTTAAAATGGGACTGCAAGTGTTTCTGTTTTAATTCTAAGACTTTCTCCCACTTCTCCACTCCTGCCATGCCTCCCCAAGAAAAACTGGCATTCTGGATGCCCCCATGTGGCACCGAGTTATTGACCAAAGAAAGAGGATTAAGGTGATGGTTCCCAGAGAAAGCATGGTTTTGGCATTAAGATCTCACATTGCACATTAATGAAATGCTATAAAACATCAAACCTTAAAGGTACCAGTTAAGCCTCCCAAAATCCCTTCTGGAGTTTGCCCTCCACAGCTGTGGGTCTAAAAGCTCCAAGCCTTTCCCATTCTCTCTTAACGCTTAGGAGCCCATTAAACACTCATGTACACATCCCACAGACGACAGTGTAGACTAACTGCTGACCACCCCATCTTGGGTCTGACACCATGACGTCTTTCATTTTCAAACCCTGGAGTCTACCAGCTCTGACAAGCATGTTGTAGAGCGGTCTACAGTAATTAAGTTAGTGGCTAGCTTCTGTTCTCTCCTCTCAGAGCTGCTGCCCAGCTGCCCGCCTCCATCTCTCCAGCCCCCCTCTTCCCCACCCACCCACCCTTCTGTACACATCTTCCTATGAGACTGTGTGTGTGTGTGTGTGTGTGTGTGTGTGTGTGTGTGTGTGTTTAGGAGGTGCTGTTTCCCACAGCTCTGATCTAATTCAACTGTAATTCAATCTCCGTGTGACCGACACTCAGCCAGAGCTCTCCCACCCGCCGCCAGCCTCCTCTCTCACAGGCTGTGTGTGTGACACATTTACACTGTCAATCTGACAGACTCCCCTCAAACAACCCCTCTGTATAGATTTACAATGTCAGTCAGCCGGGCTTTGGGGGCTTGTCTGCTGCCTGGACTCTCACATAACCCTCTCCTCACCCCCTCGTCCTCAATACTCATATCGTATAGATACCCTATACCTGCCACTCAACAACGGCGAAAAGACTTTTTGTGGAATGGTATTTGTGTAGGACCGCAAAGAGACAAGGCAGCTGAGATAGATGAGGCTGAGAACCTGAAACAGATGTAAAAGACATCAGCCTTTCTTTCCTGTGAATCCTCAACCTCCATAAAGATTTATAGCCCCTTTTAACCCTGCTTTAAAATAGGCGAAATTGGGTTTATTTTATAGCAGTGAAACAAGCCTGATGATTATATAGAAATTCACCCAGGAGAATGCGTGCAGGTAGGTACACTCTGGCTTCTTCCTTTTGTCTCAAACCCCTACCTTCCAATCTAGCTGTCAGATACCCCACCACAATCTCATTATAACCCCCCTCCCCTCCTCCCAATATCCAAAAGCTACCAATCACCCTTTGACCCTTTAACAGTTTTAAACTTGGGTTAGCATCTTTAAGCTGAACAAGGAAATGGTAAGCCAGTTTTTTAGAAAGACAAGTATTGAGAAGGAGAGAGCCCTAACCCACAATCAAGTGTTCCTGGTATTTCTCAGCCTGTCACATAATCATGTTATACTGGATTAGGAGAGCTTTCTTTTGACAGAGAAAGCTTTGAATTTTGCATTTCCTGCATCCTGGAAGAAAGGGGGTGAGCAGGGCCACCCTCCCAGGGCCAGAGAGCTGGAAGGGAAGAGACTTGAGGAAGATGGATGCCTTTTCCAAGGCACTAAAAGAATTCCAGAGGTTCTCGTTATTAGGAAAGATGTGTCAGGACAGGCAAGCAGTCGCTCCTGTGGTTAGACACATACTACACCCTAAGCTAGTGCTGCCGAAGCCTCTCCTCATGCAGGTGGCTGGCAACGAAACTAGGAAAAGTCCACCACAAAGTTGGCACCCAGAGGCGATTGTACCTAGCCATTTCCAGGAGCAGAAAAATGAGTCTTTCACTCATTTTTTTTTATGACATATAGCGAGAAAGTGGAGAGTTAGCTCCTTATTCTTTTTTTAAGGAGAGCTCAATGAATAGAAAGATGCTCTCATATTGACAATTACTGAAGTTCTTGTGATTTCTAATTTTAATATGACATATGTGACCTTGGATGAGCCATTTAACTTTAACTCTCATTTTCCTCATCAGTAAAATGAGGAAAATAAAATTTATACATACTACTTTCTTGCTATATCACAGAGACTAAATCAAGTCTCCCAAGTTGTATCCCCAGCGCCTGGCACATGCATAGGATGTTCTTAATAAACACTTGCTTGTTGACTATTGATTTGGGGATGGCAGCCACCACATCCTGTCTCACAGTCCTCCACATTTCAGTCTATAGCACCACTAGGTGTAACCACCCCTGTGTTGCTATCTTCAGGAGTCCTAACATTGTGTTATCCTTTTCCTGGGGCCCATCTCCCTCACCCCAATGCTCTAGGGGTCAAGTGTCGGACTTTCTCAGGGATGAGAATCCCTTTCCTAGTGCAATTGTACTCACAGTTAAATTGCCTCCTATATTGACCATCCTTCTCCCCTCTTCTGTTCTCCATCCCCCAAACTCCCGTACCACACACACACAAACAACTGCTCTTAGTGACTGTGGTGGTTGGTAGAAGACAGGATGAGTGGGAGAGAGTCATCCTAATCATGCTCTCGCTCACCTATTACTGTTCCAGATGAAAGAATTCCTAGTTACCAATTCTGTCTAGTTCACATGTTTACTGTGATGAAAGCATCTTACAGAGAGCTCTAGAAACGTGAGATTTTATTTTATTTTATTTTTTGAGATTTAGGGCATTCTGTCATAAGAGCATCAAATTTAGAGTCAGAAGAATTAGGTTCAAGGTCTGGCAGTCGTACTTACCGCTGGGTGATGACTGCATCACAATTCTCTTTGCTGTAAAAAAGAAAAAACATTTCTATCCCTTACCCCTCCAGGATTGTTTTGGGGAAAGCCCTAGATGGTATGCTGGCATAATCTTTAGAATGCTACTGATCCTCCTTGGTAGCAGGAACTATTCAATTAGTTGTCTATTTGCATTCCCCAGTCCTTAGCACAGTGCTTTGCACATAGTAAGAGCTTAATAAATTCTTTATTCAATTCATTCAGACTTCCCCTGGATTCTGGATAATACTTTCCTCCTAGAGCATCCAACAGGGTGAGTGTGAGGAAATGCTCTATTTGGGTTTTGTCCTGCAGAGAGGGTTCAGAGAGAGTCCTGTCCCTGTTTCTTTTTCTGACAGTGGGTGGTGTGGATCAGAGGTGAGAAGGAAAAATGTCTCTACCAGTAAAATAAAATGCTGCTGAACTTTGTCAGGTTACATACAGACATGTAAAATGCTGGGCAGTGGTTAGAAGGCAAGCAGGAAAGGAGGAAGTCAGCCTAGAAAGTGAGATTTCTATAGCCAGGCATAAGGTAAAAGCCTCCATGAGTCCTGAAGAGAAATCCAAAATGTTAACATATCAATTGTAAGGAATCAAATCCAGCTTTTACTGATATTCACTTGTTTTTCAGTCATGTCGGATTCTTTATGACCCCATTTGAAGTTTTCTTGGCAGAGATACTAGAGTGATTTGTCATTTTCTTCTCTAGCTCATTTTACAGATGAGAAAACAGGCAAACAGACTTGTCCAGGGTCACACAGCTAGTAAGTCCATATTTGAACTTAGGAAGAAGAGTATCCGATTCCATGGTCAGCACTCTACCCACTCCAGCACCCACCTGCCCAGTTTACTGACATAATTTCATGTATTCAGAGTTTGAGTCTTTACAATAAAAGGGAGTGGAAGAAACTAACCAGGAAATGAGAGATGAACACAAGAGTAACCAGATGGTCAGATGTCGTTGTTTTAAGGTCTCCCTTTATAAGTTTTCTCCCCTTTATAACAAAAATTTCTACATGAGTGGATAGATAGAATACTGGTTTTGGAGTCAGAGAGATCTGGGTTTGAATCTTACCTTTTGTTTAAGTTAGGCAAGTCACAACATTGATATGCCTTAGGTATCTCCTTGAGACTTATCTATTAAGGTATAGATAGGTTCCATGTCCATTGGTGAAGAGAATTCCCAGACTAGGAAATTACAAATTCTTTGCATGTTCTGGTACCAGCTATTAGAATGTTACTTCATCCGTTTCATGATTGATAGCATGGCACAGCAGATAGAAAGCTAGATCCAGAGTCACAACTGAGGCTCAACTCTCAGTTCTGCCATTTCTGTGTTGTATGACCTAAAACAACTTCTCTGGGCCTCAGTTAACCCATATGTAAAATGAGGGGACTAGACTCAAAATACATACATATATATGTAAGTATGTATGTGTGTATGTATGTATATTATCTGTTCCCATTCCCAGCTCTAGCACAATAATGTGTCACATGTCAAGTACTTCATAAATGTTCTCTGGATTAGATTACACAAGATTATCATTTTAAAGACCCTTCTCAATCTATAATTATAATCCTTTGTTTCATGATGTTAGGATGGTAGAAAGAGCTTGTACTTGGATGATTTTGCCCTTAACAAGCTGTGAGTTATTTTGCCTCTCTGGGCCTTAGTTTCCTCATTTGTAAAATGAGGGGCTTGCATTAGATTCTACATCCTATGTCCTTCATGTTACAAATTGACATCACGATCAGCACTACACAGACTTAGTCATAGAAAACACAGATTTAAAAACTGTAAGGGAATCTAGAGACTGTTAAGTCCAGCCCCAATTATAAAAGGAAGAAACCAGAGTCCCAAGAAGTAAAGTTAATTGTCCATGGGCACGTAGCTAACAAAGTGCAGAGCCAAGATTGGATTTCTATTCCAATATGTATAGTTCAACTGGGGCTTCCAGATTTTTTTTCTGGATCCAGAAATACATTGTGGCATAATGAAAAGATGTCAAGCTAGAAGAAATGGGCATCAGTCAACTCTAAAAATAACTTACTTCTTGACCCTGGGCACATTATTTAACTTCCTAGAACCACAGCTTCTTCACCTCTATCCTATATAAGATTGTTCTCATGATGATAAAATGGGAAAGAATAGCTATAAAAGCATTCTGAAAAGTTAAAAGTGCTGTACAACTTGAAGGCTATATTATGCTTCCGATTTAGTACTTTTAATTCTTTCTGCTACTCCGCTGCTCCTCTCTCCTTGACCCCTTCTTCACTTCCACTTGGGCAGGGTGGGACAATGGAAAACCTGTGTTCACTGCCCTTCATTAGTCACTAGGAATCTGCAGCTTGAAGGACCCCATCATGCAGCATAGTGGGACCGGGATTATGTGCGTGGCTTTATTATCCTTAATGATGAGAAAATGCTGGCTGACCAGATGACGGATTGATCTAGAAAATGTTGCACAAGGTTTATTTTGCTAAGCAGCAAAGGCAAAGCAAAGAATATAAATGTAAAGATACCTGTGCTTAGTTAAGAAGAAATTGTTGAGAGTGTTATACCGGGGGACGAGTATGGGTTACACACTCTGATGAATGAACCTGTTCATTTCTTTGATCAGGACTTTGCAAGGGGGACTACTCGTTCTCCCTTTCCCCCACCCCTGAAGATTTGGATTCACTGTCTTAAGTTTTGTTTATTTTTTCAACAGTGACCAAAAAAAAAGTCAGTTTATAGTTGGAGGGCATTTAAAAATTTTAATGATGAGCAAGCAATAACTATGAAATGACTTGAGTGCAAAGATGGGACAACAGAGAACCATGACAGCAGTGACACTGAGAGATCAAAAAGCAAATAAGAAAAAAAGGCTCCTTTGCTGGAAAAAATAGTTAGATAGCAGGCATAGAGAAATATTAATAATTGACTTAAGGAGGACATAAGTAAGAACCCAGAAAGGAATACGATGCAATCTTTGAATGAGTAAAATTGATGTTATAAAATTCATGTACTAATTTTGTCCAGCACAGAGCTCTGTAGATCCTCAGTCACATCCTATTTACACACAGGTAAGTAGGTTTGCACAGAATACTTCCAAATTTAGTCATTTGGTTTAAAAACTAAAAATTAATGAGAAATTAGTAGGGAAGAAGGATAGCTAAAGGCACTAATACATCAATAATGGCAATTTAATTCAATAATTCAATTCTACAAACATGTTGTTAAACATCTTCTGGGTTCAGAATACTGTACTTGGCCCTTGGAGAGATACAGAGTTTAGATAACACATAATTCTTGCTTACCCACACATGCAATAATAAAATAATATACATACAGGGTTTAAGAGAGGTTTCTGCAAAGGTCATTAGTAATTGCCAAGTTAAGGAAAGGCTTCCTGAAAATGGTGCCATCTGAACTGGGTTTGGAAGCATAGGCACTTAGGCACAGGAACTGTGTGAACCAAGACCCAGAGGCTGGAAAAATCAGGGCATGGACTTGGAATAGGACACCTAATTAGGCTAGTGTGGCTTTGTGGCAGAACACATGAAGGGGAGTAGTATGACCAAAAGTTAAGAATCTAAGGTATTATCCCACATTGTAGAAGACTTTAAATGAGATGATTCCTGTTTAGTTATCAGTTAGACTAGGTAACTTTTGAGCAGAGAACTGAAATGAAGAGATTTCAGTAACAAGTAACAGCTAAAAAAAACCATTGAAAAACAGAAACAATTTGGTTCCCAATCAATTGGAGAATAGTTAAACAAATCATGGCATATGATCGATGTAATGGAATGTCATCATGGAATTAAAATGACGTGAAAATTCAGGAAAATGGGGGAAGACTTATATCAGTGAATGCAGAACAAATAAATACAACTGTAATAACAATATCCATAGCAAATGAAAAGCTCACTAAAAGGAAGCAAAACTCTACATACCTGAAAAACCAACACTAGTCCTTGAGAACAGATGATGAAACATAAAATCCCTTTATGTGGGGAGCGCTATTTGGACAGAATGCATGAACGCTGTACATGCTATGAGATGGGGTTATTATCTACTTTGCTGTCACTTAATTGTTTTCCTTGGTTACAAGGGAGGCTACATGTGGAAATAATGATGTAAAGACAAAAAGCATCAATAAAACTTTTTTTAACAGACAATTGATGATCTGTCACAACAAAGAAGATACACAATAAATAAGGTAATTAACTAAATTTTAATAATATAAATACGAATACTAAATAAATAATAAAATAAATAAGAGGAGAGGAAAGGAAAGGGAAGGGAAGGAAAGGAAAGGGAAGGGAAGGGAAGGGAAGGAAGGAAGGAAGGAAGGAAGGAAGGAAGGAAGGAAGGAAGGAAGGAAGGAAGGAAGGAAGGAAGGAAGGAAGGGGAAGGGAAGGGAAGGGAAGGGAAGGGAAGGGAAGGGAAGGGAAGGGAAGGGAAGGAAAGGAAAGGAAAGGAAAGGAAAGGAAAGGAAAGGAAAGGAAAGGAAAGGAAAGGAAAGGAAAGGAAAGGAAAGGAAAGGAAAGGAAAGGAAAGGAAAGGAAAGGATCTTCTTAATTCTTTAATAGTCAAATAATTATCTTTTAAAGTATCTGTGACAGTCATTAAAAAATTGACCCACAAAGATACATACTAGTATTAAGAGATGTTTGACTGAAGAGTAATTCCATAAGCAGCCAGTTTACTAATTTATATTTTCATGTTATGATGATTTTTTTGCTTCCCCACACAGTCTCAAAGAGAGTATTCTTGCATATTGCCTAGAGAGCTTGTCTTGGAGTCAGAAAGACCTGTATTCAAGTCATTCCTCTGCCACATGCTAGGGGAAGTTATCTAACCTCTCAGGGCCCTTAGGAAACTGTGAAATTGGGTGTCAGAAAAGGTGCAGTTTTGCTTTTGTTCATGCTTTACCTTGAGTCCCTTATGCCAGTTAAATCACAAGTCCTGACCAAAACAAACACCGCCTCACACCTGATCAGATAATGAAATGCTTACATAATGTCAAATCCCTCTATAGACTGTGTTCAAGAATGTGGAAAAATGTATCATACATTTCAGAAAGATTTTCTTCCAAAATGACTAAAACAATGATGTTTGGATACTCAAAATAGAAAAACTATCTAGAATCATGTTTGGTTTCTTTTCTTTCCCAAAGAATCTAAATGGACAAAGCTTTGCTGTAGTTAGCATCTAACCAAAGAGCAGAGATGAAGAAGGAAAAGGAGAAAGAAAACCAGTTATATGAGAACACAAGAAGTATACCAGTGACACAGCCAAGGAAAGTTAGAAAGATGCAAGGATCTTGTCAAGGTAAGGAAGAAATATATGAAAGCACTGAATGAAAAAGAAGAATCCTATAGATTTGTGATAATGCATTGTCTGGGGCATATGTAGGACCGATGAAAAGATATCTTTGGCATTGACCAATGCTAAACAGAGTGGTCGGGGAAGAGACAAGGGGAGTAAGGGGAGGCGCTAAAGGCAAAATATCAGAGTTACAGGGAAAGGCACAAACTTTTTAGATAGAAAATATAAAAGGTAACAACAATGACAATTCCTTGTTCTCCATATTTCTCTTTTTTCTATTCCCTTCTCCATTAGATTATAAATTCGGAGGACAGGGATTGTTTTTGCCTTATTTATATCCCTTCTACTTAGTACCGCATCTGGCATACGCTAAACACTTCATAAATGCTTATCGACTTGTCCATACTGCAGAGGTCAACAGCGCTTTGTGGGTCCTGTCAAGTCAAGCTGTATGTCATTCCTCTCAGTCCAGCATCTACACCTTTCGTTAGAGCAGAGTTAGCTGTCATTTATCTTGAAATCACTTGTGCTTCCTGGGAGCTAGAACCCTTCAGATAGTAAAGGCCTGGCTGGGACAGAAGCAAGAGGATCCACACCAGCTGCAGGCAGTAAAATTGGGAGATCTCCTGATAAGTGTCCACTGACTGAGGGTCCCTGTTATAAGTGAAGTAGAACAGAGATTGAGTCACGCAATCTCAGAGTTGGAAAGAATTTCAGAAGTAATCTAGCCTCATATATACTTTAAGGGAATTAAATTTAAAAGTTTTTACACAAACAAAGCCAATACAATCAAGACTAAAAGGGAAGCAGAAAGCAGGGAAACAATTTTTACAGCCAATGTCTCTGATAAAAGCACTCTATAAAATGTATAGGGAACTGAGTCAAATTTATAAGAATGCAAATTATCCCCAACTGATAAATGGTCAAAGGATGTGAACAGGAAGTTTTCAGATGAAGAAATTAAAGGTATATATGCCATATAGCTCTAAATCACTATTTATTAGAGACATAACAAATTAGAACAAATCTGAGGTACCACATCACATCCATTGGATTGGCTAACATGACAAAATAGGAAAATGATAAATGTTGCAGATGTGGGAAAATTAGAACACTAATGCATTGTTGGTGGAATTTCAAACTGATCCAACAATTCTGGAGAGCCATTTGGAACTATGTCCAAAGGGCAACCAAACTGTGCATACCCTTTGATCCAGCAATACCACTACTAGGTCTGTATCCCAAAGGGATCATAAGAAAGGGAAAAGGAAAAAAATGTGTACAAAAATATTTATAGCAGCTCCTTTTGTGGTGGCAAAGAATTAGAACTTGAGGAGATGCCCATCAACTGGGGAATGACTGAACAAGTTGTAATATATGAATATAAAGGAATTCTGTTGTTTCATAAGAAAAGATGAACAGACAGACTTCAGAAAAACCTGAAAAGACTCACATGAACTGATGCTGAGTGGAGTGAGCAGAACCAGGAGAACATTGTGCACTGTAACAGCAACATTGTATAATGATCATTTTTTATAGACTTAGTTGTTCTCAGCAATGCAATGATCTAAGACAATTCCAAAATGGAATTGGATGGAAAATGCTGTCCACATCCAGAGAAAGCAATATGGAGTCTGAATGCAGGTCAAAGTATACTCTTTTTTCTTTTTTGTTTCTTTTTTTTTTTCTTTTTCATGGTTTTTCCCTTTTGCTCTGATTCTTCTTTTACAATATGACTAATGTGGAAATATGTTTAATATGATTGTACATGTATGCCCTATATCAAATTTCATGCTATCTTGGGGAGTAAGGAAGGAAGGAAGGAAGGAAAAATTAGAACTCAAAATCTTATAAAAGTGAATGTTAAAAACTAAAAATGAATAAATAAAAATGTATACTTTAAGAGGAATCTCTTCCACACCAACCCTGACAAGTGGTATCCCATGCTGCATTTTAAGATCTCTCTTTATGGTGAAACCACACCTCTGGAGTTGACTGATTGACAGGTAGATATTGACAGGTAGATATTGACAGGTAGATTGACAGATAGAATCAAGGTGTGAAAGGAAGTAGATGCAGCTTGGAAGAATCAAGATGATGAACACATATTTACTTAACCAAAATTTAAAATTCAGCTAGTGACCTGCTTGAAGGCTGATGCCATGATATTGATGTGAATCCTGTTAAATGGTCCTGCTCAATACACCCCAGTATCTACCTAGTGCCACGGATAAAACAGAAACCAAATTATTCATCTTTTAAAGTCCTTTTAATCTTTCCCCAAACTCCCTTTCCAGCCTCATCAGATGTTACTCTCTACACTCAATGGTCTGCACAAACTGGTCTTCTGTTTCTCACACATGGCATTCAAGAATTTCATTCTTTAATAATTAGAATCCTTCCTGAAGCATTTTCACTCATAGGATCCTTCCTCTGAAAGCCCTGATATTTGAAAATATCTGATTTGGCATGTTTTCTTCAAGAGTACAGAGGCTAATACCTTGTTCCCTCAGTCAAAGACCCCAGAACACCTGAAGGAGAAGTTTCACAGAAGCCCATTCTCCCTAACACCAAAGTTGCAAATTCTGTAATGCCTTGCACATAGTTGGAAGTTGAGAAAGTAAGCCTAGAGCATTTGCTACATATAAATTTATGTGTATATAAGTTATCTTCACCTGTAAACTCTAGTCTGCTTAAGGGCAGGGATTTTTTTTGTCTGCAATCCCAGTACTTGGCACAGTTCTAGAAAATACTGGATGCTTAATAAATACTGATTGTTTGGTTTTGGCTTTTTATATCCAGTGCCAAACTTAGTACCTTGCATGAAGTTACTGCTTAATAAAATTTATTGTCAAATGAATGAAAATATGAACACAAAAAAGCACAGCACAGGTGCACAGTCCTATAAGAATTATGTCAAGAATACTGAAGTTTAAAATGAGTGGCCAGGGGTGGGGAATCTGTGGCCTCAAGGCTACACGTGGCCCTCCAGGTCCTCAAGTGTGGGTCTTTGACTGAATGCAAACTTCACAGAACAAATTTCCTTAATAAAAGGATTTGTTCTGTAAAACTTGGATTCAATCAAAAGGCTACAACAAAGGACCTAGAAGGCCACAGGTTCCCTATTCCTGAGCTAGACTGTAGAAGGACAAATCTTTCATTTTACAAAAGAGGGCAAACTATAAGCCAATAAGCTTCACTTTGGTCCCCAAACTCTCAAATGTTTCATATGACATTTTAGTTTGGTTTAGTTTGATTTGTAAATACCTAAAAAAGCAAGTGGGGACAACTTAGTGGCATAGTAGATAAAGCACTGGACTTGGAGTCAAGAGAGCTCCTCTTTTAAACTCAAATCCTGTCTCACCTCAGACTGCTGTATGGCCCTAGGCAAGTCACTTAACCCGATTTGCCTCAGTATCCCCATCCGTAAAATGAGCTGGAGAAGGAAATGCAAATCCCTCCAATATCTTTGCCAAGAAAACTCCAAATGGGTTCAAAAAGGGTTGGACACAATTGAAAAATGACTGAACTGTGCTAGGTACTGGAGACTCAAAGACAAGCCTGACTTTACACAAAATGGGCCTGGCCCTCTAGGAGCTTATATACAGTCAAGGGAAACAACAGGTACACATATAAGAAAATTCAAAATAAGTACCAAGTAAGGTACTTGGAAGTGCCAAGTACCAAGTAAGCTTTGGAAGAAGCTAGGGATTCTAAGAGACAGAAGTGAAGCAGCCCTCCAGGAAAGGAGTACACTTGTAGACAGACAGTTGGTGCAAAGGCACAGAGATGGGAGACAAAAAAAGAAGGTGCTGTCTGGGGAACACCAGGAAGGTCAACTGTCTGGACTGAAGAATGTATGAAAGTTGTAATGTATAATAAAGCCTGGAAAAATAGGTTAAAGCCAAGGTGTGAAGGGCTTTAAAAGCCAAACAGAAAACTTTGTATTTGTTCCTAAAGTATAACAAAATATAAAAATGAAATGCAATAGAAAATATGGTAAAGTCCTACACCTGTGATTTACAAAAAGTGATTTCACAAGTCTAAGGTGAGGGAGGGAGGGCTAGACCACAGCTCACATGTTTCACTGTTGCCCTTGGGGTCACATGGAATTTTTACTCTTCAGAGTCTGTGCTGTTCTATGGTTCCTAGTCATGTAGCATCAGCAGGATAATATTGGAGTTAAGAAGATAGATTTCTGTTCGTGGAGTGGAATAGAAAAGCATTTATTAAGGACTTATTATGTACCAACCTTTGCTAACCACCGAGAACAAAAAGAGAAAAGTGAGATAGTCTCTGTTGCAAAGAGTTCACATTCCAATTGGGAGAGATAGCAGCTACAGGGAAGTTCAGCAGTGGGGCTGGTGCAAAGGCCTGGCGGTTCTCATTGCTTAATGTGGGATGGGGGAGATCCTGGTAGGATCCGGCTGAGTAAAGTTCAGGCTGGGGCCAATGAAGAAAGGTCCAAAGAAGGTAACTCAATGATGCCCTCTGGTTCCATTTGTTTTTGGGGTTCAGTTTTTAATCATATCTGACTCTGTGAACCCATTTGGGGTCTTCTTGGCAGAAATGCTAGAGTGGTTTGCCATTTCCTTCTCTAGCTCCTTTTACAAATGAAGAGAGTGATGCAAATAGGGTTAAACAACTCGCCCAGGGTCACACAACTGCTAAGTATCTGAGGTCAGATTTGAATTCAAGAAGATGAGTCTTCCTGACACCTGGCCTGGCTCTCTATCCACTCTACTCCCTTGCTTTCCCATGCACAAACAACAAAGATCAAATTATATAACATGGAATGGTATGGAGGGTATGGAGG
Organism: Bettongia penicillata ogilbyi; assembly: GCA_023548195.1. Classification (NCBI taxonomy): domain Eukaryota; kingdom Metazoa; phylum Chordata; class Mammalia; order Diprotodontia; family Potoroidae; genus Bettongia; species Bettongia penicillata. The sequence continues at coordinate 986,832 of JAJHZJ010000468.1, forward strand.
AAACCCAATGGTGTTCTGTGGCCAGATTTAGGAGCACTGAAACTAATACTGTGCAATTTTCTAAATGCAATCTAGTCCACTCTCTGTTATCCGTAACTTGTAGTATTCGAGAGATGCCAGAGGCACTGAAAGGTTAAAGGAATTGTCCATAGACACACAACTAGATATGTCAGAAGTGGGACTTGAATCCAAGTTGTCTTGAATGCAATTGCAACATAACTCTCCATTGCACTACTCTATCCCTCTTGTATTATTACCCTACTCCCTTTCATGAAACCCTTTGCCAACCTTTAATGGAATCTAGTAATTTAAAAACTGTTGTGCTAGTTTAAACAGTGAGTCATTGTCTGTCTACAGAGAGAAGAGAGAAGAGGGATACAATCTTTTCCTAAGCCCTGATAATTTTCATCTTCTGGCACAACTCATAATATAACAACTAGTAAGTAAGAGGGGATGCAGCCTCAAAGAGGTGTTTGAATTTTAGTAGAGATCAGTGCTTGAAATAAAAAGGAGGAAGCTCTATCATCAGAATTTCAAGCATAAGTCAGTAAACAGGGGAAATAATCTGAGGGCCTCAGAGCCTTCTTGGTACCACATGAGTCCCAAGTTTATGGTCATTCCCTCTTACCTGCACTACTGCAGTGGGATCCTTTTTTGGTTTCACTATCTCAAGTCTCTCCCTCCATCTCCACACTATTGAAAAGTGATTTTCACTTTTCAAAAACAAACATTTCTTTCCTACTGGGTACTTGCTCAGTAAGCTCCAATGACTCCTTATTGTCTCTAGGATAAAATAAAAAAAAACTCCTCTGACATTTGAAGTTCTCCATCCCCTGTCCCCCCAATAAATTTCTATATTTCCAGTGACTATGACCTTTGAGACAGAAGCTCTGGGGACTCCTGTCATCCATTTAAAAGTTTGTGCCTTCTCTACCCCTCTCTCCTAAACCAGGCTTCCCTCGGGATCTGAAGTCTCTGCATAATTACTCAGCAGCCTGGTCCAAAGGTCCCTCAGCCAATAAGGAATCACACATCTCCCCCTGGGTACCAGCACTCAGCTGCACAGTTCTGTCTTTCAGAAAACTGCCTTGCTAGAGAAAAGAGGGCAAAAGAAAAGGGCATTTCAATACACAAAGTCAAACACAAAAAGAGCATGGTATAGGAAACCATGAATCTCCATTCTATTCTTCCTGCTTTTTAAAAAGTATGTAATAAATTCAGCTTTCTGGTTTCAAAATTCTCCTGCTTTCCTATGTTTTCTTCTGAACTACATTTTAGACTCTTATTTGCATTAAAAAAATTTTTTCAACATCCCTTCTCTTTTTTCTTTTCTTTTTTCTATCACTATTACTTGTCCTTTTTCCCCTCCATCTTCACCACTCCAATTAAAAACATAAAGAAAAAAAGTCTTTGTAACACAGAAGCACAATCAAACAAAATAAATACAAACAATGGTCATGCCTCCAAATGTATGTTTCTTTCTGCACCTTTAGCCCATTAACTTTCTGTCAGGAGGCATGCAACATGCTTCATGATAAGTCCTCTAGACATGTCATTGCTTTGACTAGAGTTCTTAAGTCTTTCAAAATTTTAGGATTTCTGTTTTTTTGCAGAAAAAATTGTATAAATTGTTCTCCTAGTTCTGCTTTCTTTGCTATGCATCAGTTCCTTTTCAGGGGATTCTCTGAAAGAATCTTTCATTTCTTATTATAATGCAATAATATCCCATTATATATGCCACAATTTGTTCAGCCATTCCCCAATTGATGGGCAATCCCTTAGGTTCTGGGTTTTTTCTTTTCTCTTTCTTTTTTTCTTGTAACTTCCCCCCACTTTCTGGATCAAGAAGTTTACTTTACTTGTGACTGTCCCCTTCCCAGAATAATCCTCCCTATTAACCTTCCCTCTCCCTTTCTGTTTGCCTATTATATTTTATGTATTTTTGCTCTTTTTGCATGTGGGTGAACATGTGTGTGTGTGTATATATATATATATATATATATATATACATATAAATATAAATGTGTGTTCAACATTCCTTGTCTGTTTCAGACACCATTGAGGTTCATCTGGTGCTTACTTCCCCCACTCTTTCTTCCATGTTTGTATACTCTTTTTTTCACACACACCAATGACAAGAAATATCAAGTTCTATCCCAGTCTTCCTCTTTTCTACACTAGTTCAGAACAGAAACAAATTTACCCTCCAGATCCTCTTATTTACTTCCTTTAATACCCTTTTTGATACATGAATGTTCCAAAGGAACACTTCAGTCTTCTCCCCATATTAGCATGTTAGACCATCATCATGTGAGACAGCTCCTTACAATCAATTGCTCAAATAAATGTATGTTTCCCTCTTGTCTCTTGTGTTTGTGTTTCCAAGTTACCATTCAGCTCTGTCCTTTTCAACAGGAATTCTTCAAAGCCTCCTGTTTGAGTAAGTGATCCATTCCTCCTCCAGCATTCCCTCCCCCATAAGACTATACTCAGCTTTGCAGGGCAAGTTATTCATGGTCATAAGTATATATCTTTGGCCATTTGTAACAATATATTCTCTTTTATAGCACAAGCTGCCAGACCTTGTGTGATCTTGACTTTGGTTTCTCGTTATTTGAACTACCACTTTTTGAATGCTTGCAGATTTTTTTCTTTGATGTGGGAACTATCAATTTTGGTGATGACATTTCAGGGCTTTTCCTTTTGTAGTTACTTTCAGGAGGTGGATTCTTTATATTTATACCTTGTTCTCTGACTCTAATAGATCTGAGCAGTTTTAATTTATGATTTCTTGAAACATAGTCTCCAGACTTTTTAATCTTTCTTTTTTTCCCCACAGAGTTCAATGACACTTAGATTATCTCTCCCTCGCTTGCTCTCATGGTCATCTGTTTTTGTGGTTGTTGCTGTTTTGTTTTGTTTTGTTTTGTTTTTACAGCAGATACCTTCCTTAAATTTCCTTCATTTTTTTTCAATCTATTTATTTTGTTCTAATCTTTCTCATTATCTCATGAGATTATTGATTTCTGGTCTAATTTTCTAACAGTTCATGATTGGATTAAGGTTTATCACTTTTTTTGTTCTACACTATTTATTCTCTTTCCAATTCTTGCCTTCAGAATTTTTGTTTGATGTCCTTTATCTCTTACTTAATTTCTTCTAGGTGGTTCTGTAGTCCTTACTGAAAATCTAGTTTTTCTTTTAACCCTGTGCTTGCAGTTGTTATGGAGTTATTCTTTCCTTCCAGAATGGATTCTTGGAGTATCTTTGAATCTACTTTATCGCTTTAAAGTGATCTATATCTTCTCATCTCTCTGGCCTTAGTTCCTAAAATGGGGTTTGGGGCCAGGTTCAAGCTCCTGCTGTACTTTTTGGTGGGGTGGTCAGCCCTGGTTGGTTTCAAAGTGGTCCACCGTGACTCCTGAATTGATCTCCACCTCCCAGGGGTAGCCCCTCTGGATCTTTGAGGTACAGAGTACTGAATCTTCAGGGCCTCGTATGGTATTTTTGGACAGAATGCTAGGGAGTTAGGCCTCAGGTGTCCTAGTCTGAGATCTATGGTGTCCAGATTGGTCAAAGCTTTTCCCTTTGCTTCTAAGCTCCCCATTAGGAGTTTCCAAATACTGTAGATCCTTCTCAGGCTTGCCCTCTACTTTTCCTACTTCCAGATACAGAGTCATGCAAATATCTCTGGCCTCTCTCTGTCCCTCTCTGATCATGCTGGGAGGCTGCCATCTGGTTTGCCTGCATTGGCACTGACTCCGATGGCAGCCCCCTTCATATTGCCGGTAGCTTCTGGCTGACATTTAGTGCAGATCTAGGGTGGAGAAGGCATGCCCTCTAATTTCTTACTGGACTTCTTGATTACTATTTAGTGTAGTGTGACTTGTAGGGTTTTACTGGAATATTTTTGGGTAAGCTACACTGCCTGCCTCCCTTCATCTTGGTGAGAAGTGCCCTTATGAAGGCTTGCTTGAGCCAACCAGGTACCAGGGCAATATCTTCCCAAACTACCTCATATTTATTTGCATATATCAAAATATTTTTCACATTACATTCCCCATTAAAATTTAAGCTTTTTCACTTTTTGTCTTTGTAACCACAGTGCGTAGCAGTAGCACATAGTACACACTTCATAAATGCTTGTTCATCGATGGATCATAGGATCGTAGATTTAGAGCTGAAGGGGACCATGGTGGCCAAGGGAGGGAGGAAAGGACTTCCTCCAACCAAGAGCTCTGAGTTACCTTCTTACTATCTACGTTCTCTGAACCTGAGTCCACTATACTCTGGACTCTGTCTATACTTGTGGGAAAATGTGTCTCAGGACTCTACAAGTCAGAGAAGGGATTATTGATTGATACAACTGAGAAGTCAATCCTTCTTTGTCAGGATAAAGTAGGTTGGATACTCATCCTTTCACTGCGACCCATTCTACCTATACAGGGGCAGCCTTGATATCATTGTTCTTCTGAAGTATTCAATATTCAGAAATTATCATTTATAATAGAGCAGAGACTTTCATATTTGTACAATTGCCATATTGTCATTTCAAGTTCTTTGGGGTATTAATATCTTTATATCTGGGGAGAAAAAGACATGAAACAATTAAATCACCACATAGTTGGCATGTAATAACAAAGACACTTTAATTTGAGCTTTCCTCCTTTATAAATGCTATAATCTGCTTCATTCCTCCAAAAGAAAATTGATACTAATAAGAGACTATGGTTTCCTTTTCAAGTAGTTGTGGATGTCTTATTGCCAATTTCAAAATTGCTAAGTTGCATATTATAACAAGAAAAAGGGCTATAGGTATGGAGTGAGGTCATAGGCATGGACCTAGGCCCAGAGGATATGGAAGGCAATTATAGGTTAAATTTAAAAGTCATAGTGTCCAGCACTAGGGAGGTGATTGTCCCTCTCTATTCTGGTCAGAACACACTTGAACATTATTTTCAGTTCTGAGTGCTATATTTTATTAAGGCAACTGATATGCTAAAAAGAAGTCAGAGGATGGCAAACAGAATACTATACAGGGATGCAAGATCGTGCTATGTGGAATCTGCTGAAGAAACTGGGATATTTAGCCTGGAAAAGAGAACCCTTCTTCAGAAACATGATAGCTGCCTATGCTTCAACACTTCACTATTACTGCAGGATGAGATTTTTTTCTTCTTGGTCCCAAAGGGACTGGGAATTAGGAGCAAGGGAATGAAGCTCCAGGGGAATGAATTTAGGCTTGATGTATCAAAAAAACTTACTAGCAATTACAGTTAGCCAAAAGTGGAGCGGATAGCCTTTGGATGTTTCAAGAACAGGCTGCACGATCTTTTGTCTAATATGTTAGAGAAGAAATTTGTCTTTAGGAATGCTATGGAGTGCATAGCCTCAGAGGTCCTTTCTCATCCTAAGATTCTGGGACAAAGGAGGTTTTCTCTTCAGAATTCTTATACCCCAACTGAACTGCCATTGTCTTTTGTGAAATACTGGACTGGTACTTACCTTATTTTCAAAATGGTCAAGATACCAAGAAAAGAACATTTCACTTATTCTGGCTAACCAGACTTCTAATTTTCCCAATCTTCTCTCTCATGCCAGATCCTTAACTTCTTCCCCTTTCAACATTAATCATGACTTTATTTTTTTCCTTTCTTCTCTTTCTCACCTTCATCTTCATCTTTTTCTCTCTCCCACCCCTTTTTCTAACAAGGAAAAAGAATCATAAGCAATAAGGAAATGATAGAGAAAGAATCATATCCAAACTTGTCTCAGAAAACCATGGAAAGAGTATATACTTAATGAATTTAATTCCACCTAGTAGACATGGCCAGGCAGGTGCAAAGAGGAATAAGTACTTTCTTCTCTACTATCTCTTAAACAAGGTAGGAACTCGCCAGACAAGATGTGAACTTCCCTTGTCCTTAGGACTATTGTACTATCAGACAGCTGCTGGGCTATATGAGGATATGGAAAGAGGCCCAAATATTCATGCAGCTGTCCTCAGAAAATGTGAATAAAGGACCGAACAAATTCAGGTAGAAACTGTATTCTGTAGAGATGACACATCCAGATAGAGATGTGGAAAGGGGAGATGGAGAAAGAATTTGGAGCTTAGAAAAGAGAAAGTAGAAAAGGAGAATAGACACCCGACATCATAACCTACACCATCTACACAGCCAAAAGAGGTAAGAAAAGGCACCTCAGAAAGGGTCCCACATGTACAAAAATATTTATAGCAGCTCCCTTTATGGTGGCCAAAAACTGGAAATCAAGGGGACACCCATCAACTGGGGAATGGCTGAACACGTTGTAGCATATGAATGTAATGGAATACTATTGTGCTATAAGAAATGATGAACAGGAAGACTTCAGAGAGGCCTGGAAGGACTTATATGAACTGATGCTGAGTGAAAGGAGCAGACCCAAGAGAACTTTGCACACAGCAACAACCACAGTGTGTGAAGAATTTTTCTGGTAGACTTAGTACTTCATTGAAATGCAAAGACTTAAATAATTCCCAATGGTCTTTTAAAGCAAAATGCCATCAACATCCAGAGAAAGGACTATGGAACTGGAACACAGAATAATTTTTGTATTATGTTTTGTATTATGTTTTGGTTTGTTTTATGATTTCTCCCATTCATTTTAATTCTTCTATGCAACATGACTAAGGTGAAAATGTATTTAATAGGAATGTATGTGTAGAATCCATATAAAACTGTATGCTGTCTCAGGGAAGGAGTGGAGAGGTACAGGGGAAGAAGGGGAGGAAGGGGAAAAATCTAAGATATATGGAAGTGATTGTAGAACACTGGAAACAAATTTTTAAAAAGGCACCTCAGAGACCAACTTGCACTGAGAAGGAACTCAAACTATCTATATGTATCACATAGGTGGGAAATGGGATACAAAAGAGGAGAGGATTTCTTAAGATAATTTTCTTAACCACTAAGGGGTTCATATATGAACTTATTCTGCATTTTACCAGGCTTAATAAAATCTGTCATAGCAAACTTGAATGCTTACAGGGAAGCTAATGGCCTATGGGAGTCATGAACCAAATTCTGATGTTTTCTAGGATAGAATTCCCTGAGTGGAGGCAAAAGAAGCCATAGAAAATATTCTTGAGGAGAGCCTAAAGATGAACTCAATCTATTTTGCCCAAGATCAGTTACAATTGTATCCCTTTCCTTCCATCCCTTTCTGGACTCTTCACATGAATGAATAAACCCAAAATAATGTGGATCAGTTTTTTAATAAATAACAGTTGGGCACAGATTGGTACAGTGGAAAGAGTGATGTTTCTGGAGTCAGAGGGCCTGGGTTCAAATCCTAGCTCTGTCACTGACTATCTTTACAATCTTGGACAAGTCACTTAACCATCTTTGTGGTTGTTTCCTCCTCTATAAAATGAGGATGTTGAACTATTTGACTTCTAAGGTCCCTTCCAGGTTTGACTGTATAATCCTAATTGAAGTAATAACCACATGCAAACTAAAAAGAAAATTTTCAATGACATTTAAAATTATAGATATTTAGAGTTATTTCACTTAAACCTCTACTGAATATAACAATCAACTTCACAACTTTCCCAGAAGTTTTCAATCCTTTAACGTCTGGTTGAATGCCATCAATGAATTCAGAAGCTCATGAAGCATACTATTCTTTAGATAGCTTGTAAAAGCAAGCACCCCAACATACACAGGAGAGCCTGCTGTACAGACTCTTATATCTGCTTTTCTAAAAGGAAAAGCAGCTTTTGCGGGGTCAACAATCTACTTTAATCATCACATATATGATTCACTTAGTTCAGGGAAAAAAATCAGCACCCTGAACTTCAGAGAAAATACAGAGAAATAAAAATCAACAGATAGGACTTCCAACTGTCTGACCATAAACAATACACACACAGTTCCCAGAGAGAGAAGCACCAACATCTGGGTTTTCAAGGGGGGAGGGAGTGGGGCTTAGCAGCTGTCCAGAGTCTCTCTGGCCAAAAAAACACTTCCAATGAATAAGTCCCAAAGTAAAACTTCACCTAAGAGTATTTACACACTTTTTAGAGCCAGAGGCCATCACAACCCTTGAGAACTAGTGCCTTAATAGAAATTAACAAAAGGCGTAGGCCTTCCAACAACAACAGCAGCAAAAAAACCTCTCCTAATTAAGCTTCCCTTAATGGGCAGGCCAGTTAATGGATAGGGAAAATCTTTAACTCTCATTGGCATTACATAGCTCCTTGTTAAAAAGTTCTTCCTTTAAAACAAAACTCTTTGTTTTGTAAATTTCCACCAACTGGCTGCTAACCCTGTCTTCAAAAGCCATAAAAAAAACTTGACCTTTATTTTCCATGTGATGACCCTGTTGCCATGCTTTTGTATTCTAATGCCTTATTGGGTTTAGGACAAGTGTTTATTTAATCCATCACAGCCTTCTTTATACATACAATTGTGTTCATTATATCCCTAGAATTATTCTAAAGAATTTTAAATATATAGGAATCATTATTGATAGATTTGTATGTTCTTAAGCTAAGGATTTCCCTGGTGGTCCATGTATTTATTCAACTAACTGTGGTAAATTGTGGTACGTTTATTTCGGAGATACGAATTTTCCATCAGTTTATATTCTCATGATCCGTATTAAATACTTCTTTTAGGGCAGAATTATATAGCTTATTTTGTAAGTTTTGGCATGATACACAAAGGAAAGAAGAAGGTAAAGAAGAGATCTAAAACACTCTAAGAGAACAAGCAGGGAAGAAATCCATATTTGACTTAGATTCCTACCCTTATGGAGTTTACAAGCTAGTGTTGGTGGAAGACTCCAACAGCTATAACACAACGTATATCATAAGTATATAAGTACATAAAAGTGAAGGCAATGTCTTACACGAATTCCAAGGAATGATGGTGCCACTGGTCATGACTGTGGATAGTGCATATATGAAACTCACATATTTATTTGCGTGATCAATGAATCTTTGCTAATGATTGAATGAAGCATAAAAGAAGGAAACCTTTTTTTATCAAAATTAGGTTCACAAAAAATGAGGATAGGTAGGGAATGTAAAGCAGTTTCTCTTAAGACATTTATTCAGCATTTTCTGCTGGGAGAGAGATTTCTGAAACTGGAAGGGACCCTAGATCAGCCATGGAGTCAGGGTTTAGCTGATTCTACAGCAGCCTAACCTTAAACTGGGGTAGGAGAGAGAGGAAAGGAGCCCTATGAAATTTTCATTTTAATATTTTGATCACTATTTCAATATAATTAGTTTTCTTTGCATCCCATATATCTTATTATAAATATAGTTTAAAACATTCTGAAAAGGGATCCACAGGCTTTGTTAGACTGTCAAAGAGGTCCATGGATACACAGAAAGGTTAAGAATTCATGTTCTAAAAGGAAGGACTTTTGACTTATATCCGAAAGATGAACCTAGGGCTTCAAAAGACAGGCCTTGCTTCTGCTTCAGCCAAAGGAGCCAAGAGAAATGGCTGCCTTTGGACCTGTCAGCTCCTTGGGGGCAAGCGTTCTCTCCTGTGTTTCCAGGGTGGAGCATAGAGCTGTGTACGTATTAGGCATGTAATAAATCTTTGTGAATTGAGTTGAATTAACTTGAGTTAACAGTTAATAACAGATTGTTTTAAAAAAAAAAGGACAGAGTGACCCAGGGATCAAGGTAGTGCCCTGGAAGAGTTGGTAAATGTGTCAATTAAGAAGTGAAGGAGGAAATAGCTATGCCAACCTTGTTACCATAGTAATCCATGCCAAATAAAAGAGAGTAATGGGACCATATTTGAAACTACCTGTTTCTACGTTGTCTATTCATGGAGCCCTCCATACGCCCTGGTAAACACCTGCCTTCAGTACAGTGTCTGCTGTACTGAAAAAACTCCTCTGAGAGACCCCATACAAAAGTGGAAGGGACATGCCCCACCATATGGTCTTTGGAGGACACCCCCCCACACACACCCCAATCTCCCACCCTCATTTCCTTCATGTGGTGAAGGAAAAATATCCCATGAGGCAAAAATAACCCAGGAATTTTCTTTGGCTATTTATCCCTTTCAATCACAGATTTAGAAAATGAGATGAGCATTTTCCTCAGGAGTGCTCTCTAGACTTGAGTCTTGGTCAAGTCAATTGTAACATATCTATTGCTTCTCTAAGCAGGAAATCTCCCAACCATTGACTGAGAAGCCACAATTCATATTTCTCTCAAAGATATAAAGAAAAGATACTGAAACTACTTCTAGAGATGTAAAACAAAATATAAATAATATGCAGAAGACTTAAAAATGTAATCAAGTCAGTAAGAATGGAAAGAGAGAGACAGATTGAGAGACACAGAGATTGACAGAAAGAGAAAGACAGAGATACAGAGACAGAGAGAAAATTTTACAAATAGCCCCAACTAGAGCTGGGTCAGACAAATACCTCATCACTGGGACAGTTTCAATCAGTGACACCAAGTTCTTCCAAAGCTTCCAAAGCATCACAAAGGTATCTAGAAAACTGAAAAGACATTTGCACTGATGTTGATCTGGTTTTGCAAAAGCAGAAAGGTTTAAGTTTCTCCACTTGTATCAGATGATCTCTAAAGACTTGTGGCTCTAATATTCTCTGGTTCTATGAAAGATGTTAATGTCAGCCTTACCGGTATGTAGAGTAGGAGAGTAACAGTGCATAATGATTTTCTTGTTTAGAAAGACCTGATCCCATAAGAAATCTTGCATTTGATGATTTTCCTGAAAGCCCATACCAAAACTTCAACCGTTTAACACAGAACTTTTATGCCTGCTAAAATGCGAATGCCTATAGAATAAGTAACGCTTGAAGGTTTTAACAGTTTATATCATAGTACGAATAATCAACAATTCTGCACCCAAAAATTTACTACTAATAATAGTTAGCATTTATATAGTGCTTTAAAGTTTACAAAGCACTTTACAAATGTTAATTCATTTGATCCTTGCAACAACTTTATGAGGTAAGTGCTTTTTTGCACATTGCAACCCCTAGATGTTGGCCCATCCTGTGTTACTCTTGCCCATGCCCTCCCATAATTTCACCACAGGAGCCCCTCCTCACTTTTTTCTTGACATAGTGAAGAGACCAGTGGAGAACTCAGGCTGTTCCACAGTCATCCTTCATCTCTGTCATGTGATCAACCCATCTTCTCTTAATGTAATATGTTGCCATGATGACATCTTACTCCTGTTCTTTGAAATTCTTCATGATTATATGTTGCAACCTGCTCACACCCACCACGTACCTTTCAATTGCCCTCTTTGACATATTAATTTACAATTCTTTGGAGACTGTTGCACTCTATGTCTCACAAGCAAATGACAACAATAGTAGAATATTGGCATGAAAAAAATGAGGCTTTCTTTCCAAGAGAAGCTTGGAGTCCTTAAAGGAACTTTAAAGTTTCATGAACTTTCATGAACTGCTCTCTTTCCTTTCAATAACTTAATTAATTATTTTAACTTACGGAATAAGACAAGCATTTCCATAATATAGTATAATTAAAAAAAGATGATTGCACATAAAACTGCAAATCTATTACATACAACTTGTTTTTCCTTTTAAATATATAATAAAGTTATGTAAATTTCTTTTTTCTCTTTTTCCTTTCCTACTTCCACCCTAGAGATGGCTACCATTAATATATATGCATGTAAAATTATTCTATATATACTTCTATTTACCAGCTCCTTCTCCAGCGTCTTTCTTCAAATGTCCATTATAGTTAACCTGGGTGTTTAGTTCTAAACCCAGTTCATTATTTATCAATACCAATGGTCCCAGATATACATACTTATGACAAGCCTCTAGGTTGTCTATCCAATTCCATGTCGTAATCTGGACAATGGAAACTCTTCATCAGTTTGGTCTTCCCAGCATAAAGAGACAGACCAAACTCTTTTGAGTGGATATGGATCTTATCTAGAAGCCTCTTCAGTATCCCAGGACTTGATGAAACCAGCATAATGTTATCTGCAAACTGAAGCATCTGGAGAACCTCACCATCCACAGAGAATCTCTCTTCATCTAGGGCTTTGCACTTCATTGCCTGCCTCATAATCGTGAACATTTTTGCATGCCTTTTTCTATGCTTTCCCCAATATTTACAATAAGAGGGTCTTTGGACTGATCCAGGGTATGTTGTTTACTCAGTCTCTGAGAAGGATTGTGAGTCCAATTAGACAGCAATATTAAGCTATTATTTAATAGTAATTTGAGTTCTTAGTTATTAAAAATAGATTAAGCAATGAAATTTAGGAAAAAGTACCAAATTGTTCCTAGGTGTTTGTTTTTTTTCTAAATTTATCTCTAATTTGGGTTATTTTTCTAAGACAATGAATTTTAGTAATGAGTGATTTGATAACAGTTGTGTTTATTTAAATGGAATTTATTTTTGTAGAAAATACATAATTGGAAATATTATATGGCATAATCTGATTCCAAAATTCATGTCTATGAGAAACCTAAACTATTGTCCTACACCGGCACATTTAGGCACCAAACCAGTGGCAACAACCTAAATTGGAAATATAATACATAGGAGGAAATTACCAACTTCTGAAGGGGTAACTTTGTAAAGCTAAACTTATTAAATGACAGCAAACACTGTACACTATACAAAGAAGTAAGTGGGAAATGATCCAGGAAACACCAAGAAATGGTTTCAACCATGTGGTATGAAGTATTGTTACCTTCCCCATGAGGCTCTTCTACTTTACTTTGTCTTGCAAATATATACTTCAGATTGATATTTGTGCAAGAGAAAAAGAAATAACATGATGGTAAAGTAGCCATTATCAAATGCGCGTGCATGCGCGCGTGGACTCACACGCGCACGCACACGCATGCACCCACGCATACACACATGCACACACACAGATACACACACACGCACACATGCACGCACACACACGCACACACACACACACAGATACACACACATGCACACACGCACGCACATACACGCACGCACATGCACGCACACATACACACGCACACACACACACCACTGATTCAAGCGACATTTGACCCTGATATTAGCCTAGTTTGACATATTCACCAGTGTGTCATTCATGGACAGACCATGAAAGGTCTGTCAACTGTCATCAACTGACCTTTCACAGCCACAGGATAGTGGGACAATCTCTTGGGGGCATCCTATTTATTGCTTCCCGTGCCCCACTTACTAGCCTTGTCTGCCTCTGTGGCCAACTATTTTTCTTTCCCTGTTATATGACATACTTAATCTGAATAAGCACACCAACTGTTCTTTCCAAGAAACAACTAGCAGATGCTTAGCGTAGAGCTAAAGAAGCAGCGTGGTGTAATGAAGAGAGAGTCTCAGAACATCTTAGTTCAGGACTCAACTCTAATATATACTAAGAAATTCGCTTAACCTCTCAGGACCATGAGTAACTCCCTAACACAAGGATTCTTAACCTTCATTGTGTTATGGACCCCTTTGGAAGACTATTTTATATATATGTGTGTGTGTGTGTGTGTGTGTGTGTGTGTGTGTGTGTGTGTGTGTGTGTGTGTACGCCTTCTCAAAATGCTATTTTTAAATAATTAGAGGAAATGCTAAATTTTAGTTAGAAGTTAATGAAAATAAAAATTTATTTGTTTCTGATCCAAGTTCACGGAGCCCCTGAAATCTACACAGACTCTCCCCAACTTGGCGAGGGGGGTGAGGGTGATCTGTGAGTCCTAGTTTAAGCACCCCTCCACTCCAAGTTTATAAGTTGTAAAGTTTTCAGTATGTATTGGTAAAGGAGGTTCTTTACTGACAGCTCCTACACTGATGAAATCACAAGTCCAGTTTAAAAAAAGAGATCTTACTGTTATAGTTGTAGATTTGGAATACTCCAAGTCCATAATCATGCTGGCTATTTTTTGCTCACTTACAGGATCCTGAGTGAGAGAATCTGTGCTTATAGTGACAGGCATGACAGGACAAGCCTTGTGTGAACTGAAACTTTCTTGTGTTCTTCTGAGGATATCCCAACTTTGTGAAATCTGTCAAATTTTGCCTCTAGAGACAAAGAGTTCCTCTGTCTCAGGGCACCCATAGACCAAGCTTCTCTTTGTTGACATCCTTGGCATGAGAGGAGACTATTCTTTACACCAAAATTCTTCCTATATTCGCCCATGCAGGACCATAGTCTATGATAGAGCAGAAAGAACACTGGACTGAAAACCTGCCCCCAGCAGTGACATCCTAGTTACACAGGCAAGTTTCTCAAAACTCCTGAGATTCAGTTTCAGTCTCTGGAAAAATGTGGATAATAATACTTGCACTTACTTCTTGACAGAATTGTTGTAAGAATGCAATGATCTAATGCATATTAAAACTCTTTGAGAACTCTAAAGGACTATATAAATATAAGAGTAAATCATTTGCCCAAAGGCCATCACAGCAGTCTGCATTCTTTGCAAATTTCCTGCACCTTTACACATCATTGACCTGCCACACAATGACATCAGAAGAACCTATGGGCTCCCTCCATTCTTTTCCATTCTTCCTCCCCACCACAGCCCGGTAGAATCACTCCAATCTAATCATATTTGTAGTGAACTACTTTGCTGTTGTAAATTAAAGCAACTCTGAAATTCTACCTTACACTTACGAGGTTAGCAAAAAGGATTACAAAAAGGTAAACGACAATTGCTGGAGGGCATAAAGAAGGACAGGAACATTTTAATGCACTTGTTGGTAGAGCTTTGAATTGGTTTAGACATTCTGGGAAGGAAATTGAAGGTATCCTGCAAAAGTCCTAAACTGTATATATACCCTTTGATCCAGCAATACTATTGCTAGGCGTAGACCCAAAGAGATCAAAGAGGGATATGTAGAAAATTATTCATAACAGCATTCTTTGTTGGAGGAAAGAATTGAAAACTAAAGGAGTACTCACCAATGGAGGAACAGCGGAAAAAATTACTGTATATAAACGTAACTGAATATTATTAACATAAGGAACTAAAAGAATGGAGTTGGAAAAACTTGGAAAGACCGCGTGAACTAATGCAGAGCCAAGTGACCAGAAACAAAACAGTTCAGACAATAAAGCAGAACCTGTAAAGAAAACTAATCTTGAAAGACTTAAGGACTACAGTCAATGTAAAGACTAACCATGACTCCACATGCCAGTGATGAGACATGCTTCCCATGTCTGACAGAGAGAAGATAGAAAAATCTGACATGATTTTTCAGTTATGGCCAATGTATAGAATTATTTTGCTTGATGATTTGTTAGAAGAGGTTCCATGACTATCCCTGGTTCCAAATCCTTTCACTTATAAAGCCATCAAAATTAAGTGCCTAGGATTTGTTTTTCAATCCAGAAATTAAAGTCACATCATCAGTGACTCTCATTCCTGTGCTCTGCCCTGCTCCCTCCACCATAAAACACCTTCACACCAGGCCTCTCGCTGTTCACTACATGTAGCTTAGGAGAATCTTCATTTTATATTAAGCAAATATCCAAAATAGATTCAAATCAAGAAGGATTCCTCTTTGGTGTCTTCTAGGTAGTTTGTGGCAGTCTTTATTAATCTTTAGCAATCACAAGAAAGAGTACTGAGCAGCAAAAGCTCAAAATGGAAAATCATTACTAAGGCAGGTGACTTCTCATGAAATCCAAATCCCTTTGGACGTTGCTGGTTCTCTGAAGACTGCAGAATCCATTAGGTTAGTGTTTGTCCTTTGTTCTCAGAGAAGACAGTGACTCAGGGAGGTGATGCCACAAAATGCAAGTGAATTGGATTTAAGTGAGGGTGGGCTGTGCAAAGTCACCAGCCTCTCTTTCTCCTCCAGAGGCATCTGGGTCTAGTGGCCAGATATAGATCAGGATGACTGCAGATGTCCCAGGTTGCACTGGGGGCAGAGTCCCCAAGAGCTAACCTGGGAGGTAGACTTGAGTCGTGAGACATCTGCTGCCACATCTACCTTTTCCACTTTAGCATTTCCTCTTTACTGGCTTTGATTTTGTTGGTTAGATACCAATCACTTTCTAAGGGATTGTGAATGAATGAGGAGGACTGCAGTCATACAAGATTCTGATAAATCCCTACAGAAACACCCAAGTATTCATGCACACACACAAACTATTGCCACCACCACCTAGGCTGCCCCTGAGACTGACCCCCCCCCCACCTAAAACAAACATGATGAATTCATATCCTAGGGTGGAGGGGAGTGCACCAACACAAAAGTTTGACCAGAGGAAACAATTTCAATTCACTGTGAAGCCTCCTGGGGCTGTAGTTTACAAGGAGTGCTGCCAAACCCCACTCTCCTGGCGAACAAACTGTTCAGACTTCAGTCCTGTTAGGAGGGCGAGGCAAGTTTCTTATTTTCAAAAGAGGGTCTATCTAAGATGTTTGTATTATTTCAATAGTGTGTTTATGATGGAGACTGTGATTGGTGGGGTAGGGGTCGGAAGGAAGTTTTCTTGTTCTTGATATTTTCCAGAGATCAAAATTAAAACAAAATGCATTACAGGTAATTGGCGAACCTTCAACAGCATTAAGTGACCTCCACAGGGTGAACTACATCACCCTTCTTTAGATATAAATTGTATACAAAGGTTCACAATTTGGAAAGTTAAGTGCTTATTTTGTTATAGAGGTCAACTTCTCGATCTGGTTTCCCTGTGGTTAGTAGTCATCTATCCAAAGACTTGGATGTTTGAAAATCTAAGACAGAGAGTTCTGATACGGACACGAATTTACTAAATAAATCTTCAATAGAAGAAAAACATTAAACCAAGAATAGAAAAATAAATTGATAGCTATACCATGACAAAAAATAGTAAAGATCAGCAAATTCATAGATTATGTCTACATTGATTATAGGGTCTTTTTTTAAATGCTTATTGTCTTCATGGGGGGGCACTATTTGTACATGAAGTGAATGTTTAAAAGAAAGTTGTTCATTAAAAGATTAGAATAAATACAAAAACATTTGTCAATATTTTAGGCTTACCACATAGCATTTTGGTGAGCTAGTTATGAAGGCAAAAAAACTAAGTGGCCCCTACCCTCTAAGAACTTATGTTCTACTGCAGTTAAATAGTATGTGCACAAGTAAGTAAATATAAAATATATGCAGAATGGATACAAAGTCATTTTCAGAGTACATGGGAAGGACTAACACCTAGTGTTATAAGAA
Organism: Bettongia penicillata ogilbyi; assembly: GCA_023548195.1. Classification (NCBI taxonomy): domain Eukaryota; kingdom Metazoa; phylum Chordata; class Mammalia; order Diprotodontia; family Potoroidae; genus Bettongia; species Bettongia penicillata. The sequence continues at coordinate 1,004,041 of JAJHZJ010000468.1, forward strand.
AAAGCCTCCTGTAAGAGGTGGCCATTGAGAAGAGCCTTGAAGGGATCTGGGAGCTGCAAGTACTGGACATAAGGAAGGAATCTAAAATCATGTTGAAAAAAGATGGAATGTTGTTTATGGAGAATATCAAATGGAACCATTTGACGGAAACATAGAATATGTGATGGGGAGTAATATGAATCAGTATTCAAAGATTGTGAAGGACTTAAAATTCCAGAATTCATATTTTATCCAGAAGGCAATGGAATATAACCAAAGAGCTTCTTGAGCAAGATAGTTGAAAAAATTTGAGGAAGCAGCCTGGTAGAATGGACAGAGAGCACTGACTAGAGAGTCAAAGGTCAAAATATTTATCTCATCTTTAACATTACCTGTGTGACCTTTGGGAAGTCAGAAACTCACTAGATTTCATTTTTTTGTCATATGTTAAGTGAGGATATTGGACCAAATAGCCTGTGGAGTCTCTTCAAGCTCTGTGATCCTAAAGTTCTGCAAGATACAGTCCCTGTCAGAGCTTCCTGCATTTTATAAGAAGACTCTAAGGCAAAAAAAAAAAAAAAAATCCTTTCCCTTATTCAGATCTGCTAGGAGCAGTTAAAAGAGTATTCCTCTCAGAATGTCTCTGACTACATTCTTAATAAGTAGACTCAGCAGACTCACTTCATGACACAGGACTTGGATTTGGAGGTGATGAGAACAAGGCAAATTACCAATTCTCATCTCACCCTGACTTAGAGCTAAAACTATATCTGAAAGGTTGTCACTTTGTAAATTAAACAGCTTGAAAACAGAATTGACAATACAAGCACAATGTATTCATTTACTGAATGTTGATGGATGACTGATCAAAGGAATATTAATTTTAGGGTGATGGATAAAGAGTGGATATTTTGGCCTGTTAAGTAACTGCCATTTTTACCTTAAATATGGCATAGTTATTTCTCCTAAATGGCTAAAAGTAGTTCAGAGTCTCCAAGGGAAAGATATAAACAGTTTCTGAGAGAATTTAAATTTGACATGTTGTTCTTATTACTCTTAAATAGAAAATTTCCTAAGATAATTAGCTATTTCATTTTTCTAATCTGTTTAACTATTTTGTCACATTTATTTTCAGTTAAGTCCAATGTATATTTTGATCCTTGATATATGTATTTAATACACACATAGATGTAGAACAGAAGCTGAACATGTACCTCAGAAGTCATCTAGTCTAGAAGTCAACAAACTACAGCCTGATGGCCAAATCCTGCCCATTGCCTGTTTTTGTACTGCCCCAAGAGCAAAAAATAGTGTTTTTTTACATTTTTAATGTAATAAAACTTCATTTAAATATATAAAAATCTCTCTTAGTTCTTCAGTCCTACAAAATCGGGCTGTGGGCCAAGTTTGCTGACCCTTACACTAGATTTATAGCCTTAATTACAGTTGAGGAAACTGAGGCCCAGGGAGGTTAAGAGACTGAGCAAGTTGACACAGGTACCAGTGAGATATAAAACAAGCTTCTCTGACTCCAGAGTCAATTCTCTTTCCTCTATATTATGCTATATTAAGTCTTAATTCAGTAATTAATCACCAGTCTTATTCTGATAATTTGTAGTCATGTGGAGGTGATGGGACTTTTCAAAGTTAGGAAGCTGTGGCAGTGGAGTAGAAGTCCTGATTAGTAAGCTCTCTCCTAGTGCAAACCTGAGTAGTAAACATTAAAGAAAAATTATTAGATTTAGGGTTAGGATTCAGGGCAGCAATAGATTATATATTTAATGTCCAAGAGCCAGCCTAAATTCAGACAGAGGAGTTGTGATTTGCATCCGTGAAAGAAATGGTGATACTGTCAAATGATGGATCATTTAAGTATTCTAGTAATATGGGGAATTCTAAGTATAATCTTCCCTTATTTTCAAGCAAATTAGACTCAAAATCATATCTCATGGGGATCAACTGAGACATCTAAGAATATACTGGAAAAGAAGAAATTTAGGAGCTGCAATAATGGTCTTCAAATAGTTTAACAGTTGATCACTGTTTGACAAAAACTGTTGGGAAAACTGGAAAATGATGAGGAAGAAACTTGGCATAGACCAATGCCTGACACCATATGCCAGAACAAAGTCCAAATGGGTACACCATTTAGGTAGCTTGAGTAACATGCAGCAGGAAGGCATGGAGACAGAAGGGTAGAACAGGAAGAGACGGGGCTGGAGCAGAGCCGAGAGACGAAGTTAGAGAGTAATCAGAGCTGGGAAAGGCAGTGGGTTAATGTGAGTGAGAGGGCTTATTTGTGATTTTGTTTAAGGGACCTGGTTTGCAGGAAGTCTAATAGAATAAAGACTTGGGGCTGGTGTTGCCGTCTACATTGTTATTGTGTATAGATTTCTTTGTTACTATGATGGATTTGGCTTTCTGGTGTCTGAATAAATGTTTTGGTTCTGTCTTCCACGTGGAGGGTCTCTTATATTTCGCAATTCTGAATTGCTCCCCCATATTCATGGCTGTCATAGGTGCTGTGCATATCTCACTGGCACTACAAATCATCAATAATATCCCAAATATGGCAATGCTGTTGAGTCTAGAGAAAGGAACAATTTAGTACTTTTTGGTAGATACAAAAGTCTTATTTTTAAAGATGTATTAAGTACATAAGTGTTACTACCTAACACATTGTTGATCCTAGTTTACACATGCTTACATAGCCTTGCCTAGAAAGGGAGAGTGTGGAAAAAAAGAGATAGTATAGCAGAACTGTTAGGGAGCTGATCAAGAAGACCTGGGTTCAAATGCTACCACACATGGTCAATGTGACTTTGTTGAAGCCACTTAATCTTTCAGTACCCCCAAATAGCTATAAGACTATAATTTGAAGAATAAATGTGGATCTGCATTGACAAAGTTCCCTTACCAAGGTTCTATATACTAATAAAATCATAAGTCTAGTAAAAAAATAGGATAGATAGATAGATTACATAATTTTAAAAGAGAATTTGGTAGGACTATTACCTCCTCATCTCTCTAGCCTTGGATAGTACACTATTAAAATGCATTATATTTTTGGCTGCCATATCATCCTCTTGTCTCATATTGAGTATGTAATCTCCTAAAAACAAAAAAATCTTTTTTTTTCTAGATTACTGCTATCTAGCCTTCCTTCCTCCCCTCTCCTGCCAATATTGTGAAGCTGATAATTGCGTTAAGCTTTATCATCTGTTTATCTACTTTTGGCAGTTGGCCTTATTGCTTGCTATTCTTTACACACACCATTCCATTCTTCGTCTCCATGCCTTTGCACATGCTGTCGCCCATGTTTCCAATGTACCCCCTCCTTACCTCCTCCTGAAAGAATCCTGAGTTTCCTTCTTAGCTCAGATCAACAATCCTTCCTCCATGAAGCCTATCTCAACATTGCCCCCACCCTCAGCTACTGGTGCCTCTCTTTCTTAATTACCTTACTTTTCTTTTGCATATATTTATATATTGTTTTCCCATATAGAATATGTTCCTTTAGGACAAGTACTGTTTCGTTGGTTTTTGTATACTCAGCACCTAAGACCCCAAAACATCTTGGCAATCTAAAATGTTGGGTCTGACACAGAAGGTACGTAATAAATGCATATTAATTCAACTAGTCTTTATTTCTCTCTGGATTCTACTCCTGACTCTTCAGAACTTTCCCATGTCACAGAAGGCTTCTCATCCCAGAGTTTATGCCATCCTATATCCCTTCTTCTGATTGGTCAGCTCCTCTAGAAGCTCTATTTTAAGGAAAATATCAAGTCAAGGTAAGTCTTCATATCTCTCTGAGTTCCCCTCTTGGCTCTACAGACTTTCTCCACCAGGGCCCCATGCAAGTATGTTCCCCTATTAGAATGTAAGCTCCTTGAAGGTAGTAATCGGGTTTTGGGTTTTTTTGCTTGTATTTATTAGTTTTATCTCATAGTGCCTAGTACATGTTCAATAAATGATTGTTGCTTTGACTTGTTGATGACTTGATTTAACTAGCTAACTATTCAAATAGGGAATTTTCTCAGATAATCTTTTATTTAAAAGACAACTAGGTAGTAGTAGCAGACAGAATGTGGGGCTTAAAGTCAGGAAGACCTGAGTTCAAATCCTTCCTCAGAAATGTATTAGCTGCATGACCTTGGGCAAGTTACTTAAACTCTTGTGTGTCTCAGTTTCCTCAACTTTAAAATGAAGGCAGTAATAGTTCTCACCTCACAGGGTTCTTATGAGAATAAAATGAATGAACAAATGTAAAGCACTTTGCAAATCTTAAAACACTATATAAATGCTAGTTATTGCTAGTATTGTTATTACAAAAACATCAATGATGCATCCACATATACTACCTATTTTTAAAAATTTACCTTCATAGAACAAAATCAGATTTTACTTTTGCAATTATCTCAAAGAATCATAAAATTTTAGAACTGGAAAGGACTTTGGTGGCCAACTAAACAAGACAATACCTGAACAAGCATTTCTTTTACAATATATCAGACAAGCGATCATCCTATTTGCTTTGCACGGGAGAACACACTTTTGGATAACTGTAATTGTAAGTTTTCCTTCATTGCAAGCCTGAATCTACTTCATTGCAACTTCTACTCATTGCTTCTAGTTTTACCCTCTGAGGGGGCAGCTAGGTGGTACAGTGGATAGAGCACAAATGCAGGAGTCAGGAGGAACTGTTCAAATCTCACCTCAGACACTTGATACTCACTAGCTGTGTGACCTTGGGCAAGTCACTTAACCCCAACTGCCTCATCCTGGGTCATCTCCAGTCATCTCAATGAATATCTAGTCACTGGATTCAGATGACTCTGGAGGAGAAGTGATGCTGATGACCTATACAGCCCTCCCTCACTCAAAACAAAGTCAAGTGCAAGTCATGTCATCATTTCTTTGATGCCATGGCCTTCGGCAACCAAGGATGAACACACACCCTCTGAGGCCAAGCAGAACAAGATTGACCCCTTTGCCACCTAGCTCTCAAATACTTGCAGACAGTTATTGTCTCACCTTTCTTTTCCAGGCTAAAGAACCCCAGTTCCTTCATGTCATAACCTTGCAACTTTTTACAATCCTGTTCACTCTCCTCTGGTTGCTACCAATTTATCAATGTCTTTCCTAAACTGTGGTCCCCAGAACAGCACATGCTGCTTTGAGATGTATTCCAAACAGGGCAGAGTAGAAAAGGATGACTTCTGTTCCTGGAAGCTATGACTCCTAATGCAGCCAAAAATCTCATTAATATTTTTTGGGATGTTATATCTATCTGTTGACTCATTGAAAGTGAAGTCCATTAAGAGTCTTAGATCTTTTTCATACCCAAAGCTGTCTAGTCATGTTACCTCATCTTATACTTGTGAAGCTGATTAATAATAGACTATTACAGTTGTATAAGGCAGCTTCCACAATGTCTTGTGCATTATTATATTCATTAATACAATATGGATTTTGGCTTATGGTAATTGCCAATTGCATCAATTATTAAGTCTTACCCACCCACTCAAAAGCACATAGAAAGCTAGAAATGCGTTTAAAGACAACCTAGTCTCCAAAAGCAGGCTGTGGAGGGCAAAGAAAAGGAAATTATACTGGGCACCATGTTTCCTAAATTCTATTTGCAATGTTTTCTACTCAGTCTTTGATTCTGAGCAAGTAATTTTTGAATTTCATTATCACTTCTGTCTTCTCTCACCTGTTTTACAAAACCCTACATTTTACAAATTAGGAAAATGAGACCCTGCTCTAGAGGTCAAATAATTGTCCAAGATCACACAGGTGATGGCAGAGCTAGGGTTCCAACTCAGGGTTTGTGACCCCAGGTTCAACATTCTTTCCACTATTCTACTCTGTCTTCCCCACAGCTAACTTACCCCAACTAACACAAGCTGCAGGGCATCTCCAACACTGGAATTTAGATTTTAGTTTTAGCAACCCAGCATCTCAGCAGAGTGGGAGAGCCTATTAAATAGCAGCTGTTGACATCATTCCTCACTCCAGTGAGCATAATTTAGGATTCCATGTCGTTTCCCCCAGCACACCACACAATGTGACTTTCATCATGAAACCTTCATTGTGCAGCTTGGGCAGGGGCATTCACGTAGCATTTGGTGCCCATTGTCACAGGTGCAGGTTGGAAGCAGATACCTAAAATTAAGGGGTTGAGGAGAAACACCAGTCCAAGCACAATCCCCCTAAATAGGGCATATGGGGAAGGTCCTCTGAGATTTGTTTTAACCTTCAGGAGCAAGGAACATAAGATGGGTGAGGGGAAGAGAGTTCTCACATGATTGTACCTCCTATGATGTAGGGGGGAGGCACAGGTGAATCTCACCTTCTTCCCTTCTCCTATTTCTACATCATGAAGTTTCTAAGAGACCTTATAAGCAGGAACACAAAATTTGTCACACAGTCTAACCCAAACTTTCCACTTGTTCTATTCATTTTATAACCTATATTAATTTTTCCACCATTGTTGAATCAGATTCTACCTTTAATTATACAGAGAAAACTCTGAACAAGATTAATGGGAGCTGGATGTGTGAAAAAGAGGACAGGACAAAAAAACTGGTAGCACTTGTGTTAGTTTTAGTTTCCTATAGGAAGGAACAGAAGAAAATAGACAAGAATACCATTAAAAATATTCTTATGTATAAATATTTAGTATTTCTTTGGCCTAGCACTTATTTGAATTTTTATATGAAGCTTAATTCTTTACGTTTGAATTTCCTATCTTGTTTTAATGACATCTCATGGTAAGTTGTATAGTTGAACATTTCATCCAAAAACTTGTCAAATTTCTTCTGCAATGTTTATTTCATTACTGAATTAATTTTAACATGTTATTTAACGTGGACTCTTTGCCTTTGCACAGTCAGGAATACCATTCACACAATCCTGAACTCTTTGTTGGAAATAACTTACAAAACAAACATAAGAGGCAGAATGGGAAGGGTCAGGTACTGTTTCTCAACAAACAGATTGCAATGGTGTATTGTTATCAGACTGTGATTGATCCCACACATGGAACCAGGAAGCAGCTGGTGCTACCCAAACCATATCACTCAATGACCTTATATGCCTTACATGATGACTTTGGACATATGCGTCAAGAAAGGACCCTAGAGCTGGCAAAAAAACTGATTTTACTGGCCTAATATGGCTGTAAATGTTATCAAGAAGTGTAGTATGTGCCAGATGTGTACAAAGGAAAATGTCACCCACTCATTCTGTGTACTTGAAGCACATAAGTCCCAGCAAACCTTTGCGATTTTTCTTTATTCTGTATCGACTTTCTATCCTGGAAGGAGATAGGAAAAATACGAGTTATAGCTTGATGGTGACTGACCATTTCACTAGGTATGTACAAGTATACTCACTCAGAAACCAAAAAAGCAACAGCTATTGTTAAGTGTTATAGGGAAAGTATTTTTTAGTATATGGATTCTTTACCAGGATCCACCCTGACTAAAGTAGAGATTTTGAGAGCACACTACTCAAGGAATGGTTTGCCTTTACAGGTATTAAATAAGCTAAAGGTCTGTACACATTCCATACTCAAGGAAAGCCACATACTGTTGAACATGTTGGGAATTTTGAGACCAAAACAAAAGACTTAGAGGAGTTAATATGTAACATTTCTAGTATATGCATAAAATACCACCAGAAATGATGCTATACCATACTTGCTTATGTTTTGGGCAAGAATCATGCCTGCCTGTTTCTTTATGTTTTGGTACCTTAGATGAAGGAAGTGACGTAACTCCTTACATTTAATACATCTCTCAGTTATAAGAGAAACTGAGAGACATCCATCAACAGGCCACAGCTTCAGCTCTGAAGATCTGTGACCGAAACAAAAGATATTATGATGTCAAGGTGTGGTGTCAAGATCTTCAACAAGGAGGCAAAGTTCTGCTGAGAAACCTTGATATTCAAAGGGATCACAGTGAGCTGACCAATAGAAATCTACCACATACAAAGTCAAAGGGCATCTTGTCCGTTTACAAAATGGAGAGGGCCCTCTCAGGACTAAGCACTGCGACCACCTATTATTGTCCATACAAGAATTAGTTGGACTTTCTGATGAGAAAGTAGAGAGAACTCCTGGACACTCACCTAGGAAAGAGAGACTGTTTAGCAGCTATCTAAAGACTTTCTAACCCAGATAAGGATGCTGAAAGTGATGCATCCAGTGAAGGAAAACTGTGAATATTACAGGGCAGAAAAACTGTACCCAAAGCAACTCTTTTGCTGCCCAAAACTTCTACATAGACTAGTGGGGTATAGATTCAACCTACAGAGCAGGAACACACTTATAGTCAACCTGATATGGCTGCCAGTCTAGGTGTAGACAAGCCAATAATGAATCTGACAGCCCTTACCAGCTACTAGCTCTGGTATAGGAACTGAGAGAGCAGTCAGTGACAAGAGAACTAAGCCTTTTAGAGCAGTCACTAAGCTAAATTATGACATTACAGGTAAACCTGATGATATCGTCACACATATATCTAAGCAGTAATACTAGTGATTCCCCAGGTGAAATGTCTGTTAATTGTTTAGTGTACACATTATTGCTTACAGTAAGTTGTATTTTACATATAGTTCTATTGTAGTGTTGTTGCAACTAGCTGGCTTTACTTTGTTAGCCATGCTTATTGCTTCTGAGCGATTGCTATGTACAACTGATAAATATCTATATCTATATATATACATACATATATATGTACTTTTGAAATGTGCATGTGTTATGTTCTGCATGTAGTTAGGCATATGGTCACTGTGGGATCCTACCAAGTGATGCTGTATATTGTGCCATGACTACTGAATGTAGTCATTAATTATGTTAGTTAATATGCATTTGTTTTATCTTAGTTTCAATGGGACTAAAGGTTGGTTGCCTGAGATGACAAGAAAATCAACCTCATTGCTTTAAAGTGTTATTGCTTGTGTTTATCCTGTATAGTTACAAGTTTTGGAGTTGCCGCAGCTAATCTTTGCAAGGGATTACAAAGAGTTTCGACCCAGAGGAGGAATATAACTCCTTCCTAAAAGCCATTGGTATGAGATTCTCCTCATTGATGGAGATCAATGCCCTATGCCTATGTAAGGAGTCAGAAGAGAGATTCAGTCTCTCAACATTCTCCTGTGTCTCAACTTCCTTTGGCCTTTGGGTGTGTTTGACTTTTAGCTTCAAGAGAAAGGAGAAAGACAAACCCAACTCCATTTAAGATTGTACATAAGAGTCTGAGAAGAAGGTGACATGAGAGCAGCTACAATTCTCCCTCGCGTCCTTATCTTCAGCTTGCTGCATTAGAGATTGGGGAAATTTCTTTCGCTTTGGGTGAAATTGGTGACTTTTTTCTGAGAGTTTAGTTACTTTACTCTTGATGGGAGAGCTCATTCACTCCGTATTGTATGATACATATTCTCCTATCTATGCTTTCTCTGAATTCTCTTTTGCTTTTGACTCAGATAAATGGGGGTGGGTGGGAGGGGGTTCCTATTAGCTATGTGTATATTCATTGTAGAAGGAGGCCAAGCCTTGAATATAAAGTTTGGGTCCTCCTTCCTCCAGAAATGCACAGCAATCAGAAATTTAGCCTGAATCTAAAATCCACATCTCCCAGACAAATAAAATTTAAGGCAGCAGATAGATATAATTCTAGCTTAGCACCTCTCCTCTCTCTGAAGATTAGGGTGGCTAAACTTCTGGCTTCAACTTTCTGCTTCTTTCTTGGCAGGAATTAAAGTCTCCCTTAGAGAAGGGAGGGAGAAGACGAGGCTAGAGGTTTGTATTTTACTTCCCTTTGAGCCACATGCCATCCCCATGCTACATATGAGGGATAGCCTCACTTCATGAGTTTCTTGCTGAAAGTCACACCCAAGACACACTCTGTAGCAGTGAAGTGAGAACAAAACAGTTTTGTGTAGTTTGGATTCTTTTTCCTGAACAGAAAAGACCCAAATGGAGTGTTTTGACAATGTATTCTCAAAATTTGGCCCTATACTAATTAGGGTCTAAATAAAATGTCTTAAGCCTTTTGAAGCACCACTACTGAAATCTAAGTGGACCTCAGAATGTCCTGTCATTATAAGGAAGTAACACCTACTGAACCAAAAGGAATCGAAGAACAATTAATTCCTTACACTAATTGCAATTTAACTTATGTCCCAAAGTTTCAAACAAACTTCAGTATTACAGTTTCCATTTTCTTCTTCCTTTTGGGTCAAGACCCATTTAAAACAAAACAAAACAAACAAAAAACCTTGGCTTTGGGCTTTTTCTCTTCCCATGCTGCTTTTAGTTGGGAAGCTGGATCTTCAGAGAGCTGGGTAACTTGCAAAGGCATAAAACAAGGATAGCATAAGAGGGAAAGCAGAGGTAGCAAACTTAATCCTCTGCCAAATCCCCCTTTCATAATTTATAGTCTGTCACCAGTTTATCACTGAGAACTGTCCCTCTTTCTCTCATTCTGCAGGCTCCTTTCCCAGTGGACAGTCTATGCCAGCTGTCTAGGCAGCAGGAAAGGCCCTTTTTCCCAAGCCCCAACCTGTGGGAAAATCTTCATTGGCCAGTAATTGATTCCACCCTGCCAGCTCCATTACTTTAGCCTACAGTCAAACTGCCAGCAAGCTGGAGACCGGGAGCCCTCACCCTCCCATGCTCCCACTGTTGAAGGCCAACTAGGGGATTGGGAGCTAAGGCAGTCAGCCCACCCTGCAATTAGCACTAATCTGAAAATTGGCCTCTGATTGCAAAGCCTAGCACCTGACAGCTAATTGCTTATGTCAGACCGATGTGCATTTCATATGGCAAGGCGAGGTATCAGAGACCACCTTCTCTCCCTCTTTAGTCGAAAGCAAGAGAACAGCCTAGGAAAACCAGCAAGTCTTTCTAAATTCCTCTTTCAAACGATTTGTACCACTCCTCTGTTTACCTTTGGAGAAAGTGTTGATGTCAAAAGTTGCAGTTTGGTTTTTTTATTTTAATTGGAAAGTAGACTGTTGGGGGTGGAGGAAACATATGGTGTAAGCTCTCTCCTAATAGTATATTTAGATCTAGTCATTTTCATCTTCACATGCTAGAGCTACAAGGACTCTCTATGCATTGAGTTGAATATTCCCTCTCCCTCTCTCTCTCTCTCTCTCTCTCTCTCTCTCTCCTCTCCTCTCTCTCTCTCTCTCTCTCTCTCTCTCCTCTCTCTCCTCTCTCCTCTCTCTCTCTCTCTCTCTCTCTCTCTCTCTCTCTCTCTCTCTCGCCTTCTCTCCTTCTTTCTCTCTCTCCTCCTCTCCTTCTCTCTCTCTCCCTCTCTCTCCTTCTCTCCTTCTTTCTTTCCCTCCCTCTCTCTCTCTCCTCCCTCTCTTTCCTTCTCTCTCTCCTTTTCTCTCTCTCCCTCTCTTTCTCCTTCTCTCTCTCTCTCCCCCATCTCTTTCTCATTTTTAGTATTTTCCCCCCAATTATATGTAAAAACCATTTTTGAGTTGAATATTTTCAAACTGAAGATCTGAAGAGTGCCAGAGGAGGCTCTGTATATTAAAATATATGTCTTTTTATTGATCATTAAATCTTACCATAGAATTTAGAGCTGGAAGTATCCTTTAAAATTATACTTGCTTGATTCTCTCTTTTTACATATAGGAAACTGAGGTCTGAAGAAGCTAACTGACTTGCCTCAAACCTCACAGGTTAATAACAAATCCCAAATCCTTGAATATTTAGGGGGGTTATTATTAAATTTTACTAGCCTATCCATATGTGTCTTCTCCTATCCCCACCCCATACTCAGCCGTGGAGATGAGAAAACTGGGTAAGAGCATGGCAACAGAAGCAAGGTCCTTTTGCAACAGAAGGGTAGAAAGCTAAGTAATAAGGGGAAGAACAGGAAAAACAGAGGGTGGGTAGGAGAAGCGGTTTAGAGCGATAATAAAGTGGAAATAACACCTGATGATGAATTGGAAGACTTAGGCTTTTGTTCTCATCCATCACTTAGACCTGAGCAAATCAGCCAACCTCTGTTGCCCCTCTCTCCTCATTATCATCTCCATCATTACCATCTTCATCATTGTCATCATGTATATTTTATTATTTTAAGTTTCGTAAAGCATTTTCTTCACAATCATACCTATGAGGTAAGTAACGAAAACTATTGTCTCTGTTTTCTTAAATTAAGTGACCGAGGTTCACAGAGGCTAGGCAACATACTGTGGATCAGATAACTAAAAAGCTCTCAGAGCCAATTTCCTGACTTCAAGCTCAGTGCTTTTTTCAAGAAATAAATATTTATCAAGCACCTATTGTGTGTCAGGCATTACGCTAAGCACTTTACACATTATCTAATTTTATCCTCAAAACAACCCTGAAAGATAGGTCCTATTATTATTCTATTTCACAGATGAGAAAACTGAGGCAGGCAGAGGTTAAGTGATTTGCCCCAGGGTCACACGGTAAGTAAGTATCTGAAGCTGATTTTGAATGTATGTCTTTCTGACTCCAAACCCTTTGCTCTATTGAAGCTGCCTCTAATAAGACTTGTTCCTCTGGATTGTCATAAGGATGAAAAGAAATTATATGTAAGATAGTACTTGGAAGTATTTTTTTTTAGGAAGGACATTTATAAAGGAATTTGTAAGCTATGTAACATGATAAACAGGTAAAGTTTGGCATTATTCTTGAGGCATCTAGAACAGCCTGAAGTGGGGAGGCCAAGGGCAAACTTTAGCCACTATCACTGACTTGAAAAACCAGCTGCTCCAGTCTGACATTTGATATCTGATCACAGTCTTCTCCTTGGTCCTCTCTTCCCTCTACCTTTCCAAGACACCGTTCTCCTGGGTCTCTTCTGACCTATCAAACTTTCTCTTTCTCACTCTCCTCTGCTGAATTCTGATTCAGGTCACTCCCAGTAACCTTAGAAGTCCCACAGGACACCATCCTGGGTCCTCTTCTCATCTCCCTCTATACTTTACTTGATGTTCTCATCCATTTTCATGGATTTAATTATTATCTCTGTACTTATGTTTTTCAAATCACCCTATCCTCCCCTAAAATTCAAATTATCCTATCCTATCTCTTTTTTATAGATAGAGAAACTGAGGTCTAGAGAAGTTAAGTGGATTACCCAAAATCTCTCTGCTGACCTCTAGTCTTACACATCCAACTGCTTTTCAGACATCTCAAATTAGATATCCAGCAGATATTTTAAACCCAAAATGTAGAAAGCTGAATTCATTGTGTTTCTCCCTAAAAGCTTCCCTCTTTCAAATTTCCTTATTACTATCAAGGATACCACCATTCTCCCCACCCTAGACTCAAAAACTAGGTGTAACCTTCAACTCCTTACTATTTCGTCTTAACCCCTATATCTAATCTGTTGCCAAGGCCTGTCAATTTCCTATTTGTAAATCTCTTGAATATGCCTCCTTCTCTCCTTTGGTGTTGTCACTACTCTGATGCAGCTCTTGTCACCTCATGCCTGGACTACTGTAATGGTTGCTTGCTACAAGTCTCTCCCTACTCCAGTCTATCTTCCACTCAAGTTGCCAAAGCAATTTTCCACAAGCTCAGGTCCAACCATATAACTCCCCTACTCAATCAACTCTAGTGGTTCCACCACCTCCAGGATCAAATACAAAATCCTCTGTTTGGTATTCAAAGTCTTTTATAATCCCTACCTTTCTAGTCATTTTATACCTTATTCCTTGAATGTATTCTTCCATACAGTGACACTGGCCTTTCTGTTCCATGGTCAAGACCATCCATCTCTTAGCTCTGGGCCTGTCCAGTGCCTGGGATTCTCTTCCTTCTTATCTTCATCTCCTGGCTTTCCTGGCTTCTTTCAAGTACCAATTAAAATCTTACCCTCTACAGGAAGCCTTGTCCAACACTCCTTAATTCCCTCTGTTGGTTATTTCTTATTTGTCCTGCGTATAGCATGTACTTCTGTCTCCTCCATTAGACTGGGAGCTCCTTGAGCACAGGAACTGTCTTTTGCCTCTTTTATATCTGCAATTGTTAACATAATGCCTGATACTGAGAAGGCACTGAATAAGTGCTTATTTATTGACCAACCCCTGTACCTATGCCTGTTGAACACATCAAGTCTGAGCTGCCACCCTGCAGCTTTTGTCAACTATTTTTTCACTACTACTAAGGGAAAACAGACTCAGCATTTTTAATCTGGGTAACAATGTTAAGCCCTTCCCAGATGAAGCCCCTGGTGAGATCTGAGAGACGATGGAAAACCATCTATATTTTTCTGTACCAATATTTCTCCAGCACATACCACCATAGAACCCACCAAAAATAATTCAATTTAACAGACATCATAAATTGTAACCAAACCTTCATGGAGCAGAAAGACCAAGGTTATCTTTATTTCTGAACAAAGAGACAACCCACAGACAGAGGCAACCCAAAATACAGCCATGGACCAAATCATCATCCAACAAGGAGGAAAAAGAACATCAATGCATTTGTATGAGAGTGACCTAATTTCCCATGCTGATTTCAGATGCCACCAAGAAACAATTCCATCCAGCTTGATTATCTGAGAGAACCCTGTTCTGGTGCTGTAATGGGGTTTGATAATTGTTTATGCAGCACTTAAGCTTCTCCAGGCAGACCCAAGTCTCTGGGCACACATACAGCAAAATAGCATTGCTTTAAATAAGTGATGAACAGAGAGCCTCTAGTCTAAACCAACCCAGACACAAAAGCCTGATGAAGGAGAGGCACCTTGTGCCATGCATTATACATTATACTCAATAGTTTCAGCACTTTCTCAGAGAACAAAGCATACCACTATAACTTTTGCCGAGTGGTCCTCTGAGCTACGGCTCTCGTCAAATCTGTGTCAACCGCAGCCTCTGGAAATGGCAGGGACTGGGAGATATGTCCATAATAGATCATTTGGACTTCCTAATCACCCACTTGGAGAACATAAAGAAAATGCAAACCAGAATGTGATCATTCTGACCTGCAGTTGGCCTGGCCTGTTCCAGTTAGAATTCTGCCCTCCCCACCCCTCCCTTCATACTTCTTTCTAGATACTTCAGTGGAAACAGTCAATCTTTTGGCCCTGAACTTGATTTCTGTTCCAGTAACTCCTACTCTGAGTTTACATCTACTTCTATTCATTTCTATTCGCTAAATACTTGTCGGTGTTAAAAACACTTTCATCTAACCAATGCCTGGGTGTTGGGTTTGGATGGGTATTTTTTTGTCTTGTTGTTATTTTGGTGTATCATGTTTTCCACTGCTTCTTCTTAGTGGGAAAGTACTTTTAATCCAGCACCACAGCATGAGGAAAAGTGATGTCCATGCTTTCCCAACTTTCCTTCAATCTTGCTGCTCTAGATATAGAATTCCTTTGTCTCCCACTTTCACCATCATACTGCTCTTCTATGAAAGACTAAGGACTCTCTAAGGACAAGTTCAAGTGAAACTTCTCCTGTGAAGTCTTCTTTCCTCCACCCTTTGAATAATGTTGTATACCTCCCTAATTCTCTTAGATAAAACTCCAGTAGAATGTAAGCTCCTTGAGGAAATAAAACTATTTCATTCTTGTTTTTGTATCCTGAGTACCTAGTACAGTGCCTAGTATATAATAGGTGCTTAATAAATGCTTGTTAAATTGAATGTAATTGTATATCCAGAGCTGGGAGAAATCTTGAAAGTCATTTAACTTAATTACCTCAATCTCCTTATCAGGTTCTATTTTGTATTCCATATTTTTTATCAGAGTTCAAAACAAAGATGAATTCCCTATTAGACTCTAAGGGAGTTTATTTTGGTTGAATTTGTTTTGAATGCAGACAGCCCTAGATTGCTGTAACTCCTCTTTGAAGAGATTCATATTCAGTAAGAAAAAAAAAGACCTAGCAAACCACAAAAGATAAAACAAATGAACATTACCCAGACTCCGACCTGAATGGAAATAACTAGTATATTAACAGACAGATTCATTGCAGATGAACAATGATGTTTACCAAAATTGAAGGCGGACTCCTGGGTGGTATTTGGGGGTCTATCCTTTCAATAACTATTGTATCAAGTTATAAAGCTGAGAGTTATGGAATGCCATGCTCTCCAAAGAATCCAAAGTGGATGGTGACGTATTGCCAGCAAAAATTTGCATCAGGACATAGAAAACACAAAAAGAAGTAAGGGTTATAAAGTGAGAGTGAAGGATAGTAAGCAGACAACTTGAGTGTTGCATTGGCGTCCATAATACACTGAAGGATTTAGAGAAAGGTCTTCAACATGTTGGTTAAGTCTCCTAAGAAGAATTTTCATACAAATATGTACACCAAAATTTCACAAGGCAAGAGAGCATAAAGTGATCACGATCTGTGCCTTTAAAGGGAATATCCACATAAATAATATCACAGATCCATCTGTTGTCAGACTTGTGAATATACCCATTGAAACTAGATATATTTCACAGGAATTATGCTGGGCTAGAGAAACAAAGACAAAAGTGACATGGTCTCTCAAGGAGGTTTTATTTCATTGGTAAAGACTCTGTGTGTGTATGTATTATATGCATATGCATATTATATGCAAGTATATATGCACGTTTATGCATATAGGTAATCTGAGTCTCCAGCCAAGCCTAGAGCATTTTGCCTAAGACTCTTGTTCTAGACTCTCTTTGAAACCAACTCCAGTGAAGAGGGAGAAAAACTAGCGGAGTAACATGATC
This sequence comes from Bettongia penicillata ogilbyi, assembly GCA_023548195.1. NCBI lineage: Eukaryota > Metazoa > Chordata > Mammalia > Diprotodontia > Potoroidae > Bettongia > Bettongia penicillata. Next base: position 1,020,750 of record JAJHZJ010000468.1, read on the forward strand.
ACACTTACGATTAACGAAAATTACTTTGGCAAGTCTACAGAGGATGGATTGGAATGAGGGAAGACAAGATAGGAACACCAATTAAGAGGCAACAGTCCATGTGAGGGGCAATGTGGCCTTAACTAAAGTACTGGTTGTTAGAATAGTGAGAAGACCAATAGGCAAGATGGAGATAGGAAAGACCGTAGAAAAAGTAAAATTTGTCAGCTGATTGGATGAAGTCATGAACTTGAGAGACTAGAGAAGTATGGTGGTGCTCTCAACAGGGTAAGATAATGAGTTCAGTTTGTAATATGCTGGGTTTGAGATCAATTCAAAATGTCCAAAAAGCAAGTGGAGAGAAATGAGTATATACCCAGTCCCAGTCTCTTAAACTCAATCTGCATAGGGGTAATTTTTAAACTGAAGAAAGCTGATGTGGTCACCACATGAGAGAGAGATGAGAAGAGGATCCGGAAGCACCCAGTTAGAGAGAAGGACATAGATGATGAGCCAATGAGGAAGAGTGAGAAGCAACAGCTGGATAGGTAGGACAACCAAAAGTGAGTAGTCTTGAAAACTTAAAAATGAAATAGTGTCCAGATAGTCAACAGTGGTGTATGCCATAGAAAGACCAAAAAGGGTGAGAACTGAAAAGGGGCCATAATCATAGATTAGCTAAAATCATGTCTTCTCTTTCTCTCTGCCCCCATTGTTAGAAGCTCCTTGATAAAAGGAACTAGGTAGTATTTTTTGTTTTAATTAAGAATACAACACACATGAGAACTTCAGTGTATAAAGAACAGAAAAGATCTGTAGGTGTTACTGTGAGCTTTTATGATAAGGGCATGTGTGCCTCAGTTTTAAGCATATATTATATTTAATTCAAAAGTGAACAAAGTGCTCTGCTTGTCTGTGACCCCTTCGGAAATTCCTTCTGCTTTTATATATTTTTAATGTTTAATTGATGCTCTTTTCTTCCTTTTTAAAAAATCACTATCACTTCCTACTGAGTTCCCCTGACTGAGTACTCAACTTACCTTTCTGTCAGTCAGTAGTCAACAAGTGTCTATTAAGTACCTACTATTCACCAGGTACTATGTGATATGTGTTCACCTCCTTTTGTCAATGGTTGCTTTCACTGCATACCATCATCACTGCATGCCTAAGCCACAGCATGCCTGTATGAAGATTCAGCACTTACTTAGACCTCTTGTTTACTAGAAAGTGATAGATATTATTGACTTACCATCTTTTTCCCTACCCCTTCCTTTACTGTCATCCTCACTGGCTTCAATATCTAAGTCGACTACCATCCTGCAAATACACATGTGCCTGCTTACAATGTCCAGTGGTTCCACAAAGCTCTACTCTGGTTTCTCATAGTGGCATGTAGGTGATCCTGGGTTCTCAAAGGCAACTCCCATAAAGCTCAAATTCTAGAAGGTTCTACCACGCTAGAAAGCCTTCCAATATGACTGGCAATAGATTATGTCTGCTTTCTGAGGACCAGTCTAGCTAAGATCAGAGGTTTATCACCAGTAGGCTGGCCACATAGTAATAAATTATTTGGCTATGACAAGCCATGCCATAGAGACTATACAAAATGGCCATCAACCCTGTGTGACACTTCTCCCTCTGCAACACCAATGGCAGAAATGGTAGAAAAGGAAGCAGAGTACCCAAAACCACATCATTTTCACACCTATAATATTAGTTGTTAATTATGTTAATAATGTTCATCTTTAATGTTAACCTTTATTAAATGTGATATCCTTCTCCAAGGACCAAAGAAATGAATCCCATAAGTCTTGACTTAGAAGTCATATAAGATGAGAAGGTGTAGATGGGTTGCGAGTTCCACTGCTGGAGGGAATAGCCACGTTTAAAAGACTACAGATCTATCTCAGAATTGAATTAGACAGAAGAATTATTTTGAATTTTTATTTGTTCACATAAAGGCAAATGGAGATTCTGTTGGAACTGTCTGACTGCCACTTGCCAGCTATGTGAGCAGCTCACTTAGCTTTTGTCACCTGTAAAATGGGGAAGGGAGGTTCTGCACTACATGACCTCTAAGGTCTCTTCTATGACCTTTCTCAAGCTGAATTCCCACAAATTATTATCAAAGCACAAAGGTAGAAACAAAAGCAAAGCCTTAGATTTATATAGTGCTTTTCTTCCAGATACATAGGCACCTCTTATAATCACTATCTGGCATCTTATATGCAGATCTCCTCCCTAAGAGCTCCTAGGTTTATGTATGGCACAGCTGTGAATCACCCGGCTCTAATGGAGGCTTAATTTGCCCTGGTGCTGGAGCGAGTGGGCACAGCTCAAATCAGACATGTGGTGAGCGTTTAACCACAACATCACCGATTCTCCGTCCTGACATATGACAGCCCTCAATAATTCACTGCATGCAAATAGGGGGACCTCCCCTCTCTGTTTGAACCCCTGCTCCAAATGCCCCAGTCCCTGCACTGTAATTGCTAGTTAGCGCTGTCAGTTGCACTTCAGAAAAGTCATAGGCAAGAGATCAGACAGCGACAGGAGTCCTGTCTTTCCAAACCCTGCCCTGAAGTCTCGCTTATCTATTTGCTTTTAATTGAACTGGAAGGCCTCACCCAGCAGCTCCCATATGCTGCTTCCTTAGGAAAGTACAAAGCAATCTGCTGATAGGAGGTAAATTAGTTCTTCTTTGTGGTTTAATTGGAGGGAGGCTTTTGTGACCCACACTCGCGGTGTCTCCTCCCATCACAAAGCCAGGCCTTCTCAGGAGCAGTTTCGCTTTAGGAACCCAGATGAGCCCTCAGAGTTCCAATGCCACCTTTGGTTTTTCCTTGGGGCAAGCTAACTTTTGTTGATTCCTACTTTCCTTCCTTCCTTTTTGCCTTTCGTTCTTTCTTCCTTCCTCTCTCTGTCTTTGTCTCCATCTCTGTCTCTCTCTCTTTTGGAGAACATGCCTGATTCAGTGTTTCAGCCCTAGAAGCAACGATGAACTCTTCTTTTGTGTCTCTTCCTAAGTCATAGTGATGAAATGCAAGACAGCACCTAGCGTTGTAAGAACAGATCTCTGCAGGCCAGAGAAAATCCAATGAGTAACGTAAAGTGACCAAATAGAAGTCGAAGAGTCCACACGCAGCAACAAATTCAGATACAGAGCACAGCAAGAAAATCGCCATGACCAACCACATTTGCCAAATGAGGATAAGGAGGGGAGAGGGAGGCAAGGGGCATACATCCATTTTTTTTACAAAAGTGAGCATGTTATTGGGTGAGACTTAAGAGCTTGTGGGTAGGATTTCGGATGTATCATACAAGCATAGCAAATAAAAGTGTGACTGATTATAGGTGCAGAAGAGAGAGGACTGGGAAAAAATTTAACATAAAATAAAACATTAATTTATATTTTGTGATCATTTGTGAAGCAAAAAGTCTTTTTACTTTGTACTCTGAAGAAAATAGCTGCCCAGGAAATTAATACCATAGAGAAGAAACGTTTAAACTGACTGGAATAAATGTTTTCTTTATTCTGAAATATTTTAGAAGTACATATTTACATATAAAAAACTGACTTAATTACAATTAATTTTTAATCTAGTTAAACAGATTCTTTAAGAATTTCTTATCAACTGCATTTTGTTAACCTATTTGGAGTTACTGAGTATATATACTTGGAGGTAAAGGAAAAAAGCCTACATTTTTTTTGTTTAAAAAAATCCTATTATTCACACTTGTTTTTAATCCAGACTCCATTCCTAATCCCTCCCCCACTACTATGTTAAATGGACTCTCTGCCACTCACCAAAATAGTCATCTGTGGGTTATACCAACAAACATAATAATACAACTAAGTTTATGAATCAGCAACTAGTCCTCATACGTGCAAGAGTATATTGATAAACATCCATGTCAATCCCTGAGCTTTTCTTTGACTTCGTATTCCCTACAATTGATTAGGCTTACCCATTTATCATTTCTTTTATATAGTCTATCTGTTGGTCATACTCTAGGATTTGTTTCTGCTCTAGCAAAAAACATTGAAAAAGCTTCCTGGTTTAGATAGAAGCTGCTTTTTGAGGTCTGCCTTACACCTGATGACTTACACAGATCCTGACTTCCTACCTTGCCTTAAGGTCTAGCCCTATCCTGACTGCTTACCTGGTTTCAGATCCTTGAATCTGCCAGGATTATCCATTTCTGGGTTCTTTCTGTGTCTCCTCTGATCATGCACTCAGTTATCTCTTGGTCCTGCTTTCTCCCCCATCTTTGAGCAGCACCACTCATTGTTGCTCATATGGCAATAACACAATAAGTACAAAATATAAAAGTGGTTTTTTAAATTCTTCAATAGGATGTGCTAAGATAGACACGATAATAAATCATTAAATGCTGATCAATAGATTCATCATTCTGCTATTTGACCAATACCATTTAGTAAAAATATAACAAAAAGTTTTAAAAGTGAACAAGTATATTTATCAAAGGAAACCAATTTTTTTATGGACATGGGGTATAAACTGACAAATATTGGGTAAAGGGTGTGGACAAATGTTCTAGAACAAGACTGTTATCTAGGTCCACCGCACAAGTCTTGAGGTCAGCAAAAGCTTCCTCCAAATTAGAGCTGTCCAAAAGGAGACGAGGCTGTCTTAAAGGACAAGGCATTTTTAATTCACACGTGTACACACACACACACACACACACACACACAATTTAGACATTTGAAACTTGAAAACCTAGGTATTTCTATTTCACCCTTCATGACTTTGTTATCAAGGTTCATTAGCATTCTCAAGACTTTTCAAATAACAAAAGAAATAAAATATCTTATGTGACCCATAAGAAACAGATTGTCAAAGAACAATATCCTTAAACACTTTATACTTTCGTTCTGAATAGAAGAAAATGCCCCTAAATTTACTTCTATTGGGTCATTTATTTGTCCCTGAAATATCTCAGTTGACTCATCAGATGGTGAACTTTAGATATTGCATTCAGTGACATAAATGCATGCAATTGCTGCATATGAGACATAGAAAGAGTATTTCTCATCCGATTGCAGCAATGAGTTGATCAGTGAAGTCCCTTCCATAACCGCCACAAGGTAATGAGTAATGTAGTTCTTACCTGACCCAAGATCATGACAAAAGAGAGGAAGAGCCACAACGTCTGAAACGTAAAGATGATTTCTTCTTGGCAATGGTCTATGCTTCTCAAACAGGGTGAAGATAATTATAATGCCTAAATATTATTAGATTTCAATCTGGCCCCACCATATATTCAACAAAGCCCTTTTTTTCTATTTGATTTTATTTGGTGAACCGGTGCTTAGAAACATTCAGAAATGTACAGGGTCCAGCAAGTAACAGGCAATGCCAGCTGGTCCATTACATTAGATCAATTGGAAAAGTTCATTGCAGCATTATAGGTGGAAGAAACCTGTACAGAATAGTAAGTGTCCTTTGTATGTAATCGGTTCCTAATAAAATGAAGTACCTTCACTTTGAGCCAAAAACGGAAACAAAGCAAAATCTATCTCAGGACATATTTTGTCAAGCATTCTTACTGCAGAACCCTATTATTGAAAACTGTCAGAAGCTATTTATTCCTGATGATTTTCTAACAATCAATGAGCAATTGCTGCCTTGCCAGGAAAACTGTAGATTTATTCAATATATGTCAAACAAATCAGATAAATTTGGCCTGAAATTTTAATTCTCAGGAGACACAGAAAACAAGTATTTGTTCAATAGATTCCCTTACTTGGGTAAAGACCATGCTAGAAGGAATGCTACTAGTATACCTAACTGATAGAGTATTAGAGTTCATGAAAACAGGATTTTCTAGATGTAACCTGTAGCAATTATTTTACATTTCTTGATCTTTCCTTGAGACTTATAAAGCAAAGGTGTAACTTAGTTGAAACTATTCCTTAGAATGATAGAGAACTTTCAGAAGTAATGAAGACATGTAGGTCCCTGCATGAAACTCTGGTTTTGGAATCTACAGAGCCTATAGCGATGCTGCCTTCATGCCAGTATGAGATCCAACTCAGTAACTTATGAGTGCCCACCATCTAGATGTTCATATTCCAGCAGAAAACAATCCAAAACAGAAACTGATACTATCCTATTTTATAAAAGTAGAACTACACTTTCTTGACCAAATGACAAGGATTTCCTGAGTGAAAGCAGCAAGTAGATGATGATCTATACATATTTTCTACAATATAGATATAGCCCTCATCAATATGTGCACAATGTATTTAAAAGTTTGTCATTCAAGCATTAGCCATAAGCACAAAACCCAGAAGGTAAGTCAGGAACTGACTGGGGAATTTTCCACATGGCACATCTAAAATTAAAGCAACCATAGTTGAAGACATGGATGCTCCTTCAGATTTGTGACATTTTGAAATGTTGGAAATACAAATGAACCACAGAGGTACCACAGATGCATGCTGTAGTTGAAAAAACAAAAACAAAACTCTTTGCAACAAATGCATGACAAAAAATTGCAAAATACAATTCCTAAGTAAGTGATTACAACAAAAAGTATTTGATAATAAATATTTTCTTCCTACTATCTGTGCAAGTTCACTTTAATTGCAAATAATTACAAGATAATATAATTTTACTTGGAAATAAAATTGCTCATAGTACTACCTTTATTAACCTCATGCACTGCATCAATTACTGTAGCTTGGTCCTTCAAACTATTCTAAAATTCCAGTCCTTCCAGTGCTCAAGGCAGAGTATTTCCTCTGATTGAAAGTCTTTAAGCAGAGGCAAAATGACCACATGTCAAGAATAGTTATAGTGGGGATTTCTTTTAAATATGGATTGTATTGGATGGTCACTGAAGTCCATTCCAATTCCAAATTCTATGATTCTGTTATAGAAAAAAGAGACTTTGCTGGGGTAGGGCAATAGTTTCCAAGATCTCTGGGATCTATGGCTAATTTCTCTCCCAGAATCATAGAAAGAACATAGAATAGGAACTGACCAAGTTTTTCTACAAAGTACAAAGTTTATATGACCTAGAAACATTTGGATATGACAAAAATATGGTTTTAGTCATTATTAACAGCCCCTCCCTTTATCTCTAGAACTCAAAATCCAAACACTAAGAAATCCAAACATTTTTAAGTACCAGGGATATTTCCCTCCTCTGTTACTGGCTTCAGTGCTTGCCCTAATTTATGAGTGGCTAGAACTGGTTACCAGATATGAAAAGTTTTACTAGGGTACCTTTGCATAAAGAGAACTTTTTTATAAAATGATGTCTATGTAAAGATATTGGTTGACTGCCCAAGCTTCCTCTAACTCTGCTTCTCTTCACGGAACTTTATAGTTCAGTCACACTGGACTTTGAGTCTTTTCTAAGTCTCTTCCACTTTTCTCCACCCTCTATGCATTCACCATCTCCTGTGTCTGGAAGGCAATCCCCTTTACTGTTCCCTTTTTAGGCACTACTCTGAAGTCACTTTTTTTTAATGTAGTATTAATTTATTTTTAACATTCTTTTTTTAAATTGAGTTCTGAATTCTCTCCCTCCATTCCCTCCCCTACAATTGAGAAAGCAATATATATATATATATGTATATATATGCATATATGTACATATATCAATTGTATGTGCAAAATCATACAAAACATATCTCCATATTAAGCCATGTTACCAAAAAAAGAAAGAAAAATAAAGTGGAAAAATATACTTCAGTCTGCACTCAGAGTCCATCAGTTCCCTCTCTGGAAAGTGTACAGCATTTTTCATCATGAGTCCTTTGAAATTGGCTCATTATGTAGATCAGAGTAACTAAGTCTTCCACAGTTGATCTTCCTAACAATATTGCTGTTCCTGTGTACAATGTTTTCCTGGTTCTGCTCACAATATTTTACATGAGTTCATATAACTCTTCCTGGGTTTTTCTGGAATCATCCTGCTCATCATTTCTTAGAGTACAATAGTATTCTGTCACAATCATATACCACAACTTGCCTGAAGTCACTTCCTCCACAAAGTCTTCCTAGATCCATCCTTCCCAACTCTCAACTAAAAATTTCTCTCTTCTCACAGCATTTTCTCTAGCTTCCTCCTTTCCTTTGATCACATCCCATCATGTCTTGTATTTGCGTACATTTCTTATCCTCTACTTCTCAGATTATAATCTTTTTGAGGGTAGGGTCTATGGTACGTTGTGTTTCATATTTGTATGAACACACATAGAACATGCTTAATTAATGTTGGTTGGATTTAATTTGTTGAATTGCATAAATCTCAAGAAATTAATCCTCCTAGCTTTAATCTCAGTATATTGATCTTCACTAAAATATTTTTAATAAAAATAAGCCTCACAAATGTTTTTTGGTGGAAACTTTTAAAGCAGTAGTTTACTGTTGATATAGCCTGTCTCTTATACCAAATTAAACACAAGGATTGGTGCATTAACTTCTTTTGTTGAATGGGCTTATTGAATAACAGCTATGTAGTGTAGAACCCAGGAAAGAGCACAGTGATCAGGTTTAGGGAGACTTGAAATTTAGTGCTAATTCTGTCAGGTGTGAACCCTGAGCAAATGTGTTTCCATTTCCCTGCATTATTTTTTAACCTATAAAATCAGGACAGTGAGAGAAGCAATCGCTGCTTTTATTAGTTCATAGTTTTCACTCTGCCTAAGAAAAACAAAGCAAAACAACAGCTGAGACTTCTCCTCAGGCCACACTTAGGTATTCATTCAGAGTTTCCAGACAGTGGTTAGAGACAAAGCAGCAGCAAACCCGATGACTTATGGGACAAGTCTCCATGTTGCTTCTGCCCACCTGTGTCCACTAATAGTGAGGAACCCATAAACCATATGCATAGATATACACACAGATATATGTACAAAGATATAGATATGTATGTGCGTGTGTGCGTGTGTGTGTGCACGGATGTGTGTCTGTGCGTGTGTGTCTGTGTGTATGTGTGCGCGTGTGTGTCTGTGCGTGTGTGTGTGTCTGTGCATGTGTGTGTATGTGCGTACGGATGTGTGTCTGTGCGTGTGTGTCTGTGTGTGTGTATGTATGTGCATGTGTCTGTGCGTGTGTGTCTGTGCGTGTGTGTCTGTGCGTGTGTGAGTGTGCGTGTGTGCGTGTGCGTGTGTGCGTGTGTGCGTGTGCGTGTGTGTGTCTGTGCGTGTGTGTCTGTGCGTGTGTGTCTGTGTGTGTGTCTGTGTGTATGTGTGTGTGTGCACAGATGTGTGTCTGTGCGTGTGTGTCTGTGTGTGTATGTATTTGCGTGTGTGCATGTGTGTGCACGCATGTGTGTGTGTGCATGTGTGTCTGTGTGTGTGTATGTGCGTGTGTGCATCTGTGCGTGTGTGTGCGTCTGTGCGTGTGTGTGCATGCATGTGTGTGTGCGTCTGTGCGTGTGTGTGTGCGTGTGTGTGTGTGCGCGTGTGTGTGTGTGTGCGTGTGTGTGTAAGAGCACTTTGGAAAGCAAGAAGCAGTATTCAAAGGCAATATGAACTGTTGCATGCATTAAACATCATGGGGGGGGGACGTAAAAGAAACAGAAATCTGGTTCCTGCCCTGGTAGGGTCTGCAGTCTAGTTGGGGGATCCCATTTAGGGCCTGGCTGCAATAAAACTCAAATGAAGGAGTATTTATAGAACCTGGCTCATTCAAATTGTAAATCGGACAACCCCTCCTGAGAAACCAGTAAGCTGTGTACTCTGGCGGAGGCTTTTAATAAGTAAAGGGCCTTTTCCACTTTCCCTTCCCCCATTCCACCCAGTGGGACTTTGAAAAGAATTTGAGAGGGAGTTGGCAGGTGGCTGTGAAGTGGGCCTTTTCTCTCCCAGCCGATGCAGCCTGAGGTTGTCACATTCCTCCTGCTCCAGTCGCATCCTCCACCTCCTCAGCTGATGGTTTCGTTTGTTATCTTAGCCTGCCAGCCCAAGGCTGGGACTTCATCTTCTGTGTATTCTCTTCAGGGCTTAGAACTCTCAACACTCAAGCAATGTTTTGGTTTTTATTTTTAATATGATTAGTACTGTAGTATTCAAAATACTGCAGTAATCCCCCCTCCTCCACTTTTGGCTGATGAGAGATGTGAATTTAACAGCAGCACATTCTTTTTCCTTTTTCCATGTTACTTTTATAGAAGTTTTACCTTTCTGTTTCCTGGGGCAACCCCCCCCCTTTTTTAAATCTGTGATGTTCTAATTGATAGTGAGATCTGTAGAAAATTAAAAGCCATTCAACAGAAGCTACCCCTGACTCCCTGGATAAATGGGTGAAGGAAAGGGTCTTGACGTAGTTCAGAAAAGCACTGTGGGGTGCAGGGCACAAGAAGCCAAGAGCGAGTCCTTTATTTGGGGGGCATTGTTTCAGTTTCTAAACCATTCTATCTTGTGTCCTCTTTTCACTCACAAGTGGAATATTGTTCCTCTTCTCTCTGTCAACAGTCTAAAAAGAGGGAGGAATGGGGGAGGTTAAGACATGGAGGAGGGGGCAGAGGATACAAAATGATTCATTTTACATGGAAACAAGAGAGGGAGAAGACCTGTTAGGCCACATTGTTTCTCCTTCATTTAGAGCCAGATTAAGTAGATGGAGATAGATCATAAGGAGGAGCATCCTCAGACAACCTTTAGCTTCTGTACACCCCAGCCAGCCAGTAGACCTCAATGGGATTAAAAGGTTAAAAAAAAGTGATGTGATTATTAATCACCTGGAATAATTACTGTGCTTTCCATCAGAGGCTGATATTCATCCTACTTAACCAGCCCGCTTAACATCATATATCTGCCCTCTACACTGGAGACTTCCATTTTTCAACCCTATTCAGAACACGAAGTCAATCCAATTTGTAGCTTAGAGCTCTAAGAAATTATTGGGATTTTAGCCAGTCAGACTCCCTTCAGCAAAAAAGATGTCTCTGAAAGCACCATTACTTCCTCACCTCCAGAGGATATGCAGTGTTCTAGCCAAGCCCTGTTACCTGCCAATAGAGCGCTACACCTGCCAATAGCCATTTTAGTGAAGGAAGAATAAATCTGTTATTAGAGAAACCGAAACCAACTCCTTTCTTTCAGCATTGAGGCTAGCTAAGGATTACTATCTTTACAAGGACATTAGCTGATAGCTGTTTTATAATTTATTATTTTAAAATATTCTGTTGAGTCATGAAGACCTAGGTTTAAATTCAGATGTTTACTAGTTGTATGACCCCATACAAGTCACATTCTGGGCTTCAGGTTCTTTATGAGTAGAATGGGAATCAATATAGCACCTTTGTCACAAGATTGTTGCGAGGACCCCTCACTGGTCTAACCTAGCTAAGCTTGGACCTTCTTGAAGTTCGTCACACAAAGGCATTCATCTCTGGACCATTGCCTGGTCCTCCTCATGCCTGAAATGCATTCCCTCTTCACCTCCATTTCCTAGAACTTCTCACTGCCTTCAAGACTTCCCAACTACTAGTCCCCTCCCTAAATGATCTAGTATTTATCTTTTATTTACTCTGTACACACTAATATGTAAACATTTCATCTCTCTGATTTGGGGCTCCCTGTAAGCTTTTTGAGAACAAGGACTATTTAATTTTTGTCTGTTTATCCCAAGTATTTACCACAATGCCTGGCACACAGTAAGCCCTTAATAAATGTTTATCAATTTTCTAAAGTGTTTTCAATACCTTAAAGCATAAGCCATTATTGTTACTATTTCCATTGAAAAGTAGTGTAGTTAGTAGATAGATAGATAGCTTTGAAAACAGGAGAGAATAGTTCAAGTCCTGCCTCAGACACATACAATTATCCCTTTCACATCATGACTTTCCCCACCACAGTTATGATATATCACAGGTCAGCATAAGAAATTAAATGATAATTTCATGGGAGTATTGTGGAAGCTGCAGAAAACAAGCAAAGACCAGTAGATGACACAGAAAAAGTTTAGAAACTCAGAAATGCATGAAATAAATGTATAGTTTTGTATAATGACAACATATGTCATCTTTCAATACCATGATAATTCAGACTTCTCCTATGGTATGAAGAGAGGGCCAAAAATGTTTTACACATTTTCTAGATGATGTGGAAGGAATCAAGCCCTGGAAAGATGAATTAACCTCTCAATGCTTCTTGCTTATCTAGAAAGAAGGAATTCCCTACCCCACTCTCAATGAACCACTAGTCCTGATTTTTTTTACATTGCTTCTCAATACTGATTCTTCAGAGATTCCGTCAAACAAAATCAATTCATTCAAGAAACTGACTTTAGTCATGGCACTATAAGGTCTCAGACCTCAAGCATTTTATAACCTGTTGGGAAATAAGACCTGGGGCAGTTTCAGATGATATAACTGAGGAATTTTACAGGATGGAGAGATCATTGTTCATTTTGAGCTGGAGTTGATCAAGGAAAACTTCCTAGAAGGGGTAGCGTTTGAGTGAAAATTAAGCTGGACATCTTCTGAAGACCCCACAGACAATGGTGGCAGACAGCCACTGTTTGCATTACCATATCGGCAGGAATCTGCTAATTTACACCTGGGAAAAGTCTACAATTGAAAAACAACACGCAAACCTCCCTCAGGGGCTGTGAGATACGAAAATGGCATGGTAAAGGAACAACAGGACTTCTTTCTCACTCTGGTGAGACAGGAAGAGGAAGAAATCCAAAGAGCAAGCAAGTGAGAACCAAGAAGTGACTGGAAGCTGGAGGTCTTCACAGGCCACATCAGAGCATGTTCTTATTTGAGGATTCTTGGCAGGAATCTGTCAATTTCTCATCCAGTGCACCTGGGCAAGCAGTAAGGGAGGAAGCAGCACCACTGGAAAACCTAGCTGAGGACATCCCTTTCCCTTTACAGCAAGCCTTCAAAGAGGGTTGGATGCTGAAAGGCAGAGATTGAGGAGGGGTGTGGCAAGAAGGGGAGATTTATCTTTTTACTTATTTAATCAACATGTACTGAGTCCCTACTACGTAGACCAAGATAAATAATCTGTCCTCAAAGAAGGCAGGTAAAATAGTTGACAAATAATTATAATATAAGGTCAAGTATTATAAGGTTCACAAGAAAAATCTAAACAAAATGCTGTAAGAGTTCAAAAAAGGAAAAAAAATCCCTTCCAACTGTAGGAATCATGGAAGCATTCATGGAAACGGTAGAAGGCTGCGGCCAGACGACAGAGAACCTTGTTAAAGAATGGGGTTTTTTTAATGTATAAATGGGAAAGCATTTATTGTTATTATTGTATTGTTGTCCAGATAGCTCTTCCCCAAAAAAGGGGAGGAAGATTATTTCCAAAACCTACTTTAAGAGCCCCCAGATGAGGAAACTGAGGCTCTCAAAGGTTAAATGACTTGCTCAGAATCACATGTCAGAGCCAAGACAATTCATATCTTGTGACCTCAGAACTAATGTTCCTTCCACTATGCCAGACATGCTTAGGAATGATTATTCTGGCAGCCCTTTGTAGGATGAAATGGAAAGAAGAGAAATGTTAGGTGGTTATTACAATAGTCCAATTGAAAGCTAATAAAGGAAGGGCCAGAAAGAGGAAGAATTCATAGTACTTGGCAATTAATTGGATTAGAAGCAGGGCTGAGGAGAAAGGAGTATTCAAAGATTACTGCAAGGTTTTTAAGTCCAGATGGCTGGAAAAATAGCTTTTGCATAATAAAAAACAGGGAGTCAAAGAGTGGGGGGAGCAGGAGGAAGATGAAGTTTGGGTTCAGAGTATATTGAGTTTGAAATGCTGACTGGACATACAGGTGGCAAGCAATTGGAAAGTCGAGACTGGTGGTCAACAGAGAGGTCATGACAAACAATGTACAGTAAGAAATCATCTGTATAAAAGTGGTAGTTGAAACCTTTGGGAGAGATGAGATCACCAAAGGAGAAACTATAGATGGAAAAGAGAAACAAAAATAGAAACTTAAGGAATGCCAGCATAAAAAAGTTCTGGTCAATTAGCCCAGTCCTTAAGAGCAAGCGAAGCATGCTCTGCCCACATAATTCCCAAATGAACTTCAGAGCATGTGCAGGTTTGGTTTCCAGTCTGCTTACTATGTGAAGAAGAGCCTCCCCATTGGCTACCAAGACAGAGCTGAAAATACTTACAAAAGGCACTAACCAGCATTTTTGGATGACATTAACAACAAGATAGTGGACTAAACATTTTCTCTGGACTCCATGACTTCTTAAACCAGAAAATTATGAGCCAAAGTTAAGGCAATTTCAGCTGTCTCCATGATCTTAGACACTTCGAATCCAAAAGAAAGTCTTTTTTTTAATCTATGAATGACCCTCACTGGCCCTGAGCTCACTCAGCATGCCTCCCTGACTTCCCAAGCACCCGGCTGCAAAGCTGCACTAGCAGACCCAAGGACTTGCAGCATAACCCAAGCCCACACTTCATCCCCTCCACCCCTCTTTCCAGTGCCGTAGAGACCCAGGGCCAAGCTGTAGAAGTCTGCCCCTCAGCATGAATAAATACTGCAAAATAAAGGAAAATGATCGAGGACCCAATAAAATGTGATGAGAATATGGAATGACAACACACTCTCCTGAATGGTTCAAAAAAGAAATGAGAATTGTGAGAGCAAAACTTAGAGCCTGAGCAGCAAAAATAATGAGCAGAATAGAAAAACTGGAATCTGAGATGGCAAATCTCACCCAAGATGCAGAAGGGAGAGCAATGGATTGAGAATGCAAGCATGCAGGAGTGAAGGACCATCTAGAAGTAGAGAAACATAGAGCAATAGCACTAAAAGAAAAAACGCTCACTATGCAGAAAAAAATACTGATCTTGAAGACAGGATGCATAGAGACATCCTAAATCATAGGTCTTCCATGAGAATATGACAATACAAAAAAACTCCAATGCTATGATGCAAGAAATAATAAAACTGCCCAGAACTTCTGCAGAAAGTAAAATACCAATTGAAAAAACTCTTGGATCACACGCACGCACGCACACACACACACACACACACACACACACACACACGAGACCAAAAAACCAAGGTTGCAAATTCCCAGACACGCAGTGGTTAAATTTAACAAATCAATTTGGAAACAAGTTCTGCAAACCATTAGGAGAAAGATCTTCAAGCACAAAGAAAAGGAAATTTGAATAATGCAAGACTATTCTGTACCTACCATAAAATATAAGAGAGAATGAAATATTGTGTTCTGAAGAGCAACGGCGCTCAGGATGAAGCCCAAGATGACCTACCTGCCCTAGACATCTGAGCTTAAGCGTACATGAAAAAGATGGCCATTCAATATTAAAGGAGAGTTTGAAACATTTTTATAAAGAAAACCAGAACTGAAAAGATGATTTGCTTCTCAAATACCCCAAACAACAGAAATGTAGGAGTGAATAAATGCAGCATCCAAGGACAACAGTAAGAGAGTGACAGCAGAGAGGCAAATAAGAGATGTCTTTCCAAATGCACACAACAAGACAAGAGTAAAGGTGGAAGACCAGTGGAGGTAACAATGAAGAGGCAGTCCAGTCATTATGGTCAGAGCCTGGCAACATCTTGCTTACAAGTAAATCAATGCTTTTTAAGGGACTATAATACAGTATGAGAGGGCACATGAAAGGGGTACAGAGGGATAGAGAAGAATGCATGCTATGCTGGGGTCAAATTGAGGGGGATGTGACCTCTGTGGCCTCAGAAAGAAAAGACCCTGCAGGATAGTGGGTAAGGAAGGGGGAAAGGAATAAAAAGGAGGAGAAAGGAAGACTTGCTATGATGGTTGAAGCAGCTTGCACTAATAAATGCCCCTATGGGTGAAGAGAGATGGTCTTTTGAAGGGAGATGGGGACCTTGCCTTAGCTCATCCTACTTCAGGAGAGGGAGAAATTGAAACTCCTGCAGCAACTGGAATGGAACCTGAATGAGTAAGAGAACACAGACCAGAAAAGATTTTTAGGCAAATGGATTGGGGGTAGGAGTGGGAATCAGTGGTAGGCTGCATAATCAAGGACATGGTGGGGGATGTTTCCTACTATGTATGGGGCAATACCCTCTCTGACACCTGTAATACTTGACATTGGTCTGGGAATGAGGCACAATGCAAAAGGAGAATCTGGGGGGCAAGCTCTACAAGGCAATGGCAGAAAACACCAAGTGTGGAGAACCTAGAAGGGCTACCTTGGAAGTATTGTTTGCATGAGGAATATAGCGAATAGAAAGAGACCAAAGGATTATAAAGGTCATAAATAAGAGAATGAAGGTTTAGAGTAGACAAAAAGAGATGATGGACAATGAAGAAAGTGAGGTAAATCCTTTTTGGAAAGGGGCACAATTTTTTTTTAAAAAAAGCAAACTAAAGGACTAGTTGAAGGGGAGAAGGGAAAAGGGTAATCTGCTTGACTGAATGTAAAAAAGGGGGAAGAATTGTATCACCAGACAAAGGTAGGAAACATTAAAGAAATAACAAGCAAAACTCCAGAGGAAAAGAGGTGATGGATGAGAGGAGAGGATCAAGGGTGACAGGGTGATGAGAAGAGAGCCAGGGGGAATAGCACCACCTTTAAAAAGAGATTAAGGTAAGCTAACTGAAGAAACATAGACTCTATTCACAACACAAGAGGTGGGGAAATCATAACTTCAAAAAAAAACATTAGAGATGGAGGAAGATACAAACCCAACTCATAACTTTCATGTAAATGGATTAAACAATGCAATAAAATGAAAAAGACTGACAGATTGGATAAGAAAACAAAGCTTATAATCTGCTACTTACAAGAAACACATTTGAAAAACAAAGATATACATAAAACAAAATGGAAGGGATAGGAAAAGTTTATTATGCAACAAGTGAATCCAAAAGAGCAGGCGCTGCAATTAGTATATCTGACAAAGCAAAAGCAAGCATTCACAAAGCAAAAAGAGGTAAACAAGGAAACTGTAATATGCTGAAAGGAGCTATAGAAAATAAACCAATAGAATATAATAAATTTATATAATAAATTTATTTGCTCCAAATGCCTTAGCATTCAAATTCATAAAGGAAACATTATCAGAACTATAAGAAGATATAGACAATAACATCCCTCTCTCAGTTTTGGATAAAATTAACAGAAAAATAAACAAAAGAGAAAATTTGGAACTGAACCAAAAATTCCTGAAGAAACAAGAGTTCAGGGACTTAGGACATCTTCTAAATAGGACAGTCATGTATATGTGTTTCAGCAACATTTAGAACTTTTACAAAAATAGACCACATGTTAGGGCATAGAGAAATTTTAATCAAATGTGAAATGGCAAAAACTGTTACTATATCCTTCATAGGCCATAATGTAATAAAAAACAGTCATTGCTTTAGGGGTCAGGAACAAAAGGTAATGGAGATAAAACAGCAAAATCTTAAATAATGACTCAATGAAAGAACAAATCATAGAAACACTATGCAAAAGAAAATTATAATGATGCAACAACAAACCAAACTTTCTGGGATACACCCAAAGTAGTAAGCAGAGGGAAAATAGTATCCCTGCAAATATGCCTTAATTATAAATAAAAAGAGAAGATCAATGAACTTAATGTGCTGTTTGAAACATTAGAAGGCCAACAAATAAATTACCTGAAGTAAGTGCAAAATAAGAGATATTAAAAGGGAAATAGATAAATTGGAAACAAAAAGAAAAATAGAAAAAATAAATAAAACTAAACAAAAGCTGTGTCTACCACTAAAATGTAAACAAGTCTGTGGCAACTTAGGTGGTGCAGGAGATAGAATGCCAGATCTGGAATGAGGAAGACTTATTTCCCTGAGCTCACACTTGGTCTCAGACACTAGCTGTGTGACCCTAGACAAGTCACTTAACCCTCTTTGCCTCAGTTTCTTTTTCTGTAAAATGAGCTGGAGAAGGAAAATGCAAACCACACCAATATCTTTGTCAAGAAAACCTTGCAACTGGACTGGACAACAACACGTGTGTGTTTGTGAAACTAGGCAAATGTCTATTTGTACTCAGAGGGCAAGGGGCTAGAGAGGGGATAACTGATGGAGAAAGTCCTGAAAAAGGAAATGAAAAGAAAAAGAACATAGATGGATTGACAAACCATGAGGGAAAGGCTACTTTCTATGACACAATAATCAGTAAATTGTATATGAGAATCTCAAAGTTGGAAGGCAGTTTGGAGGTCACATGTTCCAATCTGATCCTGATCAAGAATTCCATCTTCTATATCATCAACAAGTAGTCATTCAGCCTCTGCTTGAAGACCCCCAGGGGAAAGGGAGTCAGTCCCTTTGAAGGTAATCCATTTTGCTTTTTGACAGCTTTGATATTGCTAAAGAGATGGCTCTTTGTTTCATGGAGTTTGGGGCCCTTAAAAGAATTTTGCCATTTTCTGAAGGCAACTTTGCCCAGTTGCTTCTGTCTGCTCATTTCTGGTACAGTTTGTCTATTTGTGGTATCTGTACAAGGTACATACACCAATGGCGGTCCATACAACCATATACCACAACCTGGACAATAGGTATTCATTACCCATTTAGTTAGAACAAGAGAATTGCCTCGACAATAACCTACACACATATTGAAGGCATCCTCAATAAGTATTTTAGAAGAAAGATGCAGGCTTTCACAGGTGGGATTCTACAAGTGATTGCAATTTTATCATCACAAAATTGACTGAAATACTGAAAGAAAATGAAAGCTCATTCTTTTATTGGTTATTTTTTTTTTAATGCTACACATCTTTTTTTAAAATTTAAGTTAAATAAAATATCCATTGAGCAGCTTATTTTTTAGGTGGCTCCTGCCCTTCTCCTCCTCATCAGAATCATTTCTACTCTTGTCTTCAGAATTTCATTCATGGAATCCCTCCTTCTTAGGACTTACCCTGAAAAATATTGAGTAGTTTTTTGTACCTCTAATTTCTCTGAATCTTTTGAAATTTGGGTTTTTTTCCCCAAATTTTAGGTTATACATCATACCAACCCTAAATTTATTGAAGTTTTACATTTTAAATGTTCATATCCCAACCCACTTCCAAAAGCTCTTATCATGTCTATCACAGTAACCAGTTTCTTCTTTTTGTGAGAATCTAGTTCAGTATAATGGTTTTCCTTTTCACTTCCTCTACCTTTAGAATTATGAAATTATCATCATGGTAAGTTATGAATTTATCACCTGCTCTACTTTCTACAGCTAATAATACATCTTCTACCACTAAAATATTTTCATGCCATGTGTGGTCTGTTTTCCAAATTCCTTGCTTCATTTTGCATCTTGTCTGGGTGTCATACAATAAATAAATGTAATAATATCATTTCTGTTTTAATCTCTATTGACCTTCACCTAACTATTCTCTACTATGTTTTTCGGACACTTTAGGACTTTCCTCACAAGGACTCTGAAATAGATAGCATCTATTTTATTATTCCCATATCACAGATAAGCAAACTAAGACTCAGAGCCTTATTCATAATATCCATAATCACACAGTAAGTTTTGGAACTCCAGTCCTAGTCTCCTAGCTCTTAACCCAGCGCTCTTATGTAACACCACGCTGCCTTTAGCTCTGGAAGTCCACATGTGATAACCTCCATCTCCTTAGTCTTTAGAAGCTGAAGCCATCTAATGAGACCGAGAGAAATGAGAGTGAGGCTGAGGATACGCAGTGTTTAGAAAGTGTTTGGAACAGTCACTGAGGGGGAGGTGGTAAGGAGTCAACAGCAGATGCAAAAATGATTTGTGAGTATCAGCTGATCACTTTGTAATAGCCTTCCTCTTAGACCTTACTTACCAGGCATGCTCACCTACGGCCCCCTCCTCCAACTACACTCATTGCTCCATTAGCAACACACTCTGCAAACAAAATAAAGAGCTAAGTAATTGAGGCAGACATATTTAAGTAACTGAAGCTGACAGATTCAGGTTGAACGAGTGTTACCATGGTAACACCCAAGTGATTGCATACAATTATTAATCTGAATTCTACCATTGCAAACTCTCCTCGGGAGAATAGTCTTAGAAGTTAGATTTAGGATCTTGGGATCATAAATTTAAAACTAAAAACACCCAAGACATATTTAAGCCCCCAACTTGACAAATTAGGAAATAAAGCGAATTGCCTGAGGTTACCCCAACACTAAATAGTAGAGCTCAGATTTGAACCCATGTGAGCTGACTCCAAGTCCAATGCTCTTGCACTGATAGCACACAAAACTCTTCCCCTAACAACTTAAAATACATAAGGGAGTATGTTCGTTCCTTCTACTTTTCTTTGTTGTTATTAAAAACAATAACAATAATCTTGAGGCTTTGGGAATAGCTTGAACTCTGAGAGATCCTGGAAAGAAGGAGAAAAAATGAGATAGTTCTCTATCCACCCTTTTTCCTAGGGTATCTGATCCTTTCTTGATGGCAGGAATCTCACCCCTTCTCCCTTGCTGGTTAAATTCAATGTGAACTACTCCCTTTCCGAAGTTGGACTGGCACATGTACTTGTTCCAGGGAAACAGGAGGCAATATGGATAAGTGGGAGAAAAGAAAGATATGGGAGAAAGAGCAATGTATGGTAAAGGTGAGGAAAGTTAACTGTTTTCCCCTTCTCTTTTCCCACTGACCAATGCATAGTAAAGTCGGTAACACAATGAAGCCCATTTCCCTACCCATACCCCGCCTCTAGTGAGATGGTACCTAAGTTACAGGGCAAAATAAGTTGGGTTCATAACCTGATGCGGCAAACTGAAAGACTTGAGTCTGTATTAATTCTTTCACTGGTAGTTTGGTTATAAAACACGAGTGGCTTGTGATTATTATCTAACAGGCGGAAGTTGGGATTCTAGGGTCACTCATTTCTCTGCTGCTCTCAGAAATGTCCTTGCACCCTCATGCAATGGACACAAAAAAAAGTATACATGCCTGGTTGACCACAGAAGTTTATAAGGAATACCACATAATTTATAAAATGATAAAGGAACATGCAGAAAGATACCAGGTAGATCCAACCAAAGCGGTAGTGGATAGGAATGATTCCATTTGCTATCGGTTACCATCAACTGGAGTAGTCTATATATCTTTGACTGACACCCTCATCTTGCCTTCCCTTTCTGGTGGACTGGAAAGAGAAAACCATATCTCTGGCATTATTCAAACCAACACACCAATTCCTACCTCACAGAGTCCATCTGTCTAAAAGCGTCCCTGGGCTGCTAGTGAAAGTCTGTGCATTCTCCTTTCTTCTCTTTTCTCAGGCTCCTTTCCAGTCTCATCATTCATGAATAAGCATTGAGATAAACTCCATATGGCATAGAATGATACAGCAGATTTCCTTTCTTCAGATGAGCCTAAACTCATAATACCAGCAATCTATACAGTTCTAGGTCATTTTTCTCTACTCTAGAAAAAGGTATCACACATGGAATCTCAAGAAATAAGCTGTTTTAATCTCACAAAGGAGATATGCCTGACTCTAAAACAAGCCCTTATGAATGACTATCTTCAGTTAGATTTGATCCTTTACCAGAGAGTCTTTAGTAAGTGAGGATATATTTTTCAGTGGGATACTGTGCAAGGGGGCAGCTAAGTGATTCAGTGGATAGAGCACTGGACTTGGAATCAGGAAGACTCAACTTGAGTTCAAATCTGGACTCAGACAATGACACTGTGTGACCCTGGACAAGTCATTTAACCCTGTTTGCCTCAGTTTCTCATCTGTAAAATCTAAGAAAGGAAATAGCAAACCATTCCAGTATCTTTGCCAAGAAAACTCCAAAAATGGGGTCATGAAGAGTTGGTCAAACAACTGTACAAGGAGATTGGACCAGTTCAAGCTAAGAAGGAAGTGTTCATTCTAGAACATGGACACTAAAACATTTTCTAATTATTTATCATTAGTTCTCAGCCCTGGCCAAGCCCTCCTTCCTTTCACAAAATGCTAGCAGATGCCATTCTCAGCTGACCTCAGAGTCCCAATTGAAAGATTCCTTCCCCACCCCATCAAAGGACCTCCCCAAAGATCTGCTGCTCTTTCAGAACTCTCAGATTCATTTCTTCTTTGTTTTCCCCATTTTTAGAAAGGAAATATTGCCCTGTGAGGAAACTGGGGTGGGGATGAGAATTTTCCTTCTCAACTCTACAGAACCTCCCTCAGTCCATGGAGTGATCACATCCATCTGAGGGGCTCATAATTCCCCAGTCAGATTCTGAATACCATTCCTGTTTGATTGAAAAATAGGGCCTCATGTGAGAAAAATCACATCCCAAATCAGAAGCAAATCTCATGTGTGGCATTTAAAAGAACAAGTCTTTGGCCAACACATATGCTCCTGTGTAATCTGTCAGGGTTTTATTCCTTCCTTCCGCCCTTTCCTAGCCCATATCTGTGTTTGACAACATGAACAAACAGAACTCTGTGACTTGCTGTTCGGGGTCCACAGACAAGCAGTTTTACATAATCTTTAACAATAGCAGGCCTTTGAGAGCCTGAGGACAAGCTGTACTTAGGGTTTTGAGTTTATCTCAGAATTTAGATGAAGAGATAAGATTTGGTATAGATAAGGCATCAGGCAGATAATTCTTCTTTAGACAATGGGTTTTCCCTTCTGCTTTTCTTTTCAGTCACTGAAAGTGCGCAGCTTGGAGATTTATTTTAATCCCCCTTCACTTACTGTAGCTGTTTACTCAGGGTGATAGGCTTAACACCTAAAAGCAGCCAAAAGGCACAGGACACAGAGGCCCTTTCTTCTGCCTTCTTTAAAAGGGAACGTGAGAGCCCCATCATCCACCTCTTCTCCACTCCCCCACCCCCCAATTCCAGGTCCCAAGAAAGAATACTTCCTACTGCATTTAAAAAGGCAAGCCATGACAGGTCCACAGCTAGCTGCCAACTCTAGTCTTGAGATATCAACTCCCAGTGAGTTATCTTGACTGAAATGACAAAAACGACATGTCCCTTTATCATTTAGGAACTCAAAGTCAAAACCTGGCCACAGAATTCTAAAATCCAGTGTAGTGGAAGGAGCACTGTCCTTTGAGCCAGAGGACTTGGGTTATTTTTTCTACCTCTGTAAAATAATTTCTTGGTAGTTTGAATGCTATTTTTGTTATGTTGGCTCAGCCTTGTTCAGCCGCTCAGTCATGTCTGACTCTTCATGACCCAGTGGACCCGTGGGGTTTTCTTGGTAAATATACTGGAGTAGTTCACAGAAGTTAAATGATTTGCCCAGGAGTCACACAGCCAATAAACGTCTGGGGTTGGATTTCAACTCAGGTCCTCCAGACTGGGCCCAGGGTGAGCCACCTAGCTCTCTGTGCCTACCTAGTACTTTGAAAATCAAGGACAAAAACAAACAGCACCCTCTTACCCATAACCAATTAATGTTCTTCCAGTTATTTAGCTCTATCTTCAATTCTGTAAAGAGTATTTTGTAGTTGTATTCAGAGTCCCTGTGTATGTTAGCATATGTATATGTTGGTAGACAGAATTCCCAAATATTTTGTACATTATTTTGAATAGAATTCTCTTTTAATCTCTTCCTGCTAGATGTTATTGGTACTAGATAGTAATGCTGGTGATTTCTTATGAATTTATTTCAGATCCTGCAACTTAATTATTTTAATTGATGCTGTTGGGTTCTCTAGAAAAATCATTATATTACATATAAAAAGTGATGGCTTTGTTTCCTCTTTGTGTTTGTATCCTTCCTTGATTTCCTTTTCTTCTTATTAAGGCAAGCATTTTTAGCACTATGTTAAATAATAGTAGTGATATAGACAAACTGCTTTACCTGTAATCCTCTTAGAAAGTTCTATAGCCTTTCTTCATTACATATAAAGTTTTGTTAGCTTCAGTTAGATATTAATTACCATATTAAGGAAAGATATATTTATTCTTATGCTTTCTAGTCTTTTTAACACAAATGGATGTTGAGTATTGCAAAAAGTTTTTTCAGCATCTGTATATGGTCTTTATTATTTTGTTTTTTATTATTATGTTTTTATGTTTATATTTTCTTGATATTAAATCAACAGCATTTTTATCATAAATCCAACCTTGTATATAATTACTGTGTGTAATCATTTTATAACTTATTTTATAATATTCTATTTAATGTATTTTATATTAATATTCATTTGGTACATTGTCTGTATTTTTTCTGATTTATCTCTTCTCGGTTTTGGAATCAAAACCATATTTGTATCATTGAAAGAGTTTGGAAGAATCACTTCCTTCTTTACATTTGTAAACAGTTCATATTATTTTGGAATACATTACAAAGTTCTGTTAATTCTATATCCACAAAATCTCTGCTAGCTGTCCCTCAGTGTGTTCCCATTTATTAGAGGTCTTCCAGCAAAGATGGCTGACTACCTATCAGGTACATTAATGGGGGGATGGAAGGATGACCATTGAAGTCCCTTCTAGCTCTGAAATTCTGTATTTCCACTTACATGTGGGCTCCATTTGTAATTCTATCGGGCCTTAGTGTCTTTTTTTTTCCCTTGGGTTTATTTATCCCTTTTTTGCAGCTAAGTGGTACAGTGGAGAAAGCACCAGGTCTGGAGTTAGAAGACTGAGTTCAATTCCTACCTCCTAGACACTGACTAGCTGTGTGACCCGGTGTAAGTCACTTAACCCTTTTGCCTCAGTTTCCTCATCTATAAAGTGAACTGGAAAAGAAAATGGCAAACCACTCCACTACCTTTGCCAAGAAAACTCCAAGTGTGTCACAAAGTATCAAACATAACTGAAAAACTACTGAACAACAAAAATCCCTTTTTCAATTTCTTTTCCTGAAATTGTTAATTAATCTGTTTCATTTCCTGTTAAACTGGATATTTTATTTGTAAGTATCCATCCATTTCATATTACTAATTTTGCTAGCATATGATTGGATGAAATAGTTTTTGATACTTTCTTCACTTTTTTTAACATCACCTTCAGACTTATGCTTTATAAAGATTATTTTGATAGTTGTGTGGAAGATGGATTAGAGAGGAATAAGAATGAAAAAATTGGAGAACAATTAAAAAGTTATTACACTTGTCTAGTCAAAAAGTCATGAGAGCATGAACTAGGAGGTATTTGTGAACTTGAGGACCTGGAAAGATAAGATATGCTCGTCAGAAACTGGAAAGTTTGGAATAGAGAACAGTTTTAGAGAAAAAGGGGATTCCATCTTAGAAGTGTTTAGTTTGAGGTGCCCATGGGACATCTCGCTGGAGGTGTCCAGCAGGCAAATGGTATTCCTGGGCTAGAATTCAAAATAAGGCGGGGAAAGAAAGTACATAACTTCTGATATTTGCTTTTATCATTTTCCTGCCTAACTAGGTTATCTTTTTTCCAATAAGAAAAGCTAATTACTCTCTCAACCAAAATTTTCCAAGACTCATGAGGTACTAATTAGAATAGTATGTAATATATGCATGTAATGCATATGCATGTAATGCATATGCATGTGTATATATGTATGTACACACACACACAATATATATATATATGTATATATATATATATATATATATATATATATATATATATACATATATATATATATATCTGTAGAGAGAAACAGAGATAGAAGCAGCCAGACACAGAGACAGAGACAGAGCATATAGACAATTTTGGTCCTACCACATATACTTGGAGTACAATCAAACATGCAGGAGAAAAAATACTTCTTACAAAAAGTTCTTTTAGTTTTCCCCACAAATGTATTAAGTTAAAATCTGCTTTTTTTTTAAAGAGCTCTTTTTTCATGAAGATAGTTAATTCTATGTATACAGCACCTTATATACACGATTTTATTTAGTTCTCACAGCCCTGCTGAATAGATAATCCCTGTTTTACAAACTAGAAATAGAAGCTCAAAGAGGCTGGAACCAGAATTCTGACTCCAAACCAGGGCTCTTCCTGCCATGTCACATGGTCTCTCTGCCTCTTTTCTCCAGTTTTATCAAATTGTCAAACTAGCTATGCCTCTTTCTCATAAAATCATATCTTAGTAAGAACTGATCCATTGTAGTGCCAATGGATATTCACAGTGCCTATGATGACCATGAATATTCCGGTGCAATTCTGAATTGCAAAATACAACAGATTTTCCACATGGAAGACAGAACTAAAACATTTATTCAGACACCAGAAAGTCAAATGCATCATAGTAACAAAAATCTATAACAATAACAATGCAGAGAACAGCACCATCCCCAAACCTTCCCCCTGCTAGGCTTCCCACAAACCAGATCCCTTAATCAAATCACAAGTAGGCTTCCCTTAAACAAATCACAAACAGACTTCCCTTAAACAAAACGCCCTTCTCACTCTCACAGGCAGCTGCTGGCTTGCCTGCATCCTTCAGTTCCGACTACTCTGACCAATATCCTCTCAGCTCTGCTCCAGCTCCACCTCTTCCTGTTCCACCTGTTCAGCAAACTCCTCCCACCACAGCTTCCATGTGCCTCAGACTTCCATGTGACCCAGGCAGGTCACATAGGACTATTAATGAATGGGAAAGATCTTCTCATTTAAATTACCATTACACCCTTGATGGGAAAAAAATAAAAACAAACAAAAAATCCAAGCCTTATGCAGACAGAACATTGAACATGAACAGACAGAACATGAAAGTGCACATGTATAAAGTCAGTTCAGTAGAAGCTTTGTTGTATGGTGGATAGAGAACCAATCTTAAAGCAAGAAAATCTGGGTTCAAGTCCTGCCTTGACACATACGGACTGTATGATTCTGGGCAACTTTAACCTCCCAATCAACTTGCTAAGACTATAAATGGCAGAATAGTTGCCAAACTTCATGGCCAGAAGGAGTTTCCTTCCTGAACAGAACAGAAAAACATCACCTCCCTATTCTGCTACTGTCAAGGTCTTATCATGTCACTTCTCAAGAAACTTCAGTGACTCCCTCTTGCCTACAGGATAATATTTGAATATTTCTTTCAGCATTTAAAACCAATCTAAAATAGTCTCTCTCATTACACAGTAGTCTTCTAACTAGTCTTCTTACTGTTCCCTGTATGATCCTGTACCTCTACACCTTTACAGAGGCTGTCCCCACTTGAACAGAATTTTGTGGAAGGTATTACTCATAATACTATATAATTCGTTATATTTCATGAGAATACAGATTCAATGGACATGCAAATTGATAATTTCATATTTTGTCTTTAATAAATGAAGGGCTGAATTTTGTTACTGAGAGTTCAAATTAATTTAATTCAAGAAGTAGTAAAAAAGCCCATAATTTGTTCATAGCATAGTATAAGGCATTGCAGAAGATATGTATATATAAGACAATCCTTGAAGCTTACGGTTGTTGTCCGCCATTCTCGAAGAGGAACAAAATGACATCACCATGATAAAGTGAAGTTTCAGTGTGCCTGACTGTGGCTGATCAGAGCAATATGAGCTCAGAATGCTCTACCACAGATTGGACACAGATTGTGCCTTTGAATATTTGGGGTGGTTACACCAAATTTGCACATCCCAAGTTTCCTTTGTGCTATCTCAGTTCTGCTTTGCTCTTGGAGTACAGCACCTTTTCTTATGTGGGCACACCATGCTGAACGGTCTTGTGCCAGTGTCTCTCATGTTGCACAGTCAAATTCAAAGTTCTTTAGAGAGACCTGGAGAGTGTCCTTGTATCGCTTCTTCTGATCACTATGGGCCTGGCCCATCTGAGTTCTCCATAAAATAGTCCTTTTGGTAAGTGTATAATTTTGCATTCAAACAATGTGGCTAACCCATTGGAGAGAAGCATAATTTGAAGGCTTGGCAGCTCAGCTCAAGCAAGCTCAGTGTCTGATACCTTATCCTGCCAGGTGATCCTCTGAATCTTCCTAAGGCAGTTCAAATGGAAGTGATTCAGCACTGGTAGACTGTCCTTGTTTCACAGGCATACAACAATGAGGTCAGCACAACGGCTCTCCAGACCTTCAGTTTGGTAGTTAGTCTAATACCTCTTCTCTCCCAAACTTTCCTTTGGAACCTCCCAAACACTGAGCAAGCTCTGGCCAACATGTGCATCAACCTCACTGTCAATGAGGACACCCTTGGAAAGTACACTACCAAGGTAAGTGAACTTATCCACAGCATTCAAAACTTCTCCATTTGTTGTAATTGATGGTTCCACATATAGACGGTGTTTGATGACTGATGAAGCACCTGTGTTTTCTTGGTGTTAATTATTAGGCCAAAATTAGCACAGGCAACAGAGAACTGATCCATACTTTGTTGCATCTCAGCTTCAGAGGCTGCAATGAGTGCACAATCATCTGCAAACAGAAAATCATGCACCAACACTCCCTCCACTTTGGTCTTGGCTTATAGCCTTTTCAAATTGAAGAACTTACTATCAGTATGGTAGTTGTCTTTGATCCCATGTTTATCCTCATTGAAAGCATTTGACAACATAGCTGAAAACATCATGCTAAAAAGCATGGGAGCAAACACATAGCCCTGTTTCACCCCATTTGTGACTGGGATGGCATGAGAGAATTTCCCTCTATCCAAAACCTGAGCAAACATGTCATCATGAACTGATATACAATACTGATGAACTTTTCTGGGCAACCAAATTTTGACATAATTTTCCATAAGCCCTCATGACTAACAGTGTCAAAGGCCTTGGTCAGATCTATAAACATTGTGTACAGATCTCTGTTCTGCACCTGGCATTTCTCCTGGAGTTATCAAGCAGCAAACACTATATCGACTGTTCCTTGACCCTTTCTGAAGCCACACTGGCTCTCAGGTAGATGACCATCTTCCAGGTGAAGAATCAGTCTATCAATGAGGACTCTGGCAAGAATTTTGCCAGCAATGACTAAGAGGGAGACCCCTCTGTAATTGTCACAGGACAATCTATTTCCTTTACCTTTATAGAGATGAACAATGGAGGCATCCTTGAACTCCTGGGGGATAACCTCCTCTTGCCATATAACCTAGAAAATTTCAGTCAACTTTTGTATGAGCAATGGTCCCCCTAACTTGTAAATCTCAGCTGGAATAGAATCAGCACCAGGTGCTTTGCCACATGAAAGGAGCCTAAAGGCCCTCAAAACCGCTCCTTCAGTTAGAAATTCAATTAAGGAGGGATTGACTTCAACCTGAGGTAAACAGTCAATGGTCTCAGCATTGATTGAGGACGGTCTGTTGAGAACACTATGGAAGTGTTCAGTCCAACTCTTTAGGATCATGTCCTTATCACTAATCAATGTGGCTCCATCAGCACTGAGTAGTTGTGATGCACCATAGGTTTTTGGTCCATAAATAGCTTTCAGGTAATTGTAAAAGTGCTTTGGATTGTTACTATCAGCATAAAACTGAATTTTATCTCCCTACTTACTGAGCCAGGAATCCTGCATCTCTCTAAGCTTTGTTTCTACTTTGCTTTTGATGGAATTAAATGCTGCCTTCTTAGAGATGGATGAGCTATCCTGCTGGCAAATCTTGTGGAGTTCTCATTTTTCGTTTAGTAGCTTCTGAATTTCCCCATCATTTTCTTCAAAACAGTGTTGGTGTTTGCGAGTATTCTGACCCAGATGAGTAAATGCAGTGCAGTACAGCAAATCTCTGAAAACTGCCTACTCCTTTTCTGCTCCACTGTTGCCAACTGTGTGTTGGCTCAACTTTCCCTCCAAGTTAACAACAAACTGTTCATGTTCAGAGAAAAGCTCTAATTTGTTGACATTAATTCTTCTGGTAGTCATTTTGCCTTGGGGGCAGCACTTTTGAAGAATGCAAATATTTATCTTGGAAAGGATAACTCTATGATCAGTCCAGAACTCTGTACCCCACATTGCCTTTGTCACTCTCATATCTTGTCTGTCTCTTCTCCCTACAATCACATAATCTATTAGATGACAATGTTTGCTGTGAGGTTCCATCCATGAAGTTTTATTGCATTTAGGTAAACAGAAAACAGTGTTGGTGATGAGAAGGTCATGGATGCACAAGTCTTCAGCAGTAAATGACTATTGCTATTGCTGTTTCCAATTTCGTTCCTCCCTTGGACTCCCTACCAAGTCAGGTAGTTTGAGCCTACTCTAGCATTAAAGTTACCCACAATTATAAGCTTGTCCTCTTTTGGCACAGTGATGATAAGGATCTCTAGGCTTCATAAAACTTTTTTTTTACTTCATCAGGGTTCGTCATGGTGGGAGCATAGGCATTGATGATGTTGGCATGGCATTGTCCTGAGAGTGGCAATTGCATTGTCATGAGCCTGTCATTCACTCCTTTTGGCAGGCATACCAGCTTGCTGATTAGATTAGTTTTGATTATAAAACCTACACCAACTTCAAGGCTCTCCCTTTCACTGTGGCCACTCCAGAAGAATGTGTATCCACCTCCAACTTCAGATGAAGCTGGCCTTCATTTTCCAGCCTTGTTTCACTCAGGGCTGCTATTTGGATGTGATACCTGTTGACCTCTCTTGCAACAAGAGCAGTTTGTCTTTCAAGTTTACTGGATTTTGTGTTGTCTATAAGTGTGTGCACATTCCACATGCCAATGGTGAGTGTAATCATCTTTACAGATGTTTTTGCACATTTTGTACATTCAATAATCAGACCAGGGTTGGTAAGCAGATAATTTTTAGAGCACCTTTTCTAGCCCCCTTCCTCACACCAGGAGGTGAGCAGTGTGATCAAAAACAAACCAATAAATGATAAAGGAGGCCTGCAGGAGAAATTGCTCAATGGGGAGTTTAGAGAGGATTTCCTCGAGAGTGTCATAGTTGAGTTTTGAGGTTGACCTCTCAAGGATATATAGAAATTAAACAGGTAGAGGGAAAAGATCCAGATTCTATAGGTAACATAAGCAAAGGCAGAGGAAAATTTGGAGATGGTAAGTAGTCTAATTTAGCTGTAATATAGAACATATTGGAGGTGAGTAGTATGAGATGAGACTGGAAGAGGTAAATTGTGCCAAAAGCAGTTGGACCTTGAATTCTAGGCAAAGGTATTTGTTAAGAAATGGAGATCTACTGAAGGTTTTAAGCTGTGAAATGACATGAGTAGATCTATGTATATGAAAAGTAAGTCTGGTAATCATGTAAGGCATGTTTTTTTTGGTGGCAAGGAAAATGGAGGTTATTTTTTGTCCTACAGGAAACCTTAGAATGACCATTATACAGTGGAAAGGGGATTTGGATTTGGAATCAAAGGAGATGAATTTGAAATACTCCTTGAAACTTATTTCTGAGTGATTTTAAACAACTCCCCTAACCTCTCAGGGCCTGTTTTTACCCCTGTAAAATGAGGGAGTTGGAACAAGTAATCTCTATTTCTACTTGTACATCCTATGATTCTAATCATTTCCCATCATCCTTGTTGCTTGAACCACTCATTGTTTTTTAGCATTAGACCCCTTCCAACACTTCGGTTACCCCTGATCTTCAGTGGAGTTCCTCATTTGCTATGGGTCCTCTAAGAAAAGCTTTACAAATAGTTCTTTCCATTACAACCTGAGTGAACAACAGCTTCTATAAACCCTTTTTATTTTATTGTGTGCTCAATTTCACATTTCTTCCTTGATCTTTATGGCTTCTCATCAATCAGTGTAGTATGGATTTGCCTAACATGGTTCCAGAAACCTCTGATTCTCCTAGTTTATTCTTCATCCAGACTATTACTTCATTTATAATAATAGCAATATTGGACTATATGACTAATAAAGTGATTTAATGTACATTATTTCATTTGATACTCCCCAAAACCCTGTGAGTCAAGTAGAAAAGGTGTCATTATCCTCCTTCTACAGATGAGGAAACTGAGGTTCTGAGAGGTTACCTGACCTTGCCAATGTTACACACTAGTTACTATGTGTATGATATAGCTGGGACTCAAACCTAAACATTCTGATTCTAAGTCCATAGCTCTTTTTCATGTTGCTTCTTAAAAGGAAAGTAGTTGTAATTATTACTCAAAGTAACAAAACAGCTTCTGCACTGTCACTTTGAAAAACCCTGCATAGAAATGCCCCACAGTGTGCCAAATTACCTATACCAAACTGTAGCTGAAAATGAAGAGACTTTTGCCTCAACTGAGGTAATGAGGTTTGGTGGAAAGCATGCTGGATCTGGAGACAGAAGACCCGGGTTTAATCCCGGCTTTGTCATTTCCTCTCTGGGCAAGCCAGTCAAAAACCGTTAATAAGCATCTGCAATGCATTAATGCATAATAGAAGCTAGTCATAGACTTTTTTTAAATAGCTTTTTTTGTGCTCCCTTGTATTGTGGTCTTTATGTTAATAATAGTAGGAGATAGAGAAGCAATTTGGCATAGAGGATAAATGGCCAATCATAGAAGCAGGAAGACCCGGGCCTAAATCCACCCTCTGACACATGCTGGTTGTGTGATCCTCTACAATCGACTTGACCTATAACTAGGCAACTCTCAAAGCCGTAGATGATTGCTGATCTTAGTGGCAGAATGACCTCCCACACCAGGAGTTCTCTATATCTCACACTGGGACTAAATTTGGCAGCAGACTATCTATATAAGAAGCTAAGAAAGAACTGTCAAAACATCAGCTCATTAAAAGGACAGATGCTATTTTCTTGAAAAATAAAATGAGTATGAAATGTATACCCTCTGGTACTTTTTTTTAAAAGAGAAATCTGATAACACCAGCTGAGTACTTCCTAATATTGTTCTCAAACTTAAACTTTGTGTTATTCTCTTATTGTGGCTCTTGGAATTCCTCAACTTCCAGACAAAGGAGTAATAAGTGAGCAAATGATCAAAATCCCAGTTCTATGACAATTAAAATACCACCTCCCATTCCATTTACACAGACTATTCATCCTGAACTTCAAGATGGGGAAAGAATAAAATCAAAATTTCTTAACTTTGACTTACAGTCATTGAGGAGCTACTGCTAGTTCTCAAGCCATATAGCAAAAATAAATGCAATGCAAGCTCCCAACCAAAACTGTCAGATGAATTTTATTTTGAACAGTCTGCCCTTGGTTGAACAAAAAGAGTAATATGAATCCCAGATTTCTAGTATCAGTGATATCTTTTTTGTTTCTTATTTTGGTTTTTATTGCTTTTACTCTACAGTTGGGATCTTGTATCTCTCATCTCAGAACAAATGGAATAATTTTAGCGTATTCCATGGGCACTTCTACTCCTCCAGATCTTGGTACATACCAGCAAAAGAAGGTCTGCCACAATGAATTGTAAGACATAGTAAAAGTGTAGAGTAACAAAGCAGAGGAGAATGAAAGTTGGAGACAAATTTATCTGCTGTCACTAGAGAAGGCATCATTCTAAATAGGACGGAGAACTATTTTTGTCTGCTATGATAGGAATGCTCTAATATAAAGAAAGTAGATGATAAAGTGAATAGAGTACTCGACTTTGAGGCAGGAACATTTGAATTAAAATCATGGCTTTGATATTTACTGACCGTCTAACCTTGGGTAAGTTATTTAACCTTTCAACTTCATTTTCCTTATCGATAAAATAAAGATAATAATAACACCTACCTCACAGTAACTGGTGAGGGGTCAGTGAGATAACATTTTGATGTTATATAAGAACATATATGAGATACAGTATATAATAAATCTTAAAGCACTACATAAATGCTAACTGTATTATTAATAACAATACATTGTGATTTGGGATCATCTTTTCTTAATTTAAGAAGGAATCTTATCATGCACTTAAATAAAGTTCCATGAATGGGCTTCTGTTTCCTTTAATTTCTCTTGCTCAGTATTTTGATCAAGGCCTCAGTTACACAGTTATTCTAAGTCTTTGTAAATTCAGATATTAGGGTTAGCACTAGGAACAACCATCTACTTTCCTTGACAAATGGTCTATGAAACCACAGACTCAATAATGTAAAGGCAATGTGGTAGAGTGAAAAGAAATCTGGGTTCATAGTCAGACTCTGCCACTTCCTGCTTGGATGGGTCACTTGCTGAGTCTTGAGGTCCTTATCTGTAAATGAAGGGCTGAACTGGATGGCCTCTAAGATCCTTTTCAGCTCTAAACCTAGGATCCTCTGAACTTGAAGTCTTATCTCTACCCATAGGAATCTTGGCTTTCCTTTAAATTCTTCTAGTTATTATTTATTACTATTATTATCATTACTATTATGTTTGTATATTCCAGAGAAATGAACTGTAAGAGACTCAGACGTCATCTAATTCAGCCCCCTCATCTGACAGATGAGGAAACTGAGGACCTCAATTCCAGATCTGATGTTCTTCGTTCTAGGCTGCTTTTTTCTGCTACAGAATAAAAATAATGACCTTTTAAATTTTTACATAATCTCAAGGTAATTGCCTAACATAATATCCCTCTGTTCAGGTCTTCATTATTGTCTCCTAATGACTTAATTTTTTTTTTTCTCAGATTGCCCTGTCAACCTTAGTGACTCAAACAAAAAACTTGAAAGTTGAAATCCATCACACCCAGAGATCGTGATCTGTTGTCATCCTATTTTGGATTGGAAGCCATCAAATTAAATGAAGCCAGGTCTTTTTTATCTTAAAAGATAAAACAGAAGGAAACAGAGGAAGTGAATTCAAAGTGTAATTTTTCCTCCAGTCAGCACAGAACCAACTAACGGTTAGCATTAGGAAGCGCTAAAAGACATCAATTTGAAAAATGAACCTCTATTACCAATACAGATATTTTACAGTAATAATGCCTTCACCATTCCATTCAAACTGATTTCTCTAAATATTACCAATGACCATCTAATTACCAAACCCAATTGCCTTTTTTTCAGTCTTCCTGCCTGAACTAGATGAAGCATTTGATACTATTGACTATCTTCCTTTGTACAACTGTTATAAAATTGTTTTACATAACATAATCACAGAACCTAAAAGATAGAAGGGACCTAAAAGGTCATCTATTTCAATCTCTACCTGAACAAGATCCTCCTTTACAACATACCCAACAAACAGTCATCCAAACTTGGTTTGGAGGCCTTCAGTGATGGGGGAACCATTACCTATAGAGGCAACCCATTTTATCTTTGAAGACTAGTAATTGTTAAAAAGTTTTTCCTTAAATTGACCTGAAATCTATTTCTCTTCAACTTTTACCTGTTCCCATGATTATGCCCGCAGAAGCTAACCAGAACAGATTCAGCCCTTTTCCCCATATAACAACAGTCCAACAAATACTTGAATACAGCTATCATTCCTTCGCTCTCTGTGAATCTCTTTTCTAGGCTAAATAGTTTCAATTCTTTTATACAAACCCATTTATCGTTCTGGTCAACTCTACTTATGAACACATTCTAGTTTGTCAATATCCTTCCTGAACTGTGATACACAGAAGTGAACACAGTGTTCCAGATGTGATCAGATCTTGGCAAAGTACAGCTGAACTATTGCCTCCTTAATTCCAGATACTATGCTTCTTTCAATGAAATCTTTTTTGGCTGCTATTGTTGATTCATATTAAATTTGCAGTCCACTGAAATGTCTTTTCATTCAAACTGTTGCGTAGTCATGCCTGTAATATCCTCTATTTGTGTAAGGTTGTTTTTTTTTTTTTTTACCAAGTACTTCATATTCATCCCTATAAATTTTGTCTTATTAGATTTACTATAATAGCCTAGCTTATTAAGACATTTTGCGGATCTGATTTTATTAGTTAACATATCAGCTATTCCTCTCAATTTTGTATGTTCTCCTTTGTCTTTATATAGTAGCTTCATAATTCTCCTCTTATTTTAAGACTGTTCTTCCTCTGTCTCCTTTGCTAGTTCATCATTTCTCTCCTACTCTCCATGTTTTGTCCTAGGTCTTGTTCTCTACAGTAGGGGTTCTTAATCTTTTTGTAAGTGAAGGATCCCTTTTGATTGTCTTGTGAAACCAATGGACCCTTCTTAGATGAGTTTTTAATATGAAGGGGCCAATTATTTTGTATTATGATTATTATATATAAATATGTGAAATTATATTATATTAAAATAAAGATGTAATTTTTTCCTACCCAGGTTCATAGACCCCCTTGAAATTTATCTGATTAAGAATACCTGATCTAAATGGTCATCTTATTCATTCCACAGCTTCACCTATTACCTCTATGCAGATGACTCCCAAATCTAGATCTCCAGCTCTCACTGAGCTGTTAACAGATGTATATCTTTAAATGTCTATAAGGTCAATGTTCCACTAGCATTTTAAATTCAACTGATTCCCCGAACTGAGCCTGTTCCTTTTCACTTCTTTTCCCTTCCTTTTCCTTCCTTTTTTCTCGTTCCTTGTTGCTTTTCCTTCCTTTTCACTATAAATTGACTTGATTCATGGAGAAATTCTAGGATGAATTATTAAAGTTATGACTGGTGAGCATTTAGAAAGGGAAGCAGTGGTTGCAAACAGCCATCGTGACTTCCTCAAGAACAGGTCATGCCAAATTTACCTTATTTCATTTTTTCACAAGATCACTGAACTATTAATGAGAGAAATGCTATGAATCTAAGTTTCTTTAAATCATAGTAGGGGTTTTAACAAAAGTATCTTATGTCAATCTTGATGGGAAAGATGTGAATTAGACAATAAATCAGATAAATTCAGAACTGATTATATGACTAGACTCCAAGAGTAGTTGTTAATGGTTCAGTGTCAACATAACAGGAGGTCTCCATTGAAATATGTGTAGTCAACTTTATACTGTTTAACACTTTTATCAATTAATTGGGCAAAGGCATAGATCAGATCAAATCAATAAGCATTTATAAAACTTCTGCTATATGTCAGAGACTATGCTAAACACCGGTGATATAAAGAAGGGCAAAGAACTGTCTATGCTCTCAAGCACTTCACAGTCTAATGGGGAACGTGACATGAAAACATGACATGAGATAGAATCACAGAGGGAAGGCACCAGCATTAAGTGGGATCAGGACAGGCTTCTTGTAGAAGGTAGAATTTTAGCTGAGATTTGAAAGAAGCCAAGAAACAGAGATATGGATGGAGAGAATTCCAGGCATGGGGGGACAGCCAGTGAAAATAAAGGGAATCAGAAGATGGAATGTCTTGAATGAGGAATGCAAAGAAGCCAGCATCACCAGATTACAGCATACATGGAAAGGAATAAGGTAGACCAGAAAGGTAAAAAAAAATAGTAAGCGCTATATTCATGAAATGTTCAGATGACATAAAACTAGAAGGCACAGTAACTCAGTGGATGATAGAGTAAGGACACAAAAGAATCTTGACAGACAAGAGCACTGAGCTAAATCTAAGAGGATGAAATTAACTATGGATAAATATAGGATTGTCCACTTGGGTATGCAAAATCAACTTCAATGGTATAAGATGGAGGATTGCGTATGGAAAAAAGCACTTGTGACAAAAAAGATCTAGGAAATTTAGTGAACTAAAAGCCTTCCTTGACCAACATAGTCAACAAAATTAAAAGCACTGTGATGTGGCAGTCAAAAAAACTAATATACCCTTGGACTTCATTAAGAGCAACATAGCATCCATTATAAAGTTCCATTATGCTCTTCCCTTCACAAGAACTCATTTGGAAAGCTGTGTTTCCTTCTGGGTACTACTTTTAAGTAAGGTCCCCTCCAACGTCAAGTTCTCTAATTCTGTGATTCCTTCTGACTTCCGTTTCTAACATGGGTACCACTGGGAGTGGCCTCATTCAACCAGTCTTTGATATTTGAAAACTTCTTTTCAAAACTTCGTGCTATCTTCGAGCCTTCCCCCTTTCTCATCTCTCTCATCTATTCAATAACTACCCCTATTGGTTTTACTTCTCAATATCTTCTGTTTCCGCCTCACCCTAGCACAGACCTCCAACTGTACTACCTACCTGATCCAATATATTAGCTTTGTAACACCTTATTCTTTTTCCCTCTGTGAAGTAAAAATGATAATAACATTATAATAGCATATCTAAATTAAACTGAATTTATCTGATATTGTCATAAAGTTAGGTGTTCCGCATAAATGAATTTTCAGATAAGAATGACAGAATGTATATCTCTTTCATTGCTATACCTTTCCTTACTTTAGCTATTTTTGATGGAAATATTCCTGAGGTGAAATGCACATTCCCTTGCCTTCATAAATCTTGTATAAATTTTGTACATAATTAAATTTTTATTGCTAAATCAGGTTCATATTATGAATATCAAGTATTGTGCCACAAGAAAAACACTTTGTAAATGTTATATTTCATATAAAAACAAGTCATTATTATCATTACCGTGCTGTAAAAGTGATCCTTCTAGAGGAGAAATTCTTAACCTGGAATCTATTAATTTTTTTTAATATTCTGATAACTGTATGAAGTTAGTGAAAACTTAACAAAAGGCTTTTAGTAGATGATTAGGCCTAAGTTTCCATTTCCCAGAAATCATGTGACTTTTAGAAATATGAAACCTAACCCTCCCCCATTGGGTTGCCATAGCACAACGCTATGTCCCCTTGGGTTGCCACATCAGCATCTACCTCAACATAATGCCTATTGGTTATTCCACTGCTACCTTGTCCCCTATTCACCAGGGTAGACTGCTGAGTTTAGATTTGTGAGCCTGCTTCTCAGCCAATGGAAGTAAAAGGCCAGCAGGGGAGGGTTAAGGCTATGTTAATTGCCCCACTCTCCTGATTACTTATCAGAGAGGAGATGCCCTTTCTCGCGAGATTGTAATAAAATCTTGCTGCTTTGCTTCTACCTTGAGAAGTCTCTGATTTTTATTTGAGTCGGTGGTCTCTGACCCACACAACTGGTTTCCTTTGTAATCTTATGTCTTTTATTTTACATATTTAAGAATATTATACTGAGAAGGGTCCATAGCCTTCACCAGATGGACACAAGAATTCTTGCCACAAAAAAAAGGTTAAGGTGTTGCTTTCAGGATTGTTCATACCTACATGGACTATATCCAGAAATTATGCTTTTTGAATTCTCGTATTTTTTTTATAGTGCTACCTTTATATTCATGAGTAGACTGTCAGCTGTTCCTTCTTTCTGAAGTCGGTGTGCTTGACTCTACCAACCCCATTTCTACCTCCTATTTTATTGCAGGCTAAATGATAGATAACCAAGTTTATTAGAATTGTTTGAAATAATAATAACGACATAAAGTACTTACTATGTGCCAGTTACTATGCTAAGCACTTTACAATTATCTCATTTGATTTAAATAAAAATAAATAGTCCAAAAGTAGGTCCTAAGGGACTCTCCTTTGAGTAAAATGCACAAATATTAGTGCATGACATCTGTTTAGGCTCCTCTGGGGTCTCTGGCTTCCTTTCCTTCCTTCCTCCTTTCCTCCCCTGACTCTCTTACTTTATCAGAAACGCTGCCCTAGAAGACTTAATCCCTTTCACCTCTAGCATTTCTATCCTAGGGCCTGCTGTCCTGTTCAGAGAGGGTTTTGGATGACCCACTATTTCAGTCTAGGCAGATTTCTGCCAATGCCTCCCTTTTGACTCCTCGGCATCTCCTGGCCATCCACCTTAAAGGCTTCCATGCTCTCCATGCTTCCTTTTCTCCAACCATTCCCAACCTTTTCCACCCTAATCAACCACTCTCCAGTGGGACCATAAGAAAATATTGACACTACTACTGAAAAGTGGGCATTGGCCTACTCCCCTTAGGTTTCCATTTACCAAGTGGTCTGACATTCTGAATCACAAAAACCACTTTCCTTTCTGTGGTAGTGTCTTCCCCAATTAGAATCTAAGTTCCTTGAGGGCAGGGATAGTCTTTGCTTTTGTACTTTATATTCCTAGCATTTAACACAGTTCTTGGTGAATCCTTAATTTTACCTTAATTAGGTAAATCCTAATCCTTTCAGTCACATTCCTAGTTCTTAGTTGTGTTCTAATGATTAAGTGATCATTGAATTAGTGAGGTATTATTGTATTGAAGGTTTCTAATCAACGAAGTACTTTGAGGTACTTTTGAAAGAAACTTTTAAAGTACTTCCCTCATGTACATTATAAGAGTTACAAAGTGTTTTCACATATTATCTCACTTGATTCTCATAATAATATGTTAAGATGAGATAGCAGAGTGATAGTCCCATTTTATAGACCAGGAAAGTGAGGTTCAGGGGTCAAATGGATTGGCCAGTGATCACTCAGCTAGTGAGTAATTGGGGTAGGTGGGACTACATCCCAGCATTTATCAATCTAGTGACTGTCCTGTTTTCCTGACAAAGCCCTGATCAGTTGACGGTTTTCCAAGGTAATCAAAAACTAAGTGACAGAAGTGAACACAACAGGTGCTTAATACATGTGTTCAGTGACTGAAAACATAAGGAAATTTCACAAATATGAGAAACTCTCTTTTCCTTTCCTTAGTTACATTTGCTCTGTTAAATACAATTCCTAGGAAGGGGCTAACTAGCCTGTCCCTTCCCAGAAGTCTCCGGCATATAAAGGTAACAAGTGGAGGGAACTTTACTACCAGGGATGACAGTGTTTTAGGTCTTTTGAAAATGAAAATTACTCCAGAATATGGAACCACTAAAAAAATATGCCAGTGACCTGCCTAAGTCTTCTCCAGTCACTTGAAATTTGACTTGAACCAGGAAGGTATCAGTTGAGAGAGTTGATTTAGGCAGGTTAAATCCTTTATCTGAAATGGATTCTTTTCATAGTCAACCTCTGGAACATGAAGCTTTTATCAAAAATGAAGCAGTCCCTATGACTAACAGGTTTATCAGGCCGTACTCAAAACACCTTTGTAAAAGCCAACCACACAGACCGCAAGTGGTTGGCAAACTGAGGGCATTGTCAGCCCTTAGGGCCTACCTTACTAGTCCCCACGGTGATGTGGGGGGAAAGGGGAAAGGGTGATAAGATAATTGAGAGCAAGATAACCTCTTCATATCCTGCCAATAATTCTTCCTAAGTATAGCGCTATCTGGATAATTAAACACATCCAAAGGTCTTAACCATACCCAAACTAACACTGAATTGTAGTGCTTAACGAGAGAACTAGTTTAGCTCCTTGCCTTAACCTTCTTGCCTCAATTATTATTAAGAAATAAGTACTAACTTGAAGCAGTGCAATTAGTTACCTCTGAAACCTCTATCCATGCACCAAATTTCATCGCAATCCATTAAACATATTAAAAAAACATATGAAGTCTTTTGTGGACCACCATCTTTTTTTTCCAGGATGGCAATCTGAAAGACAAACTGAATTGTATGTTTATTCCCTAAAATAGTGTAATTTGGTCAGCCAACCACTGAAAATCATTGCAGAGTGAACTGACAGCTATGAAATGCTGAGCAGTGTAGCTGATACAGGGACTGAGAGAGGCTTTATTGTGTAGGATCAATACACCTGGTGAGTTTCACAGTATATTTCTCTGACTATGGATCTATCAAAAGCATATTCATCCCTGCAGAATTACATTATGGACATCCAAACAGGCAGGCAGTGGGACAGAAAATAATAAAACTAACATGTATGCATATG
The DNA here is from genome assembly GCA_023548195.1 of Bettongia penicillata ogilbyi. NCBI lineage: Eukaryota > Metazoa > Chordata > Mammalia > Diprotodontia > Potoroidae > Bettongia > Bettongia penicillata. Next base: position 1,062,157 of record JAJHZJ010000468.1, read on the forward strand.
GTGCTTTAAAGTTTACAATGTAACACTATTTTGAACAATTGAATATTGTAACATTTTATCCTCACAACAGCCCCAGGAGGTAGGTGCTACGGAAAGTGACTTAATCAGGGCCATACAGCTAGTGTCTGAGCCTGGACTGGAACTCACATTTGAATGACTCCAACTCCAGAGAAAACAACAAAGATATCCGTTATTAGGATCATAGCAATAATTTGTATTTACGTAATATTTTCTGCAGTTAGCCCAGAGAAGTACAGGATCTCACTACTGAAGGATTACAGTGAACAACCACTATTTTTTTAATTTGTGCTTTCTCAATAGAAAAAAAGGAGATAACAGAGAAAGGTTACCTGCCTAAAATTTCAAGGGGTAAATGGTTCCTCCAATAGAGTGAGCTTCCTGAGGGCTGCGTTTCTCATTTTTGTCTTTGTATTTCTAGAACATAGCATAGCACTTTTGCACATATAGGATTCTAATAAATACTCGTTGAAACTGAATTCACGTTCAAGGTAGAAACAGAATCCAAGTCTCCCTCCTCCTAACAAATTGCCCACTCGTTTAGAAAAGAGATACTGGACCTCTGCTGAAAATGAGGCTGAAACTTGTCGGGCTCATATTCGGGATTGGGAAGATGCAAATGTTTTCTTCTTCAGATTTCCTGTAGGGAGTAACTAACCACAAACTATTAATGGAACCAGAGAGTTTTACTTCTTTAAATAGGGGCAGAGGAGGGGGTAGGGACCATATGATCAAAAGACAGCGGGAGATTTGTTCAGATTGCAGCAAAGCAGGCCTAGAGCGGGGGTGAGGAGAGGACCCCTCTCACCAAGGGCAGGTCTCAGTGGCCATGCCCTGGCCCTGCCCAAGACCGACAGAAATTGGAGATCAGACTTCACTTATTAATTTAAGGAAGGGGGAAAAGTCCCAAATGCCACAGGCACATTCCTTAAAAGAATTTTTTAAAAAGGGGGGGGTGTTTTCTGAGAAAATATTGGCACTTGAACTTTCATTCTCTAAATGAAGACAAGTCCAATTTTCCAATTAGGCCGTGTGATAGGCAAGATGCCATGTGCAGACCGAGAGGGCAGCCTCGACGCGGCATTTTAACCACATTTCTCATGACTGCGGCGGCCTCTCCATAGCTAGCAGCTGAGGGGGCCACTTTCCCATGCCGTCAGGGGTGAGAAGGTGACGACTTAAGTATTGTGGCAGTTGTTTTTCACACAAGAATCCAGCTCGCTGCAGCTCACTTGAAAGAACTGAACCCCTTGAAAGGAAAGGGACCCCGCCCCCTCCCCGCCCCCAGCGCCCCTCCCCGGCCCCGGTGCCCCTGCAAACCCCCCTCCCCCGCTTCATTAAACGCTCGGCTCGCTCCTTGAGTGGGCAGCTCAGTTTAACCCGCCATTGATCCGGACAACTGGCAACAGTAATTGGGCACAGGGCCTTTTTTTGAGAGTCGCTCAGTCGGTAAATGAAACTTCAGCTCCCTTGTGATGCCCCGTGTGTGGGGGAAGCTGCGGGCTGGGGTGCAAAGGCCACGGCCGCCCGGCCCCAGCGGCAGCTGCTCTTTCACAGCTCGCCCTCCCCTCCGCTTCCCAGTGCGCGGCCGAGGCGGCTGCAGCACGCGGGAAGGAGGGCTGCTGGTTGCCTGGAGCCCCCCGGGGCCCGGCTCCCACCGTCCCTGCATCCCACCGAGTGACGGGTGCCGCCTGCCTGCGGCCGCCGAGCCGCAAAGGTGCGGAGGTGGGGAGGGAGGTGGATGTGTATGAACACAGGCTAGAGGCTACCGATGGCCCCTAGGCAAGTGGAAGGGGTGATGGTGGGGAAGCTTCATCAGACCTTAACTTCGGTTCTTCCTCACCGTCTTCATCTCCGTGCACAGTGCCAAAGGGCATCTTTAGGGTGAATGAATAAAATGGGTTCAGGATCTTCTTTCTAAAGCAGGGTTCTTAATTAGCCTGTTTGTGTGTCATAGACCCCTCTGGCATTCTAGTGAAGCCTCTGTGCACCCCTTCTTAGAATTTTTAAAAAATAATAATTGAAGAAAATGCTAAATTTCAGTTCGAGGTTAATGAAAATACAGTATGTAATTACCTCCTCCCCTCTCCAGGGTTAGGACCCCTGCTTGTCGGGCTATAATTACAGTGGGATCAGTAATCCCAATTCTAAACCTGGGATCATATAATCTACTCCAAATCCTTCATTTTTTCAGACAAGGAAACGGAACCCCAGAAAGGTAAAATAAGTAGCTTCAGGTCATTGATTACTGCAATAGTTTGGATTCTTAAGAATTATAGAGCCATAGAATTAACAATAACCCCCACTGGCTCTTAATCACCTACTAAGTGCAAAGCGCTGTGCTAGTTAATACTTATAACTGGGGGAAGTAGAAAGAGAATGAATACAGTTAATATACTGAAAATCATGGGTCATAGAATTGGAAGGAAAAAGAGTTTTCATTTGACAATGAGCCAGGTGAAGCCCTGAAAACTGGTCACTTGCCCACATGTCATTTGGCCCAGAACAGCATCCAGGTCTCTTCAGTCTTAAGGAAGACTCTTTGAAGCAGGTGTCTTCTATTTTCCTTTTTTCCTTATTTGGTGACTGGTGGACACATTGCTATTTGATGTGGGGCACCTGCTTGGATGTTCTGCTAATTAAAAGAGGGGCTCTGCAGTCTCCTACAGAGTTTGAGGACTTGAGGAAAACCTGACACCCAAAGGAAACACAGTGTGCAATTACAGCAACCCATAAGGCATGCTTCCAGCTGGAGAAGAATTGCTTAGCCCTCATTCGTCCAAGGTTTGGGCTAGATCTCAACAAGCATCAACCGAAAGTTGTGTTAATAAAGGCAGGAAGTGAGGCAAGGAAGGTATCCTTGCTATATAGCATTGGGCATTTTATCTGATACCAGCTTAGAAACATAACCTGCAATCATGATATTCAAAGTACACAGGTTCTGATTATTTGTCCTGGTATGACACCATTAGAAGACTTTATAGACCTGAACTGCCCAGTTAAGCTTTGGAATTCCTGCTTACTACAAAATGCTTCATTAAATTAATTTGCCTCCCTATGACTTATGAGAGATCTTTCACTCCCATCTTTTTCACTGGCATGTTTTCATCATGGCTGGTAAAAGGACACACCTGATATAATAATGAGGACTTAACATATACTGGAGAATTCTAAGTTGGGTCTCCCCAGCAACCTAACACATTTTAGGTGATTTTTTTTTTTTTTGGATAGGCATTTCTTTTTTCCCCCCCACATTCATCATGTTGTGCAAGAAAAAACAGAACAAAAGGAAAAATAAAACAAAGAAATAAAAATATTATCCTTCAAGCTGCATATGGACTCTATCAGTTCTTTCTCTGGATATGGATCGCATTTTTCCATCATGAGTGCTTTGGAATTGTCTTGGATCATTGTATAGCTGAGAAGAGCTAAGTCAATTATAGTTGATCATCACACAGTGTGGCTGTTTCTGTGTATAATGTTTTCCCTGTTCTAATGCACTGATCTTAAAGCACTAGAAGTTATAGATTTTTGTGACACTCCTCTCATGAATTCCCTCCTGATTCACTGGCTTCTCCTACTTTATTTGTTGCTTTTCATCTTCTAACTCTTCATATGAGAGTTTCCTCCTAAGGTTCTATCCATGACCCTCTTGTCTTCTGTCTGCACTCTCACACCCTTTTTATCTCATCTACTTCCATAGTCTCTGTAATGAACTCTGTGTGTGACACCCAAATCTTCCCATCCGTTCCCGATCAATTTCTGAGCTCCAGTGCTATATTTTCAACTGACTGCCTCAAATTTTCCTGGAGCATTTTGACAGCATGATACCTCTGGGGCCATCACCTTTTATCTTATATTTGTGTAAATGTCACATCTCCTGTACTAAGTTGTGAGCTTCTTGAGATCAGGGACTATGTCATTTTTTTCATCTTTGTATCCCTAGTTCCCATTACAGAAGCTTGCAAATAGTACAGGCTTAATAAATGTCTATTGAATTAAATTGCCTGTTGGATATCATCCCCCTGAAGGTTCTACTATCTGAACACATCTTCCTCCCAACACTCTCACCCTTTCCCTTACCTTCTCCATTTAGAAAAAAAAAATTCAGCCTTTTTTGATTCTTCCATCTCCTTTACTTAGCAAGTCCAATCAGTCAGTTGCTATGTCCTGTTGAATCTACTTCCATAATACCTCACATCCATGAATAAATGAATGAATGAAAAAAGCATTTATCAAGCACTTACTGTGTGCCGAACACTGTGTTAATACAAATAGATAATAATAGGGACACCGAGGCCTTCGTATATGATAGTAGGAGACAAGATATAGTAAGCTTCAACTGCAAGTCAAATGGAGAGGTCCAGCAGTCCTTAGTGTGCAATGATAAAGTAGATGGTGATGTATCTTACTATTGTTATTTCCACTGATAAAACCATATCCATTGAACCACTTAACTATGTCAATGAATTTAGACTTTTTCGGGTCCTAAGAAGGAAGCAGGAGTTATAGCACCTGTAGAATTCTCATACTTCCTCAAGGGTTGTTCCTGTGCATGATGATTGCAGACATTGGGTTGGAAAGGAGTGTGGGGGGGTGGGGAGGTGGGGCAGGGGTTGCTTCTATTACCAGAGTTCTTGGGCTTGCCTTTGGTGGCTGTTTATTAATATTTTATTTTGGTGGCAGGGACTCTTTGTTACCTCATTTGGGGTTTTCTTGGTAAAGACACTGGAATGGTTTGTCATTTCCTTCTCCAGTTCATTTTACAGATGAAGAAACTGAGGCTAATAGGGTTAAGTGATTTGCTGTGGGTCATACCCAGTAAGGATCTAAGGCTAGATTTGAACACAGGTCTAACTCCAGGCCTGGTGCTCTATCCACTGGGCCACCTAGTTGCCTCCATAGAGGATGTTTACCTGGATAGCTTCAGGAACTACAACAGAAAGCCCTTTGTCCTTCCCTTGCTATTTCAGCTAGGCTGGCTTGTTTGCCCTGTCAGTGATAGTTGAGGACCTCACCAGGGGTTGGTGGTGTTGATGATAGTGGAGTTATCATCTTCACAAAGGGTGCTTCCTGGACAGCACCTTTGACTGAATTCAAACTTCACAGAACAAATCCCCTTAATTAAAGGATTTGTTCTGTAAACTTGGACTCAGTCAAAAAAGTCACACCCAAGGACTACATGTGGCCTGAAGGCTGCAGATTCTCCACCCCTGCTTTAGACATTTACAGACTTTGTGATTCTGGATATGTCCCTTAACCTTTCTGTGCCTCAGTTTCCTCATCTATAAAATGAGGAGGGGTCAGAATCAATGGCATATAAGGGCCCTTCCAACTCCAAATCGATTATCTTATGAAATAAGATGACCTGTTTTCTGTAAACAAGACCCGTAGTTTCCCACTTCATACTATTCCCTACACCTGGAATGGTTTTTCCCCATCGACCTGCTGATTGTCTGGTTATCCTTCATGGCCAAATTTAAATTCAATGAAGCCTTCCCTGATTGTCTAACTCCAGTGGAAAAAGGACCCAAGGAAAGACCCAAAGAAGAGGCGGCCAAAAGCCAAGCACAATTATCATGAAAGGAAACCTGTCAGCCTTGGCCTTACCCACCTCTACCGTAGCCTATCAGTCATCTACATCGTATCAACCAACAAGCTTTAAGAACCTCCTCATGGCAAGCAATGCAAGTCAGTTTAAAGGATGCTTTCCTCCTAACAGCTAGACTGTGGTAAGCTGCTCTGAGGCAACTGAAGCTTTCAAGGGGTTTGGATGAGGAGGAAGAGGTTGATAGGACTAGGCAAGTCATCACAGTGGAGGTGACTGAGGGGGCAGAGAGCAGCAAAAAAGACTTGTTTGCCAGTAGGGTCAGAGGAAGAGGAGGCAGGAGATGGGACAGCACATAGCAAAGCAGGTAAGAGGTCACTCTCTCCCTTACCAATGGTCTCCCTGCTTTAAATCTCTCCCTTCTTTGAGTCATACTCCACTAAACTCACCAAGCACATTTCTCACCCTATTACTTCCTTACTCAATCAATTCCAATGGCTCCCATTGCCTTCTATGACTTTTTATTTTAAAGTCCTTCACAACCTGGCCCCATCCTACCTTTCCAACCATATGATATAGTACTCCCCTTCCTGCACTCTACAGTCCCACCGAACTGGCCTCCTTGATCCTCACACACACAACTCCATCTCCCACCTCAGCGACTTTGCTCTGGCTGTGCCCCAAACCTGGTATTCACTTCACCTCTGCTTTCTTATTAGAGACTCTTATTTCCTTCAAAATTCTGTTCAAAGCATCGCCTTCTACAGATATTTCTCTTAATCCCTTCAACAGCTACTGACATCCACTTCCCACAGAACTTATTCTGTGTATACTTATATATTGTTTCCTCTGATTGGACACAAGATCCTCCATGGCAGGGACCACTGTCTTTTTTTCTTTGTCTCCACAGAAGCTAATGTAATGCTTGGCAAATAGCAAGTGATTAATAAGTGCTTTTTTATTGATATTATCTTCATATATTTTATGTCCCTTTAAATTCTTCTTATATTTATCTGTATACGTCTTATCTCTCCCTGCTAGATTATTTGCTACAAGGGCAATGAATACATTGGTTATATTTTTAACCTCTCTTCCCCAGTCCCAAGCACCATCCTTTGCACATGGCAAGCACTTAAAGAATACTTGTTGAATGACTGTGATGAAATAAGTGATGTTATATGTATTATTTACTGAAGCTTCCTCAAGTCCCTGCCACAGGACCACCTTCTGGATGATCATAGTTGAACTTGTGACCCCGGGGAAGTCACTTGATCTCTGGGGATCTGGGTGATAAGCTTTAAAAAGGCAGCAGCTGTGCAACCAGCAAAGAAGGTTCACAACTGCACATAGTAGGGAATTACCACTCCCTATCCCCACCCTAGACGCTGGAAATTGGAAGCTGGTCAGAGAGTGTAACCAAATGCAGAGCAAGGGGTCATCTAGTTTCTGTTTGTGACCTGTGAAAACAGAGACAAATGATTAATTAAAAGGGCTATGTGAAAGAATAATGTGTTAACATAAAAGTCTTTGAGATGAGGGAGTGCTTAGTGGGACCACCCTGTGAGGGTTCATGTAAATATCCTTGGGCAAATCAAAGGGTGCGTTTTAGGCTAGTGAGGTAGGTCCTTAGAAGTTTGGGGTGCTTCTTTGGAGGAAATTTCATTTGGAGGAAATGAAATTTGAGAAAGACAGTGTATAAGAAGAAATTATTCCCAGCCAATAACCTACCCAGAAGATGCAAATGCTTTGGATTCTAGTAAAGATCCTCACAGCACGATTCTAACATTGGTACGGGGGGAGGGGGGGTGAAGAAAGCCTCACAAGGTGTTACATATCTAACTGGCAGAAGACTAAACTCCAGGAGATTCACCACAGGGTAGAGTGCCCAGGGTGTGTGCGACACAGGCGTGGGGTGGCAGAGAGCTGCAACATATCTCTGTGATGCACTTCCTCATCTGCAAAATGAAGATAATAAAATCCAAACCTATATCGGTTTACTGTAAAAATCAAATAAAGAATAGAAAGTCACTTTGTAACTAGGAAACCCTGTACCTTGTAAATGCATAAAGAGGTATCGTTCTTTCTTTTTCATTTTTTTTAACTTTATACTTGACAAATGTCTGCAGGAACATTTCAATTGACAAAGAATAGGAAGAGAAAGTTGTATAGAAAGGCATGACTGTTATATACAGTGTGTGTGTGTGTGTGTGTGTGTGTGTGTGTGGACACAGCAGTACTTACACTCTTGTTAGGCGAAGGCCAGACTCAGGCGAGGGCCAGACTCAGGGGAAGGCCAGGCTCAGGCGAAGGCCAGACTCAGGCGAGGGCCAGACTCAGGCGAGGGCCAGACTCAGGCGAGGGCCGGACTCAGGCGAGGGCCGGACTCAGGGGAAGGCCGGACTCAGGCGAAGGCCAGGCTCAGGGGAAGGCCAGGCTCAGGCGAAGGCCAGGCTCAGGCGAAGGCCGGGCTCAGGCGAAGGCCAGACTCAGGTGAAGGCCAGACTCAGGTGAAGGCCAGACTCAGGTGAAGGCCAGACTCAGGCGAAGGCCAGACTCAGGCAGGTACCGTTAGTTCAACCACACTGTTGGGAAGAAATGAAGACACTGAAAAGTAAATAAAAGGAGTTTCACTTACCCCTAATATAGAAGGGATAGTCAACAAGGGTATAGTAGCACTTGTCTCAGTAGGGAAATATTCACTGTGTGCTGACCACAAACTGATCAGCTGGGTGTGAGTGAGAAGAGTCCTGTAGTCTTCCACCAAACCTGAAGGACTTATACTCCATGTGGGTGGGTGTTTTTATGCCCTTAGTTGACTAGCAAAACAAAATAAAGATAGAGATGGCTTAAGCCTTGCTCTATCCCTAAGGCCAGTCAAGTCCAGATTTTGTCCCTTTTTAGGGAAAATGTAGCCTAACCCATGGTGAGGAAAAATGGAAAACCTTGCCAGGTAATGATCTTGTTACAACGACCTTGCCTGTCTGCGCCCACTTTTGAATTTTATTTTGTATGTTTTTAATGCTTTATGTAGCGGTGATCCTCTTCAAGAATGAAAGATATACAACAAAGCATTATTGATGCTTTTCCCCTTTCTTTTATTTCTGTATCACTATGACTGTACTCCCTGTCTAGAACTCTCCTACCCACCCCCCATCCCAAATGAAAATTCTCCACTGTAATGAATAGCATTCAAGTAAAACAAATTCACACATTGCCATTGTCTGAAAATGTCTATCTCCCTCTACACTCTAGCCCATCCTGTCTTGGTAAAGAGGTGGGAGTCACTATCATTATTTCTAAGATTGGTTTCTCCAATGGTGAATAGGATTTTCAGGAAGTCTTTAATTAAAGAGGCAGGCTCTGGAAGAGAAGTGAGGCTGGTGACTTTGCACAGCCCTCCTTCTCTCAAAACAAGTCAAGTGCAAGTCATGTCATCATTTCTCTGATGGCATGGTCTTCTTTGGCAACGAAGGATGAACACCATCCTGTGAACAGATGCAGCTGGCTGAATGCTAGCTGGGTACCTCACCTCCTCCTCTTCTGTCTGCCTCTCCCTTCCCTTCCTTCTCCTCTCCAAAGGAAGGTAAATTTGGATGGCCAAAAGTTGCCCAGTTGACCTGGGTTTTACTGCCTCCTTTCCTCTTCCCTTTCCTCTCTTCTTCCCCTCCCCTCCCCTCCCCTCCCTTACCCTGCCCTCCCCTTTCCTCCCTTCTGCTCTCCTCTCCCCTTGTCCTGTCCTGTCCCTTGTCCTCTCCCAAAACCTTAAACCTACTACACTCTGAAACTGGGACTCTAAGGGATCCCTGCCAAGGGCTCCTGGTCCCCCTTAGCTTTAGAATGATTATCAACAGTAACTGTTGCTGTTTCCCCCCCAGCCCGATGTCTTTGTTTTTCTTGACCTCATTAAAGGGGCCATGCCCTGGCTACTTCTTAAACAGGCCTATTCAATGAATGGGTGTTGCCTCACCTTAAGTGAGTACCTGCAAAGACCTTGGCCTAAAGGGTTCATGGTCTCCCAGTGCATCCTGGGTCATCTCCAGTCATCCTGAGGAATATCAGGTCACTACATTCAAATGGCTTTGGAGGACAAGTGAGGTTGATGACCTGCACTGCCCTCCCTCACTCAAAACAAAGTCAAGAACAAGTCATGTCATCATTTCTCTGATGGTATGGTCTTCTTTGGCAATGAAGGACGAACAAGAATTTAAGAGGTAACTTTATAAAGAGCTGTAATATATTCATATATCATACACCTATGTATGCACTTAAATATTATATATTATATTGTACAATATTATATATTGTGTGTATGTGTGTACAAATACACACACATATACATATAATTACCTTGTCCATAGAATAATGATTGTTTCAAGATAGCGTAGCACTGAAATGACTTTGGTGCTGCTCCTTATGTCATCCAAGTGCTCAGGGAAAATAAGATTGATTAGAAATCTCACTGTGCTTCTTATATAAAAAGAAAATAATCCTATTGAGAAGCCTCTCTTTTGTGCATTGATCACTTATCTTCGTCAAGTACATGACTGAGCAAACAAGGGCAATGATTTCCTCATAGGCCACTATCTTTCTCCAGTTTGCTCTGTAGGTACAAGACAGTTGTGGAGGATTTGGTTGAGTATGACAAAGGACAGAGGACCAGGAACTAACTGCCAAGTTATAATCCTACCTCCCATGAAAAGTCCTCTCTATAATATGCCCTATTGAATGACCCCTAGCCAAGCACAATAATCATGAAGGTAAATCTGCAAGACAGGTTCTGGATACAACTGCATTGAGGAGATCAGTCATTCATAACTTAATGAGTCAGCTGAGTGAATGCTTTCCTCTTATAACAACTCAGCTTAGGTAAGCTGCACTAAGGCCATGGGAGTTTTGGTGAGGTTGGCAATGGAGAAGAGAGAACAGGGAGGAAAGAGGAAAAAGATAACTTTGGAACAGGGAGCACTGCACCAGATGTGTCCAGGGAGGCAGAGGGCAATGTGGCAGAGGCATTTAGGCATTGGTTGCCAGTTAGAGGAAAGAAGGTGTAGGATATGGAGAAGGAAAAAGATTCATAGAAAGGGAGATAAGAGAACACTAAGAAGAATGTTACTTTCTAATTTTGAGAGGTTCTTTTTCTGTATATCTGCCTTGTTTTCTCTGCTAGATTATAGGTTCTTAATAATTAGAGGTAGCATGGGGATAGAAATCATAAGATTTGAGTTCAAATCCCATTTCTGACCAGGCAACTTTCTAAGGTTATGAATTTTGGAAAAGTACTTACTGGTAAAGGAAACTTCCTGGTTTAGTACTTACCTATGTCAATGAAATCAGAGTTCCAGGTGTTTTATCTTATCCAATTTTTACCAAGATCCAGCCTTGGAATTATACAATTTAGTCATGGAACAATAGTAGAGTCTTGGCAAAAGGCCATCCTGAGGGGAAGGAAGATGACTTTTCAGACACTTAAATATTGTAACAAAAGCTATTGTCTTTTAAATGGGTTTAAAAAAATATATTAACCACCCCCAAAACCAAACCATTCCTTAATTCAGTTAAATTTGATAAAATTTTTGCCAAGAGCTGTGCAAGAATATATATGAGAAAGTGATTGGTGTATATGAGAATTCTAAACAAATAAGGCCACAACAGCTCAAAGTTGGGAAATGGGTTGTTTTTGTCTGATAAAAGTGGGGGCTGGGATCAAGGACAAAGTAGCATTTGAGTTGGGCCTGAAAAGGTGGTAAAATATTAGTAGGCAAAGAAGGGATCAATTTATCTCTTTAACTCTGATGTCTAACTCGCTCTGGTTATAACTTATGCTTTGTACATTTGTATCTAGATATCTAAGGCTATGTTAGACTATGCCCAACTTTCCTCTCTTTTTTTTTTTTATTGTAAGTGATAAAATGGAGTGGTCATTTCTGTCTAAAAGTCAAACACTACTTTTAGTGTTTGGTGGTATTGGAATAAATGTATTATACAAATATAATAGGATACTGTTGTGCTATAAGAAATGAGACTTTTGTGAACCAGAAGAATGGTTTATGTGTAGAATCAGTATTATAAAAATTTAGCAAATATGAATTATTTTGGAAGAATTCTGATCAACCTAATGATCGTCCACAACTCTAGAGGAATGATTGAGAAGACCACTGCCCATTTCATGACAGAGAAATGAGGGACTTACATATACAATGAGAAATGCATTTTTATTTGTGACCAGTGTGGGAATATATTTTGCTTGACTGTGCTTATGGGATATAATAATCCTTTCCTTTCCTTTCTTTCCTTTCTTTCCTTCCTTCCTCTTCCTAACTTTCTTTGGGTGGGGAGAGGTACAAAGAATGACAAACAGACCATGAGCTATCTTCTGCCCAATCAGTTCATCTGGCTTATGTAAGAAACGTCTCCTTTCACCTGGTGCGATGAGCTGTCATCCCGGTGTCTTGGTAGATGTAGTTACTGAGCCACTATCAGTGAACTCTGAAAGAGCATGGAGAGGAAGAACACTTTTGCAAGACCAGGAAAAGGCAGATGTCCTGATTTTCAAAAAAGAAAAGAGAATGAGTGAGTCCATAAAGTACAGGCCAACGAATTTGACTTTGATTCTTGTTAAAATTCTGGAATGTATTATTATCAAAGTTCCAGCTAGAAAAGGAAGTAGTGATCACAGAGTAATAGTTTCAAGGCTAATTAAATTGTAATAACTTAATTTCCCTTTGTTGACAAATTTACTACACTGGCAGATCAGAGTATACCATAGATACAATTTCCCTAGATACTAGCACAAAGTTCTCTTGCTGTCCTTGTTATAGTAGTGCTGTCCTTGAAGTAATAGATTAAATGATAACATACTTAAGATTCAAAACTGCTTGAATGTCTAGACTCAAATGAAAGTCACGAATGGCTCCATGTCAACTTGGTGTAAGGCTCTAAAGTAAAGTTTCAGGGATTTGTGCTTGACCCTGTATTATTTAATATTTTTATTGACAGTTTTGCTCAACAGTTCTCAAAGTGTAGTCCATAGACCATTGAGAGTCTCTGATATTCTTTTAAGGGGTCTGTGAAGTAAAAACTATTTTTATAATAATACCAAGGCATTATTTGATTATTAAGTATTTTTCCCTTTCCAACTTTACATATCTGTGAGACACCAGAATTTCTTCATTTCTTTCAACTAAGGCAATATATCACAACAGACTGAATGAAGAAGAAAATATGAAAATCCAGCTATTTTTTATTAATCCTGATATTAAAAGGATTTGTAAAAATAAGTAAAACAATGCCACTCTTCCCACTCATTTTTCTGAAAATATAGTGATTTTTCATTGAAAATGTCGTGATTTTTCATTGAAAATGTCATTTATGTTACAGTGTAATGGGTTTAATATTGTTATATTCAAAGGAATTAATATTTTAATATTAATATTAAAGCAAACATTTGTCAGTTTTCATTTCTAATATGACAAATATTGCAAGATATAACCCACATAAACCAAAGTTCTTTTGTTTCCTTCATCATTTTTCAGAGTGTAAATGGGCCCCAAAACTTTGAGAATTGCTAGCTTAGACAAAAGAAAAGAGGGTTTGCTTGTCAGATTTGCAGATAGTATAATTTTAACAAGCTAGTCAACTCACTAGATGACAGAAACAGAATCCAAAAAGATTTCAACTGGTTAGAATTCTGGGCATAGTAAGATAAAATGTCATGTGGAAAAAGGAAAAGTCTTATGCTAGAATTTTTAGCTCAAACTTTTATTAGCTTGCCTGAAAACAATCTACAAACTTCATATGATTCAACAATGTGACGTAGTAGCCAGAGAAGCTAATGCAACCTTGGACTGTATAAACAGTAAATAGTCTTCAATACTGGGTGGGTGATACTTCCCACCCACCCTCTGCTCTGCTCTAGTCAGACAATATATGGAATATGATCTCTAGTTCTGAATGTTATACTTTAGGAAAGCCTTTGATAAGGACTTCTATTCCTACATATAAGCCTAGAATCTGCCAGTTCTCTGTGCGCAGAAGACATTGGTAATAGGGAGGGAAAATGGTAGGATTCCAGGCAATATAGATCTAGATTGTATTCCTACAGGAACAATCAGCCTCACTCTGACAAAAAAAGAAGTCTAACTCAGGAAGTAAAGCTGGAAATAGGAATAAACAGAAGACATCAATGATTTAAGAAACTGTATGGATCCAGCACCATCTAGGACACAAGCCTTGAGGAAGATAGTAACTCTCCAGTGCCAAAGGGCAGAACCTCAGATGAAGTTATAGTTTGCTCACAAAGTCTATTAGAATTCCTTGAAAATGTGAAACAAGCGATGCAAAAACAGTATTATAAATTAAATGAGAGCTTGAGAGGAAATAATTGAAAGGAAAATAAACAGTTTAAGGTAGAAAGTGCAAAATCTTACTTAAGTAACATTCCAAGAAAATTAAAGTTATCAAACAAATCAATGACAGATAAAAAAGGACCTACTTATGCAAAAATATTTATAGCAACTCTTTTTTGGTTAAAAGAATTGGAAATTGAAGTGATACCCATCAACTGGGGAATGGACTGACAAGCTGTGGCATATGATTGTGATGGGATACTATTGTGCTATAAGAAATGATGAGCAGGATGGTTTCAGAAAAATCTGAGAAGATTTATATGAACTGATACAAAGTTAAGTGAGCAGAACCAGGAGAACATTATCAACTTTGATAGACTTATTTCCAGCAATAAAATGATTCGAGACAATTCTGAAGGACTTATGATGAAAAATGTCATCTACTTCCAGAGAAAGAACTGATGGAGTCCAAATACAGACTGAAGCATACTTTTTTTTTTTTTTTAACTTTTTTTGATTTGGGCTTTCTTTAGCATCATGGCAAATATGGAAATATTTTGCATGACTGAACATGTGTAATATATATAAAATAGTTTGCCATCTGAAAATTTGGAATGCAAATTTTAAAAAATATTTTAAAGTGTTATTATATGTAATTGGAAAAAATAAAATTTAAGAATTTTCACTTGAACAAAAAAAAGTATTCCATTAGAAACAAATAAATTCCATTCTGCCCTCTATGCTCTCTCTAGGGATGGAACTCTGTATGGTTTAAAAAATTTTTTTAAATGGCATTAATGGGTACCCTAAGGCAAGGCTTCTTAAACTTTTTCCACTCGTGACCTTTTTTTGCAGCATTCCTGGTTGCTTGTCCTGAGGGCATGCACAGTGCAAAGTGCGCATGCTTTGTGCTCAGAACCAAGGCTGTGGTGAAGTTGCATGGTGCAACATGGCAAGCACTGCCAGAAACACCTCAGATTCATTACGTTTGATTTTTAATCAATTTTTGCTTGTTGCATGTTCAGAAACCTTTTATTGTTGCCAAATTTTTCACAACTCTCTGTGGGGTTGCAACCCTAAGTTTAAAAAATACTTCCTTAAGGTTTTTGGAGGGAATCAAATGAGAAAATAGAGGGTAGTTTCATTCTGTTTGGAGTAGAAAAGGAATATATTTGGGAATATGGTGCAAGAAGGACAGTGAAACTTACAATTTCACATAATCAGGGTGTTGTATCTCCAAGGCAACATTCACAGCACTGTTGTTGACTATGAATATGCCTGCATAGATCTCAATCACAAAGTCTAACAGACTCTCCATGTAGAAGGCAAAAGAAAAACATTTATCCGGATACTAGAAAGCCAACTCCCCAAACCAGAAAGCAAAATAAGTTATAATAGCCAAGAAGTCCATACATATTATCACTGCATGTAGCAAAGCCATTCCCAAGTTTCCTCCCCCTCAAAACTGCACCCCTACTGCCCCAAGGCCTTCCCACAAACAAACACTCAAGAGCCTAGCTGTCTACTCGCCTATGTTGTTCCCAGCTGTAACTAGCCTGGCTAATTTGCTCCTACTTCTGCTCCACCCTTCCTGTTTCACTCGTTCAGCAAGCTCCTCCCACTGCATTTGACTTAGGCTTCTATGTAATTTAAGCAAGTCACATGGGTATATTAATGAATGGGAAAGATTTTCCCATTTAAATTATCTTTACAGGTATATGTGTGTGTGGGATGGGGTGGGGGTGGGGATAATACCATAGAGAAAGGGGCAGGGAAAACAGACATCACATGAATCTCACTTTCATCTGAATTGGACAAAGGAGAGTTGAACACAGACAAAGAATTTGGTGCAGAAACATAATTAAACTCAACAGGGAAATGCATGGGAACATGGCAAGAGGAAGAGAGGTTAAGAAGTGTTAATTATATGCAAAACAAACATTGTGGAGGGCAGAGTGTGAAGAGGGGTTTTAAGGACAGAAAGAAAGGGTAAGAATTTGTCCTTGCTGACGGGAAGGGGAGAAATGGAAAAGAAACATACTGATTACTTCAATGAGCATACTTCTTTTATTTCACTTCATTATTCTGTGTAAAATGGAAGGCAGGGGCTAAGGAGAGGTAAAATGATAAGAGGATACAGTGGAGGGATATATACAATAAACTGTCAATAATAATGAATGTGACTGGGATGAATTCACCTATAAAATGGAAGAAGATAGCAGAATGGATTGGAAAATAGACATCCAAGAATGTATTTATCATAAAACATCTGAAGCATAAAATCCATGCAGAATTAAAATAAAGAGACACAACAGGACTTATGCTTCAAATAACTGTAAAACATAGGTAGCAATCCTGAGTTCAGATAAGAAAATAGTTTTGTTTTTTTTTTAAAAAAGGACACTTAAGTAAGATAAACAAGAAAACATCATTTTTAAAGGCACCATAGACAATGAATGAATACCAATTGTAAATATACCTGTATCTAATGATGTACTATTTAAATATTTAAAGGAATAATTAATCACTTTGAAGGGAGAAATAGGAAGTAAAACTATTATAGTTGGGGACCTAATGTGCCTTTTTCAAATTCAAACAAATTGAATAAATATGTGAACATCAAGGAGTTAAAAACTTTACTAGGATTTTTGAAAAGTTAGATATAAAAGCTCCCTGATGATTACTAAATGAGAACAGAAAGAAATAGACATATTTCTCATCAGGGCATGACTCTTTTAGGAAAACTCACCATTTATTAGGGCATAGAAATCATATAAACAAATGAAGAATAGCATACTTTACTGACCACAGTGAAACAAAAATAATATTCAGTAAAGGGCCTTGGAGGAGATGACTAAAAATTAATTTGAGATGAAATATTTTAATTCTAAAGAATTGATAGTTCAAAGAACAAAGCACAGGAAAAATAGATAATTTCATCCAAAAAGTAAAAATAATGAGACAGCATAGAACCTTTAAGATATGCTAAAGCAGTCCTTAAGGGAAAGAAAAACCCTCATTCTAAACATAGCACAACAAAAAATAAATGGAAGAAATCAATGGATTAGGCATGCAATAATAACAACACCCTAGAAAACAATACTCTCACAATGTCAACTAAACACCATAATAGAAGCTCTGAAAATCAAAGAAGAAATGAACAAAACCATAAGCAAACATTAAAGATAAATTCTAAATCAATTGAAATGATAAATTCTGCAAAGTAAAATCTACAAAAACTATGAGCTTTTCTTTATATAACCAGCAAAACCAAGTAATACTCAAAAGTTTGGAGATATTCCAAGTTATTGGAGCTATTTTTTCTATTTATTTATCTTACAAATAACTAATAACTGAGGCCATTTTCTTCTGTACTTACACTCTTCTAAATCTCTCAAATCTTCTTTTCTTGATAGTAATTATAATTACAGGTATAGTTGAAGTTACATCAAATTCTTCTACTTTACTTTCCTAAAAATGAAAAAAAAAACCTTTGCCCCTAAATGATTTTATGTTAAAAGGGACCATAAAGGAGAACACCCTGTATAGCAATAGTGAGAGTTTAAATTCTAAACAAACATTTTACAATTCCTGCTGAGGGATGAAAGATAGGGTGAGGGTCTTGGTTTTTGCTGTGACCCTTTGAATATTTCAGTAGATGTTTTGGCAGTGGTTGTAACTGTATTTTGTAAGCAAGCTTTGTTGGGGGGCGGAGTCAAGATGGCGGAGTAGAAAGACTCACGTATGCTAGCTCCGAACCCACAGCCCATGCATTTAATGTAAGAAGAGCTCCCCACAAGTTCTGGATCACTGCAGGGTGTGCAGAAACACAGTGGAAGAGATTTCCGTTCCAGAGAGCCCTGGAGAGCGGTCCCCAGGGTCCGTCGCACCCCGGAAAGCAGAGTCCACCCCAGCGCTGCCCTGGCTGCGCTGATCCGAGCAGGCTTCAGGGATGGTCCCTCCGCCCACAGACGCTACAGGTCAGTGAGAGACACGTCTGAGCTGGCTGAGAGGGGAGCGGGGTGTCTCCGTGACTCGGGCCCCCTCAGGAGGAAGCAGCGGAGGCAGAGGCAGAGGCAGCAGCGGCAGCCCCCAGGACTCCCCAAGCAGGCAGGCAGAATCTTCATTACTGAAGGTCTCTGCATAAAGCCCCTGAGGGAACTGAGCCTGGGAGGTGGCCCTGCCCCCACCCCAGCACCAGAACTAAAGCTCACATTGAATAGCAGTTGCGCCTGCCACGGAAAGCCCATTTGAATCTCAGACTCCAAGCACTAGCTGGGCAGATCTAGGCAGGGGTGGAGAGGAATCTCATAAGTCAAGTAACTAGCTGGGAAAATGCCTAGAAAAGGGAAGAAAAATAAGACTATAGAGAGCTTTTTTGAGCAGATGCAAATGATCCCGACTTTCGGATCTGACAATGATGAGGAAATATTCTTGCCATCAGGGAAAGACATGGAGGGTGGGGCCTCTGTATCCCAGACATCCCAGGGGGTTGTCAGGTGGGCTCAGGCCTTGGAAGAGCTCAAAAAGGATTTTGAAAAGCAAGTTAGACAGGCGGAAGAAAAACTGGGAAGAGAAATGAGAGAGATGCAAGAAAAGTATGAAAAACAGGTCAATACCTTGGTTAAGGAGACCCCAAAAAATGCTGAAGAAAATAACACCTTGAAAACTAGGCTCACTCAATTGGCAAAAGAAGTTCAAAAAACCAATGAGGAGAAGAATGCTTTCAAAAGCAGAATTAGCCAAATGGAAAAAGAGGTTCAAAAGCTCACTGAAGAGAATAGTTCTCTCGAAATTAGAATGGAACAGATGGAGGCTAATGACTTTCTGAGAAACCAAGAAAACACCAAACAAAACCAAAAGAATGAAAAAATGGAAGAGAATGTGAAATATCTCATGGGAAAAACAACTGACCTGGAAAATAGATCCAGGAGAGACAATTTAAAAATTGTGGGACTACCTGAAAGTCATGATCAAAAAAAGAGCCTAGACATCATCTTCCATGAAATTATCAAGGAAAACTGCCCTGACATTCTACAACCAGAGGGCAAAATAAGTATTGAAAGAATCCATCCATCACCGCCTGAAAGAGATCCAAAAAGAGAAACTCCTAGGAACATTGTGGCCAAATTCCAGAACTCCCAGCTCAAGGAGAAAATCTTGCAAGCCGCTAGAAAGAAACAATTCCAGTACTGTGGAAATACAATCAGGATAACTCAAGATCTAGCAGCTTCTACATTAAGGGATCGAAGGGCGTGGAATAGGATATTCCAGAAGTCAAAGGAACTAGGACTCAAACCAAGAATCACCTACCCAGCAAAACTGAGTATAATACTTCAGGGGAAAATATGGTCTTTCAATGAAACAGAGGACTTTCAAACATTCTTGATGAAAAGACCAGAGCTGAAAAGAAAATCTGACTTCCAAACAGAAGAATGAGAAGAAACATGAAAAAGTAAGCAGCAAAGAGAAGTCAGAAGGGACTTACCAGAAGTGAACTGTTTACATTCCTACATGGAAAGACAATATTTGTAACTCTTAAAACTTTTCAGTATCTGGGTAATTGGTGGGATCACACACACACATGTACACATGTGCACGCACACACACATACACACATGCATGCACATACAGAGACAGAGAGCACAGAGTGAATTGAATAGGATGGGACCATATCTTAAAAGAAATTAAGGTAAATGGTGAGAGAGAAAGGTAGGGGGAGGAAAGAGGGTGAAATGGAATAGGGTAAATTATATGTCATTTAAGAGCAAGCAGGAGACCTTTTAGTGGAGGGAAAAAGAGGAGAGCTGAGGAAAAAAAAAAAAAACCAAGAAGATTACCCTCATCACATTTGACTAAAGGAAGGAATAAAATGCACACTCATTTTGGTATGAAAACCTATCTTACAGTACAGGAAAGTGGGGGAGAATGAGATAAGCAAGGGGCAGGGGGGATGATGGAAGGGAGGGCAAAGGGAGGAGGGAGCAATTTGAAGTCAACACTCGGGGAGGGACAGGATCAAAAGACAGAATAGAAACAATGAGGGGCAGGATAGGATGGAGGGTAATTCAGTTAGTCTTACATAACACGACTATCAGGGAGGTCATTTGCAAAACTACACAGATATGGCCTATACTGAATTGCCTGCCGTCCCAAAGGGAATGGGTGGGGAGGGAGGGATGGGGAGAATTTGGAATTCAAGTTTTAGGAACAACTGTCAAGTATTGTTGTTGCTACTAGGAAATAAGACATACAGTTAATGAGGAATAGAAAGTCATCTGGCCCTACAGGACAAAAGAGAAGAAGGGGACAAGAGAAGGGAGGGATGACAGAAGAGAGGGCAGATTGGAGATAGGGAAAATTAGATTGCTTGGTGTATTGGGGTGGGGGAGGGGAGAAAAGGGGAGAAAAAATTGGAACGCAAAATTTTGTGAAAATTAATGTAAAAAGTTAAATAAATAAAAAATAAAATAAATAAATAAATAAAAAGCTTAGTTGGGAGTGAGGAACTAGAAGGAGCATCATTTTAGTAAGAAGAGAGAAATGGGACACAGATGATTGGTCTTTTTTACTTAGAAGTTATTTTGTTTTTCACTGTCAAGAGAATGATGTGCAAGCATCTGTGGAAAACTCCCAGAGTGGCCACCAACTAGAACATTCATTTACAAAGAATGGGGCAGAAGGGGAATGAAGTAGGAGGGAGTCCACTAAACCAAAGGTTGATGTTTTCATTTGGAAGCCTCCCAGAAACTGACTGAATTCAAAATTTCTCATCATGTTCTTTTGGTAAAATAGTCTTGTATCCCATGTAATTGGGTAGAGAGGTGGGGTATGAAGGGAGGCTGGATGAAATCAGGTAGTAATAACTGATCCAGTCTGGCTGGAGCATAATGTGTAATGGGTAGTAGTAGCTAGCATTTATATAATCTTAAAGGCTGACAAAGCAAATATATTATCTCACTGTTCATCACAACAGCCTGGGGTGGGGGTAGCTACTTTTATTACCCCCATTTTACAGATAAGAAAATTGAGTCTGAGAGAGGTTAAGCAATGTACCCAGTGTCACATAATGTCTGAAGCTGGATTTGAACTCAAGTCTTCCTAATTCCAAGTCTACAACTCTGTCTCCTGTGCCACCTAAAATTATGGAGAACCTTGAAAGTCAGGATATACATATCCTGGCTTATTTGGTTGGCAATGGGAAGCTACTGAATGTTTTTGAGCCGGGGGATAATGTGTCCAGACATGGACATTAGGAAGATTGCTTTGTGGTTAGTGGGAAGGAAGGCTTAGAGAGGGCATACCAAAGACTTGTTTGGAGATTGCTTTGGAAATGCACAAGAATCACATTGACTACTTCTGAAAATACTTAAATGGTGGTTATACAAAGAAATATCCCCAGTGCATTTTTATTTCCTAGCAATAGTCAGTTTCATTTGCCGACAGATGCCAGTCTACTCACAGCTGCCTGCTTTGTTACTCTAGTTCCCATTTCTTTAAGAATGATTTGGGGGACTGGGTGCCAAGATATGTTCCAACTCTATCTATTGACTTCTGTGGTGTTTACTGGATCTTTAATGAAAGATCATATCTTTAAATGTTGCCTGGAGAAAAGTATCTTGTGCTCTTTTATTCACTCATTTGAAATAATTATTGTTATCAAAATCTGAAGGGCATTTTTCTGAAACCACAATGATTCGAAGTCTATATCATATGATTAAATTGCTGGATTGTTTGTTCAAACAGGCAATTTGAGGAGTACGCAGCTTTTTTGGTTTCTAAAGGGTTTGCCTATTTACATGATGATTTCATCACCTTCTAATTCGTTACCTGGAGAGAGGGCAATACCCCATGAAACCTGTGTGTTCAAACTCCTATGTGTAAAACACTAACATGAGACCTCAAATGCAGGCAAATTCATATAGTCTAGCTTCTCTCCCTTCATTTTTTCTCTGAGAATTTCTAACGTGAATACTTATAGGAAATCACTCATTACTGAACCGCACAATCACAGCATTGGAACTTAGATGTGATCTGGCCTTTTCTCATACAGACTTGCCTTCAACCATGCTTTTGACAAGAGACTATCCTACCTGTCTAAATATCTGCAGTAAAGGAGCTTGCTACCTTATTAGGCAGCTCATTTCATTTTCATGCTCTTCTTATTTTTGCAATGTTCTTCATCATAGTAGTCTTGTCATTTCCTTGTTTCTCTATACAACCCAA
This sequence comes from Bettongia penicillata ogilbyi, assembly GCA_023548195.1. Lineage (NCBI taxonomy): Eukaryota > Metazoa > Chordata > Mammalia > Diprotodontia > Potoroidae > Bettongia > Bettongia penicillata. Next base: position 1,084,294 of record JAJHZJ010000468.1, read on the forward strand.
TCATTAGTCTTAATTTTCTCTTCTGGAACTACAAAGAAAACCTCCAGTCTCTCTGACATATTGCAGCCCTTCAAATATTTAAAGACAGATAGCATGCTAACCTCTTCCCTCTTTTTGTCCTCTAGGCTGGACATTCTCAGTTCCTTTTAGGAATGGTGCCTTGTTTGATTCAGTTCCCAGTTCTCTCATCCATTCTCTCTCTGGACACACTATCAAGAAGGATTTATTAAGTACTTACTATGTGTCAGGCACTGTATTAATAAGTACTGAGGGTATCAATACAAGCCAAAAAATAAAAAAGACATTCCCTGCTCTCATGGAGCTTACATTCTAACAGAGGGAAGACAATATATAATAAGGAGGCTGAAAAAGTTTGGGGGGTAGGGAGGTAGGGGGAAAGAAAGGAAAGTATGCAGAATAGGGGCATGGTAGAGAAACTTGTCAGAAGTGCAGCCTAGAGAGACTAGCCTGGGCATCATTTTATTTCTTCTTCTTTTTTAAAAAATTAATTTGTTTTCAGTTTTCAGCAATCACTTCCATAAGTCTTAAACTTTCTACCCATCTCTTCTCCAGATGTCATGCAATCTTATATGGATTCTACACATACATTCTTATTAAACACCTTTTCACATTAGTCATGTTGCATAGCATCATTCTAAAATGGAGTTTTGGAAAGGAATCAACCAGTCTAAGAGAGAAGCCTGGAGATGGGGGGCAAAAGGTACTTCTAACGTGTGTTAAGAGTGAAGTGAACTTCTAGGACTAAGAGGTTTCTACAGCACAGTAGGAGGAGAGTCCAAAATGCAGCCTAGAGAGAATTCTTTTTTGGCTGTTCATTTAACAAATTTTTTTTACTTGTTTTTTATAAAAAATTATTTATTTAGCTTTAGTTTTCAACATTAGTTTTTCTAAGATTTTGAGTTAAAAAATTTCCCTTCCTTCCTCCATTCCCCCTTCTCCAAGACAGCATGCAATCTGATGATATACGGTATACATGTATGGTCATAATAAATACATTGCCATATTAGTCATGTTGTAGAAGAAGAGTTAAAGCAAAAGAAAATAACCATGAGAACGAAAAAACAAAAAACAACACAAGAAAGAGAAAATAGGCTGCTTTGATCCGCAGTCAGACTCCATAGTTCTTTCTCTGGATGTGGACAGCATTTTCCATCATGAGTCTTTCAGAATGGCCTTAGATCCTTGCACTGCTCAAAAGAGCTAAGTCTAACTAAGTCAGTCATCGTACAACGTTACTGTTACTGGTTATAGTGTTCTCCTGGTTCTACTCACTTTACTCAGCATCATTTCATGCAAGTCTTTCCAGGTTTTTCTGAAGTCCTTGGCAGTTTTGTTTTCTTTTTTTAAATTTATGTAAGAAATGCAATGCTAATTCAGATCAGTGCTCCAAGAAGCCTGGTATTCTTTTACAACAGCACACACATTCACAAAGTTTTACTCTCTACCTTCCAAATTTCTGGCTTTCCTCTGAAACTCATTAGGAATTTATCATCTATGAATTAATCTAAACCATTCTGGAAACAGTATTTTCAAAGATGAGACCTGAACGTCTGTAATGTAATGATCTTCCTCACCCATTAATAGACCTCAGGTGAAGTCCACTAAGGAAAGCTTGATTGGAAGGGGCTTGGTTTGTAGGAAAGTGTTAGGGACCCCAGGAGTCTGAGCCTGATCTCTCGGGCCCACAGGCTTATCTGACCAGCAGAGGCCTGTAGGCCTTGGTGAAGTGTAGCTGTAAGCAATGATTGAGGTGGGAGACAAGATAGTAAGAACTCCGTTTATTCAAGCAGTGAGCGGTGCTTTTATCTCTTTTCTGACACCAGTGCCCTAAGTGAACCTATCAGGTAGTAGTTTGCCCTTATAAGGAAGTAATTTACCTTAAGCCAGGACTGCCCAGTGTGGACACATAGCCACAAGAAAGAAAAACATTTTTGGCTTCTTTGTTCTCTGAAAAGCCCAGGAAAATAGCCTTGAGGAAAACAGGGGTGGAACCCTTCCTCCCAGCACCATCTTGTTCATGCCTTACCAGTCTCCCCTCAGTTTACCTGAGTCGTGACTAGTGAATGCCGTCCAAGAGGCTGGGGGTTGGCAATTCCCTTACAGGAAGGCCCACACCTTTTGTTAATCACAAGGGTTGTGCTCTCTGTCTCTGAGAAGTATAGGTGTACTCTGAAGTGAGGTTTTGCTTTGAGGCCTTACTTTTTGAAAGAAGGTTCGTGTACCAGATGAGACTCTAGGCAGCCATTAAGGCTGAAAACCCCAATATTGCTGCTTCTCTCTCTCTGATAACATGTATATATGTAATGATCAGACAGTCCGATCTGTCTGTTGATCTCTGATGTATGTATTGCCTATGGTCAGACAGAAGTCCTGTTTGTTGGTCTTTATGTCTCTGCTTGTATTTTCTCAGTTGGTATATGTAATTAAAGAGGATTGCTGACCCCCTTTTAAGTTGCTTTCCTTAGAAAAGCAGATCCAAGAACCTGTGCTAGCAGGTCATCCTAGATGTGTCAGGGTGCTTGTTTGCTACAACAGCACAGCTGGTGTTCACATCACAAGTTCATAGAGTGGAAGGAGATTATTTGAGGTTCAACTCCCTCCATTTTGTAGATTAGAAAACTGAGGCCAGAGAAATTAAGTGATATTGGTACCAAATGACAGAAATGACTTCGGAAGAGAAAGGCATATTTGGGAAGTAAACAGATTAGTGTCTGAGAAAGCAACATATAGACCAGTGGTCTCAAGACTTTTTGCATGATGTTTTTTTGTAAAAATATCTAAACATTTATCCACAAGGTATATTTATTTATGTATAAATTATATACATGTACTACTATACTAATTATGAATATTGAAAAACTTACATAAAATATAAATTAAAAAGGTTAATTCCTTATAGTCAATAGGGAGACATCGGCTTTAATTTGACTTTAGTCTTAGGGAAATAATTTTTAACAGGTGTGTGGAGAATGATTTGAACAAGGGAGAGTCTTGCTCATGTAAAGACTTTTAGGAACTAGATGGCAAAAGCATGGTGGGGAGGATTTGAGTGAAGATTGATAGAAGAAATAATAGAAGCAATATTGTTATCAGAGAATATTACAAACTAACTGGAGTAAAAAAGGAAATGGATGAAAATTTTGGGAAACAGATAACAAGCCTGGTTTAGTAGCAGAACATGATAGTGACAGATGATGCCAATTATTTGAAAATCCTCTCTAGCAGGCTCTTGCTCTTGACTCAATGCAGAACAATTAATAATTACTTTCTTTAATGAAAATTTTATCTGTCAAAATTTGGAAGAACCAGTGAGGGGAAGTGACATTCCAAATCTGATTCTAAATCTAAATTCTACTATCAACAAGCAAAAATTAGTGGCTAGAGTAGAAATAATGGTATCCTTGGGGAGAAGGGATCAGTCCATGTCAGGAATTTGTAATAGAAGATAGGAAAACTCTGAGTGTGGTCTGATATATATCCATAATTTGAGGAAGATTTCAGATTTTAGAGGAAGAATAAGGTAAATGTCATGAACTAACATTCTCCAGGAAAAGTCAACTTAGGAGAGAGTTGGAACTCTCTATAATGAAACTCTCTAGCCCAAAATGAAAACAATTCTTACAATGGCTTATGAGAAAGATCAATATGGCATGATATTGGCCATCTTTTTTTTTTTTTTAAGAGACATGTACAAAAGATGGAAACAAGGGAAGGTAACAAAAGGATTAATACAAGGTTGTGCATGATGTTCCAGAAATAAGATTTACCAGGGTCCATGCCATGCAGGCTAAATTACTTCTCCCATATAAATCGGTGAAGCTGTTTCCAGACATGATTAATCCAGGAGAGTAGGGTTTAAGCTTGCTACAACTTCCCGGACACTTCGAATGTAAAAAGGTCAGCCCACAACAAATTAATATCCCACTGCCATGGAATTCACCATTATCTTCTTATCTGCAGACGCAATTCTGCATGGAAACAATCTGGGCAGCGTCTTTCAGAGTCAGTGTTAGATCCTAGCTAAATATCCTTTAAGTAAAGTTTTTGTTTGTTTGGGTTATGAGTGTCTCATTTTGATTCCATCCTGAGCCTAAACCAGCATCAAACTAGCCCTAGTCAGTACTGGCCCTCATCATGTGGTCCCATAAGAACAATGTTAAGAATGCGAAGGCTCAGAAATGGGCTGAGGCAGGAAGGGAAGGAGAAAGACAACAAAGAAGCATTTGGGCTTGGGACCACGGGCTCAGCTTCTTGGTGGCTCTGACTCTTAAATTACATAGGAATTGGTGACCTGTATTGATGGAAAATTTCTACACTTGGATTTTCCCACACTGATGAAATCACAGGTCTGAACTAGAAAGAGATTAGGTGCATTACACCTTTGTAATTTAGTGAAGGGCAGCCAGGTGTCACAGTGGATAGAGTGCTGGGCCTGGAGTCAGGAAGATTCATTTTTATGAAATCAAATATGGCCTCAAAAACTGACTAGCTGTGTGACCCTGAGCAAGTCACTTAACCCTATTTGCCTCAGTTAATCTGTAAAACAAGCTAGAGGAAATGGCAAACCACCCCCATATTTTTGTCAAAAAACCTCCAAATGGGGACAAGAAAGGTCAGACACGAAAAATGCCTGAACAACAATGTTTTAGTGAAGCACTTCAGAGAATAATGGACCTAGAACTGGAACGCTGGAAATCAGCCAGTCGAACTCCATATCTATATTTATAGATAGGGAAACTGAGCCTCAGGGAGGTCAAATGACTTTCTCAAAGTGACATAGATATCTGAGATAAGATTTGACTTCAGGTCTCCTGCCATTTAGCCACACCTCCATGAATAGTGGATCCTGACCTCCAACGTATTAATACTTGCCAATTTTGTGTCATCTGAAAATTTGATAAACATGCTATATCTATGCCATTCTCCAAATCTTTCATAAAACTTAGCACAGTGTCTGGCACATAGTAGGCACTTGCAGCACTAACACAATATTCACAGCACCTACGGCAGCCATGACTATGCTGGCACAATTCTGAATCATCCAATACAATAGACTGCACATGGAAGACAGAACCAAAACATATATTCAGATACCAGAAAGCTAAATCCATCATAGTAACAAAGAAGCAGGCCCCCCTAAAAAAAAAATCACAAACAAGCTCTCTCACTAAGCCTACCCAGCGGCCTGCATCTTTCCTAGCTCTGACTGCTCTGTGACTAACTTCCTCTCAGCTCTGCTCAAGCTCCTCCTACCATGGGCTCCATGTGACAAGATTTCCATGTGACCCAAGCAGGTCACATGGGACTATTAATGAATGGGAAAGATCTCATATAAATTATCATTATAGCACTTAATAAATGCTGATTGATTAGCATAAGGCTAAACACATCCCTGGGGCATCCTGCTAGTCAAGTTGACATCAAACTATTAATAACTGTTCATCTAGTTCTGAATCTCAATGCAGATTTCCATCTTCTCCACAAGAATAGCATGAGAACCTTGGCAGCATGGTGAAATAGTATGAGTCCTAGCTTGGAATTCAGGGGACCTGAAGTCAAATCTTATCTCAGATATCTATGTCACTTTGAGAAAGTCATTTGACCTCCCTGAGGCTCAGTTTCCCTATCTATAAATATAGATATGGAGTTCGACTGATTTCCAGTGTTCCAGTTTCAGGTCCATTATTCTTTGAAGTGCTTCACTAAAATATTGTTGTTCATGTATTTTTCGTGTCTGACCTTTCCTGTCCCCATTTGGGTTTTTTTAATTAATTAATTAATTTATTTTTTAGAGATTTTTGAGTTGTCATTCACCTTCACCTTTTTGTCTTCTCTGTAGCAACCCCTCTCTACTTTCAGGTACCTCGTACTATTCTAACACCCTTTCTATCAACACTGGAAAGAACAGGGGCTATATAAATTGGATGGTTTATCGACTAACTGCACTTCAATGGGAATGGGTCAATGCCTTGCCTCAACAAGTATATTTTAAGTCTTCTATTTCTTGATACAGAATAAAAGACTTTGCCTTTTGTCAAAGGAAAATTAGGCATCTACAAGCAGGTAGGGGGCTGTGTCCATGTGCTCCATAAATATGCATATATACCCTCACCGCTACTAGAAAAAAAACCTCAAACATTAGACTTTATCATGAGAAAGAAGTGACATCTTCAATTAAGGATATTATATTATTACTATCAAGGTTATTAAGAAATTTCCATTGAGATTAAGAAAAATTATATTCTTACTCAATAGAAATCTGGGTGAGGATTTCCCATGTAGTTTAGAGCTGAGAAGAGAACCCTAAGATGTCTTCACCTATTCCCTAAAATACACAGAATCAAAGTGACATGGATACTGATCAAGTAGTTTGCAAAATCACAGTAATAATCTTAGACTTTTACTTGCGAGTTGAAGAAAGCACAGAAGAAAATATCCTCTCCTGCTGGGTCAAATTAAACTTATAATAAAAAATACCTCATAATAAAAAATGTAGATTTGTGGACAATTATACAGAGAATGAATGCATTTGTTATATACTTAAAAGGTTTGGGGCTAAACTTTTGGTTTAAAATGGTGACTTTCTTCACAATGATTTACCCAGTACCTACTCTTCCTCCCCCCTCACCCCCCCCATGCAAACATATTTCCATATTAGCTATGTTGCAAGAAAAGCAAGAAAAATAAAGTGAGAAAATTTTTTGATTTATGCTTAGAGTTCATCATTTCTCTCTCTGGAAGGGGATAGCATTTTTCATGAGTCCTTTGGAATTATCTTGGATCACTGTCTTCATCAGAGTAGTTAAGTCTTTCACACTTGATCATTATTACAATACTGCTGATATTGTGTACAGTGTTCTGGTTCTGCTCACTTCATTTTGCATCAGTTCATACATATCTTCCCAGGTTTTTTTGAGACTATACCCCTCTTCAATTCTTTTTTTTTTTAATAAAAATTTATTTATTTAACTTTTTACATTCATTTTCACAAAATTTTGGGTTTCAAATTTTCTCCCCATTTATTCCCTCCCCATACCCGAATACACCGAGCATTCTAATTTCCCCTATCACCAATCTGCCCTCTCTTCTATCAGCCTTCCCTTCTCTTGTCCCCATCTTTTCTTTTGTCCTGTAGGTCCAGATGTCTTTCTATTCCCCATTAACTGTATTTCTTATTTCCAAGTAGCAAGAACAATACTCAACAGTTGTTTTTATTTTTATTTTTTTATTTTTTATTTATTTAACTTTTTACATTCATTTTCACAAAATTTTGGGTTCCAAATTTTCTCCCCTTTTAGCCCCTCCCCCCACCCCAATACACCGAGCAATCTAATTTTCCCTATTCCAATCTGCCCTTTCTTCTGTCATCCCTCCCTTCTCTTGTCCCCTTCTTCTCTTTTGTCCTGTAGGGCCAGATGACTTTCTATTCCCCATTAACTGTATGTCTTATTTCCTAGTAGCAACAACAATACTCAACAGTTGTTCCTAAAACTTGAATTCCAAATTCTCCCCATCCCTCCCTCTCCACCCATTCCCTTTGGGAAGGCAGACAATTCAATATAGGCCCTATCTGTGTAGTTTTGCAAATGACTTCCATAATAGTCGTGTTGTGTAAGACTAACTGAATTACCCTCCATCCTATCCTGCCCCTCATTGTTTCTATTCTGTCTTTTGATCCTGTCCCTCCCTGAGTGTTGACTTCAAATTGCTCCCTCCTCCCATTGCCCTCCCTTCCATCATCCCCCCTGCCCCTTGTTTATCTCCTTCTCCCCCACTTTCCTGTATTGTAAGATAGGTTTTCATACCAAAATGAGTGTGCATTTTATTCCTTCCTTTAGTCAAATGTGATGAGGGTAATCTTCTTGTTTTGTTTTTTTTTTCTCAGCTCTCCTCTTTTTCCCTCCACTAAAAGGTCTCCTGCTTGCCTCTTAAATGACATATAATTTACCCCATTCCATTTCACCCTCTTTCCTCCCCCTACCTTTCTCTCTCACCATTTACCTTAATTTCTTTTAAGATATGGTTCCATCCTATTCAATTCACTCTGTGCTCTCTGTCTCTGTATGTGTGTGCATGTGTGTATGTGTGTGTGCGTGCATGCGTGTACATGTGTGTGTGTGATCCCACCAACTACCCAGATACTGAAAAGTTTTAAGAGTTACAAATATTGTCTTTCCATGTAGGAATGTAAACAGTTCACTTTTGGTAAGTCCCTTCTGACTTCTCTTTGCTGTTTACTTTTTCATGCTTCTTCTCATTCTTGTGTTTGAAAGTCAAATTTTCTTTTCAGCTCTGGTCTTTTCATCAAGAATGCTTGAAAGTCCTCTGTTTCATTGAAAGACCATATTTTCCCCTGAAGTATTATACTTAGTTTTGCTGGGTAGGTGATTCTTGGTTTGAGTCCTAGTTCCTTTGACTTCTGGAATATCCTATTCCACGCCTTTCGATCCCTTAATGTAGAAGCTGCTAGATCTTGAGTTATCCTGATTGTATTTCCACAGTACTGGAATTGTTTCTTTCTAGCGGCTTGCAAGATTTTCTCCTTGAGCTGGGAGTTCTGGAATTTGGCCACAATGTTCCTAGGAGTTTCTCTTTTTGGATCTCTTTCAGGTGGTGATCGATGGATTCTTTCAATACTTATTTTGCCCTCTGGTTCTAGAATGTCAGGGCAGTTTTCCTTGATAATTTCATGGAAGATGATGTCTAGGCTCTTTTTTTGATCATGACTTTCAGGTAGTCCCATAATTTTTAAATTGTCTCTCCTGGATCTATTTTCCAGGTCAGTTGTTTTTTCCATGAGATATTTCACATTCTCTTCCATTTTTTCATTCTTTTGGTTTTGTCTGGTGATTCCTTTGTTTCTCAGAAAGTCATTAGCCTCCATCTGTTCCATTCTAATTTTGAGAGAACTATTCTCTTCAGTGAGCTTTTGAACCTCTTTTTCCATGTGGCTAATTCTGCTTTTGAAAGCATTCTTCTCCTCATTGGCTTTTTGAACCTCTTTTGCCAATTGAGTGAGCCTATTTTTCAAGGTGTTATTTTCTTCAGCATTTTTTTGGGTCTCCTTTATCAAGGTATTGACCCGTTTTTCATACTTCTCTTGCATCTCTCTCATTTCTCTTCCCATTTTTTCATCCACCTAACTTGCCTTTCAAAATCCTTTTTGAGCTCTTCCAAGGCCTGAGCCCACCCGACATCCCCTTGGGATGTCTTGGATACAGAGGCCCCGCCCTCCACGTCTTTCCTTGATGGTAAGAATATTTCCTCGTCATCAGAACTGAAAGGCGGGAACATTTGCACCTGCTTAAAGAAGCTCTCTATAGTCTTATTTTTCTTCCCTTTTCTGGGCATTTTCGCAGCCAGTTACTTGACTTATGAGATTCCTGTCCACCCCCGCCTAGATCCACCCAGCTAGTGCTTGGTGTCTGAGATTCAAATGAGCTTTCTGCGGCAGGCGCAGCTGCTACTCAATGTGAGCTTAAATTCTGGTGCTGGGGTGGGGGCAGGGCCACCTCCCAGGCTCAGTTCCCTCAGGGGCTTTGTGCAGAGACCTTCAGTAATGGAGCGGGTGGGGCAGGGCCGTCTCCCAGGCTTGGCTCCCTCAGGGGGTTTATGCAGAGACCTGAGCTTCTGCCTGCCTGCTTGGGGAGTCCTGGGGGCCGCCACTGCTGCCTCTGCCTCCTCCGCTTCCTCCCGAGGCGGCCCAAACCACGGAGACACCCCGCTCCCCTCTCGGCCAGCGCAGACATCTCTCTCACTGACCTGGAGCATCTGTGGGTGGAGGGACCTTCCCGGCTGCTGGAGGTTCCATCCCTGAAGCCTGCTCGGATCAGCTGGTCTGGGGCCGCCCGGCCAGGGCAGCGCTGGAGTGGGGTCCGCTTTCCGGGTGCGACGGACCCTGGGGACGGCTCTCCAGGGCTCTCTGGAACAGAAATCTCTTCCACTGTGTTTCTACACACCCTGCAGTGATCCAGAACTTTTGGGGAGCTCTTCTTACATTAAATCTATGGGCTGTGGGTTTGGAGCTAGCATACGTGAGTCTTTCTACTCCGCCATCTTGACTCGGCCCTTCAACATTTGTTCCTAAAACTTTGAGTTCCAAATTCTCCCCATCCCTCCCTCTCCACCCATTCCCTTTAGGAAGGCAGGCAATTCAATATAGGCCATATCTGTGGAGTTTTGCAAATGACTTCCATAATAGTCATGTTGTGTAAGACTAACTGTATTTCCCTCCATCCTATCCTGCCCCTCATTGTTTCTATTCTGTCTTTTGATCCTGTCCCTCCCCGAGTGTTGACTTCGAATTGTTCCCTCCTCCCATTGCCCTCCCCTCCATCATCCCCCCCACCCTGCTTATCTCCTTCTTCCCCACTTTCCTGTATTGTAAGATAGGTTTTCATACCAAAATGAGTGTGCATTTTATTCCTTCCTTTAGTCGAATGTGATGAGAGTAAACTTCATGTTTTTTTCTCAGCTCTCCTATTTCCCTCCACTAAAAAGTCTCCTGCTTGCCTCTTGAATGAGAGATAATTTACCCCATTCCATTTCACCCTCTCTCCTCCCACTACATTTCTCTCTCACCATTTACCTTAATTTCTTTTAAGATATGATCCTATCCTATTCAATTAACTCTGTGCTCTCTGTCTCTGTGTGTGCATGCATGTGTGTATGTGTGTGTGCGTGCACACGTGTACATGTGTGTGTGTGTGTGTATGTGTATGTGTGGTCCCACCAACTACCCAGATACTGAAAAGCTTTAAGAGTTACAAATATTGTCTTTCCATGTAGGAATGTAAACAGTTCACCTTTGGTAAGTCCCTTATGACTTCTCTTTGCTGTTTACTTTTTTATGCTTCTCATTCTTGTGTTTGAAAGTCAAATTTTCTTTTCAGCTCTGGTCTTTTCATCAAGAATGCTTAAAAGTCCTCAATTTCATTGAAAGACCATATTTTCCCCTGAAGTATTATACTCAGTTTAGCTGGGTAGGTGATTCTTGGTTTGAGTCCTAGTTCCTTTGACTTCTGGAATATCCTATTCCACACCCTTCGATCCCTTAATGTAGAAGCTGCTAGGTCTTGTGTTATCCTGATTGTATTTCCACAATACTGGAATTGTTTCTTTCTAGCTGCTTGCATTATTTTCTCCTTGACCTGGGAACTCTGGAATTTGGCCACAATGTTCCTAGGAGTTTCTCTTTTTGGATCTCTTTCAGGTGGTGATCAATGGATTCTTTCAATACTTATTTTGCCCTCTGGTTCTAGAATCTCAGGGCAGTTTTCCTTGATAATTTGATGAAAGATGATGTGTAGGCTCTTTTTTTGATCATGGCTTTCAGGTAGTCCCATAATTTTTAAATTGTCTCTCCTGGATCTATTTTCCAATGCAATATAAGTTTTTCCAATGCAATATTTCACATTCTCTTCCATTTTTTCATTCTTTTGGTTTTATTTTGTGATTTCTTGGTTTCTCATAAAGTCATTAGCCTCCATCTGTTCCATTCTAATTTTGAGAGAACTATTTTCTTCAGTGAGCTTTTGAACCTCTTTTTCCATTTCTGCTTTTGAAAGCATTCCTCTCCTCATTGGCTTTTTGAACCTCTTTTGCCAATTGAGTGAGCCTATTTTTCAAGATGTTATTTTCTTCAGCATTTTTTGGGGTCTCCTTTAGCAAGGTATTGACCTGTTTTTCATGCTTTTCTTGCATCTCTCTCATTTCTCTTCCCATTTTTTCCTCCACCTGTCTAACTTGATTTTCAAAATCCTGTCTGAGCTCTTCCATGGCATGAGCCCATTGGATATCTATTTCGGACGTTTGGGGTACAGAGGCCTTGACTTCTATGTCTTTCCCTGATGGTAAGCATTGTTCCTCCTCATCAGAAATGAAAGGGGGAAATATCTGTTCACCAAGAAAGTAGCCTTCTATGGTCTTGTTTTTCTTCCCTTTTCTGGGCATTTTCCCAGCCAGTTACTTGACTTCTGAGATTCCTCTCCATCCCCACCTACATCCGCCCAGCTAGTACTTGGAGTCTGAGATTCAAATGCTGCTCCCCAGCCTGAGGGTTTTCAGTGGTGGGGCATAGCTGCTATTCAATGTGAGCTTAAGTTCTGGTGCTCAGGTGGGGTCAGGGTTGCCTCTCAGGCTCGGTTCCCTCGGGGGGTTTATGCAGAGACTTTCAGTAATGGATATGAGGTCCTGCCTGCTCCAGGAGTGCTGCTGCCTCTGCCGCTGCCTCCCGAGGAGGCCTGAGTTATGGAGACACTCCACTCCCCTCTCAGCAGGCCCAGAAGTCTCTCTCACTGACCCGTAGCACCTGTGGGTGGATGGACCTTCGCAGCTGCCGGAGAGTCCATCCCTGAAGCCTGCTCGGATCTGCTCCTCTCAGGGCCATGCTTCCAGGGCAGGGCAGCACTGGGTTCTGCTGTCCGGTGCACGTGGACCCTTGGTGGTGGTTTTTCAGGGCTCTCTGGAATAGAAATCTCCTCCGCTGCGTTGCTGCGCAGCTTCCACTGGTCCAGAATTTGTGGGGAGTTCTTTTTACAGGAAATTTATGGGCTGTGGGTTTGGAGCTAGCATATGTGAGTCTTTGTATTCCATCATCTTGGCTCCCCCCGCCTTCAATTCTTAAAGTACAATAATATTCCATCACAACCATATACCACAACTTGCTCAGCTATTTCCCAATTAATAGGTTTTCCTTCAAATTACAACTTTCTGCCACCATAAGAAGAGCTGCTATAAATATTTTTGTACATATAAGTCCCTTTACTTTTCTCCTTTGATCTCTTTGGAATACAGACCTAGTAGTGGTATTGCTGATTCAAAGAACATGTACAATTTTATAGCCCTTTAGGCATAAGTCCAAATTACTCTCTAGAATGGTTGGATCAATTCACAACTCCAACAGTTTATTAGTGTCCCTGTTTTTCCACATCCCTCCAGCATTTGTCATTTTCCTTTTCCGTCATGTTAACAGATATGAGGTGGTGTCTCAGAGTTGTTTTAATTTGCCTTCATCAATAGTGATTCAGAGAATTTTTTCATATGACTATTAATAGATTTGTTTTCTTCTTCTGAAAACTGCCTGTTTATATACTGTGACCATTTCTAAATTGAGAAATGGCTCTTATTTTTATAAATTTAGCTCAGTTCCCTATATACTTGAGAAAAAAGATATTTAGCAAAGAAATTGATTATGAATTACCCCCTCCACCACTCCCTGGTATCCTTCTAATTTTGGCTGCATTTGTTTTGTTTTTGCAAAATCTTTTTCATTTTATGTAATCAAAATTATCCACTCTACCTCCTGTGATCCCCTCTATCTCTTTTTTGGTCACAAATTCTTCTCTTATCCACAGATCTGAAAGCTAATTCCCCCATGCTACTCTGATTTGCTTGTTACCCTTTGTGTATCTACTCAGAAGTTTCTTTTGGCTTCCCAAAATTCTTAAGAACTCCAAATTCTTTAACAATAATTCTTAAGAACAGATTTTAAAAAATTAGTATCACTGTAAGGAAGAGTTGTTAAAAGAAAAAGTGTTAAGAGGAAAAAATACTGATAAGTAGTGATTGCAATTATGGCTTTTATTTATCGAGATTTATATCTTATGTTCATTTCTTCGTTCATAGTGCATTATACTAGTTAAATGTTTGGTGAACATTCGAGTTTAACAAATGGTCTTGAAAGCCTTGAAATCATCAAAGTTTATTTGTCTTTTGATTCGTTTGACTTTATGTCCCTACTCTCCTGGATACCCAAGAGCACAGCATCAGCTTCTAGTAAAGTTGTATCTGTTTTTGCTCCCAGGAATCTGGATGTGAGTTCAAGATCCAGCAGTCGCAGGCGTACTCTGGTTCCTTTCTGGTATTTTCTAAATAGGAAAAGGGGAGAGGACAGGAGAGAGAGAGGAAAAAAATGTTTTAGTATTACATATCATTTTGTGAACAACTGGCTTAAAAATCAAAGCCAAAGGCATTTTAACTGGTGATAGCACAAAAAAATTAACAATGGCAACCTCAACACAATGAACTCTGTCATAATGTAAACTGCCTCCTAACATCATAAATTTAGATGTCGAAGGCACCTCAGGGGTTATCTAATCCAACAACTTCATTTTGTAGATGAGAAACCTGAGGCCCTGTGAGGTTAAGTGACTTGCCCAACGTAATTCAGGTAACACAACACTGTCAGAGATAAAACCATGTTTTCTAACTCCATCGCAACAACTACTTTCACTGTACCATGACACTTCCCTAAAGAATCTCCACGAAGTGCATCCCAGGACCACTGGCGAGCATTGTTTAACTATGCATTTTCATCTTAAAGCTGAATTCTTCTGATTAAATAACTAATCTATAAACATGCATCCCTGGCTGAAGGAATCAAGCAAGTTATCAAGTTAGTACCTGATAGAAGTATTTTCTCTTTAATTTAATTCCATTTTAAAGTTAGACTTTTAGTGAAGAAAAGTTTTCCGATAAGTACTTTAAAATTTGCCTATTACATAAGACAGAAGGAATAGGAAAGTAATACCAAATTACTAATGTGCAAAACTGTTTATAATACATTGCATTGTTATGAAAAATATGTGTAGCCATATGATCATTATGGCTCAATCTAGAGCAATTACACATATAACATAATTCTGGCTAACGGCTATTTGATAGATAATTCCCTTAAAAAATAGAACTGGTAAAGTCATCACATATAATTAACTGTGAAGTTACTTTTATTAAATGAACAGACTTTTAAAAAAGTACTTAGAACACATATTTAGAGCTTGAAGGGATCTTAGAAGACCTCTAGTTCACTCCCTTTATTGGACTGATGAAGAATGGAGGCTCAGACAGGTTAAATGACTGGCTTAAAGTCACACAGGTAGTTAAATAATAGAGCCAGAATTTGAACCCAGGTCCTTTGACTCCAAATCCAGCACTCATTCTATTATATCATATTTGAGTGGGCTAAAAAAAGTACAAATATTAAAAGATTAACATACCCTAAATCTGTTTTCTAAAATCAGAAAATAAACAAATGATTTCAAAAAATGTTTTAGAGAGAATAAAATTATTTAGCTAATAATTTTAAGACAATGACACTCCTGGTCAAGAAAAAACTAGACCACTTACTTAACTATCCATGCCTTGCATTTTCTTAAACAAATAATCTTGGGTTTTCTAAGGAAACATAAAGATTTGGGTTTTGCAACCACTAAGTGAAACTTCAAATTATTTGTATTGTGGTAGAAAAGTTATTTGTGCTTTAGGCACAAACTTCTCAGTCATGTTAATTAATTAAATTAATATAATTTTAAGTATCTCTGCTTAGAGAGGAAAAAGTCCAAAAGGGCAAAGTTTCCTTTGACAATCTCTCTTACATAAGCCACTTGAGTTACAATTTTAAAATCTTCCCCAAAACAAATTACATATCACAATATGATAGAACATAGTTATGGAGCCCAGATGTAAGTTCTTTTAGGTGGGATTCATCAAACTGAATAATCACTTAACTTTTGGTATTCCTTGAGAATTAATCTCCTAAAAGCATCTCAATTCCTCTTTCCTCCTAAGGATTCTCCTTTCCACCTGTCAAAGGTAAATTCAAGAGATACTTCTAATAACTGAATTAATGAAAGACTACTTTTTTTTCTTAGTCTGATCATTACTCTTATCACTTCAACGATTATTCCTTCTTGAGCTGAACAGGATTTTCTTTTTGGTACTAATTAGGTCTTCCATACAAATGGTTCTAAAATATTTCAACGAAGGATATTGTTTTGGAATTGTTAAAGAAAGAATAGTATAAGTTTCTCATTCAGATTAGCTCAAAGACTTCACACTAAACTATTGTCCTAAAATATGTAGCCAGAAGAGAGAATGGGGCTGAGGAAGAACATATCATTTTGCTTCCAGTGCTTCCTTTCATCCTTTCTCTCTAAATTAGAAAACTTATCCCTAATTTGGGTTTCACTGTTTTACTTCAAGGATCTTTATTTTTCATAGAACTCCCTCCACAAAGTAGACTGAGATCCCTCTATAAAAAAGCAAATGGTCTTCAACAGGAACTAGCCAATAAAATAATCACTCTGTGGTTAATAGAATGAAGGTTCCAGAAGACTCAATGGAAGGGTAAAATGTGGTAGGGACACAGAAGAGTAATAGCTTACAGACATGAGTGTAAGGGAAGTGAGATACTTTGAGACTGTGTCCTCTTTATAAAATAAACTTTGGTCTTGTTCAATTATATATATATATATAATTCAATTATATGTATATATTATATATAGTATAAATTCAATTATATATTAAATTATATAAACTATATTATATATAGTACAATACTATAGTATATAATTACTACTATAGTAATAAACTATATTATATATAATATATTATATAATTATATATTATTCAATTTTATATATATAGTATAAAAGTATAAGAAAATAAAAGTGACTTGATACAGAAAAGAACCTTTATCCTCTATTATTAATTGAACTTTTTATTAAAATTGTGCCCTTCCCTCAGAAAATTACTTTGTATATATTTTGCATTTAACTTTCTAGAGTCATGTTTCCTTCAAGAGAATGTAAGTTCCTTGAGGGAAGGAGCCTGTTTTTTTTTAAGTGTCTTTAAATTGCTTGTGCCAAATACAATGCCTGATGACTAATATTTTTTGAAATTACTTCAACTGAATTAGTCCTGAGCAAGGTTTTCTAACTTATTTTTTCTCCATCCTCCTCTCACTGAGTAATAAAGTATATGCTGATTTACTTTGCAAGGTCTTTGAGTTTTTTGGTAGGAATTATCTGTCCTCATCCCCTGGAACAGACCTTAGTGCACACACTACAATTACTTTCATTGTTGTTTTTTGGGCAAATATTTATTATAAGGGGGCAGGTAGGTGGTACAGCAGACAGAGTGATGGGCCTGGAGCGTAGAAGAATCATCTTCCTAAGTTCAAATCTGGTCTCAGACACTTACTAGCTGTCTGTCCCTGGGCACACACAGCTGGACAAGTCACTTAAGTCTGTTTGCCTTAGTTTCCTCATCTGTAAAATTAGCAAGAGAAGGAAATGACGAAAACATTCCTGTATTTCTGCCAAGAAAATCCCAAGTAGGATCAGGAAGTCAGACAAGACTGAATCGCTTAACAATAAGAACAAACTCATCATGAGTCTTTTTGCAAATACTTCCTACTACCACGACTACTACCAACTACTACTAGCGAGGGTTTACACAGTGCTTTAAGGTTTGCAAAGTTCTTTGCAAGTATTATCTTGTTTTATTCTCACAACTCTGGGAGGTCAGAGCTAAAATTATCCTCACTTTACAGATGTGGAAACTGAGAAAGAGATGAAATAACTTGCCCAGGGTCTCACAGTTAGTAAGTCTCTTGAGACTGCATTTGAACTCCTGTCTTCCTGACTTCAGTGTCCCATGAAATGATGCTTTTTGTTGCCTTTGGATACAGAATAAAACCAATCCTTTATTTTCCTAGGACACTCTGCGCTTTGCCATCTGTCTTGCCACATAACACCCCAAGGACTTCCTTGGCCTTTTTCCCCCTCCTTTGGCTGAGATCTTTTTAATGCATTATCTTCCCCAATTAGGCAGTGAGTTCCTTGAAAACAGGGCCTATCAAAGCTATGGCAGTATGGAAGTTTATTTAAAGTCTATATCTACATGTTTGGTTTCTGAAAACTATGTATTCTGGCAATGTAATTTGTGGTTAGTTTTTTTGTATTATAGCTTGGGAAAAATGTGTTCAATTCCCTTGCACTATTTATATCTCTTTATTTCAAGTTTCTCTTGTTCCATCTGATGAGGCTTGAAAAGTGGCAGTAATGATAACTCTTTCTCTGGATGTCTAGTTTTTCAAGAGTCATTTGTCATACACTGACTATGATAATATCAAGGGAAATGACTTTGAAAGACACAAACTGATCAATGAAATAACCAAACACGATTCTAAATCAAATCAAGGAGCACTGATTAGGGACTCACTATGTATTAGGCACGTACTAAGCACTGAAGGTACTGTAGCTTCCTGCCCTTGACACAGAGGTGTTGGACTGACGTAAGAATGGGACATACATTTTCATATATATATCAATGTGTGAATTTGTTTCGACTATTCTTAATTGTTTAAACGGAAGGCTTTTATTGGGCAGATAAGAGTTTTAGGGGAGGTAGTGATGGTGTTAACAAAAAAAGGAAATAATGTAAATTAAATAAAAAATACATAAAAGAATGCAAAAGGGAATTCAGAGGGAGGACACAGACAAGCAAGGCAGTGTGGGTACCATATGTTGTTTAATTATACTTAAGCATATACTTAAAAACAAGCTGTAACAAACTACTTTGAAAGACTTATGGAACCTAATCAGAGGAATGAAGAAGACCCCAGAGGCCTAACGGTGAAACAGACTGGTTACCTCCTGAGAAGAGGTAAGAGAGAGAGTCAGACTCAAAATTTGCAATAAGACATACATTTCTGGACCTAGCCAGTATGGGGAATTTGTATGGTCTGGCTTTGCATGTTCGTTCTTGGAGTTTTGTTATTCTTTGTTTCCCTTTCCTGTGAGGGGGGGTGGGAGGGAAAGAAAACAAGTGCTTGTTAATTGACAAGAGTGTTACAAACACAGGGGCATGCCAGAGGGGTCGAACATGGCTCCTGAGCAGCCAGCGCTGGACCGAAATGTAACTGGGAAATAGTTCAAAAAATACATGCGATAAAACATAGACAACGTTGATATGTGGTTTTCTAAGTCAACGTGAGCTAGGAGGATTCTTCTGCATCTTAACTTACGTATGGTTTGGTAGCCCCGTTTGTAGTCAACATTTTTGCTGTACACAAAAGTCATTGTTTTGTATGTAATCTTCAGTTCTTTGGAAAGCACATGGAAATATTAATGTTCGCTGATGTCTGTCAAGTTCATAATAAAAAAGAAAATTTTAAAAGTAATTTTATTACATAATTGTCCAAAAAATAATCTGAAGAAAACACTTGGGACTCCAGTGATGATAGATAATAGAATAAAGGAGTCATTCTAGTTGGATAGGTTTAATTATTAAAGGTTTCCTAGAAAAGGTAAATTTCATATTATTAAAATCTGGTCCAAATATGGCTTTAAATAAATTTCCAATTGACCTTTTGTTTGAAAATATTTAGATTTTAAATATACTATCAATGTAATATTCTCTAAAAGAAGGAAAACTCACTTTTTGTAAATTAATGAAAATAACTCATCTTCTATAGTGCGGAAAAAAATAACATTCAGTAACAAGCACATATAGTCCAAACATCCTACACTGTGTAACTAGAAATACTGCCAGTTAAACAAACTGATATGAGAATATAGATGTGTAATGTCATGCTGGATTAGGTCAGCCTTTAAACCAGAGATCGCTAACTTAGGGCATGTGGATAGAGAAGCTTTCTGCCTTAAAGGAGAATCCTCTAGTTCAAGGTGAATACACAAACAGAACAAGCCAGCTATTATTTATTTGTCTTATTCAGCTCCTTCAAAATTTTATAGCATCTACAACATGGACTACCCTTCCAACCCCTGGTCTTCTTTTCAGACATGGTGTGCTATGGTTTTTGTCCCCACTGTACTATTTTCATAATCAGATTAGGTTGTCCTTCTCTATACTTTCTCCATATGCTATACTTCTCTATACTGTCCTTTTTCTAAACCTTCTCTATGTATTTTTTGGAAACACAGCTAACAAGAATGTACAGAGACTACCATTTAGTTCAGGTGTAGGATTTTTCTAATAATCATATGGAAAACTTTTTGCCATCTGCTTTTGTTTCTGGAAAGGGTATAATGGCTATACTGACAGTGACTTTCACACCAAAATACCCTTCCCTGGCCATCTCTCCCTAAGGAAGTAAGCTTTTTCTGGGCAGGGACTGTGCTGCTTGTATACTTGCAGCTTCAGCTCTTAGTACAATGCTTGGCAGAGAGTAAGCATTTAATACATGCATTTTATTAAATAATTCATTCCTTGTATAGGGGAGGGAAGGAGGTAAAGTGTTTTTTGGATGGAGTAACTAATCAAGCCATTATCTTTTGGAAATATTTTATAGGAACTCTTCTATCCCATGGGTGCTGTGGACTTTCTCCTCCCTTTTCTTTCATCAATCTGTGTCAGAGCAGAAGCATGTGGAAGCAAAGAAGTAAGAGTAACAAGAGGGTGTGAACTAAAGATATTAAGTGAAAGAGACTAACTTCCTCTCATATGTATCACTGAACCTTGATGTGATGGGACCCATCATTACTTGACTGTAGCAAAAGGAAAAGGATAGGTAAAAAGTCTGTATATTGTTTCCTTGATGATCTTTCAGTACAGACTGTGCCTTCTCTGACACCCACGAACACAGTGGTCTTGGAAAGGGAGACAGTACATTTCTTCTTTTTTTACAAAATCAAATTATTTTATTTGTTTTCAGTGTTCAACAATCACTTCCATGTATCTTAGATTTTTTTCCACTCCCTTTCCCTCATTCCTCCCTCTCTCCCCACTCCTTCCCTGAAATGGCATACAAAATCTTATATACGTTCTACACATACATTCCTATTAAATGAATGTTGAATAGAAGAATTAAAATGAATGGGAGAAACTATAAAACAAAACAAAATACAAAAGAGAATGGTCTGTTTCTATCTGTGATCCAATTCTATAGTTCTTTCTTTGGATGTGGAAGGTGTTTTGCCTCAAGAGTCCACTGGAAATTTTTTTAAGTCCATGCATTTCAATGAAGTACTAAGTCTACCAGAAAAATTCCTTGCACACTGTTGTTGTTGCTGTGTACAAAGTTCTCCTGGTTCTGCTCCTTTCACTCAGCATCAGTTCATGTAAGTCTTTCCAGGCCTCTCTGAAGTCTTCCTGTTCATCATTTCTCGTAGCACAATAGTACTCCATTACATTCACATACCACCACTTATTCAGCCAAATTCCCCATTTGATGGGCATTCCCTTGATTTTCAGTTTTTGGACACCACAAAGAGTGCTGCTATAAATATTTTTGTACATGTGGGACCCTTTCCCATCTTTATGCTCACTTTGAGATACAGTCCTAGAAATGACATTGCTGGGTCAAAAGGTATGCACATTTTTGTTGCCCTTTGGACATAGTTCCAAATTGCTTTCCAGAATGGTTGAATCAGCTCACAGCTCTACTAACAATGAATTAGTGTTCCAACTCTCCCACATTTTCTCCTATATTTATCATCTTCCTGTTTTGTCATGTTAGCCAATCTGATAGGTGTGATGTGGTACCTCAAAGTTGTTTTGATTTGCATCTCTCTAATCAATAGTGATTTAGAGCATTTTTTTCATATGATTATAGATAGCTTCAATTTCTTCCTCTGAAAATTCCCTGTTCATACCCTTTGACCATTTATCAATTGGGGAATGACTTGTATTCTTGTACAGCTGACTCAGTTCTCTATATATTTTAGAAATGAGGCCTTTATAACAGACACTAGTTGCAAAAATTCTTTCCCAGTTTTCTGCTTCCCTCCTAATCTTGGCTGCATTGGGTTTATTTGTACAAAAACTTTTCAATTTAATGTAATCAAAATTATCCATTTTGCACTTCATAATGTTCTCTCTGTTGCTGGGTCACAAATTTCTCTATTCTCCATAAATCAGTCAGCATATTTCATTTCCTATTCAGATATTATTCTCACTGCTACCACCACCATTCTCCTCCCTGAAGTTCACTCTATCCAGATGTAACACTAATTCAGATCTTGGTGGCAGTTATTTAATCATGCCCATGTCATTCTCCCACCTTTCACAAAAAATGTAGTACTTCTCTTCTAGTGTCCCTCTCTATTCTACCTATGTTTATACTAAGGGGGTTCAATACACATAGTGATGTTCTCAACTCCTATGACCCGTTCCTTCACTCCACCTCAGTCACACACAGGGACGGTTTCACTCTTGATTATGCCATTTACAAGTGTTCCATCGAGAGTTCTCTCTGACCTCCTAGACTTCTATCTTTCTATGCCTCATTCTTCCTAAACCTATTCTTTATCCTCATAGTGACCTCGAATCCCTCTACCTCCCAAGCCATCATTCTTGCTCTGGCTTCATTTTCCTCTCTTCTTTATCTTGACCCTACAGTTAAGTGCTTCAATATTACACCATCCTCTGCTCTCAAAGTCTTTCTCACTTTCTCCTATTACCATTCAAGACTTGCCAAACCCCAACCCAGTATTTCTTCCATCATTTGCCTCCTTTGCAACCATGCTACCTTGGCCTTCTATGAATTTTGTGTTGTCTAATATCAAGTGGACCGCTACTAAAAGCAAGGCAATTCTTTTGCTCCTCCATGATTCTCTTTTATACTTCTCATACTTTTGCTCTAATGCCTTCCATATCTCCTAGTGAGAAAACAAGAGTTTTCTATCATCTCAATTTCTCCTTTACTCATCTCAAAACTCCTTGGAACAGCACTCTTTCACTGTTTGATCCGTTAATTTTAGTGTCCGATGAAGTCCTTTTCCTTGTCCAGGCCAATTTTTCTATTTGTTCCCTCAATTCCCGACTCTCCTGTTTCCTCTTGCAGATTATATCCCCTCAACTAGGTCTCCCCATACTTAAACAGGCCTCTCCTGGTATGATCATAGCAATCCTTAAAATTACTGTTCACAAAAGCTTAAGCTACTGTCCTTCCTCTTCACAGCCAAATTCTGAGAAAAAGCTGTTTCTTAAGTATTGCTTCCACTTCTCTTTTTATCACTCCTCAACTCCTTGTAATTCAGTTTCTGAACTCATCACTCAATTGAAATAGCTTTTTTCCAAATGGCAGTT
Source organism: Bettongia penicillata ogilbyi (assembly GCA_023548195.1). NCBI lineage: Eukaryota > Metazoa > Chordata > Mammalia > Diprotodontia > Potoroidae > Bettongia > Bettongia penicillata. The sequence goes on from JAJHZJ010000468.1 coordinate 1,107,148, forward strand.
GCAAAGCCTTTACTCTATTTTCATCCTTCTTGACCTTTCTACAGCATCTGACACCATGGCCCACTCTCTCCTCTCCGGGTTTTTGTGACACTACTCTGTCTAGGTTCTTTCTCCTATGAGCCTGATCATTTCTTCTCATTCTTTTTTTCTATACCAATATCCATATGCTGTCCCCTAATTATGGGGTTCTGTCCTAGGCCCTTTCTTTTATCTCTATACTTTCTCACTTGGTGACCTCATTACCTCCCATGGTTTTTTGTTTGCTTGTTTTTCTAAAGCAATTGCTTTTGTAGAATACAAGGATAAACCACAACGAACTGAATTTCTATGCCATCTTTTTGGTCTTCAAGTTTCTTTGCAATGCAGCCAAACTACCAACTCCAGTAAGAGAGAGAGAGAGAGAGAGAGAGAGAGAGAGAGAGAGAGAGAGAGAGAGAGAGAGACACACACACAGACAGAGACAGAGAGACAGAGACAGAAGAGACAGAGAGAGAGAGAGATCCAGGACTTATGAAAAATATTACACAGATCAAAACCTTGATAAAGAGATGCCATGCAAAAAAAAAAAATCCAAACCCAAACTATAGCTTTGAAAAAAAGATTAAAAGTGAGTCAAAATAGTCTTTAGTTCATTATATCCTTGACAAGTGTCATTGGATGAAAACTTAAGACATTTCTCATTAAAAGTACTTTGTAAGTGGTAATAAAATGTCTTTGAATTTAATTTAGCTCCAGAGTTCTTATTCCTTTTCTTACATTCTGCCTCTGAGTAGTGCAATCTCCTCAACAGTGGGGAATATAGTGGGGAAAACATAGTTGCTCTTTTAATACAAATATTTAAAGCATGAAAACAAAATTAATATATATCTTGAAATAACTCGATGAATGTGAAATAAGAAAAAGCATTACAACTCTACAAGTTCACTTAATGTTGAAAATTAGGGGGCTAACCTAACTCATCTTTAAGGCATGGCCCTGGTGTCTTTACAGCATGGTGGCAGGTCAGATGGCAATATCTGACAACCTGGAGGGCACTGAGGCAGGGCAGAAGTTAAGATTTGTAGTTGATGGTTCCCAGATCATCCAAGTAGTGTGACCAGTCATGTCATTATTCCTAGCCCGTTGTCCCATGAAGTCTAAGTGGCCCAGGGTAAGAAGAGGTGTAAGAGAAGGCAAAGGCAGAAGGGTGAATTGTCCCTAATGGCAGTTCTTTCTGCCGTGTTGATCTGATAGGGTCTGGATGACTTAGGAACAGGAGAGGTAAAGAAGACTTCCTTACTTATAGGGAATTTCTTGACTTGGATTCCAAGTTGGATTTCCTTTCTAATAATGATGAATACCTTTGGCAAGTATATGTCTTCTTATATTTTGCTTTGTTTAATAATGATGATAAGAGATTGTTCAATAAAGTTAAGCCTGCCATTATATATTTCAAGGAATTTTTTTACAATTCTCGTATATATATATATATATATATATATATATATATATATATACACACACACACACACACACACACACACACATACACATATCCTTCCCCGGATGTCAGGGATACGAAGCCAAAATCTAAAAACAGCCTCTGCTTTCAAGTAGCTTACATTTTACTTGAGAGGTGGGGTAGGAATATAACATGAAAACAGATAAGTAGATAGAAAACAGTTTTACTAAGTAGGTGATCAGTTGTCACCTGAGTTGATTCTTAAAGAAAGCTAAAATTCAAAGAGGTGAAGGCATAGAGAAAGTGTATCACACGTATATGAGACAGCCTTTGCAAAGGCATGGGCATAAGAAACAGTAATTAATCTGAATTGGCTGGAACATAGAGTGCATCAAAACAAGTATTATTGAATTAGTCTGGCAAAGACGCTGGAGCCAGAGAGTGCAGGGCTTTAAATACCAGGCTGAGGAGTTTGTATTTTTATCCTAGAGGCAAAAGAGAAAAGAAAACAAAACAAAACCAAAAAAGTTTCTACCTCCGTCCTCCATAAGATCTCCCTCAAAAGTTTCATCAAGGAACTTGCAACCACTGCCCTTAAAACTTTTGGAGATCCTAACTCCAATCACTCATGTGATTCTGAGGTATGATCTAGACCACCATGACTATGTTCCATGACCCTAGTATTTCCATGCTGCTATATAAAGAGATTTCATGCCTGTCTGAACTTTTGGTTTTCTGTTCAATTCCACCTCCATGAGAATTTTCTTTTCTTTCTTGATAGAAAGTTATTTAAAACTTTATCTGCATGAGAAAAATGTAAGATAAAGAGGCAATAATATCATTTATACATGATTTAATACCTCTGGTCTTAAGTTTTATCAACCTGTACAAATGAAGGTATTAGACAAAACTTGTATGGTAGAAAATGCACTGAATTCATAGTCAGAATTTAAATGCTAATTCTGCTCCTAATTCTCTTGAGAACTTGGGAAAATAATTGTATGTTTCTAGGCTTAAGTTTTCTCATATATAATTTTAGGGAACTAAACTAGCTCATCTTGAAGGTTCCTTTCAGCTCAAAACTTTATAATTCTATAACTAGATAACCTCTAAGTTTCAAAATCCTGATTCTGTAATTTTATTTGATTTTCCTTTGTCTACTCGTGTTACACAGAACACACATAAACATATAATAGTTATAAAAAATTGAATTGCTAGTTATATGCAACACATACATACAATACAATCTGATAGATTTTATCCTCGAAATTGACCAATGTGTCATTAAAATAAAATCTTTCTCCTCATTTCATGTATGTAATACAGAACAGAAATAGGCTTGATGTTAGGGAAATGTCCTAACAATTAGATTTATCAAAAAATCAAACAGGTTGCCTCCCTGCGTGGATGTCTCTGAGCAAAGGGTAGGTGACCATCTGCTGGGTACTGGTTTTGGACTAACTAGATGGCAACTGAAGTCCTTTCCAATTCAAAGTTGTTTGATACTGCAATTAAAAGTAGTGCCAATGAGCCCTTAGTGGTTGAGTGTACACTAGAGTAGAAATATAATGAGTAAATCACATAACTTCTTTGGGTCTTAATAACTTTATTTTAAAATTAGGGTATAGGATTAGATGATAATATCCCTTGTATATCTAAATTTATGAATCCCAAGTAAATATACATCAGTGCCAATTTTTGACAAACTTATTATGAAAAGGAAAGTAAGTGAATTTTATCCAGCAAAAAGTACAGAGTGAGGGAGAACTGTTTCAAGAGACTAGACTTAGCTAGATAAATGACATGTCAACCATATTTTCTTTTCATAGTCTAGGAAAGAACTACAAATACAGTAAATACTTTTTTTCTTTTAGTAATGATATAAAACATGTTTTATAATTTTAAATACCATCATTCAGGTAATAAGATTTCAAGGAATCAGATCATCAAAAGAAACTTTTTTAGGCATGGGAAGAATGTCAGAAATATTTTGATATTTTTGGGATCTCAGTATTCCCACATGTGAGTACTCCTTCTTTTGGAAATGGAATTAGAGAGGAAAGACAAAAGATGCTTCTATAAGAACCTCTGCTGCCAGAAATGACAGCCATTACCATTGGCAAATGAAGTCCTAAGTATGTGGAAGATATTTATTTAGTGGGGGGGTAGGGGAAGAGGGAGGGGGATGGGGTGTCAAAGAAGTACTAGACACAGTATTTCCTCTCCAAAGGCTCTCACTATTTAGACTAAGTTTAAAAATAAGATCTCGGAGCTGGAAAGGGCTTTAGGGGTCACCTTGTGCGCCCCTTCATTTTGTGCATGAAGAAACTAAGAACCTGAAAGGGTGACTTGCCCCAAGTCAAATGCAGGACCTGATAGACATCCAGGATTTAAAATGACCCCTCTAACTTCAAATATATAGCTCTTCCTTTAGATCATGCTGTCAGAGGGACTGCTCCTTCGCATGTATGGAGAAAAGAATACAAGATAAGCAGTACTGAGATAAGTGGAAAGGGAACAAAATTTTTAAATCTGCTGTAGTAATTCAGAGGACAGACAAGTTACTTCCAGCTGGGGTGGTTAGGGAACTAAGACGGAAGGTAAACGTGAATTGGGCCTTAAAGGATGTGCAGGATTTAAACAAGCAAAAGGGAAATGAAAAGCATTGTAGATGGGGGCAGTGGTCTGGCACAGTGCCAAGAAAAGGCCAGCTAGGCTGAGGCCCAAGATTCATATAAGGGAGTAGTGGGAGATAAAGCTGAAAAGGTAAGATGTGGAAACCAACTGTGAAGTGCCTTAAAAACAAGGCTTTTCTCTGACATCTAAAGGATTACTTAAATACAAAAAGCTTTTAAGTTCATAGTTTTGAAATGTTTATCATTTGTTTAAGGTCAAATTAATCAGCCACTTCACTTATCCTTTGCAAAATTAAAATCCTTACCCCTGATATCTATTAAATATAAAATGTAATGAAAACAGACATTTCCTTAAAATTTGTTTCTATGGATAGATTTTTTTTGGAAATTCATATTATTTTCCATCATCTCATAAAAATTGCAAGGTGAAGGAAAATCTCAGTATTTTAAAATTCTTTACAGACATAGGAAATTACTATTTTTAGTAAAAAAAACAAGAAATGCACCTGGAAAAAAGCCATCTAAAGTCTAGATGTATAAGAGATGGGAGAAAATGAGAAAATAATAATTAAAAACCTTCTAAAGAAGCATTATCTTCGATGGATGTTTTCAACATTACACTGAAGCAATGAAGGTCAGTATTAAATTCAGGACTTGATTTAAAATGGCATAATATCAGAGTAAGGAGATGAGAATCCAGCCATTCCTGAAACTTTCTCAAGCTCTCATAGCTCTCCGTAAAGGCTACCCCCTTCTCCACTGGTAAGTTCCCCCTGGTATTCATTCAGTGAAGGGCTCAGGTGCTTCATTGCCCTCCTGGCCTTTTCCTGGCTTTTGAACTTCCAAATCATTTGACCATTCCTGGTGCCTTCCACATCCACCTCCCTCTTCAGCTCCTTTGGTGTGTTATCTTTCTCCATTAGAATGTAAGCTCCTTGAGGAAAAAGACTGTCTTGGCTTGTATTTGTATCCCCAATACTTAGTATGATGCCCGGTACATGGCAAATGCTTAATAAATTTTTGTTCCCTTTCTTCCTACTGATGCATCTGAATGGCTATTTTCTCAGTTCTAGAAATATGATGATAAACTAGAAGGATAGCAGATTTCTGTAGCCAGAAATGTTTAGTGATTAAAGAACCACTGAGTTAAGAATGAAGAAGCAGCAAACATTTAACAAAAGGTTTAGTTGTATTAACAATCCACACACACATATTTTCTAAAAAACATCAAAGGGGATGTGGAAATAAAACTTAGAGTAAGGATATAATATAAAAAAAAACAGAAGGAAAACCCTCTGGGTCCACTACAAATTTATCTTGCACAACCTCAACTGGACCCTCACTGCTGCTGGGCAATCGTACTATACATCCTTTATTAACTCACCGGCCCACTCTCCACAGAAGTTCTTCCAAACTTTTTCATCCCTCCTCAAACCTTCCATAGTTGACCCCTGCTCTTTCAGCTGAGAACCATGTCATATATTTTACAGAAAAAATTGAGGCCATTCACTGTGAACTACCTCTTTTCCCCTCTTTCTTATCTCCTTTCATTCAGATGCCTTCATCCCTGTCTTTAATGATGAGTGGCCTTAATCCTTAGCAAGGTTATCCCAACTTCCTCAACCTATCCCATTCCATCCCATTTCCTACAATAGACTGAAAATAAGAGAAAGAGTGGGGATGACGTAGGGGGTAGTCTGTTTCACTTATTTCCAATCTTCCCCTATATTTGGGCTCATTTCCTACTGCCTACAAACATGCCCATATCTCAATCATCCTGATAAAAAAAACAACCCTCACTTGATCCTTCCATCCCTGCTAATTAATGGCTTTTATCTGATTTGCCCTCTGTAGCTAAAATCCTCAAAAAGGTATCAAGGTATCTCTAATAGGTGCCTCTACTTTCTCTCCTCTCATCCTCTTCTAAAGCCCTTACAATTTGGCTTCTGACCTTATCATTTCACCCGAACTGCTCTTTCTGAAGTTACTTCAAGCTATAAGTATTCCTCAGGGTCTGCTCTGGACCCTTTTCTCTTCTCCCTCTACACTATTTCACTTGGTGAGCTCATCAGCTCCCATGGATTTGTCAAACCCTAAAACTAAACTATACAAACCTACTGTTAGTCTACTGAAATTTTTCCATTGTTAATGATTGTTTAACTCAGAACACACTGCTAATGAGGGTAAGCTTATAGGTTTGATCTTTGCATGGGCTAGTTAGTTTTATTGTGTGTCATGGACAGAATCTGTCCATGTAATCCTGGATAAGCAATTTACAAATGTCTACTGTTATTCAAAAGAGTAACCTGGTATTCCTTTATACATAAATATGTCATCATCACTGGGAAAGAAACCCTCAAATCTTATAAACTGTAAGACACTAAGACCTTATGGCATTTCCTAATAGTTTGTAAATTTTTTATATTTAAAATTATCCATCACATTGATGATAGCAAAAGAAAACAAAGCCAAAGATAGCTGAAACATTAGATTTGGAAACAGATCTAGAAAAAGTGCATTTTTTTTACTTACCTGTTAATTTGTTTAGTTCTATTTTTTAAATGCCAAAGGTTTTGAATAGGGTTCTATTGCCTATATAGTATGTTTATTTGATTGTCTTTATTAAAATTACAAAGTCTACAATGAAAACTAACATTATATTGAAGCCTGATTTTTTTTAATGTTTTTCAAAATGGGAAAAAAGCTTACTCTATTATTTTGAGGAGAATGTTTAAAAACACTTTAATTTATGTATACATGTATATGTTATCAAGTTCTATGGATACTTTTTTATGGCAGTCCTTTTTCCAACATTCTTTTTCCTATCATTCACTTTGAAGCTTCCCCTATAACATATATTGTGTATACACACATACACACACACACCACCCCCTTTAAACTCTGAACTTGGGGAAGCAAGAATGAATGACAGCTGACTTCGTGATTTAAGACATCCACCCACCGGTTGTCACTGTTAGAATTGTAGTATAATGAGGCAATCTATTACTTTTTCCCTCCTTTAGAGGAGACCAGTTTAAATTCAGGGAAGTCCTGGAGGGGCTACCGGGATATAGACTCAGGCAAACCTAGGTGTGGGCCCTACATTAAATCCAGAGCAGCCAACTAAAGGTTTTTGGCCTCCCCAAACACTCCTTCAACTCACCCCTGGAGGGTGCTCAAGGAATTGGTTCAAGTGTTCCACCAACTCTTTGCCTTGTCTCTGTTATCACGTTGAATGATCCTGGTTCAATAGTAAAGTATCAGTTTAATTTTAAGTTCTCCTTTAATGTTTCACCATGGCATAGAAGAAGAAATCATCTACACCTCTTGACAGCTACTGTCACAAGCAATAGCTATGGCAAGTTCTACTAAGGAGGAAAGGCTTTTAAGAAGAGCTCAGTATGTCTGCTTTTCAAGAATCAATCTGTGATTTTTGAGAAATTCATCACCAACTCATGAAGATCATCTAGTAGGAGGTAGAGGGGTTGTCATCTGTGTTGGTAAAGGAATACTCACATTAGAGATACTATGGATTCTGGAAATGTCATAGTATGTATGTATTATGTATACACATACATACATCAAGATTCATAGGTTCACAGAGCTAGTACAGACCACAGAGATGACCTGGTGACATGACAGAATTACAAGAACAGACCTTTAAAGATTATTTTACTTTTTTCTTAAAGTGACAAACCATGCCCTGAATTCATTAAAACATGAAGTGATAAGATGGAATGAACAGGAAATGATAAACTATTTTAGGTTTATAAAAAGATTGTCCTAATTTGTGTTTTCTCTTCATTTGACCTCTTGACTACTGCCAAATAAAGTATTACTGGGAGGCTCAGTGAGATCCTCCACAAAAGTATGGAGAAGAAAAGGCATAATTTGGGAATTCTAAGCAAATGAAGAAGGCATTTGCTAGGTAGTATGGTAACTAAAAAATTAACTCAGTACCTAAAATAACTTAGTTCTCAGAATATAACCAAATAGAACTACTTTCTATATAAGTTACTAAATCAGTGCTTCTGTGTCTTCCCCAACCTTCAATCCTAACCAAATATGGTTCCTAAACTGTTTTTCCCCATCTGATTAAATAAGTGACATTTTTTTTTTAAGTTTGTGTCATCATCTATGGAAATCTTCCTTGATTATTTTCTTTGGAAAATTAAAACATCATAAAGGACAGCTAGGTGGTGCAGCGGATAGAGTACCAGTGCAGGAGTCAGGAAGATATGAGTTCAAATCTCACCTCAGACACTTGACACTCACTAGCTGTGTGACCTTGGGCAAGTCACTTAACCCCAACTGCTTCATTCTGGGTCATCTCCAGTCATCCTGAGGAATATCAGGTCAATGGATTCAGATGGCTCTGGAGGAGAAATGAGGCTAGTGACCTGCACAGCCCTCCTTCACTCAAAACAAAGTCAAGTGCAAGTCATGTCATCATTTCACTGATGGCATAGTCTTCTTCAGTAACAAAGAAGTAACATAAAACATCATAGCATACATATCATAGAATATTCGTAGATAAATATTGTAACACATTTAAGAGGTAGAGGAAAAGGGAAGAGACTAAGTTTTTATGTAGTGCCTACTGTGTGCCAAATACTTTTTATAGATATCTCATTTTATCCTCACAACAGAGGTAAGTGCTATGACAATTCCCATTTTATGGTAGAGGAAACTGAAACAGAGTGACTTGCCCAAGGTTGGGCCCAGTTAATAAGTGTCTGTGGCTGAAGTGAACTTGAATCTTCTAACTCCAGGCTCCACACACTATCCAATGAACCAACATCTGCCTCTTCCCTCTAACTGAAATTTCTTATCCTACCACTTCTGTTTGTTTATTCTATTCCCTTACTCTTAAAGAACTTACTCTTTCCACTCCTTGAGAATATGAATCATTTCACTCTTTGTATTTCTATCCTCAGTACCTAGGACAGTACCTGGAACGTAGCATATGTGTTCATCCTTCATTACTGAAGAAGACCATACCATCAGAGAAATGACATGACTTGCACTTGACTTTGTTTTGAGTGAGGGAGGGCTGTGCATGTCCCAGCCTCACTTCTCCAGAGCCAGCTGAATCCAGTGATCAGATATTCATCAGGATGACTGAAGATAACCCAGGATGAGGCAATTGGAGTTAAATGACTTGCCCAAAGTCACCCAGCTAGTGAGTGTCAAGTGTCTGAGGTGAGATTTGAACTCAGGTCCTCCTGACTCCTGCACTGGTGCTCTGTCCACTACACCCCCTAGCTGCCCACCTGGAATGTAGTATGTGCTGAATCAGTGCTTGTTGATTGATTGACTGAACCTCCTATCACTCTTTCAATGTTTTCCTAGAGTTTAGACTCTAAGGCCTCTGAAAGACTTGTAACTTTTTGTCCTTGGACACTTGTGGGTACACATACATGTTCATTAGACACGCTAGGCCTCAGTTTCGGGTAGAGGCCACGGAAGGCCCTCTAGTGAAGGATGAACAACAACATTTCTCCCAGTCCATTTGCCTTTTCTTGCTTCTTTTCCTCCCTGTTCAGGTGAACATTATGATCAGTTCTTTCAATGATAAATATACGAACCCTGACAATCTTTAAGCTTGGGTATTGCCCAAAATCTGCCTTCTATGCTTCTAGGCTGTTAAATAAGTTTTGCTGGAGAAAGTCATGAAATTAATCTTGGGACCCGGTTTGTCAGCCAATAAGCATTTATTAAGCTCCTATTAAGTGTCAAGAAAAAGGCAGTCTCTGATCTGAAGAAACTTTGTCTAATGGGAGGAGAAAACATGAAAGTAACTATGCATGAACAAGATACATAAAAGATAAATAGGGGATAACCAACCTAGAAGGTAGGATTTTAGCTAGGAAACCAGGAGGCAGGGATGAGGTAAGAGAGCATTCTAAGAAATGAGGAACAGCCAATGAAAAGGCCTGGAGTCAAGAGATGGAGTATCTTGTGCAAGAAACAGCCAGAAAGTCAGTGTCACTGGATCACAGAATATAAAGAGGGAATTAACGTGTAAGAAGACTGAAAAGGTTGTGGTAGGGGGAAGAGGGCAGGTTATGAAGGGCTCTGAATGCTAAACACAAGAATTTATATTCTATCTTGGAGGTAAAAGGTAGCCAGTGGACTTTACTGAATGGGGATTAAAGTGGTCAGAACTGTGCTTTAAGCAGATCACTTTGACAGTTGAGTGGAGGATGAGCTGGAGTGGGAAGAGACTTGTGGCAGACAGATCAATTACCAGACTATTGTAGTAATCTAAACATGAGGTGATGAGGCCCTGCATGAAGTTAGTAGCAATATCATTGGAGAAAAGGGGGGCCATATTAAAAAAAGTGCTGCAAAGGTAAAAACAATAGAACTTTGCAACAGATTGGCTATGGCGGTTGCGAAAGTGGGGAACTGATAATGACACCTAGGTTCTGAGCCTGGAGAGTAGGAGGATGGTAGTACCCTTAACAGTAACAGAGAAATTAGGAAGAGGGGAGAATTTGGGGGAAAGAAAATGAGTTCAGTTTTGGATATACTGAGTGTAAGATGTCTATGAGACATCCATTTGGGGAAGTCCAGGAGGCAACTGGAGTTCTGAGACTAAAGGAGATTAGGACTAGATAAGTAGATCTGAGAATCCTCAGCATAGATTTGATAATTGAATCCATTGAAGCTGATGAGATCACCAAGTGGAAAAGTTTAGAGGGAGAGGATAAGTGCGAGTAATATTGAGCCCTTTGGGGCATCCATGGTTAGAAGATGTGATATGGGTGAAGATCCGGTAAAGAACATTAAAAAGTGGTCAGAGAGAGGATAGGAGAACAGATTAGAATAGTATCATGAAAACCTAGAGAAAAGTTAGTATTGAGGAGAAGAGAAAGACTGACAGTGTCAAAAACTACTGAGAAATCAAGAAGGATGAGGATGGAGAAAAGAACATTAGACTTGGCAGGTTAAGAGATCAATACCAATACTGGAGAAAGCAGTTTTGGTTGAAGGATGATGCTGGAAGCCAGAGTGTAGAGCTAAGAAGAGAGCAAGAGATAAATAAGAGGATGCACTGGTAATAGAAAAGCTGGAGAGATGTAGGATGGATGAAAGTCACTGGCGGTGGATGAATCAATTGAGTTTTTTGAAGACAGGAGATACATGGGCATGTTTGTAGACAGGAGGGAAGCAGCCAGCAGGTAGGGTGAGACTGAAGACATGTGAAAGAGTGGGGATATTAGAGGAGGTTAACTACTGGAGAAAATAGGATGGAATGGAATCATTTATACATGTAAAGTGCCACCCCTTCATGTGATACTGGAGCAAAAGTGAAGTAGTAGAACATAAGAGAGCTCTCAGTGAATGGTTTGTTTTTTTTTTTTAAATGATACATGAAGCAAGATTTATAGCTGGGAAGAAGTCAATTAGGGAAGTGTAAAAGGATTGCCTTGCTGTAGGGAGGACCCAGATAGAATTCCATAACATAAATTTGTAGTGGATCCAGTCAACATGGTTTTGTGATTTTCTCTAGCTTCATTTGGTAGCTTGTAAATAGGAGTGAAGGTAGTGGATGGTAGGAGTAATAAAGAAAGAAGGTTTGGCAGAGAAAGATCTTTAGTAGGAGATGGGAATTGGAGAGAAGAGGATAGTGTATAATTGAACTTATCAAGGGATATCAAGGCTTATCAAGGGATGGAGACAGAGCAGGGAGGAGAATTTAGTCAGTAAAGGAATTACGGCCTGAAAAAGAACAAAGGGGACAAGGGATTGGAGTCCATAGGGAGGATAAAGAATAGGGGTAGTGTTAGAAGGCAGAAGGAGAGATGAGTGGCATTGGATTGTCCTAAGAGAAAGGAATTTCAGAGTTCACTAATAAGAAAGTGGTAAATTTGTGAATGATGGCAAGATCAAGGGTATGAGGATCCCTGTATTTGACTGATGTGGGGTGGAGGAGTAGGTAATGGTAAATATGCTGGTGAAGGAAAGGGTGTTTGAGAAAGTTTCAGTATGTATATTGAAGTCGTCTAGTAGGAAGGCAGGAGTTAGGGAACAGAGAAAGACTATGATGCAGGCACTGAACTCCTTGAGGAAAGAAGCAAGTTATCTGGAAGGTTTGCAGACAAATAGCTACCAGAATCTTGATTAAGGGGTAGACATGGATTGACTGAACACCAAAGAAAGAGAGATTACCGAGTGATGGTGAGAGAGGATGAACTTGAAATTGTCAATGAAGAACAAGGAATATTCTAACTCCCTCACCTTGAGTAGTAAGAGTTGGGAGGGGAGGAGAGCACATAACTAGTACTAGAAAGGGTGGCCGGGGAGATTGTGTCATTAGGAAGGCCCCAAAAGAGGAAAGGAGTGAGAAAGAAAAATATTTATGATAAAAGTAAATGTGTTACCTATGGAGTAAGTGTTCAGAGAACACAGTGGAAAGGGTGGGTAGCTTTAGACTATAACACTGGAACTTTGGGGGTGGAGTTGAAGGGGCAGGGAATAAAGGAGTGGGCAGTGAGGAACAGAGAATGAGCTTGAATAATGATATCTAGGAGTTCAGGATCACTGGGATGGAGAGAATATGACTGAGTGGGAGTTTGTTAATCATTCACAAATAAGTTCAGGTGGGTTATCAATATTACTGGGCAGAGGGCCTCAGAATGGAGTCCTCTCAGGGTGTTAAGCAGCTCAGCAGAGGGAAGCACTTGGGGGAGTTGGTAGAATAGTTTTTCTCTCCTTGCTTTGCAGGTAAGGCAGGTCAGAAGTTAGCAGAGGGAGGAAGCAGGATGGAATGGCATCTCTCTCTCATCTCCTGTAGACAAGAGTCCTGCCCAGGAGATGAGTATGCTCTCTATCTCCCTGCTAGTTGGAAGAGGCCAGCCTAGGAGACTGACATGACAGAATGGCATCTTTCTGTTCCCCTGAGATCAAAACCTTTCCATTTTCTTTAATGTTTCCTTCTCCATACTGTTTATCCTTCAGTTTGTTCTTTAAAATATGTGTAGATCATTCTCATAAGGATTTTTTGGAGAGAAGCAGTAGCCCCAACTTTTTACCCATTTATTTCCTATTATGGATTTCTGGGTACCTCAACTAAGTTTCTTCTTTCTATATCATACTTAAAGTCTTTCATGGTATTTAGTTTTACAATTTTATTTGGGCTTTACAGATGGATAAACTGAGGCTCAGAGAGATGGAATGATCTGCCCACAAGGTCTATTCAATGCTTTTTAGGAACACTTTGAGGAAAGGGGTATATTCTCAGGAAGTCAGGCAGCTCGAGAGAGGTGACCAGTGGGGGACACTGATTCATTGGTTTCTCTCCCTTCCCTGCAGGCCAAGACAGGAGAGTGTTAGGGAGAGCAGAATGGAATAGTGCCTCTGTCCCTTGTAGCCAGGTAGGAGCCAGCCTAGAAGATGACTCATTTCATTTATTTGCATTATATTTAAGTGCATTCCCCATAACAACTATCACAAACATTATACTTTCTTCTTAACTCATTCCCACCTAAACCTCTTCCACACAGTACATGAAAACAGAAAAATTTCTTATTATCTTCATCCTTTCTTCATTCCCTCACTGCCGCTCCTAACCTCCCCTGCCTCCTCACAGGCCTTGCTCCATCAATCATTCCTTCCCATCTCCACTTCTCTTTATTCTTCAGTCTATTCCAGGAGAAATGGAACACTTTTCTACTCTGCCTACAAATGTCCTGCCTATCCTAAAAAAATTTGCTCAACCCTCTTACCTCCTCAAATTGCTATCCCTCAAACTACTTCATGGTGAAATTTTTTGAAACAATAACCTATACTCACTGCTTTAGCACACATTCTTTCTATCCAATTTGGCTTCTTTCTCCAACACTTAACTGAAATTTTTCTCAATTCTTGTTGCAATCCTAAGCATCTTTCAAGGCATAGCACAAATCTTACCTACTTAACTGAAGATTTCCCAGATTCCTCTCAGCCAGAAGTGATCACTAACTCTTGCTAACTGCTAAAGTACTTATCACACTCTAGTTTGTGTTATAGTTATTTGTGTGTGTTTTTTAAAAACTCTTCTGACGGATTGTAGACTCCTTGAGGACAGGAATGAAGTCTTATTTATCTTTAAGAGCCTTTACCAATTAGCACAGCAGGTGCTCTATTGAAATGTGTTGAATGGATAGAATAAGAGATAACATGATTTAGTAAAAGGACACTGGCCTAGAGTTATAATAACTGCATTGGGGCCTAGGGTCTGTCATTTATTAGCTATGTGGTTTAGGACAGGTCACTGACTCTCGCCTAGCTTCATTTTCCTCCTCTCCTAAGTGGCTAGCTATAATGATATGTGACCTCTCTGCCTCACAAAGTTATTGCAGTAAGGCATAGCAGAAAAGAGCAAAATGTGAAAGTAGATCTGCTTTACTATCACTTGAGTGATCCTCAGCAAGTCACATCAGTGAAATGAAGAGGACTGGACAACATAATCTCTAAGGGGCTTTCTAGTTTTAATTCTATGATCTAAGATCAAATTATATAATTACGCAAAAATACTATAAAGCATTACATAATAAAATATTTTTAATGTTATTTATTATTTTACTGACTAGTGTACTATCAATTATTGTAGTATTAAAATAATGAGATTTTTCTATGACTAGTCACAGACTTGCTTTATTTAGGTCAGGAATTGAAACCGGATGCTAAAGCCTGCCTATGGATCCTTTGGAAGACAACAATTGTCTTGTATATATTATAACAGTACTTATCAAAAGTGCTAGCATTTTACTGGAACACCAAAGAGCAATACAAGAAACTCCTCTGGATTCCCCAGGGGCACTTGAGGTCCCAGAAGAATAATGAATGAAGAGTTTAGGCAAACATTACCCCCAGAAGGTTACAAGTATGGTTCCAGCTGTGATTGAAAGAAACAAAGCCTTCTCGGTAGTGTAAGAACCTATTCAAGGAGGCAGGCAGTGAATGGAAAAGAGAGGCTTAAGAACTCTGGGGGTATTCAGGGTGCTGTAGGCAGCAGGATGAAGAACATAAACAGAACTGAACATGATAATAAAAAAAATTACTCTTTTTGTTTGGGGGATAGCAAGGAGTTCTACATCTGTCTTCTTTACAGCTTATACCAGTGCTGGGGAGACTAGGCTCCCCTATACCTATCTATGAATATATAAAGTGCTATATAAATGTTATCTATACCTCAGCGAAAGAATTACATTTTTCCATCTTACATTTAAATCAAAAAACACTATTCAGAGCCTAATTAAAAAGTCAAGAAAACAACACTGGGCAACTAATATTAAACAGATGTCAATACTAAAGCTAACATTTAATTAATTTTCTCATAATGTAAATATATCACATATATGTTATATTTACATGTGTGAGAAAGGCCAATTTTAGACAGATAACTGTATTCAACTGAAAAAGCATTTATTAAGCACTTACTCTGTGCAAGTCACTATACACACAGTAGATGCTGGAGCATAAACTCTGTACTGTACAGTTGACTAGTAAGAGTCAGCTCTAGCAATGGCGTGCTGTGGTCCTGTTTGCTTGTTTGTCTCTGTGCCTCTGACTTCTTACACTGTCTTTCAACTCTGCATGATACCATACTTAGCCCTGCAACTGAAGTCTCTCATCTTAGAACACAGAAATGACAATTAAGCTCATGAATTAAATGTTATTTTCTCCTCTGTTGGTTATAGAGGAAAACATAAAGATGCAACAAGGCAAAGCCCCTTCCTTAGGGCCACAAAGCACTTTTCTTTCCCCACAGAGGATCTCTGAGTTTTGGGCTTCCCTTGTAAAGTTTTTGTCAGTTGACTATTTCTTCTTTCAAAAGCTCTATGCTTAGTTAACTAGAAGTTGTAAGAATTTATGACTTTAATATATTTCTACAATATCTTTTCTTTGAAGAAATAAAACTAAACCATCTTGTTGGCATCCAGATCTTTAAAAAAACCAGTCTTCATTAAGCCACCAATGACCTTACTTCAAATATAGTAAATATAAACAAAACAAACACCCAAGCTTTATGTAATGCTGTTTCCACCTATTTTAATTAGAAAAAAATCTGATAGTATTCTTCACAAATTTTACATTCCATATTAAAAACATGTACTGGGGCTGTCTTGAAAGGCAAAGAGGATGTCTCGAAAGGACACATTCAAAATGAAAATAGCCTGTTCTTTCTGCTGTTTGCTGTGCTTCTTTCCTTTTAACTTCAAGTGCTTTCCTTTGACTGATCTTTGTGAGCTCTAAAGCTAAATGGATTCAGTCCCAGAGTTTACCATGACAGCTCTCTTCCACTGTGCACTTTCTCATACCATCCGCGGTAGCCAACGAGCCTGCCTGTCTGAGCTGTATAGGAAAAGGGCAATTAAATCTGGTTTTTGCATTTCTGTGTTAAGGGCATGGTTTAAAGGCTTTCCTTTGGAGAGGTTTTTTGACATTCTTTCCACAGACATTCTTTAACATCTGCCAGGGCATTCTAGTGATGGTTCTCATAGACTTAAAATAGAGAGAATCTCTCTGACTAGGTCTTTGATATAAATATATTAAATAATACAAAGCCGACTAAACACAAGGCAGAGATTGAACCACAGTATCCACAGAGAATGCTGTGAGAAATTCTGACTTTGCTAAGCAAATTAGCTGTCTTGCTGCAATCATGTGCCTTGAGGTTTTCAAAATAGTTCTTTTGAAACCATTAACCTTCAATGTTTTCGTCCCAGTGCCTTAATATAGTAGCGTTAAAGATTTTCTATGGTTTTCTCACCGTTTCCTATTTTAAATTTGAAGACTTCGCATTTGCCAATCTTTCTTTTATTTTTAAAAGAACAAAAATAAAAGGCCATTCATTAGGTCTAATTAACAATAGGAATGCTTTTTGTAATTATTCTTACTGCTGCTCAATAATCACGTAAATCTACATATACAAACAGTAGTCACACATATTTATTTTTTATTAAATGAATTACCTGGGGGTTGCTCTATTTCCTCTTCTTAAAATGAGGGTGTTGGACTCTGATCTCTCTAGACTGATTATACTGTATTCTCTATTCTATTAAATATATACATGAATGCATTAAATATATACATGAAAGCATAGCGCTTTCCCCAAATGCTAGCAAAAAGATCTCTTCATGAAAGGTTTAGTTTATTTAATTACATCAGTTTCCAATAAAAAGGTTCATTTAACCATCCTCAGTCCCACACAATCATAATATACTGAATACAGTGTAACTTTATTTTCTCTTTTAATCTTGAAATCTTAGGAATGTAGACTTAGAGATAGAAAGTCTTAGAGCTCATTTGGTTCAACCCTTCATTTTACAAATGAAGAAACTGAGGCTGCTAGAGGTTGAGTGACTCATCTATGGTCAAAGTTAATAAGTGGTAGAGTCAGAATTTGAACTAAGTTTGAAACTTCATAACCTCAAACAAGACACTTAAACTTTTTGGGCCTCAGAACTTTTACTGTAAAATGAAGAAGTCAGACTAAATGATCTTTAAGGCCCCCTCTAAATCTTACGATCTCTGAGTTCAATCAATCAAACATTTCTTTTTTTTTTTTAATTTTATTTATTTAATTTTTTACATTCATTTTCACAAATTTTGGGGTTCCAAATTTTCTCCCCTTTTATCCCCTCCCCCACCCCAATACCCCAAGCAATCTAATTTTCCCTATCTCCAATCTGCCCTCTCTTCTGTCATCCCTCCCTTCTCTTGTCTCCATCTTCTCTTTTCTCCTGTAGGGCCAGATGACTTTCTATTCCTCATTAACTGTATGTCTTCTTTCCTAGTTGCAACAACAATACTAAACAGTTGTTCCTAAAACTTTGAGTTCCAAATTCTCCCCATCCCTCCCTCCCCACCCATTCCTTTTTGGGACGGCAGGCAATTCAATATAGGCCATATCTGTGTAGTTTTGCAAATGACCTCCCTGATAGTCGTGTTGTGTAAGACTAACTGGATTACCATCCCTCCTAATCTGCCCCTCATTGTTTCTCTTCTGTCTTTTGATCCTGTCCCTCCCCAAGTGTTGACTTCAAATTGCTCCCTCCTCCCTTTGCCTTCCCCTCCATCATCCCCCCCCCTTGCAATAACTTCTTCTCCCCCACTTTCTTAAACTGTAAGATAGGTTTTCATACCAAAATGAGTGTGCATTTCACTCCTTCGTTTAGTCAAATGTGATGAGGGTAAACTTCTTGGTTTTTTTTTTCTTCTCAGCTCTCCTCTTTTTCCCTCCACTAAGAAAAACTCCTACCTGCCTCTTAAATGACATATAGTTACCCCTTTCCATTTCCCCCTCTTTCCTCCCACTACATTTCTCTCTCACCATTTACCTTCTTTTAAGGTATGGTCCCATCCTATTCAGTTCAATCTGTGCTCTCTATCTCTGTATGTGTGTGCATGTGTGTATGTGTGTGCATGCGTGTACATGTGTATGTGTGGTCCCACCAACTACCCAGATACTGAAAAGTTTTAAGAGTTAGAAATATTATCTTTCCCTGTATGAATGTAAACAGTTCACTTCTGGTAAGTCCCTTAAGACTTCTCTTTGCTGTTTACTTTTTCATGCTTCTTCTCATTCTTGTGTTTGAAAGTCAAATTTTCTTTTCAGCTCTGGTCTTTTCATTAAGAATGATTGAAAGTCCTCTGTTTCATTGAAAGACCATATTTTCCCTTGAAGTATTATACTCAGTTTAGCTGGGTAGGTGATTCTTGGTTTGAGTCCTAGTTCCTTTGCCTTCTGGAATATCCTATTCCACGCCCTTCAATCCCTTAATGTAGAAGCTGCTAGATCTTGGGTTATCCTGATTGTATTTCCACAGTACTGGAATTGTTTCTTTCTAGCTGCTTGCAAGATTTTTTCCTTGAGCTGGGAGTTCTGGAATTTGGCCACAATGTTCCTAGGAGTTTCTCTTTTTGGATCTCTTTCAGGTGGTGATCGATGGATTCTTTCAATACTTATTTTGCCCTCTGGTTCTAGAATGTCAGGGCAGTTTTCCTTGATAATTTTATGGAAGATGATGTCTAGGCTCTTTTTTTGATCATGACTTTCAGGTAGTCCCATAATTTTTAAATTGTCTCTCCTGGATCTATTTTCCAGGTCAGTTGTTTTTCCCATGAGATATTTCACATTCTCTTCCATTTTTTCGTTCTTTTGGTTTTGTTTTGTGATTTCTTGGTTTCTCGTAAAGTCATTAGACTCCATCTGTTCCATTCTAATTTTGAGAGACTATTAAATTCAGTGAGCTTTTGAGCCTCTTTTTCCATTTGGCTCATTCTGCTTTTGAAAGCATTCTTCTCCTCATTGGCTTTTTGAACCTCCTTTGCCAATTGAGTGAGCCTATTTTTCAAGGTGTTAATTTCCTCAGCATTTTTTTGGGTCTCCTTTACCAAGGTATTGACCCGTTTTTCATACTTTTCTTGCACCTCTGTCATTTCTCTTCCCAGTTTTTCCTCCACCTGTCTAACTTTCTTTTCAAAATCCTTTTTGAGCTCTTCCAGGGCCTGAGCCCACCCGCCACCCCCCTGGGGTGTCTGGGGTACTGAGGCCCCGCCCTCCACGTCTTTCCCTGATGGCAAGGATACGTCCTCGTCATCAGATCCGAAGGTCGGGATCATTTGTATTTGTTGGAAAAAACTCTCTATAGTCTTATTTTTCTTCCCTTTTCTAGGCATTTTCCCAGCCAGTTACTTGACTTCTGAGATTTCTTTCCACCCCCGCCTGGATCCGCCCAGCTAGTGCTTGGCCTCTGAGATTTAAATGGGCTTTCCTCCTGCCGGCTGTCAATCAGTGAGCTTTAGTTCAGGTGCTGGGGTGGGGGCAGGGCCGCCTCCCAGGCTCAGTTCCCTCAGGGGCTTTATGTAGAGACTTTCAGGAATGGAGTAGGGAGGGGTGGGGGGCCCGCCTCCCAGGCTCAGTTCCCTCAGGGGCTTTATGCAGAAGCCTTCAGTAATAGAGCGGGGTGGGGGCAGGGCCATCTCCCAGGCTCAGCTCCCTCAGGTTTTATGCAGGAACCTTCTGTAATGAAGATCCTGCCTGCTGCTGGGGGATTCCTGAGTCCTGGGCCGCTGCCGCCTCAGCCGCCACCCACACCTCTGCCTCCGCCGCTTCCTGCCCCCATCTCTGCCGCCGCCGCTTCCTCCCAAGGGGGCCCGAGTCACGGAGATGCTCCGCTCCCCTCCTCCAGTCCAGCCTTCTCTCTCACTGACCTGTAGCTTCTGTGGGTGGAGGGACTTTTCCCAGCTGCCGGAGCTTCCGTCTCTGAAGCCTGCTCGGATCAGCTTCTCTGGGGCCGCGGCCAGGGCAGCGCTGGGGGTGGGGTCCACTTTCCGGGGTGCGACGGACCCTGGGGACGGGTCTCCAGGGCTCCCTGGTACGGAAATCTCTTCCACTCCGTTTCTGCACACCTTGTATTGACTCAGAGGTTATGGGGGTCTCTTTTTACATTAATTCTATGGGCTTTGGTTTCGGAGCTCGTAAACATGCGTCCTTCTACTCCGCCATCTTGGCTCCGCCCCCAATCAAACATTTCTTAAGCACCTGCTGTGTACTAGATATTTAGCTAGACAATGGAGACAATAAAAACAAAAAGGAAACAGTTCCTGCTCTTGAGCTTAATTTTTATAAAGGCAAACAATTAAGCTTATGTATATATGACATGCATACACACACATATATAAACTGTATGTACACACATACACACCCATTCTATTACACACATAGTAAGTCTGTGGGGAAGACTGGGGCATCAGGAAAGAAAGGCTTCATGTAGAAGGAGATGCCATTTGAGCTGACTTTTGAAGGAAACAAAGGAGTATGAGAGACACAGACAAGGAAGGCATCCCAAGCATGTGTAATAGGCAATCCAAAGGCTTGGAGAAAGAAGATGGAGTGTTTCATGTGAGGAACATCAAGAACATCAGCTTGGTGAAACTGTATTGTGCAGGAGGGAAGTAATGTAGAATATGGCCAGAAAGATGTCAGGGCCAAATTGTGAAATACTTTAAATATCAAACAAGAGTTTATAGAGGAACCCAGAGACAACAGGGAACCACCGTGTTTTATCCATTAGGGTGGTGACACAGTCAGACCCGCACTTTAGGGAAATCCCTCTGGCAACTGTGTGGAGGATGTATTTGATAAGGAAGAGCTGAAGGAGGACAAAATAAGGGGCAACTGCAATAAATAAAGGGTTGATGAAGACCTGGGTGAAAGTGGTGGCCAAGAGGGTAGGTAAGACAAGATGTGGAAACTGACTGGTACATGCTCTGTTAGGAAGAATCAAGTCAAGGATATCACTGATGTTAGCAGCTTGAGTGACTGGAAGAATGATGGCACTCTTGATAGAAAAAGGAAAGCTCAGAAGGATAACGACAGAATGGAGTCATAGGAGCATAGATACAGAGTTGAAAATGACCTTAGATATTGTTTAGAGTCAAACCAGTCCTCTCATTTTACATGGCAAGAAATTGAGATGAAGAGATTTGCAATGTCACACAGATAGTAAGTAAACTGCAGAGGGCTTGAACCTACCTCTTCTGACTTCAAATTCAGTACTCTTTCCACTATGCTTTTTCATCTAAAGTAAGAAGAGAGTAGACACGACCAGGCATTTGGGATAAATTGATCATTATAATTAAAAATTGAAATTCATAATAAGTTTTCCAGTAAACTATGGCAAGAAGAGAAAGATATTATTTTAAATAGCTTTAATCTCTGACATAAGGCATATGTATGCTGATTTTGCTTTTCATCATTTCCTAAATACACTTCTTTTCCTCCTCTGATGGGGCCATCACTACTGCAGGCCTGGTGGGTCTGCCTACTTCAAGTCTTTCTCCATTCAAATCCATTCTCCATTTAGCCATCAAAGGGCTTTTCTAAAACACAGGTCTGATCATGTCATTACCCCCCTCTTTACCACCCCTCCTGCAAATTCAATAAACTTCAGTGGCTCCCAGTTGCCTCCAGTAGCAAATACAAAATTCTCCGCTTGGCATCAAAGCCATTCATAACCTAGTCTCTTTATTACTTTCTGGTCTTCTTACACAACTTTCTGGTCTTCTTACACATCACTCTCCAACTCTATGACCCACTGACATTGGACTCCTGACTGTGCCACAAACAAAGACTCTATCTCTCACTTCCAGGTGTTTGCTCTGGCTGTCTCCCATGCCTGGAATGTTCTTCTTCCTCTGCTCCAACTGTATTGACCTCCCTGGATTCCATTCAGTTCCAGTTAAAAGTACCAGGAAGCTTTCCCTAAACTCTTTTAATTTCAGTGCCTTTCTCTGGTAATTACTTCCCATTTATCTTGTTGAGGGAGTTAACTTTGCAGGTGTCTGTTTGTATGTTGTCTTCCCCATCAGACTGAGCTCTTTGAGGGCAGGAGCTGTCTTTTGCCTCTTTTTTCATCCTCAGAACTTAGCACAGTGCCTGGTATGCAGCAGGTACTTAATAAATGTCTACAGAATGGAAATGAATTGGGAGAAAAGACTTTTCCCCTTCAAATCTAATCAAAAGGACCTCAAGCTGAATAGGAACTTTTCACAAATAAAATCGAAGATAGAATTAAAAAAGAAAGAGTTAAATGAAAACAAAATTGTACTAAATGTCACCTATAATAGTCTTATCCAAAATAAACATATATAAGAACCATATCCCAAATGATAAATGTTCAAAGGATATAAACAAGAGTTTTCATAAGATGATTTGAAAACTATACAAATGACCTGTGGAAAACATTCTCCAAATCATTAAACATGAAATACAAATTAAAATAGCTCTTAGGTTTCACCTCACACTGCGCAAATTGGCAAATATGACAAAAACTGGTAAGAGTCAAGTGTGGGAGAGGCTGTGGGAAGCATGCCAATATGCTATTGGTAGAGCTGGGTCTACCTGTTCTGAATTGTGATGTGACATAATGAAAGAAGAGGGAATAAATTGCCCATATCCTTTGACCCATAATGATCTCAAGAGTGGACAAATGCCCCAGAGAAGTTAATAATGATAGTAAAGATTAAAAAAATACCCAAATATTTATAGTAGCATTCTCTATTGTAACAAAGAAATGGAAATAAAGAACAAGCTGTCAGATAAAGTTTCTATATTGGATGCTTTTGCTTAATTATTTTCCTCTGTCATAAAGGAAGGTTTAACGGGAAGTAGATAGGAAATGACTGTGACACAGAGACCAAAAAAACATCAATAAAATGTAATTTTGAAAAAATGAAAAGGAAAACAGTTTATGTATATCCATCAAACTTCTACTAAAATTCTAAAACATTATTAATAGAATGATTAGTAAGAATGTACAGGCAGCTAGGTGACACAGTGTATGGAGTAGGGGTGAGGAACCTGTGGCCTTGAGGTCACATGTGGCCCTCCAGGTCCTTGAGTACAGACTTTTAGCTGATTCCATGTTTTACCAAACAAATCCTTTCATTAAGGGGATTTGTTCTGTAAGGTTTGGATTAAGTGTTGGGCCTGCAGTCTGGAAGACTCTGAGTTCAAATCTGATTCAGGGCAAGACACTGTAACCCTGTTTGCCTCAGTTTCCTCATCTGTAAAATGAGCTAGAGAAGGAAATGGCAAACTACTCCAGGAACTTTGCCAAGAAAACCCCAAATGGGGTCATGGAGAGTCAGACATGACTGAAACCATTGAACAAGAAAGTGAGAAAATAGAAAATGAAGTAACGATCACAAAAATCTATTATGGCTTAAAAATAGTGATGGTAGACTGAAGAATGCTTTCTGTATGTTTACACTGATTTTAGCAAACTGTTTGATAAAATCTCTCCTGCTATTCTTGTGGACAACATGACTAGAAAAGAGTAAAATTAAGTTACCTGGAATTTGTTGAATGATTGAATCCACAGAAAAGCCAGGAAGGTCTAGGTTCAAATACTGCTTCTGATATTTATTAGCTGTGTGACCTAAGGCAAGTTGCTAAACTTCTCTGAGCCTCATCTACATATGTGTTTTCACCCCCCCAAAAAAAGTTGAACTCAATTATGTCTAAGTTCTTCCCTATTCTAGTTCTATCATATTGTGAAAAGTCATTCCATGTCCACTAAGAAGGAGCACTACGGAGACCTGTTCAAGGGACTTCCGCCTCATTTTGTTTAATATTTTTCAGACTTAATCTACAGATGATACAAAACTGCCCATTTAATTAATGAACTTGTATTCTGCTGGAAATATGATTTACTTTTATTTAATTTGCAACTGTGAAGAGAAATTTACAGAATCTTGTTAAAAATTGTTTTGGATTATCAGAATTTATATGAAAATACACATTCCATACAATCAAAGCATCATAGATTCACAGGTAGGAGAGATGCGAAGTTCAAAATTAATATTCGTGGAAACAATTTCTTCATATTTTTACAAAGAAATAATGGAAAAATACAACTAGCCTAATTGTTTCAAAGTTTTAATTGAATATTGGTCTTAAAAATATTCACAAATCCACAGCAGTAACTTACACACACTGGAAAATTGCATTTACTGTTATCAAAGATGTTGGTATTAAAGATAAAATTCAATTCAGAGACAGCTAGGTGCTCAATGGATAGAAGGCTAGCCTAGAGTCAGGAAGATTTGAGTTCAAGTGTGGCCTTAAGACACTAGTTGTGTGACCCTGAGCAAGTCACTTAACCTCTGTCAGTCAATAAGCATTTATTAAGTGCCTACCTTATTAAGTGGAGTTATTGAAGAAGATAACATGCCAGATACTATGCTAAGTGATGGGAATGCAAATAAAGGCAAAAGACAACCTCTGCACTCAAGAAATTCATAGTCTAACAAGAGAGATAAGAAACAAACAAATGCATACAAACAGGCTATATACAACATAGATAGGAATTAAATTTAAATTAAAAGAGGGCAGGCACTAGAATCAAGCAGGGTTGAGAATGCCTTCTTGTAGAAGATGGGATTTTAACTGACACCTGAAAGAAGGCAGGGAAGGTAGGAAGTAAAGATAAGGAGGAAGTGGGAGGGTATTCTAGGCATGGAAAACAGTCAAAGAAATTAAAAGGAGGCCAGTGTAGCTGGATCAAAGAGGATGTGGTAGGTGTAAGGTATAAGAAGTCTGGCAAGGTGGGGAGGGTGCTAGATTATGAGGGGCTTTGAATGTCAAATAGAGGTTTCTGTATTTGATCCTAACAGTAACAGGAGGCCATTGGAACTAACTGAAGTGGGGACTGGATGCCGTGGTGAGACCTGATCTCTTTTGTTGCCTGAATGAAGGATGGGCTGGAGTTGGTGGTGACTTAAGATAGGTAGACCTATCTTAAGTGTATTTCAATAGTTCAAGCATGAGATGATGAGGGCCTATAGCAGGTGGTGGCAACGTAAGAGGAGAGAATAAAGCATATTTCAGAGATGTTGCAAAGGGGATTTCAAAGGTGTTGGCAACAGAATGGACTGGGATGGCGGTTCAGTGGAAGGAAGATGATAGTGAGAGACAATGAGGAACTCCAGATGACATCTAATTTGTGAGTGTGAGGAACCAGGAGGAGATAGTGGTGCCCTCAACAGTAATATGGAAGCTGGGAGGAGGGGAGAGTTTAAGGGAAAATATGATGATTTTAGTTTTGGTCATGCTGAGTTTAGGATATCTACCAGACATTTAAGTTTGAGATGTGTGAAAGGGCAGTTAGAGATGTAACACTGTGGATATCTGCGGAGAGGGCAGATAGATTTGAGAATCATCAGCACAAAGATGGTAATTAAATCTGTCAGAGCTAATGAGATTACCAAGAGAAGTAGTATGGAGGTAGAATAGAAAAAGGGCCAATGACAGAACCTTGGGGGACTCTCTATGGTTAAAGGGGATGACATGAATGAGGATCCAGCAGATGAGACCAAAAAGGAACAATCTGATAGGCAGGAAGAGAGCTAGGAGAGAGGGGTGTCCTGAAAATCTATAGAGAAGAGAGTATCAAGGAGAAGAGGACGATCATCAGTGCCAAGGGCTACAAAGAGGTCAAAAAAGAATGAGGATTGAAAAAAAGTCATTGGATTAGTCAACTGGGAGAACATTAGTATCTTTGAGTAGTTTCAGTAGAAAGATGAAGTACAAAGTTGGAGAATGAGGGGTTAATAAAAATGAGAGGATAGAAAGCAGAGGTCCATATTATGAATGGCCTTCTAATATGAATGGCTTTCTAAAGGAATGAAGCCACAAAGTACACAGGTATGTTCATAGGTAGAAGGCAACCAACCAGCAAATAGGACAAAATTAAAGATAAATGAGAAAGTGAGGATGAAAGAGGGGGCAATCTGAGGGAGATAGGATGGAATGGTATTGCTTGTGTAGGTAGAGGAGTTTGCCTTGGTAAGAAGTAGAGCCACTTCTGTATGAGACAAACAAAGGAGGAGATAGAGGCCAAAAAAAAAAAAAATCTGATATGAAATGAGAAAGAGGAAGTTCACACAACAAATGACCTCAATTATTTTGGGAGGTGCAAAAAGATGAAACAAGGTTTTCAACTGGGAGGGTAGTAAGATGGAGAAACATGGGAGGTTTAAGAAGAGATAAAAAGTTTTTGGAAGAGTGACTATGAAGAATAGGATAGCGAGATGGTAATGGAAATAACAGAAGAATTGCCTAGCAGAATTAAGGGTCCAGGTGAAGTGGTGTACCATTTGTAGTTGATCCAGTTAAAACAGTTGTGTGATTTCCTCCACCTTCATTCACAAACATGTGTAGGAATGATGGTGGCAAATGGCGGCAGTGACCCAAGGTTGGGCATAGCAGGGAGCAGTCAGTGATATAAGTGGGGCAGGGACTTAAGAGAAGAGCACGGTACAGAACTGGGTTCATCAAGGGGTCAAGATGGGGCAAAGAAGAGAGTGTGGCTAGTGGAGTGGCTTGGAAGAGAACTGAGGGGTCAAGCAATTAGAAGTCAGGTTGTGGGTCAAGAGGAGGGTTTGGTAAGGAAAGGCAGAAAGGGAGTGGAAAGCCAATATATTATGGTCAAATAAGATTTTGAAATTCTTGAACATGGAGGTGGTACATTTATGTGTAATGGCAAGATCAAGAGTATGACTATTTGTGTGTATGGTTGAGGTGGGGTGGAGGTCATCAGGTTAGCTTCCTCAACTGCAGTACAAGATAATAATATCTGCCCCACAGGTTCTTGTGAGAATCAGATGACAAAATTTTTGTAAAGGACTGAGCACAGCACAAGTTAAGTACAATATATAGCTTATTCCATCCATCCAATTTCTGAACTTAAATTCTAGTCTCAAAATGGCATGCCACAGCTAGCCCATTACTGATTCGGTGAATATTCGTGATTACTATGGTCCTTTCCTTAGAGAAATCAATCATGATGAAAAGTTTATTAGGTAGAAACATCGACCTTATCAACATCATCTTTAACCATATAGCAATGCATTAGCATATAAAGCTGATAGTTCCAAAGATAAACCTGAAAAGTCTTGTATAAAACACATTAATATATTCAAGAAGCAAAAACTTTCTGAACTCTGAAGAGTTTATATTGTGTGCTGGGGATACAAGTACAATGGAATAAAACAATCCCTGCTTGCAAAGAGCTTATATTTTGGTGCAGGGGTGGAGAAAGATAGCAAGTACATAAATATATAGATGAGAGAAATATCAAGTGAATATATATGTCTTTATAGTAGTTAAATATAAGGTACTTTGGAAGGGAAGACACTACTAGCATCTAGTCAAGAAAGGTTTCACCCTAAAGATGGTGCCTGAATTCCATCTTAAAAGAAAGTAACTCTATGAGATGGAGGTAAAGAGGGAGTGCATTCTAAGAATGTGGAATGGCCATGACAAAAACACAAAGACAGAAAATGACATTTAGAATATAATTGCAGTCAGAGAAGTTTGCTAATACCCTGACATATGCTAAGGAACATCCTGGGGAAGAAATACAAAGGAAGAAATGTTTTAATAACTTAAAACTGTACTATGGCTTTTGGGATACCTTTTATACATGTATATATACACATATACAAACAAACAAAAAATATATATACATATATTTTTTTTTCCAGTAGTGACATAAAAGGAACTAGAGACTGCTATCAAACGTGGTTTCAGGTAACACTCTCAATTTAGACTAGAAAAATTCAGTTCAATGAAGGTACTATGGGGGAAACAGACAAGATAGAGATTACTTACAGACAAGACGGTCGCTAAAGTAACTAAGGAGGCTATATAAAAATGGGGCAAAAAAAAAAGCTGAATCCTGAAGGATGAGTAGGAATTCAAAGATGAGCAGGGGAGGTATTCAAAGGGAGGGCATTCAAGATGGAATAGACAATGTGAACAAAAAGCACAGAAGAAAGAAAACAATGAAAGTATTCAGAAAGGGGCTAGTAATCTGGTTTGGCTGAAATATAGGTTATAAGAGGGAAAATGAGGATGCCAGGAGATACTTTTGTTGGAGTATTGGAAAGAGAGGCTAAAGTCAAACTGCAGAGGGCTTTGAATGTGATGCTTAGGAATAAAATAACTTTAAAATAAAATATTATAAAATAAAATAAAACTTAAAATAAAGTAACTTTATTATATAAAGCAACAGAGAACTCCTGAAGACAATAATATAAAAAGTCTTAAGTGCTACTGAAGTTCAAATACAATAAGAAATGCAGTTAGATGAATAACATTTTGTAAAGTTAAGAGTTCCATGGAGGTTAAAAGTTAAAGACTAAAGAGTTCCATGGAGTTCCATGGAGGTTAAAAAAAATTATAGTGAGTATACACCAGGGTAGTCAAATATACAAAGATTTTTCATTAATAATAAGAGGTGAAATCACTGAATTTAACTTACTGGACCACAACATGGTCCACTGATACAGACAAAGAAGTAGAAAAACAAACTGAAAAAAAATAGCACATGCTTAAAGAGACAAGCTATGGAGTTCTGGAACCAAAATTTCCTGATCAAAACATTTTTTAAAATCTCTAAACTAATATAAAAGTATCCAGGTACAAAAAAGTATCTGACAGGAAAATAAAGAATTTAAATAACAATCTCAAAAAATTAACTGAACAAGTCATAAATGAATTCTTGAAGAAAACAACAAAAATCCCTGGGACTAGATGGATTTACAAGTGAATATTCAAAGACAATTCCAATACTGCATAATCTGTTCACAAAAATAAGAGAATGAGTCATAACACATTCCTTCTATGACACAAATATAGTCTTGATGAATAAATCAAAGGAAGTAAAAGCCAAGAAAAGAAACCATAGTCAACTATCTCTAATGAACATCGATGTAAACAAAATTTTAAAACAAATATTAGCAAAGAGGTTACAGTAACCTATCCAAGTACTGCCCAGGATGGATTTAGCAGGGAGCAACTGGTGACCTAAGTGGGACACGGACTTAAGAGAAGAGGACAGTATAGAACTGGGTTCATCAAGGTGTCAAGATGTAGAAAAAAAGAGAGAATGGCCAGTGGAGTGGCCTGGAAGAGAACTGAGGGGTCAAGAGACTAGGAGTCAGGTTTTGGCTGAGGAGGAGGATTTGATAAGGAAAAGCAGAGAGGGAGTGGAAAGTCTATAAATATAGTATGATCTTGGATAAAAATTGGTTCAATATTAGAAAAACCTGCAAATATCACATTAACACCAAGAACAACAAAAAATTACGATTATATCAATAGATGCAGAAAAATCTTTTGACAAAACCAACTACCGTTAAAAACACTAGAAAACAAGAAAAAATGGACCTTTTAAGATTTATCTAAAACCAAGAACCAACATGATATGTAATGGGGGTAAACTAGATGTCTTATCAATGAGATCAGATATTTTTTTTTTAATAAAAGGATGTCTTTAAAAATACTATTTTAAATAATAATGAAAATACAAACTACAGGAAGAAACTGAGGGAATAAGCATAGGCAAAGAGAAAAGAAAACTATTTCTTTTAGTATATGACTGTTCATTTAAAGAACTCTAGAGAATCAACTAAAAAACTTAAAATTAATAACTTCAGCAAAGAAGCAGGATATAAAATAAATTCACATAATTTACTCACAAAATCCTACAGGAAAAAATGATTATAACATTTTTTATGTAGGAAAAAAGGAGAAATTCCTTTTAAAGTTAAATTTAAAAGGGGGAAGGAAAGAGGCCCAGTAGTATTATATCTCAAATGGTATTATACAACAGTAATCATCAAAATATAGTTTGGTACCGGTAAAAATAAATAAAGAGATTCATCAGTGAAACAAACTGGGTAAACAACAAGCAGAGCCCCAAGGTGCCTTGCTAGGTGTCACCATCATAAATTTACATTCCTTTGGGCAGAGTACCTGCAGCACAAGAGTACTCATCATATTCATATTATGCCACAGCTTTTTAAGCCATTCCTCAATTGATGGGCTTCCCCCACCCCACATTTTTTCTTTACCACCACAAAAAGAACTTCTAGAAATACCTTGCTTATGGAATTTCCGGGAGCCAAGATGGCAGAGTGGTTGGTAAATGCTCTCCCCCTCCTCTTGTTGACGTTGAAACACTAATAAAATATTTCCCCAGGAAAAATCCTGAAAACAGTGGGACCAGTTGAAGGGGCAAACAGTCTCTTAGCCCGTGAAGCCAGGAAAATTGCAAAGGTGGGATCCCTCTTGCTGTGACTGAAGGAGACCAGTGCAGGACCAGAGCAATCCCACACAGCCCCACCTCAGCAAACCAGGAGGAGATCCTGAGCCCCACGGGGGTGAAGCCCATAGCTGCCAACACCAGGACCTCAGGCATGCCTCAACACCCCTGGGGAATCAGGAAGACACTAGAGCAGATGGCTTCACCAACCACTGAGTTTGCCTATGCTCTAGCTCAGCAGAGGAGACCTCCTGTGGCCAGACCACCCCTCCGTCCCCACATTTAGTGCAGCTAGCTCCAGGGTGGGGAAACACAGAAAGACTTCACCTGGCCTCTGCTTTCGAACACCAGCCAGATCAACACCAGGTACACTGCAGCACTGTAGCTTCTAGTTGAAAGAATCAGAGGCCACAACACATAAAGCCTCAAGTTCAAGGCACAAGAACTGTGGGGTAGAGCCTCCTGTGCCCCAGAAGCAGAGATCAACTTTAAAAGCCAGGAAAAGGGTGATCATCATGAGTAAGAAGCAAAGCAGAAAAGAAAGGACCATAGAGTCTTTCTATGGGGACAAAGACCAAAACACGAATACCAAAGAGATCAGTACTGACATTGGACTCCCATCTGAAACTTCAGAAGGGAATATGAACTGGTCTGAAGTCCAAAGAGCATTTTTGGAAGAGCTGAAGAAGGATTTTAAAAGCCAAATTAGAGAAAAAGAAGAAAAACTGACCAATGATTTTAAAAACATGAAAAAGAAATCACAGAAAAATTTAAAAGGAAAATTGGACAAATGGAAAAGGAAGTACAAAACTTAACTGGATAAAATAACTCCTTAAAAAGAACAATTGAACAGATGGAAAAGGAGATGCAAAAGCTAACTGAAGGAAACAATCTGATAAAATTTAGAATTGGGCAAGTAGAAGCTAATGACTCTATGAGATATCAAGAATCAGTCAAACAGAATCTAAGGAATGAAAAGATAGAGAAGAAAACATAAAATATCTAATTGGAAAAACAACTGACCTGGAAAATAGATCCAGGAGAGAAAATCCAAGAATTATTGGTCTAACAGAAAGTCATGATGAAAAAAAGAGCCTGGATAATATCTTCCAAGAAATCATCCAGGAAAACTGCCCAGAAGTCCTAGATTCAGCGGGCAAAATAGTCATTGAAAGAATCCTCCTCAAAGGGATCCCAAACTAAAAACACCAAGGAATATTGTTGTCAAATTCCAGAACTATCAAGTGAAGGAAAAAATACTGCAGGCAGTCAGAAAGAAACCATTCAAAATCGAGGAGCTACAGTCAGGATTACACTAGAATATGATATTTCATAAGGCAAAGGAACTGGGACTACAACTAAGGATCAATTACCCAGCAAAGTTGAGCATAGGATTTCAGGCAAGGAGATGGGCATTCAATGAAATAAGGGACTTCCAGACCTTCCTAATGAAAAGTCCAGAGCTCAATAGAAAATTTGATCTTCAAATGCAAGTATCAAGAGATGCATAAAAAGGTAAACAGGGAAAAAAAGAACTTGTTATTCAATATGAGCAAACTGTTTACATCCCTATAAGGGAAGATGATACTTGTTAATCTTCAGAACTGTATATTTATCATAATATATAAAATACATAGAGGGAGCAGGTATAAAGTAAATGATGTGATGATAAAAATGTGATTTAAGGGTGTGAAGGAATTGTTATGGGAGATGTGAAAAGGAGGAGGTAGAAAATGGTAAACTGCATCACAGGAAGAGGCACAAAATATACTACTGTAGAGGGAAAGAGGGGAGGGAGATGACCACTGTTTGAGATTTACTCTCATCTGATTTGGTTCAAGAAGGGAACAACAAACTCAGTTAAGTATAGAAATCTAACTAGCTCTAAAGGCAATTAGGAGGGAAAGGGAGAAAGAAAGGGAGGGGAGGCTAAAAGGGAGGGAAGAAGTAGTAAGGGGAAAAGGGAGGAGGCTGAAAGAAGGAAGGAAAGACTGTGGGAGGAGGTGGTCAAAAATTAAAACTCTATTGTGGAGGGGAAGGGAGAAGGGAAAACTAAAAGCTAAAAACTAAAATGGGGCACAAGAGGATGGAGGGAATGACACAGATAGTAATCGTAACTGTGAATGTGAATGGGATGAACTCTCCCATAAAACGGAGATGGACAACAGAATGGATTAAAAACCCAAATCCAACAATACGTTGTTTACAGGAAACACAAATGGACATGACTTCTACAAAAAACTCCAACTAGATATGAAAAGGTCATACACAAGCTAGAGCAACAGATTACTTTTGGATCTATGTGTAGGGAAAGAGTTTGCAACCTAACAATGGCTAGAAAGGATCATGGAAGATAAAATACACAATTTTAACTACATAGAATTTAAAACGATTTTGCACAAAGAAAACCAATGCAGCTAAGAATAAAAGAGAAATGGTTAACTGGGGAAAAAAATCTTTGCAGCTCATTCCCCCAACAGATAAAGACTTTTCAAAGGAAATGAACAAGCAGTTCTAAAAAGAAAAACTACAAAGAATTTACAACTACAAAGTCACTAATAAGAGAAATGCAAATCAAAATAACTCTAAGATTTCACCTCACATCCTGAAAACTGACAAAACAAAAATGGCAACAGTCAGTGTTGGAAAAGATGTGGAAAGATTGGTATACTAATACATATTAGGTGAATGCTATAATTATTTTGGAAAGCAATTTGAATTATGCAAATAAAGTGACTAAATGTCCACATACTTTGAACCAGTTCATTATACACTTATACAATGGAGAAAACCATTGATAAGAAAACAGTGCCTGTATTACACTCCAAAATATTTATAGCAGTACTTTTTGTGATTGTGTAAAATCAGTCACGCAATCGTTCTGAAATGAGCCCATGTTTTAAACTTTGCTTGATTCTGGATATTGTAGCCAGGCTGCAAGGGGCAGCCCAGGGGAGGATGATTCTGCAGGAAAGGGTCCTAATGGTTATCTCCTTAGGGCTAGTCTCATTTCTTAATGAGTATGTGGCAACAGCTGCTACACATGTTCACTAACCACATCTCCTCATTTAAAATGTGGGCCAATCAAAATATTTATGAAGGAGCTGAAGTGACACTAATCCCACCTTCTCACAATTACATGAGCCAATCAAAATACTTTTCCCCTTATATGCAAGAAGCTTATTCCTGTCTACAAAAGCAGGTCACCCCTTAACAGGACTGCCTAGTTGGCTGGTATTTTAATAGACTCCTTTTTAACTTTCTCTCCTGAGTTTTGTCTCTTTAACTGGGGCAAAGGCCTAAACATAAAATTTTCATCTTAATAGATATTTAAGAATTAGAAACAAAATAAATGCCCATCAATTGAGGAATGGCTGAACAAATTGTGCCGAAAGAAATGTGAATGATGAATGTAGAGAAGCATAGGAAAGTCTACATGAAATGATGCAAAGTGAAATAAGTAGAGACTATATATATATATATATATATA
This sequence comes from Bettongia penicillata ogilbyi, assembly GCA_023548195.1. Lineage (NCBI taxonomy): Eukaryota > Metazoa > Chordata > Mammalia > Diprotodontia > Potoroidae > Bettongia > Bettongia penicillata. The sequence continues at coordinate 1,141,327 of JAJHZJ010000468.1, forward strand.
TATATATATATATGTATGTATGTATGTATAGCAATTACAACAAAAAATCAAAAGTAAATGTAACAAAATTATAAAGATCAAGTGGGATTCAAATGAAGAGATACAAGAAAACACTCCTAAGGTACCTCCTTCATGGAAATGCTACCCACTGCACATGGTTTCATACCTTCTCAATGCACTGATCACTTGTGCTTTCTGCCTCTCTAAAATATAAATTAGTTAATAAATAAATATTATTGGATGGCTCTTTGGGACTGGGAGAGGGAAGATAACATTAATAAAAAAAATTACCAAAAAAAATCTTTGCAGCAAGTTTCTCTGACAAAGGTCTCATTTAAAAAAAAAAAAATTAACTTTCTGGTTACATTTTAAAGCTCTGAACTGTTTCCCTCCCAACCTCCCCATCCTGCACTAGAGAAGTCTACCATATGAAGCAAATTTATAAGTATATGTAAAACCATACTATGCATACTTTTACTTATCAGTTCTTTCTCTGGAGGGGGATAGCATCTTCCTTCACAGGTCTTTTGTAGTTGATTCAAGTATTTATAGTGCTTATAATAACTTGGTAGATCACAATTATTCTTCAAACAATATTGGTGTTATTGTATACAGTGTTCTCTTGGTTCTGCTCACTTGACTTTTTATTATTTCCTGCAAGTCTTTCCATGTTTTTTTCAATCTACCAGCTCATCCTTTCTTACAGCACAATAGCATTCCATCACAATCTTTTACCACAGATTGTCCAGTCATTGCCTAATTGATCCCTGCAATTTTCAGTTCTTTGATATCACAAAGAAGGCTGCTATGAATACTTTAAAACATACAGGTTCTTTTCCTTTTTCCCTGTCACCTTAGGAAACAGACATAATAGTGGTATTGCTGGGTCAAAGGATAGATATAGTTTTATAACTCTTTGGACATAATTCCAGATTGCTCTCCAAAATGGTTGGATCAGTTCATAGCTCCACAAACAGTGTTTTAATGTCTGAATTTTTCCACATCCACTCCAACGCTTGTCATTTTCCCCCCTGTCATTTTAGTAAATCTGATAAGGTGTAAGATATCTCAATGTTGTTTTAAAGATGCTGAGGAAGATTTCTATGAATTAATGCAGAACGAAGTGAGCAGAGCCAGGAGAATAATGTCTACAATAACCATAATGTTGTAAAAGACAACTCAGAATAACTTAACTCTCCTGAATGCAGTGATCATTTGTGATTCCTGAAGAATGATGATAAAGAACGTTACTCACACCCTGGTAAGGAGGTGATGCAGAGTAAGGTGCCTATTTTTACATAGCCAATATGGGAATTTGCCTTGCTTGACTATACAGAGCTGTTACAAAGTGTTGGTTTTTTTAATTTTTTTTTAATGGGAGGGACTAGTAGGAAAGAGAGAGAATAAATTTCTGTTAAATGAAAAATAATGCTCAGGGTAACAACAGTTGAAGCGACTTGACCAAATTCTCTAGTATCTATCTGAGGTGGCACCAAACTCTGGTCTTCCTGATTTTAAAGGCTGACTTTCTATCCTCCATGTAATGCTACCTGTCAAAATGTATTATATAATGTATACATAATTACATATTAATTCATCTGTGTGCCCACATGTGCCAGAGAAAATCAAGATCTGGCTTAAAAACTATTTTCTTTATAACTCCCTTCCTGAAATCCTGTCCCGAGCTTGAAGTGATACCTCTCCATTGAACTCCAACAGCAATTATTCATAGTTAATTTTGCAAATAATCATATTTCACCTCTAAGATATTTTTTCTACAGTTGTCTTGAAGTGTTATTTAAATTTTTTGTTGTGTAAATTTTCACAAGCTTAGTTGGTTGTTGGCCTTATGGTATCACCATGATAAAGGGAAGTTTCAGTGTGTATGACTGTGGCTGATCAGACCAATACGAGCTTGGAATGCTCTACCACAGGTTGGGCGCAGATAGTCCATTTGAATATTTGGGATGGATTCTCCAAATTTGGGCATCCTGTGTTTACTTTGTGCTGTTTCAATTCTGCTTTGCTCAAAGACCACAGTACCTTTTCTTATGTGGGCACACCATGCTGAGCGGTCCTGTGCCAGTGTCTCCCATGTTGCACAGTCAAATCCAAAGTTCTTGAGAGAGACCATGAGAGTGTCCTTTTATTGCTTCTTCTGACCACCTGCCCCATAAAACAGTCTTTTTGGCAAGTGTGTATTTTGCATTTAAACAACGTGCCCAGCCCATTAGAGCTGCGCTCTCTGAAGCATAGTTTGAATGCTTGGCAGCTCAGCTCAAGCAAGGACTTCAATGTCTGGTACCTTATCCTGCCAGGTGATCCTCAGAATCTCCCTAAAACAGTTCAAGTGGCAGCGATTCAGTTTCCTGGCATGGCACTGGTAGACTGTCCATGTTTCACAGGCATGCAACAATGACGTCAGCACAATGGCTCTGCAGACCTTCAGTTTGGTAGTCAGTCTAATACCTCTTCTCTTCCAAACTTTTCTTTGGAGCCTCCCAACCACTGAGCTAGCTCTGGCAATGTGTGTATCAACCTCATTGTCAATGTGTACATCTCTGGAAAGTACGCTACCAAGGTAAGTGAACTTATCCACAGCATTCAAAATTTTTCTATTTGTTGTAACTGATGGTACCACATATGGATGGTATGGTGGTGGCTGATGGAGTACCTGGGTTTTCTTGGTGTTAATTATTAGGCCAAAATTATCACAAGCAGCAGAGAATTGATCCATACTTCGTTGCATCTCAGCTTCAGAGGCTGCAGTGAGTGTGCAATCATCTGCAAACAGAAAATCGTGCACCAACACTCCCTCCACTTTGGTCTTGGCTTGTAGCCTTTTCAAACTGAAGAACTTACCATCAGTACAGTAGTTAACTTTGATGCTGTGTTCATCCTCATTGGAAGCTTTTGACAACATGGTTGAAAATATCATGCGAAAAAGCCTGGGAGCAAGCACACAGTCCTGTTTCACTCCACTGGTGACTGGGAAGGCACAGATGCTTTGTCTACTACCCAGAACCTGGACAAACATGCCATCATGAAATTGACATACAATACTGATGCACTTCTCTGGGCAATCAAATTTTGACATAATTTTCCATAAGCCCTCATGACTAAGAGTGTCAAAGGTCTTGGTCAGAGCTACATATAGTTTCTAGAACTAGACTGTACTCATACTTTGTATTTCTCCCTCCCCTCCTAATGCTTTGCACATAGTAGAAACACAAAAAAAATCTGAATATTTGCAGCTTTAATTTAAGAAGGTAGAAAAGCACAGACGAGTGGAAATAACTCTAAATTTTGAATTAGGATACTTGGATATTAAGGCCCTGACACTATGCAGTGTGACCTCTGGACAAATCATTTAGCCTCTAAATGTCTCTATTTTTATAAATGTAAAATGAAGAGGTTGAACTAGATTATTTTTAAGTCCTTTCTAGTATGTTATTTTTGCAATTTTATAAAAACTGGGAGAGGCAGGATGGAATAGTGAGTATTCTCAGCAAGTAGTAGGCCTAGCCTTGAACCTGGAATTCTGGAAAATACCCATTTAAATCTCTCAGAAATACATTAGCTATGTAACCTTGGCCAACACTTAACCTCTCAGTGTGCCAGGCAATTCTCTAAAAATGTACACTGAAAGTGAGTGGCCAATTTGCATCAGTAGAAAAGAGGGTTTTCAAATGGAGAGTTTCCATATACTCATAAAATTACAGGCCCATTCCACCACTCCACTGTCTAGGACCAAAAGAAAAAGGAAAACATAGAATTACTTGTATTCAATTCCTATCACTGCAAAAGTTCAGACCTAACAAAGTAAAAGGTTTGAAAGGGAAAGGGCATTCTTAAGCTTCTATCCTAAACAAATATCCTACTTATCTTTCCCCCAACAAGTTTTTCTCTCTGCTCTGACATAAATTATTGAGCTAACAGTTCACTAAGTATTAACTTCTCATTTAAAAAAAAAATGTGGGAAGGGAGACCAGAAACATTTCTAGTCAACTAAGAAGCATTCAACTGTAAGGCCCATACTCACAGTTGTGTTTTTATCTTGGGAAGGGGAGCACACAACTCACTGTTTGGTATCAAGTGATCATGTTATTAGAAAACTCAAGGGACTCTGAAGTACAGTATTAGCACACAAGTAAAAGCAACCCGTTTCTAATACGTACCATATTTTCAAGTTATTAAGCTAAAAATATGGCTCAAGTAGTGCCCATATGCAAATTAGCTTTAAAATAGGACTCTGAGGGATGCTCAAAACTAGGATAAACTGATGGTGACAAAAAGAAGGAAACATAGTATGGTTCTGTCATTTCATGTACCCTTCTATTTTGTAATAAAATCTTGTTCTTTGAGTAAGCAGCTGAGAAACAACTCAACTTCACAGAATCTCAATTTAAATGGTATTTTCTATAACAACTTTGTCAGCGATCACTTTAAACAGTGGCAAAAGTGTTACAGTTCTCACTTTATAGCCATAAACTCTTTTGTAAAACCTATTAAATAAATTGGACTGTTCAAACTCGAGCTTGCAGGACCCATTTTGATGCCCACATACAGGAAAGGCTCCATGACCATATAACCCTGCCAACTATACCTTGTCAAGAGAGCTTGCCAAGAAGAGGGTGTTATTAGCCAGGCTTGGTTGAAACAATCCACTCCCCACAAAGCTACTTTAATGTACTGTCTCTATTGAAAATCACAGTAATCCAACAATACATTACGATACTTTCCCATCACTGCGGCAATTCCCACCACAGGCAACACTTTGTTTACAACAAAGAAGCCTCACATTCTATGTCTGCAAAAACCCCAACCCTGACTAGTACTGTAGAGATGCCAAGAGGAACATCTGTGTGCTTGAAACTACACAAAACTGGTCCCCCCACCTCTTTTTTTTTTTAAACAATAGGCCAAGTGATTGCTTAGTAAGGAAATGGTCTTTCATTCCCTTCCTCTTCCTTTTTATTTATTTTGTTTTTAAAATGCTACAGTCAAACAACCACATCTGCTACCCACTATTACTTCAAATTCAGATCTTAAAAAATAGAATTAAGTTTATTCTGTGTTTTAACGTGTGTTTATACTGAGGTGACCAGTAGTGGAATGCTGATTTTAGTATAAAGATATCTACAGGTGTTGGTAAAAAGTAGTTACCAAGTATTCAGAACCCTTTAGCTCTTCCTTTTTACAGAAACAGTAATAAAATTCAAATCACACAATGAGAAAAACACTAAAAATGGGCTATATACTCCTGAGAATAATCAATCTATACAAATTTTTTTGATGGGGAGCTAACAAAGTAACATTTCTGTGAAAAGATACATTTTTGTTACTATGATAAAAATGCTCTCTTTAGGTTTATATTTTAACAAAATTTAGGATCAAGAAGCATACAATTTTGTACACAGACACAATGAATGTATCAGCTGGAAAAAGAAATTACACCTTTCCTTTGTTGTGTAATGCTGTTTCCAAGACAAGGTGATAAGAATTTATTTTTATTGTCGAAAGTGGGAAATATTAATACAGGACCCAAAAGAGGATTAAACCCATTTAATCTCAGATTACTGATACATTCACATGCAAACATTAAGAACAATTATTTATCTTTCACAAAACGATAGTTTAAAAAAAGAGATCATCAAGTTCTTAAAAAAAATAAACTAAGTGGTCAAAATACATGGAAATAACATTTTTACATGAAAATAACAACAATATTAATAACAGCAATAACAACTCACTGTTATAGTACTTTAAGGTGAATTGTTACTATGCTAATCTGTAAGAAACTGTCAGTTCCTAGGGGGGAAAAACACATGTGACATTTATTTATCCTTGAAAATCTTGCAAAGATTTTTAACATAAACGATTATCTTACCAGATTCTCACAATAACCCTTGAGATAAACACTAAAGATATTATTTCAGCTTTACAGAGAATGAAACAGAGGCATAGAACACAGTGTGTGGTCACACAGTTACTATAGGAGCTGAGAATGGAACATAAGACAAGTCTAACACCATTGTGTTGTGAACTATAACATATATATATATATATATATATATATATATATATATATACACTATAGTAATAATACTATATTACCTCTTCTGATATAGTGTAAAAGAAGATGACATTACTATATTAGGAGAGATGGAAGTTATGACTCGTGTGCTAAGAAACACTCTTGAAAATTATATCCAGGCAGTACTAACTTAACAGTGCACTTAGGGAGGCAGGGGGATTTATTTCCCTGTGAACTCTAAATTTGGACACCTTAGGAAGTAACTACCCTAGAAAAATAGCTTTCAAAAAAACCCAACATAAACAAATGACTTTTTGCAAGCAGATGTAGTAGAGTTATTAAACTACTAGAATTTAGGAAAATCAAGAATTCTATATAGAAGAGGTCTCCAGGCCTTCAAACATCCCTAACTCCTCTTAAAAACCAACTACATATCAATATATTGATTGCAAAATACTTCTTGAAACTGTTTATAATTTGAGGCTATACAACTACTTCTAAATTCATTGAAAATGAATGATCTTTTCTAATGTTACTTAAGGTTTTTGCTATTTTAGGATAATGAATTCTTGAAGTAGTACATGAAGAACGAACTTTATTCTTTCCTATACATGTTCTTCAAGGTTTTTACAAATTAATCATTCTTTGATCCTCCATCATTTTGATTCATCCATTCACATTCAATGAATATTTAAGTGACTACTACATGCAAGGAATTTTTTGGCAAGAGGTATGCAAAAACAAAAATGAAACAGTTCTTGCCTTCAAGGAGCTTACATTCTTTGGAGGGATGAGAAGGGAAGAATATGTGTTATACACACACACACACACACACACATATATACGTGTGTATATATATATATATATATTTATATATATATACATATATATATATATATATATATACACAAACACACAAAACATAAATACGAAATTATTTCTGAGAGTGGGAAACTTTAGGAGGGTACCAACTAAATGTTGAGGTAAAGTTCATATAGAATATGAAATGCCACTTGAGCTAAAACTTGAAAGAAAGTTCAAAAGGCAGAGGTAAGGAGGAAGTATGTTTGTTTAAAGTGTGGATTTTCTCCCTGTCCAAAGGATTTTTTGTGTGTATGGTCATTTTCTATGACAAAAAAGAACAAATTCTTAACATCTAACTTGGAAATCAGTGCTGCAGAATACAAAGATTTAGGTCTGATTTCTTTTCCCCACTTCTATGTCGAGTCCATTTACGCATGCTGCTTGTAATTCCTTTGAAGCCTGAGTTCACCAAATAAGACAGTAAGAGAACACTTAGTTGTGCTCCAAGAATTCAAGTCAGCTGGGCTCAGATGAACTACATTCTAGAGTCCTAAAAGAACTGGCAGAAGCAATTGCTAAGCACTGTTAACGATAAATGAAAAATCATGGAAAATGGGTGCAATACTGCAGAATAGAGGGGAAAATGTCCCCAAAAGGGAATAAAATGGAGGCCACAAACTATTATAGGCCAGTGAACTTGACTTTGATTCCTGGGAAATTTTAAGAACAAGTCATTATAGAAAGCTTTGGCAAACATCCAGTTAGGGAAGTGGTGATTAAAAAGAGCCAGCATGGCTTCATCATGAACAGGTCAAGCCAGACTAGCTTCATGTACTACTTGACAAACTAAGAGATAAGGGGAATTTTGTGGATGGAGTCTTGCTTAGATTTTAGCAAAATTAAAAAAATCTCAAAAGTACTCTTGCAGAAAGAATGTAGAGGTGAAGATTAGATGATAACACAATCCAGATAAAAATATAACCAGTTGGATAGCTGGACTCTCAAAGAGTAATGACAAAAGATCGATACTGGAGTGCTTTGTTCTTGCTGTTTAGTCTTTTTTTTTTTTTTAAATCTATGATGGGGATAAAGGTAGGGCTGGTATGAACATTAAATATGAGATGTTTCTAAGCTGGGAGTGATACCTATCACAGAATTAGCAAAAAGATCCTGACAGGCTAGCACACTGAGCTGAACCAAGTAAGAAAAATTAAATGAAGACAAGTGAATACAAATGATCAGTTTCCTAAGTATAAGACAGGTGAAATATGCTTAGAAAGCAGTTGTTCTGGGAAAAGGGAATTTTAGTAGATTATAAACTCATTCAACCAGTATGAAGAAGCAGTGAAAAAAGCTAGTGAAAGAGGGATTCCAGGAAAAGTGGAGGTGATAGTCCCTCTGCACTCTGGCCATGTCAGACCTCATCTAGAGCAGTGTATTCAGTTCTGGGCACCACAATTTGATGAGCTAGATAATGTCCAGAGAAGGGCCCATTGGCTTTGAGTTCATGCCATGTGAGTAGCAGATGGAGGAAATGGGTACATTCAGTCTGGGGCTGGAGGATGGGAGAAATGAAGGGTTGTTATGGCAAAGGAGGCGGGGATTAGATTTGTTCTGTTTGATCCTGGAAGGAAACGCCAGGAATAATGGGTAGAAGCCGCAGAGAGGTAAGTTTAGGCTTGATATTAAGAAAAATTTCCAAAAGTGTAATAGGCTAAAGAACATAGGCTAAAGAAATGACTAGTTTTCCTTGCATGGAGGTCTTCTAGTAGAAGTTGGATGGCCATTTGTTAGAGTGGGAATTCTGTGGACTAGATGGCTACTGAAGTCTCATCTCACTTTCAAATTCTGTAATTCTGTGAAAGACATTTCTTAGCACAAGATAATCTGTGCATAGGCAAAGGGGCAGGAGATAAGACTTCTGAGTACTGTGCATGCTCGTCCGTCGTTGCTGAAAAAGATCATGCCATCAGAGAAATAATGACATGACTTGCACTTGACTTTGTTTAGAGTGAGGGAGGGCTGTGCAGGTCACCAGCCTCACTTCTCCTCCAGAGACATCTGAATCCAGTAACCAGATATTCATCAGGATTACTGGAGATGACCCAGGATGAGGCAACTGGAGTTAAGTGACTTGCCCAAGGTCACACAGCTAGTGAGTGTCAAGTGTCTGAGGTGAGATTTGAACTCAGGTCTTCCTGACTCCTGCACTGGTGCATTATCCACTGCAGCACCTAGCTGCCCTTTCTGAGTACTAGGAACAGCAAGGATGTCAGGCTGGATGGAAGAGAGGGTCTTTTTTTTCTAAAGTTTATTATATATTTATTCTTAACATTTTTACTTTTTAAATTTTAAGTTCCACATTCTTTTCCCTACTTCCCACCTCTTCCTACCCCCACTGAGAAGGTAAGTGGTATGATATCAAATACATGAGATCATACAAAACATATTTCTATATCTACCATATCTTTTAAAAGGAAGAAAAATAAAGTGAAAATTATACTTCAATCTGCACTCAAAGTTCATCAATTCTATGTCTAGAAGTGGATAACATTTTTTCATCATGAGTCCGTTGGAACTGTATTGAATCATTGTATTTACCTAAGACCTGTAGCCAAGTCTTTAATAGCTAATCATCATCTCAACATTGATGTTACTGTGTACAATGAACTCTTGGTTCTTCTCACTTCACTTTGTATCAGTTCACATAGTTCTTGCCATGTTTTTCTGAAAATATTCCTCTAGTCATTTCCTGTAGCACAATAATACTCCATCACAATCATATGCCACAATTTGATCAGCCATTCCCCAAATGATGAGCATCTCCTCCATTTTCAATTCTTTGCTACCACAAAAAGAGCTGATACAAATATTTTTGTACACATAGGTCTTTTTCCTTTTATCTCTTTGGGATACAGACCTAGTAGTGCCATTGCTGGGTTAAAGGGAATACACAGTTTTAAGGCCCTTAGTGCCTAGTTCTAAAATGTTCTCCAGAATGTGTACCAGTTCATTTCTCCATCAGCAGTTCATTAGTGTACCTAAGTTTTACTTACACCCTCCAGCATTTATCATTTCTTATGGGTGTGAAGTGGTACCTCAGAGTTGTTTTATTTGTCTTTCTTTAATCAACCCTAATTTAGAACATTTTCCCATATGCCTATAGAATGGATTTGATTTCTGCTTCTGAAAACTGCCTGTTTATATCCTTTAACCTTTTATTAACTGGGGAATTGCTCTAATTTTTACAAATTTGACTCAGTGTACATTTGACTCAGTGTAAAACGAGACCTTTAACAGAGAAACTTGCTGTAAACATTTTTGATATATTTTTTCATAGTCTTCATTTCTCCAGCACTTCATACAAATGTGTGGTACATAGCAGGTACTTTTAATAAATGTTCTTTGATCATACTCATTTATCTAATGAAAACGCAGAGTGCTGCATCACGTATAAAGGCAATGGGGTTGTGGGTAGAGTACTGGACTTGAAGTCAGGAAGACCTAATTTAAAATCTCGACTCTGAAATTTCCTAAATGTATGTCTTCAGGAAAGTTTGGATCATTTATTAAGTCACAGAAAGATGCAGTTTGTAGTGGTAGAGAGTTACTGACAGGGTCTTATCAATGTTATATTCATTGTATTATACACTGTAAAGGACAATGACACTGTTTCTAATAATAAAGACAAGGCATATATGTGCGAAACAACAGAGTATATAATCACCTGAATAATACATAAAAACTGTCAGTTGTACACTTTTTCCTCCTCTCTTCAATTCTCTCAAGGATTTTCAGGATGGAATCTAAGCTGCTTTGGAATGATGGTGACACCTGATGTCTTTTATAGGGAACTGTGTAAACCATTATTTCAACCCTATCACTTATTTTTTTTTCCCCTACATGGAGATTAGGGCAACTTCATCCTGCTTGCAACGTACTAAATGAATTTTTTATTTGTTTTCTGACTTATTTCAAAGTCTTTGGATTATCCTTTCTCTTACTTTGCATGCAGTTTCTCTCATGCAACAAACAGAAGTTCTCTGATTTCTTTCCTTATGAAAGGAAATTTGGGGGGAATAGTACAACGCAGTGGAAGGAACATAAGACAACTAGGTTATAGCTCTAATTCTGCTAAACTAGCAGTCTAGACTGGTATAAATCACTTAATCTTGCAATTCTTATCTGTTAGATGGGGATATTATATAAGAGATTCTAAGGCACTTCTAGTTCCCAAAACTGATTCCCCTTTTCTGTTATTTATTTGATTATGGTTATTTTAAAAATAACTTTTCCCTTTTAACTCCTTTAATAATTATTCTTGCAAACACTGTCTTTTGTCTTATAATTCCCATACCATTTATTTCTTCCCAGTTTCAAGTTATATGATGGTAACAACCGTAGATTTTTGCTCCTTGTGGCAGATTAAGTATGTAGAATGTGAAATTAAATACATATATACATCCCTATTCAGTCTTAGAATGTTAGAGACTATACAAGAAGGTTATAGTCCTAAGGCTTGAAGTAAGTCCTGTTCATAAACACAAATACTCTTTGTGTCCTGTACCATAATTTCAGTAGTCCAAAAACCATAATTTCACTGTGATGTCTATTAAAAGGGTTCTTTAAATATTACTGCTAAGTTATTTGCTATTAAAAAAAAAACCCAACCACCTCTTTTGGCACTGATTTATTCATCCTATCATTTTCTTAAAATATATTTTCCTTACAATTCAGATTGTATACCCCCCAAAACGTTATTTGACAAATATTAACAAAAAAGTAAATGGTAATGTATGTGCTCTGAAAGATATTAAATTCATCCTTGCCTCTTCATTACAAGAGAGCTTCCCTGGAAGGCAAGAATGAAACTGAGAATTAAATAAATTGTCATCTAATTTCTTAAATTGCAAACATCACTTCCAGCATAAATACTTATTTTCATTTCTTTTTTTTTTTTTATAATTTATTTATTTATTTATTAATTTAGCTTTTTACATTCATTTTCACAAATTTTTGGGTTCCAAATTTTCTCCCCTTTTCTCCCCTCCCCCCACCCCAATACCCCAAGCAATCTAATTTTCCCTATCTTCAATCTGTCCTCTCTTCTGTCATCCCTCCCTTCCCTTGTCTCTATCTTCTCTTTTCTCCTGTAGGGCCAGATGACTTTCTATTCCTCATTAACTGTATGTCTTCTTTCCTAGTTGCAACAACAATACTAAACAATTGTTCCTGAAACTTTGAGTTCCAAATTCTCCCCATCCCTCCCTCCCCATCCATTCCCTTTGGTACGGCAGGCAATTCTTTATAGGCCATATCTGTGTAGCTTTGCAAATGACCTCCCTGATAGTCGTGTTGTGTAAGACTAACTGAATTGCCATCCCTCCTAACCTGCCCCTCATTGTTTCTCTTTGATCCTGTCCCTCCCCAAGTGTTGACTTTCAATTACTCCCTCCTCCCTTTGCCCTCCCTTCCATCATCCCCCCCCAATATCTCCTTCTCCCCCGCTTTCTTATACTGTAAGATAGGTTTTCATACCAAAATGAGTGTGCATTTCACTCCTTCGTTTAGTCAAATGTGATGAGGGTAAACTTTTGTTTGTTTGTTTGTTTGTTTTTTTTCCCCTCAGCTCTCCTCTTTTTCCCTCCACTAAAAACATCTCCTACTTGCCTCTTAAATGACTATAGTTACCCCCTTCCATTTCCCCCTCTTTCCTCTCACTACATTTCTCTCTCACCATTTACCTTAATTTCTTTTAAGGTATGGTCCCATCCTATTCAGTTCAATCTGTGCTCTCTGTCTCTGCATGTGAATGCATGTGTGTATGTGTGTGCATGCGTGTACATGTGTATGTGTGATCCCACCAACCACCCAGATACTGAAAAGTTTTAAGAGTTAGAAATATTGTCCTTCCCTGTATGAATGCAAACAGTTCATTTCTGGTAAGTCCCTTAATACTTCTCCTTGCTGTTTACTTTTGCATGCTTCCTCTCATTCTTGTGTTTGAAAGTCAAATTTTCTTTTCAGCTCTGGTCTTTTCATTAAGAATGATTGAAAGTCCTCTGTTTCATTGAAAGACCATATTTTCCCTTGAAGTATTATACTCAGTTTAGCTGGGTAGGTGATTCTTGGTTTGAGTCCTAGTTCCTTTGCCTTCTGGAATATCCTATTCCACGCCCTTCGATCCCTTAATGTAGAAGCTGCTAGATCTTGGGTTATCCTGATTGTATTTCCACAGTACTGGAATTGTTTGTTTCTGGCTGCTTGCAAGATTTTTTCCTTGAGCTGGGAGTTCTGGAATTTGGCCACAATGTTCCTAGGAGTTTCTCTTTTTGGATCTCTTTCAGGTGGTGATCGATGGATTCTTTCAATACTTATTTTGCCCTCTGGTCCTAGAATGTCAGGGCAGTTTTCCTTGATAATTTCATGCAAGACGATGTCTAGGCTCTTTTTTTGATCATGGCTTTCAGGTAGTCCCATAATTTTTAAGTTGTCTCTCCTTGATCTATTTTCCAGGTCAGTTGTTTTTCCCATGAGATATTTCACATTCTCTTCCATTTTATCATTCTTTTGGTTTTGTTTGGTGATTTCTTGGTTTCTCATAAAGTCATTAGACTCCATCTGTTCTATTCTAATTTTGAGAGAACTATTAAATTCAGTGAGCTTTTGAGCCTCTTTTTCCATTTGGCTCATTCTGCTTTTGAATGCATTCTTCTCCTCATTGGCTTTTTGAACCTCTTTTGCCAATTGAGTGAGCCTATTTTTCAAGGTGTTAATTTCCTCAGCATTTTTTTGGGACTCCTTTAGCAAGATATTGACCTTTTTTTCATACTCTTCTTGCATCTTTGTCATTTCTCTTCCCAGTCTTTCCTCCACCTGTCTAACTTGCTTTTCAAAATCCTTTTTAAGCTCTTCCAAGGCCTGAGCCCACCCAACACCCCCCTGGGGTGTCTGGGGTACTGAGGCCCCACCCTCCACATCTTTTCCTGATGGGAAAAATACGTCCTCGTCCTCCCCATCAGATCCGAAGGTCGGGATCATTTGCATTTGTTGGAAAAAACTCTCTAAAGTCTTATTTTTCTTTCCCTTTCTAGGCATTTTCCCAGCCAGTTACTTGACTTCTGAGATTCCTTTCCACCTCCGCCTGGATCCGCCCAGCTAGTACTTGGCCTCTGAGATTCAAATGTGCTTTCCCGCGGCAAGCTTTAGTTCTGGCGCAGGGTGGGGGCAGGGCCGCTTCCTAGCTTGGGCCCTCAGGGGCTTTCTGAAGCAACTTTCAGGAACTGAGCGGGTGGGGGCGGGGTGGGGGGCCCCCCGCCTGCTGTGCTCAGCTCCCTTGGGGGTTTTATTCAGAGGCGTTCAGCAGTAGAGCAGGGTGGGGGCAGGGCCGTCTCCCCTGCTCGGCTCCCTCAGGTTTGAAAGACCTTCAGTATTGAAGATCCTACCTGCTGCTGGGGGATTCCTGAGTCCCGGGCCGTTGCCGCCTCAGCCGCCCGCCCACGCCTCTGCCTCCGCAGCTTCCTGCCTCGTCTCTGCCTCCGCCGCTTCCTGCCTCCGTCTCTGCCGCCACCGCTTCCTCCCGAGGGGGCCCGCTCCCCTCCCCTAGCGCAGGCTTCTTTTTAACTGACCTTTAGCTTCTGTGGGCAGAGGGACTTTCCCGGCTGTCGGAGATTCTCCCGGAGCTTTCCTCTCTGAAGTCTGCTCAGGTCAGCTTCTCTGGGTCGCGGCCAGGGGTGGGGGTTGGGTCCGTTTTCCGGGGTGCGATGGACCCCGGGGACAGCTCTCCAGGGTTCAGTGGAACGGAAATCTCTTCCCCTATGTTTGTGCACCCCCTGCAGAGATTCAGAATTTATGGGGCTCTCCTTTTACCTCAATTCCATGGGTTGTGGGCTCGGAGCTCGTGAATGTGCGTCCTTCTACTCCGCCATCTTGGCTCCGCCCCCCTTATTTTCATTTCTTAAAATCACTGAATACCAGGAAATGACTGAACAAGTTGTGGTATATGAATGTAATGGAATACTACTGTGCTGTACGAAATGAACAGGAAGACTTCAGAGAGGCCTGGAAGGACTTATATGAACTGATGCTGAGTGAAAGGAGCAGAACCAGGAGAACTTTGTACACAGCAACAATCAGTTTGTAAGGAATTTTTCTGGCAGACTTAGTACTTCACAGCAATGCAAGGACCTAAAAAATTCCCAGTGGTCTCTTGAAGCAAAACACCTTCCACATTCAGAGAAAGAACTATGGAATTGGATTGCAGAATGAAACAGACCATTTTCTCTTGTGTTATGTTTTGTTTTATGGCTTCTCCCATTCATTTTAGTTCTTCTATGCAACATGTCTAAGGTGAAAATGTATTTAACAGGAATGTATGTGTAGAACCTATGTAAGATTGCACTCTGTCTTGGGGAGAGAGTGGGAAAATCTAAGATACACGGAAGTGATTGTAGAAAATTGAAAACAAATAAAATAATTTAAAAAATCAGTGAATACAAGCACTATTGGAAATCTTACTGTCCTTCCAGAAGCATATTGTTAAAAAATATTCGAACAGAATGCAGAACAAAAAAGTGGTTTTAGTTTCTTAGACAAGATGTTGTTGTTGCTGTTTACTCATTTCAGTTGTGTCTGATGCTCTGTAACCCGATTTGGGGTTTTCTCTGCAAAAATAATGGAGTGGCTTGCCATTTCCTTCTCCAGCTGATTTTACAGATGAACAAACAGGGCAAAATGACTTACCTAGGATCACTGAGTAAGTAAGTGTCTGAGGTTGGATTTGAACTCAGGTCTTATCAACTTCAGGCCTAGCACTCTACTGCACTACCTGACAGCCCCAACAAGAAAATTTTCTAAACTACACAGTAATTTAAAAATCAGTCCTTCAGAAGTGAATTAAACTTCCTGTAGCATAGGATGAAGACTATCCAGGACTAGAATGTATATAAATACTATCACATGCTTTAGCAGAGTTAACAAAACAGAAAGGTAAAATAATCATTTTTAAGGCTACTTGCACAACTGAAAAATAATTTAATTCCCCAGAGTTCTTTACTACAGAATGATAGGATGTGTAAAAGTAAAAACCTTAAGCATCATAGAAAAGACAACTGAATGTATTGGTTGCTCTATGCTTATAATAATAACTAACATTTATGTAATGCTGTAACATTTCAACATCCTTTATATGTCTTTTCTTATTTTGTACTCACAACCATTCTGCTAGGTAGGTGCTATTATAGTCTTTATTTTACAGATGAGTAAACTGAGGCTTGGGCAGGATTAAAAGACTTGTTTAAGAACACAAAGGTAGTAAGTATATAGAATGGGATTTGACTTCTGGTCTTCCTGTTTCTAGGTCCAGTGCTCAACTACCATATCACCCAGCTGATGAAACAGCTCTGAAGAATAATATTAGATTAATGAAGAAAATGCTGGAGTCCTTGATGTTATCTGAAACTGAAATCAATATGAAAAGAACATATACACTAAGTACACAGAGCTTCTGAAACAGGTTTCAACTTTGTGTTGAATTTTTTGCTGTTTAGTTATTTTTCAGTTGTATCAGACTCTTCATGTCCATTTGAAGCTCTATGGGCAAAATACTGGAGTAGTTTGCCATTTCCTTCTCTAGCTCATTTTACAGATGAGGAAACTGAGGCAAACAGGGTTAAACTACAAAATTAGCAATTCTATGAGGCCAGATTTAAATTCAGGTCTTACTAATTCCAGGCCAGGTACTCTATCTAATGTACCACCTAGCTGCCCCCAAAAGATATGTTCCTTGGAAATACAACTATATTAACAAATTAGACAAATTACTGAATAAGAGAGTTGCTATTCCCCATTACCTCATTACAGCCACTATGAACCTCTCCATTTCTGTCTGAAATTCAGAATTTTCAATTCGTCGGAAACAGTGGTTTTCTCTGTTTTGCAACCATATAAAAATAATGATAGAATGCTGGCATTAAAGAATGTTTCTGGGGAAAATTGGGGGTCATTAAAAGAATCTTCTACTAAATTTTTGGCCCAACTTCTTAAATTACACTGTCTGACTGGGTACATAATATATATTAATGGAGAAGCTGTAGAAATTGTTCATTTAACTGTCATAAACTGGTCAATCAATATACATTCATTACTCACTTGTTTTTTTCTGTGTGGATGGACAAGATAAACTCTTTCTGAGTAATTTTGAATCTCTTCCAAGAAGTTCAAATATGTTCTGAGGCTTGATCCAACCAACAAAATATCATTCTTAAACCTGAGAATTTGAAGGATCTTACCATCTACAGGGAATCTTTCTTCTAGGTGGACTCTGTGTCTGATTTCCTTCAACACAAAATGACTTTGGCTTGTTTTGCATCAATTTATCTGGCACATTGTCCAGTTTCACAAGTAAGTTTTCCTGGTAACTGAAGATAATTCCTTCAAATGCTAAGACTTTTATTTTAACCATTTGAAGCCAGAACTATTTATTAAAAGTTAATTATACATTTCTTTGACTTTTTAAGGCACACCTTTGAATATAACTCAATCTTTTCTTGGTGAAACATGGTAATTATAATGAAAATATATTGTTGAACCATGTGATATAGTTCTTTATGTCCAGAACCCGGGCAAACATGCCATCATGAAACTGACGTACAATATTGATGAACTTCTCTGGGCAACCAAATTTTGACATAATTTTCCATAAGCCCTCATGACTAACAGTGTCAAAGACCTTGGTCAGATCTACAAACATTGTGTACAGACCTCTGTTCTGCTCCTGGCATTTCTCCTGGAGTTATCGAGCTGCAAACACCATTATCAACTGTTCCTTGCCCCTTTCTGAAGCCACACTGGCTCTCAGGTATATGACCATCTTCCAGGTAAAGGATCAGTCTATCAATGAGGACTCTGGCAAGAATTTTGCCAGCAATGACTAAGAGAGAAACCCCTCTGTAATTGTCGCAGGACAACCTATTTCCTTTACCTTTATAGAGATGGACGATGGAGGCATCCTTGAACTCCTGGGGGATAACCTTTTGCCATATAACCTGGAAAATTTCAGTCAACTTTTGTATGAGCAATGGGCCCCCTACCTTGTAAATCTCAGCTGGAATAGAATCACCACCAAGTGCTCTGCCATATGAAAGGAGCCTAATGACCCTCAAAACCTCTTCTTCAGTTGAAAGTTTAGCTAAGGAGGGATTGAGTTCAACCTGAGGTAAACAGTAATTTATTTTTTTTTTAAATTTTCTTCAATGTCAGACTGTCAGTTTTTACTTCAGCATGATACTAGGTTCAGAAAACCTTAGTTCAAAATTTGGCTTAAGACACTTAGCTGTGTTACCCTGGGGAAGTCACTTAATGTATTTTTGCCCCATTTTCCTCAAGTGTAAAATGAGGATAACAGCGATGGGGTTCAGACTCTGGGAGCCTCCTTGAGCTCCCCTAGAATCTTAATCTGGTCTTTCTTACTCTCATCTTCCCATTTGTTCTGGCAGTCTCAGGAAGCATATGGGCTTTTCATTATCATTCTGCTCAAGTCTCTGTTGCACTCCCCACCCTTGATCCCATCAAAACCCCATTCCCCAGGCTACAGAACACAACCATCAAGACCCTCTCTAGAGTCTATCTGTATTCACCCCAGGGTACTGGTTATTCCCATAGTGCCCCAATCAAGACCTCTGGATTGCCCCACCTGCTTCTTACCCAAGCCCTCCATTATCTGATATCTCCTGATTGCCTCCAGCTGTTTCCAACCCTTGACCAGCCTCCCTCCTTAGACTTCTCCTCAAGACCCTCCCCAAACCCCTTCTCCCATCACCTTACACTACCAGACCACCCCCAGATCCCTCTTATAGTCTTCTCCGTATTTAAGTTACATCTTTCCTCTATGAAGGCGCTCAGATTCAATCCAGCTCAACAAACTCTATCTAGCTGGGATTCTATCTGGCCCGAGTTACAAATGCTTAGGCTCCTTAAGAGCCAACCCCCTAAGGCGAATCTTCAATAAACTTTGTCTTTAAGAAGGCTTGAGTCGAATTCATTTGAGCAGGACTCAGCATGGTACTTAGGTCCCCAACACCCCAAAACCTTGTCAACAGGACATACTTCTCAGTGTTGCTTTGAAGATCAAATGAAATATTTGTAAAGTGCTTAGGATAGTGTCTAGTACACAGTAGGAGCTTATTTCCTTTCCTTCCCCTTTCCTATTATTATGATCCCATCTTTGCCTCCTCATCTCTAGTGCATTGTTTCTAAGGAAAACAGATAATCTGTTTTTTAAAATGTTACACTAGATTCAATGAAATTTTGAGTGAGGAGTAAAAGGTGTTTACTAACTTGCCACTGATTCTAACCCCTGTTAACTTCCTGGTTCTATAATACTGAAGTTGGCACAAGGTGACTGAGTTAATTAGGGTGCTTAATGCACACAAAATCTGATTGTTTGAACTACCTTTCATTAACAGGTTTTCCTAAAAATGAGAGGCATAATATTATACAAACACTCAGCTAAGTATGTCAGGAAAGTCAAGAAAACATCTGGCAACAAAGCAGTTGGCAAGAAAATAGAAGAAAAAAGAAAAGCAGTTCCCAAATTTTCCCCTGTAAATCTTATTTCTGAGACAAGTTTACTATGATATCCTTATTGTTGTCACGACCATCAGTTTTGTTTGCTGTGGTAAAGATATATTAAATCTGGAAAGCTCAAGAACAAATGATGACAAATGTTCTGCCTTGGTTTCACAGCAAAAACTACCTTTAAAATGGTGGGTGAAATTCTACCGCTCCACTCCATAAAAGAGGACGTGGATGTTTATTGTACTAAACAAAAGAATAAAAGTATCGTTAGTACAAGCAAATCTATAGTACCCTTGGGGATAAAGAATTGTTTAGAGTTTTCTCACATAAAAAGAAAACAACCTCTGAATCTATGTTCCAATTTTGGCTTTGCTACTTAGGCGTAAAATGACCCTGGGCCCTTTTCCGCATCTGAAAAATAACATGGTTAAACTAGATGATCCCTAAACTCCCTTCCAGCCCTGTGATCTAAATCTATAATCATAAAACACACACATCTATTTTATTATTTTTATTAACTTTGAAATAGAAACAGATCATCATACATACATGAACAGAATATTTCCTTCTAAAAGGAAAAATGAATTATCAAATCCAGGACTTAGGAAAAGAGGAACCAGTTAAAAAAGTAAAATACAGAAGAAGCTCTGTGAATACAGCATAAAGTACAAAGTCAAACACGTTCCAGTAGAAAAGCTAAAACAAAGAGAGAATTTAACAATTACGATCTTTAGAACTTGCTTAAACAATCTGGAAAAATTTGCCCTGAGTTGGTCCAACCTATTCCTGAAGAGAAATCACTTGTACCCTGACAAGTGGTTACTCACATGCCACTTTAAGACTTCTAGGGATGGTAAGCCCTCTGTATCATGAGATCTGAGGGACAGGTCATGGAATTACTACAGTTCTGGAATAAAGCAGCTGTGTCTTCAAAGAAATCTAAGTGTCTCAAAAGAAATATAACAGTGGCATTCAAATTCTGCTTCTAACATTTTCTACTTGTGCATGACTGTGGGTTTAAGTCACTGTCAAATCCAGAAATAAATCTAAAAGCTCTTCTTCTCAATTATCCTCATCTGTAAATTGGGGATTCATTAAATAGACATTTCTTAAGAACCAACTATTTCTAAGGCAAGGTGCCAGGTACTGGGAAATGAAATAACAAAATGAAAAATAATACCACCTCTTAAACTTCATTAGGTCAGTGACCTCCAGACTTTTTAAACCGAGCATCCCATCAAAAATTTTTTTTTGAGTATGCACTCACAATATATGTATATTCATTGATAAGTTATATGCATGTACTACTGTACTAAAATATTAAGTGCATAATAAACTTTGCAAAGTTTGTAACTTGGAAAAAGATTTTAAAAAAAAAAGAATTGAAGTAGAGGGAACAATGAGGAGGCTGTTGCAACCATGTAGAAGACAGGTAATGAGGGTCTGAACTAGGATGATAATGTGAAAAATGATTTTTCTTAGTAATCAATATTTTGGCAACTCAGAGCTTCCCTCCAGCCCTCTCCCCCTTCCAAATTCACTCTCTCCGTTAGAAAGACATTACTGATAATGAGATTGCACTGAATCTATTTATCCTGGTAAAACCCCAACCTGAGCCTCAATTGATTTAATCAAAGTTAAGGAAGTTCCATAGTGTTCTGCTCAGGCTTGGGTGGAGACAGATTCTTCTGACTAGGTAGGCCAAGGCTATGATTGGGGGGGATGGTCTGATAGAACAGGTATTTTTCTCTGTCTGGAGGTTAAATGATGGTGGTGTGACTGTCAGCCCCAGTTGAAAAGGTATGTATATAAACTGGGCACCCCAAACCCTGAATCAAGTCAGTTCTGGACTGCCACTCCCATGCAAAGCATGTCACCAGCTTGTGGGAGAAACTAAAAACATGGACACAACCTAATTTCATCTGTCTTTCTTAGATCAAACTCTATAAAAGATTGACAATAACTATATGAGCAGATAGAAAGGGACAGATTACATTGATATGGAGAAAGAAATGACAAAATTTAGCAACTGCTTGGATATGTCAGCAACTGAAAATGACTGCAGCAGGAGCTGATTTGGGAGGAAAGGTGAGTGTATACTGGGGAGATGATGGTGGCACCTGTGTGGCTACTTCTGGCAAAGTCTGGTTCTCAGATTTTAATTGCCCTGAGAGGCCTTAGGGTAGAAGCAATAATTATGAATGAGATTTTGATCAATCAAGCAAACAATCAAAAAACATTTGTTAAGCACTTGCTAGATGCCAGGCACTATGCCAAATGCTGGAGATACAAATAAAGGCAAAAAACATTCCCTGCCCTTATAGCACTCACATTCTAATGGGTAGATGGCATGCAAATAACCAGGTCCATACACAATACATACAAAGTAAATGGGAGGTAATTTCAGAGGGGAGATATTTTAAGCTGCAGACAGTGGGTGGTGAGCTGAGACTAGATGGAAGCTAGAGAAATTAAGAGGGCTCTTGATTTGGCTATGATTACAGAGAGCCATATCTTATTCAAAAGAAAAGCAAGATGAAAGGGGGAAGCACTGTGTATTAAGAAGATATATCAACCATGAAAAAATCTGCTAAAAAGAGTGAGGCAGCTTGGTGATGTTGTGTCCCCATTAAGTATGCCCTCCTTGAAGGCAGGGGCTCTTTTTATTTTTCTTTGTATCCTATTACTTAACATTGCATGGAAGGTAGAAAGTTTTTAATGAATGCATACATTTTAAAAAATGTATTAAATATATTAATGTAAAAGTGTATTAAGCCTGACTATGTGTCAAGCAATGTGCTAGGTGCTGGATACCAACAAGGAGCTTACATTCTAAAGGGTGAGATAATAAACACATAAAGGGGAGAGATAGGAGGGAACGGGAAAAGAATTTTATGGAAACACGTTCTGGAAATGGCCAGTAAGAGACAGGTAACTTTGGTTCCCTATCAGAGCCCAGGATCCCTGGAGAGAATCATATGGTTTCAGTAGAAGTGGGGTGGGAAAGATGGTCTGAATACTTTTTTGATAGATTAAATGAGGAAGGAACAGAACGAACTAGACATTCCATTTCCTGCCTACATGCAGGTACAAAAGGCAACTCCATGGGCTGAGAATAAACTACCTCCTTTTTATTGTGACTCTCAGAATCTTTCATCTTCTTTCTAGGCTCCATTTATTTCTACTACCTTAGCACAAACAAGATATATATTCAATATATTGGGGGTAGTCTCAGAAGGAAGGCAGTAAGAATATAAAAGAATGGGAAAGTCATTTAAAATAAAAGGTGGGGTTTTAGCTGAGAATTGAAGGAGTGGAAAAGAAGTAGAAGTTTTAGCCTCAAAAAGGAGGAGAGCTTTAGGATTACAGCTAGCAGAGACAGAGGGACTTTTGAGGATGGCAACCACACCAGTACGTTTTACAGGCAAGAGAGAAGAATCTAAGAAACAGAGCAATTGAAGTTTAGTGAGAGAACAGTAATAACAGAGAGGACAATCTGCTACAGAAGATCGGATAGAATGGGATTACTTGTGCACATAGAGGGAATTGTCTTAGAAATAAGGACCACTTCATGTGAAATGGGTAAAGGAGAAGATAGAAAAGACAGTAGGGGAAAATATATGAGTGATGTGAAATGACAAACAGGGAGAAGAGGAAGCTCTCTGTGAATGGTCTCAATTTTTTCAGTGAAATCTGAGTCAAGATTCTCAGCTGAGAGGATAGAAGAAGTCATGGTAGGTTTGAGGAAGAATGAAAAGATTTGGAAAAGTTCTTATGATGAATGGGGATAGTGAATCATTTAGGAAGGTATGAAAGGACTGCCTTTCTACATTGAGGACCCAGCTGAGATTCTGTAATATAAACTTGGAGTGGATCCAGTCAGCATGATTTTGTGACTTTTTTCCAGCTCCCTTCAGTAGCATGTGACTAGATGTAGGAGTAAGCCAAAGCTGAGTGTTGGCAGGAAAAGACCTTTGATAAGATAAAGGGGCATGGGACAGTATTAGAGCTGAGGAGGAATATTTTTAGAAAAGACAATAATAACAAAACCATATCCATAAATATTAAAGAAAAAGAAAGTGTAGAATATTTGGCAAAATAAGTTTCATATGGACAAGACCTTCCACATATCATCTACTGCTAGTTCCTGCTGACTGGATTAAGAATTTCAGAATGGAATTGTCACCTATCAAGGATTAAACAAACTGAGCTGCATCTTATTCTTCTGCCAGAAATACTGAAATAAAAACTCAAATGTCAAATGGGGTTAGGTATTTTAATCTGATTAAACCACATTCAGTAATTCATTTGAACTAGCACTGATTAATCTACTATGTGCAAAGTACTTAGGCACTGAGGATACCAAAAAACCAAACCAAAACAAAAAACTCTCCCTGCCCTCAAGTGAGCTTAGATTCCACTTGGAGATATTTTTTGATACTTTGAACAATCCATATACACAAGCGGTCAAAGAAAATGAATAAACAGTTCTCAAAAGAAGATTGCAAAGTATTCATTACCTTGTGAAACAATGCTTCAAACCATTTACAATAGGAAAAATGCAAAGCAAAACAACCCTGAGGGTTCGCCTCATACTCTGCAAATTGGAGAAAATGTCAAAAAATGGCAATACTCAATATTGGAGGTACTGTGTAATGACAGGCATACTAATACATTGCTGTGGAGCTGTGAAATGGTGTGTATCCATTTTAGAAAGCAATTTGAAATTAAGCAAATAAAATGACTAAAATGTTCAGACTCTTTGAACTAAAGACCGCATTACTGGCTTATACCTCAATTAATAAGAATAAAGTCCCAATATACACCAAAATATTTAGCACTTTCTGTGATAACAAAAAACTGGAAAAGAAAAGATGGGGACTGACTGGGAATGACTCAACAAGTCATGATACCCGAAGGTAATGGAATGTTACATACTTGCACTTCTGACTCTCTGGACTTCAGCACCAGCCGTTAGCCGCAGTCGTACTCCAGAACCTCCCTTAGTACCTGGAGCCTCCCCACACTGGAACATCCATCCACTGACATGGCTCTCTCATCCTGGAATATTTCTCTACTGTAGTGACTCCCTTATCTCATCAGTGAATTTCCCTGATGCCTCCATTTTGTAGGGGGACTCGGGCTGGCCAATTTTTATTGCCTTACTGGTTATGCTTCTGATTCAGACATCAACAGTACGTTGCCACCCACGTCTTTATTCTCTCCAACTCTGACAATCTCTGACCTCTGATTTTTGGCACCCTTTTCTACATCATCTTCTTTTATTAGAATCTAAGTTCTTTGATGGCAGGCCTTTCTTCTTGCTTATATTTGAATATCTCAGTGTTCAGCACAGTGCTTGGAATATAGTAAGTAATTAATAAATGCCTGTTGCCTTGCCTAAAAGTTGGAAGGGAAATGGGCAAGTGGAAAAAAAAAATCTTTGCAAAAGTTTTTCTGATAAAAGTCTCATTTCCAAGATATATAATGAACTAGTGCTTCGAAGACTAAGCCATTTCCTAATATCCCATTTAAAGAGTATGAAGACACTTTTCAAAGGAAAAGAAGTCAAGTAATCAACAATTACATTAAAAAATGCTCTGAATCCCTAATAATTAAAGAAATGGAAATTAAAGCAACTTTATTGCTCTGCTACACACATATCAGACTGGCGAAGATAAAAGAGGAAAATGACAACCGTTGGAGAAACTATGGGAAAACTTGCACACTGTTGTGGAACACTGACTAGTCCACGCATACTGGAAAGCAATTTGGAACTTTGTCCAGAAATACCCCACTGAACTGACCCAGCTACACTACTACTAGATCTATATTCCAAAGAAATCAAAAGTAGAAGAAAAGGCTCTAAATGCACAAAAATATTTATAGCAGTTCTTTCTGTGGTGGCCAAAAACTTGAAACTAAAGGCCTGTCCTACTGAAGAATGGATAAACAAATTGTGGCACATGAACATAATAGAACACTGCTGTGTCATAAGAAATAATTAAATGGACAATTTCAAAGGAAATTAGGAAGACCACTATGAACTGATGCAGAGGAAGTGAGTAGAACTAGAACAATTTATACAATAATAATATTATAGAGGAAAACAACTTTGAAACACTAATTTAGAACTCTCTCATCAATGTACTATCCAACCATGAGTCTAAAAGAGTGAGGGTGATCCAGAGAAAGAACTATGGAATGCAATCACAGAATATAGCAGATCAGCTTCTTTTGTGTTATGGTTTGGTTTGTTATATGATTTCTCCCATTCATTTTAATTCTTCTATGCAACATGACTATGGTGAAAATGTATTTAATAGGAATGTATATACAGTACCTATATAAAATTGTATGCTGTCTCAGGAAGTGAGGGGAGAAGGAGGGGGAGGGAGGGAAAAAAATCTAAGCTATATGGTAGTGATTGTAGAACACTGAAAATTTAAAAAAAATAAAATTAAAAAAAGAATGAGGGTGAAACATGCCACTCACTTCTTGATAGAGAGGTAATAAACTTTAAAATGCAGTAAAAGATATTACACATTTTAGGGCATGGCTAATAAAGAAATTTGTTTTGCCAGACTAAAAAGCTGTTTATTGAGAAATTTGTTTTTCATTAAAAAAAAATTGCTCAATTTAGGGATGGTGGTAAAAGCTAGTGGGAGGGCAGAATAACAAAAACATATACTTGTTACTTCAGAAAAGAATAATAAACTGTTTTTAAAAACTTTAGGAATGGTCTCAAACCCATCCAGTTCTCCAAAAGTGTCTGAGTGATAGTCACCTAGACATTTTGCATCCATACATTTATCTATAATTGGATGTTGGATTTGAACTACTTTTATTATTTAAGAAGAGTACTCAAACAATGATTATATAATACTTATGTAATTAGGAAGTAATGACAATATTGATAAATTTAAATGAATCTTAATTCTACTTAAAGATAAAATATAACATTGCTGTGAGACAACACAGAATACGGAATACGTAACAAATCCAATGAGCAGTAATGTTCTTAACTATCTTAAATGAAGAGAAGAAAAAAGGCTCTTAGTATGTTGTATTAATACCAATAAAAAGCAGCTTAGTATCTTGGAAAGAGCACCAGAAGTCAGGAAACGTCAAAGTTCAAATGCTAGCTCTGATAATTATTATGACCATCACAAATCACAATCTCTCTGAGCCTCAGTTTACTTATCGGTATAATGGAGATGACATTACCTACCTCATACAGGGCTTAGAGTCACATGAGATAATGTATGTAAAATATGTTGCAAACTTTAAAGTGTTAAATAAAGTGATAAATATTAGCTATCACTAGCATGAACTACTCATATTTAACTTCCATTAATTATACTTCTGAAAGTAACCAAAATCATTGTTCCCTATTTGAATAGTCTTCTTCTAATGAATAAAAAACTAAAAATTTTCCCTCCTTTATTTTTCTTCCTTCTACTTCTGTTAGATGTTCTGTTAGATGAAGGCGGGAAAGCAGCTGCCTTCACAAACCATGCCAACCTTACATTAATATATAAAGGCAGCTGCTTGACTGTCCTTACAAATGAAAGAAGAGCACTGGGGGCCTAGGCCAATATCCAGTAATGGCACTGGTTGTGAAAGCAGCTGCTTTTCCTGCTCATACACAGGTTTAGAGTATTTAAGTGGCAACATTTACCAGAAAAAGTACAACCTATACTCAGTATTAAATATAAAATTCTGAACCATCACAGAGATAGGCATTATATAAAATTCTACTACAGAATGTTAGTTAATGCTACTGTTGACTTTTAATTCCTCAGAGGTGAGTGTGCTGAAGCAAAATGTTACCATTATATATGCTCTATTTTATGTACTATGGATAACACTAAAGAGGCCAGAAATCTTTAAATTCATGACCAAAAATTTGAAAGTCAAAAACTGCAACTTAGCTTCTGTACGAAACTTACACAATTTTTCTAGAATTATTTCACAACCAAAAGCACGAGGCAACTGATTTTACACAAGAAAGCTGGCAACAATCTGAAGGGAGCTGAGATTTTCAGGAAAGATGTGTCTACCCTTCAAATAGTCCTCTCTGCTCAGACGCAACAGGGATCATATTCTTATGGAGGAAGTATCAAAAATCAATACATTTAATATTTTTCTTTTAAGTACCTGTTGTTTTTATGCCAAAGAACTCTGTCCTGGTAAAAAAATCTATTTTATTAACAATGTTCTTGGGAGAACTTAATCCTTTAATCTCCAGGAATTCCTAATATCTAGGCCTGGCCCTAGTGACACTTTTCTCTCCTTCTGTCTTCTGCTCAAATCTGACCTCAGATACTTACTAACTGTATGAATGTGGGTAAGTGATTTAACCGTAT
Source organism: Bettongia penicillata ogilbyi (assembly GCA_023548195.1). Lineage (NCBI taxonomy): Eukaryota > Metazoa > Chordata > Mammalia > Diprotodontia > Potoroidae > Bettongia > Bettongia penicillata. The sequence continues at coordinate 1,169,113 of JAJHZJ010000468.1, forward strand.
TTGCTTCAGTTTCCTCACTTACAAAATAAGCTGGAGAGGAAAATGACAAACCTCTCCGGCATCTTCGCTAAGAAAACTCCAAATGGGGTCATGAAGAGTTGAACATGACTGAAAAATGACTGAAAAATGATTGAACAATAGCAACGCATATAAAACTAAGTTTTAAGGGAGCCAATGTAGAGAGACGGAGAAATTTCTAGTGCTTTACTTGCCTGGAGAGAAACTTAAAGAACCTATGTAAGTATCTTATAATTTGTTTACACACACACACACACACACTTTTTCATAGCTATGATAAGACCTTTTGGGTAGTTAATTCTTAAATCTTTATACATTCCTCCTTTTTAAAAATAGAAGCATATAACAAATCTGTCTCTAAGAAGACTGACTGCCATAATACTACATCAAATTATTTTGCAAATTCTGACTATATATCTTGTTAGAAATGAAATTTCTGTGTGGTGCGTCTGGCATAAACCTTCACAGAATAATCCCTCACATAGGACATGGGCCACCCACTCTCACTTCTGGCTAGCCAACTCACCTTCACCTGCTCTCACACTCCATCAGGTAATAATAATTATCAGCAACAACAACAACAATAGCTGGCATTTCTACAGTGTTTTAAGGTTTGAAAAGCTCTTTACAAATATTATCTCATTTTACCCACACAACAAATGAGGTTATTGTTATCCCCATTTAACAGATGGAGAAAATTGAGGCAGACAGAAGTTAAGTGACTTCCCCAGGGTCACATGGCTAGTAAGTATCTGTGGCCACATTTGAACTCAGGTGTTCCTGATTCCTGGTCCACTGCTGCATTTAGAACTCAAGAGCTCTTAGTGTTCTAGGGACAGATAACCTTTTAGGAGGGGATATGCCTCCCTCTCTAAGTAGCCTACAACTTTGCTTCCCAACTAACATGAAAGTAGTCACAATCATACCATCAACTCTTATTTTTATTTATATATATATATTTGTTTCACTGAGTACTTCCCAATTACATTAAAAAAAAACTTTTAACTTTCATTTTAAAAAATTTAAAGTTCCAAATTCTCTCCCGTCCCACTCCTCTCCATAGTCCCTGAGAAGACAAGCAATTATTATACATGTGAAGTCATGTAAAACATGTTCTCATTTTTGCCATGTTGCAAAAGAAAACATACCAAAAAAAACCCAAGAAAAATGAAGGGAAAAAAGTATGCTTCAATTTGTACTCACTGTTCACCATTTCTCTCTTTGAAGGCAGATGGCATTTTCCATCATGAGCCTTTGGAATTGTCTTGGATCATTGTCTTTCACCGCTGACCATTCTTAACAATATTGCTGTTATCATGTATGATATTCTTCTGATTTCTGCTCACTTTATTTTTATCAATTCATACAAGACTTCTCAAATTTTGCTGAAACCATTCCATTTGTTATTTTATACGGCAAAATAGTATTTCATCATAATCATATATCACAACTTCTTCAGCCATTCCCCAACTGATGGGTGTCCCTTCAACTTCTGATTCTTTGCCATCACAAAAAGTGCTGCTAGAAATATCTTTGTGTGTACAAGTATTTTCCCTTTTCTTTGATGTCTTTGGGATACAAACTTAGTACCAGTATTGCTGGGGTATGCACAGTTTTACAGCCCTTTGAGCAATGTTTCAAACTGTTCTCTGGAATGGCTAGACCAATTTACAACCTTACCAACAGTGCACTGGTGTCCCTATTTTTCCACATCCCCTCCAACATCTGTCACTTTCCTTTTCTGTCATGTTAGCCAATCTGATGGATATAGACTAGCTACCATTAACTTTTAAACATAATTATGTTTATTTAACAATAAAGCAAAATTAAGATTGATCAATGAATCAGTCTCTTAAAAAAGATAAAGGAAATGCAGCAATAATCAAGACATATAAGTCTGTGTCACACTCTTTCACCAATACATGCATTGTTTGCAGGGAAGAGCAGGCACACTCTTACAAAACTTAGCAGAAGATACATTACTGAGGATAACCCATGTATTCAAGGCAATTCATAATTCTGGACTTCAGGGCTTGATGTCCCATCAGAAAGATTTGTACGTCAAACTATTTCTCTGCTAACTACTCCTTTTCTGGTTCTCAGCATATTCCTGCTAAACAAATATACTCCTGTTCTACTGTGGAACTGATAACGCTTTTAAATTTATAATCACTCTTATTTAGCCAAGGAACTGCAAAACTCCTCAGGTTGATGTTTTAAGCAAGGAAGATCAGCCCAACAAGGGTGTATCTGATGGAATTCTGGTTTCCACAAGCAGCTCCAAGTACCTTCCAAAAAGCAAAGCAAATGCATAGCCAGTCTTTGCATTTCTCTTTCTTGTATCAAACCAGGGATGGAAGATTAGTTCAACTAGCACTTTGGAAAGATTTCAGCTGAGGCATTATATCCTGTCCCATTCTTTACTGCTTCCTGCTGTCTTCTCAACTAAACCTTCTCTAGCTTGGGGAATCTTCATCTTTTTTTATGTTGGAGACTTCTTTGGCAGTCTGGTAAAGCCTAGGGAACCCTTCTTACAATAATATTTTTAAATGTACAAAATAAAATACATAGTGTTAAAAAGGAAACCAAGTATACTGAAATAAAGATGTAATTTTTTTTCCTATCCAAGGTTCACAGCCCCCTCTGGATCTATTCATGAACCTCTTGGTTGTGAAACCAACAGCTCTTAATCATCCCATACTATCCAAACAGTTATTATTGTACTTACAATTTTGTGAGATTTAACTTTTCAAACCCTAAAAATAGTTACATACAAATGAGCTATGGGCCCAAAATGCCCTTCAGGCTCAAGTTATTTTTCTGTCCTCAGACACGGTTACTTCTTTATTAGGTGTTTCTTCTACATTTATATGAAAACTTTCTTCACACTTTTAGCTTCATTAGTTTTACATAAACAAAAGTTCTTTTTCTGTCCATTTTCACTACTAAACTGTTCACAACAGGAGAGGCATTACTTTGTATCCTTTAACAGCTGATTTAATTATTTTTTTAAATACAAAAGTTTGCTTTCTTCTCCAAAATACACTTTCCCCTGATCAAACTTCACACAGAAGGGGACAGTAACCTCACATAAGATTAATAAGTCATAAGAAAAGAAAGAAAACAGTCAAGGAAATTTTATTTATTTTCCAAATCAATAAAACATATTTATGAAAAGAGATTAGAAAAGAAGTTCAAAGAGACATTAGCTGAAAAATTCGAAAATACTACAACGAATTTATTTATTTAAAAAAAACTCACCAAGGTACACAATAGAGATTTCAGGTTTCATCTACTATCCTGTTATACTGGTCCTCTGTCTCCTTTCTCTATCCTTTACCAATGTCAAGCTCACTAACCATGGCTGCTGTTGTACTGAGGGAACTCTGAAGGCTTGAATGAACCCTCTAAAATCAGCAGGAATAAAGAAAGTTGTGGTGCAGATCTGGGGCAGTGTGGATTCACTTTACCCAGAGGTGTACCGATCTGCAATCCAGACGTGGACCTGGACCCACTTGGCAAGAAGAGTATAAAATCAGAATTAACAACTGAGGTGGGCAGTCCCTGAGCCTCTAGGAAATGTTCTAGCTGACTACTTTTAACCTTGTCAGTTTTATCTGCTTTTATTTTCCTGAACTTGGAACCAGTCTGAGAACTGCTTCTAAATGAGAACAGTGAAATACGTTTTTGGTAAGAGGATTACTGTTGGTTTGGACCCTCAGGATAAGAGTTTTCCATTGCATTAGGAGCTGGTCAGCTGCCTGGTTCCCAAGGCTCTGCTCCGCATCCTAGTCTCCTTCCCCTGTTTACTATCCCACCAGGTGAACTCATAAGCTGCCTTAGATTCAGGTACCTTCTCTATGCTGACAGACCTGATTTTCTATATCTAGATGCCCAGTCTCTCAAGCTCCAGCCCCCACATTACCAACTGGTTTTTGAATATCTCAAACTGCACGTTTTATATGCACTTGGAATTCAAAAGGCACAAGACAGAACTCATTTTTTTCCCAAAACTCCCTCTCTTCTGAATTTCCTCATTTATGTTTCCAGGACACTAGGCTCACAACCTCACAAATCTCATGGTCATCCCTGACACTCCCACTCGCTCCCCAGCTTCAGGCTCTCATTACATCTTGTCATTCTACTGTCATATGTCTCCTTCTCCCCACTTCCACTGCCACAATCCTTGTTTAGGTTTTCAAAAACTACTAATTAATTGACCTATAAGCTAACCTCTAGTCAGTTGCCATAGTGATTTTCCTAAAATGAGTTTGCCCAAGTCACCTCTTCCTATTCAATAAACTTCAGTGGCTCCCTATTACCTTCAGGATCACTATTACCACCTGACCCCTTTCTCCCTTTCCAGTCTTCTTATACTTTACTTCCCTCCACATTCTCTACAAGCCAATTACACTAGTTTATTCTTGGACCATGTGCCTTTGCCCTAGCTGTCCTCCACATCTGGAATGCTCTCCCTCCTCACCTCTGCCTCTCAGCTTCCCTGACTTCCTTCAAGACAAATTTCAAATCCTTCAGCAGAAGGACTTTCTGTTCCCTGCCCCCAGTTGCTTGTGCCTTCCCTTCTCAAATTACTTTCCCTGCTGCAGTGAGGGATTTGTGTGAAGTTGTATAGCAAGAATTTAAAATGTGTCTTGTAGACCAAGTTGATTTTATCCATTTCTATTCAGCAGTTGGTAGATGTGGAGGTGGCAGATGGTAGGAGTAATCCAGGCCTGGGATTTGGCAAGAGATGAGTGGTGACAGGATGAGGGTGAGAGATTTGAAATAAGAGGACATTCTAGGGTTGAAATGGCTAAATATAAAATTGGAAAGGGAAGAAAGGTAAATGAGAACAGGGCTAATGGTCTGAGAAAGTACTAAGAGTGAAAGGAATAGAAATTTCAATGAAAGTAAGGAGCAGTTTTAGGAAAGTTGAGGCATAGGGATAGATGGAATGATAAGAGGTTACAGTCAGACAGAGGGATGTCACAGTTTCTAAGTGAGGAAATGGGACTTATGGGCAACAGTGAGATCCAGTGTGTGTTCAGTCTCTGAGGCTGAGGCTGGGGTGAAGTAAAAGAGTCAAATATGGGATTTAATAAGTTGAGGAAATGGGAGATTAAGGAATTTAAGGGAAAATTAATATGAATGCAAAAATTCCCTAGAAAGCAGGAGTTGAGGAATAGAGGAAGATAGTGAACTGCTTGAGAAAAAAATGACCTGGGGACCAGTATACAATAGCCACTGCAATCTGGACTGGCAGGAAAAATTTGACTGAATGTGCACTTCAAAGATGAAGAGACTGCTGAATGAGGATGGTAAAGGATGAGTTCTGGAAGTAGCAGTGAGGGGCAAAGAGTATACAGAATCCTTCTCTAGGACCATTATCTGACCATTATGGAGGAGAATATGGCAGAAGATATCAGGAAAGGCCCAGAAAGATAGAAATTCTACAGTAGTTATTTTTCCTCAGGTAATTCTTTCCCAAATTACTCCTTTCACAATGGAACCAAGAGTATCCTTTATGGATGAGTCTTTCATTCAGTGATATGGAAGCAGCATACTAGCAGGTCTGGATCATAACTCCCCCAGGATCAGGCACTTGAGCCTTGGTCTATCTATCAGAAGCATATGGGGATGATGTTTGCTGTCTCTAAATTCTTCAGTCACTGTTATTAAAGATCTAGTTCTAAAACCAGAACTTTTTCCTTAACCTTTTCTGTGTTTAGGCTATCTGGTCCCAAAAAGGTATCTTTCTACCCTGATTGCCCTGATTATGGATACCTACTATTAAGAAGGCAAGATTATAATGAAATGATATCAACAATTCTAGCAACTTCATCATAAATGATTCATATACATTTAAGCAGAAGAGATTAAATTATGGCAGTCTATTTGGGTATCCCACTATATTCTGAAAACAAATTTCAACAGTGACACAACTATGTTAAACAAGCAAATTGTGGGGCAAGGGAGAAGCCAATAGCCTATATCAAGGGATTGTCCCTCCTAACCTTTGCCTCTTAGGTCTTTTAAGTCTTTTAAGCCACCTTTCCTTCCATCTTCCCACTAGGCTACTTATAATTCTCCAGTAATTCTCCTCTCCCTCCCACAATGCAACCTTGGACCCTGAATCCCCCTGTTTTATAGGTAAGTTTTTGCCTTATCTTGCCCAGAACCAAGCTTCCATGCCATGACCCACCCTCACCATGGTGCTGAGACATACTGCCTAAGTCCAATTTCCAGCTCCTCATTATATGTTATTTTCCCTGTTAAAACATAAGCTACTTGAAGGCAAGAGCTGTCTAGCTTATGTTTTTGGTATCCACCCACACTTAGCATTGTGCCTACTTACTCTCTTGCCAAAGACTTTTCCTGTTTCCAACCACAACTGCTAATGCCTTCTGCTCTAAAGCTATCTAAAGCTATGCAGTCCCTATTTATCTTACATGTTCCAATTTATGTATATGCTGTTTCTCCCACTAGCATGTAATAAATTCTTTGAGATCAGAAGCTGTTTTTCCTTTTTTTGTATTTTTATACTAAGTGCTGACAAAATGCTAGCTGATTGATGTTTAATGAATTGGAAAGAGCAAACTACATAAATTATGACTGGATGTAAAATTATTCAAATGTCTAAATATGAAAAATTAATTATTATAAACAAGGCATTGTAACACATAATCTGTTTTCCTATTGGATATCTCAAAGATTAATTTAGCTATCATAAAAAGAGAAAAAGAGAAGTATTAAAATTATGTCTAAAGAAATAAATATGTATTTCTTTTTTCATATTCTTTTTACTTCAGTGATAGCTACCTTTACAAACATAAACAACTTTTCTTTGTGCAGCAAGGGTAAGTTTAAAAAACTAAATTAAATGGGGGACAGCTGAAAAGTTCTGGGAGCTTGGAATCATGTAAGTATAAAATATTACAAGGGATAATTGTTTCACTATGCAGACAACTATATTTACCACGTTTTTTGGTAGTTAAATGTCGATATTTCTTAGTACTGCTAGGTATCTTGATTACTGATTGGTGAGATTTCATCCTGAACTACCACAACTCTGTATTCTGCCTTATTCACACCACTGCTGGTCTATCTTCCTTTTCCAGTCTATCTGTACACCCCATCTCCTCTCACCTTTCCACTTCTAGCTCAGGGAATGATATTCAATGAATAAATTAAAGTGTGGAAATATAGATTTTAATCAGTCATACCACTGCAGTGTAACTCTGGATGAGTCATTTTTCTTTAATGAATGATGGCAAAAATCTTAAGATTACTTTCCATTTACATGATCTGTATCTTGAATATAAAAATTATTTATGATTTCTCAGATCTATTTATCCAGCTCTAATACTTCTTCTGGGGCAGCTAGACAGCTCAGGGGATAGGGTGCTAAGGTCAGTTAGAACTGAGTTCCAATCAGGCTCAGATACTTACTAGCTGTATGACCCTGTGCAAGTCATTTAACTTCTCTTTGCTTTAATCCACTGGAGAGGGAAATGGCAAACCTCTCCAGTAGCTTTGCCAAGACAACCACATGTTCAGTATGGTCCACAGGGTCAAATAGAGTTGAATGAGATTGAACAACTGATCATCAAACATCTCTTCTGATGTCCAGTGTCTTATTTTCAACTGATTAGCGGATGCTTCAAACTGAATTATAGAATAGAAATCTTAACATAAACATGTATAAAAGCAAACTCATTCTCATTCCTCCCCCAAATTCTCTTATTAACTTCCTTATTACTGTTTTATCTTCCCAGTCTCTCAGCCTCACAACCCAGATATCATCCTTGACTTCTCACTCTCTCTTGCCCCTTATATCCAAACTGTTGTTGAGTTGTCAATTTTACATTCTTAACATCTCTTGAATATGATCCCTTCTCTCCTTTGACACTGCCACCACCCTGGTAGATACCTTCATCACTACACACCAACACTATTTCAATAGCCTTCTGGTTGACTTTCCACACACAAGTCTCTTCCCACTCCAGTCCATCCTCCTCTCGGTCATCAAAGAGATCTTTCTAAAGGCTTAAGTCTGATAATGTCACCTCTCTCCCTCTCTCCCATTCAATAAACTCTAGTCCCTCCCTATTACATGGAGAATCAAACAATTTCCTTTGGTTTTTAAAGCCCATTATAACTTGGCCTCTTCTTACCTTTCCAGTCTTCCTACACATTACTCCCCTCTGCATTTTGGTCTTTCTTTGCTTTTGATGACTGCTTGTAGATGGTCTGACTAGATCATTGCTAAGGTTATGTCCAACTACAATGTTTTAGCTCTAACAAGCATTAGATGTCTTTTTACTCCTATTTCCCCTAAGTACTAGAGGAAATTTTTTTTTTTAAATTCCTGAAACATTCCTACACTAAAATCCTTCTCTGATATGTGACCAACGCTGGGTTCTCTAACATTATACTGGTGGAAAACAAGTTCTGGCAGATCCTATTAAAGTGAATTTGACTAAACGGTCTGATGATAAGGACCAACCTCTGGAAAGTTTAGTAAATTATATCAGTCTATGATAACAGGTATATATGTGTGTGTTGTATAACATAATCTATTAGGCTGTAGAGAAGTTGCAACCTACATCACAAAAGCCTCCGAATTAATGCAGTTGGATTTTCTGAAGCATTAATCAATCATCTAACAAGTATTTATTAAGTGCCTAACATGCTAGTCACTGTGGGTATAAGTATAAAGGATGAAGAAATTTCTATTCAGAAAACCTTTATATTCTAATGGGGAAGACAAGCGTACCCATATACATGCATGTGTGTGTCTGTGTGCATGCGTATACATATACATACACACAAACACACAAAACATAAATAGAAAGGGAATAAAAGTGAAAATATACAAGTAGTTAAATACATGATAGTTTGGGAGGGACATGATAAACATTTTTAAGACTTAAAAAACATTAAAAAAATTCCTTAGTACTGACTCCCAGTTATTTACTTTATTCCTTTTTTTGCTATGAAAGTAGAGATATACATATATGTATGTGTATTTGCATATGTAGTTATGTATGTATATGCATACGTAAACATCCCTAATATACTCTAAGGATAAGGTGACAAGATTCTACTAATCATTCAATTTGACAAACGTTTATATAGTGCTAGGAGATACAAATAAGGGAAGAAAAATAAAGGACATAATCTTTGCCCTTAGGTTCAACCCAACCTGAACAAAGCTCTTCGGTAAAACATGCAGAAAGGTCATACAGTCTTTGTCTGAAGACCTACAGTGAAGGGGAACCCATTACTTCCAGAGGTAGCCCAATCCACTTTCAGATAGCCCTAATGGTTACAAAGTTTTTCTTGACAACAAACCTAACTCTGCCTCAGAGAAACTTCTATCCATTGTGCTCCTTCTGCCCTCTGGGATCACCCAGGACAAGACTAATCCTTCTTCCACATGACAGCCCTTCAGGTAGTTAGGGACAATTATTATATTTCCCCCCAGACCTTCTGTTTTTTAAGCTAAAGATTCTGGTTCCCTTCAAATAATTTTTACAGTATAGATTTTAACAACATTCATAATCCTGCCTATCTCTTCTGGGTGTTCTCCACCCTATTTTTACATCTTTCCTAAAGTGGGGTGCTGAGAACTTAACATAATATTGTTGATGTGGTCTGGCCAGGGAAGACCATAGCAAGATTATCTTAATGCAGCCCAAGACTATATCAGTATGTTGTTGACTAGTTTTGAGCTAAAATCACAAAAACTTTTTCATACATCTAGTCATGCCTCTCCTATTTTGTACTTTGAAGTGGATTTCTTTTAAAACAAGTATAAGACCTTTACATTTATTCCTATTAAATTTTATAAACTCCAGCTTAAAGAGGACTTTCTGAATCCCCACATGTCATCCAGCAGACTAGTGAGTTGTCACCGATTACGGTCTAAGCATGCCATCTATTCCTTTATCCAAATCTTCAATTAAAATGCTCAACAGTACTAAAGATGGTTAGGGTACTCCATTGAAGACAGACTGGGAAGACAGCCAATTAGCAGTCATAACCTAAACGAGTCAGCAAAGTAAGTCAATCAGTAAACATTTATTAAGCACCTACTATGAGTCAGGTACTGTGCCAAGTACTTGGGAATACAAATATGAAAGACAGTCCTTGCCCTCAAGGAGCTTACAATCTAAGACAGCATACAAAAAGGAGCCGAAAAGGGAAAGGGGAAAGAAGGTGCCCAGCTTGCAAGTGTGATGAAAATGTCTACAAGAGGAGAGTCGGGTGAGAAATGAAGAATAGTTGGCTTGGGTACTCTCCTTAAATGGAGGTTTGAGGAAGAGCTCTTTGCTATATTCTCCAAGCACATGAGTAGAGAATACTGTTAAGGTGTGAGCACCAGGGTGATGCAGTCTTGCAGGATAATGAGGTCCCTGGTGATGAGGTTCCCAAAGGAGTGGACCTGGTTGGAAAATGAAGAGACTGAGAGGAAGGGACAATCAAATAGGAAGAGAACATGGGAAGGCAGTATTATGAAAAACCTAGAAAGAAGAAGGTATCACAAAGAGGATAATTAACAGCGAGGTCAAGAAGGACGAAGACAGAAAAAAACAACCATTAGATTCAGCCATTACGAGCTCATTAGTAATTTTTAAAAAAAACTACTAAAAATTCACAAGAAATATATATATATACATGTGTATACGTATATTTATTTAAATATTGTCTCATAAGGAGTTTAATATGTGTTTGTTTAATTAAGCTGTTGAATTCAATCTTTACACTTTGTAAAAATGGCTAAAATGGGAAACAAACTTAAAATGCACAAGTTTTTTGGTATAGACTAATGATTTCATTGGTAATAGCAGTCCCTTTAGGCATTTATTGAGCCCACTACTGCTGTCACAACTCCTATTTCCTCATGAAGTCACTAAGACTTAGCTTTCTATAACTGTTAGATATCTTCTCAGACCATTTTGGCATTGTGTACTTTCCTAAAAAAAAAAAAAATTATTGCACCTAACATAGTATACCTACATATAACCTTTGTTCTTATACAATCTAAATATTAAATAAGCTTGTATCCTAGATAAATTAAAGCTCTTTTTAGAATCTAGTCTGCTGGTGGGAAAATGCCTTTGGCAATGAACACCAGTCTCCAGGGGTCTGACTTAGTGGAACCACTAGCTACAGATAACATCTTGTACACGACCATGAAATCTGACCAGTGTTACTACGTTTCATCCATAGTATCTCCTTAGCCCCAGTCTAATAACACAACTAAACAGTTTTTACACTTCAAAACAGAGATCGTTTTCTTACACAGTACTTAGATATCATAGAGGGGAATGCCCATAAATTTTGTGTAGATTTAGCTGTTTATCACAAAACCAATAAAAACATGCTCACAATATACTGCCCATTCTGAAGATTCAGTAAACTTTGACAATATAGCAAAATCAAAGCCAATAAAACCTGGAAATTTAGTCTGAATTTGATGCATTATTATGCTACTAGTATACAGAAATGTGCCTTGTTAATTATAAAGGCTTACTGGGGCTTACCTAAGAATTATACTTTAAAGTCATTTGATTCCTAAGTGAATGAATGACCACAAATGAAATGAGAAAATCTTGTTTCACTGAGTAATTCTCAAAGTAATCACTTAAAAGAATATAAACCAAATGGTAAGAGTAGCTCTAAAATTATATCATATCTCTATGAGATAGAAATGATGAGCAACAGTTTAACTGGAAATGTCCCAATAAAAAACCTATTTTAGCTAACAAATAGCTGTCCTATTAATGAAATAACTTTTGCCATATGAACTTGGTCCTAATTTTATGAAACATTTGAATATACTTTCTTATCATCATTAGCTAGCCTGGGAGAGTTCAGAAGGAAACCAACCCAGTTTCTAGGAAACTCAATCTTTTTCCTCTTCCCTTCTCCAAGCCCAGTGAAGCTGTTTATCTCTTGCCAGACAGAAATAATCACCATTATAACAAAATGAGTAATGCTAGTTCTAGCTAGTGTTGGTATGAAGTCTCAAACCTAGGTTTTCTGATTGTACCACCAAGACGCTTACCACTGAACACCTCCACAGGGTATAGGGGAATATTTGTGTTGGGATTTTGGCATCAAGATGCCACACATACCAACTGCCCAGGGCTCTAGGCCCAGTCTCCATGTGGCACAACAGCTGTCAATGAACCTTGTTCTCATCAGCAGAGTCCAATTCACCACCTGGCTATAGTACTGCCTGCTGCTCCCACCACCATGGGGTCTATAAAAGTTCCTTACCTCTCTATGGCAGTATGACACAGCCCACAATCACCAAGGTAATGCAGTAGTTAGCTCTCTTCCAAAGAAGTAGATTACTACCTTCATAATGCAGACAAAATCCAATCATGACATGAATCAAGACAAGATAGCTGACTATAAAGCACCATTTCTAATTTCTAAATAATATTTATGTTATATGAAATGTACAAATGTAAATCAGGGACAAAAAAACCAAAAAAAATTATTTGAGTTTTGGAAATAAAATCACATCACTAAAAGAAGAATAGAAATCTCAATATATCATCCCTTCAAAAAACGGTTATCTTCTACTCTAGCTTTAACACAAGTTTATATCTTTGCTAGAGATAATTTTTGGTAGTGGGAAAATTAATTAAACATTCTTTAGAAGCCATGGAGCTGAAGTCAGAGCACTGACTAAACAGAGCAGCTGTCTGTGCAGGCAAAGTGGGTTCTTGTCTTAATCCTGTTCTGACCTCAGAGCTGAGCCTGAGAACCTGTCAGAAAGGTGCTCTCACAGTACAAGACATCAGACAGCAGCTGCCTATGCTCAGTATGCTTCAGCTGCCTTTTCTCTTCTACAAAACAGAGAAGCACTCTAGATAGATACTGCATAAAACATATATCCATGTGCCCCATGCCCTTATCCTGCACTGTGCAAAGGTCAGTGAGCAATTGAATTTCAGTAGGCTAGAGTATCAGTTAAAAACAACTGCCAGAATCAATATATGAGTTAGAGCTGAATTTTTCTTAAAAATATCAATACATACAGGTAATAGGAGAACTGCACTGCATTTTACGTTGGAACAAGAAAATAATTTATTTTAAATTTTCTGAAACAATGATATTAATTATCCTTTCAACTAATTAGAACAAAATGGCTGCTCTCATAGGCCCCGATGCACACATTGACTAAGGGTAACATTTATAAGAAAATGGGGAAGAGGAAACAAAACCAACATAGTCTTTTCAAACAAATCAGAGAACAGTTATGAGAAAAATGCTAATCATTTAGTCTCATGCTATGTAAACCGAGTTAAAGCAAAAAGTACTAAAATATCACTTTTTAGAAAAATTTGATAGTTACATTCAGAAATGTCTTCGTGAATTGAAATGCTGAGTTCAACAAATCACATTACCAATTTGCTTATTTTCAATAATATCATTCAAGTTAAGTCAGCAAGCATTTATTAAGCACTAGTTATATGTCAGTTGCTGTGTTAAGCAGTGGAGATACCAATACAAGCAAAAAGAAAGATATTCCCTGACCCTGAGGTATTTCTTTTCTAAATAGAAGGGTATGGAAAGAGGGACAAGAGGTGCCCACTAGGACATGGTGGCTAAGTCTAGATAGTGAAGCATGACTGGTCTCTCTTAAAAGGAGGAATTCATCAAAAATAAACAGAGGCAAGAGGGAAAAGGCAAGTTAAGCATGTGGCAAAGTCCAAGGGAGTGAAGGATAACTGATCTGGGTCCTTCCTCAAACTGGAGCTTGTGGGAGGAAGTTAACAATGGGAGAATGGAATCTAGGACCGAAGGCTCAAGTTTGACTATTAAACAACAATTATTAGGATTCTTATTCGGCACTGGGGTTCGGTTTCCTTAACTATGGGGATAATAACACCACCTACCTCGAAGGATTTCTGCAAGGATCAAATGAGATAATATTTGGAAAGCGCTTAGCACAGTGCCTAACGTATAATAAGTGCTATTTAAATGTTTATTCCCTTCCCCCTTCTATATATGCTAGGGGAGAAAACATGTAAGTAAATAAGTACATACAGGATACATGGAGTGGATTGAAGGAAGAAAGAAAACAAGATGGATGAATTTGTTGAGCACATTGTTACAGTGGTTCCTTGTTTTCAAAAAAAGACCAATGACATCACAAGGAAATGTTTCTACTTGTACATGAACTGGGTTTAAATGAGGCAGAATTGCACAAAATCATCAGCTTTACTTTCTCTCCCAAAGTCCATCAAAGTCAGTGGCCAAAACCACTGAAGATAGCCCAGGACGGAGTGGATAACCTTGGTGTCTTCAATGCCTGACCAACTTCTAAAGCTATCTACAGTGTCTGCTACAGCTGCCTTCAAGGCAAAGTGTTCTCATATGCCCATTCTCTTGCGGGGGTTGAGTCTTTACATACCTCAAGTAGATATCCCCTAACTTACTGATGGATCTGAGTCCCATCAGTTACCCTCAACCTGGTTTAACTTATCTGAGGTTTTACTGGGGTGTGGTTGTTGGAGAGATGGGACAGCTGGTCCAGACGTGAATAAATTCACTTAGACGTTCTCTGTAACCGTGGGGAGCTTTACTGATGCAAAAGCAGTGGGCCTGAGATTTAGCAAGCAGCTAAACAAAGACACTGATATAGGAAAAGGATCAAACTTAAATAGGATGACTTTAGGGCTTCCTTATTGGGGTTGGAGATCTAGGGTAAATCTTGTAAGATAAAGAAGTTGTACTTGATAAAGACACAGGATGAGGAGATACTTAGGGGGATTGGAAAGACACAGGATGAGGACAATGAATGGCACAAGATAAGGGAAATATTCCCCAGGATAGGGGAGGGACAAGGAATTTTATGGTCCAAGATAGAGGGAAGTTTTGTGGTAAGCAGCAACTTTAGGGCACCTTCATGTTAGAAAATAAACCAGGGGTTTCACAAAGTCAATCCTTAATATTATTTTTAACTCTTAGGCCATTGTTTATATCCACATCATTGCCACTGTATGTGCTACAGGTTCTTGGAGTCACAGGTGAAAGCTAGGTAACAGGTACATACACCAAAGGTAGATGGGAAGCCCTAAAAGGTTTAATAAGCCCTCACACCAGAGGTGCTAGTCCTTCTTGGACAACCCAAACACCACATTAAGCAGCTAAGCAGCAAAGTGGATAGAGTACCTGGCCTGGGAGTCAGTAAGACCTAAGTTCAAATTTGGCTTCAGACACTTAGCAGCTGTGTGACCCTAGACAAGTCATTTAACCCTATTTGCCTCAGTTTCCTCATTTGGAGAGAAATAGCAAACCACTCCAGTATCTTTGCCAAGAAAACCCCCCAAAAAGAGGTCACAAGGAATCAGACACAACCGAAAATGACTAAACAATAACAACAAGTTCCTGGGTTTGTCCCAAGATGAAGCACCTACTCTAGTCACTGTGCTAAACATTTTACAAATATCTTATTTAATCCTTAGAAAAACTCTGGGAGGTCGGTATAACATTCCATTATTATCTCCATTTTATAAAGTTAAGAAAATGAGGCAAACAAGAGGTTAACTGCCCAGGGTCACACAGCTGGTAAGGATTTAATTCAAGTCTTCCTGCCCTCAGGCCCCATGCGGTGCAGTGTCCTGTCGATGTCCTCTGTGAAGATCTCTGTAGAGCACATGTCCAAGGCTACTGCGAGCTGGGACCCGACCCTCTTGAAAAGCTCCTTGTCCTGTGTGTAGATACCATCTTTCTTCACCATGAACTAGGCAGGAGCCGTCTTCTACTTGGTACATCCATCTGCATCACGTTGTTGTTCAGTCGTTTTTCAAAAGTGTCTATCTGGGGTTTTGTTACAGATACCAAAGGAATTTGCCATTTCCTTCTCAGTTCATTGTATAGATAAGAAAACTGAAGCAAACAGGATCAAGTGACTTGCTAAGGGTCACACATTGAGTAAGTGTCTGAGGTTGGATTTGCACTCAGGAATATGAGTCTTACTGGATCCAGGCCAGGTGTTCTGTCCGTTGCATCACTTTGGGAAGCTAAAATATTGCTTCAGTCTTGTTCATCTGTCAATTGTACCTGGACCACTCATCCTCTATTAATGAGAGCCAAAAAATTATTTGACTAAGTCAGAAAAAATAATAACAAAATTCATTTGGAAGAACAAAAGGTCAAGAATATCAAAGGAACTCATTAAAAAACATAAAGGAAGGAAGTTTAGCAGTACCAAATCTTAAACTATATTATAAGGCAGTAATTATCAAAACTATCTGGTACTGGCTATGAAACAGAAAGGTAAATCAGTGAAACAGAGTACACTGACAATTTATAGGAGGAAATGAATACTGTAACCTTGTATTTGACAAGTATAAAGACTTAAGTTTTGGGAGTAAGAATTCATTATTTGATAAAAATTTTTGGGAAAGCTAGAAAGTAGTCTGGCAGAAATTGGACATGGACCAATATCTTATGCCATTTACCAAGACAGCGCCAAAAATGGATATATTACCTAGATGTAAAGGAGATATTACCAGAAAATCTTAAGAACATGGAATATATTCCCTATCAGATAGTAAACAATTAGATAGGTGAACAATTTATGAATGAACAAGAGAGAGAGAGAGAGAGAGAGAGAGAGAGAGAGAGAGAGAGAGAGAGAGAGCATCGTGAGATATGAAATGGATATGAAATGGAACTTCAATTATATTAAATTTTAAAGGTTTTGCACAAATAAAACTAATGTAGTCAAGATCAAAAAGAAAGCAGAAAATAGGGGGGAAATTTTTTATAGACAGTTTCTCAGATAAAAATCTCAAATATATAAAGAATTATGTCAAATCTATAAGAATGAGTCATTCCTCAATGGATAAATGGTCAAAGAATATAAACAGGCAGTTTTCTAATAAACAAATCAAAACAGTCTGTAGATATGAAAAAATACTCTACATCATTAGTGATTAGAGAAATGCAAATTAGAACAGCGTTGAGATATCATTTTACTCCTATCAGATTGCCTAAAATGATAGAAGGGGAAAGTGACAAATGTTGGAGGGAAGTGGAAAAATTGGGATGCTAATTTACTGCTGGTGAAACTGTGAACTAATCCAACTCTTCTGGAAAACCATTTGGAATTATGCCCAGAGAGTTATTAGGCTGCCTATTCCCTTTGACCCAACAATACCACTATTAGTCTGTTTTCCAAGATGATTAGGGAAATAATGAAAAGAACCTATATGTGCTAAAATATTTATAATAGCTCTCTTTGTGGTGGCAAAGGATTGGAAATTACAGGGATGCCTGTCAATTGGGGAATCACTGAATAAGCTGTGGTGTATAACTGAGATGCAATACTATTGTGCTATAAGAAATGATGAGCTCAATGATCTTAGAAAAACATGGAGAGACTTGAAGGAAATAATGCAGAACAAAATGAGCAGAATCAAGAGAATGTTAAATACAGTAATAGCAATATTGTTTTAAAAACAACTTTGAGTGAATAAGTCATTGTGACTATTACAAAATACCCAAATTAACTTCAAAGGACCTATGAAGGAAGATACTACCTGCACCCAGAGAAAGAACTGATAAACAGAAGTATGTATACAATGATTTCGAATACACACACACTATTTCCATCTAATAATAGACATGTCTAAGGCGAGGGGAGAAAAAAAGAAGAAAAAAATCTGAAAATTACATGATACCTTTATTATATATTTAAAAGGAATAGAAAACTGTACACAATAGATCTCCAGCTTCACGTGTAATCTTTTTTTTTCTATTCTACTATGTTATGAAAATGCTTGTTTTATTTCTTAAATTCAGAAAAGAAAAAAATTAGAGGAACCAAGAGTCATGACTCATATGGTCATAACTCATTCAAGTGCTTTACCATGTTGTTGTTTAACTGAGGTACATGTCTGTAAGGGAATGTTACTTAGCTGTAAAGAATGACAAATATGATGAATACAGAGGAGCATGGCAAGGTTTACATTAACACTGGTGCAAAGTGAATAAACAAAATAAGGAAAGCAATATATATGACTACAGTCATGCAAATGGGAAGAAAAGAAAAGCCAACAACAAGTAATGCTTAATGGAAGTACAGTGAAAGGATTGGTACGAGAGTCATATAATTATGGTTGATTCTTGAGGAGGATCAAAATGGCATCACTGTGTTGGAGTCAAGGTACGGTGTTGTCTGACTGTAACTGATCAGAACAATATGAGCTCAGAGAGAGTTATGTACATAACCTGGGGTTCAGATCCTACCTTTTACATTTACTCCCTCTGTATGACCCTGTGTAAGTCACTAAATACCCTTGGGACTCATCTTCCTTATCTATAAAAAAGGAATTGGATTAGTTAGTCTAGTAGGTCTCTTTTCATCTCTAGAGCTATGATCCTATTAATGTTAAGTTATAATGACTGAGGTTCAGCCCCAAAGAAGAGATAGGAGAAAGTATCCCCTTCCCTTCTTTGGAGACTTTGGACACTACAGATAAGGTCACATTTTTTCAATATATTGGTAGTTTTGCTAAATTGTTTTTCACTTTTTTATTCTCTGTAATAAGGGATGGATTTCTGAGAGGGAATGAGAAAGAATATAGTGGGAAATACAGGTGATGAAAAAACAAAATATAGCATAATGGTACCTTACAAAAACAGCAATAAAGATTTATTTTAAAAAATAAATGAAATATGCTTCCCCAGAACTGAGTAGTGCAGATGTGATCTAACAAAGCAGGAGAGAGCAGGACCATTACCTTATTATTCCTTGAAATTATGTCTTTGTTAATGCAGTCCAAGATCACATTGTTTTTTTATTTAGTCATCCTTTGCACTATCAGATGCACCTTCTCTCAAGGGCCCTGAAAAAATGAGGGTAGGAGACATGAAGAATGCATTCTTCTGGTTCCTCCCAACAATTTCCAAACCATCCTACCATCACTCAGCAATTTAGTCTTACAGAAGACAAAGCACTGGATTTGGAGTCAGCACCTGAGTTCAAATCCTGAGTCTTCCATCTACCACCTGTGTAACCTTGTCAGGAAAAATCAGTTAGTGCCACTTCCCCAGCATCTCCCCTAGCCTGTCTCCATTTCTTCATCTGTAAAACAGAGGAATTGGACCAGATGACTTATAAGGCTCCTTCCAGTTCTGAATCTATGACACTGTGAACCTTTCCTTTTCACAGAGTTGCTGTATCCACATATATTGCCATATTTAGATTCTAAAAAAAATTATCTCCATACACATCCCCTCTCCATTCTTTTCTATTCTCAAGGATTTTAATATACAGGTTCAGACTTCTTTATACATTTTGATGCCCCTTTAAATATCTTGGCCTCCCACTGCATCAAAGATGTCAACTTATACGACCTTCATCTTCACTCCAACTCAGTTAGACTCAAGCTAGGCCATTCCACTATCATAAAATGCTCCACCTCCAATCATTTAAACTATCAATCAAGAAGCATCTGTTAAGTTCCTAGTGTATGCCATGTACTGGGAATAAAAAACAAGGAACCTGCCTTCCATAGGGGGAAAAAACAGAGGCAAGGGGAGGAACTACTGCCAGTTAGAGGAATCAGGAATGGCAACATGCACAATGTGTTGCTTGAGCTGACTTCTGATGGAAAACAGAGATCCCAAGGGGCAGAGATGGGGATGGGGGTGGTGGTGGTGGTGGTGGATGAAGTGTAGATTAGATCTGAGAGACAACCAATCATGTGTGAGGCAGCATGACTACCTTGATTGGACCAGTTAAGTGCATGGAGGGCAGTAATATATTTAATAAAGCTGGAAATGTTGGTTGGGGTCAAGTTGTGAAGAGTTTTAAATGTCACACAGGGAAGGAAGTTATATTTGATCCTAGAGGTTAAAGAGAGCAACTGGAAGTTATTAATTGAGGGTGGTGACTTGGTCACAGTGCTTTAGGAAAATCAGATTTGTCTGCTGACCTAGAAATCTCAAGTAATCGACACTAAGTGCTTATTCCCTTTAATTGGGAGACTCAACTTTGTTCAGGACTTATTTGATCTTATTTTCTTTTTATCTCAGTCAATTTTACTGGGATTTCCAGTAGGAGTGCCTTTAAAGGGACAGATCTACTAGGGGAAATTTCAGATGCCCTGTGGAAAAGGGAAAATCTGCCTGAATTTGAAGGGAGATCACTCCTTAGAGAAATTTTGGTGGGCCTGTGAACCTCAGGTTCTAAATGCTTTGGGAAGGGTTCTGTAAAGTCTAGGAAGGTTTCAATGAGTTGGGAAACTGATTTTCTTGTCTTTTTACCTTTTCTTTATTCCTTGTGGATTGGGGAAGGCTGTCTTAAGCACCAAGACAAGCCCTAACTGAATAAAAAGCATTTTAAATTATTTTTTGTTTACTGAATCTGTATAATTTTGTATTTGGAGGAAATTGTGATTTTTTTCCCCCTCTATAACAAGTGGGACTCTATTAGATCATGCCATATTGATAGTTTTGAGAGACTTTCCTGTATGGAACTGGGGAAGCAAGTAAAAGGCCAGTGACCTGGTCAGATCTGTTTTTTAAGAAGCCCAATTTGTCAGCTGAGTGAAGGATGGACCGGAGTTTGGAAAGACTTGAGGTAAAAACCAGCATGCTATTGGAAAGGTTCAAGTATAAGGTGATAAGGGTCTGCTGAACCTAGAGAGAGCCAACGTTAAGAAAATCTAGGGAGAAGAAAGGATCAAATAGAAGAGAATGATCAGTAGTGTCAAAGGTTGAAGAGAGGCCAAGAAGGACAAGGATTGAGGAAATTAGATCTGGTGATTAAGAGAGCATTAGTAATTTTGAAGAGTGCAGTTTCAATTGAAAGATAAGGTTTGAAGCCAGACTGCAAAGAGAGAGGAAAGGAAGTGGAGGCTCCTAGTGTAAATAACCCTCCACTGGCTGCAGACTGGGTTCTCTTCTCTTTTTAGAAAATCGGGACATTAGCCCTTCTACTTTTGTATTTTCTCTCCCACTTTCAATGTCAGTTTTCAGGACTTCACTTGGGAATATATTTCACTTGGACCAAGTGACTTGAATTCATCAAATCCAATGAGGTTCTCTTTACTACCATCAATAATTTATCCACTCTCTCATTGTTTTGTCAATTAGTCACATTTGTTATCTATGGCAGAGAAAACAGAAACAAACAAACAAAAAAGACCAGCTTTGTATCTTTTCTGTTGTCTGTGATTATCTTCCCATTCATCCCGAGTAGCACTCCCAGAGCTTCAAGGATCCTCTGCTTTTCCAAATGGTAACTTTAAAACCTTCCTTTGCGTGTCCTTAGCTTTCCTGACCAACTTTCACTTATATTAAGCTTTGCTGTCCATTACCCTTTTCATACAGTAAATGCGCTGGAGGTCTGTCCAGTCTCTTGGGCTTGTCTGCTGCTCAGTCTCAGAGATGGAAGCCACACTAAGCCCTGTGTAATCTGTTCATACTGGCTTTAAATTCTCAACTCTAGCAAGAGGTTGAGTCCTTCACATTTTAGTCTCACCTGGCATCACCCATTGCAATCATTCTCTTTCTGAAAAGCAGCAGTGAATAACACATATTGAGGCTTTGCGCCCCCTGTTCTCATATTAAACTTTTAGTTAAATACAACTGAAACTGAATTGAGGAAGAGGTTGTCTATGCTTTTACCTCAAATCACTAATAAAAATAGTAAAACCCACAGGGCCAAGGAGAGATCTGAAGCGCTCTATTGTAATCCTCCTCCCAAGGCAATAATGAACCTTTAGACTCCTCTTTCAGTCTGGCCATTTGATCAGTTCCACTTACATCCAACTCTATGCTTATTTAGCTCTTTTTTCAACATCTGAGAGAAAGCATAGGAGGAAACAGCTGTCATTTGCTCTTTCTACTCTGGCACTATGGGATCATGATTTAGATCTGGAAATGTCTTAGAAAGGTTGACTTGCCCAGGGTAATGTAGGTAATAATTGGCAGGGCTAGCATTTAAACACAGGTAATCTGAATCCAAATCCAGTGCACCTTCTAAGATCATCACTTAAAAGACTGAATGCTTCATTTGAAAGTCTGTATCACTTCTCCTTAGAAACAGCTTTAAGATTTGCAAAGCACTTTGCATACACTATTTTGTTTGATTCTCATAAGAGGTAGGTGCTATCATTATCACAACTTTGCACAGAAGAAAACCGAGACTGCAAGAGGTTAAGTGACTTGCCTAGGATCACCCAGCTACTAAATGAATGAGGCAGGATGTGAACTCAGATCTCCTGACTCCTGGTCACTCTATTCATTGTACCACTTAGTTGCCACTAATAACCTCAACAGGAATATATGTTTGTTAAAACATATAATGGCACTGTCAGTAAACATTTATTAAGCACTCTGTGCTTGGCACAGTAACAAGCACTGGGAATACAAAAAAAGGCAAAACACAGTCTCTGTCTTCAAGGAACCCATGATCTAATGGGAGAAGGTAACACATAAAAAGCAGCTGAAGGGGGAGAGGAGTACCTGGTATGGGCGCATGATAAAGTCCAAATAACACTGATAACAGTTAACATTTACAGAGTGCTATGTGCCAGGTACAGTGCTAATGATCTCATCGGATCATCACAACCACCTTGGGAAGGAGGTACTATTTTACAGTAGAAGAAACTGAGGCAAATAGAGGTCAAGTGACCTACTATGGGCCAACCAGCTAATAAGTGTCTCAGGACACATTTGATTCATGCCTTCCTGATTTCAGACTCTGTGCACTCTGCCACCTACCTACCCCCAGGTGGGAAATGATTAAAAAAAAAAAAATATATATATATATATATATATATATATATACATACATACACACATAATATGCAGGTAGAAAAATAGATATAAATTTTTACTTAGGTTGAGAGTTGCCCTTGCTTTCTTCCCCTCTGTATTGCAAGAGTCTGCAATGGGCAGCCAAGGACTCTCTAGCCCTTACCCTCAAAAAAAAAAAAACTCTGTGCTTGCTTGGTTGTTGTTGCTGTTGTTAAGGAGATGTTTTCATTGTTTCTCTGTTAAAATGAGCCTATATCAGTATTCAAGGAAAGTAAATTAATCACTCTTGATTCAACAAAACTTAAGGAAAACAAAAAGCAGAAATTAGGTATAGATTGATATACCATATACTAATATGGATACTCCAAATGGATAAAAAACATAGATATAAAAGGTGACATTTAAAGCAAATTAGAAAAGTGAGAATGAAATTACCTTTCAGATCTATGAAAAAAAGAAAACTTCAGGACCAAATAAGTGATAGGGAAGAACACGCAAGATAAAATAGACAATTTTGCTTATATGAAATTAAAATGTTGGCACAAATAAAACAAATGTAACTGAAATCATCAAGGAAATAACTTGGAAAAAAATCTCTGTAAAAACCTTCTCTTATAAAAATTTCATATCCAAAATATACCAGGAACTAATTCAAATTTGTTGAATAAGAGCCAGTTCTCAAATGACAGTCAAAGGATATGAACAGGTAATTTTCAAAGGAAGAAATCCAAGTTATCAATAACTACATGAAAATATGTTCCAAATCACTAATAATCAGAAAAACGCGAAAAAAAAAAAAAAACCCACCCCATCTCTGAGATTTTTCCTCATACCCATCATATTGGCAAATATGATAAAATAAAACTATAACAAATGTTGGGAGGGACTATAGGAAAAAAGGCACATCAATACAGTAGAACTACATGTCTCCAAAACTGACTCACTCTCAGGTTACTGCTTCCTATGTAGATAGGAGTACTATCTATGTATTTGTAGATAAAATACATACAAATTGGAACTTTTCAAAGCCCAAACCAATACCTGTTTCATCTAATGAAAGATCAAAGATCAAAAGCCCAGCAATTACACCACAGAAAGGAATATCCTGCTATTGTATTGGTATCTCCAACATTGAGCACACCCTGTAGCACACAGTAAACACTTAATAACTGCTTTTTTACTTATTCAATCTCTTATTCACATTATTTCCTTCATTAAGCAGCTATTACCCTCTATGCGAGCAATTTTGTGATAAGCTAACTACCATATCCAAGGAATAAAAAAAAGAAACTGGTTTCAAGTCTAGATCTTCCACAAGATAATAGACAGGTTCATAGATCTAGAATTGTAAAGGACTTCAGGGCCATCTAGTCCAGCAGTGACTGATTCAAAAGGTGGTGGGGGTGGTAGAGATGGTTCATCCTACTAATCCCTGTTTAGAATGTTGAACATTTACTTTCTATAGAAAGTGGCTACTAATTTAAAAAAGAAAACTATTTTACTTGTGCTAAGATAAACATTACAACAATGGTGGATAGAGTGAAAATTTCCCAGGAATTTAAGAATATAATGCAGAATTGTGTAATTGGGAAAACAAAGTATTCTAAACAGATTTCTCTCCTTTCTAACTAGATTTTTCACTGAGATGATGAGGAGATGAATGGTACTGAGGCTTATATCACAAGGAAGAACACAGGAGCCTTTGCTCAGGAGAGTTTCTAACTTTCTCATGTGAGTTTATATACTGCAATATGTAAATTGAAATTAAATTGCAAGTAAGTTTTTAAAATTCCCCATTTCACACACACACACATACACACACACACACACACACACACACACACACAAAACCCCTGCTCTCTTAGGGCTGACATACATGGCATACAGTTTTTTATATTTGCATTTTTCCCAAAAGGACTTAACAGAACAAATGGAGTAAAAAAAATGCAATTGATCAGAAAACGCTTCCCTATGAAAGTATTAATATTAAAAATACTAAATTTAGGCAACATTGTAATAAAAGGGCTTAAATAGGGTTTCTGGAGATATTGCCCTTTAGATATTATTCATTAAGGATTAACCTCTCTAAACCCTCATTTTTTTTCTTCTATAAGGTTTTATTAGTCAAGGACTTTTAACCTGGAGTCTATGAACTTATTTTAAAAAACATATTTTGATAAATGTATTGCAACATAATTGGTTTCCTTTGTAATCCTATGTTTTTATTTTATGCATTTAACCACATTATTCTGAGAAGGGGTCCACAGGCTTCACCAGATTGCCCACAGGATCTATGTTCTATTAAAGTGCCTTTAAGACTTTAAGATGTGATTTTTAATCCACAGATCCTCTTAAGAGTTATAAATCCAAACATATACTTACAGAATGATAGGCACTAGGCCTGGAGACAGGAAGTTCAGTTGTTTCGGTCATGTCCAATTCTTCGTGACCCCATTTGGGATTTTCTTGGCAAAGGCACTGGAATAGTTTGCCATTTCCTTCTCCAGCTCATTTTACAGATGAGGAAACAGATACAAAAAAGGTTAAGTGACTTGCCCAGGGTCACATAGCTACTAAGTATCTGAGGCCACATTTAAATTCAGATCTTCCTGACTCCTAGGCAGCTAGGTGGCACAGTGGAGAGAGTGTGGAATCCGAAGTCAAGAAGACACATCTTCTTGAGTTAAAATTCTGCCTCTGACACCTTCTAGCTCTATGATCCTGGGCAAGTCACTTACCCCTATTTGCCTTAGTTTCCTCATCTGTGAAACAAGCTGGAGAAGAAAATGGCAAACTATTCCAGTATTTTTGCCAAGACTCTAAAAGGGGTCACAAAGAGTCAGACACAACTGCAAAATGACTGATCATACTAATGATATAGGAAGTAGCAAGGCAGCTCTTCCTTGGGGAAAAGACAGAAGAGAGTACATGACAAATAGATATAACCATTGTTATGACCCTGGGACCATCTTCCTCAAACCCAGATGCAAACAGCCCAGGACCCTGAACCTAAGAAGCTTGGTGGTAGTAGTGCCCTCTAAAACCCCCAACCTGCCTCCAACTAGTACCCACAGCCATTAGTAAGGCGATAGATTACTGTGGAGATGGGGCTTATCTTCCTCACCATCAGCAACAATAACTATTGAATAACTACCACCTTCAGGAGGCAGATAAATACAAGATCCCAGGAGTAGCAGCACCTCCCTGAGAGTCAGACCTGCTTCCAGCCCTACTCTTGCAGCCACCATCCACAGAAGCAACTCTTGGGGAGAAGGGGTCCAACATTCCCTCCAAGTTCCAACCAAGTACTAACTGCCATATAGGTTGGGAAAACTTGCGTAGCTAAAGATGCAAAGCACTTTGAGGGAGACATAAGACACAGACAGGTCAAACTACCACTACCTACTACCTTGACCACCATCTCTCCTCAGACTCTGATGGAGATAGCACAGGGCTCTGAACCCAACAGCCTTAAAAACAGCAACTGTTCCAGCCCTGGGCCCTTAGTCATTAACCTGGGAAGAAGCTCCTGTGAAGAGTCAGCCTGACAACTGCCTTTGCAGGTAGTAGCCACAGTTACTAAAGACCCAGGAAAAAAAAAAGTTCTTGCCACCACAGTCCTTGGCACTGTCACATCAGAAACTGATAGGATTTTTTAACAATGGAAATGACATTAAAGAAAGATATTAGCACCCATTTTGCCACTGCTTCCTAAAGACCATGGGACCTTTCCATCTGAAACTTTTCATGTGTCCCCTGCCACACTGTCTTCTCCATTAGGATGCAAACTCTGGAAAGCAGGGACCATCTGATGTTTCTGTTTGCATTCTTAGCGCTTAGCCCCGTGCTTTGAACATAATAAGCACTTACCAATGCTTTTTTCATTCAGTCAGTTATACCATACAAATCTACGCATTTAATGTTCTTTATAAGCTGGGTCCCTTCCTACCATTCAAGTTTTCTCATACTTTCTTTCCTTCCTTGTACTCTACAAATTAGTGCTGTTGGCCTTAACACTCCTCACATTGCACACTCCATTGCCCGACTTTTCACTGGCTGTCTCCTACGCTGGGATGTTTGCATTTCTTGCCTCTGCGGGCTCAAATTCTATTTTCCATGTATAGTGTATATATCTTCTATGTACACAGTTATCTGCAAGTTGTTTCCTGCATTACAATGTGAGCTTCCTGAGCACCATACATGTATTTATTTATTACATGTATTTATTGTAATTAGTAATTTATTTATTACATGTATTTATACATGTATACTAGTCAGTCAAGTATGAATGAAGTATATACCAGCATATATATGTATATGTGTGTGTGTGACATATATATATATACACATATGTATGTATTTAAAGTAGCCTCTCCTTGGAGGGACCCTGAGTTGTGAATTTCTTAAGAATACATGATCTATATATTAAGCATGAAAGTAAGTTTGCTATAGATTTTTATTAACAGATTACCTTTCAAAACTGGAATAATTAGAATATCAAATCCATGTAGTATGTATTTAGTAAATGTTTGCTGAATTGAATTAAATCAACCTCCACAAATCAAGTAAACATGAATCAAAGAAAAGTCTTATTCTTTCAGATTTAAACATTTCCTCACACTTGTTTTTAAAGCTGTTTTTCAAACCATTAACTCAGAGCAATTTTTTCATTTTGAAAGACCGCAGTCTTATGTAATAATAAGGATAAAGATAATGAAAAACTGGGATACTTTGCTTTCTGGAAAAATCATTGAGAATAAGTACTGATTGGTTCAAAATTCAATACAATCAAAATTGTCCTAGCATTCCAAAATCTTAAATCCCCACAACATCCTGTTTTGTTGTGAATATTGCTTTCTGCACAGTGCAGTCTAAGAAAGCCAACAGAGATTTGCTCAGTATATTTAAACTAGACCCTCTTTGAATGGAGTGTGGCTATGTGCCGTGAATCACTGCAGAAGCCGAGTTTGATGACAGGTACCTTTTTTCCTTTTTGCAGCACAAATACAATAGCAAGGCTGGATGGGAAAATGCCTGGCTGCTTTGTCTCTTGCCTGGACAGCATCTCACTTTCCCACAACAGGTAGGCACAAGCACAGAACGCTGCTGAATACTCCAGACTTTGCCAAGAGGCTGAAACCCACTGGTTTCTGCTGCTGTCTCAGGCGGCCCATTTTCTACTATCGCTGGCTTTTTGCCAAGGTCTAATTAAGCCACTGAGAATGTCAGATTGTTAACCCTCTCTTTACCTACAATCATTTATAAAACACTATGATGTTCTTTTTCCTGATTAGAGATATGCACCAGTCAGTACCAATATATAAAGGAACTTTGAAAGAGATGAGTGATGAGTGTGGATGAATACACACATTACAATACTTACTTACTATGGAAAGAAAAGCTGAGTCATTTCAAGAAATAACTCCACAAACTACATGTGTAGGTTGGGATTATTGGTTGAACTATGAAGGGCTATTTTTGGAGAGGAAGGACACAAATAACTCTACATTTTAATCAAGTTTAATCTTAGGGAGATAATTTTCCATTAATAAAAAGAGAAAAAGCCTTTTGGTCACAATGTCTGTTGTGAATCCTTTTTACCCTAGGAACAAAACATTACTAAGCTTTTGAAATTCCCAGAGCCATTTCTGTTCATTAAAAAGAGAAAGCACCCTTTTAAGATTTGAATGCTTTATCTTTTACAAAATGAAAAGATCAAACATAAAACCTTATTTGTAGGCATAGCAATAGTGTCTTTGGGTCTCGTGCTATGATCAACAGCAATGAGAATGAATGAGGGGAAGCAGTGACAATAGTCAGAATGGGTGAAAGGAAGCTCTCTGTTGAGGCTAGCTTGTACTGATTGCAATCTTTAGACCCATGGCCCATAACTCTGTTTAACTACTACATCCTGAATAAAAAGTTAATTCTGCTCTAATGAGGTAAGCAAGAGAAGTTGCACTAAAGGAGGAACACAGAGTACCTAATTGAGCCCATTCAACCTGGATATCAGAAAGGATCTCCATTTTAAGATGCTAAGAATATCTAACAGGCACAAGAAAAATGCAGGAAATCAATTAGATTCATTATTTTCTCTTTATAACAAGAGATTCTCTTATTCACCATAACATGCAGTTATGTAATAATTCTTATTTCACATTAATTGGCAACAGATACCTGGTGTATGTTCTGTTTTACTTCCACCCATTGTTAAAAGTGATACGATTTAAAACAGGTGAAAACAAGCCATCAGCAATACCAACTCAGAGTGACACAACGCTTTTATAATATCATTTCATTTTGATGTCTTACTATTCAATCCTCATTGGATTCAAATTATATGGCATTAAAAATTGATTCTATTTTATAGGCAGGCAACTTAATTTTTTAAATGCCTTCCCAAATAACGACTGGGGGTATAAAGAATGGAAGCATTTCTCTCTGATAGAGGTGGTACATTTCACACCTACATAACACCCTAACTATCCCAGAACAAAAGAGTGTCTTAATTAGTTGCTGGCAAAGAGCCTCATCCTTCCCAAATCAGGGTTCTTATAAGACAGCATATGGCCCATTATTTCCTACAAATCTGGAAAGTCTTTAGAAATTGTTAATAACTGCCCAAAGAATTTAGTATAATAAAGAAACAACACTGAAAAGTAAAATCATTTTTATTTACAAAAATGAAGAATTTTTAAAGCCTACACATTTAAGAAGTAAGAAGATAAATTCCAAGCACTCTGCAATTCTCAACATGCTTCTTGTAACACTAAAATACTGCAAGAGTCTAAAAAAGTTAATGTAAACAATTTAATTCATAGAAATGATTTAAAATATCCTTAGTATGTGCTAAGTAATTGTGATATAATGTAGTCAGTGAGATGTGTTAGAAGTCACAAGAATGATAGTTTTTAAGTAAGCTTCATTTTTCTTCTCCATACACTATTCCAAATAGAAAGTACCAACTCTAAATAAAGGGAGACCTAATAGGGATTTTAAAGTGGTTTTAAGTGATTTTTTTATTAGTCCACTCACATTTCCAAAGACTTGATATAAATACATATTTTGTATTTATTTTCAGTTATATATGCATTTCATTCACTCATGTAAAGTATTCACTAGATTTGAGAGCATAGGATGAAGTAGGCATATTATAATTCTACAGAATGGCTTAGAACAACAGATTTCAAACTTGTTCATTTTTTTAAAAAATACTACTACAAGTCATTATCATGTACAAAAATGCCATAGAAGTTTGCTCTTGTCACAGGCCATTCTCAAGAAGCAACAAGCAGAACTACAATCTAAGCTGAAAATGT
Source organism: Bettongia penicillata ogilbyi (assembly GCA_023548195.1). Taxonomy (NCBI): domain Eukaryota; kingdom Metazoa; phylum Chordata; class Mammalia; order Diprotodontia; family Potoroidae; genus Bettongia; species Bettongia penicillata. The sequence goes on from JAJHZJ010000468.1 coordinate 1,199,253, forward strand.
TAGGAGGTTCCTCAGAAGAGGAAATGTTATGGATGGATGTGGGACTAAGTGACCTCTTAGGCACGCTCCAATTCTACAAGTGAAAGAGAATGAAGCAGCAATGCTAACTTGGAAGCAGAAGCTACCTACAAGCCACTGTGCACTGTGATAGCTCTCGAGGGGGAGTGTGGGGTCTCTTCTATTTCCTCACAACTCCTTTAAGAACTTGTGGAAGTTAGTGACGTCTAGTTTAAGATATGACATTTTAAGAGACCATTTAAGAGGAAAAAATTTAACTGAATTATAAACAAGCATAGTGGAAAAGGTGCTGGATTTGGAGTCAGGGAACCAGAGTTTGAACCCTGCCCCTGTCCCTTACTACCTGTGGACACTGGTAACAGCACTTAACCTCTCTGGGCCTCCATTTCCTCATTTGAAAAAAATGAAAGGGTTGGACTCCATGGTCCCAGATCTATGATTCTGATTATTTACTTCAGGAACCTCATTAACATTCTTAAATACATGATGTTAAAGAGGACAAGAACTCCTAAAACTGTTTCTCCTCCTTGGTTTCCCATTTCTACCACTGAGATAATATTTCATATTGCCAACAACAAAAACTTCGGTGACTAACTTCTAAGCAGAGAAAAGGGAGCAGATTAATATTTCCATTCAAATAACTGTTTATGAAAGAGACTAAAAGATCCTTAAGAAGTCAAAATGTGCCATCAGTTTTGGTAATTGGACTTTCACAGTATCTTTCAAGGGAAATTTTCTTCTAAACATTTTTTTTCCCTTACTGATTTACAGATGCATGATAAACAGAGGGAAAAGAAGAAAAGACACAGAAAATATGCTGAAAACTAGCTTACCAATAATAGCTTCCTAGAATTCTACAGTAAACTAGAAAGGATCACCCTTGATAATCTTTCTGTCCCAATGTACATTCCATTCAATCAGGAGATATATATTTCTTGCTAATAATGTCTTATGCTCCAGGATGCTGCCAACAAAACACAGGCAAGTAAAATTAAATTCTAAGATGCAGATTTTGAAAATGATTTTATAATTTAGAACACTTTAATGGAGTGGTGGTGAATATAAAATATTCTTATACAATTAAATAAGGTGAACATGAATATTGAAACCCAGAAGCACCAAGAAGCTCGGCAATGTGTCTGCAAACTGCTGTGGCCAAAACAATTTTTTTTTTTGCTCGTATGGATAAAGTATCATCTTGTCGACCTGTCAATCTTCCTAATTCATTTTCATTTTCAGTTAATAATCATTGAAGTCCAGCATACAAGAACCAAGACACAGAAGGGAAAAACACATATTTTTTTCCATGGGGCGGTAACCAGATGTCAATAGGTGCAGCTGTGACTACATAATTACCTGTTTGCATTAACGTAGACCACAGTTTAGATTTAATAGGTCAAATGACAATACAGCAAAATGCATTTAGCCTATGATTACCCCTTTTCAAACATTCTCTCACTCGCAACTTCGACCCTGGGAACATTGCAGGCACAGACTTAGGTCAATAAGAAACATTGGCCAGCACAATAGGCCTTGCCTCAAACAGCGCTGTTGACAGACACCAGCACAAAGGAAGTGAATAGAGTCCCCCTCAGTTCTCACACAGAGCGAAGAATGACTCAGTGTACTGCTGCTTTGGGGCTCTGTTTGTACAGTGTATACAGCTTTTGTCCTCAGCCACTGTTCTCAGCTCAATGGGGCTAAAGAGCCTAGGAAGTGAAGGCGGAAGAATGGCTCCACACTCTCTCCTGCAGCCAGAAGCAAATCTATGTGCACAGGGCAGGTCAAATGAGAACTAAAAAGTCACTAGAAAAAACTGTCTCATCTTCTAGCTTTAAAGTAGACACAGTACAGTTATTTCTTAGTTAAAATTCAAACAAGACAAAACTGAAACAGGGTCATTCAGTACAGTGACAGTTTGATATTAAATGAACAGGACCTCCCTCTGCTCAGGGTTTTAAGGCTGCCCCCATTTCCCTGCAGCTACTTTTGTCACCCAGTCATTCACTGACTGATTAAAGTGTCTCTCCATCTGCATCCAACATGCCGGAGTCATCGCCGATTTATAGGACATGTCCTAAAGTGGGAGCTTCGGGAGGAGTGCATGAATAGGGCAGGGAGAGAGCCCCTCACCTAAGAGAGCAGAGCTCAAGAACAGAATAGGACAGAAAGAGGAGGAAAACGTCAGGGATGCTGTCTAAGTGGAAAAGCTTGGAAGGATTTTTTAGAGAAAGAGGAAGAGAATAAGCATTTATATAGCACCTACTATGTGCCAGACACCTATGAAGAAGTTAAATGCTTTATAATTATTAACTCATTTCACCCTCATGACAATCCTGCAAGGCAGATACTGATATCATTCCCATTTTACATTTGAGGGAACTGAGACAAATTGAGGTTAAGTGATTTGCCCAAGCTCACACAACAAGAAAATGCTGAGCCTGAATTATCTCATCTGTAAAATGGAGTCAATGGTATTACAGTATAAAATTTACTTGGTTGTTGCAGGCCTCAAATGAGATGACTTCAAAGTGCTTTCAAACTTTAAAGTGATATGTATGTGCATGCATACACACACACACACACACACACACATACATGCAGCGTTGCGTTATCATTATACCCAAGGAGAGCATAACAGAGTAAGCCTATAAGATAGTCCCATCATTCAAACTCCATTGCTTTCTGTAAGTCAAGTGTTAACTGAAACACTCCTCCCCTAACACCTATAGAAATATTATCAGGATTATTAATGAGAGTTCACAAATGAACTGATCCCCATTGTTAACTAAGTGTCCAAAGAGGGCAATGGCAATTAACTAGAGAGAATCAAGATGGTAGTTCTCCCTAATACCAAGAAAAAATACCATCCCTCCCCCCACCCCCATTTAAAAAAATAAAGAATCCCCTGCTACATAAAGATGAAGCTGCATGGTCTAGAGAGCAAGCCCTGGAGTAAGGTTAGTCCTAGGTTAAAAGCCTGTCTCTAGCATACACTTGCTATATGAGCATGGAGAAGTAACCCAACCTCTCATTCCCATTCCTTCTTCCTCCTCCAGCATCCCCAGGACACTCTCTGTGTGTCAGTTACAGATGGGACACTGATCTGATTTCCTGGAGAATGTCCACACAGCTTTCTACGTTGATGCAATCACAGTTCCACGTTAACAACAACAAAATCAAACCAAGAATCATCTCAGACTTCACTAGAATACTCCCTCTGCCCTAGCATTAGACTATAACCTCTTCCTTTTGAGGGTGAGGAAACTGAAAGCATGAAAGAGTAAGTGGTTTTCCCAACATAAATAACACAAGTCATAAGTAGCAATGGTGGGATCTGAACCCAGGTTTCCAGATTCCAAAATAGTTAGGTATAATCACCATGGGTCTGTTATAGTTATATGGTGAATAGAATCCTTTCACAGTATTTTTATTTAAAAGGTTTGTATTACATAGACCTAATATAGGTCAAAATAATTACCTCAAAACAGTGCAAAAACCATGATACTTTCTGTTATAAACATCTATTACAACAAAAAATAGTACCATGCTTATACCTAGGAGAGGAAAACTCACTCTATTAGTTCAAATTCTGTCAGAGTGAAAATTGTATTACCTGCAATATTCTCATAAATCAGTTTAGGATAGAAATTAAAACTTTTATTACTCTTAAAATATGTGGCAATTACTAGTTGTTCTGCTTCAATTTACCTTTAATCTTCATTTCTGTATCAACTATAGACTTACTTTATCCCATAGTGGTCACTAATTTTGAATGATACAAGGCTTGGGCACAAGTAAGTGGCTCCTACTTTCTCCACATATCATAAAAATCAGTCTGAATGGAATCTGATAAGGAAAACAGGTAATAAATGAAAAGGACTATGTCTTGAACGTAGGCTATTTAATCTATAAGTGCAAATTAAAAAAAGAAAAAGAATTATGGTTTTAATGTAACTATCTTGATTCTGCTATCAATGCCTAAACTGAAATGCAATTAATAATTTTACTTGCGCAGAAACTTTTTTTCCTTTTGGGCCTGATTCGGCTTCTTTTTGGGGGTCTAAGCTGATAAGCCTATGAAAACAGTCACAGGCAATCTTCATAGCATCAGGCAGAAATAAAAACAACAACAAGAAAACTAAGGTTATACACATTAACAAGGCCCAAGGACTAAAAAATGCGAAAACCCAAGAGAAGGTAATAAAGGCTGTAATATCGCTTCTTCCATGGTTTAGAGATTTGCATGGAAATGGCCTTTTCTTATGAATTATGCACCTGTCAGGTTCTATTTGTGCTTCCAGAAAATAGGTCCCAACCCATGTTACATAAGAAGGCTCAGATTTCTTAAAGGAGATGATAAGCAAATTGGTTTTACAAGCCATAGTCTGTGATAGGGGGCCTTAGAGGAGGAACCTAAGGAGAAAATTTATGAGAAACATGATTATTATATATAAAAATCTCAAAAGTAGAAATGGAGGAGAAAATATTTATGTTTCTGTATCTTCCTGGGGAAAGAACTAGGACAATTGGGAAGTTATAGGAAAGTTGGATTTCTGTTTAAATAATGAGAAAAACTTCTAAAAAGATGAACCGTCCAAAATAATATAACACGCTATTTCACAAAGTCATTAGTCTTTTCTCCTTGGAATTCAATTCAGGAAAATTAATTAAGCACCTACTAGATACAAAGCACTGTGCTAGATAATGGGGGTACAAAGCTAAAAACCTGACCTCAAGAAATTTACATTTTATTAGGGGAATCATAAAAGCTTGCATTCTTCCAACTAGACTGTGAACTCCTTGAGGGTAGAGACTGTCTTATGCCTTCCTTTGTATACCTCAGCACTTAATACAGTGTCTGGCATATAGTATGTGCTTAAAAATTGCTTAATGACTAACTATGTATGTGTAAAGTCCAAAGGTTGAATGATTTTCTATCAGGATGTGAAATATATAAAAATATTATAAAAATATCACTGCCTTTGAATTTGATAGGGGACCGGACTAGATGATTTCTAAACCTCTTAAGAATATATGGTTTTTGCTATCAGAGGAAGACATCAAAGTAACTCTTGAAACTTTTTTCAGTAGTTGGAGGGATTATATACACACACACACACATGCACACATATACATATTTGGGTAGTTGGAGGTATTTATATACATATATATATATAGATATAGGACACAGGATGAGTTGAAGAGGAAGGGATGATATCTAAAAAAATAAAATTCAGGTGTGAGAGAGGAATATATTGGGAGGAGAAGAGAGAAACAGAATAGAGCAAATTATCTCTCATAAAAGAGACAAGATAAAGCTTTTTCAATGAAAAGGAAAAGGGAGGAGGTGAGAGGGGAAAAGTGAAGCTTACTCTCATCACATTTGGCTTAAGGAGGGAATAACATGCACACTCAATTTGGCATGAAAATCTATCTTACACTACAGTAACGTAAGGGAAAAGGGGATAAGTGGAGTGTAGGGGGGAAATGATACAAGGGAGGGCAAATGGGAGGAGGCAGTAATTAGAAATCAACACTTCTGGGAAGGGACAAGGTCAAAAGAGAGAAAAGAATAAATGAGGGGCAGAATAGGATGGAAGGAAATATAGCTAGTCTTTCACAACATGACTATTACGGAATTGTTTTGCATAACTATGCATGTACAGCCTATATTGAATCACTTGCCTTCTCAGTAAGGTTGGATGGGGAGGGAGGAAAGGAGAGAAGGTAGAACTCAAAGTTTTAGGAATGAATGTTGAGAATTGTTTTTGCATGCAACTGGGAAGCAAGAAATACAGGTAACGGGTATAGAAATCTATCTTGCCCTACAAGAAAAGATAGAAGATGGGGATAAAGGAAGGGTGTGTGTGATAGAAGGGAGGGCAGACTGAGGGAAGGAGTAATCAGAATGCACGGTGTCTGGGGTAGGGGGGAGGGGAGAGATGGGGACAAAATTTGGAACTCAAAATCTTGTGGAAATGAATGCTAAAAACTAAAATCCAATGAATAAATCAAAAAATAAATCAAAAAGAAAAAAGCATATATGGTTTTATGATAAGACAGAAAAGTACAAGTCATTGGGCTTGTGAATGAACAAATCAACAGTGATAACTACTAGTAACTATGTACCAAGGGCTAGAGAAAACAGCATAAAGGTATATATGTATAAATATGGTTTGTGAAAATGTATTTGTAAATAGGGTTTAAAATTTAGATTTTTGTTAAGCTATGCAAAAATCTTTAAAGTCAAAAGTTAAACATGCACAGTACATTTTGAAACAAAGCATGTCATTAACCACATTAATACAGTATCAGAAAAGGAGAAAAGAGCTCAACTGTTAAATGAAAAGAAAAAATATTCAGATCACAAATTCTGACTTGGAAGTGACTTCAGAGGTCAGAAGTCCAACATAAACCTAACCAAAAATCAATCCCTTTTACAACATACACAGAAAATAATTAGTCCCTCTCCCCCCACCATGACTAAAGATTACTAGGGAAGGATAATCTGCACCATCCTAAGGCAGTCCAGTCAATTTTAGGGTTATTCTAAGTAACAGGAAGGTTTTTCCTTATATCTAATAGAAGCTGCCTCTCTACAACTTCTGTCCATTGTCCCTACTTCTGTCCTCTGAGGCCAAATAGAACAAGTATAATCCCTCTTCCAATATGACAGTCCTCCTAATACTTAAAAGATAGCTTTCATGTGTCCCCAGTATTCTCTTCTCCAGACAAAGCCCCAGTTCCTTCAACCAATATTTATATGGAAAGAATGCCAGTACTCTCACCCCCCATAAGCATTTGTCTGGGTGTGTTCCAGTTTGTCAACGTCCTTCCTAAATGTGGTACCCAGAACAGATTACGATATTTCAGATATCATTTGATTGGGACAGAGGACAATGAAACCATGACCTCCCTAGTCCTAGGCACTATTAGGACTCTCAATGTAGTCCTAAGATGACATGAGCTTTTTTGGCTCCCTCCAACCTATACAACTCTTTGGGTCTGGATATTCAACCCATTCTGAATCCATGAGGTTCTGTGAAATGCTTTGCTAAAAATCTAGAAAACTATCCGGGCTAGTAACCTTGTCAAAAAAGGAAATGAAGTTAGTATAGTATGACCTCTCCTGGATGAAGCTATGCTAGGTCTTTGTGAATCTTGCTTCCTTTTCTACATGTTCATCAGCTACTCCTTTAATAATACACACTCTACTTCAATTTTTGCAGAAATTGAATAGATTAAAAGAATATTGCAGAGGTCACAGGATCACAGATTTAGGTCAGGAAGGGATCTTTGAGTTCATCTAACCTTTATTTTATGGCTGAGTAAACTGAGGCCCAGAGAGGTCAAATGTCTTGCTCAAGATCACTCAGCTGTAAATAGCAGAGCTGAGATACAAATTCAGGTTCTTTGACCCCAACAAACCCAACACTGTTTCTACTGCACCACACTACATCTCTATAACACCTATATTTCATCCTCACTCTCTCAATACTTCCCACCAACTTCTGCCCTTATACTAGGGGATTTCAACATACATACATACTGAGTTTCCCTCAAACCTGCTCATCTCTCATGAGCTCCCCCTCCACCCTACCTCTGTCACACATAAAGATAGTCATATCTTTGGTCTTGTCATCACCCACAAATGTACCACCTCTATGGGGTTATATTGTATTGAATATGGGGTATTCAAGGACTAATGCATAGGATGAGGGCTTGCCGAGCCCTTTTCAGGGCTGATTATCTGCCTCTGATGCCCACTTGCTACCCAAATCTCACCTGTAACTCCAAGAAGCTATACTGCATAGAATGGCCACACCCCAGTAAAATTATCTCAGTATACAGGATAAACCACGTTGAGGATAACTGGATGGGTCTCAAACCCATTAGTGAGTTAGGGGGAGTTCTACCTCAACCATATGAAGACCTCTTGGTGGAATGGGCAAATGAGAAGAATTTGTCTGAATGGCCATGAAAGCAACTAAAATGGGTGCTGTGAAGCACTTAGAGCTGGGTCAGAAATCAAAGATGCCAATGCCATCCACATAAATTTACAAATTTATATGGGCCCTCATTGTTGCTAGGTAGTCCTAATATGCATCCTATATCAACTCACTATCCCACTCATTTCCCCCCAAACTTTTCCATGACTAATCTTCCTCCCATTCTCTCAGCTGAGAGCTTTGCCTCATGTTATACAGAAAGAACTGAGATCATTCACATGAGCTCTCTCTTCTCCTGTCTTTCTTTTTTTATTATTCGGATGTCTTTTGCCACCTTCTATTCCTTCACCCTTATTTGACATGATGAAGAGATCTTATTCTTTATCAAGGATAAACCCCTGTTCAAATGATCCCATTTAATCCTGTCTCCTCCAACAGATTTCCTCCTCGGTCATTCCCACAGCATCACTTATTTTAAAGCTTTCTATCTTCACTGGTTCATTCCCTTCAGCCTATAAACATGCCTGCATCTCTCTCATCCTGAAAAACCCTCATTTGATCCTTCCATTCCCACTAATGATTGTCCTAAAATTTCTTCTGCCCTTTGTAGCTAAACTCCCTGAAAAGGTCTATAATAGGTGTCCCCACTTATCCTCCACCCTTTCTCTTTTTAATCCCTTACAATCTGGCTTCTGATCTTATCATTCCACTGAAACCACTCTCTCCAAAAATACCAATGATCTCTTAGTTGCCAAATCCAATGGCCTTTCCTCTAGACTCATTCACTTCAACATTTCTTCAGCCTTTGATACTACTGATCACTCTTTCTTGATACATTCTTTCAAGGTTTTTGGGATACCACTCTCTCTGTTCTTGTCTTGCCTCTGTCTCCTTTGCTGGAACCTCTTCTAGATCATACCATCCAACCTCAGTTGTATCTTAGAGTTCTATCCTGGACCCCCTTCTCTTGTTCCTTTATACAACTGGGGATCTCATCAACTCCTATAGATTTATTTACCACCTCTATGCCAGTGATTCTCAAGTCTACCTCTCCTACCCAGATCACTTTGCTCATCTCCAATCTTGTATCTCCAACTGCTTTTCGGACATCTTAAACTGGATGTCTAATAGACATCTTAAACTCAATATGTCCCAAATGGAACTCATTATTTTTCTCTCTAAACCCTCTACCTACTTACTGCAACCTTTCCTATTACTGTAGAGGTAACACCATCCTCCCTGTCCATTAGGCTCACAACCTGGGAGTCATCCTGGATTTCCACTATCTCCCCCCGCCCCATTCCCTCTACTCCCCATATTTAAGCTGTTTTCAAGGCCTGTTGATTTTACCTTTGTAACAGCTCTAGAATATGCCCCTTTTCTCTTCTGACAAAGCCAGCATTCTAGTGAAGGCCCTGCAATTTTTAAAAAATTTCTATTACTACAATAGCCAGATGATGGGTCTGCCTGCCTCAAGTCTCTCCCTATTCCAATCCATTCTCCATTCAGCCACTAAAGTAATTTTTCTAAAACTTAGGTTTTTTTCTCTCTTTTTCTCTTACACACACACACACACACACACACACACACACACACGTGCACACACACACACACACAGCAGCCCATTCAATAAATTCCAGTGGCTACTATTGCCTCTAGAATTTCAAACAGAAGGAGAAGCCTTCTCCTACATTTCCAGTCTTCTTACACCTCACTCCATGATCCAGTGACACTGACCTCCTGGTTCTTCAACAAACAAGATGCTCCATTTCTTGGCTTCAGGCATTTTCTCTGGTTGTCCCCTGTGTCTGGAATATTCTCCCTCCTCCATTCCAACTACTGACCTACATGGGTTCCTTTAAGTCCCAAACAAAATTCTACCTTCTATAGGAAGGCTTCCCTAACACCTGTTAATTCCAGTGCTTTCTCTTAATTATTTCTATTTATCCTGCATAATACCCTTGCTTTGGATATTATTTATTTGCATGTTGCCTTCCTTATTAAACTGTGGGCTCCTAAGGGCACAGACTGTCTTTTGCCGTTTTCTGTTTACCCAGTGCTTTGCACATAGTAGATGCAAATGTTTACTGGACTATTGCCTGGGCTATTCCACTGGCCTGCTGATTGGTCTCTTTGCCTCAAGTCCCTCCCCACTGCAGTCCATCCTCTACTCAATTGCCAAAGTGACCTTTCTAAAGCCTAAGCCTGACCATGTCATGCTCCTACTCAATAAACTCCAGTGGCTCTTTATGATCTCCAGGATCAAATATAAAATCCTTTGCTAACCATTCGGAGATTTTCATAACATGCATTCCCCTTTCCCCGCCAGTCTTCTTACACCTTACCATTCTCCACCCCTGCCCAAGGTATTCTGTGATCCAGTGACATTGGCTCCTGGCTGCTCTTGAACAAGACACTCCATCTTCCAACTCTGGACATTTTTACTAGCTGTTCCTCATGCGTGAAATGCTATTCCCTTCTCATCTCTGCCTCCCAGCCTCCCTGGCTTCCTTTAAATCTCAGCTCAAATCTCATCTTCTATAGGAAGCTTGGTGACAGAATGGATAGAGAATTGGGGCTCTTGATAGAGTCAGGAAGACCTGAGTTTAAATCCAATCTGAGACTCTTACTAGCTGTGTGAGTCTGGGCAAGTCACTTAACTTCTGTCTTCTTCAGTTTCCTCAACTGTAAAACCTACCTTCCAATGTTACCATGAGGAGAAAATGAGAAATATTTGTAAGGTGCTTAGCACATAACAGACTCTTAAATGCTTGTTTGCCTGCATCTGTCCGTCCTTCCTTTCTTCCTTCCTATCCCCTTAATTCTAATGTCTTCTTTCTGTTGATTACTTCCCATTTTTCCTGTAAATAACTTGTTTGAACATAATTATTTATATGTTTTCACAGTCCATTAGCCTGTGAATTCCTTGAGAGCAGGAATTATTTTTTGACTTTCTTTGTATCCCCAGGACTTAGCATAGTACCTGGCACATAGCAGGCACTTAATAAATGTTTACTGACTCTACTTCAGCAAGGCTGAATGTACTCTGACTTAAAGTCAGGAATACTTAAGTACAGATTCTACCCAGACCCTTACCTGCTGTGTGATTCTTAGTTTCTAGTCCTCAATTTCCTCATCTATAAAATAAGGGGGCTGTATGCTAAGGTCCCTTCCAGCTTTAAATCTATGATTTTATGATCTCATGAGAACCCTGTAGACAGAAAACAGCTAGGTGCTATTTAGTGAGAATAATGAATCCCATGAAGTAGCTGCATATATTTGAATTCACACTATCTGAAATTGTAATTATGTAAAATATAGTAATTGGTTCCAGTTCAATGGAAATATGCAATACAAATTTGAATGATGAGACTTCTTGGTGGGATTCATTATTCACAAAAATCAGGACCTAGCTGTGTAGAAATATGTGCTAGACAACAGAAGTTGAATTCAGAACTTGTTAACTAACAAAAAACAAAGAGAAATTAATAGATCAGTGCCACCCTGGACAAAGAGGTTCCCCAGTGGACCACCACAAAATTCTTTCCCTGTGCTTTTCAATATTTTTGAAGGTACAGAAAACATTATTATCAAATTAACAGATGGAATGAAGATGGGAGTTATAAAACAGAGTTGAAATCTAAAAAAAACTTTCAAAAGACTAGATCAATGGGCTAAACCTAATAAGAGGAAATTTAATGAGATACAGCTAAATGTAAGATGGGTTATTTCAGGAAGCAAAAATTCCCAGGTCACTGAAGGTCTTCAAGAGGCATGATTACCATTTCTTATGGGTATTTTAGATAGGGTTCCCATCTAAAATGAAATGCACAAGATCATCTTTAAGATATTTTCCAAGTTTGAGATTCTATTATTCTAACACTCAAGAGAGAAATTTCTATAATAAAATACACTGACTAAATGTATAAATAAAACTTTAAATATATTATGAGTACTTTTCAACATAGCTTAATTCTGATAAGAATAAACTATGAAATAAACTGTAGGTCTCAAAAGTTATTTCAAGATATATCTATTTTAGACATATTTCACTTCATTATAATTCAGGGATTTTTTTCTTCTCAAATAAAAGGGAATGTTAGTATTAGCCAGCAAAAACAATGAAACAAGGGAATGGCTCCTAATGAAACAGAAGAGAAAAAATGCTTGCTATATTAAGGCAGCCTTAAAGGAAACCAAGATTCTCTTTACCATTTCAGATTTTGGAAATTGTGAATAACCTTGATTCAAATTTTGCCTCTGACTGGCTGTATCATCACAGGCAAGGATCTCTGAGCCTCAGGCAAGTAAGTCTCTAAAACTTATAGATGGATTATGAACTGTAGGCTTCCTATATATTCAAGTATCCTGGTGAAAGAATTGCTACATTCCTATATCTTTTTTAAACCATTTTTTCCTAAAAAAAGCTCCTGAATTTGTATATAGTTAAAGGAGCTGTCAGAGTATGAAGACATCAATCAAACAATCAATGCGCAAGCATTTATAAAGTGCTTAAAATGTGCCATGCACTGTGCTAAGCTTTGGAGATACAAAGGAAAAGCAAAAACAGTCTTTATTCTCAAGAAGTTCCACATTCTCATGAGGGAAACAACACAGACATCAATTGGCACATATAAGATAACAGAGAATAGACTGAAATGAGGAGTAAATAGAGGGTCACTGTGTAATGTTAAGCAATGCACTTAACCTGCAACATTTCTGCTTTTCCATTTGTAGAGTCTAATCCATTACCTGGTTTGTAAAGTATGGTGAGATGGTAAAGGAAAGGCATGTGAATATAATAAAACTACTAATTTTGTCTATTATCCAGGAAAAAATAGATAAATCATGTAATCTCTCTAAAGAAGCAATCAATACCTTATGACTTTTCTGTCACCCTTACTAAATGAAGAACATTTCAAGCCTCACTTTCAAATACTATGCTGTCAAAAGAATTATCCTTTTTTACTTGAAAATGAATTCCCTGTTTCTCTTTCTCTAAGTCTCTACCTCATTAGTACAGTACACAGGTTAACAAAGTTGCAAAATTACTATGAAATAAATGGCATGTTATATACCAACAAAGCATTTTAATGGGAACTCATCAACAATTATATAACTAGTTCTTTGATTATAGTACTCTTACACTAATAACTTTTTTAATTGTAAAAGACTGCTGATATTCACAGTAGTATCTAATAGCTATCAAGCATGTATTTTCAGTAACTGACATATCTCAACAACTAGACCAAACCCAGGACTTATTTATTAGACTATGACAATGTGCCAATTATGACCAGGCTCTGAGAGAAATTCAAGCTTGAGGTGGGATGAAATCCAATTTTTCATGAACTTACAATTCAATATGGGGATAAAATACAAATAACTAGGACACAAAATAATTTAGATTCAGCACAAAAGAAAGGTCTATTTAAAGTAAGATACGATTAAAAGGCCAGGGAAAGGATATCTACAGAGAAGGCATTTGAGACAGACTTTAATTAAACTGCCCTTTATCTTGCTCATATTTATTTTTAATCATCTTAAAATATTGCCCTGTCTGATCTTGTGATTTCATCCCTACACAGAATTACTAGTGCAGAAATTCCCTTGGATAGATCAACAACTGGCCTGTAACTTAAAGTCTCAGTAGAGCTACCTGGGGACTGAGATGTCAAGTAACTTGTCCAATGAAGCTAGCATGTGTCAGAGAGAGAGTTTTAATCAATCAGTCAGCAAGAATTCATTCACGGCTTACTATGTGCTAGGCTCACTGGCACTTGAGGCCAGACCTTAATGACTGGGAGACTGGCTCTAATCAACAAACCATACTGTCTCTCTTGAGTGGGCAGCAAGGTGGTGCAGTGGATAGAGCACCAGTGCAGGAGTCAGGAGGACCTGAGTTCAAATATCATCTCAGACACTTGACACTCACTACCTGTGTGATCCTGGGCAAGTCACTTAACCCCAATTGCCTCATCCTGGGTCATCTCCAGTCATCCTGATGAATATCTGGTCACTGGATTCAGATAGCTCTGGAGGAAAAGTGAGACTGGTGACCTGCACAGCCCTCCCTCACTCAAAATAAAGTCAAGTGTAAGTCATGTCATCATTTCTCTGAAGGTATGGTCTTCTTCAGCAACAAAGGATGAACACACACACTGTCTCTCTTGGCAGAGGTTAAAATAGAAAAACCTTTTTAATAAAGCTGTAATTATTTTTTTTTACAAGTTTTAGTTCATGTTCACTTATTAATTCATATGGAAAGCATTTATTAAGCACCAACTATATGGCAGGTCCTGTGCTTGGCACTAGAGATACAAGACAAAAATGAAATACTTCCAGCCGCAAGAAGCTTACATTCTATTGAGAGTAAATAACACATACACAAACAAGTCAATACAAAAGGTATATCAAGCAAGTTCAAAGTAATTTAGGGGAAAAAGCAACAGTGACTGAGTAGAGGAGTGACAGCAGGTCTCATGGAGGAGTGATACATGAGCAGCTGAGCCTCAAAGGAGCTAAGAGGTCTTAGAAGTGCTATTCAAGAGGGGACCACCCACACAAAGGCACCAGGAGACAAAACAGCAAGTGGCCAGTTTAGCAAGAAGGTAAAATGTTTGAAGGGGAAGTAAAATGCACTAAGTCCTGAAAGATAGGCTGAAGGCAAACTGTGAAATGCTGTAAATGCCAAACAGCAGCTCTTCACCTTTTTTGTGAAAAAGGCCCCTTTGACGGTCTGGGGAAGCCTACAGACCCCTTCTTAGAATTGTCTTTAAATGCAGAAAATAAAATCACATGATTTAAAGGAAATCAGTCACACTGAAGCAAATGTGTATGTGTTTTTTATATGTGCTTATTAAGCCTTTTATGTGTCATGTCCCACTAGAATGGAAGAAAAGGACTAACTCTCTCTCTGCCAGTATTTGTATTCCCAGCATTTAGCATTGTGCTTGGCACATAGTTAGTGCCTAATAGTGCTTGGCACATAGCTAGTGCCTAATAAATTGACTTCAACTGCAAAACAAAAAACTATATATGAGGATGGTTTTAATTTATATTTAAGTTTTAATACACCTTGTAGGATATTAACTATATTTTTACTTTAGGAGAGACAATATATTCTTGGAACCATTTTTAAAAAATGAATACAAAGAAGTAACAATAGATTATATGCTATCTTCCTACTCATTAAAAAAAAAATCAACCAATTTTTCTCAAGGCATCACCATTTGCCAATTGGACATTTCAAACAATGTCCTATAGGCATCTCAAACCCAAGACACTATTTTTCCCCACAAATTCCCGCCCCTTTCTCCAAACTTTCCTATTACTGCCAAGGACACTACAATCTTCTAGTAATCTAGACTCAAAACCTTAGCGTCAATCTCAATTCCTCACATATGTTTGCTCCATATAGCCAAGCAAATGGCAAATATTGTTGTTTCTACCTTCACAACATCTTCCAGACATGTCTCTTTTTTCTCTATTCCCACAGCCATCATCCTAATGCAGACTCTGATCATCACGAGCCCAGACTACTGCAAAAGTGTTCTAATTATTGGTGGGGTTTTTTTTTGTTTTTTTTTGTTTTTTGAGGCAAAGAGAGTTAAGTAACTTGCCCAGAGTCACACTATCATACATAAACATATGAGGCTGGATTGAACCAACGTCCTCCTGACTCCAGAGTAGATGTTCCATCTACTGTGTCATCTAGCTGTCCCTTAGTTACCTTGTCTTAATTCTTTCCCTATCTAATTTATCTTCCATTCCCCTTCCTAGTCAATTTTCCTAAAAGTATTGGTTTGAAATGTCATCTCAAGAAACTCCAGTGGCTCCCTAGTATTTTCAGCATCAAATATTAAGTCCTTTATTTGGCATTTAAAGCTGTTTATAATCCTTTTCTATCTTTAAGATCTTTCCTACTCTTTCAGTCTTTTTTTATAGGCCATTAGGTGGCACAGTGGACAGTGCACTTGGACCTGGAGTCCAAATCTAGCCTCAGACACTAACTGGGTGACCCTAGACAACCCACTTAATCTATGTTTGCCTCTATTTCCTCACGTGTAAAATGGGGATAATAAAGCATTTATATCTCAAGGTTGTTGTGAAGATGAAAATGAGACAATAATTGTAAAGTTCTTAGCACAATGCCTGGCACATAGTAAGCACGATATGTATATATATGTTAGCTATTATCATCATTATCATCAGTATTACTGTAATACCTTACTCTCCCTCCATAACTCTATGATTTACCTTCAGTGATCCCTTTGCTGTACTTTTCACATGGCTGTCCCCCATGTTTAGAGTTCTCTCTCCTCACCACCTTTTTAGACTCCACAGTTTCCTTTAATTCAGTTCAAATGCCACTTTCCATAGGAGATTTTCTCCAGGGTTTTCCCCAAACCCCACTTCTACCTCCTTTCCTCTAGGATTCCATTTTACTTAATCCATATGTATCTAGTAAGTACATAGTTATTAACATATTACCTCTCATTAGAACATTAGTTCCTTGGGTCCAGGGGACATTGTTTATACCTTTCTTTATATCCCCAGGTAAAAGCCTAGACTGACTGAGAGAACAGCCAGGTCAAAATATTTAAGTCTTGAAGAACTTTTTTAATGGAATATGCATCAAAACAACATGAATAATAAATCAAGCCATTCAGGAAAAAAGTATTACATCAACAAGTTTTTAAAGACAATCATATCATTGGACTGATGAAGGTCACTTAAAACACCTATATTCAGAGACTAACAATAAACGGCAAGAACACTGGACTTGGGCAACAAAACCCCTGAGTTTTTATTTTACTTCTTACAAATGATCTTGAACAAATGACTCCCTAAGTTCTCATTTGTTGTGTATAAAATGAATGCAGTGGGGCAAATAATTTCTTATATCTCTAATATTTCATTTTCTTATTTTATTTTTTTAAGATGAAAGCTTTCTTCCTTTAAGCTACATTCTAAAGTGAGACATGAGGAAACTGAAAAGGAGAAACCTCATTGTTATTTCCTAGTCTACAAATAAAAAGTGGGAGGGAACAAAAGATGAAGACCAAATTAGATAAGTAACTTAATACCGTAAGGTTTTTACACTTCCATCTTTTGATCTTACATTTTGTATTTCAAATTGCAAAACAATTCAATTTAATGTTCATTGAGCAGCTGCTGTAGAATATAAAAGTGAACTTCTTTTCTCAACTAAACTATATACATTCATTTAAAAATAATTTGAAAACCAGTAATAAATTCCATTTTCATTAGGCATAAAATATTCTTCCTTTTCAAGAAAAAATGATAGTTTTCTATTAGAAGGTAAGAGCAGAAGTCTAAAAAAGTTGTTTCTTTATGCAATATCAAGTTCACAGCTTTCAAAAGTTAAATTAAATCTAGCTGATAAATTATACTATCAAATGAGACATAGGCCTAGTATAAGAATTCTGTTAAGCATATCATCTATTAGAAATTAGTCTTTAAATTAATTACCATTTAGCAAAAGCTATTATTTCCATGACCTATCAAAATTTCTCCTTTAAAATTAAGAATTAGATGATGAACTTGAGTACTATGTAAAATCTGATGACTATCATTAAGATTCTAAGAACCAAAACTTACATTGAAAAATTTCTCTTAAGTTATTAGAATGATTTTTCCAGAGATTCAGCAAAAAAAAAACCCCACCATTTTTTAGGATAAAAATAACAAGTCTCCCCTAAGAGAAGGAAAAATTACAATACTGTAAAATTTTGGTTTAATTGGGTTGCTTAGGCAAAAAGATTTTTCTGGATTACAATCCCCAATTGTAATAATGCAATAAGACAACTGTCTTTAGTGGCAATATTCCATAAGTCCACAAGATGGGGATGCTCCCCAAAAAAGCAGACCTTTCAGGCTATAAAGAGACGCCATCCCAGTGACCCTAGTGTTGAAGAGAAGGATTTTAGCTTTTCTCCCAATTTGAAAATTAGAAAAATACAAATTTTTATGTCTCTACTTTTATCATTTTGTAAAGAAATTCTAGCAATGCTTACTCATTTTATTTTTCCTAAAGTTCTATTTTCAACACTTCTAGTATGTCAGTTAAATGTCTGCCTCATGAGGACTGGGGTTGAAACTACAAATATCTTTTTCTTCTTAATGAGCACAAAACTTTGCATTAAGGTTAATATCACCATTTGTAGTGTTTTTCTAAATTAACCTGAAATGAATGTTGGTAAGGGGTAAAGAAGTTCAAGTGGGAGGAAGGAAAATAGAATCGAAATTAGATACCCGAATTTCCCGGAAAAGGAACAAATTCGTATTTTATGATATGCAATGGCTTCAAAGGTGCAAAGTGTTTCGGAATTATTTATTTGCCCTTCTGTTGAGGCCTTCCAGTTCTGAATATATCAATTCAGGTCTCTGACTCTTCTCAGTGGCATTAGCTCTCACTAGTTAAAATTTTTAGCCTCTCCAAAATAAGGAGGGACAGGAGGGTTTTAGTTACTTAAGTCCGATCATGTCACCTGCCCTATTCAAAAAACTCCAGTCACTCCCTCTCTCCTCCAGGATCAAATATAAAATCCTCTTAAAAAAACTCTTTATAACCTACCTGTCTCCCACCTTTCCAATCTTCTTATACTTTACTTCCCACCATGTACTCTTTGCTCCAATGACACTGGTTTTCTTGTTGTTCCATCTCTTGGCTCTTGGCATTTTATCTAGCTGCCCCTCACTGACTGAAATGCTGTCTCTCCTCATCTCCACTTAATGGCTTCCCTGGCTTCCTTTAAGTCCCAATTAAAATCCCATCTTCTACAGGAAGTCTTTTCCAACCCCTCTTAATTCTGGAGCCTTCCCTCTTTTAATTTCCTATTTAAACTGTAAATAGCTTGTTTGCATATATTTGCTTGCATGTTTCCCCCACTAGATTGTGAGTTTTTCAATGGTAAGAACTGTCTTTTGCCTCTTTTTTGTATTTCCAGTGCTTAGCACAGTACTTGGCACACAGTAGGCAATGAACAAATGTTTACTGAGTGACTGATTTAAGTGTCAGTTAAATAGAATATCTTACTGAAAGTACTGATCACTCCCACACACCCACATCCTTACCTCACCCCCCACATTAGCTCATTTTGCCTTCTGGTTCACTTCCTCTCCAGGCTCAATTTCCGACTTTCTAGACTTTACCTACTATGCCACAGAAACCTCCTTACACCAGGAGCTCCTTCTACTCCTGGACTTCTCATGTGGGAAAATACATGTTAGTATTTTCCTGACTGGCTGGTTCCTTTCAGAACATCCACTTTTAAGGAAACTCTTGAGGCTTCATTCCTCTCTAGACTTCCTTTACTATGCCATCCTCTGGGTACCTTCCCTCTATGCCTCTTTTCAGTTACCTTTGTGTCTTACCTTCCTAAATAGAATGTAAACTTCTTGATGGCAGTATTTGTATTCCCCAGGGCTTGGCACCATACCTGGCACACAGTAAACAATAAATACTTGTTCACTTTGCTTGACTTGACCTTTCTATAAATATTATATGTAAGATGATATCTTGCTACAATGTATCCTGGCACTCTGTGAGAGAGGCATACAATAAAAGGACTAAACTAGAATGTCAATGTCAAAAGCTAATGCCTATAACAAAGTATCTTACCTGAATTCAGCTTCCCTCTCCAACAAAACTGAGATTTTATTTATGCATTTGTTACACTGAAATGGGAATGACAAAATGCCTTTCCTGGAAAGCTTATAGGAAATCCGGAGCTTAGAACACATTTTCCTCTTGGAAAAACTGTTAGAGATGGTTGTTAGTTTCCCAGGCTATCCTGTTAAAAAAAAAAAAATCAAAACAAATCTAACCTAAAATGTATCCAAAATATGGTTTCATCTGAATAGGCACCTAACCACCATTTGTAACACAGTTTTTGAGAAATCTGATTCTCAGTTCCAATGAAGAAAATTCCTATATTGCCTTCAATTCAACTGAATTCAACAAGCATTTATTAAGCATCTACCAGGTGCTATGGTAGGAACTTGTTACACAAAGACGGAAGGACGAAAGGAAGGAAGGAAAGAAGGAAGGAGGGAGGGAGGGAGGAAGGGAGGAAGGAAGGAAGGAAGGAAGGAAGGAAGGAAGGAAGGAAGGAAGGAAGGAAGGAAGGAAGGAAGGAAGGAAGGAAGGAAGGAAGGGGAATAAACATATTATTGAAGAAAAAACATGTGCAAACATAAATAGAAAGAAAATATAATTCATAAATATGGATATACACGTACATAAATACTTCTCTGTGTGTATATGTGTGTATTTGCAGTGGGGGAGGGTGAGTTAAATTAATAATTGAAAGAATCAGAAAAGGTCTCTTGACAATACAAGTGATTGATAGGTAGAATCCTGAGCTGAACTTTGAAGGAAATTAGGGATTCCAAGAGGGAGAGCACTCTACACATGGAGCACCGTTTGTACACAGGTAGGAAGATATAAGATGTAGTGCTGTGCCTAAAGAACATCAAATAAACTAGTTTGACTGGGGAATGTGGGGGTGGGTGAGTAGGATTAATGGAAAATCAGATTCCAAAATTATGTTGAAGCTTGACTGCAAAGAGTTGAATATATTAAGAGGGGAGTTTATATTTTATCCTCAAGGCAATAAGGAGCCACTGAAGTGTCTTGAGAAGAGAGTGACTTAGGCTTGTGGACTAAATGATATTAGGAATATCATTTTATAAGCCATTTGAAGGATGAAATGAAGAAAGGACAGGAAAGATCCTGAAAGACCAATGAGATTATTATTGAAGTGGTCTAGGTGAGAGGCGATAAGGGGCTTGAACTATGGTGGTGACCCTGTAAATGGACAGAAGAGGATGAGTACAAGAAATGTTACAGATGTAAGTAAAAATCAAAAAGACTTGGACATGGGTGAGTGAGAAACATTGATGAGTTGAAGATGGCTCTATGATTCTGAACCAGGATTGCTGGAAGAAAGGTGGTGCCACCTGTGAAATTAGAAAAAAGGTGGTTCTGAAGTTAAGATTATGAGTTCTACTTGTACATAATAGTTAATAACAATCATATTCCCTTCTCATTGATCCTGATCCCTCTGAAGACCTAGAGAGTGGAGCACTAACTTCCTCCAAAGCCTTCCTTTTTAAATGTCTGAAAACTGGAATTTCTAAGCCAACTCTCCACTTACAATCTGCAGCTGTGCTTGTTTTAAACTTCATGGAACATGGTGCCCCTCAATGGGGACCCCATAACGGTTCCCTTCTCCCCCTTTCCAGTTTCCTTTTGTATGTTGTCTTCCCCCATTAGACTGTCAGTTCCTTGAGGGCAGGGGCTGTCTTTCTTTTTCTTTTTTGTCCCCGATGCTTAACACAGTATCTAGCACATAGCAGGAGCTTAATAAATGTTTACTGTGTTGTATTGCATTGTATTTGTCTCCACCTTCAAAGCTCTCCTAAAGTTAATCAGGCCTCTGTAAAAAGAGAGACAGTTACTCCTAGGTACCTGTTAATTCTGTAAGCGAAAACTAGGAAAATCACAATCTAGTGATTTTTAAGTTGAGGAAGAAAGGGCAATAGACCCCTTGAAGACAGAGTGCCTCAATTACATGCCTGCATCATGTCTATGTTGTATGCATTTACAAATCAGGAATTATTACCATCCTGAGTCCAAAACAGGAGGTGAGTATAGGGATTCTCTTGTTTTCTTTACACCAAGAAGCAATAACACTTAAAAGAGTTGAAAATTATTCAAGCCATATTTGAAAGCAAAAGAACCATGTGACTTGTTTTTCAAAGTTCAAGAAAAGTTTTATTATAAACTTATTATACAGTATTCTCAATAAATAATCAAAACAAATTTTTTTCCAAGTAAAATACAAGTCAAACTACATTGACAAAAAATATAAATTTTAATAAAATATATTTACTCTATATCTCTTTCTGAATTCATCTGTGTACTTATAAATATTTCCTGCCACTACTATGTAGAATCTATTATAATATGATAATCTATTAAAGAAACTAGAAGTCTTGTACATGAAAGAGTCACAAACAGCTAAAGATATATGGTCTGATATAATTGACCTGGCAGGTATATTGATGAAAACTGAAATTTATTAGTCAAATTCGTCTGTTGGTAGAGGTAGAAATAAGGTAGAAATAAACGTGAAATAAAGACACAGAGAGAACTAAGGTAAAAATTCAATTAACAGAACTTCAGGAAACAAACTTTCTTTATAATTAAATAAGTGCCATGTCAATATTTAAGTTGGGAGCTGAGTGAGGATATTCTTTAGGGTAAGCATGATGTGTATAGTCACTTTAGACAAAATTACTAATCTCCTAATGCATTAGAGAACTGGGCAGAAAGAATTCAGGGAGGTAACCAGTCCATCAGAAGAAACAACATTAGAAATCATGGATACTGGGGGTGGGCAGAAGTAGCCTTGGGGAAGAAAGGGAGTGTTAGACTAAAAACAGAGGAATAAGTGACAGAGAAAGAAGAAATGGGGTAGGCGAAGTGGTGATGAGATAGTAGGGCAGGGGGAAAGGGAGAAGAAAGCAGGAAGGGCAATAATAAAATTAACGGATTTTGGATAGGAATGAAGTGTTTCTCATTGGGGTTGGAAAGATGTTCAGTCAGAAATGTGCCAGCCTGAAAAACAAGACTTTAAATTGAGGATTAGGGGATAAGCTGAGAGACTGGGGAGGAGATAAAACTTACCAGACAAAAGTTATAAACTGGAATACTATGGGAAGATAACAGAATTCCAGAAAACTAAAAAATTGAGGTACCTAGGGATATTTGCCTAGAGAAATAAAGATTCAGGGGAAACAAAAAGGTAATCTTTCATGAATTTTTGAAGGATATTATATATAAAAGGGACTAGAGCTTTTCTGTGTGGCTCTAAGGGAACAAATGAGGGCCAATTAGTATAAGGAGATAAGCTATTGATTAACAAATGTTTTTTAATTCCATTCAACTAAAGTGTTCCTAAAATAGAATGGTTTGCCTTGTAATTTGTCATTAGAAGTTTTGTTAGAAATTCTCAAGCAGAAGTTGAATGACCACTTACTGTAGATGCTGCAGACAGAAGTCATTATAAGAACTGGACTGATAGTCTCTTCCAGCTTTTTCTAAGGAAAATAGGGCAAAAGAAAGAAGCAGAATGCAAAGAAAAAGGAAAAAAAGATGAGGAAAGAGCAAAAGCAGAGAAGTACAAAAAAGAAAAAATTTTGTATAGCACTGAGCTATATGATGTGTTAACAGCCATTTCTGATCTCCTGGAATGAATTTCTTTAACTCTTCTCTTAATTTATATTATTTCATATTCCTTTTATACTATTGCTAACTCAGATAATAAAGTTTCTGATAAAAAAATGTGTGTGCTGCTGGAAAACAATCACCTCCTTAATAAAACCTTACCACATAGTAAGGTTGGACAGACTACCAGTGAGGCACAGAATACTGTCCACATGACAGGAATAGTTTATCTGAAAAAAGAGAAATAGTGACCTTATTCTGATACTAACTTGTGAAGAGACCATGCAAGAGAAGAAATACAATTCAAGTTTTATTTTAAAATATATTTTCTACTTTTACTCAATTATAAGAAAAATATGATTCTACCTTCCATAGAAACCAAACACTTTATACATTCCTTTTCCTAGATATCCCCTCCTGGAGCACTGCCTTGTTGTGGTGGAGGGGCTTATGTAGCTCAGCTATGCTATGTAGGGTTATCTGAGACAGACAGGTGATAGTGAAGAGTTCTGACAAACGATGATCCACTGGAGAAAGAAATGCCAAACCATTCCAGTATCTTTGCCAAGGAAATCCAGTGGATAGTATTAAAATGCTCACAGATGTGACAGATGAGCCCCTCAGGTCAGAAGGTGTCCAACATTCGAGAGAGTGGAGGACGGGAGGGCCTGGTACACTACGGTCTGTGGGGTTACGGAGATCTGGACATGGCTGAACAACCAGAACAATCCCGACCTGTGGTACAAAGCCACGTCAACGTGACGTGATTGCCTTTTACCAGCTTCTAAACTATATCAACTGTGAACTTAAGAAAAACTGCACGGAAAGACTATATGGATGATCTTTTCAAATCTGAACATCTGTTAATTTCAAAAAAAAAAGAAATGCAGATAAAATGTAGATAAAATTAAGTAATATTACATTCAGCCTGGGTTATCCTTCTTTCATCAACTCCTCCCCTTCCCCCCAAAAAAAACTGAACTGAAAAGTCAAGAAAAGAGAGATCAAAGAAAACAAATCTCACAAGGCATGAATTGAATGAGACATTAGAAGACATATTATTTAACATTTATTAGAGAAGGGGAGAAAAGTTTCTATAAATTTCTCCTTTTTTCTAAGACTACTGTTAAGGGTACTCTGTTAATTCAGGTTGAGATGTTTTTGTAGGCCACCAAATAGTTAACAAAAGATCTTACTGTAGCCTTGTTGACTATCCTTTCTATGCTAAAGCACTTAGCCTTGCTATGGAAACACATCTGGCCAGCAGAGTGTGACTCCTATAGGTCTGGAACATCTACAAAGATAGGTCTGAGGGGCCCAGATCCCATGTTGATGGATCTTTTTATGTCTCTAGGTGACCAGAAAGTCATGTCAATTCAGCAAGAGCCTTTAGGGAAAACTAATTTACCCATGATAGGGGTAAGGAGATGGGATGTAGTGGGGAATAGGGATGTGGGGGATGGGTTCTGGTAGATATTGGTCCTATCACAAATACTATGAAAATAAGTGAAATGGAAATATGACAAAAGTTCTTTTACAAAGAACTGTCCAATTTTACAATCAAAACAACCACGAAAAACATAATTATGCAAAGGCATAACTGATGCAGAAGATAGTATCAGACTTTTAAGTCAAAAAGGCCTGAGTTCAAATCCTGCCTCACATACTTATTAGATGTGTAATCCTGGGTAATTTATCCTCCCTTGGCCTCAGTTTCCTCATTTGTAAAATGGCAATAATAATAACAATACCCACCTCATGGATATTGTGAGGATCAAATGAGATAACTGTTATAAAGAATCTGAAAACCCCAAAGCAATTTATAAGTGCTAGCTATTATTTTATGGACCGGGCAATCAAATTGTATGGTTCAAGCTATATACTGATCATCTTCTCTAAGTCTATGCCTTGCTCTGTAATGTTACTCAAGTAAGATTGGTGGGCTTCTGAGATATCAGCTAAAAATAAGTAACAAAAACAAGATACAGTAAAGCCTGTTAAGTTAGACAATTTTAGTTTTGATTAAAAAGACAGTCAAGCTAAGCCCATAATCAATTCATCACAGAACAAAGATTCTCATTCTTGCAAACAGCATCCCTATCTTCTGCAACATCTCTGCCCAATTACTGTGGAATTCTATTGCACTGAAGGTTCACAATTCTATCCAGTTAGATCTACAAAATATAGGCAAGATCAGGAATAAAAATATGGATTTAGAAGTGCAACAGAGTTTAGATCTAGTCCAATACTCTTTCCCCCAATTTACAGATGAGGCAATTTAGGTCTAGGGAGGAGATAAAGTTCATTATAAAAAGACACACAGCCAATAAGAGACAAAGCAGCAATTCAAACCTATGTCCCTAACTTGTCAATTTAAGGGCTTTCCCCACTGCGCCAGGCTTCGCCACCGCCACTACCAAACAGGAACATTTGCCCACCCATTGTGACACCCCTATAACAATCAGCAGAACATTCTGGTGCTTTCCATGCTGTCATAAAAATAAAACAGGTCAGTCAGGAAACACCAAAACCAATAATGGTTGGGTATACCTCAGAGGGTATAACCAACCTTTACTTTAGGGCATGAGAATCTCTAAGTTCAGGGACAAAAGTCATAGAAGATTAACTCTATTGGCAGGCATGCTCTGATATAATGGCATGGATACTACTTGTCAGCAGACCTTTCATTAGACATTTTGTATCACAATGGTCTACATTTTTAGAACTGACAAGTTACACTTTGGCCACCTAAACACTGCACGGTTATTATACGAATGCCCATCCTCTAAAGATTTCAGTACCAAATGTTTGTCTGTTAGACCAAAAATTCTTTTAAAAAACAAACATAAAACAGTTTAGAGAATCAGGGCTCCAGCAATGCTGGCAGCACAATCCTTATACATTACTGAACCACAGAAAAATAACTCCTTAATTTGTGGTAAAAAAACAACCACTGAAAAATGACCTTCACTGGGTGGCAAGAAATTGTTAGAATTACAAAGTAACTGTGCAAATAATACACTATCCCTATAGGAGATAAAATGTTATAATTTCCAAAATATATACTGCTATAAATGTGATGACCGTCATTTGCTGAAATGCACTGATTAACTTTGCATTAGCATGGCCACTACTATAGAGACTGTTTTTAAAAAGGAAATCTACAGCTCTTCAACAGCAGACTTGGTGGCACCACATGTATTGTTTGAGCTAAGAAGTGAGAGTGAATTGCACTGTGTAACAGCTTTGTGAAAAAAGGGAATTCATGCCACTTCCCTGAATTTAGCCTCCTTGAATATAAACAATGAGCCTTCCTTTAATAAGCTGGAATGACGATATAGGAGGGGAGGGCAGCAGGAGTGATCCTACTAAACAAACATATCTGGGATTCAGGCAAAATGTTAAACCAGAGGATCACTAGTAGGCCAGAAAGCAAATGTAATAAATTATTACAGCCAGCTCAGTTTCACTAGGAATTATACTAACTGAATAAAAAGATCACTGGATGGACCATCCAGCTCTACCCTAATATTTTTTTTGCCTCTCCTCCCTCATATAACAGATAAAGAGGCAGCATGGTAGGGTAGATTTTGAATGAGAAGACTTGGATTTGAACCCCAGCTCTAAAGTATGACCTTAGGCAAATCACCCAATCTCTCTAAGCTTCAGCTATATAGGAGACATCATATTCATATTATTAACCTCCCAGGGTGGTTGTGAGTAAAGTGCTTTATAAACTATAAAGTGCTAAAAATGTGAACTAGGAAACTGCAAAATCATAATGGTAATTAGTGGGATACTGGAACTACAATACCATTTTCTGACTCCTACTTAGCCTAGTGTTCTATCCATTAACTGCTTCTTCATTACTGTCTCTCCCCTTTCCCCCAACAGGGAATGCTTACATTTCATTTCAAATCATAACTATTTTATAAGATAACAGGGATCAGACAATCATTTTTTCCTTTTAAAAAAAGGTCTAATGAAAGGATCCAAACATTTGTAAATATATTAAAAAATATACAGTCAATATATGAAGATTTAAGAATTTCAGAGTTGGAAGGGGCTTCAAAGGATATCTAGCACAATAAATACCCCATGAATGATTCTTTTTGCAATATTCCTAACAGTTAACATCATTTATTAAGCATTAATGTGTCAAGCACTGTGCAAAGTCTTTGGAATACAAAGAAATGCAAAACAGTTCCTGCTTTCAAAAGAGCTCCCAATCTAATGAGAGAAAACATGAATACAACTATGTACAAGCAAGATCTATAGAAGAAAAATTGTAGATGATCAACAGAGGGAAGAGAGATCAAGGGAGATCAGGGAAAGCTTCATATAGAAAGTGAGATATAAACTGAAATTCGAAGGACACCAGGGAAGCAAGGAGATGGAGATGAAGTGGGAGCATTCACTTCTCATGAAACCACCGAGAGCCAGAAGATGAAGCATCTTATGTGACAGTAAGGAGGTAAATGTCACTGAATCACAGAGTGCAAGGTATAAAAAGACTGCAAAAGTAGGAGGGGTCCAGATTATAAAATTTTTTGAATTTCCAACAGTGAATCTTATATTTTATTCTGAAGACAAGAGGAAAACAATATTATTTGCTTAGTAAAGAAGGTGACACGGTCAGATTTGTGCTTTAGGAAGATCAAGATGAGTGGAAGCCAGACTGGAATAAAGAGAGATTCAGAATAGTGAGATCAACCAGCAGGCTACTGCGACAGGCCAGGCATTTGGTGAAGAGGACCAGCACGAGGCTGCTAAGAATGTCAGAGGAGAGAACGGTGCATATGCGAAAAATGTTAGGAAATCAGAAACAACAAGACGTGACAAATAATTGGATATCAAGGGTGAAAGACAGTGAGTTGAAGAAAACCCCCAGATTTCAGGCCTGAGTAACTGAAAGAAGGTGGGTACCCTTGAGAGTAACACAGAAGTGCAGAAGAATGGGACAGGATAATAATAAGATCTGTTTTGGACATGTTGAGTTTAAGATGTCCACAGGACATTCAGTCTAAGATGACCAATAGGAAATTGAAGATGTTAGAAGAGAGGCTAGGGATGACTAAACAGATCAGAAAATCATCAGTTTACAGATATTAACTGAATTCACTGGATCTGAGGAGAACCTAAAAAGAACTAAAGAGGAACAGAGAGAGGTAGAAAAGAGGGCCCAGGACAGAGTCAAGTAGGATACCTGTGGTTAGTGGCCATGACCTGGCAAATGAAGACCCTGAAAAGAAAACAGAGAAGTAATGGTCAGAGAATGAGAAGAACCAGAAGGGTCATGAAAATCTTGAGAAGAGAGGGTCAAGGAGAAGAGGGTGATCAACAGTGTCAAAGGGAGGTCAGGAGGAATAAGGACTGAAAAAAGGTAATTACTGATTTGTCAATTAAGAGATCACTGGTGACTGGAGGAAGCAGTATCCTATAAAAGAGATATCAGTCTTGGTATGAAAAGCTCCAGTGATAAAAAGATAACTATCTCCTGAGGTGATTCATTCCACTTTTTGGATAATGATTATTACTATTAACTTCTCATTATAATCTGCCCTACCGGGACCTCTGCCCACTGGTTCTGAATCTTTCCGTTGGCCTCAAGCAGAAACAATAACTCCTCTCTCATATGCAAGCCTTCAAATACCTGAAGATCACAATCTCTTTCCTCACTGTCTACCCCGTCTTTTCGTCTTTTCTGTTGCAGGTTACACATTTATGGTTCCTTCAACCAATTCTCTTAAGATAAAGCTTTTAGTTCCCTGGAAAATTATGTCATCTTAGCATTTTAACTGAAATAATATTTAACATATATCTATTTAGGCTCACCTGGAAATTATATACCTGAATTACTGTAAAAGTGATACAAACTAGAAAATTTCTAATTTTATATATAATGTAAAAGTATCTCAAAAACTACAATAAATCTTAGTTATTGAGATATTTCAAGCATTTGGGGAAAAAAATTAATATTTAGGTGAAAAGATGATAAGCAGTTTAAAATAAGAAACAACAGAATTATCTTCCTAAAATCACATTGTAGGAAAAAATATACCATGTAAAGAGGAATCTGTTCAAGAAATAACAGCCTACACTTATATGCTATTTTTAATTTTTAATCACACTTTTTTATCCACTATTTGTTCCTCAGAAGTGATACGGGAAATAGGTGCTATTTAATATTCCCATTTTAGAGATGAGGAAACTGCTCAGGGTCACAAAATTAGAATGTCTATGAAACTAGATTTGAACTTAGATCCTCTTGACTCTAAGCCCAACATTCTACTGACCACGCCACAATTTCCTCAAAAGCTACATATCTGAGGAGAGGAGCTTTGTCCAGTCTATGCTGGGTCCATTAATTACCGCAGAATTCACAATGAATCCTTCATAGTCATTGTCATTAATTCTGAAATATTAAAGGTCATATGACCAAAAAGAACAGCTATGAGATTGCTGTTCCAGGCTAGTACCAACTTAAGGTCCATTGAGCTCTTAAAAAAATTAAGTCTTATTGATGTGATTTTTTTTTTAACTTAACTGATGGATGGGAAGGCTAATGTCTATCAATCAGAAAATAATACTTGTCATGACATTTCTGTTCTTGATGTGGTGGTTTGATTATGTTAACTAATCATGCCTGTATCTATTAAGGGCTGTTCACACATCAGAATGGAGCTTGTTGCCATAGCAAAGACATCAACCATACTAGCTACTCCCTACTTCCCACGATGTGCAGATACTGGAAGCAAAAGTAGCTAACTAAAGACAAATACAGGAATGGCAAGATCCTGTAACACTTATGGTAAGTGCTAAGGACAACAAAAAAAGGGGATATTTTTGGTTATGCTGACAAGAGGAAGACAGGATACAGTCTATTCACACCACAAATATCTTCAAGCCCTCATCACCTCTTGCCTAGACTTTTACAGTAGTTACAGAACATATCCCTAATGAGTCTCTCTCTAAATCCAGCCCTTCTCCTTCTCAAACCATCCCCTACATAGCTGTTAAGATGATATTCCTAAAGCCAGGTCAGGCTACAGTATGTCATTCTCCAAAAAACTCCTGTGGTTCCCTATTTCCTCTAGAATAAATTACAAACTCCTCTGACACTAACGGTCTTCAGGATCTTGCTTGAACCTATCCCTGAAGGCTGATTACACCACTCTCCCTTTCATTCAGTCTGCATTCCTATATGCTGATCCCCATATACAATATTCCAACTCTCACTTCCTTGTCTTTCCTTTATCCCTAGCATGCTTTCCCTTCTCAAGTTCAACTCTTGGAATCCCCAAGTCCAAAGTTCAACTTAGAGGTCACCTCCTGCAAGAGGCTTTTCCTGAGTCTTCCACGTGTTAGTTTTTATTCCTTACTCCCTCCCTGAATTATTTTTTATTTCCTTTGTATGTATTTTACATTTATTTATGTGTGTACCTGTTGTTTCAGTAATCTGTAAGTTCCTTAAGGGCTTTCTATCTTTGTATCCCCAGTGTCTAGCACAGTGACTAGAACATAGATGCTTAATAAATAAGTTTATTAAGTTCTGAGTTTAACAGAATTTAATGATAATTAACTACAGAGACAAGGCCAAATTTTTCAAATTTTAATTTGCTTCTGCCTTTAGTAGCAGGAAAAATGATCTTCAGATTGAGAACAACAATGGTTAACAGGTCTGAACCAAAGATGCATAAGGATATAATATGTGAACAAGTAAATTGCTCTCAAAAATTAAAGTAACCAGGACAAGACGAACAACATACCACAGTACTGAAAAGAGGTTGTTGTATAATGACTGCTAAATAATTTTCTGTGATCTTTGGAAAATCAAATAGAATGTAACAAGTGCAGAGCCTCACTAACCAGAAACTTGGGGACTAACTAACATTGAGTAAAACAAATTCTGATTAGCTAACAATACTTTTTAATCAAAGAGGATACAGATAAATAGGAAATTTACTTCAAATTAATACACTACTTTGAAGTAATTGCCAGAAGTTTAAAGAAAATGAGCATGATGCATGGTGGCTCCTACACATAAATGTACTCATTTTGTTGCCTTGTTTTCTTTCTGGTATGGGGAATATTTAGAAGAACATTTAAATCTGTTATGTCTTTCTCTCATTACTTAAGGTCAATATGGAAAAAAGTTATATACATTAAAATGAAGATGATAACCTTGATTGGTGTTCTTAACATAGCACAACAAAAAAAATTTCTTACTTATCAAAAAAGAAAATGTCAAGCCACTGAAGAAAACAAAAATGCTTTTGTTTACTATTTGATTTTTAAAGCTCAAAGATTATAATGAAAATACAATAAACAAAACATGGGATTGAGAAAAGAAATGTTCATAAAGGTAAATGTATTTTATAAATCTGTTGATCATGGCTGAATTTTACCTGGTTGACAGATTTGCAGTCTGTGAATTGGCTAATTCTGCTACTTGTTTAGCAGCTCTAATAAATAATTTGTCAGAATGAAAACTGAAAGCTGCTCACTAAAATGCAGTTTTTAGGTAACTGTGGATTATTAATTGTTCTTTCCCTATTGCTTCAGATAAAAGATAGGTGGAATAAAAAAGCAAGAGATTCCTGAAGATGATTTAAACTTCCACTCTGTCAGATAAAAACATGCTAAAAGATTTGGGAAGTTTTGGAAAAGCAAGGTATTTATGTTCAATTATACTAAGAGATCTTTTAGAACTTCATTTTCAATATATGTGTTTAATACAGTATTAAAAATGAACATGTTTTTTCTTAAATTTGAAGAAAGACTACAATATGTACTGTTTGGTTTATGTATTTTTAGGAAACAAAATGACATCTGTAATGTATGAAACTGTTTCTTCCTATCCCTCATGCTCCTAAAATAAAACCTGTAAAAATGCAGTGTTGAGGAACTGTGTCAATCTTCCCCCTCAGAAAATGAAAGCAATAGATAGGTATCCATTAACAAATGAGTTTGGAACAAAGCTCATTTAGTATGAATTAAATACAATAACTGGAACACATAGAGATGAAAGCTACTTACTTTGTATATTACACTTTTTTCCCCTTTAAAGGAAATTAGAAAATGTTACAAAAACTAGTGTAAAACCAACTTATCTTAATCGTTATTATTAATACCCAAAAAGGGTGTCATTACCATCTTGTTGCTGTTGCTTTTAATTTTGAAGCTAGGGAAGGAAACATGATACATTCCTTCAAAACTGGGCCTGTAAAAGTGATGTCATGATTTTGTGAACAATCTTACCATTAAAAATAAAACACCCTAGGGAGAAAACCACAATAAAAGAGATTTTCAGTGACTAAAATGTTTTTTAAACTAAAATGTTGCCAACATGAGACTGTAACTCCAGGATGACTGTAACTTCTTAATCTTGGAGTTTTAAAAAGATTTGGTCAATTCTTGTGTTTGGTCTAACTTTTTTTTTCTCTTTAAAGCTGAGTTGACTACTGTTTTCCTCACTGAGCCTAATACAAATGTCTTTCCTATCTACCTAAGAGGCACTCTGGTCTTTTATAACACTCACCCAAAAAGGAGAGGATGTGACACATACTACTACATCAAAGTGTTTTAGTTTTGAGGGAAAAGAGAATACTTTTACCTAATCTTAAATTTCTAAGCTTATCATCCATTATTTCCACACATGCATTCTTTGGTTTGATCCAACTGGCCTTCTTACTGTTTCTTGTGCTTGATGTTCTGCATGCTCTCTTCACATTTAAGCTTGCCCTCTATTCTCTCTCAGGTTTCCTGGAATCCTTAGCTTCCTTCAAAACTTGGCACAAGATCCACTTTCATCGTAAGTCTTTTCTGATCTCTCCCTCATCTAAACAGCTTGTATACAGTTCTGAATAGTCTGGATATAATTCTAAGTGTACATGATATCTCCTTTGACAGAATGTAAACTTATTCAGGGCAGGGCCAATTTCATTTTTATCTTTGTATCCCCAGGCCTAGAATAGTGATCTCATATGACAGAGCTGATACTTAATATATACTTACTGACTGACTCAGTTGGAGGGTTCTGAAATCACTCAAAGATTCAAATGGGGTACAGCCAAGATGGTGGAATAGAAAGACACACATACGCAGGGTCTCTCCACACAGCCCATAAAATACGTGTAAAGAGGGACTCTCAACAAATTTTGGAGTAGCAGAGGTGAAGAACAATGGAGTAGAGGAGATTTCCAGCCCAGGGTGGCCTGAGACACCTACAGGAAACGTTGGTTGCACTGGACATGGAGTGGAGCAGAGCGTGGAGCCCAGCCCAGCCTTGGCCTCATGGCACAGCGTGAGAAGACTCTGGGAGGAGGACCCCTGTGGGGGAATCTCCAGTCACAGCAGCAGGTCCTTGGATCCCTCACCCACAGGCGCCAAAGGTCAGTGACAAGGATTTTTTCAGCTGGCCAGGAAGGGAGAAGGGCCTCCCCATAGCTCTAGCCTCACCGCAGAAGCCACATTGGGCAGGTGGCAGGATTCTTACGGCAGCCCCTACAGCAGCCAGAGACCATTCCTAGATCATAAAAACCCCTGGGGGAACTGAGGGAGCTCGTCTTTGTCTCACACTGAATAGTGACCCTGTCCTCACAGCTTGACTGAATCCCACACCCCCAGTGCTAACCTAGAGGAACTGGAGGACAGGTACCTGTAGAGAGGAAACTCTGCTAAGATTCTGGGCACAGAAATCCTTCCTTTTGCCCAGACTAGTACACGCTTGATTGTGCTACCTTGGAGGAACTGATATCTTACATGTCCCCAGAGTACACCCTACTCTTGACAAAGGACTCAAAAGTCAAGTAACTGGTTGGGAAATGCCCAAAAAAGGGGAAAAAAAATAAGACCATAGAAGGTTACTTTTTTGGTGAACAAATATCTCCTCCCATCCTTTCAGATGAGGAAGAACAATGCTTACCATCAGGGAAAGACATAAAAGTCAAGGCTTCTGTATCCCAAACATCCAAAATAAATATTCAATGGGCTCAGGCCATGGAAGAGCTCAAAAAGGATTTTGAAAAGCAAGTTAGACAGGTGGAGGAAAAACTGGGAAGAGAAATGAGAGAGATGCAAGAAAAGCATGAAAAGCAGGTCAACACCTTGCTAAAGGAGACCCAATGAGGAGAAGAATGCTTTCAAAAGCAGAATTAACCAAATGGAAAAGAAGGTTAAAAGCTCACTGAAGAAAATAGTTCTTTCAGAATTAGAATGGAACAGATGGAGGCTAATGACTTTATGAGAAACCAAAAAATCACAAAACAAAGTCAAAAGAATGAAAAAATGGAAAAAAATGTGAAATATCTCATGGGAAAAACAACTGACCTGGAAAATAGATCCAGGAGAGACAATTTAAAAATTATGGGACTACTGAAAGCCAAGATCAAAAAAAGAGCCTACACATCATCTTTGCCCTGATATTCTAGAACCAGAGGGTAAAATAAATACTGAAAGAATCCACTGATCCCCTCCTCAAAGAGATCCAAAAAGAGAAACTCCTAGGAACATTGTGGCCAAATTCCAGAATTCCGAGGTCAAGGAGAAAATATTGCAAGCAGCTAGAAAGAAACAATTCAAGTATTGTGGAAATACAATCAGGATAACACAAGATCTAGCAGCTTCTACATTAAGGGATCGAAGGGCATGGAATAGGATATTCCAGAAGTCAGAGGAACTAGGACTAAAACAAAGAATCACCTACCCATCAACACTGAGTATAATACTTCAGGGGGAAAAATGGTCTTTCAATGAAACAGAGTACTTTCAAGCATTCTTGATGAAAAGACCAGAGCTGAAAAGAAAATTTGACTTCCAAACACAAGAATGAAAAGAAGCATGAAAAGGTAAACAGCAAAGAGAAGTCATAAGGGACTTACTAAAGCTGAACTGTTTACATTCCTACATGGAAAGACAATATTTGTAACTCTTGAAACTTTTCAGTATCTGGGCAGTTGGTGGGATTACAGAGAGAGAGAGAGAGAGAGAGAGAGAGAGACAGACAGCACAGGGTGAATTGAATAGGATGGGATCATATCTGAAAAAAATGAAATTAAGGGGTGAGAGAGGAATATATTGGGAGGAGAAAGGGAGAAATGGAATGGGGCAAATTATCTCTCATGAAAGAGGCAAATAAAAGACTTTTCAGTGGAGGGAAAAAGAGGGGAGGTCAGAGAAAAAACATTAAGCTTACTCATCATATTCGACTAAAGGAAGGGATAAAATGCACACTCATTTTGGTATGAAAACCTATGTTACAATACAGGAAAATGGGGGAAAAGCAGGGTGGGGGGGATGATGGAAGAGAGGGCAATGGGAGGAGGGAGCAGTTAGAAGTCAACACTATTTGTGAGGGACAAGGTCAAAGAGAAAATGGAAGAAATGGGGGGCAGAATAAGATGGAGGGAAATATAGTTAGCCTTATCCAACATGACTATTATGGAAGTCATTTGCAAAACTATACAGATATGGCCTATATTGAATTGCTTGCCTTCCCAATGGGGATGGGTAGGGAGGAAGGGAGGAAGAGAAGTTGGAACTCAAAGCTTTAGGAACAACTGTTGAGTATTGTTCTTGCATACAACTAGGAAATAAGAAATACAGGTAATGGGGTATAGAAATTTATCTTGCCCTACAGGACAAAAGAGAAGATGAGGATAAGGGAAGGGAGGGATGTTAGAAGGAAGGGCATATTGGTGATAGGGGTAATTAGAATGCTTGGGTTTTGGGGTGGGGGGAGGGGAGAAATGGGGAGTAAATTTGGAACTCAAAATCTTGTGGAAATGATTGTTGAAAACTTAAATTAAAAAATAATGTTAAATACAAAATAAAAATAGGACATTATGAAGAAAAAAATAAATTTTCCTTGATACCTTTCAAAACAAAAAGATTCATATTGAGCAAATTCTTTAATTTGGAAACCACATTACAAAAATTACTGCTATTCTTAGAAAGTTTTTAGATAAAGACTTCAAATCAAACTATGCACTAGGGATTATTTCAATTCATTCCTACTCCCCAAATCCACCTACCTCATAATAAAAACATAATTATGAATGTGAATTATGAATTTTCCTCCCTTTCTGGAGGGAAAGATTTCTGTTTATGGACTATGTGTAGATATTTTTTAAAAACAGTTTACCTTTTTGTCTTACTGGTAACTTTCAAAACATTTTGATATTTATCTTTATAGCCCAAAATAGAAATACAGAATATATAAATAAGGGTATTGAGGCAAGTTTAACTTAAACAAAAATGCTGAGTCTTGTACAGTACATAAATCCATAGCAATACATGTTTAAGGCCAAGTACTTTCAAATTACTTGCCCAATCCTGAATCAAATGCATCTATTTCCATAATATATGATTACAAACAGTTCATAACCCTCTTTTTAAAAAACATACTGCATAAAAAGGAAAATGCTTTCAAGGAAAATTCATCAAGGAAAGATCCATTTGCTTAATAAGTTCGCACATGACATAGGCAACAACACAAAACCCACATGAATAGTATAATATGCTCAATCAGTTCTAATTAAGTATTTAATTATACTCATCTAATATCTAATTTACATTTTAAAAAGGAACACTATGAAGTAGTCTATTTTAAGTCTAAAATTGGGGTTCTGAATTAAAACTTAAAAGAATAAAATATAGTATAAATAGAAAAGCTTTCTTGATTTTGTATTTGGCTATGAACAAAGCAGTCTAGTTTCAATGTCTCAAATAAGTTAAACCTCATGAAATACAATAGTATTTAAATTAATTGTTTTAGTTCTATAAACTAAGACATCAGGCCACTTGTCACCCAAAAAGAGGGTCAAGGACAAAATAGAGCTCTCCTTCCCTGTACAGCTCCACCTTGTGGCACCTGATAACAAAACACCTTAAGTTAGGGCTTTTTTTAAAGTGCAGGTCTATAGAGAGATAGTGAACTTGGATGGAAGAAAAAATTAATTTTTTAATTTTTCACTAACCTTTAATTGAAATTTCACATTTCCCTCAATTATTTAAAAAAATATTCTGAGAAAGAGTTCACAGGGGGTGAGAGCAGCGACTCACCTAAGCTCTCCGACAAACTCCTTCAGGTACCTCTGAAAGGAGAATCTGATTAAATTTTGGAGGTGCGGAATCGAGTGGGAGACAGATGGTGATGGATTCGGAGCTCAGGTGGGACTGGAAGGTCCACGGGAAGGATCTGTTCCGCGGGGGTGAGCCCACAGCGCACAGCGCAGCGTGGCCAGCGCAGCACAGCCAGCCCAGCGGAGCAGAAGAGATCCGAGAGACCTGAGTGGCGGGCAGAACCAGAGGAGTGGCACCCGGGATGGGAGACAAGCCCAACCGAGTCAGTGAGAGCCGTGGAGTGCCAGATATCAGCACAGCAACTGCTGAGACCTTCAGCCCGAAGATCAAACTCCGGTAAGTCACCTACTTGAACTTCCGGGAGCCAGGATAGCGGAATGATCAGCTAATGCTCTCTCCTTCCCCCTTGATGACCGTGAAAGAACCATAAAATATCTCCCCAGAAAAACCCCAGATCAGTAGAATTAGAAGAAGGAGACCAATAGTCTCATAACACCTGAGATGAGGAAAATAGCTAAGGGGGATTCCTCATACGGTGGCAGAGGCAAACCTGAAGGACAGAGGACCCAGGGCAGAGAAAATTCGCACTAGGACCCAAGCAAGCCTCAGCACCAGGAGAGGAGCCCCAGGAGGGGTGGGAACACGCATTAGCATCTAGGCGTGCCTCAGCTGTCCAGGGGAATCAGAAAGACAATAGGGAAGTTGGGATTACCAGCTCCTAAGCTTGCCTTTGCCTCAATTCATCTGAGGAAATCTCCTGGGACCAGACCACTCCTTTTCCACACTTAACAAGCTAAACCCAGGGCTGATCAGGGAAACACCAAACAAAAACCTGCTTTTAGCTTTTTCACACATCAGCTCAGCAAAAAGTTCTCTAGCTTCTGACTGAAAGAACCAGAAGCCACAACACTCAAATCAACATCATGAACAGGAAAAAGCAGAGGGCCGAAAGAACCATAGAATCTTTCTATGGGGATAAGGACCAAAACACAAGCCCCAAAGAGGTCACAGCTGAGGCTGTACTTCCATCTGAAACTTCAGAAGGGACTATGAACTACTCGCAAGTACAAGCAGCTCTCCTGGAACAGCTGAAGAAGGAAATAGAAGATAAACTGGCCAATGATTTTAAAATTATTAAGAAAGAATTCACTGATGAGAACATCTCCCTGAAAAGGAAAATTGAACAAATGGAAAAAGTTCAAAAATTAACTGGAGAAAATAAATTCCTGAAAGGCCAAATAGAAAAGGAAGTACAAAAATTAACTGGAGAAAATAGCTTCTTAAAAGGAAAAATTGGGCAGATGGAAAAAGAGATACAAAAGTTAACAGAAGAAAACAATGTGATGAAGATTAGAATTGGGCAAGTAGAAACTAACGACTCAATGAGACAGCAAGAATCAGTCAAACAAAATCTAAAGAATGAAAAGATAGAAGAAAATGTAAAATACCTAATTGGAAAAACAACTGACCTGGAAAATAGATCCAGAAGAGAAAATTTAAGAATTATTGGCCTGCCAGAAACCCAGGATGGAGAAAAGAGCCTGGACAATATCTTCCAGGAAATCATCAAGGAAAACTGCCCAGAAGTACTAGATTCAGAGGGCAAAATAGTCATCGAAAGAATCCACCGTTCCCCTCCTGAAAGGGACCCCAAACTCAAAACCCCAAGAAATATAGTTGCCAAATTCCAGAGCTATCAAGTGAAGGAGAAAATATTACAAGCAGCCAGAAAGAAACAATTTAAATATCAAGGAGATACAATCAGGATTACACAGGACCTTGCAGCTTCTACATTAAAAGATCGAAAGAATTGGAACCCAATATTCCATAAGGCAAAGGAGCTGGGACTGCAATCAAGGATCAACTACCCAGCAAAGTTCAGCATAACATTTCAGGCAAGGAGAAAGTCATTCAACGAAGTAAGGGATTTCCAGAGTTTCCTGACCAAAACGCCAGAACTTAATAGGCAATTCGATCTTCAAATGCAGGTCTCAACAGAATCATAAAAAGGTAAACAGTGGGGGGGGGAACAACTTGCTACTCAATGAGGGCAAGTTGTTCACTTCCCTATAAGGGAAGATGATATCTGTTTATCTTGAGAACTGTGTGTCTATTAAGAAATATAAAAGGGATAAGCATAGGGGGAACGGGTATAAAGTAAATGATACCATGATAAAAAATGTGATTTAAGTATGAGAAGGGAGTGTAATAGGAGGTGTGAAAAGGAGGAAGCAGAAAATGGCAAATTACATCACAAGAAGAAGTACAAAATCATAGTAGAGGGAAAGAGGGGAGGGAGATGAGCATCGTGTGAGGGGTACTCTCATCGGATTTGTTTAAAGGACGGAACAATAAACTTAAGCAGAAAATCCTAACTAGCTCTATAAGCAGTGGGAGGGGAAGGGGGAAGAAAGGGGAGGGAGGCAAAAGGGAGGGAAGAAGCAATAAGGGTAAAGGGGAGTTAAAGGGAGGGGGGCTAAAAGAAAGAGGGGAAGGCGGCAAGAGGAGGTGGTGAAAAGTAAATACTAGTGAGGAGGGGAAGGGAGACAGCAGAGCTAAAAGCACAAATGGTGGGAAAGAAGATGGAGGGAAATACACAGATTGTAATCATAACTGTGAATGTGAATGGAATGAATTCTCCCATAAAACGGAGACGGATAGCAGAATGGATTAAAAGCCATAATCCAACAATATGCTGCTTACAAGAAACACATTTGAAACGGGGGAATACATACACATAGGATAAAGGTTAAAGGATGGAGCAGAATATATTGTGCTTCAGCTGATGTAAGAAAGGCAGGAGTAGCAATTCTAATCTCAGACAAAGCAAAAGCAGAAATAGATCTAATCAAAAGGGATAAGGATGGAAACTATATCCTGCTAAAAGGCACCATAGACAATGAAGCAATATCATTACTAAACATGTATGCTCCAAGTGGTATAGCATCCAGATTCTTAGAGGAGAGATTGAGGGAGTTGAAGGAAGAAATTCACAGCAAAACTATACTAGTGGGGGACCTCAACCTCCCTCTTTCTGAACTTGATAAATCTAACCTAAAAATAAACAAGAAAGAGGTTAAGGAGGTAAATAAAACTCTAGGTAAGGTAGATATGATAGATCTTTGGAGAAAATTGAATGGGAATAGAAAGGAATATACCTTTTTCTCAGCAGTACATGGAACATTTACAAAAATTGACCATGTACTAGGACATAAAAATCTCAAAATCCAGTGCAGAAAGGCAGAGATAATCAGTGCATCCTTCTCAGATCATAATGCAATAAAAATTATATGTAATAAAAGGCCATGGAAAGATAAAGCAAAAATCAGTTGGAAACTAAATAATTTAATCCTAAAGAAGGAATGGGTTAAAGAAGAAATCATAGAAACAATCAACAACTTCATTCAAGAGAATGACAATAATGAGACAACCTACCAAATCTTATGGGATACTGCAAAAGCAGTTCTTAGGGGAAGTTTTATATCTTTGAATGCCTACATAAATAAAATAGAGAAAGAGGAGATCAATGACTTGGGTATGCAGCTGAAACAGCTAGAAAAAGAACAAATTGAAAATCCCCAAGAAAATACCAAATTAGAAATACTGAAAACCAAAGGAGAGATTAATAAAATTGAAATTAAGAAAACTATTGAATTAATAAATAAAACCAATAGTTGGTTTTATGAAAAAACTAATAAAATTGATAAACCTTTGGTCAACTTGATTAAAAAAAAGAAAGAAGAAAATCATATTACTAATATTAAAAATGAAAGGGGTGATCTCACCTCCAATGAGGAGGAAATTAAAACAATAATTAGAAATTATTTTGCCCAACTTTATGCCCACAAATTTGATAATCTAAATGAGATGGATGAATATTTTAAAAAATACAAATTGCCCAGATTAACAGAAGAGGAAATTGAATACTTAAACAACCCCATCTCAGAAAAAGAAATTGAACAAGCCATCAATGAACTCCCTAGGAAAAAATCTCCAGGATGGAGATGGATTCACAAGTGAATTCTATCAAACCTTTAAAGAACAGTTAATTCCAATACTACATAGACTATTTGGGAAAATTGGGGAAGAAGGAGTACTCCCAAATTCTTTCTATGATACAAACATGGTTTTGATACCCAAGCCAGGAAGAGATAAAACAGAAAAAGAAAATTATAGACCAATTTCTCTAATGAATATAGATGCAAAAATTTTCAACAAGATTTTAGCAAAACGAATACAGCATCTTATCAAGAGAATAATACATTATGATCAGGTAGGTTTCATACCAGGAATGCAGGGCTGGTTCAATATTAGGAAAACTATTAGCATTATCAATCATATCAACAACAAAACCAACAAAAACCACATGATTATCTCAATTGATGCAGAAAACGCTTTTGACAAAATACAACACCCATTCCTATTAAAAACACTGGAGAACATAGGAATAAAGGGAACTTTCCATAAAATAATAAGCAGTATCTACCTAAAACCTTCAGCAAGCATTATATGCAATGGAGATAAGCTAGAGGCATTTCCAATAAGGTCAGGGGTGAAACAAGGATGCCCATTATCACCATTATTATTCAAAATGGTACTAGAAATGTTAGCGGTAGCAATTAGACAAGATAAAGAAATTGAAGGAATAAAAATAGCCAAAGAAGAAACTAAGTTATCACTCTTCGCAGATGATATGATGATATATTTAGAGAATCCCAGAGATTCAAGTAAAAAGCTACTTGAAATAATAAACAACTTTGGCAAAGTTGCAGGTTACAAAATAAACCCACACAAATCTTCTGCATTCCTATATATTAGCAACAAAATCCAACACCAAGAGATAGAAAGAGAAATCCCATTTAAAGCTAGAGTAGACACTATAAAATACTTAGGAGTTTACCTGCCAAAACAAACCCAGGGATTATATGAACACAATTACAAGACACTTTTTGCACAAATAAAGTCAGATTTAAGTAAGTGGAAAAACATCAGTTGTTCATGGGTAGGCCGAGCTAATATAATAAAAATGACAATTCTACCTAAATTAATCTACTTATTTAGTGCCATACCAATTAAACTATCAGATAATTATTTTCTAGAGCTGGATAAAATAATATCAAAATTCATTTGGGAGAACAAAAGGTCCAGAATATCAAAGGGACTAATGAAAAGAAATGCTTGGGAAGGTGGCCCCGCTACCAGATCTCAAATTATATTATAAAGCAGCAATTATCAAAACCACTTGGTATTGGCTAAGAAACAGAGGGGTAGACAAATGGAATAGGCTTGGCACTCAAGACACAGTAGGCAAGGAATATAGCAACCTCCTATTTGATAAACCCAAAGATCCCAGCTTCTGGGATAAGAACTCATTGTTCGACAAAAATTGCTGGGAAAACTGATTAACTGTGTGGCGGAAATTAGGCATAGACCCATGCCTGACACCATACACAAGAATAAAGTCCAAATGGGTACATGATTTAGGTATAAAGATTGATACCATGAATAAACTGGAGAAGCAAGGTATAGTGTATTTATCAGATTTATGGAGAGGGGAAGAATTCTTTTCTAAAGAAACGATAGAAAGCATTATGAAATGCAAGATGGATAATTTTGATTACTTTAAACTGAAAAGTTTTTGCACAACCAAACCCAATGCAACCAAAATTCGGAGGGATGTAGTAAATTGGGAAAAAATTTTTACAGCTAACGCTAGGGGATAAAGGCCTCATTTCTAGAATATATAGAGAACTGACTCAAATATATAACCATCCAAGTCATTCCCCAATTGATAAATGGTCAAAGGATATGAACAAGCAATTTTCAGGAGAAGAAATCAAAGATATCTATAATCATATGAAAAAGTGCTCTTAATCACTATTGATTAGAGAGATGCAAATCAAAACAACTCTGAGGTACCACATCACACCTGTAAGATTGGCAAACATGACAGAACAAGAAAATGATAAATGCTGGAGAGGATGTGGGAGAGTTGGAACACTAATTCATTGTTGGTGGAGCTGTGAGATCATCCAACTCTTCTGGAGAACGGTTTGGAACTATACCCAAAGGGCTACAAAAATGTGCATACCCTTTGACCCAGAAATATTGCTACTAGGATTGTATCCCCAAGAGATTATAAAAACGGGAAAGGGTCCCACGTGTACAAAAATATTTATAGCAGCACTCTTTGTGGTAGCCAAAAACTGGAAGTCAAGGGGATGCCCATCAATTGGGGAATGGCTGAATAAATTATGGTATATGAATGTAATGGAGTACTATTGCACCATAAGAAATGATGAACAAGAAGACTTCAGGGAGGCCTGGAAGGACTTATATGATCTGATGCTGAGCAAAAGGAACAGAACCAGGAGAACTTTGTGCACAGCAACGACCACAGTGTGCGAGAGTTTTTTCTGGTGGACTTGGAACTTTGTAATAACACAAGAACTTACTGAGAAAAAAAAAAAAATCCTAATGTCGGTCTTCTAAGGCAAAATGCCTTCCACACTCAGAGAAAGAAATGTGGAAGTCACTTGCAGAATGTAGCAGATCATGTTTGTGTGTGGGTGGGTTTCAGTGTATTATGTGTTGATTTGTTATATGATTTCTTCCATTTATTTTAGTTCGACTACATAGCATGAATATAGTGAAAATGTGCTCAATAGGAAAGTATATGTAGAACCTAAACCGAATTGTATGCTGTCATGGGGAGGGAGGGGGGTATTGGGGGAAGGGTGGGGGGGATAAAATCTTAGCTTTAAGGAAATGATTGTAAAACATTAAAAAAAAAAGAAAAGAGAAGAAAAAAAAAAGAAAGAGTTCAC
Source organism: Bettongia penicillata ogilbyi (assembly GCA_023548195.1). Lineage (NCBI taxonomy): Eukaryota > Metazoa > Chordata > Mammalia > Diprotodontia > Potoroidae > Bettongia > Bettongia penicillata. Next base: position 1,243,394 of record JAJHZJ010000468.1, read on the forward strand.
AGGGTTCACAAGGCTGCCAAAGGAGTCCCTGACACAAAAAAAGATTAGGACCCCATATGCTAGGCTAACAGTTTTCCTATAAGGTCAAATAAATAATAAAAAAGGAGAGACTAGATGGATGACTTCAATACCTCTGACATTTAAAGACTTTCACACCCTAGCTCCTTCCTATTCTTCCATTCTCATAATTTATTCCCCTCCTTGCCCTCTGCAATCAGGCTCCACTGGCTAACTTAACTATTTCTCACAGAACATGTCTCCATTTAAATCTGAGGTTGAATAGGCAGGTTGCCCTCCCACACCCAGAATGCTACCCCCTTTCTTATTCGTATTCTTCAAGACCAAGCTCAAATCCCACCTTCTGCTGGAGGCAGTTCTAAGTACCCCAGCTGATAGTGTCTTCCTTCTGAGCTCACCTCCCATCTACTCTGAATATATCTTGTGAAAGTCTAGTTATTTGCATGTTATTTCTACTATCAGAAAACAAGCTTCTTGAAGGCAGAGACCTCTTCCTTTATTTATATCTCCAGCATTTAGACCAGTACCTAGGCTGAGGGAAACACTAATAAATGCTATACTGACTGACTGATTAGTTCTGCTTCCTGAGACAGTCTAATGGCTTTTCCATATATCAAGGTCTCAAGTATTTGAAGTACTACCACATCTCCCTTAAGTTTTTTATTCTTCAAACTAAATATCCTTAATTCCTTCAACTGATCTAAATATAAAAATGGTAACTTTTATTATAGATAACACATATAATTACAAAGATAGATCTAAAAAGATCTCAAGAGACCAGAATCCTGGGGAGGGAAGAGGGGAAGAAATCTAATAAGAATAAATTTAATGGGGATAAAAAGAGTCTTATGCTTGGACTAAAAAAAAAATGTCTATTTCACAAGTAACGGATGAGAGATGAATGTTTAAAGGGCAGCTCATGTGAAAAAACCTCAGAGTTTTAGCAGATTGTAAATTTAGCTTTAGTAAATAAAGCCAATTGTAATATTTGGCTGGATTAAGAAAGACAAAGCTTCTGGGAATAATGCTATATTTAGCACTAGGCAACACATTTTAAAAAATCAACAAACATTTATTAATCACCTGCTTGATACAGGCAATATGCTAGGTGCAGAGGATATTAAAGGTAAAAATGAAGCAATTTCTGCCTTCAAGGAACACTCTATTTGAGGAAATAACATCAACATACATAAGTAAATATAAAATGGTATCAGTGTCTGAATCTGTGATTTCATTCATGTAGAGAACTACTTATGATGAAACCTTCTCTAACAATGTACATCTGCAGCTTATAGGCTTAGACAATTTACCCAGACATTAAGAGGTTAAATATGACATGGTCATAGAGCTTATATGTAAAAGATTGGACACTGAATCCAGGTTTCCTAATTTCGAGGCAACGTTCTGTCTTCTAAGTCGGTGTTGTGAAAATCATATAAAAAACAAATCCCTGATGAGAAACATATTGAGAAAAATCACAATTTTACCATCATCTATATTGCATTATGTTTTATTTGTTAAATGTTTCCCAGTTACATTGTAACATAGTGCTGCTGCACTCAGGAGTTTTGCATTCCTTGCATTTAATACATACCTCTGAACTACACCACATGCTTCTCCTTGAAAACAAAAAAACATATAAAATTAGGGAAATAGGAAAAAACTCATGTAAGAGGTAATGCTTGCGCTCAGCTTTAGGAACTGAGGGTTTTAAGAGGCAAAGGGAAAAAGGGGTCACATTTCAGGCAGAATAGCCTGTGCCAAGGTCCAGAGGCAGAAAGAAGATGGGAAATCAAATATAAGGAAAAGAACCCAGAGGAAGACAACCAGGATGGTGAAAGGCTGCAAGGGGACACCTACCATAAGACGATGGGTTTGAAGAACTAGGAATAGCTTAATTCTCAAGTATGTGAACTTTTTTCTTTCATACAAAAGACAGATGAAACTTATTCTATTTGGCCCTATGGGACAGAATTAGGAAGGAGCAGTTGGTAGAAGTTCTAGTAAGGCAGATTTCTGACCCATGTTAAGAGACCTGCCCTAACAGAGCTATCCAAAAGTCAACTGGATTGCTCTTGAAGGTAAAAGGCTTCCCCCTCCTGGGAGTTCTGCAAGCAAACTAATCAAATTGAATAGCTGACCACTCTTTCAACCATGAGATGTTAGTTAACATTTATTGCTACTTAAAAGTTTTACCTGTTGATATGACTGCTTGTTTTATCTCCCTAACTACACTTTAAAAATTAATATTTATGATTAATTATTAAATAAATATTTATTAAGCACCTACCATGGAGCTGGCACTGTACCAGGTGCTGAGGAGTACAAGAAGAAAGGATGAAACAACCACAACTCACAATTAGCTTACATTCTCATGGGACTAAATCACAGATATATAATTCATTTAGCCCAACACTTATCTGTATAAAAATCCCCTACACAACAATCCAAATAGGTCATTAAGCCTTCCCTTGAATACCTCCAGAAAAGGGGATCACACTACCTCAAGAGGCAGATGCCACTGTTGGGTAGCTCTAATGGTTAGGAAATTTTTACTTATATAAATCCTAAATCTACTGTTCCATTACTTTCATCCACTGTTTCTAGTAGCAGAGCCAAGCAGAAAAAGTCTAATCCCACCTCCATATGACAGACTGTCCCTCTCTCAGGTTAACACTTCCTCCCCCAGCCCATCAATTCCTAGAACAGGGTGGGGAAATCTGTGGCTTTGAGACCACATGTGGCCCTCTAGGTCCTCCAGTGTGACCCTTTGACTAAATCCAAATGTCACAGAACAAATCTCCTTAATGAAGGGATTTGTTCTGTAAAACTTGGACTCAGTCAAAAGGCCAAACCCAAGGACCTAGAAGGCCACATGTGGCCTCGAGTGGTTCCCCACCCCTATATCTAGAATGAATCTTTGTATTGAATAATCTTAAAGCCTCTGATCTGATGATCCTCTAAACTCCCTAACAAGATTTCAATACCAAAAGGTATTTTTCATTCCCTTTGCATCATTTTTTCAGTCCCAACAAAGTGGTACACACAACTGGTATTCAATACATACTTAATGAAGCAACAATTAAATGACACAAAGCAAGCACTAAAAAATTAAAAACAAAACCAAAAAACAACAGATAAACAGGAAATCTTTCAGAGAAGCAAAAAATTAGATGACCAACAAATTTTTAGAATTCTAGCACGTTCTAGATTATGCCCAGAGGGTAATAAAAATCTATACAAATCTCTACCCATTAAAAGTTTCCTCTTCTTTTGTCAGTTTTAAATTTGCAAATATCTTAAAAACAACTGAACAAGCAGAATTCTGATTTTGCCTGTTCATCCTCACAGGAATTAATTTTAAAGCTTTCCTGTGACCAGTTAAATGCCGCAATTTTTTAACAAGCAGCCACTATAGTAGTTTCAAGATTCACTTTTGACCTTCAAAGTCCAAGGTGAAACATAAAATGACTACAACCATAAATTTAATTTGGCGGTAGAATTTATTGGCTTTTTATTATGAATATAATATGGAAAACAATGCAAAATTAAATAAAAATCAGTTGACAGAAAATTTCTATGCCATTTTTCCTGGTAGAAAATAAATTATATTCTAGTGTAATATTTAAATTATTTGATACCTATGGATTAAAATCTTTTGTATCTTTTTTAAAAAATTATCTCACTTCATTTATAGATTTATTACAAATAAAAGCCTTCTACAATTTTAAAAAAAAATATGCTGTTCCCCTGAATGTATATACATATGTATGAAAATAGAAATATATACATACATAGACATGTAATATATCTGTATATAGATCTATATATTATGGGTTCCCTCTACTACATATATATGCATGTATAGCTATATCCATGTCAATATGTATCTGTATGCAATATCTATATACACATATAATCACTGTTTTAAAGGTTCTATTTAAAAATCTATTTTTAAAAAAATAATGTATATTGAAGCAAAAACGAAGTACTTAACTAAAATATCTGATTTTCCCTTCTTTCTCGTTGAAAATGTTAGTTTCTTTAAGCATTCAATACGTGTTCCACTTTTCATTTGACCCTATATACCACAGCCTAAATTAGAAACAAAGACTGGGAAATTAGCTTGTTTATTCCACCTCAGTGTCAAACAAATGTACAGATGATATTCACTGCACGTGTGAACTGCTTTAGAACTGCCAATCATGCTTGTTTTGATATTCATAGTACTTAAGAGCTGTCAATCATGTCTGTTGTGATGAGGATACCAGTACATAAATAATATGTTTGAAAGCTAAATTCTTATTAAAATATCAATAAATGAACCTTAGTTTTTAAATTATGTATCTTTTTACTGATATTTTTGCAGTCTGCACAAAATAAAAACAAAAAAATTATACAAAAAATTAACTACTGAAAAGTTAAAAAAAATTTTTTTAATTGTTTGTAGTGCTGAATATTAAAAGCAACCCATTGGTGGTTTTTTTAAAAATTCAAACTAAAAGAAATAAAAATTGGTTTAATTATAAGGTTTTTGTGTTCTAGTAAAAACAGATGTTTTGCCTAAGTGAACGGCATTGATGATCAGGTCATCACTAATAAGGGCATTATCATGTTAGAATAGGAGAAACAAAAAGCAACACATTGAAGTATTTTAATTTTTAATATACCATGAGCCAAAAAATACTAGTTATTATATTAATACAACTCCCCAAAAAGGACTATGTAAGCACCTTTATTATTGCTCTTGTTTATTCTAAAATAACTTTCCATAAGTCAAAGGCTTACATCTAAACTGTTTACATAATTTACGAGAATATTCTAAACAAATTAACACATTCAAAACACTAAAACTATTCGTTTTTATTAATATTATTAATAGTAATAATTAATAAACTGTCAACAAAGCACTGTCAACCTCAGTAAAATAAAACTTATCTGGAAGTCAATTATATTATGACAAGAGATACCTCCAACAGATGTATCAAGAAACAAGCCCCCAAAAGGGAGAGAGTGTGAGGACAGAACACTTACTTTACAAAGTCTATAAGAATGGATTATACATTGAGTTTCAAGAGACTTTGTTAGTCATCTAGTTCAGCTCCCTCGCTGTACAGCTGACAGAGCCCAGAGACATTAAGTAGCTTGCCTAAGATCACAGAGGTAGTACTGAGTTGGGATTTGACTCAAGTCCTTTTACTCCCAAATTCATCACTTGTTCCAGTGCATCACATTTAGAAGCTCTTCTTCTTCACTCATAAGTTTTTCTATCTAGAGCTAGAAGGAACTTCAGAACATCTAGTCCAACATCCTCACTTTACAAGTGAAGAAACTAAAACCTATAAAGACTAAATGACTTGCTGAAGTAAGTGGCACAGTCAGGAGATTCAAGGCCCCAGGTCTCTGACTCTTAAATATAGCACACTTTCAAATGTTCCATACTACCTACGAATAGGCTTCCATTCAGGGACTACATATTATCATTTTATACACAATTCTATTATTTTTGACACAACTGGTTCTCTAGTTTCTAGAGCATTTTAGAAAAGGAAAAAGAGGGGACGCACTTTAGCTGATAGTGACTATATTCAGAAGGGACAAATGAGAAGGAGAGAAAAGTTTAAAAAAAAAAAAAGATGAAATAAGAAGCATAAGTAAAAAGTCACTCCCATTCAGTTCCACTTAAAATGGAACATATAATACTCTCTACTGTGATAACCCTTGAGTCCATGATTATGTTACAACACAATATAATGACTTTTGCTCAAAATGATGACTAAAACCATAAATCTTGGAAAAGGAATAATAAACAAGAAAGAAAAAGTTAAATTATTTTCAGAATAAGTCATATGATGCCTAATAATATCAATTCAATTCAATATACATTTGTTAATTATGTGCCCCTACTATGTAGAGACTTCTATGCTACATCTTTCAGGAAATAAAGCATAATATCTCTGCCCTCATGGAGTTGACAGAATAGTAAGAGGGAAAAGATACAATTATAATATAATTAGTAATACATGACAAATGTATTAAAAAGATATAAAAAATGTTATGTAAAGCCCAGTGGTCAATTATGAACTCTAGTAATTAGGAAAGGTTACTATGTACATGGTGTAAATAGGTAAGACTTCATGAAGGTGATAGTGCTATGAGAAATGATTATTGATTAATAATTAATTACTATGTTAGGACTAAGGTTTTTCCCCTTTTTTACTTCCTCATCCAGAAATCAACCAGTGTGGGAAATCTTAGACAAAGATTTATCCTGGTCAAGATCTAATCAGACAGTAAAAAAAATTTAAGTTTGGGATAATGGATACATTCCTGTTGACTCTGCTTGCTCAGATGAGTCTCCCTTGTGTCAGACAGGTTATATGGAAATTGAGAAGTCTCTTTGATCAAGATTTAGTTGACCCAAGTCATGTACCCCAAAACCCTCACTGTAATATAATAGTACAGTCTCTCATTGTAATATTCCTTTTCTCATTAACTGTTAACCAATCAGAGTTGATTGCCACCTCTCAGGAACACCCATTCTTTGAAGGGAGATAAACTGTGAGCTCATCATTATAAGGGGTATTTGGTCTAAGAGAGACTGCCACATTACCATCCTTTTATTAATAAACATGCTAGCCTTATTAGTAAAATAATTAAATTACCTGGAAACTATGTGTCTTAGAACCTTTTTAATTGTCACAGTGCTTCAGTTAGTTTTGCAAAAATATTATATTACAGGAATATTATATTATATTACAGGAGGCAAATACTTTTCTTGTATATGGTATATGAGTTCCTGGAAGACCAAAATTAGAATTATAACATTTTAAAATATCAGAAAAATAGAGAAATAAAGTTAGATACATCCTACCAGGCTGGAAACATTTCTCACCCTTTGTGAGGAAAGAAGAGCTCCCCTAGGGCCTGCTCAGGAATTCTATTCTGATTGGCCAGAATCATGTCTTTCCATCAATCACAAGGCAAGGGAATCCCCTTGGTATGTCTAGATAAAAAATTCATCCAAAATGGCATCACATACAACTCCTAAGTATGTGCCCTAGGTATCAAAGAAAACATACGTGTGTGTATATATTTTCATAGTAGTAAAAACTGGAAACTAAGGGGGTGCCCACCTATTGAGGAATGACTAAGCAAACTGGTATAGGAGCATAATTATTGTGCCATAAGAGATGATGAAATAGATGGTTTCAGAAGCATGAACTGATACAGAGGGAAGTGAGAACGAGGACAATTTATACAATGACAACAACATTAAAAGATTTTAGAACTCTGATCAAAGCCATCACAAATTATGATTCCATACTGCCAAAGATGACATACAAAGCTTGTTTTACAGAATTGTTTTCACATTGTTTCCTCCATTACACTGGGAACTCCTCAAAGGCAAAGATTGTCTTTTGCCTTTCTATCTCCATTGCTTAGCGCACTACTTGGCACAGAGCAAATGTTTAATAAATGCTTACTAATTGTTCATAAGTTTCTGCTTGCATATCCGGACCAAATTTTCTTCTGCTAACTTTATCCACTGTTTCTAGTTCTACCCTCTAAGCCATTTGTCACTCTATCTTCCCTTCTCACCAACTGCGAGTCTACTCTACATGCTGAAGACTATTCTCACACCCTTTTACTATCTCTGGGTTCCCATTGTAGCACTTAGACTGCCCATCTATTTCAATTTCTGATCCACTCCTCATTTTCAGTTCATAAATGTATTTAATAATGTCCTTTATATCATTTCTTGCATATAAGTTTTCACTAGCAGCACGATGCAGTCTACTGATGTTAAGTAATATTATTTCATTGGCTTTGGGGCTGTTCATTTATTTTGTCTGAGACAGTAGAGTTTTTTTTAAAAATTCTTTCCCCTCCAAATTTACTTATTTTCAATTTTCAACAATCACCTTCATAAGTTTTAAATTTTCTCCCCCTCTATCACCCTGCCCCAAGATAGCATACAATCTCACATGGGTTCTAATACATACATTCTTATTAAACACATTTTCACATTAGTCATGTTGCACAGAAAAATTAAAATGAATAAGAGAAACCATGAAAAAAACAAAACATAACAAAGGAGAAAATGGTCTCCTTCATTCTGCATTCCGACTCCATAGTTCTTTCTTTGGATGTGGATAGCATTTTGCATCATGAGTCTTTTGGAAATGTTTTATGTCCTTACATTGCTGTGAAGGACTAAGTCTATCAAAAACACTCCTCGCATACTGTGGCTGTTACTGTGTATAATGTTCTCCTGGTTCTGCTTGCTTCATTCACTCAGCATCAGTTCATATAAGTCTATTTAGGCATTTCTGAAGTCTGCCTGTTCATCATTTCTTGCAGCATAACAGTATTCCATTACATTCATAAACCACAACTTGCTCAGCCCTTCCTCAATTGATGGGCATTCCTCAATTTCCAGTTCTTGGCCATGTCAAAAAGAGCTGCTATAAATATTTTTGAACATGTGGGACCTTTTCCTATTGTAATGATCTCTTTGGGATATAGCCCTAGAAGTAGTATTGTTGGTTCAAAGGGTATGCACATTTTTGTAGCCCTTTGAGCATAATTGTTCTCCAGAATGGTTGGATCAGCTCACAGTTTCATCAACAGTGAATTAGTGTTCCAACTGAGCTACCAGAGTTTTAAACTCTGAAGCAGTAAGACCACTGACATTAAAATAATGGGCTCTTGTAGTTGTATGCAGTTGAATTGCAATTTCCCAGAAGAAAATCAGTAAAACCTATTATTCTTCCTGCTCAATTCAGAGCCCAGATTATGTGATCAGTATTTGCTTCACAAAGCAGTAAAAAATAGTAGAGAAAAAAGTTTGTTTTTTTCCTGTATTTTAAAATAATATTCTTTTAATATTAAAATATAGTAGCCAATATGCCACGATGAAACTGAAATGGCAGTTAAAATGAAATAGGGAAGAACCTGATCAAGGCACAGAGAACAATTCCATTTTAAAGATGACATAATTTTGGAATCATTTGGGGATTGATTCTGAAACTATTCAAAATTATTATTAGAATTACTATTTAGAAAATTATTAGAATTACTATTAGAAAATTATAATCATCTTAATATCTGATACTAAAATACTGCTTTTAGGATTACAAAGCATTTTATATACATTATCTAGATTTTTAAAAACAATTCTAGGTAGGAACTAGAGGTATCATTATCTCCATTTGGCCTCAACCAGCTTAAGAGGGATAAACCAACTATAGTATGGCTGGTAGTTGGTTCATTGGTTGGTTGTTGCCCTTGGCTCTCGAAGAGGACCAAAATGACATCACCATGATAAAGTGAAATTTCATGTGTCCAACTGTGACTGATCAGACCAATATGAGCTCGAAATGTTCTACCACAGGTTGGATACAGATAGTCCGTAATGAGTTTTTGGGATGGATACTCTAACTTTGCACATCCTATATTTACTTTGTGCTGTCTCAATTCTGCTTTGCTCATAAAGCACGGCACCCTTTCTGGTGTGGGTACACCATGCTGAGTGGTCCTTTGCCAGTGTCTTCCATGTTGCACAGTCAAATCCAAAGCTCCTGAAAGAGACCTTGAGAGTGTCTAGTATTGCTTCTTCTGACCACCATGTGAGTTCTCCATAAAATAGACTTTTTGGCAAGTGTACATTTTGTATTCAAACAACATCAGTGTTGCACTCTCTGAAGCGTAGTTTGAATGCTTGGCAGTTCGAGCAAGGACTTCATTGTCTGGTACCTTATCCTGCCAGGTGATCCTCACAATCTTCCTAAGACAGTTCAAATGGAAGTGATTCAGTTTCCTGGCATGGCACTGGTAGACTGTCCATGTTTCATAGGCATATAACAATGAGGTCAGCACAACGGCTCTGCAGACCTTCAGTTTGGTAGTCAAGTCTAGTACCTCTTCTCTCCCAAACTTTTCTGTGGAGCCTTCCAAACACTGAGCTAGTTCTGGCAATGTGTGCATCAACCTCATTGTCAATGTATACATCCCTGGAAAGTACACTACCAAGGTAAGTGAACTTATCCAGAGCTTTCAAAACTTCTCCATCTGTTGTAACTGATGGTTCCACATATGGATGGTGTGGTGGTGGCTGATGAAGCACTTGTGTTTTCTTGGTGTTAATTATTAGGCCAAAATTAGCACAGGCAACAGAGAATTGATCCATACTTTGGTGCATACCAAGTTCAGAGGCTGCATTGAGTGCACAATCATCCACAAACAGAAAATCATGCGCCAACACCCTCTCCACTTTGGTCTTGGCTTGTAGCCTTTTCAAATTGAAGAACTTACCATCAGTACAGTAGTTGCCCTTGATGCCTTGTTCATCTTCATTGAAAGCATTTGACAACATGGCTGAAAACATCACGCTAAAAAGCATGGGAGCAAGCATACAACCCTGTTTCACTCCACTGGTGACTAGAAAGGCATCAGAGCACTGTCCACTACTCAGAATCTGGGCAAACATGCCATCATGAAGTTGATATACAACACAGATGAATTTCTCCAGGCAACCAAATTTTGACATAATTTTTCATAAGCCCTCATGACTAACAGTGACAAAGGCCTTGGTCAGATCTACAAACGTTGTATACAGACCTCTGTTCTGCTCCTGGCATTTCTTCTGCAGTTGTCAGGCAGCAAACACCATTATCGACTGTTCCTTGCCCCTTTCTGAAGTCACACTGGCTCTCAGGTAGATGACCATCTTCCAGGTGAAGGATCAGTCTATTAAGGAGGACTCTAGCAAGAATTTTGCCAGCAAGGACTAAGAGAGAGACCCTGCTGTGATTGTCACATTCCCTTTACCTTTAGAGAGATGGACAATGGAGGCATCCTTGAACTCCTGGGGGATAACATCCTTTTGCCATATAATCTATATAAGCTTTTGTATGAGTAATGATCCCCCTACCTTGTAAATCTCAGCTGGAATAGAATCAACACCAGGTGCTTTGCCACATGAAAGGAGCCTAATGGCCCTCAGACCTCTTCTTCAGTTGGAAGTTCAGTTAAGGAGGGATTTACTTCAACCTGAGGTAAATGGTCAATGTACTCAGTACCGATTGATGATGGTCTGTTGAGAACACTATGGAAGTGTTCAGTCCATCCCTCTAGGATCATAACCTTATCACTAATCAATGTGGCTCCATCAGCACTGAGTAGCTGTGATACATCATGGGTTTCTGGTCCATAAATAGCTTTCAGGGAATCATAAAAACACTTTGGATTGTCACTATTAGCATAAAACTGAATTTCATCTGCCTCCTTACTGAGCCAGGAATTCTGCATCTCTCTAAGTTTTGCTTGTACTTTGCTTTTGATGGCATTAAATGTTGCCTTCTTAGAGGTGGATGAATTATCCTGCTGGTATATCCTGTGGAGTCCTTGTTTTTCATTTAGTAGCTTCTGAATTTCCTCATTATTTTTATCAAACCAGTCTTGGTGTTTGTGAGTGTTCTGACCCAGATGAACAAAGGCAGTGCTGTACACCAAATCTCTGAAAGCTGCCAACTCCTTTTCTGCTCCACTGCTGCCAATGGTGTGTTGGCTCAACTTTCCCTCCAAGTTAGCAACAAACTGTCCACATTCAGAGAACGCTCTACTTTGTTGACTGTAATTGTTCTGGTAGTCACTTTGCCTTGGGGGCACCACTTCTGATGAATGCGAATATTTAGGTGACAAAGGATAACTCTATGATCAGTCCAGCATTCTGCAGCACACATTGCCTTTGTCACTCTCACATCTTGTCTGTCTCCTCTCCTTATAATCATATAGTCTATTAGATACCGATGTTTGCTGTGAGGGTCCATCCATGAAGTTTTATTGCATTTAGGTAAATGGAAAACAGTATTGGTAACAAGGTCATGGGATGCACAAGTCTTGAGTAGTAAATGACCATTGCTGCTTCCAACTCCATTCCTCCTTAGGACTCCCTGCAAGTCACCCAGAATTATAAGCTTGTTCTCTTTGGGCACAATGATGATTGTCATGGTGGGAGCATAGGCAGTGATGATGGTAGCATGGTGTTTTTCTGCGAGTGGCAATCGCATTGTCATGAGTTTGTCATTCACTCCTTTTGGCAGGCATACCAGCTTGCTGATTAGATTAGTTTTGATTGCAAAACTCACGAGAGCTTCATGGTGCTCCTCTTCACTGAGCCCACTCCAGAAAAACAACTATAGTATATGAATATGAATACAATGGAATATCATTACATCAGAAGAAATAAAGATTATGAAGAATTCAGAGAAACTTGGAGAGACTTGCAAGAATGAAAATATAAACTCTTTGAGGGCAAAGACCCTTCATTTCTGTCTTTGTATTTACAATGCCATGGACACACTAGGCCCTTAATAACGACTACTAAAATGAAGAGAACTGAACTGATATTGAATGAAGTAAGCAGAAAGTAAGCAGAATATGTATGAAAACAAAGTAAAGGAAAACAACAATAACATATATCCAAACTCAGTTGGAAGTACTAGCTAATCTCAATTGCACAGAATTGATGAGGCCTCCTCTCAGGAAACAGGTAAGGATTAAAGCAGAGAAAAGAACTTATTACGTCAACCATGATTAGTGTGTTGGTTGGTTTTGTTTAACTAGATTTTTTTGTCTAGAAAAGGCTCTACTGGAGAAAAGTATTGGGAAGGACTAAAAATCTTTTTTAAAAAACATCAGTACAGCATTTTAGAAAAAAACACCATCACTTAATTATATTTAATCATGTTATTACTTACTCTCCATCTGATTCTGGTCTTTTGCATACGCAATGAAACTTGCCACCAAAATCTATATAAAGGTCATCTTCCACAACATGGAAGATTTGTCCAAAGACGATTTTATCTTTGGCAGGTCCCATCTGAATTAGAGGAGAATGTCTCAGCAGAGATGCAAAGGATTTCACATCCTTTGGAGAGTCCTATATAAGGAAAGAAACATATTTATATATCTTTATACCTCTCTCTATACATACATATGAACACAATTAAAATAGATCAGTGCAATAACTTCATTAAATAAGTCTGAGTAATAATATAAATTCAAAGTACTGCCAAAGTGATAGAACCAAGAAAGTTAATTTGATAAATGTTTCTATATTTTGTGGCAGGCAAATCAAAGAAAATACATTAAAGCCTGATTTTTCAAAAGGAAAATTTACACTTTATGCTCAAAGCTTCCAGCTTAGATTATGTCTGTAGACCAATCAAGGTTATGGTGCTCTAAGTTCATAGAGAAATGAGTTTTATCTCCATGTATGTTACCATATTAGGAATGTCAAAAAAAAAACTGCACCTGACACTTTGACTTTTAAAGTAAATATGAGTATTGTTTATACTTGAAAAAATTAAAGCAACTAAACAGTCGTATTCTAAGCTACTAACTAGGCAATGAGTCAAAATTAATCAATAGTTTCAATTTCAATAAACATTTATTAAACATCAAATACATGAAACAAACTACCCCTTGGCATTGAACATACAAAGATAAAAAGATAAAAATGAAAAGATTTTCTCCTGAAAAATGTTTATATTCTACTAGAGAGATACACCATGTACACAAAGAATCAAATACAAAGTATAAACAAGCTCAAAGTAATTTCAAGAGGGAGATGGGCCAATAATTAGAACAATCAGGAAAGGCCTCCTGTAGAGAGTGGGTGGCACATGTATTGAGGTTCAAGCCAGGGATGATAAAAGATAGAGATGGGGACAGAGTGTGTTCCAAACACTGAGAAGCACTCCTGCAAAGGCACAGAAGTGGCAAAGGAAATGTTATGCACACAGAACAGCCAGCAGGCCAGGGTAATGGGAAAGAGAATGCAGCAAGAGGAGGAATTAGGTATGTACAACTTAGATTGACTTCAGCTAGAGTCCAGATGATAATGCCTGGTCACCATCAACTGCAGCCCAAAGAACAAGTCAGTCAGTTACCTTCTCCCACCTTTGGACACACCTCTGTTCAGTGACAGCACTCAACCATAAGACATGCAGCAGCGATCAAAATATACCTGCGGTTTGCCAAGGGCAGAGTATATTGGGAACATTAGCTCTCTTATTCTGCATACCAAGCTTCTATTAATGAAGCCAAGGATCATATTACTTTTTTTCTGTTTAACTGTCATCTTGACTCATTTTGAGCTTGCAGTCTACTAAAGCCCACAGATCTTTTTGATATAAACTATTGCTTAGCCAGGCCTCCCTCAATCCTAAACTTATATACTTGCATTTTAACAAATGTAATAGTCAATAGCTAATAACTAAAATGGTAGCACAGTGAATAGAGCACCAGGTTTGGAATCAGGAAGACATGAGTTCAAATGTGACCTCAAATAAACACGAGATGTGTGACTCCAGCTAATTCACTTCATGTTGGTTACCTCAGTTCTTTATCTGTAAAATGAACTGGAAAAGGAAATAGCAAACCACTCCAGTATCTTTGCCAATAAAACTTCAAATGGGGTTACAAAGTGTCAGGCATGACCGAAAAATATTGAACAACAAAATAAATGCTTAGCAAATTATGTTATATTCCTCAACATTTCTTTGACTTACCTAGTCAAGTAACACTTTAAAAATTCATTCATTTGTCCATTTATGAATAAGCATTTTATTAAGAACCTACTGCATTTCAAACAGAGGTAGCTAGGTAGCTCAGCATATAAGAGTGCTGGGCCTGGAGTCCGGAAGACCTGAGTCCAAATCTGGCCTCTGACACTTAAATCATTTAACCTTTGTCTAGCTTAATGAATTGAAAAAGGAAACAGCACACCATTCCAACATCTTTGCCGAGAAAACCCTAAATGGGGTCACTAAGAGTTGGATACAACTGAACACCAACAGTATTTCAAACACTATGTTAAGTACCTAAGATACTGAAACAAAAAAGGAAATTGGCCCTGTCCTCAAGGAACTTATATTCTATTAGAGAAAATAATATTTATCATATAAATAGATATAAAACGCACACATACACAAACACACACACACACACACACACACACAGTAACTTCATGGAGTAAGGATAAGAGCACATTAGCACTGAGAGAATTAGGAAAAATTCCACCATACAAGATAGCCCTTTAGTTAAGTTTTTAAAGGTGCTAGATTACAAGTAAAATGGTAACATAAAAGGATGGAAAGGAGCCCAATTCTCCTACATATACTCTAACAAAGATCTAAAAAGGACAATTTAAAGGATGATCAATGTATCTAAGGAAAAACTATTATAATAAGTATCTTCATGCAACCCAGGATTGCAAAAAAAAAAAAAAAAATCCCTTGGAAGCCTGTGGGCAACTAGAGAGGAATCCTGCCATGGAAGTTATTAAACAGATTGGAAACCTTTACAAGGAAGCCCCAGAGGCAACTAAAACCTGCAGTTCTATTAAGTGCCTACTACGTCAGTCATTGTGTTATGGATGGATATGTGGGTGAGAGAGAGCAAACGGTCAAAAATGACACCTAGATTGTGGGCCTAGATGACAAGAAAGTTCTAGGGAAGTTTGGAAGAGGGAAAGGTTTGGGAGGGAAAGATAGTGAATTAGAATGACTAAGGGAAGGATATTTTTGGGTTTGAGGAAACCTAAAGAGGTGAGAATGAGGCAGCAAAGAGGGGAAGATTAAAAAAGCACTGGCAAAGTGGTTTAACTAATTATAGGAGCAAGATCCCAGAGGAGGCAGGAAAAATGAGTATTTTCTTCTGTGTGTTTTGAAGGAAATACAGAGAGAGTCATGATGGCAGGAAGTTTTGAATAATGAAGAAAGAAATGCTAAGAGATCATATTTGATGGGCTCAATCTTTTCAATGAAATAAGATGCTAAGTAACCTGCTGTATTTGATGACTTCATGTCACATTATTTTATTAGCAACTTTTATTTTTATATTCCCTTTTCCTCCAACATCTCCCCTCTCTCTCCCATAGAGAAAGCCATTCTTTATAACAAAGGAAACAGATCAGCAAAACAAACCAACATTAATCAAGTCCAATAGTATATGCAATGTTCCAACCATAATTCCTTTCCTCTACAGAAAAAGAAAGCATGTTCTCAAATTACACAAAATAGTTTTGAAGTTGCTGTTGTACTTCTTTTCACTTACACTCTTGTAGTCGCTGTGCACTCTACACTGTTTTCCGGGTTCTAACATTATTTTTTGCATTTAATATGCATTTTGCACTTGTGATCCTAAGATTTCCCATGTATACATTATTTTTAACCATTCTGAGGTAAACAGGGCAGGACAGGGAGGGTGGTTATAAATATGCTAAACCTCAACAAGGTTGTAGGGGTAGTTGGTGATTGTTAGCAGCTCACAGGGGCTCAAGGCACAGTAGCAGAAGTGATGGATGATCTGGTACCACAGAAAGTCATCCAATATGGCAGCTTTGTCATGGGGCCACAGGTTACAAACATCAGTCTAGATTTTCACAGGAAATAAACTATTAAATGCTCACAACTCTGGCGTTATCCTTGAATCTTCTCTTCCCCAATACCGTATTATAAGTTGCCCAATTCTGCTGATTCTACCTAAAAACAAATCTCTCATCCCTCCTTTCTTTCTACCTTTTACTCCAAAACTTCCATAGTGTAGCTTCCTAATTGGTCTCCTTTTCCGCATAGCTGTCAAACTGATATGCCACTTCCCTATTCAAATACACCATCAGTGGCTTTCCATTGCCTCTAGGATAAAATGCAAGATCCCCAGGCTAATATCCTTCAAAGTAACTCCCACATACTTTCCCAGTCCTATTTCATAATATTGTCTTTCAGGAACTCTCCATTCCAGTTAAACTGGCCTACAACCTGCTCCCCATATACAACAAAGCAATTTCTGGTTTCTGTATCTTTACGTGGATGATTTCCTTGTCTAGAATGTACTCCTTCCTTATCATCTACTTCACACAATTCCTGGTTTTCCTCAAAGTACATCGGAGATACCACCTTCTACAGTAAGGCTTTTCATATTCCATAAGTTTTTAGTGCTTTTTTCCTTTTTTGAATTCATATAAATAAATGTATCATGTAGATAAATACTTACGGGTGTATTTTGTATCTTCTCACCTGAAAATCCTTGAGGGTGGACTTCCATTTTTGTCTTTGTATCACTTTTATCTAACCTAGCACCTCATATGTTGTAAGTGCTTAAGAAATAAATGTTTGTTAAATGGGAATTTTTACTGTAGAAACTAATAAATGTTTGTTGAATTGAATCAGAATTATTACTTTAAAAACTAAACATAATTTATTTAAGACGATACTAAAAACCTTATCCTAGTATCTTTCTGGATATTTAAAAACCTATAATTCAACAAGTCTATAATTCATGATAAAATGGTTAATTTATCAGTTTTTAAATTACTAATTCATAGATTTAGAAACAGAAAGGTTACTAGTTTATAGACAGAAACTGATGACCGTGGAGTTTAAGTAACTTGTCGAGATGTAGTAAAAAGGCAGAAATATAAAAATGTGCATATATGAGTGTGTGCACACATATGTGTATATTCTAGCTTAGTCAGTCTGTATACTGCCAATGTTACAAAAATTAATGTTTCTCCCTAAAAATTTAAGGGTCTAGAAGAAGACCATTTTAAAGATTTTGTCTAGAAAAGGGCAATTCTCCAAAGGATAAGCTTAACTCACTATATTGTTTCTTCAGATGCATTTCTTCAGAAACAATATCAAAGTTTACGATGGGTACCATGGCTAGTATACTATGTAATAATATCAAAGAAATACTCACTGATCATTTAAAAAGTAAATGGAATATGATCAATTATTATCTGTATGGAATAATATGATTATTGCTGTGCCTACAGGTGGCACAGTGGAGAAAGCACCAGGACTAGAGTCAGAAAGGCTCATCTTCTGAGTTCACATCTGGTCTCAGACAACACTTAAGCCTGTTTGCCTCAGTTTCCTCATCTGTAAAATGAACTAGACAAAGAAATGGCAAACCACATTAGGAATTTTGTGAAGAAAATCCCAAATGGGATCACAAAGTGTTGGACATGACTAAAACGACTGAACAAAATAATAAACTCAGCATGGTATGAAGGAAAGAATATTAGACTGAATGGCTAGACACCTGGGTTCTATCAATCACTCAATCTACAAGCCTTTATTAAGAGCCTACTATGTACCAGGTACTGGTGCTAAATGCCAGAAATACAAAATTGTCCAGAAGAAACAAAAAGTCCTTGTCCACATGGAGCTTATATGGTAACAGGAGAAACAAGTGTATACATAAATCATACACCCAAGATAAAAACAGAAAGATGGAAGGGTGCTTTAGAGGGGAAGGCAGTAGCAGGGAGAAACCTCAGGAAAGATCTCCTGGGGGAAGTGGTGCTTAAACTGAATCTTAAAGTCAGAGATTCTAAGAGGTAGAGGCAAGGAGGGAGAGCATTGTAGACATGAGGGATAGTTGGTGCCAAGGCATGGAGATGGAAGATGGAGTATCAAGGGCGAGGAACAGCAAGAAGTTTATTATGACTGGATTATAAAATGCATGGAATGGGAATAATTTGTTAAAAGATTAGAAAGACAGCAAGAGATCAGGTGGTGAAGAGCTATAAATGCCAAAAAGAGTTTGTATTTGATGACAGAGGTAAAAGGGAGTCATTGAAGCTTAGTAAGTAAAAGGATGACATGATTGGAGCTATCATCTAGATAGAAAAATCACTCTGGTAGCTCTGCAGAGGCTGCATTTGAGAGGGAAAAGATGTAAAGCAACAAGTCTAATCAGAAGACTATTGCAATAGTGGCCCAAGTAAAAGGGGATGAGATCCTGAACTAGGATTATGGCCATGTGAATGGAGAGAACTACTGTGCAGGAGGGGGCAGCTGCTGGCAGTCATCTTAAGTTTCAGATACTAAGCTATCTTGTAGCCAGGTGGAGTAGTAGATAGACTACTGGGCCTGGAGTCAGGAAGACTTGAGTTCAAATTAGACTCACTTACTATTGTATGACCTTGGGCAAACTACTTAATCTTGATTTGCCTCAGTTTTCTCAACTATAAAACAGGAATAATAATAGAACCTCCCTCCCAGGGTTGTGGTAAGGATCAAATGAGATAATATTTATCTCCAAATATTTATCACCAAAGTAGGTTCTATATAAATGCTAGCTCGTAGGATGAACCAGGTGATGATGTAAATTACTGACCCTGTACAAGCAAGGGGGCTATAAAAGAGTAGGTTTTCTTAATATGCAAGAATATAGAGTCAAACATGTGGTCAAGGATATATACTGATAGTTCTACTTCTTGCTCAGTTGAACTGAATGCCAAGACCTCACTGAGTTTGTATGTTTGTTTGCTTGTTTTAATCCATGGAGACTATATTTATATGGTAGCAAAAAGGAGTGGAAAATACACCCAGTCTGAGGAGATGGGAAACAGTCTCAGTAGAGACTTTTTAAAACTAGGGTCACAGGGATGTCACCAATAAAAGGCCTTCTGTTAAAAAAAAAAAAAGAAATCTTTATGCATTATCTATCTAGGTTACAGAGGCTCTTGTATATCAGCATCTCTCAAATTCTAGAGCCTTAGATTTCTTTCTTGAAGTTATTTTTTTTTACTTTGTCATTTCATATATATCTTGACATGTTTTTCCTGAAACACTTCCCTCATCACTTCTCATAGGATACTAGTAAACTACTCCACAATCATATGCCATAGCTTGTTCAGCCATTCCATACTGATAAGCATACCCTCAATTTCCAATTCTTTGTCACCACAAAAGGAACTGTTATAAATATTTGTGTACATATAATCCCTTTTCCTTTAATCTCTTTGAGGGTATAGACTAACAGTGTTATTACTAGATCAAAGGGCATGCACAGTTTTACAGCCCTTTGGGCATAGTTATAATTGTTCTCTGGAATGGTCAGACCAGTTTACTATTCCATCAACAATACCACTTTTCCCTCATTGCCTCTGGCATTTGTCATTTCTAACAGGTGTGAGGTGGTACCTCAGAACTGTCGACAGTGTTTTCCAGTCGACAGTGATTCAGAGCATTTTTTTTCATATGAATATAGATAGCTTCGATGCCTTTTCTTGAAATCCTACCCATACCTAAGTCTAAAAATTTCCCAGAGACTAATCCTCCCTCCACAGTTAATGTGACTAGGATAGACCTGACCACAATCTACCACAGGGACATATGCAGGAGATGTTGTAGAGAAACAAATTACAATATCAAACAACTGACCAGCTATGTGAAGTGAGTGAGAAAGAGGAATCAAGGCTGAAAATCTAGTTGCCTGGAAGAAAGGTGGTATTGACAACAGTAATTGGGAAAGTTGGAAGAGTAGGCAATTTGATGGGAGGAGAAATGATGGTTTCTGTTTTGGATATGTGCCAGTGGGATACACAGTGAGACTGGGGCTGGAAATATAAATCTGGGGATTATCTTCATAGAGATGATAGTTGAACTCCTGGGAGCAGATGAGATCACCAACTGAGAGTATAGAGAAAAAAGAGAAGGAAGGCCTAAATCAAACCTTTAGAAGACAATCACAGCTGGTAGGCATGGCATGGATGAAGATTCAGCAAAGAAGACTGAAGTGTAAGACATAGAGGAAGAGAAGGAAGACAGAGCAGAGCCATGAAAACTCAGAGAAGGGTACCCAGAAGGAAGTAGTAAACTGTTAAGTGCTTTAGAGAGATTAAGAAGGATGAGGATTGAGAAAAAGCAATTAGATTTTGAAAAGAGATTATCAGTAATTTTGAAGAGAGCCATTTTAATTGAATGATGATGTCAAAAGTCAGACAACAGAGATTTTAGAAGAAAATAAGAAGAAAAATGGATGTACTAAGTGTGGACAGCTTTGGGAAGAAGAGCTATAGTATGATATAGGCACTGGAGAATCTCTGGAGGAGATCTGGAGGGAAAGGAAAGGAAAAGCTCTGCTACGTGGCAGATACTTGCTAAGGGCTTTACAAACATCTTGGGCCAACTAGGTAGCACAGTGCCTAGAGAACCAGCCCTGGAGTCAGGTCTAAGAAACTCACACTGGCTAGCTGTGTAACCTTGGGCAAGCCACTTAACTCCAACTGCCTTGCATTCCCCCCTTCAAAAAAAAACATCTTCTCTGATCCTCATAACAACTCTGCAAGATGGATGCTATTGTCATCCCCATTTCACAGTAAGGAACCTGAAGGACAGGTCAAATGACCTGTTAATCACTCAGCTAGCAAGTATCTGGGGCTAGAGTTGAACTCAAATCTTCCCAACTCCAGGCCCATCATTCTACTCACTGTGCCACCTAACTGCCTAAGCAGGGCTATTTGGGCATGTTTGTAGAAGGTAGTAAAGTGACCAACAGACAGATTGAAAATTAGAGTGGGGACATGGAGGAGGGAATCTGTTGGAGAAGAGGAGAGAGGATGAGCTCAAGGACACATATAGAAGTGTTAGCACTGGCAGGCAGAGGAATCACCTCATAATGACAGGCCCATAACTATCTTATAGACAAATTTTACCCCAAATGTGAAGTAATGAAGGAGGATAATATGGGAGAAGATGTCAGAGGGATATAAGATGAAGAGGAGACAAGAGGCAACTCTTGGTGAATGGCCTATATATGGCCTATATACATATATATATATATATATATATATATATATATATATATATATTTGAAACAAGTATTTAAGAGGGAAAGAGCAGTCATCATGGAAGCCTTACAAAGGTTCAGAACATTTGCTGTGGTGAGATAGGGAATCAAATGGGGAGGAAAAGTATAATTGCCGTGCTGCAGAAAGGACCTAGTCGAGATAAATTAGTATAAATTTGTTCTAGCCTTAGATCTACCAAGTGCTAAGTCACATAAACTTGGGAAAGTTGTTTGACCTATCAAGGTCTCAATATTCTTGTAAAATAAAATGTGTTAACGTTTGAAGTCTCATCTGCAAGGAGCATTCTATTCTAGCTTACTCTTTGTTCAATAACTCTCTCTCTCTCACACACACACACACACACGAACACATACAACACACACGCAACCATTTTGGTTTCTTAGAAATTTAGAACTTCTGATGTCAAATAATAAAATAGCATTCCTACAACCTGACATACATGCACAGTAAAACAGAAGTTATCAGATCCAAGGTGTAGCCAACTAGCAGCTTCACCAAAATACTATCTGTGGTAGTATTACTGACAAATTTGGTACCAACTTTTTCATAAACAGTTTAAGACAGTGAATCACATGATGTAGCAACCACCAACTACTGACAGTATGCCAGCCTTCTCTGCAATCTGTACCAGCATGAGAAGAATGATCAGCATTGGATTAGACAGTAAATACAACTCCCTGCTGTAAACATGGATTGTGGGAGTTGCCACATTCATTATTTTTAGAAGTGATCTGACAGGTAAATGAGGAGAGTTTGGCTTCTTTTCCCCTTAGTATTCAGAAAGAGTTCTTTCTGGTCATTGATTCCAAAAGAACTTAGTCTAATTGAGTGTATTTGATGCAAACATAAAGAAATGAAGGAGCAAGGGATTTCTCCTTAAGCAGAAAAATTCAAGTGTTAGACCACTCAGTGTATAGTGATGTCACTTCACCCAAGCTACAAAACATATCGATGTCTAACAAGTATTTCCTGCCACAAAAATCTGAAGTGGTAAAAAAAGGAAGGGGCATAGAGGGTGGTACAGGAGAATACAGAAAACAAACATCTTCTGATCTGTCACTTAATAAAGATTTGCTTCTTAGTTTCATTCAAGCAATCTGTAAACTCAATCATTAACTGACTACTATGTATAAGCTGTCACTTGCTAAACATTTATTAAGTACCACCTATGTCAAGCACCAGAGATACAAAGAAAGGCAAAGGACAGTCCTTAACCTATAGAATCCTCATAGTCTAATGGGGACCTAATGTAACTACGTCTTTGGTAAAGTCTCATAAAAGGTTTACTCAAAACAGCACAAACATAAATCCTGCATGTTATCACTATTAAGAATAGACCAAAATGATTACATAACACAGATATATCTATGCCCTTTCAAAAAGCATAGGGGAAAAAAAAGAACCCACAATATTCTCTTGATTGTTTGGATACTATTCTATTTACATCACTGTCAGTCATGTATACTGTCTTCCTGGTTCTGCTTATTTAATTTTGCATCAGTTCATATATTATGTATGTTGTTCTTCTAGGTATTCAACATATCCATTGTTTTTTACAGCATAGTAATATTATATTACATTAATATACCACAATTTATTTAATTACTCATCAATTAATGGATATCTAGTTTCTAATTCTTTGCAATTACAAAAAAAAAGTGCTGCTGTATAAATATTTTGCTATTTATGGACCTTTCTAGCGGTATATGACTAGCAGTGGAATCCCTGGGTTATAAAGGATGGATATTTTAGTCACTTGTTTTGCATCATTCCCAACTGTTTTCCAGAATGGTTGTATCAATTCATGGTTCTACCAATAATGCCTTAATGATATTATCTTTCCCCAATCCCTTCAACATTGACCAAACTTTTAGCTCCCATTCTTCTCAATTTACTGTGTGTCAGGTAAAAACTGAGGGTTATTTTATTCTGCATTGCTCCTATCATTAATGAATTTATATACATATATATGTATATATATTTATCTTTTGTATAATTGCTAATAGATTGCAATTTTGTTTTTGAGAACTGTTTGTTAATACCCATTGAGCATTTATCTACTGGGGAATGACTTTTTGTCTTACATATTTCTGTTACTTATCTACATATTTTTAATATCAAATCCTTATCAGAGGTACAAAAGATTTTTTCCCCAGTTGACCATTTACCTTCTTATTCTAGATATACTAGTTTTATTCATTTTGATCTGCTTCTATTGTTTTTAACACAAAGATCATACACTATGATCAGCCAGGATTTACACCAGGAATATAAGGCTGTTTCATTAGGAAAATTATAAACATAATTACCTACATTAATAATATAAACAACAAAAATCATATGATTATATCAACAGATTCAGAGAAAGCTTTTGACAAGATACATGTATTCTTTTTAAGCATTGGAAAGCACAGGAATAATTGGAGCTTTCATTAAGGTAATAAATAATGTTTATCTAAAATCAAGAGCCAGCATTATCTACAACGGGGATAAACCAGAAGCCTCTTCAGTAAGACCAGGGGTAAAGCAAGGATATAAATGCTAGCTAGCCATAGCAATAAGACAAGAAAAAGATAATGAAGGAATAAGCACAGCCAAAGAAGAAACAAAAGCATCATTCTTTGTAGATAATATGATGGATTACTTAGTAAATCCTACGAGCAACTAAAAAAATTGACTGAAACAATTAACAACTTCAGAAAAGTTGTAGTATATAAAATAAACCTACATAAATCACTGACATTTCTGTATAATGCCAATAAAATCCAGCAGGAAGAGATGAAAAAAGAAATTGCATTTAAAATATCTAAATAGCTGGTAGTCTACCTGCAAGACACACAAAGGAACTATATAAACACAATTACAAACATCTTTACACAAATACAGATTTAAATAATTGGATTGGAATGCCAACAATGTTGGTGGAGTTGTGAACTGATTCAACCATTCTGGAGAACAATTTGGAACCATGCCCAAAGAGCTATAAAACTGTATGTACTTGTTGACCCAGAAATACCACTTCTAGGTCTGCATCCCAAAGAAATCATAAAAATGTAGAAAGGACTCACATGTACAAAAATATTTATAGCAGCTCTTTTTGTGGTGGCCAAGAATTGGAAATTGAGGGGATTCCCATCAACTGAGGAATGCCTGAACAAGTTGTGGTATATGAACCTAATGGATGTTCCATAAGAAATGATGAGCAGGCAGATTTCAGAAAAACCTGGAAAGACTTGCATGAACTGATGCTGAGTGAAATGAGCAGAACCAGGAAAACATTATACACAGTAACAGCAATGCTGTGTGATGACCAACTTTGATAGACTTAGCTCTTCTCAGAAATGCAAGGATCTAAGACAATTCCAAAAGACTCACGATGGAAAATGCTATCCATATCCAGAGAACGAACTATGAAGTCTGAATGAAGATGGAAGCATACTATTTTTCCTTTTTTTGTTGTTTTTTTCCTTTCTTGTGGTTTTTCCCTTTGGTTCTAATTCTTCTTTACAACATGACAAATGTGGAAGATATATTTAATATGATTGTACATATATGGCCTATATCAGATTTCATGCTCACTTGGGAAGAGGGTAGAGGGTAGGAGGAGGGGAGAAAATTTAAAACTCAAAATCTTATAAAAGTGAATGTTGAAAACTAAAAATAAAAATTTTTTAAAATTGGAGAAATATTGCTGATGAGTAGGCAGTCAATAGAATAAAAATGATACTACCCAAATAAATTTACTTATTCAGTCACATCCCATACCAAACTACCAAAGGATTACTTTTAGAGGGCTAGAAAAAGTAATAACAAATTCATCTGGAGGAACAAAAAGACAAAAGAATATCAAAGGGAATGGAAAAAGTGGGAAGGAAGAGGTCCTGACAGTATCAAATTTCAAACTATATTATAAAGGGAGATTGGCAAAGGTTTCTTGCAGAAAGTAGGATTTTAGCTGGGATGTGAAAGAAGCTAGATGGAGATGAGAAGGAGAAAATCATAGGAATGAGGGATTGCCAGTGAAAACGTTCAAGGTCAGGAGATAAAATGTGTAAGAAATAGCAAGAGTCATTTGCAGAATGTAGCAGATCATGTTGGTGTGTGGGTGGGTTTCAGTGTATTATGTTTTGATTTGTTATATGATTTCTTCCATTTATTTTAGTTCGACTACATAGCATGAATATAGTGAAAATGTGCTCAATAGGAAAGTATATGTAGAACCTAAACAGAATTGTATGCTGTCATGGGGAGGGAGGGGGGTATTGGGGGAAGGGTGGGAGGGATAAAATCTTAACTTTAAGGAAATGATTGTAAAACATTAAAAAAAATTAAAATTAAAAATGATGTAAAAAAATAAAAAAAAAGAAATAGCAAGAGGAGAGGAGAAGGGCACAAAATGTAAGATTAAGAAACTAAAATTCTTCCTATCCTCCTATTCTTCTCTTAGTTTCCCTAATCCCCTTGATTCCTAAGATATTCTGTCCAAGACTATCCCGGAAGAAGTCAGGAGACACTTAATATTTTCCCAATCAGCCCTTCATGGTATATAAAAACATATCTTTTGTATAGAGCTTTGGGCTAGATCAGCAAAAGTAAAATACTCTACACTGCAGAGAAGGAAGCTGGGGCATAACTGACTAGGTCTTTCATTTAAGAGCTTACTTTTTACCTGATCCTACAAACCCTTCAATGAACATCTCTAGACTTCTAAGTCTTTCATGTAGGCTGCTTCCAGTGCCTTGGCTGGTACACCAGGATAACACACAAATTCATACAAGGAAGAGGTATCAGAGCAGAACTTTGAACCCAGTTCCTCTGACTACAAATGGAGTGTTCTTTTTATTTTATTCGGCTGCCTCAGAATGGAAAGAAAATGAATGACTGCCTGTGTGGTGCTAAGTTTAAAATCAGCTAATTTTACAGTTATTAAAACAATGGCTAAAATAGGGGGATGTATGCTTACCAATTTAGATGAAAGCATAAACATAAGAAGACATGGCTTAAGTCTATAACAGTTGCAAACTGGTATACTTAACTTCAGCTGGTGACTAGAAAAATTAGGAAATGTACAAAAGTAAAGATACTTACCTTGTCATGGTTTTTATAATAGTTTAAAGGAAACAAAACATCTGTTACAATGAGGAAACCAGAGTCCAGAAAACAATTCAACACAGCAAACACACTATGTCCTTGTCAAAGACATGTGGCAAACAAGAGTAATAACAGTGATCTATCCAAGGTCATTTGTAAAATATTAGGGATGAAAATGACAGAATATGACCAGTTCCAGGTCACAAAATTTGGAAGGCAACTAGAGCAAAATGAGGCACTAAAAGCTTGAAATGAGACCTAGCCAGATTAGATGACTCCAAGAGCATTTGTAGGTGAAACTTGAAGGCAACAAAGAGCTGAAATGGAAGAGATCTACTAGCATTTTGAGAGCAGCCTATTCTCTCTTAAGCAATGGACAAGAACTACAGTTCTTGGACTCCACCATCTCATACTATTTGGAGAAGTGGCAGTGGCACTTAAAATCATTAAATTAGAAAGGTATGTTATACCTGACCAGATAAAAAAAGAAGAAATCTGTATTAAAAGCAACACAATTTTGATTTTCAAGATAATTCAAAGAAAGGAAAATTCCAAAAGAATGGAAATACAGGCATGACATATAAGTTCCCAAAAAGCTCCATGCCATGCAAAATTATTCAATTAAAACCATACAATTTATGGAGGAAATGGGGTTACAGGAGTAATGCTCAGAAACTTAAACCAGTGACACATTTAAAAAAAGATTAGGAACCTAATAAAAACCATTAGCACAATTTTATATATGTCATATGATGAAGAAATACATAAATACTACAATAGTAGCCCAGTCCAGGTCTTTGCCCCAGGCTGTATGAGTAAGTTGGACAGGCTGCAATTTGGAATAGCCTAGGAGGCCATGGTGGAAGGAATTGAGGTTGGAGGTGGTCCAGAGGTTCTGACTAGCCAGCCTTTCTCCACTCACAGCTCCTACTATACTAGAAGATATAAAATAAATACAGCTATTAATCCTGACAAAGACCTTAAGTCTGCTTCCAGAAGTGGGTTTAGAAGTAGTTGGAGCTTTTGAATTATCATAGAAATAGGGAGCAATGTTAGAAAAGACATTTGCAATTATGATTAAAGAAAAATGTCCTGCACAGAGTCCACAGGGGAGAGGAATTTACTATACATGGTAGGCCCTCTGTCCTGATTACAACAAGCTCCATGATACTGCAGGGCTTCCCCAAGGAGATCCACTGTGACTCCAATGAGACTGGCATAACAATTCAAATAGGGAAGACTACATCAATGAAGTCTGCCAATACCCTAGACAATGATAAAAAATGAAAAGTCAGTTCAATGAGTTAGTCTACCAGTAAATATATAGCACTGTGAATAGAAAATTTGCTTGGCACCAAATTGAACAGGAATTGGACTGCATTTGGGAAATGATGAAAAATCCCGGACTATTCTCTAATATCAAAATCTAGCGTTTTAGCACTGATACTCTCTTGGTAATGGTATGTATGGCTGAAGTCATACAACACTGAAATTTCTGTAGACTCAAAATTGCTGATGAACAAAAAGGCAATTCACTGCTTATTGGAGAGAAATCATCTTGTATCTCCTTACACAAATACTAAGGAATTCAATAGGTAAAACAGAACATAAAATCCTATTACTATAAAACGTAACACTGAAGGATATGTTTATTTTTCTTCAGAATTATTTTTATTTCACTAATTATTGGTTTGCTTTTTAATCCATATTTGCAATGAGCAATTGTTTAAATTTATATTTTTCCCAATTACATGCAAAAATATTTGACATGTTTTTTTTTTAATTCTGAAGTCCAAATTCTCTCCTTTCCTCCTCTTCTCCCCTACTTGAAAAAGGCAAGCAATTTGACATAGATTATACATGTACAATCATGCAAAACATATTTCTATATAAGCCACGTTATAAAAGAAAATACAGACCAAAATAATTAAGAAGATAAGTAAGATAAAAATTGTTAAGAGCATGCTTTGATCAGCATTCAGATAACATCAGTTCTTTTTCTGGCAGTGGAAAGCATTTCTCATCATGAGTCCTTTGGAATTATCTTGGATCACTGTGTTACTGAGAACAGCTAAGTCTGAGGAGCCAAGATGGTGGAGTAGAAAGACTCACATATGCTAGCTCCGAATCCACAGCCCATAAATTTCCTGTAAAAAGAACTCCCCACAAATTCTGGAGCAGTGGAAGCCACGCAGCAATGGAGTGCAGATTTCCGTTCCAGAGAGCCCTGAAAAACCAGCACCAAAGGTTTGTCGCACACCGGACAGTGGAGCCCAGCCCTTCCCTGGCCACGCGGCCCTGAGAGGAGCTGATCTGAGCTGGCTTCAGGGAAGGAACCTCCGGCAGCCAAGAAGGTCCCTCCACCCACAGGTGCTACAGGTCAGTGAGAGACCTTATCTGGCTGGCCAAGAGGGGAGTGGGGTGTCTCCATAACTCAGGCCCCCTCGGGAAGCAGCAGCAGAGGCAGTGGTGGCCAGGGGCTCCTGGAGCAGGCAGGAGTTCCACTCCATTACCAAAGTTCTCTGTATAAACCCCCTGAGGGAACTGAGCCTGGGAGGCAGCCCTGCCCCTACCTGAGCACCAGAACTTAAGCTCACATTGAATAGCAGCCCCGCCTGCTGCTGAAAGCCCTGAGGCTGGGGAGCAGCATTTGAATCTCAGACCCCAAGCACTAGCTGGGTGGATCTAGGTGGCGGTGGAGAGGAATCTCAGAAGTCAAGTAACTGGCTGGGAAAATGCCCAGAAGAGGGAAAAAAATAAGACCATAGAAGGTTACTTTTTTGGGGAACAGATGTTTCCTCCTTTCCTTTCTGATGAGGAACAATGCTTACCATCAGGGAAAGACATAGAAGCTAAGGCCTCTGTATCCCAAACATCTGAAATAGATATCCAATAGGCTCAGGCCATGGGAGAGCTCAAAAAGGATTTTGAAAATCAAGTTAGACAGGTGGAGGAAAAAATGGGAAGAGAAATGAGAGAGATACAAGAAAAGCATAAAAAAACAGGTCAATACCTTATTAAAGGAGACCCAAAAAAATGCTGAAGAAAATAATACCTTGAAAAATAGGCTAACTCAATTGACAAAAGAGGTTCAAAAAGCCAATGAGGAGAAGAATGCTTTCAAAAGCAGAATGAGCCAAATGGAAAAAGAGGCTCAAAAGCTCACTGAAGAAAATAGTTCTCTCAAAATTAGAACGGAACAGATGGAGGCTAGTGACTTTATGAGAAACCAAGAAATCATAAAACAAAACCAAAAGAATGAAAAAATGGAAGATAATGTGAAATATCTCATTGGAAAAACAACTGACCTGGAAAATAGATCCAGGAGAGACAATTTAAAAATTATGGGACTACCTGAAAGTCATGATCAAAAAAAGAGCCTACACATCATCTTTCATGAAATTATCAAGGAAAACTGCCCTGATATTCTAGAACAAGAGGGCAAAATAAGTATTCAAGGAATCCATCGATAACGACCTGAAAGAGATCTAAAAAGAGAAACTCCTAGGAACATTGTGGTCAAATTCCAGAATTCCCAGGTCAAGGAGAAAATAGTGCGAGCAGCTAGAAAGAAAAAATTCCAGTATTGTGGGAATACAATCAGGATATAACACAAGATCTAGCAGCTTCTACATTAAGGGATCGAAAGGCATGGAATAGGATATTCCAGAAGTCAGAGGAACTAGGACTAAAACAAAGAATCACCTACCCAGCAACACTGAGTATAATACTTCAGGGGGAAAAATGGTCTTTCAATGAAACAGAGTACTTTCAAGCATTCTTGATGAAAAGACCAGAGCTGAAAAGAAAATTTGACCTTCAAACACAAGAATGAGAAGAAGCATGAAAAAGTAAACGGCAAAGAGAAGTCATAAGGGACTTACCAAAGGTGAACTGTTCACATTCCTACATGGAAAGGCAATATTTGTAACTCTTAAAACTTTTCAGTATCTGGGTAGTTGGTGGGACTACATACATACATACACACACATGTACACGTGTGTGTGCACATACACATACACACATGCACGCACAGACAGAGAGCACAGAGTGAATTGAATAGGATGGGATCATATCTTAAAAGAAATTAAGGTAAATGGTGAGAGAGAAATGTAGTGGGAGGAGAGAGGGTGAAATGGAATGGGGTAAATTATCTCTCATTCAAGAGGCAAGCAGGAGATTTTTTAGTGGAGGGAAAAAGAGAAGAGCTGAGAAAAAAACATGAAGTTTACTCTTATCACATTCGACTAAAGGAAGGAATAAGATGCACACTTATTTTGGTATGAAAACCTATCTTACAATACAGGAAAGTGGGGGAGAAGGAGATAAGCAGGGTGGGGGGGATGATGGAAGGGAGGCCAATGGGAGGAGGGAGCAATTTGAAGTCAACACTCGGGGAGGGACAGGATCAAAAGACAGAATAGAAACAATGGGGGGCAGGATAGGATGGAGGGAAATATAGTTAGTCTTACACAACATGACTATTATTGAAGTCATTTGCAAAACTACACAGATATGGCCTATATTGAATTGTCTGCCTTCCCAAAGGGAATGGGTGGGGAGGGAGGGATGGGGAGAATTTGGAACTCAAAGTTTTAGGAACAACTGTCAAGTATTGTTGTTGCTACTAGGAAATAAGAAACACAGTTAATGGGGAATAGAAAGTTATCTGGCCCTACAGGACAAAAGACAAGATGGGGACAAGAGAAGGGAGGGATGTTAGAAGAGAGGGCAGATTGGTGATAAGGGAAATTAGAATGCTCAGTGTATTGGGGTGGGCGGAGGGGAGAAATGGGGAGAAAATTTGGAACCCAAAATTTTGTGAAAATGAATGTAAAAAGTTAAATAAATAAATTTATATATTTAAAAAAAAAAAGGAACCTAAAAAGAAGCCTCTACCCATTCAGGAACAAAAGTTCTAGGACAGTCTTCATCTCCAGGGACGACTGTGGCTAGATTCAAAAGAAGCTCTGGAAACTTCCCTGGAACCTAGTTTCAGAAGACCTGCCTTTAAGTACCTCTCTGCTCCTACCTACTCACCAATCGATCAATAAACATTTATTAAGTACCTAAATATATATATATATTCTCCTGGTTCTGCTCACTTCACTTTGCATCAGTTCATATCAGTCTTCCTAGGTTTTTCTGAAACCATCCTTTGTGTTAGGCACTGTGAGAGATATAAATATAAATTACACAGTTCCTACCTTGACGAAGTTGACAACTGAGGGATATGTGTACACAAATAATTATAATACAAATTTGACTATAAGGACAAAAAAAGGAATGTAAGTGCTACAAAATCAATGGCATGTTCTCTTCAGCAGAATAAAAATTAAATCAGTAACTTATAAAGACACACTAGTATAAGCAAAATTATGAAAAGAGGTTTCAAAATAATGAACAACAAAGTTCACATAAATAATTATTGAACAGAACTATAAGGCCTATATTGAATTATGATTTTGAAAAAGCGTTTTTTTTTTCAAATGTGTTATTTTCAAGGTGCTTAGCACAGAGCCTGGCATGAGGTAGAAGCTTTAAAAACGCTAATGGCAGCTAGGTGGTGCCGCAGATAGATTAGTTTTGATCGCAAAACCCACATCAGCTTCATGGTGCTCCCCTTCACCACACCCACTCCAGAAAAAGGTGTATCCAGCTCCAATTTCAGTAAGCTGGCCTTTCACTTGCCAGCCTTGTTTGACTCAGGGCTATTTGGATACCATATGTGCTGAGTTCTCTTTCTACAAGATCCATTCTTCTTTTAGGGTCTAGTGGATTTTGTGCTGTCTATTAGTGTGTGCATGTTCCATGAGCCAATGATGAGTGGAATCATCTTTGCAGATGGTTTTGTACATTTTGTAGATTTTTTTGTCTTTCGACCCCATAGTGGGATAACCTGCCTGCTGCAGTAATCAGGCCAGGGTTGGGTAAGCAGA
The DNA here is from genome assembly GCA_023548195.1 of Bettongia penicillata ogilbyi. Taxonomy (NCBI): domain Eukaryota; kingdom Metazoa; phylum Chordata; class Mammalia; order Diprotodontia; family Potoroidae; genus Bettongia; species Bettongia penicillata. The sequence continues at coordinate 1,276,115 of JAJHZJ010000468.1, forward strand.
CAATGTTTAGGGCACCTTTTCTATCCTCCTTCTTCACACCAGAAGGTGAGCAGTGAGATCCTTAAAAGGCTGCTCAGACACTCAGGTGGCTGCTGAGTCCCACTGCTGCTTCCAGTGAGAAATGACCCTATGGCCTGGGCCACCTGCGTGCAGAGTTGTGACTACAGCTCCCAGTATATCCGCACCTGCTGCTTCATCACTTGCCTGTCGCCACAGGACTTTGAGGCGTAATAGTGAAATGCTATGGGTAATGTGATATCTTTTGATTCGTGCATAAATTGGATTTAAGTGAGGCAGAGCTGCACGAAGTCGTCAGCCTCACTCTCTCCTCCTCAGTTATCATAGTACAGTGGCAGGACAGAGTCAACACAGCTGGCAATGGTTCAGGATGCAGTGGATGACCTTGGCGTCTTCGGTGTCTAACCAAGCTCTAAGCACCCCACATTGCCTTCATGGTCGTTAGAACAAATTGTTCTCATCTGCCCATTCCACCAGAGGAAGTCTTCACATGCTTGGGGTAGACACCCACTAACTCACTAATGGGTTTGAGAACCCTTGGTTACCCTCAACTTGGTTTGGCCCATCTGCTGAAACGGTTTACTGGGGTGTGGCTGCTGCACATGCTGCAGCTTCTTGGAGTCACAGGTTCCATTAGGTGGAACAGGTGGACACCAAAGGTGGAAAGAGCCCTGAAAAGAGCTCAGCAGTTATCACACCAAAGGTACTTGTCCTCCTTGAACACACTCTACACCCTACCTCTATAGTTAATTCAGTAATTAATGCTGAACTCAATTAGTACCATGGATTAAAATGTCATGTTTTTAATGTCATATTAGTGGCAACATGTATTAATGTAACATTTGAAAGCTGTATATGGAGATTGAAGAATAGCACAGCAAGGACTAAGGAAGGTCAACATTTCTGAAAAAAATAAAGATTTAGCAAAATTGTGGTTAACTTTGTAGCTAGGTAAATTTAATTCATTTAAATGAAAAGGCTTTCCCACCAATATTGAAACATCTGATTTAAAAGGGAAGGTGTAATGTTTTGTAATAAAAGTTTAATTTTTTAAAAAGCCAATTTTTAATATGTTAGCAAAGAATACTAATCTATATAAATGGCCCTCTTAAAATCGTGGATTTGAGAGACAGTATTCTAGATATAAACATGAACTTATATGAAGGAAAATCAAAACAGTAAAATATTATTCTCGGTTTTATAATACTGAAACATTCTGTGGGATACCTCCATAATTCCAAATAACGCACTTTTAAAACACGAAGAAGAGACATGGCACCCTCTACTGGAAGAAAGAAGAAATTACTAAAGAATAGATCTATTTCTTTACTAGACTATCTCCACCTCCTGGTGATACAAAGTTACTGGTGACAGCACATTTCATTCAACACAGAATTCAGCCTTTTCCTTATATATAAACATAATACCGCCTATTTCTACTGCTTAAGATAAATGAACAACAAAGTTATGAGTACAGTAAAGTATATCACAAGATTGGCTTTTTGTATCCGTATCCTCCTTTCTATGAAGTAAGGATAAATTTGTTATTCAAAATTTCTGCAACTAAAATGGCTAGCTTTCTTTCATCAATATAAATGAACTGATAGCCCTTGCTAGAGAAAACATACATGAATATGCACACATACATTAGCTTCATTAGTAAGAATCTCCACATTTCCTGAAATTAGGATTCCTCAAAGTTAGGATTCTTGTGAAGATCTATTTTTCCCTGCCCCAATGAAGTCAGCCTTCATAAAAAAGAATGATAAGGAAAAGTTGTACATTCTTTAGAGTAAAGGTTCTTTTGTCCTTCAACAAGAAACCTGCCTCAAAATCACTTCCCTTGGGGGCACAGCCAAGATGGCAGACTAGAAAGACACACGCAGGGTCCTCCGCACAGTCCATAAAATACCTGCAGAGAGGGACCCTCAACAAATTTTGGAGCAGCAGAAGTGGAGGATAACAGAGTGGAGGAGATTTCCAGCCCAAAGTGACCTGAAAGGCCCACTGAAACGTAAGTTGCGCCAGACACAGAGCAGAGCACGGAGCCCAGCCCAGCCTTGGCCAAGTGGCAGTGGGAGGAGGACAGCTCAGGGGCGGAATCTCCAGTTGCAGTGGCAGGGCTCAGATCCCTCGGCCCACAGGCGCCAAAGGTCAGTGACAGGGTTTTATCAGCTGGCCAGGAAGGGAGAAAGGCCTTCCCATAGCTCCAGCAGCAGGCAGCGGCCACAGAGCCTGCACAGCAACCCTTACAGAATCTCCATTGTTGGAGCGTAAAAACTGCTGGGGGCATTGAAGAGCTGAGTCTTACTGCAGCCCTGGGTGGAGGCTCTGGCTAAGCTGGTCTTTGTTTCACACTGAATGGCAGCCCTGCCCATCCAGCTTATCTGAAAATCAGCCCCCAGTGCCGACTTGGGAACTGGAGGCCAAGTGGCTGTGGAGAAGTATCTGCTAAGATTCTGGGCACAAAAATCCCTCTTTGCATCCAGACCAGTATATGCTTGATTGTGCCACCTTGGAGGAACTGAGATCTCACAGATTCCCAGAGTATACCCTACTCTTGACAAAGGACCCAAAAGTCAAGTAGGCTGGGAAAATGCCCAAAAAAAGGAAAAAAAATAAGAATATAGAAACTTACTTTCTTGGTGAATATATATCTCCTCCCATCCTTTCAGATGAGGAAGAACAATGTTTACAATCAGGAAAAGACATAAAAGTGAAGGCTTCTGTATCCCAAACATCCAAAATAAATGTACAATGGGCTCAGGTCATGGAAGAGCTCAAAAAAGATTTTGAAAATCAAGTTAGAGAGGTGGAGGAAAAACTGGGAAGAGAAATGAGAGACATGTAAGAAAAGCATGAAAAGCAGGTCAACACCTTGCTAAAGGAGACCCAAAAAAATGCTGAAGAAAATAATACCTTGAAAAATAGGCTAACTCAATTGACAAAAGAGGTTCAAAAAGCCAATGAGGAGAAGAATGCTTTCAAAAGCAGAATTAGCCAAATGGAAAAAGAGGTTCAAAAGCTCACTGAAGAAAATAGTTCTCTCAGAATTAGAATGGAACAGATGGAGGCTAATGACTTTATGAGAAACCAAGAAATCACAAAACAAAGCCAAAAGAATGAAAAAATGGAAGATAATGTGAAATATCTCATTGGAAAAACAACTGACCTGGAAAATAGATCCAGGAGAGACAATTTAAAAATTATGGGACTACCTGAAAGCAATGATCAAAAAAAGGAGCCTAGGCATCATCTTTAATGAAATTATCAAGGAAAACTGCCCTGATATTCTAGAACAAGAGGGCAAAATAAGTATTGAAGGAATCCACTGATCACCACCTGAAAGAGATCTAAAAAGAGAAACTCCTAGGAACATTGTGGCCAAATTCCAGAATTCCCAGATCAAGGAGAAAATCTTGCAAGCAGCTAGAAAGAAACAATTCAAGTATTGTGGAAATACAATCAGGATAACACAAGATCTAGCAGCTTCTACATTAAGGGATAGAAGGGCATGGAATATGACATTCCAGAAGTCAGAGGAACTAGGACTAAAACAAAGAATCACCTACCCAGCAACACTGAGTATAATACTTCAGGGGGAAAAATGGTCTTTCAATGAAACAGAGCACTTTCAAGCATTCTTGATGAAAAGACGAGAGCTGAAAAGAAAATCTGACTTTCAAACACAAGAATGAAAAGAAGTATGAAAAGGTAAACAGCAAAGAGAAGTCATAGGGGACTTACTGAAGCTGAACTGTTTACATTCCTACATGGAAAGACAATATTTGTAACTCTTGAAACTTTTCAGTATCTGGGTAGTTGGTGGGATTACACACACACACACACACACACACACACACACACACACACACACACAGAGAGACAGAGCACAGAGTGAATTGAATAGGATGGAATCATATCTTTAAAAAAATGAAATTAAGTGGTGAGAGAGATATGTTGGGAGGAGAAAGGGAGAAATGAAATGGGGCAAATTATCTCTCATAAAGGAGGCAAGCAAAAGACTTTTCAGTGGAGGGATAAAGTGCGGAGGTGAGAGAAAAACATGAAGCTTACTCTCATCAATTTGACTAAAGGAAGGAATAAAATGGACACTCATTTTGGTATGAAAATGTATCTTACAATACAGGAAAGTGGGGGAGAAAGGGATAAGCAGGGTGGAGGGGATGATGGAAGGGAGGGCAGTGGGAGGAGGGAGCAATCTGAAGTCAACACTCTTGGGGAGGGATAGGATCAAAAGAGAGAATAGAAGCAATGGGGGGCAGGATAGGAAGGAGGGAAATATAGTTAGTCTTACACAACATGACTATTATGGAAGTCATTTGCAAAATTACACACATATGGCCTATATTGAATTGCTTGCTTCCCAAAGGGAATGGGTGGGGAGGAATGAAGAGAAGTTGGAAGTCAAAGTTTTAGGAATAACTGTTGAGTATTGTTCTTACTACTAGGAAATAAGAAATACAGGTAATGAGGTATAGAAAGTTATCTGGCCCTACAGGACAAAAGAGAAGATGGGGACAAGAGAAGGGAGGGATGTTAGAAGATAGGGCAGATCAGTGATAGGGGCAAATTAGAGTGCTCAGCATTTTGGGGTGGGGGGAGGGGAGAAATGGGGAGAAAATTTGGAACCCAAAATTTTGTGAAAATGAATGTTAAAAGTTAAATAAATAAATTTAATTTAAAAAAAGAAAAGAAAAATTAGCAAGCTTTAATAAACTTCATGCATGACTTGATTGCAGTTGTACATCAAAAGAAAAAAACACAAATATAGTCACTAATTAATTCACCTTAGAATAGCATCTATTTGTTTAAAATAAGCAGTTTAGAGAAAAGATTACAGATAATACAGTTTATAGAATCACTAGTGGGTGACTTTGCTTAAAATTTCCAACATCTAGACAGACTTAGATGATTTTCTGTTTGATTATTGCAAGCCTTAAGCTGTTAATTAAAAAGACATTGTAATAGTTTAAAAAAAAATCACTTCCCTTACCAAAAGAAAACAAAGAAAACTCCTTAGGATATTCTGATTGTTCAATTTCCTCATCTTACCCATAAAACAGACTATAATTTCACCATTATGATTTATACCCCTAAATTCTGGGAAGGGCTATCTCCATTTCTAAAATTATGACAATGCTCATCTAAACCCAAAGGAAGTAACTTTTTATAGCGCTCTAATTTCTGGGACAATGCAGATAAAAAGTTTCTGTATTCCACCAAGTCAATCACTGCCCTGGAAGACCTGGGAACTAGAATATTGAAAAGTTACTGAGAAATGGGATATTTTCTTAATAAAAAGGGAAATGTGGTGATTCCTCATTGCTTCTATCATCCTATCTGCGGTGCTGTGAGAGCCATGAGGCAGCTAAGCACTGCCATGCACCATCAGCATATGACACCCACCTCATCGCTGCCTATGGGCCTCCTTCAGGTCTCAGCTATAGGCACATATTCTGCAGGAAGTCTTTCCCAGTCCTGTTCAGTCTTAATGCCTTTCCTTCAAATTTGGGCATAATTGTGCATTGTCTCCCCTAAGAAATTGTGAGTTCCATGACAGCAGCGAGTCTTTTCTGCCTTTGGGTCCCTAGAATTTAGCACAACACCTGGGTGCTTAATAAATGCTAAATGACAACTTGAGAACCACCTCTGGGGCTGCCACCTAGTCTGTGACAATGTAATCCCCAACTAGTCATTTGGAGAGCTGCTACAACCTTTCTTCCAGTAGCTGATCTGCTGTTACCCAGGCCTCTGGACTACCCAGGTATCTGGTGGACATCCATCTCAAGATACAAACCTGAGGAATTTGCTTTCCCATCTCCATCCCTCCTGAAACCACTCCTGGTTGTTGGGCATACAAGTTCTACAAGTAGCGTTTTCTTTCCTAACCAGTTACAAATGACAATTTATCACAAAATCATTCATTTAAGCGTGATTCCTACCAAACTTAGGAAGTAATAGACAATCAGATCAATCCTATTCTTTAATTGTTTATTAAAGACTCCCCAAAAAACCCTAACTCATTTGGTAAAAGGTATAGGGTGTTCAAACTGCATTTGTTTCCTTCAACATTCTTTGTTCTCGGGGTAAAAATCCAAGATTGGTAGGAAGACATTTAATCTTCCAAATGAGACAATGTCTGAAACTGTTTCATAAACTTTCAAGGACTTAAAAATTAGGCATTATTACTATCATAATTTTTACTTACTAAATTAAATTCAAAAAATGTTGATTAAATGTCTATTATAATCAGTGCTATCAATCAATAAATTTAAGTGTCACCTTTGTATTAGGAATATAAAAAGCAAATATCCTTTTGTTTCCATGTATTTTTATTTATTTTTAGTTTTCAGCATTCATTTCCACAAGATTTTGAGTTCCAAATTTTCTCCTCATTTCTCCCCTCCCCCACCCCAAGACACCATGTATTCTGATTACCCCTTCCGCCAATCTGCCCTTCCTTCTATCACACCCCTCCCTTCCCTTATCCCCATCTCCTCTATTTTCTTGTAGGGCAAGATAGATTTCTATACCCCATTAACTGTATTTCTTACTTCCCAGTTGCATGTAAAAACAATATTTCTTCTCTCTCTTCCTCCCTCCCTACACATTCCCACAGAGGAGGCAAGCAATTCAATATAGATTATACATGTGTAGTTATGGAATAGACTTCCATAAAAGTCATGTTGTGAAAGACTAATTATATTTCCCTCCATCCTATCTTGCCTCCCATTTATTCTATTCTCTTTTAACCTTGTCCCTCCCCAAAAGTGTTTAATTCTAATTACCCCCTCCTTCCCATTTGCCCTCCTTTCTATTATACCCCCCGTACCCTACTTATTCCTTTCTCCCCTACTCTCCTGCAGTGTAAGATAAATTTTCATACTAAACTGTGTGCATGTTATTTCCTTCTTAAGCCATATGTAATAAGACTAAGCTTCACTTTTTCATTCTCACCTCCCCCCTTTTCTTCTCCATTGAAAAAGCTTTTTCTTGCCTCTTTTATGAGATAACTTTCCCCATTCCATTTCTCCTTCCAATATATTCCTCTCTCACCCCTTAATTTTATTTTTCTAGATAGCATCCCTTCCTATTCAATTCATCCTGTGCCCTCAGTCTATAAGTATATAATCCTTCCAACTACCCAAATACTGAGAAAAGTCTCAAGAGTTACAAATATTGTCTTTCCATGTAGGAATGTAAACAGTTCAACTTTAGTAAGTCCCTTATGATTTCCCTTTGCTGTTTACCTTTTCATGCTTCTCTTCATTCTTGTGTTTGAAAGTTACATTTTCTTTTCAGCTCTGGTCGTTTCATCAAGAATGCTTGAAAGTCCTCTATTTCATTGAATAACCATTTTTCCCCCTGAAGTATTACACTCAGTTTTACTGGGTAGAGATTCTTGGTTCTAATCCTACTTCCTCTGATTTCTGGAATACCATATTCTAAACCCTTCAATCCCTTAATGTAGAAGCTCCCAGACCTTGTGTTATCCTGATTATATTTCCACAACACTCAAACTGTTTCTTTCTGGCTGCCTGCAATATTCTCTCCTTGACCTGGGAATTCTGGAATTTGGTTACAATGTTCCTAGGAGTTTTTCTTTTTGGATGTCTTTCAGGAGGTGATCAGTGGATTCTTTCAATATTTATCTTATTCTCTGGTTCTAGAATATCAGGGCAGGTTTCCTTGATAATTTCAGAAAAGGTGATGTCTAGGCTCTTTTATTGCTCATGCCTTTTAGGTAGTCCCATAACTTTTAAATTGTCTCTCCTGGATCTATTTTCCAGGTCAGCTGTTTTTCCAATGAGATATTTCACATAGTCTGCTATTTTTACATTCCTTTTGTTTTGTTTTATAATTTCTTGATTTTTCATAAAGTCATTAGTTTCCATCTGCTTTTTGAATCTCTTTTGCCACTAAGGTTAGTCTATTTTTTAAAGTGTTATATAATATGTAAGATTCACTTCCAGTCACTCCTTCAGTTGAAAGACATACAGGAAATTATTAAGAAATGTATTTGGGTTTATGTGGATGCCTTTGGCATAGAGGAAGGGACTCTTTGGGGAACCAGCATCCATCCAGTTTGCAAATATGATCCTTTGCATCCTGAAATACATATACTTTTCCACCATAACTGGAGTTGGGAATGGAGCTAGACCCTTTATTCTGTCTTGATATGCTTTCACATCCAGATTTATTTTCATCAACACTGATCCCCCTGCTAAGGGTTGGATGGACTGAGCTGCCCATAGGTTGACTGGTCTCACCTCCCCCTCTTTCCCTGAGATGATCCATGGACACCTCTTCAGTCAGGAAGAGTTGTCTGGTCACTTAAAGTTGGTGCAGCAGTATTGTGCCTCTAACCTTGAGAACCTAGTGGCTGATCCTCACATCCCTATTTCCTATACCCCAAGTTCTTACCAAGAGGGCTATATAAGAGTGATAACCTAGAGAGAGAACAAGAGACAAGTAGGACAGATTCTTCAGGGAGATGACTTTGACCTTTTAGTGCCATCTTAACCGTGACACCTCTAAACTATGACCTGTCCCCTCAGACTCCGGAAAAAAAGATTCTAATGTCTCTTAGGGACCAAGACTTCTGACTTCTCACTGCTAGATTGCCTCCATTTTGGAGGAAGACTTGGAGAATACATGCTATTCCTTGTTCCAGGAATGGGAAGAAGGGTTATTGCATCCCAGCTCAGATTCTTCTATTCTATCTGAGGATGGACTATATAATGGATATATAATCTGGGGACCCCCTGGATTTGGAGTTGCAAATGCTGATTCAATTCTTATACCCTGAATAGGAATGGGTATATGAGTGACAGCTTTTGGGTTGTTCAGGGTCAGCAAAGGCTCTAAGATTGCAATGGGGATATCCAGAGGATGGAAAAGCCGTGGTGGGTGATGAGCATCAGTGAAGTATAAGGAACAAGGCTGAAGCCACAAGCAGGAGCAGGAGGGGGCTGGAGCCACCTGGCTAGACTAATAATCATCAGTTTTGAGTGAACAGAGTGCGGGCTAGGTCAGGTTTGCTTAAGAATTGGCATGAGGGGTGAGTGGGTTTGCCCATGGAACAGGATAAATGTTTGGGGGCTCTGACCACATTATAGTGGAGGAGAGGTTACCTCCTTGTGACTCCCTTGTCCCCCACAGCTACCCATGTAACAAAAAACTGTGTAGACAAGAGGAAAATAGGAGAGATTTTAATGTTTTGGGTTTTTTGGGGGGTTTTTTGGGTGGGGAAAAAAGGGAATGATTATGGTATAAAAACAAAAGCCATGAATTAAAAAAGAAAACTTACATTTTTTAAATTTAAAAATAAGAAAATCAAGTCATATTTATCTGTCTCTAGTCCTACAATACTTTTCCTCTTCATCCTTTTTTTTCCAAGATCAATTACTGGTTACGCAATCAAATACAATAATTATTGCATGTGGGATGCTTTACAAACTATATAGTGCTATATAAACCACAGATTTAGAGCTGGAAGGGTTCAGAGATGTCACCTAGAAATATCAAAAATCATTACCTTACTTCTTACTTCTCACCTGGACTCTCTCTAATTATTAGAAAAGCAGAAGCTGTAGCAGAATTCTACAAGCTGAAAAGGCTTCAAGTGCATAGCCTGTGACTAATAAAGTGTGTCTACTGTCAGAGATCTACCTTGCTGTGAAGCTAGACTCCTCACCACAAATCTAGCCATTTGGAGGGTGCAGCAGCTGATGAAAGCACGAAGGGACTGCAATCTGTTGGGTGGCAGACGCCATCAAGAAAGCAGAGGTCTTCTGCAGCACTGAAGTAAGCTTCATCACTATTGTTATTTTAAGACATTCTATAGAAAGAATTTTCTACAAATCACTCCAAAGACACATCTTCTTTTTCCATGAATACTGAAGTTTGATTTTAAAAAAAAACACAACAAAACCATGATTTTAATGAAGAGAATTTTATCTGTTTCAACATGTAGCAAAACTACTCAACTACTTCCCTGGCTGAATGAAACCAGAAACTAAAATTAAAATCTACAAAATTTAACATTGAGAGAAATAAACCTTTCAACCTCAAAACTTCAGAGCTGTGTTGTTTCACTGGTACAGAACCTAACACTTTTTTTTGCTAATACTTTAGCAAACAATACCCATGAGTCACCCTGGAGAGTGACAGGTACTGGACCTGTGACTTCACTGACTTAAGGGCAGTCCCTGGGGAGGAACCTCATTCCACCAGTGGAGGCCAGTACCTTCTTTGCAACTTCTATTATAATCTTAGAGAACTATGTAGAGCACAGAGAGATTAAGTGGCTAGTCCAGGGTCACGAGTCAGAGACAGCTCTCAAATCCAGGTTTCCAGGCTGGTACTTCATTCATTACACCACACTGCCTTATGTGCTGACTTGGGGAGTACATTGGCTCTAAGGGAAATGTTATTTTGAAATCAACTTGCTTTTTCCAATGCACAAGTGAAGAAGGCAACTATCTTTCTTAACTCTTACAGTAAATCAATCAATAAACATTTATTAAGTGCCTACTATGTGCCAGACTCTCTAAGTGAAGTTGCTTGCAAAAGCAAAGCTTTCCTGCAAAGCCAGCAATCTTTTTGAAAAGAATCCTGCCCCATTTTTACACTTATCTGACATGGATGTGACTATAGTTGACATATTATAAAGAATAAGTCAAGAAGCTGCTAAAATGAATGGAAAACTCAGAAAAACTGAAGCACACTTTAATGAACACTGGCTATATAAAAAATGGTAAAGAGGATGTTCCAGGGTGGATCATAAACAGCAGGGGGTAGGGATGGAGAGTTGAGGCATGGAGCCAAGATGGTGGAGTAGAAAGACACACATACGGTAGCTCTTCCCCCACAGCCCATAAAATACCTGTGAAGAAAGACTCTCAACAAATTCTAGAGCAGCAGAAGCCACAGAACAACAGAGTGGAGGAGATTTCTAGCCCAGGGTGACCTGAAAGGCTGACAGGAAAGGTCTTTCCCACTAGACATGGAGCGGAGCCGCAGCCCAGTCTACCCTTGGCCACTCAGCAAGGCTCCAGGAGGAGGACCTGAGCAGGTCTTGGGGGCAGAATCCCTAGCAGTAGTAGCGGAGGTTTGCAGATCCCTCAACCCACAGATGCCAGAGATCAGTGAGAGAGCTTTTTCAGCTGGTTGAGAAGAGAGCAGGGTCATCCCATAGCTCCCACCTCAGGCGGCAGCAGTTGAGGCTGCATTGGGCAGCACCAGCTCCCACAGTAGCCAGCAGCCATTGTTGGATTGTAAAACCCCTGGGGGAATTGAGCAGCTTTTCTGAATCCTGGCCCCCAGTGCTGGCTTGGTAGAACTGGAGGCCAGGTAGTTGTGGAGAGGAAACTCTATTACTAGCAGATTCTGGGCACAAAAGTTTCTGGGTGCTCCCAGACCAGTGTACACGCTTGACTGTGCTACCTTGGAGGAACTGAGATCTTACAGATTCCCAGAGTATATCCTACTCTTGACAAAGGACCCAAAAGTCAAGTAACTGGTTGGGAAAATGCCCAAAAAAGGGGAAAAAAATAAGACTACAGAAGGTTACTTTCTTGTTGAACAGATATCTTCTCCCATCCTTTCAGATGAGAAAGAACAATACTTACCATCAGGGAAAGACATAAAAGTCAAGGCTTCTGTATCCCAAACATCCAAAATAAATATTCAGTGGTATCAGGCCATGGAAGAGCTCAAAAAGTTTTTTGAAAATCAAGTTAGAGAGGTGGAGGAAAAACTGGGAAGAGAAATGAGAGAGAAGAAAGAAAACCATGAAAAGCGAGTCAACAACTTGCTAATCGAAACCCAAAAAATACTCAAGAAAATAACACCTTTAAAAATAGGCTAACTCAATTGGAAAAAGAGGTTCAAAAACTCAGTGATGAGAAGAATGCTTTAAAAAGCAGAATTAGCCAAATGGAAAAGGAGGTTCAAAAGCTAACTGAAGAATAATAGGTCTTTAAAAATTAGAATGGAACAGATGGAGGCTAATGACTTTATGAGAAACCAGGAAATCACAAAACAAAACCAAAAGAATGAAAAATGGAAGAGAATGTGAAAGATCTCATTGGAAAAACAACTGACCTGGAAAATAGATCCAGGAGAGACAATTTAAAAATTATGGGACTACCTGAAAGCCATGACCAAAAAACGGACCTAGACATCATCTTTCATGAAATTATCAAGGAAAACTGCCCTGATATTCTAGAACCAGGGGGCAAAATAAATATTGAAAGAATCCACCGATCCCCTCCTGAAAGAGATCCAAAAAGAGAAACTCCTAGGAACATTGTAGTCAAATTCCAGAGTTCCCAGGTCAAAGAGAAAATATTGCAAGCAGCTAGAAAGAAACAATTTGAGTACTGTGGAAATATAATCAGGATAACACAAAATCTAGCTGCTTCTACATTAAGGGATAGAAGGGTATGGAATATGATATTCCAGAAGTCAAAGGAACTAGGACTAAAACCAAGAATCACCTATCCCACAAAACTGAGTATAATACTTCAGGGGAAACATGGTCTTTCAATGAAATAAAGGATTTCATCAAGCATTCTTGATGAAAAGACCAGAGCTAAAAAGAAAATCTGACTTTCAAACACAAGAATGAAGAGAAGCATGAAAAGGTAAACAGCAAAGAGAAATCATAAGGGACTTACTAAAGTTGAACTGTTTCCATTCCTACATGGAAAGATAATATTTGTAACTCTTGAAACTTTTTTCAGTATGTGGGTAGTTGGTAGGATTACACACACACACACACATACACAGAGAGAGACAGAAAGAGACAGAGAGAGACAGAGAGAGCACAGGGTGAATTGAATAGGAAGGGATCATATCTAAAAAAATGAAACTAAGGGGTGAAAGAGGAATATATTGGGAGGAGAAAGGGAGAAATGGAATGGGGCAAATTATCTCTCATAAAAGAGGCAAGAAAAAGACTCTTCAATGGAGGTTAAAAGGGGGGAGGTGAGAGGGCAAACATGAAGCTTACTCTCATCCCATTTGACTCAAGGAAGGGATAAAATGCAAACTCATTTTAGTATGAAAACCTCCCTTACAATACAGGAAAGTGGGGGAGAAGGGGATAAGCAGGGTGGGGGGGATGATGGAAGGGAGGGCATAGTGGGAAGAGGGAACAATTAGAAGTCAACACTTAAGGAGGGACAAGGTCAAAAGAGAGAATAGAAGAAATGTGGGGCAGGACAGGATGGAGGGAAATATAATTAGTCTTACATAACATGACTATTATGGAAACCATTTGCAAAACCACACATATATAGCCTATATTGAATTGCTTGCCTTCCTGATGGGGATGGGTGGGGAGGGAGGAAGAGAAGTTAGAACTCAAAGTTTTAGGAACAAATGTTGAGAACTGTTCTTGCACACAACTGGGAAATAAAATAATACAGGTAATGGGGTACAGAAATTTATCTTGCCCTACAGGACAAAAGAGAAGATGGGGATAAGGGAAGGGGGGGATATTGGAAGGGAGGGCAGATTGGTGGTAGGGGTAATAATTAGAATGCTCAGCATTTTGGGGTGGGGAGAGGGAAGAGATGGAGAGAAAAATCTGGAACTCAAAATTTTGTGGAATGTTGTAAACTAAATAAATAAAAACAAAAAAACAAAACAAAAAAAATAAATGGCAGAAGGAAGCCTGAATACTAAGATGCTCCCAAAATAATGAGACTCTACTGGTTAAGTTAGGTTGGTCTTCAAGACAACACGCCCTCACTGAGCCAGCCAATATTTATCAGTTTTCTATAACAGAACAATGGCTACTGTGAACTAAGAGTAAGGAACATCATGGTTCAAATCCTCCATCTGACACCTTACTACTGATGTGACCATGGACAAGCTGGACACTTAACCTCACTAAGTCTCAGCTTCCTCTTCTGTAAAATGAGGGAGTTGTACTCTATAACCTCAGTTATCCTCTCCACCTCACAATCTGTGATCCTATGATATTCCAATGAAAACAGAGGGTCATAGTTACTCCACAGTGAGGCATATGAGAAGAATCTATTAAGTATCAATTGTAATTATTTCATCTTAAAAAAAGAATACAGAATTATTTCTAAGGGATACTAACTGTAATTTATGGTAATTCAGCTATTAATGCCCAGTTTCAAAAGAAAGTCTTCATTCTTCTCCGAAATCTAAACAAACAAGAAGCAGGGAGTAAGTCAAACCCTGGCCCCTTAGTTCACCTGTCTTCCACTTCCGATAGGAGGTCTGGAGTACAAGAGCATGGCCATTTGGGAAACAGAAACAGAAACCTGGAGGGAAAACAGAGAATCACCTACTCCAAGTCCTCAATTTATAGATGAGGAAATTAAGGTCCTGAAAAGGGAAAATTTTTTTCCTATTTTAACAAAGCCAGTTAGTGGCTCTAAGCCAGTTAGTGACAGAGCCAAATAAAAACTACGGTCACCAAAACTCTTGATTCAGTGTTCTACCAATTAATCCAGGAACATAATCCTTTCCTTCCCTGCCCCCCCCCCCCCCATGGTAATACTGGATAGCACATATATTCACATTGGATCTTCCCTACATTTAACAAAACATAGGTTTCCAAAGTATTGTCCATGGAAAGCAGCTATACACCTAGAAAATTCAATGCATGTGCTTAGTCTGCAAAGTCATCTAAAAACAATCACTCTCTCCTGTCAATCACAAAGTACTAGAAAAGTGAATACTAAACAAGTCATAAATTCTGAATTAGGAAAAATCCTGGGTCCTCAAAGATTAATCTCTCAAGGACTAAGCAGTCTTAATTTTTACAAAGATAAGTTAGTTTGCCAAGCACTTTACATATCTCATTTAATCCTCACAAGAACTCCTGGGATTAGTATCAACATTTTACAAATGAGGGAAACTGAGGCTAAAAGGGATTACATGACTTGCCCAAGAAGCCTTCACCAAGCAGGATTATGCTCAGTTTTCCTAACTTTATGGCCAGCATTCTGGCCACTCTGTTTCACTATGATTAAAACTGCAGGAATCCCTATTTTCTTTCATTCTGCTATAAGGCTCTGCATTTTAAAACCATTTTCAATCTGTGAAAAGTATCTTTCTAAAAGTCTGAATGCGGTTCGTATTGCATTTTAGCCTGGGATTTGTGGAAGAAGGGAATGGGACAAGAGTGAGAGCTTGCAGAGGTACTGAGCTCTAAGGTTTGCGAAGTGCTGCACGTGTGTCCTAATATCTGATGCCCACAATAACCTTATGAAAAAGATGCTATTATTTCCCCCTTTAACAGTTGGGAAAACCGAGGCTGGAAGAGAGATTAAGTAACTTGCCATGGCTAAGAGGGCGGGCAAGTGTCTGAGGCAGGATTCTAACTCAGGTCTCTGCCTGCAACTCCAGGTCTGGCACTCTATTCACTGTGCCACCTAGCTGCCATGAAAAAACCAACTGCCTTTGCACAGAGGTGTTCGTCTGTTTGCGGGCACCGGAGCTGCCCCTTCTTTCCAAACCGAACGTTTTGGATCCGTCTCCCCAGGAGCACCGACGCGGTGTACAAACACAAGCACTTGAGATTCAGCAAACTTCAACCCCGCCTCCAGGACTTCTCCGCTCCGCCCCCTTCCCGAGGCTCCGTCCCCCGCGCAACTCGCGTGCGTCACCGGGGCCTCGCTCTAGAGATTGGCCACACGGCGGCTGCTCACCTGCCGGGGCTCCGCCTCCTGCCGCAACTTCGAATGGCGTTCCAAAGCGCTAGCGAAGCCGCCCAACCGTTTTCCCGGTACCTTTAGAGAAGCACTCTCGCTCTCACTCTCTGTGCTGGCATCGATGCTGTAACATCGAGGGGCTGAGAGATGAGGTCGCGAGAAACGGCCTGGGGCGGCCACCACACGGTTCCACCACAGCGCTGCCATGACAGTTCCCAGTGACCTCTGAACTTGTGACGTACTGCTGCGTTTTTAGTAAAGGTTCTTGACAGAGGAACCGCCCACCCACACCACCGAGCCGGGCCGGAGTGAGAGCGCTAGAGAGGTCACGGAAGGGGAAGACGGGTGAACGTTACGTCACGTCCGGTCTCTTCACTCAGTGGCCAGACTCCCGGAGCGCCGGATCTGGGAGGGCGGGACTTCCGCCCTGAGGCTGTGAGGTTCTAACTTTGTTTGGCAAGCGGAAAGAGCTCGGAGCCTGAAGACGGTATTTGATGGCGATATTTGTGAAGATCGTAGAATGCCCCAGCCGGAAGTGCCTAAGAAGTGTCCAAGCCCGCCGTCTCATTGTACAGACTAGGAAACTGAGGCAGGGAGCGCTGAAGTGACTTGCTCCCGGGCACACAACTCAACCACCGATTTTGCCACTATTGGGACTGCGAATTAACCTTGTTCATAGACACCCCGTGTTATCAGCACCCCAAGACCCCAGTTTAGCCTGCAGACACAAAGCCCTGTAACCACCCTGGGAAGTCAGGCCCCGCTCGTCCCTGACAGTGGCTCCTAGAGCGGCCCACGAGCAGCGGTAGGCTTGTGTTGGAAGGCCCAGGGCCTTCCTCTCCGTAGGCCCCACTTCCAAAGACTGCCACCGGAGGCACGGGGTCCGAGCCTGCTTTGGTTAGCTCTGTGACCGCTAGCACGTCAGTTTTCTCATCTGCAAAATGCGGGCAGTCTGCTTCACAGCGTTGTTAGGAGGAAAGGGCTTTCTAAACTTTAAAGGGTTGTCTCATGTGTGAATACACATGAGATTATCTGGGAGGGCTAGGCCCATCCTAATGGTCAGCTTTCTCAGGCTCCGGGCATTTCCCACCAGTGCTGCTCCTTGCTTCCTCCGGTTCCCATTGCCTTCTCCGCTATTTCTTGCAGGCTCTGGCGGTGGGAGGAAGGAGTCTCTTCTAGTGACTGCTGATTCGGGGCCTTCTAGGACACTCCTCAAAATGGTCTCTGCCTCCAGAAGTACTTCTGCTTGATGGAGGCCAGTTCCTGCGGATCTGACCGTCTGACCTCTTTCTTCCTGCTCACAAAAGGTTTCACAGACCAGAAAAACATCAGCTAGATTTTTTTCTTCGATTCCTCTGGCCACTTTGGCCTCTTACATCATTAACGTCACCAATTCCTACCAAAAAAGCAGGACTGGTTTCCCCCTAATAAATTTTGCTCTGACTTTAGCGGCCCCCTATTTAGAAATCTACAGCCCCATTCTGCTCCCAATAAAGACCTTTACCTAACAACATACTTTATTTTCCCCTTACTCCCCCCCACCCTTTCCAAATTTACTGCAATCTATCTTTTGTTATGAGAAGCCTGTGGCCCATTTTTGGAAAACTGTCTTTAAAATAGGCTTGATAAAATACATTCTTCTCTGTGTGTGTCTATTTAATCCTCACAACCTTATGAGTCAGTCAAGAATTTACCAAGTTTAATATGTACCAGCATTGTGCTAAACCTTAAGAATACAAAGAAAGGCGAAAACATGGTCTCAGATTTCTAGGAGCTAACACTCTAATGACAGAGAAAACATGCAAATAACTCTACCTACAAAATAAATGGGAGGTTCCTGAGGGAAGGACAGGAGGAGAGGAAATAAAGTCTCCAGCAGAAGAAGGTGGCATTTGAGCTGAGTCTTGAAGGAAGCTGAGGGCTATCTTCAGTCATCCTGATCTATATCTTGCCACTGGACCCAGATAGCTCAGGAAGTACAAAAGCCCACTAAAGAAAATAATTCCTTAAAAATTAGAATAGGGCAAATAGAAGCTATTGACTTCATGAGACACTAAGAAACGATAAAACAAAATCAAAAGACTGGAAAAATAGATGAAAATGTGAAATACATCATTGGAAAAACTGACCTGGAAAACAGGTTAAGAAGAGATAATTTACGAATTGATGGGCTACCTAAGGCAGAGCCTAGACATATTTCAAGATATTATAAAGGAAAACTGCCCCAATATCTTAGTACCAGAACATAAGGTAGAAACTAAAAGACTCCATCAATCACCTGAAAGAGATCCCCCAAATGAAAACAACCAGGAGTACTATAACCAAATTCCAGAGGTCCCAGCTCAATGAAAAAGTATTGCAAAGCAGCCAGAAAGAAACAATTCAAATATTGTGGAGCCACAGTAAGGATCATACAAGATATAGTGGATTAAACATTAAAGGAGGAGAGGGCTTGGAATATGATATTCCAGAGGGTGAAGGAGCTAGGATTACAACCAAGAATAATCTACTCAGCAAAACTTGAGTATAATCCTTTGGGGGGAAAATAGATATTTAATGAAGTAGAGGACTTTCAAGCATTTATGATGGAAAGACCAGAGCTGAACAGAAACTCTAACACTCAAGTAGAAAATTCAAGGGAAGCATAAAAAGGTAAACAAGAAAGAGTTATAAGGGGTTCAATGGAGTCAAACTGTTTACGTATCCATATGGGAAGATGGTATATGTAACTCCTAAGAACTTTATCAATATTAGGACAGTTAGAATCTGCATAGATGGAGGGCAAGGGCAGGAGCTGGTTATGTTGTGATCTCAAAAAAAAAGTGAAGGGGTGAGAAAGAGGAATGCACTGGGTGAAGAAGGGAGTAGATGGGCAAATTTTTTTACATATAAATGAGTCACACTAGGAAGAACTTTGATTGTAGAGAGGGAAATAAGGAAAGGAATGGTGATCTATATTTGAACTTTACTCTCATCAGATTTGGTTCAAACACACACTCAGTTGAGTATAGAAATACTAAACCCAACAGGGAAATTATAAGAGGATAAAGGAATGTGAGAGGGGAATAAAGGGGAGAACAGATTGGGGGAGGCAATGGTCAGAAGCAAAACGAACTTTTGACGAGGGACAAAGAGAGAAGAAATGGGAAAATGGGAGTGAGGGAAATGGAATGAGTTAACCCATAGAAGGAAAGCAGGCAGCAGAACAGATTGGAAATCTGAATCCAACATTATGTTTATATGAGCACCTTGGAACAGAAAGATACACAGAGTTGAAATGAAGGGGTAGAGTTGAGTCCATTATGTTTTAGCTATAGTGAAGGGGACAGGAGTGGCAATCATGATCTGAGACAAAGCAAAAGCAAAAACAGACCTAATTGAAAGAGATAATCAGGAAATTACTTTTCGCTAAAAGGCACCATAGATAATGAATATAAAAAAAAATTATAGCAAGTTTCTCTGATAAAGGCCTCATTTCTCAAATATGCAGGGAACTGAGTCAAATTTATTGAAAAAATAAAAATATATATAGAAGTGCTCTAAATCACTATTGATTAGAGAAAGGCAAACTAAAATAACTGAGATACCACTTCACACCTATCAGAAACAACAAATGCTGGAGAGGTGAGGGAAAATGGATGCAGCACTAATGAACTGTTGGTGGGGTAGTGAACTGATCCAACCATTCCAGAGAATAATCTAGAACTACATCCAAAAGCATAAAACTGTGTATACCTTTTGATCCAGCCATAACACTAGTAGGCTTGTACTCCAAAAAAGATAAAAGAAAAAGAACTATATTGTAAAAAATATTTACTCATAGTAGCTTTTTGTGGTGACACAGAATTGGAATTTGAGGCGATGTTCATCAGTTGGGGAATGGCTGAACAAGCTGTGGCATATGATTATAACTGAGTACTGTTGTGCTATAGGAAATGATGAGGGGGGTGGTTACAGGGAAAAAGATGACCTACATGAACTGATGTTAAATGACATGAGGAGAACCAGGATTTCATTGCACGTAGTTAACAGCAATATTGTAATGATGATCAACTGTGAAACCATTCTGATCAATACAGTGATCCAAGACAATTCCTAAGGACTCACAATGAAAAAATGTCATCCACCTCCAGAGAAAAAAACAATGAACTCTGCAAACTAAAGTAGATTTTATTTTGGCTTTTTGTTTTTGCAATATGGCTAAAACAGAAATGTGATTTCAATGATTTCACATGTATAATTAATAATCATACTATTTGCTTTCTCAGTGGCGGGGGGAGAAGTGGGAGAAAGGGAGACAGAGTCTGTAACTCAGAATGTAATAATGTTAAAAATAAATACATAATGAAATTTTAAAGAATCAACAAAATTGCCTTATTAAATTGACAGCTCAATTGAGGATAGGTAGCACAAATTTGTAGTATGTTTAGTCAGCTTTATTCCTTCTAGCACCATGTTAATAGGAGCCAAACAAATAGAATAAGTGATCTAAAGTTAAGCATAACAGTGAGCAACAATAGAGCAAAGGGACAAATTTAAGAGTAGAGGACAGTAACACACCCAAGAAAGGACCTCATTGACTATCTTGTGTTAGCTCATGTAATAGATCTGTAACAAATGTAAAGGTCTACTACTGTCCAAGGATACAGATAAGTATACATTTAAAGGAAGAATTTGAACCAAAGTCCTCTGCCCCAGGACCAAGTTTCTAATAGGTGAATATAGTCAGATATAGGAGTTTTCGAACCCTTGATGATTAAAGTGAAACACTGGTTGGGTAGTAGTGACATCAAGGATTTGACTGTTCTTGTGTTTGGCTAAAGAAGTGAAAAACACAGGAGTTGAAGATATTGAGGAATTAAATCCCCAAGAGGTTTTCTAGAAAAAAGCTGTTCAACCATATTGGCCCCATCTTATTATTTCTAAAGCTGATTTTTCTTTAACCCAAGTAGAAATCATTACATATATTTCTATTAAATGTCATCTTTAATTTGGTCAAATCTTGTAACTTGCTGAGATCTGTTTATATCTGGGACAATGAGGTAGCACAATGGACAGAGTGCTGGGCCTGGAATCAGAAGATTAATTTTTCTGAGTTCAAATCTGGTCTCAGACAATTACTAGCTGTGTAAGCCTGGCTATGTCACTCAACTCTGTTTGTGTCAGTTTTCTTGTCTATAAAATGAGTTAGTGCAGGAAATGGCAAATCCAGTATTTGCTAAGAAAACCCCAAATGGGGTCATGAGGAGTAAGACACAATTGAAACAACTGAAAACAACAAAGCTATCCAAAATCATTTATGTCATCCAAAGATTTCATAGGAATATTGTTTATTCTTTTATTCAAATCATTGATGAAAATGTTAAATAGTATGGATCCAAATACTACAGAGATTCTTGGAACATTCCAATAGAGCTGCTCCTATTATCCTTACATTAGAGAGAAACGACACTAGGGTTTATCAGAAGTGGAATTCTAACACAAGTTTCTCCTGACTCCCAAGTTC
The DNA here is from genome assembly GCA_023548195.1 of Bettongia penicillata ogilbyi. NCBI lineage: Eukaryota > Metazoa > Chordata > Mammalia > Diprotodontia > Potoroidae > Bettongia > Bettongia penicillata. The sequence continues at coordinate 1,297,364 of JAJHZJ010000468.1, forward strand.
CAGATTCTCTGCACTTGCCTAAAAGAAAGATTCCCAAATGCATATAAAGTGACAATGCTTTAAAAATTATGACATCAAAAGTATTTAAAAGTAATATTATGAGTAGCCAATTCACAAAAGGAAATGAACAAAGACCTACTGTTTCTTCAGTATAAATATGGAACTACAGCTTTTAAGGTTTTGGGGTTTGGGAAGTATATGATTCTGATCTATTTTGACAAATACACAGAAAAGTGCTTAATAAACACTTTTTGATAACCAAGGAAGGAATAGGTGGCTAATTTGCATATTCACCAAGACAGTACAGGAACTGGGGAAATTAGTTCTAAAATTGGCAATATCCCTAAAAAGTAGCCTTCATATTAAAAAAAAAACCCCAAAGTTTTGTGGGAAAAGTTAAACATTCTACAATTGTACTTATACCTAAACATTGAAAAGTTATCCTTACAGGACTACACTTTTACAAATATTTTTTCCAAGTACTATAGGAAGACAGATAACTACAATGGATCACCAATTACATAAGATTTTGCACATATCTAAAGTCTCTTTAAGTTGCTAGGACTGACACTACAATTAACAGCACATCAAACTTATTACAAGTAATCTTTATATATTAATTTTTGGTTGTCATCTTGCAGATCCAGTTCTTTTTCTTGCAATTAGTAAATTCCCTTTTAGGGGATATTGTCAAGATCACCCCTAAACTAGAGACTCTTGTATCTGAATTCTTTCTTTAGAGGTACCTCTTACCTTTCGACACTAAAGAAAATTAACATGAAATGAAGAAGAGTTAATTTCTATTCTGGATGCTGTTACTAATAATTATTTCTACAGCGCTCACCTCTATGCCTTTCTATTATTTTCAAGTCATTTAATTTCATTATTAAATGTCTAGTATTAAAAGCTATTTTCATTGAGTTTCTAGAGTCATGTATCTGCACATCAAAACTTTGAAGTTTTTTAAAAATCTCCTCATCCCTATTTGTCAGATCTATGGGGAGGGCAAGAATTCATGATCAAACAAAAGACATAGAGCATTATGAAATATAATAGATAATTTTGATCATATTAAATTGAAAAACCTTTGTATAAACAAAACCAATGCAACCAAGATTAGAATGAAAACAGAAAGCTGGGCAACAATCTTTACAGCAATTATCTCTGATAAAGGCTTCATTTCTCAAATATATAGAGAAGTGAGTCAGATTTATGAGAACACAAACAATTCCCCAATTGAAAAAATGGTCAAAGGATATGAACAGGCAGTTTTCAGATGAAGAAATCTATCTATAGGCATATGATGAAGAGCTCTAAATCACTTCTGATTGGAGAAATGCAAATTAAAACAATTCTGTCATATGGCCTCACACTAATCAGATTGTCTAGTATGACAAAAAAAAAGAAAATGATAAATGTTGGAGAGGATGTGGGAAAACTGGAACACTAATGTACTGATCCAATCATTCTGGAGAGCAATCTGGTACTATATCCAAAGGGTAACCAAACTATACATACATATTGACTCTGTATTCCAAAGAGATCACAAAAAAAGGGAAAAGGACCTACATGTCCAAAAAATATTTATAGCAGCCTATTCGTGGTGCAAAATATTGGAAATTGAGGAGATGCCCACCAACTGGAGATTGGCTGAACGAGCAGTGGCATATGGATGTAATGAAGTACTATTGTGCAGTAAGAAATGATAAACAGGCAAATTTCAGAAAAACCTGGAAAAACTTGTATGAACTGATGCAAAATGAAATGAGCAGAACCAGGAAAACAGCAATAATCAACAGTGGAAAATGCTATTCATATCCAAAAAAAGAACTGATGGACTCTGAATGCAAACTGAAGTATATTTTTTCCACTTTATTCTTTCCTGTGTCTTTTTTTCTTTTGATGTGTTTCTTCTTCCACAACTGTGACAAATATGGAAATGTTTTAGATGATAGCACAGGTATAATAACCGCTATCAAATTGTCTACCATTTTCAAAAGAGAGGAGGGGAGAGAGGGAAAAAAATTGGAACTCAAAATCTTGTGAAGATGAATGCTAAAAATTTTCTTGATATGTAATTGAGGGAAAAAAAACATACTTGTTAAAGCAAAATTAAATCTACCCATCCTTATGACACTTTTGAAGATTACAGGAGTCTTGCCAGAATACTCTTCTAAAATAAGGAATAGCAGACAACTAATTTTTTTTTTTCATTCTAGCTTCTTGACCTCTACAACAGAGATTTTACTTCTTGGGGAAGTCAAAAAATAATTCCTTCTTCCCCAGTTTGGAAAGGTTAGTGCAGAGCAAAAACCCTTGTCAAACTCAAGAATTTCAAAGATCCTTATGGGGAGGCATCTACCTCTAAGTAGAAGGAAGGGTAGGCATTCCTGTACAGAATGAGGAACAAAAAGACTGGGGTGCAGGGCAGAGCCAAGATGGCAGAGTAACAGTACGGACTTTCTGCAATACTTCTGCCAAGCCCAGACAAACACCTGTAAAAAATGGCTCTAAACAAATTCTGGAGCTGCAGAACCCTAAGTATGACAGAATATGAAGCAAATCTCCAGTCCAAGACAGCCTGAAAGGACACCAGGAAATGTCTATCACACCACACTGAGAGCAGAGCACAGTCCAGTGCACAGTGGGGACCTGAGCAGGCCTTGGGGGGGACTGAATCTCTCACACCTGTAGTTGGTTTCCAGATTTAATGACCTCAAAATACTGAGGATAAATTGGAAGATCTGTGGGACCAGCGCAAGAGAGTGCAGTGCCCCAGGGCGGCAGAGGGGGCAGGAGGCAGAGGAACCTGAGGCAGCCACAGCAGTAGCAGGGGCAGCTGTAGCTACTGTTTCTGGAGCTCTAGGCCCACAGATTGTGGGGTGATTGAACAGCTGACTGTACATCCTCATCCCCGCTGAAAGTAGAGAACCACCTTGACTAAGTGCTCAAAAGTCAAGTAAACTTTAGACTGAGGAAATGAGCAAAAACTAGAAAAAGAATCACACTATAGAATCTTACTTTGGTGACAAGGAATACTAAAGCATGCAAACAGAAGAAAACAAAATCAAAGCTCCTCCATTCAAAACCTCCAAGAAAAATATGCATTGGTCTCAGGTCACGGAGAGCTCAAAAAGGATTTTGAAAATCAAGTAAGAGAAGTATAGCATAAACTGAGAAGAGAAATGAGAGCAATGCAAGAAAATCATGAAGAGCAAGTTAACAGCTTGCTAAAGGAAACCCAAAAAAATGCTGAAGAAATTAACACTTTTAAAAATGGACTAACTCAAATGGCAAAAGAGGTCCAAAAAGTCAATGAGAGGAATGCTTTAAAGAGTAGAATTAACCAAATGAAAAAGGAGCTTCAAAAGCTCACTGAAGAAAATAGTTCTTTAAAAATTAGAATGCAGCAGATGGAAACTAATGGCTTTATGAGAAACCAAGAAATTACAAAACAAAACCAAAAGAATGAAAAAATAGAAGACAATGTGAAATATCTCATTGAAAATACAACTGACCTGGAAAATAGATCAAAGTAAGACACTTTAAAAATTATGGGACAACCTGAATATCGTATTCAAAAAAAGAGCCTAGACTTCATCTTTCATGAAATTATCAAGGAAAACTGCCCTGGTATTCTGAAACCAAAGGGTAAAATAAATAATGAAAGAACTCACCAATCACATCCTGAAAGAGTTCCAAAAAGAAAAACTCCTAGGAATATTGTAGCCAAATTCCAGATTTCCCAGATCACAGAGAAAATATTGAAAGCAGTCAGAAAGAAACAATTCGAGTCTTGTGAAAATATAAGCAGGATAACACAGGATCTGGTAGCTTCTACATTAAGGGATCAAAGGGCCTAGAATATGATATTCCAGAAGTCAAAGGAACTGGGACTAAAACCAAGAATTACCTACCCAGCAAAACTGAGTATAATACTTCCGGGAAAAAATAGTCATTCAATGAAATCAAGGACTTTCAAGCATTCTTGATGAAAAGACCAGAGCTGAAAATTTGACCTTCAAACACAAGAATCAAGAGAAGCATGAAAGGGTAAACAGCAAAGAGAAATCATAAGGGTCTTACTAAAGTTGAACTATTTACATTCCTACATGGAAAGACAATATTTGTAACTCTTGAGACTTTTCTCAGTATTTGGGTAGTTGGTGGGATTACACACACACACACACACACACACACACACACACACACATGCACACACACAGCACAGGATGAATTGAATAGGATGGGATCATATCTTAAAAAAATGAAATTAAGCAGTGAGAGAGAAATATATTGGGAGGAGAAAGGCAGAAATGGAATGGGGCAGGTTATCTCTCATAAAAGAGGCAAATAAAAGACTTTTCAGTGGAGGGAAAAAGAGGGGAGATGAGAGAAAAAACATGAAGCTTACTCTCATTACATTCGACCAAAGGAAGGAATAAAATGCACACTCATTTTGGTATGAAAACCTATCTTACAATACAGGAAAGTGGGGGAGAAGGGGATAAGCAGGGTGGGGGGGGATGATGGAAGGGAGTGGGAGGAGGGAGCAATTTGAAGTCAACACTTTTGGGGAGGGACAGGATCAAAAGAGAATAGAAGCAATGGGGGCAGGATAGGATGGAGGGAAATTATAGTTAGTCTTATACAACATGACTATTATGGAAGTCATTTGCAAAACTACACAGATATGGCCTATATTGAATTGCTTGCCTTCCCAAAGGGAATGGGTGGGGAGGGAGGGATGAAGAGAAGTTGGAACTCAAAGTTTTACGAACAACTGTTGAATATTGTTCTTGCAACTAGGAAACAGAAATACAGATAATGGGGTATAGAAAGTTATCTTGCCCTACAGGACAAAAGAGAAGATGGGAATAAGGGAAAGGAGAGATGTTAGAAGAGAGGGCAAATTGGTCATAGGGGCAATTAGAATGCTCGGGATATTGGGGTAGAGGGAGGGGAGAAATGGGGAGAAAATTTGGAACCCAAAATTTTGTGGAAATGAATGTTGAAAAGTTAAATAAATGAATTTTTAAAAAATCATGAAAAGGGCAGTTTTAGACAAACCTGGGGAAATGTGTATAAATGGACACAGAACTAAGTGAAAAAACTGGAGAACAATTTATACAATGCCATTATAAAGAAAAGCAATTTTGAAAGACTTAAAATGATTAACATGATCAACCATGATTCCAAAGGACTGATGATAGAACAAGCTAAACACATCCTGAGAGAGAGATGACCCCAAGGTGCAAAATGAAACAGAAAATTTTTAGATATGACAAATGTAAGAATCTGTTTCTCTTGTCTAAGTAAAAAACAAGAATTTTAGTTTTCTTTCTTTCAGGTGGGAGGGGGGAATTTGATGAGGGAGAAGAAGGTTAATGATGGCTTTACCAAAAATGGGGAAAAAAAGAAAAAAAGGTAACAAAAGAGAGTCACTGAAGATCAGCAGGAAGTAGACAAAATGAGTTTGCCAAAGAAAATGGAAGAAAGAAAAAGAAATTTTATAAAAGTGTTTTTCAAATGCATAGGAGAGGAGAATGGAGGTCAGTAAGAAAAAGACAAGTACAGTAACTTTGAAAATAACATGATGAATTTATCATCTACTTAAAGTCATAATAAAGACTGGCAACTTCTCAAAAAAAAAAAAAAACCAGAGCTGAACAGAAAATTTGATTTTCAAACACAAGAATCAAGAGAAGCATGAAAAGGTAAACAGGAAAGAGAAATCATAAGGGACTTACTAAAGCTGAATTGTTTCTATTCCTACATAGAAAGATAATATTTGTAACCCTTGAAATTTTTCTCAGTATTTGGGGCAAATTATCTCTCATAAAAAAAGGCAAGAAAAAGCTTTTTCAATGGAGGGGGAAAAGGGAAGGTGAGAGGGAAAAAGTGAAGCTTACTCTCATCACATTTGGCTTAAAGAGGGAATAACATGCATAACCAATTAAATATGAAAATCTATCTTACACTACAGCAAAGTAGGGGAGAAGGGGATCAGTGGGGTAGGGAGGGGGGAATGATAGCAAGGAGGGCAATTGAAAGTGGGAAGAGGGGGTAATTACAAGTAAACGCTTTTGGGAAGGGTCTTGGTCAAAAGAGAGAATACAATAAATGGGGGGCAGGACAGGATAGAGGGAAATATAGTCTTTCACAACATGACTTTTATGGAAGTCTTTTTGCATAACTACACATGTATAACCTATATTGAATTGCTTACCTTCTCAGTGAGAATGGGTGGGGAGGGAAGAAGGGAGAGAAGTTGGAACTCAAAGTTTTAAAAATGAATATTAATAATTGTTATTACATGCAACTGGGAAATAAATACAAGTAATGAGGTATAGAAATCTATCTTGCCCTACAACAGAGGAGATGGGGATAAGGGAAGGGAGATGTGATAGAAGTGAGGGCAGACTGGGGGAAGGGGTAATCAGAATGCATGGCATTTTAAGGTAGGGGAGGGGAGAGATAGAGAAAAAATTTGGAACTCAAAATATTATGGAAATGAATGCTAAAAAGTAAAAATAAATAAGCTAATTAAAAAAAAGACTGGGGTGCCACCCTGGGACAGTAACAAGAATACAGAACTTGACATCTGAAGACCCAGGTTTTACATGTTCATTCTACAACCAATGTGATCATGTTGGGCAAATGGTCTTTCTGATCTATCTCCAAGTTGCCCTCTACCTCCAAATTCTTATGGTCCTACCTATCCCCATCTAACTATACCACCTTCCCACCCCCCACCCCCAACTGTTACTGCTATCGTATTTTGTTGTGGTTATTGTTGTGGTTAATGTAGACAGTTCAACCAATTAAAGGAAAGGAAGCCTTGCTTTGATGCCTCAGAGATTTGTAGGAAAGCTTCTGTTTCCTGATGATCAACCTAGCTATACATTCTGAGCATTTCATAACCAGGTCTGCTACCTGGTGATTAATTATTTTCAATCCTGATGAATATTAAAAGATTATTTGCAACATTGCAAAAAAATCAGTAGAATTTCAGATACCCCAAAAGGTAAGATCTTTAATTAGAGGTAGCTAGGTGGCACAGCAGATAGGGCTAGGAGTCAGTCAGACCTGAGTTCAAAACCAGTTTCTGATACTTATCAGCTATGTGACCCTGAGGAAGTCACTTAATCTCTGAATGCCTTGGTTTCTCATGTGTATAACGAGGAAGGATGATGACAGTACTGATCTCACAGGGCTGCTGTGAGGATCAAAGGAGATAAAGTTAGTAAAGCACTTTAGCACAGTGTCTGACACACAGTAGGTGTTTAATAAATAATTATTCCCTACCACTTTTATTAATTTTTCCCCATATAGTTAAGAGGTGTTATAAGGCACTAATGACCAGAAAACAATATGGAAAAAGGGAGTAAAGTTCAGAAAGATCAGATGATAGAAAGGGAATAGGACTAAGGAGTCACAATAGTTTTGCAAGAAAGTCTCAAAACCTCCATACAGAAAAATGCTGGTTGAAGTTCCTCAGATCAAGCCTCAGTGGTATCAGCATTGACAACCTGCAAGTAAAAAATAATGATCTAAGAAATCAGAACACAGGTTCTTGAACTTGGGTCAGGAAATTTACATTTAAAAAGAATTGTGATAACTTTGAATATATTGGGTTTACTTTGCAATCCTCTTGGTTTTACACATTTAAAAACATTCTGAGAAGAGATTCATAGGCTTCACCAGACTGCCAAAGAAGTCCATGATACATATAAAAAATGTGAAAAACTCTTGCTCTAGAGAGAGGGTACTTTAAAAGAAGTCACCTAATGCTTCAAAGCACTAAAAAAAAAAAAAAAGCACTAAAAAATTTCTCTTAAGAGAAATTCCGATAGAAATGGCATCATATATATGATACAACCCAATAAGCTATAGCCAAACCCTAAGTGTCATAATAAACACTACAGCCTACACGCTGAGATAGAGAATTTATTAAGCATTTCACATGTAATAGAGCATTTTATCAATTATATCTAAAGTGCTAACAAAGCTCTAGCTATTAGGATGCAGCATATTATTTAAAACAACACTTGTGGCAGTTTTGAAATTTGGTTTCAATATAAGAAATTATCCTTCAATAAATCAAATCATGCCTCCAAATGAATATTTTGCATCAACAACAGAAACAATTGCAAACTAGATAACACACAGTAATACTATATGCCATAAACTTACAAAACACAAGATTGGAAATGATTAAGAAGTGGTTATTAAAATTAACATTAGTAGCCTCTTTATGGATAATCTAAATGGCCTCAAGATATTCAATCTCAATGATCAGTTTTCAAAGTTAGAGCCAACAGTTATGAAATCAGCTGAAGTCTCTAGCACTGAAAATCATTGAGGTGGAGTGCTGAGTTGTGTTAATGCATTATATCCTCAAAAGAACCATCATAAAGTAATAGGTATAAAAAAATCCATGATGCAACTGTTGTGCAGATATCTTTGTGTGCTTTACATTTTATTTTAAACGGTGCTAAATGAAGGAAATAAATGAAGTCAGTAAAGTTTCTCTACCTCTAACATTTTGTGACAACCTACACCTAACAATCACAAGTTTTTGAGTTTGACATTTAAATATAATTAGTGTTATGAATTCAAAAAGATGTTAAAACAATATTCTGGATCAAAGGAACACAAATCTGAAATACAGCAACTGCCATAGGCCAATTATCCTCCAATTTTTTAATCTAGTGTGAAATAGACATTTGGGAAAGTAAAATTAACAATACAAAAAAATTACTACTCTTTCACTAAGGATAATAAATCTACCCAAAGGAAACCAGAAATGTGGACATTACAAACACTCAGGCCACCTAGGATTTTATAACCTCATTGTTTACAAATTACAAAATCAGGTATTACGTAACTGTATGACTGATTTATATGATTCAACATAATTGCATACAATCCCTAGGGAAATTCCATCACATACAGTAATTACAGTAAGTTTATTTGGAGTTTTTTATAACTGGAAGTCTTTACCAGAAAGAGAAAAAAAAAGTACACCAAAGCATCTAATAATTATGAATTGCTTGAAAGAGTGGAAAGGCAACAAAATAAATACAGAGGAAAAATAAAACTTCCAGAAGTAAAGTAAATCAATGTACCATAAGAATCATAAGCTTGGAAACTATACCATTATAGTTTCTCAGATTATTCAACTGAGTTTTTCCAGAAAATACTCATTTTTCATAATGCTAATCTCAATTAAACATCCTAAAAGGCAGTTTGTTTGATCTGTAAATAGTGCTTCCCTGGAAAGTGGAGATGGGAGAAAGGGAAAAAAGCCAACAACAGGTTAAATCCATTCACTACATTTTAATTTGAAGAAAGTTAACCCCACAAACATTCTTTTGAATGAATACATAAAGCTAAACAAAAACACATTTGGTGGAAACTCATAGCCAAGGCCATTCTATCAATGTGCTTAGGTCTTGCTTGCAGCATCTGGCAGTGAGTAGCAGAACCAAAGGCAACAATCTCACTGGGTCTCCTGTGTCTGTTCTGTCAGGGATTCTGTGGCACTGGCATTAGCAGTGGAATTCAAGACTTCTCCAAAGTCACCTCCAGGAGGCTTATTTCCCCCAACTTTAGACTTAAAAAAGAGGGGGGGAAAAAGGAAAGAAAAAAATTAAATACAAATATTCTCATATACTTTGTCCCCTCATGAACAATATTTTTAAAACAGTGGCAAAGTTGGGGATGTGATCTGTGACCACTGAAATACAAAGAAACTCAGAGTCCCAAAGACTTGATCTTAATCCTTCCCATTGCAAATAATCAAACACAGACACAACAGAATTATAACCATAATGATAAAAAGGTTTTAATCCTCCATAAATATTATTTAAGTTGCTCTAAGACAATATAAAAATTGCAGAGAAGGTATCAAATTGTAGGGAGTAAAAGATGTACTTCACTGGGAGTGCCATATACTAATGAAACCACAGGTCTTGATACAAATAAAAATAATACTTTAAAAAACCAATTATAAGAAGAAAGGTCAATAATCTAAAATGAATTTATGCAAGTAGAAAAATGTTATCTGCAGATGGAGTTATTCATTCAGATAGAAATATTAGTTGACTGGCAAACTGGGACCCAACTTGAATCCTAAGCATGCAGCTAAGTTTTAAACATGCCTAAAAAGGCACCTCTTCACTAGAATTTGAAAAAATATCTGGACATGGTAATTTGGTGGTTGATAAAATGATGAAGCGCTTTTTGAGAGCAGATTTTATAATGTAGGAAGAATATGTAGAGTGCCCCCAAAGAAGGGGGGAAGGGGTAATAATGGTGCAGAATAAGTGACTGATCTTCACTGACAAAATCAAACATTGCAACGATTTTTCTAGAGAATCTGAAGAACAGCATTTAGAACAGTTGTCCTAATAATCCTGAGAGTCTGAATCATTATCCTTGGCATCCCTTAATGTCTAAATGACTTGGTTCTGCTTTCCCAAATCAGAATTTTTATAGTAAGCTTTTTCAGATGTCAGGAGACTGTAACCTAAAAAAAAAAATACTAGTGTGGGGCCTAGAAAGTGGAAATTATAAACATGTACATCCCCAAACAGTCTTCCATAGATCCCAAGTGGCATCAGAGAGAACACTGTCTTTCCACAGAAAACATTAAAAAGCACTGTCATACATGCCTAATACTTCACATTATAAACATCACTTTGAACATAATCTTTAAGACCAATACATAAATCAATATCCATAAGATAAAGGCCAGCACATATTTTTAAAGCACTCTTTCTCTGGCACAAGCATCTGATAAAGTGCCATGCAACAGTGTATGTTCCAGAAACACTGAAGAGAATGATTTACAAGAGAGGGGAAAAAAATCAAGGTACCCCAAAATACCCCAAAGTCCTAGACTATCATAATTTTTACCTTTAAGTTTTCAACTTTTTCTTCAAATGATTTGAAAGTAGGTGAGTTTCTAAGGGAAGGAAAGAAAGGCTCATATTAAATCTTTGACATGAAAAACAAATTTACATAAAATAAAAAAATAGCAATTTTTGAAATAGTATTCCTAACTTGTAAACCTTATTTCCCCTAGTTCAAAAAAGAATTAGAGTTCTGACTACAAGGCAAAATTTGATAGCTATTCCTGAGCAGCAGAATAACCAAATACATTTGATATATCTAATTACACATATTTTAAGTCTGAAATCATTTCAAAGATCACACACACACACACACACACACACACACACACACACACACACACACACACACACACACACACCATAAAGGAATTTACCTAACATGAAAGCAAAAAGCATCCTGGCTCATATTTTTCCCCATTCCCTCAAGTCCCCTCATTACACATATGTGTGCACATATATACAACAAATGTGTGTATCATTAAAATCAAGTCCCTTCTTTTCCATTTTTACTTTCAGTATTGAAATGAGCAGGGTCAACTACCCATCATGGAAATAAAGATAAATATATATGTAGTGTGATTAGTGAGATACCTACTGTAAAATATCATTTCCTTGACTTCCATCATTCAATGTTGCTAATTATTAGAATCACCTCTTTGGGTTAAGACATCATCTTTACTGAACTACAGAACCCATTAAAGCCTAGGAGCATTAACATGGTTCTATGTCAGAGTAAAAATGTCCTAGTGAGGTACCAAAATGAGGAAGTCCTTAAGAGGCATGGGGCAGCTGTAAAGGTAGAGAAAAGACACCAAAAGGAGGGAGGAGAGCCTGCTGACTCTGGTTAGCCTGTCCCTAAAGAGATAACTGCTTATTTGTCTGTCCATCAGCCTGCATGCTCAAAATATGCCTAAAAAAATCAGATATGCCTTTCAACAGGTCCTTCCATCTATTTGCAGAAACATCTGCTACCACATCAGGTGCTACTCACATTATTTCAGGACCATTTTCATATAACTGAATTCAATAATATTTTTATATTATGCATATATGCTTCTGCATATCCTGCCTGCTGCTGAGAGCTTAAAGGAGACAGGAAAAAAGAAAGTTTCCTCCCATTTTTCCCTGTAGTAGGTGGAACACTTGGAGTAAATGCACTCATTTCCTCAATGTTAAAACCTTCCAGTTCTCTAGATATTACAAATTAGAGTAATCACACATGCAATAACTGAGCTGGTGCCGACAGAAGGATTATGACAGTATATGGCTCCAAGTGTCTCACTTAGGATTAGATGAAAGTAAAAGAGCAGGGTTTACGTTGACTTGTCAGCCAAAGCAAGAGGTGAATTAACATGTGAAAGGTCAGCAAAGTATTTGAGTCAGAGGAGGCCAAAGGGACTGGCGGACCCTATCGTAGGAACTAAAAGGACAGAATGTGCTTATTATTACCTTATTTTAGTTGCTTGAAAACACATTTGTTTTTCTGAATAGGTTTTCCTCAGGGAGCTAAAAATTTAATAACACTCCTATTCTGCCCTAAGTTATAATGGAATGTCAGAGGTTCAAATCAAAATAGGAGAAAATAATTTGGCTTTCATAGTCATGAAAATAAATCAGGGCTTATCAGCTGGCTACAAACACTGCTTTTGTAAACCTCAGCTTTACTTTGGAATGGTATTCACTGCATTTTTACATGATTCTTGGGTGTGAGAAACAACCATGGCACTCTTCACCGTTCCAGAGAGGAGTATTTTTACCAAAAGAAAGGCAATACACAGCTTCAGTCTACAACGTCACTAACTAAGGAAACAAAGAAGACAACTTCAGATTTCAAAAAGGGTTGTGAAGATAAAAGTTCTAGGACATAACTGAAAAAAAACTTTTAAAAGAAAAATTTAGGAGGTGAAGCAAAACTGCTTTCACACGTCCAATCTCACATGGATCAATAGCTAAGAATGTCAATATTTCCTTCTTTTGAAACCCTATGCTGGCCATTCAAGTTGTGATTTCTTTGATTCTCAATAGTACTAATCTCCTCTGTGGTCATCTACTTCTTTTCCGCTTCAAAAAAGACAAGTTCAAGAATCCTATTTGTTTAGGATCAATAGTATATCCAAGTGTCACTTATTCATTGCAATCACTTGTTTTCACAATAATATACTTTACCTCATAGCAGGCATGCTAATTGAATGTTGAATGGAGCGAATACTAAGGGCCAGCATTAAAAAGAGACAGAAATTTAGTTAGTTACCAAACCATTAGACATTTCTAAAGTCAAAAGAAACTTTGTTTACTAGGAGCCTTATAGCTTTAGTACAATAAAGCTGAATGTAAGAAGTATTTATTTTTTTTTAAAGACAGATGAAAGCTTCCCATAGCACATTTTTTCTCTCAAATAAATTGGTTTGAAGCAAATATATTTTTATAGCACTTTACAGTGTTCCAAGTACATTCACATAGTAATATATACTCTCATTTGATCATCAAAAGAATGCCACAGAGTAAGTAAACATAGATGCTATGGTCCCCACTCTACAGATAGTAAACTGAGACTCTGAAAGTCTAAAAGATTTATACAAGTCTTCCGATTTAAAAATCCAGTAATCTATGACAGAATGAAAGTGAAAGACAAGTCAAAAAACTGAGGCAGCTGTAATCCCTGCACACAAGGTGGCAACCTACTTGATAGATGAAATATTTCACATTCGTTTATTTGACAATTTTGTTTGAAATCTAAGCATCTTGTACCATAACAAGTGATAAAAAGGACAGTTTTCAGAGAAACCCAAGAAGACCTGGATTTCCATATTTTTTAAAAAATTAATCAGCTGGCTATACACAGTGCTTTTTGAATTTCACTGTATATATTTAAAGTACATCAGTCTTAGGGAGTTATGTCACTTTTCTTGTAGGTGATCTTTCTATTCTGGTTTCAAGACCATTCATTTCTGGTTCAACATCCTTTTCTAAAAATGGCCAACCTTTAAGGTAGATAACATAGGTCCCTTATTGTAAGAAGGCATTCATAGATAAGAATATACCCTCAGCTCTCAAGTAAGGGTATATTTTTAAGACAGCCCAATCTCTAGGTTCATAAAAATCCCTAAGTATGCTGATTTTGCAAACTATTTTGCAAACACTACTATACTTTGATCAATAATTGAAAGTTGGTCCTATTTGCTAGGACTAGTCTGTCCTGAATTTTGTGAATGTACATTTTCTTTGAGATGGTAAATCATAAAAGTCATTTATATACGAATCATAATTTCAATAATAACAATCATACAGTACTTTAAAGTTTTCCAATAGCTTTACACATATTATTTCATCTGATCACCACCACCTTGGTGATAGGTGCTCTTGGGCCAAATTTCTAGATAAATTAACTGAGACAGAGGAAGTGATTTTCCCTGTGTCATTCACTCAACAAGCATTTATTCAATCTTATTATTTGTCTGTGTCAGGTACCATATGAAAAGTAGCACAAGGACCAAGTTGGCATTTTCGCTCTAATCAAGATATAAAAGAAATGAGGGACTGGGGACTGAACTTGAGATTTCGTTGGTATAAGGAACTCCCGGGTGAGGAAATTTCCTACCAATTCAGAAATGCACCCTTTATACAACTGCGAAGTATTAGAGTGAGATAAATGCAACTAAGTCTAGTGTGGTGAGATATTAAAGACTTGTCCAAGGTCAATGCCAGAATATGTCTGAGATAGGACTTGAACCAGGTCTTGCTGGCTTTGAGAGAGAAGCTCTATCTAGCACACCACATTGCTTCACAATGGATGATACCATGTTTTCATGAATGGAATGTTAAGCTCAGGGAAACTCCCATTTTAATAAACAGGCATTGTAGCATGGTACATAAAATACTAAATTTGGAGTCCGACATGAATTTGAATATTTCCAGACATTTGTGTATTATGACACCTCTTTCAAACTTCTCTATTCCCTATCACAAGGGCACCACCAACATTCTAGTTACACAAGCTGATACAACCTTGGTGTCATCTTTGATTCATTCCATTTTCACTCCTTTTTATACTGTCAATTGTCATATAATGTCATTCTTCTTTCCAAAATATTTCTCATATATAACCCTTCTCCTTAATCATGACTGCTGCTCTTGTTCAAGCCCTCACTGCCTCCCACCTGGTCTCAGGGTTCTTCTTCACACAGAATACTAAAGGGATCTCAAGTTTAGTCCCTCATCCCTCATTTGTCAGAGTACCTTGATTACAGTGAAAATGCCAACTCAATCCCTGTACTGTTTTTCATATGACACCTTAATACATGTAGACAAATCTCATTGATCTTTCCCACTCCCAGGCCTAGAAAAAAAGGCTTTAGTCTCCCAGAAAGGAACTGAAGTAGGGACAGGATGTACAGGAATAGCTGGGGGGGCAGGGAGGATAAATTTCAGTAAGATAGCTTCTGTCCTGACACACATTTTGCCTCATCAGCCCAAGCAACCTGTATTTTTCCCCTGATCTTATCCCTGTTCTCTATGGCCACTTCCTATTTCTCTGATATTTTTATTCTCTTAGCCCTCGGTGGCTTCTTCCATCTTCCTTTTCTTTAGCTCCATGCTTCTTCTGCTCACTAAAGGGGAAGATTCCTCTTCCAGACTCTCATAGGCTCAGAAAACTGTTAAAGATCACCCTGAGATGCAGAAGAACTGATAAGCACCTCCAAAAGTAATCACCACACATAAATGCACTTTGTTACCACATTCATGGCTGCGAAGAATTTTTTACATTTAAATAAAGTAGACTTGTATCAGAATCAACTACATAGAGACTAGAGCTTGGGCTCTGCAAATCTTTAGAGCCCTCCTAGTATTAATGGAGTAAGAATAAGGGAGAGTACAAAGCCTTAGGGAAAATTCTGTAACTAGAAAAATCCATCATTGATAAAGGTCATAAATTAAGGATAAAATAAGTTCCCATAGGTCACATTGGACTTAATGTCCAAGTTCACTGATTAATCAATCAAATAAGCCTTTATTAGGTATCTGTGTGCCAGGTTCTGTACTAAGTCCTGAGGATACATATACAGAGAAGGAAACACTTCCTTTTCTCTAGGAGCTTTCATTCATACTGGACTGTAGTCTACTTCTAGGACAGATGCCCTTTTATTTCTAGATTCCCTGAAGCAGGCTGCATGAAACAGTCAATAAGTGTATTAATGAAAAACAAAAATTTTAAAACCCAATAGGTAGTTCACTTTCCCAAAGCTGAAAAACTAACCATAAATCTATCTACATTCAATTGTAAGACAGAGCATTTTAAAAGGAAATATGAGCAAGTTTTTAAACCAGAACTATATTTCCCACTTCCCCTTCTAGTTGAAGAATTAATGTGATTTCCATCACCACCTAACAAAATAAGAGATTCACTCTGACCAGGAGTGAAGCAACCATGACTTAGAACCAAGCCCAAGAACTGTGTGTGGGATCAGTCACATAGAACGAGATCAAAGAGCAACAGAGTCTGGTTGATGCCCAAGATAAGCCACTTTGGGGCTGTTGGCAGGAACTTGAGCATTACTGAGAAATTCACTATAAGTTATGGCACTTTAAAATTGGGTTGGCAGATTACCTTCACAGGGATTCTGAGTGTTAACAGATACTCCCTGCTGACAATGCTTCTTAAAATGCCCACTTCTGACTGAGCAGTTTCCACAGATGTGACACCTTCCCCTCTCCAGAATTAGCTGTTGTGTTCTTCAGCCAATGAGGGACTCTTGGTGAGCTCAATACTGGCTTCAAGCTGCTCCATCTATGGTCTTCAGCGGGACAGTTAAAGCTAAAGGTATATCCTGTACAGAGCACTCTCAAGTTATGACTCTCCAGACAATGAAAGGCAGCATGAAGACCCAGCTCTCATCACTATCAGTATCAACATAGCAAGAGTGTGGGGCAAACTGGTAACCACCCATGGCAGTAGACACAGAGGCATGTCTGTCATGTCACACACAGAGTGACAGCCTAAGCACTTAGGGATACTACACCCATCGTGTTCCTCAGCAAGTACCCTCAAAGTCCCTGTCTTTAAATTTAATAATTTATTGTAAGTTTGTGGTTCTTTCCCTGCATTGAAATTTTGACAATGCAATATTGCATATACCCAGAGAGTATCATATTATAAACAAGCCATTACACTTGTTCCTGCTAGTGCGTGCTGGACTACGGCAATGCATGACACACTTGCCTGCCAACACTTGGCTTATTAAGACCTATCAGCACACTTAACCAATGATCAGTTATAACTTGCATTTTGTGTGTTTATCTGGAAAATAATGTAATCAAAAGGACTTCAACTCTGTTGTACAATTTATCTTCTCTTCTTTCCTTATGCTTCTACCTCCCCCCTATTTTTATTTAGGGCCTTCCAACTGCACCCACAGCTACTACTATCCCCTTGGAGAGTTCCGGCATCCCACAGCAAGCAGGATCACCCACTTTGGAACCTATGCTAAAAGAATCAGCATGAGGGTTATTGATAGGATGGGAGTCAGAGGTAGTAGAGTCTGGCTTAGCATGGAACACTTGCTTTTCCGGGTTCTGAATTTTCTGATTAAATTGCTCTATTGCAGTATCTGTTGGCTCCAGGATAGGTTGGGGTTCAGTCATGTCAAAGTCCTGGCTTTCACGGCTACATTTTAGGGATTCATAGTCAGTCCAGCTTTCACTGTGCCAGGCGGACTGGAGATCATGGATGAAGTCTTGGATACATTCAAGAGCTGCATTGTACAGCTTGGAGGTTCCTCTAACTGCACCAGCAGCATGAAGTCCAAACTGAGCAGTGGCGGCAGCCATAGCACTAGTGACTATGGAAGCACCCTTGGTGGTGACACAGTGGTTGAGTTGAGTTTGAATTCTTTTTTTTGAGGATGACACCTGTTCCCATTAGTCATTGAACAGGAATGCTAAGACAGCCTCATCCTTGAGGTCTGGTACTACAAAGCAGGCAGAAGACCAGGATGGCTGGATCCATCAGGATAGCTAGTGCAAGCATCAGTAGGATCCCCATCTGCTGAGCACACAGGAGATGTGGGCAGGGTGAATATCAAAGCACAAGGAGAGAGATGCTCCAGGGATTCTTCCTTTGTAGCCTGAACATCTTGGTAAAAGATCTTCTCCACATTAAAAGTGATGTCACAAAACCACTCCTCTTCTCATAGTTCACACCTCTTTTGAAAGAGGGCAGTAACCTCTTCTGGTCTAATTTGATCCCAATCTGCAGAAGTCGAGGATTCTAATATATACATATATATGTATATACAGATGCTCATGAAGAGCAGCCTGGTGGGCATTGCCGCAGTAACAACTACAATCGTGCCACTAATGCTAGTTATTCACCGGACGGAGATTTCCCTACTCTCTTCACCTTTTTTGTTCATATGGCATGGAACACAAAACAAAATAGCTTTAGAAGCTTCCACCATCTTCTCTTTAATAGCTTTCCTTTCTTCCGGTATAGTAACTTCCTATCTACACATGAAATGGAAAGTTTCCCTTTGCACAAATAATGCAGCCACACTGTCTACACTTAGCTGGTAAGAGTAATCTAGCAGCTTCAGAATCACCTGTCTATGTGGCCTTGAAACCAAAAAGTATTCTCCTTGCACAGCCCACATATAAAAGAGTGAATGCCTAGGTCTTCTGGGCAACAGTCATTTCAAAGGAATAATTCCATGACCTGATATACTGGTCAAGCCCTGCCAGTCAGCAGATCTTCCAGAGAATAAGTGTGATTTTTTATATCCCCAGTCCTTTGGCATGCTGGCTTCACAGCGACCACTTCCCTGTTGAGTACACATCAGAAAAAAATAGTCCGGCTTGGCTTGCTTTAGCCAGTCCTGACGAGTGGTCTAGCCTCTACTTAGAATCTGTTCAACAGATTCTTCAAAGGAAACCTGACATTTTCTTTCCTTTGGTTAGAATGGAACAGCACAACCAAGCAGTCAGTGTCTAGAACACAGGATTTCCAATGGCCTTATCATCACATGCTTTGTGGAACTGGGGAGCTATGCAACATGCATCATGTTGATCTGAGTCACTCCAGAAACCTGTTGCAATAACATGATGCCCAATGGGAATCTTACCGTACAGGTATCTTTTCAAAAACCCAAGGTGATTTATTGTCATTATCTTAGCAAAACCTTTGTCATGTGGTTTTGTAATGCTGATGGGGAGCAGGTCAGATGGATGAGTTTTTTGCCATCTCAAGGTCAGTAATTCCTCAGAGGTTAAGCCTAAAGATTCTGTGACAATGATTCTCAGGCAGCTTAGTACTTAGGAAAAGTCTGAGGCATAATATTAAGATATTCATGTTAAGTGGTAGCTGCAAAAGTCTTTTTCCTGCTGCATGTTAGCTTCAGTTAATAAGGGGAAAATAGACCAGAGGGTTTTCCTAAAAATAAATGGGACTCTGTCATTATTAACTGAATTTACAGGTCTCAAATCAGTCCATTTATTTTTTAATTCTGCTAAGCATGCCTCTTTCTGTGCCCCGCGCCCCACTCCTGCTCTACCTAAGTACTGAGGTACCTTAATAGTACAGTGGAATGTGTAGAAGCTGTCATTCTTTCCAGTTTGGAGGAAGTGTTCAGGGCAAAGGCATGTGCACATAACAGTTGAGGTGGGAGTTTTGGGTATGTATAGGGATAGCTTTCCAGATACCCATAGTGGAGGGGAATGGGTGTTATTCATATAAATATAAAATATTTCAAAAACTATTTCATGTTTTATTTGCAGCCTAAATCATACTAATCAAGGAACACAGTATAGAATAAAGAAGTTCCACTCCTTAGCAAATCAATGACAAGACGAAATTGCTACAAAGGGCAGTCTGTTCTCCTATGCCTCACTAAGTACTTCTCACTTTCATACTTATACCTTACTTCTGCTTTACTCTTGATTTATTAATATAAATATTAATTAATGAATGTAAACATTAGTTTTAAAGCTCCCTTAGTTCCTTACATAGGGTAAGTCTTCTATAAGCAGAGACCAAATCTTGTATGTCTCTTTATCACTCACAATGTCTTGCTCAGTGTTTAATAAATATTTCCTGAAAGAATATTAGCATATTTTTAAAAACATAAATATGTGTATGTTAAAGTAACAGAATATATCCCAACTCATTCTAAAAGAAGACAGATTGGACAAAATTAACTTATTGTCCTTTAAGTTTTGACTTAGTAGAGTTATGTCTGTCACAGCTGTTTTGTAATGTATATACTCTCTTAATATTTAGACATTTAGTCATTAATTCCCAATTTAATATTTAAAATGAACATTTAAGGTAATATGTGTGTGTGTTCATCCTTTGTTGCCGAAGAAGACCATGCCATCAGAGAAATAATTACATGACTTGCACTTGACTTTTGTTTTTGAGTGAGGGCTGTGCAGGTCACCAGCCTCACTTCTCCAGAGCCATCTGAATCCAGTGACCAGATATTCATCAGGATGACTGGAGAAGACCCAGGAGGAGGCAATTGGGGTTAAGTGACTTGCCCAAGGTCACACAGCTAGTAAGTGTCAGGTGTCTGAGGCGAGATTTGAACTCAGGTCCTCCTGACTCCTGCACTGGTGCTCTATCCACTGCACCACCTAGCTGCCCCTTTTAAGGTAATGTAGAAGAAAGATGAATGAAACTAGTTTTCAAATTCCAGTCACAATGGCAACTAATTTTGTACTTAACTGCTATTCATAAATCTACCTTCCAAAATTAAGTGCTGAAATTCTTGTTTTTACCAAAACAGGGCAAAATATCAAAGTAAACATTTCTGTGATGGTGACAATGGAGGAATTTGAGAGGTTATGGTATGGACAAGAATAGACTCAGGTCCAAGAATGACTTGTGAGAGAAAACACAGGCCCTACTTCTTCCAAAGGGATTGGCTGAAGAGACTGCAAAGGGGGCCATTTAATTAGCCAGGGTGATATTCCTTGAAAGAAAGAGTAACATCTTTGTTACTTCAGGCCTTAGAATGCTAGCTAGGTTAAAGAAGGTTGTGGTTGGGGTCTGCAGTCAGGGAGTTCTATGGGATAGGAGTACATGGACTTCCTAGAGAAGGAGGGATTAGAAAGGAATCATAAATTTTAGCTTTGCTTTTAGATCTTGTATTTTGTATCTATACAGTTTCCACTGTTTATTTATGCTAAAATGTATACACCAGATACACCAGAAGAAGCTAAGTCCCGGATTCATCATTCAGTTGCAGTAATATGTCTCCAGTCATTGACTGCCTTGATCTTGACCAAAAGGCTGATTGGTTATGATCTGGAGCTATGTCAATCTAGAAATAATAGGATTTCTACATTAGAGTTTTTTAAATCACATAGATCACATAGAGGTACTTTGCAATTTATAAACAGGTTGCATCATAAAAGTTTATACATATTACTTGCTTGCAACCTAGGCTGACTCCTAGTCCAAGGCTCAATAGGCTGTACCTCGTTCAGAATTCTAACCTAGGATATCAGTAAACACTTTTCCCTATCCCTACAAAAGGAAGAAAGGTCCCTTCCTTTCCTACTTCCTCCCCCTTCCCTATTCGCACCCCTACCCCCAACTCCAAACAACTAACTGCTAGGTTGGAAAAAGAGATGCCTCTCAAGAGTAAAGAAATGAGTTGAAAGGAAAAGATGAGGAGTTAAGATAAAGGACAAAGTTACTTCAAGGGTTACCAATAAAGAGCCATATAGAAGGATGCTCTTCTGCCAGTATAACCCTCTAAGGTGGGGAGGTGGAGCAGGGGGGAACCTGCAGCCTCAAGGTTAACTGATATAAGCCCTCCAGGTCCTCAAGTGAGGCCTTTAATAAAAGGATTTGTTCTGTGAAATTTGGGTTCAAAGGGCCACACCTGAGGACCTAGAGGGCCGCATGTGACCTTGAGGCTGCATGTTCCCCATCCCTGCCCTAAAGTCATTTCTAGATCCCAGGTTGGCTCCTCAGTCACTCCTTGACCGTTCTTTCCATTAGTAACTAATTTTCTTTCCACTGCCAAGGGTTCAGGCTCTTTCCTCAGTGCTAAGGGATTAGCTCTTGCAACACCCTCTTTTTTCAACTGTAGCCTACAGGTAAAATTGCAGAGAGTTACTTTAGAGTTCAAGTATATAAAAGGATCAGAATAGATTTGGGGAGGTGGGGAACACCCTTAGACACACAGCAACAGAGAAGCAGTACGACTGAGCTGCACAGCCAAGATGTATGACTTCACAGAGGATCAGAGGGCAAAATTCAAGGAGGTCTTCCAGCCGTTTGACTGATGGGATGGAAAGACCTTACACAGTCAGTATGGGGATATGATGCCAACCCTGGACCAGAATCCACCCTATGCTGAGGTGCTCGGGTTTTAGGGAATCCTAAGAATGATGAGATGAATATGAAGGTGCTGGATTTTGAACACTTTCTGCCAATGCTGCAGACCATAGCCAAGAATAAGGACCAGGGCACCTATGAAGACTATGTTGATAAGGAAGGGAACAGCACCATCATGGGGGCTGAAATATGACACATTCTTATCACCCTGGGTGAGCAGATGACAGAGGAAGAAGTGGAAGTGTTAGCAGCAGGGCACGAGGACAGCAACAGTTGTATCAACTATGAAGAGCTGGTCTGGATGGCGCTGAATGGCTTTGAACAACACCCCTTTCCACAAAGAAGCCCTTATCTTTCTCAGTATGAAAATCAGCCTCTTGCTCCTGAAGCAACTAACTGCATTTTCAAGGTTGTCAACATCTTTACTTCTGACCCCCACTACATATCCTCATTGGCCTATTTGCTTTCTGCTTTCACCAAATAAGCTTGCTACCTGCTCTTAAAACATATATATCCTTAAGTTATTCTAGACATTTCACTATGAAGCAAGTTCAGGGGTGAAAGCCAAAGTTTTGAGTGAACAGATAGGTCAGGGGTTGGTGACAGCCAAAATGAAAACCAAACTAGAAGGAAGGAGGAGACAATGGGATTGGAAAGTGGGGAAGAAAGGAATAGCCTCTGGGACTTATTTTTTCTGTCACCAGACCTGCCACTTGTACCAGGCTGAGTAAGGTGGACAGTGAGACAAAAAGGCACAAAATCATCCACCTCACTCCAGAGTCATGAAAGTCAAGTGGCAAGACAAAAGTCAAGATGACTGGTGATGGATCAGGATGCAGTGGATGACCTTGGCATCTCTGATCTGACCAAGCTCTAAATGCTCCATAGCACTTGCTTCAACCCATCTTCATGTCCACTAGAACAAATTATTCTTATCCACCCATTCCACTAGGTGAACTCTTCACAGACTTGGGGTGTGAGTCTAAAATAGAATTAATTATCTTGCCTCCCTCCCCAAACCCACCTTACTTTCACTATTTCTGACTAGAGTATCACCATCTTAGTAAAGGGGGAGAGGAAAATCCCAAGCAAAGGGAAGATAAGAAGAATGCTTAAGGCTACTAAGCTATGGAGTTATCAGGTATGCCCATTCCCATGTCACAGTTTAAACTAGATAAAAATAACAAGTTTAAAAGAAACAAGTTTTCCTTCAAGTAAAAAAAAAAGCAGAGGAAATTAAAGTATTTCTTACTTCAAGTAGCACAAAGTCATAATGAACTCATAAAATATTCTTCATAAAAATCAGAACAGCAGAACATTGATGGCTTATTTTTTAAAAAGTGTCTCCTAAGAGTTATTTGGTTTTTTATATGATAAAAGTCTGAAAGTTCAATTTGCAGTGTAATTAATACAATGACTTTTTTTAAATGGGAGAAGTGAGTTTCCCTTCTTTAATTTCAATTCTAAAGAATAAATAAGATTCTAGATTCACTGCCATCTTCTTAGAAAAAAACACTAAGCTACACC
The DNA here is from genome assembly GCA_023548195.1 of Bettongia penicillata ogilbyi. Lineage (NCBI taxonomy): Eukaryota > Metazoa > Chordata > Mammalia > Diprotodontia > Potoroidae > Bettongia > Bettongia penicillata. Next base: position 1,321,151 of record JAJHZJ010000468.1, read on the forward strand.
AACATACATTTATGATTTTAAATAGGTAAGACTGGAACAGTGGTGTATATAATTTTTTAAAAGCACTACTTCCTAATAACTCGTAAGCAGAAAATAGCACATGATGAGTACTGACTGAGTTTCTAATCAATCATTTCCACAACTGTACAGCTCACTTCAATTAAGACTTCTTTAACAGGTATCTATCACTGTGAATCTGGGTAAATATCACTGAGTATGATATTTAAAACTGGTACCTCAAAGACATAATCCTTTTAATGAAAGGACTGTTTTTACTTATATTTAGAGACTCTTTTCTTTCAAAAAAAAAAACTAGTTTGCTTTCTACTTTAAACAGTTCAGTATTCTACATCTGCATACTACTATAATTAAGGTAGTTTGTTTTGCTACATGTTCACTGGCCCTCCTATATGAACACCACTTTGGGAATCTCTCTGGCTCCACTGCAATTAGAGAACAAGACTTACTTTCACTCTCCCTTCACAGACAATTAAGTAATTAAAAGATTGGTCTGTGTTAGGCAAAAAAGAGGAGATTTACCTTTAACAAGATGTTTAGCATGGTTTTTCCCCTGAATTATTCTTATTTGATACAACTAGCTACTGAATGCATTTTAATCTTTATGGTTTATTTTTTCATTGCACAAAACACGCTTATATTTTAACTAAGAAAGGCATAATCGTTTGCTGATAACCTTTAAATATGGTTAGTTTTCACTTCTTCAAACTGTAAGAAAATTTTACATCCATACTTTTAGTAGGTAGCTATTCAACCCAAGATATAAAATTATTTTAAAATAATATTTATAGGAGTTATTCAGACATTTTAGATAACACAAAATAACCAATTTAAGATGAGACCATATTAAGAGGCAGTGTTGAAACCTGCTACAACTAACAATGGGAGGCCCATTCAAAGAAAATCCCAGTGTGTTTCCAAAAGGCAAAAGGAAAACATTGACCATAACAGAAGTGAAACACACTGGAGAGTTCTATATATCAGGAAAATTATTCTCCTTTCATATTAGGAGAAAAAAGAATTCTTTGCCAAATCATTTCTCTTTTTTAAGGAACCAATGTCCATCCCATCACACAGTACTGAATCCATCTCAGCATCACTGCTCAGTAAAACTTCTACCCAGGTTTTACCAAGAAACTCTTCCCTAAATTAGCAATACATGACAAAAAAAGAATTTTCACAACTCAAGGAAATGGAAAGACAGTAAATAAGATGCTGAATTTCCTATACATCAGGATAATCTAAATGTATCACATTTGTCTTATGCAACTGCTGAAACTCAAAGATTTTTCAAGCTCTCCTTACCTAAAGGAATGTGAAAAGGCCTGCAATCTGCAGGAAGCCAGAGTAAGCATTAAAAAAGAAAGCAAGTTCTGATAAATCTAAAAGGGTTAAATGACCCACAGTAAAAAGTGTCACACAGTCTTAACTGAAGGAGACAGAGACAGAGATAAATGGGGGGAAAGAGAGAGGAGAGGAGATAAAAGTATATAGTTGACTACTAAAAAGCTATGCTTAATTTTGGTTATATCTGGATTTACCATAATCCAAATCAATGAATTTTAGTCCTTTCAGAGTGAAACAAAAGTACAGTACAGACACACATCCACTCAAAATTATTCAGCCAAGACAATTCTAATTGCAAAACTACTTCTCCGGCAAATGGAAAACATGGAGATTCATGCACTCTGAAGACACTAAAATCTTGCATGCGGACAGAAACATAATAGACTAATACCAAGCTATCCACCATTTTCACCACTGTTCTAATCTACATGAGAAAAAAGTGCAACCAAAAAAGAAAAAGCTATGACAATTTCATCAAAGTAGCAAGGCGAAGTCCATGGATTTATCTAAAATACAAGTGCAAATTAAATGACAACGGCTCAAAGTTAGCGAGATTAGACTCTAAGCATATAGGCAAGTTACAGCTCATAAGTTAGTACAGACAAACGACTCAAGACAAGCTAAAAATATGCCAAGGTACGAACAGGGACGTACTGAAGTCAAGTCACCCACTAACTGTGCGCTTCAGTATGGTCTAGCACATCCACTCAATGTTGGTATTTCCTTATGATCACAAAAATGTTACTCTGAATGAAATACTTACTCTGTATTTAACCTACTTCGAAGCAAAACATAAAATTCACAACTATAATTTGACAGACTGTGAAAATGAGATTTAAGAACATTATATCTCAAAATACTTTGGTTGGCCACTCAGGTTCAGGTTTCAAAGTTGCTGTTCCTTCATACCAGCAAGATTTAAAAAGTAGGACATTGCCATCATCACCTAGAATTTTCAGGTCCTACCCAAAATTCGTAGGAAAGGTTTACAATCACAGTAATAAAGCTAAAAGGGACTACTGATAAACTATGGAAAGTGGGGACATACTTTACATCTTCGAGCTTTTTGGTGATGACAGACCCAACAGAAGAAAAAGCAGCTGAGGCCTTCTGTCCAGCCTGAGACAAAGTTTCTGAAGTCTTCTTGTATCTATATTCAATTATAAGAACAGAGCAAAACAAAGATAAGTTAAACAAGACAAATAGAAGGAAATTAATCTTTTCAAATAACTCTTTTCAAGTGTGGGAATCTCAAGTTCAAGAGTATCAATAAATGACTCTCTCTCTCTCTCTCTCACACACACACACCCCTTTCCTAACAGTCTTCTCCTCACCACATCTTGAGCCAACGGGGATAAAAGTTCAATTTGTTGACTTTTTGGATCCAGATCTTCTAAGATATCCTAGAATTGCCATGACAGACCAATGGGTCCAAGGTCACAGTCTAAAGAAATCAAGGCAATTCTAAAGAAGACCACATAGCCAACCTAACTTTAACCTTGGATAAAAAGTCAAAACAAAAATGTAATACATACATATACTTAGTCTTCTTTTCCTTTCCTCACATAAACCCCACCAAAAAAGGAATCTAATCAAATATCTGTGTTTGCTGTAGGCAAACGCTTATTTTCTCCTCACTTAATAAGATGGGAACCAGTAGAAGAACTGAGAATGAGGTAAATGAGATCAAATACTGAAATCTAAATGAAATGAGGGTCTGAATGATCTCTGAAAACTATTTATAAGGCTACTATCGAATTCATTTTAAGTCATGGGAGTTAACAAATGCTTGTCAGATGCATGGCTCTGAGGAGAGAACGTTGGTGCGTGGTCCATCTCTACATGACTGCAAATGTGAAACCGTATCAAAGATGGTATGATTTTCAAATTTTTATGAATGGTGTGCTGTACTTCTTTACCTACTGCATCATAATCAAAAGGTTTATAATGTTAAGGTAAACAAACAGAATCACATATAGTTATCAGTTTAGGGGGAAGAATAAAAGTTAAGATGCAGGAATTATGGCAATGCAATTTCAGAAAAAAATCCACTTTACCATACTAATGATTAGATGATACATACAATTACTGCTCACTTCATCAGGAAGAATAGGACCAGGCATAATTTGTCTCTGCACTAGGCACAATCTGTATGCACCTAGGGCTGTTCATTTCTTTCTGTTATCTAACATTAATGAGCAAGAGAAGCGGATTTGAGAAACTGATTCTGTGGCTACACACAGGAATAAATAAGCAGGGCTGAAATTAGGGAGAGGGGCAGAGAGGGAGGGGCAGCGAGTGTTGTATGTAACCTTCTTATCTCAAAAACTGAATCAGAGTGAAGAAAATGCACTCCCAAGGAGTGAAGGGTGTTAGGAACCTACGCAGATGTGGCTGTCACATCTTGCCAGCCTTTGGCAATGTTTTGCCTTAATTCCTGTAGTGAATTGATTCCAAGTTTCCTCTTGATCTCAGCTAGATGCTTCTCCTTGGCTGCTAACACTTGAGACAGCGTCTGTATTTCCTCTTCTACCTACAATAAAAAGGGGGAAATATATAACAAGAGTTAAATACAAGTTAGGAACAGAATACATGCAAAATCTTCTAGATTTTCAGTATTATCTAATTGGATTTTTTTTTCTCTAAAGAAGGCCTTAATCTACGATTTCATTGGTATACAGAAAATTCCCAGATGAGGGAAACTCCTTCCATCAGAGCAATTCAGCACCTTCTCTGAAAATTAGAGTCTTAAAGAGTTGCCCAGAATACTAAGAGCTTAAGCAACTTGCCCAGGGGCCACAGCCAATATGTGTCAAAGGTATGGATGTGAACCCAGGTGTTTCCAGTTCCAAAGCCGCTCTCCATCCACTGCCTTTTCAGCTTTTTTTTCCTTTTTGCCATTAAAAATACTAATTTTTGCTGATGGTATCTAAGGAAGGCTGCTAAAAACAGTTATCAAAAATATATGCAACCTACTAGTCTGGAGAAATAACTGCTCTATCCCCAAATAACTATTTTAATATACAAGGAAACCCAGGTATTTCATCCTAAGATGAAACATTTCAGTCCCACTTCTTCGGGAAGTTTGCATGATTAAGACATTGGTGACAGAGCAAAACCTTGAACTCTACTAGGGCTCAATATAGACCTGTATTATCTTATGCCAAACATGATACAAGCATAGTACAGGAATATGATTATAACTTTCAATGGCCATCCACAAGTGGGAAGACATATTCTTTGGTGAAGGCTAGAGACATGGAAAAATGAAGGAGAACTTTCAAAAGCATTTCTTACTTTCCTCCTCTTTTCCTACAGCAACAGGGTCCCACCCATATTTCCAAAAGTCCTAAATAATTTCTAGCTAATTTCTGAAAGTGGCATTTAATTCAATCTTTTAATTATTTTTAATTATTCATATTGCTCATGAAAAATGAGTAATACCTGCCCTTTCCTCTTTCTTTCCTGATATCACCTTATTTCCATTAAATAGAAAAAAAAAGTAAAGTACATGAGGTTAGTACATAGTGTTGAGGGAAAGCTATTTTTTTGGAGACTGAGAGTTCCTTAGATGGCATTAGTCAAGCACCTATCTTTCACCTGGTCCAAATCTCTTTGCTCTTTTCTTACTCTGCACACAACCCAGTAGTTCAGGTTTTCCTAATGTGTTCATACTTGGGTTAGAGATTCAGAAACTAGACTCAGGCTTAGATTTTTGGTTTCTAGAGTCACATGGCTTAATTCATATGGATCTAGATTTCTCCAACTATAAAAATACCAGGTGACTATATGAAGCACTTGCCTACTTTATACTATATGCAACCAGAATTAGATGTATGGTTAATAAATTTGCTCTTACAAGAAGGCCAAGCAGAGTCCCATGATGCTAGAGCATTGGGCAGAGTCCAAGGGGTCACACACCATTAGTGTTTTTTTAACCTTTATCTCCTTAACTGGAGAAATGAAGATTGCCCCATAAACCCTTGGGAAAATCTAGAATTGCCCTCTGGATAATCCAATACTATATATAAATTTTCAAAAAAGTTCTCAGCACAAAAATTCATCATAGCTTAAAAGGTAGAACATGATTTAAAAAAAAAATTAAGACAGTTTCCTTATCTTGACTAGGCTGGAAGTACATGGGGCTCCTCACAGTACCTATCAAAATAATGATTAGTCAAGCAGCTTTGACTTGCTCCATTTCTGACCTGGTCCAGTCTGTCACTTGTGGGTACTTGGAGTGCCCCCAAGAAATTTAAAATAAAAAGAAAGGTTCAATATGCACCAAAATATTTATAATAGCACTTTTGTAGCAATAAAAAAAACTGGGGGAAAATGGATGTCTATTGACTGAGGTATGACTAAAAATATTATGATACGTGAATTTGATGAAATTTTATGGTGACATAAGAAATGATATATGGATATGAAAAAACTTATAAATTAATGCAAAATGAAGTAACAGAAGCAAGAAAATAAAATGCATTAAGCAAATATAAAAGTAAGTGGAGAACAAAAAGAGCACTCTGTCTCTGAAGCCAAAGAGAGACAGAATATCTTGCAGAAACTGCAGAAATGCTGCAGGAATGTGAATGGGATAAAACAATCAAAACTGAATGCTGCAAAATTATAATGACAAGATGGGCCCTAAAGAAGAAAAACGAAATGCTCCCTCCCCTACTTCTTTGCAAAGGTGGAGGACTGTTAAGTATTGGACACAGCGTATTAGGCCAGACTTGTTTTTTTAAATTAAGTTTTGTTGAAGGTTTTTTTAGCTTTGTTATAAGTGGTGGCTCTCTAGGAAGACACACGGGAAAGTGTATGCTGGGAGATGTAGATGATGCAAAAATAAAAGATATCCAACAAAATTTTATATAAAAAAATGTTAGGCAATAAGGAGTTCTTTGGGAGTTTTGAGTTAAGGTGGTGGCACAGAAAAGAGAGAGAAGAAGACAGACACAAGAGATGTGGCGGAGGCAGAGTAGACTAGGCTTGGTAAATGACCAGACATTCCACCTCCTAACTCCATGCATTTTCTCTGGCTGTCCCCCAAGCACAGAATTTGCTCCCTCCTCATCTCTACCTCCTGCCTTCCCTAGCATCTTTCCAGACTCAGCTAAAATCCCATGTTCCAAAAGAAGCCTCTCAGTCCCCTCTAAGGCCTTCCCCCTTAGATTCTCTCCAATTTATCCTGCATGTTACTTGTTTGTACACACCGTCCTTTAGACTGTGAGCTCCTGGGGAACAGAGACTGTCTTTTGTCTTTCTTGGTGTCTCCAGTATGCCTGGCACATAACGGGCCCTGAATAAATGTGTGTAGACTCACTGACTACAAGGAACTGAGGAACATAAGAAGAGTCAAAGACAAGTTCTTAGTACGGGCACATTGGCCTGACTGACTACATAAAACTCAGGAAGATAAGAAGATGAAAGATAATTTTAAAGTTTGGTATCAAGAGACTAAGCAAATACCAATGCCACAGGCAAAAATAATGAAGCTAGAATGATAAACAAGTTTAGAGAGAAAGATGACAAGCTTGGTTTTAGACAGATGATCACAAATCTAGAGCTGGAGGAAATCTCAGGCCTTTTAATCTAAACCCATAGAGGTTGATTTTCCCAAGGTCACACAATTAAGTCTCAGAAATACTATTAGAATCCAAGTTCTGAGACCCCCAAAATCAACATTCTTTCCACTGTACCATGCTGCCTATCCTATGTCAAGCTGGAAGTGCCAATGGGACATCCAGATAATAATGTCCCACAGACAGCTGTCTAGAGTTCAAAAAGAGGTATATACAGATGTAGATATAGATGCAAGCGTAGATTACCACCCTCAAAGAGATGGTCAGTTAACAGCCAGTACTGATAAAGACCGTTGCAGACCGTGGAGAGAGCAATTTTAAAACAATGGAGAGGGAGCTTCATGAAAACAGAAAGGCTGAAAAGAAAGTAAAAGAAGCAGTGGGTGCAGAAAACATTTAAGAAGTTTAGCAACGGAATAAAAAATCTGGAACATTTGCCAGATTGAGCAGAAAGGTCAAGAGTAGGTCTTTTCTTTTCCTTTTAAGACTAGGGAGAACCGAGCATGATAATAGGCAGATTTTTCCATTAATTAGTTTTAGCAGTCTCTTAGCTTGTTCTTCATAATCTTGACTACAGCCACACCTATGCCATTTAAGTGTAAAATTGAGGCAGCATTCCTTTGAAAAGATTCTAGGCTTTGCCTCTGCAAGCTGCAGGGCTGAGGAAGAGAGTTACCTTCTTCACTCATACATAAGGAAGAATCGGATGATTTCCAAATGACTTGGCGTCTTGACAGGTTGCTCTCAAATGCAGTTTATCACAACAGGAAATTCTTTTTGCTGTCTTTTATTTACCTGTGATGAATCTACTACCATGTTCAGTGAGTAGGTACACCGATACACACTAGGGAAACATTCCCAATGGTTCTTCCCCTTCCAAAAGGATAGGTGAATGTGAAAGCTGCCCTAGGGTGTGCCCACACATCTACCAACACTCTATGTATGTCTTCGGAGGGCCAGAAAGGAAGTGAAGTGAGACCAAAGGTACCTGAAAGCAGGAATGACAGGTGGAAAGTCAAGAAAGTCAAAAAGAAATGGGATCAAGGACACAGGTAGAAAGAAATAATTTTAGTAAAGAAAATGATCTTTTCTTCCAGAATCATGGTGAAACTAAGGGATGATGCTAGAAAATGTTGATGAACAGAGGAAGGGAGCTCACATGAAACAGTCTCAACAGATCATCTGTTGAAATGGTGGTGGGTCACAGTGCTACTGCAGGCAAAAAAATGAAATAGGAAAAGATTCGGAACAGCTGCTCTGAGCATTGGCTTATTGTTCAGCCAATAAGGTGAACAGGGGAATTTTTGAGTAGCCACCAGTACCTACACAAGATTATGTACCATAAATTTGTAGTTGGTGAAAATATTTTTGTCAATACTTAAAGTAATTAAGTCAGACTATTCACTGAAAAGTCGAAATACTGAAGCTTAAGCTTAAATAATTTGACCTCATACTGAGAAGACAGGTCTCATTAGAAAAGACTCTGATGCTAGCAAAGGCAAGATAAGTTCTTAGATCAAAGGCAAAATGAAAAGGGAACTAGCAGAGGATGAGATGGATAGATAGTGTCCTGGAAGCAACAAACATGAGCTTGGACAAATTTCTGGAGATAGTGCAGGATAGAAGGCCCTGGAATGCTATGGTCCACAGGGTCATGAAGAGTCAGACCTGACTGAACACCCAAACAACAAAAACGACATACACAAAAGATGCTTTGGAAAGCTAAAAATACTAAACAAGGCATTAGAGGCTTTAAAAAATTCAGTTAAAGGATAATGACATGTTATCTATATCAAATTCTTAATATTTTCAAACTCCAATTCTCTGGGTGAGTCTCACCACCAATGTATCTTTCCCTGTTTTGAAAGTGATAAAGTTAAACTGAAGAGAACAGTTGGTGACCTACATATATCAATCTGTTCTCTGGTCTGTCCTGCTTTGGATATTTCTCTTACTGACCTCCCACAGGTTTCACACCCTTTATCATATCTACTGTGGATTTTTAAATGGGAAAGTTAACTAACTTCTTTTGTCACATTCAAATAATATGACAGTACCTCCAAAAGACAGACAATAGCATATACCTCATGAAAACATCTACTAGAAGATATGACAATATGTCTAAAGTACTACATTTAAAAAGTTGTGTAAGTGGATATGCATGAACTTTCTCACCACCATGCATTTGCTAACACCCCCTGCCCAGAATGTCCTAACTCTCATTCTCTCTAAATTTCTCTCAAAGTCCACCTCTACTGCAACCCCTCCTCCAAAGTCTGTTTAAGTGTTATCTCCTCCATTAAATCTTCCCTGATTATGCCCAGCAGGAACTGATCTATGTGTGTTCATATGTATGCATATATCTCTCTGCATATGTGTGCATGTGCCGAGTCCATGTGTGCACACACGTCTGTCTCTCAGCCTCTGTAAGGCTGACCTTGTGTGTACGCATATCTCTCCTCTCTATGTCTGTGTCTGTCTCTCTGGCAATTTTTATTTTCTGTCTCTCTGTGTATTTGTCAATATTTCTTTCTCATTGTTTGTGTGTGCGTATGTCCCTATCTGTATTGACTCTTGGTTATTCTCAGTCTATCCCTTATTTTCGTTCTCTCTCTCTCTCTCTCTCTCTCTCTCTCTCTCTCTCTCTCTCTCTCTCTCTCTCTCTCTCCTTCCCTCCCAAAATATCATAATACTGCTTGTACGTCCTGTGTGACACTGTCACATTCTACTTTGTATGGTGGTGGTTATAACATGTTTATGTGTTATCTTACCTGTACTGTAAAGTCTGTGAGGGCAGAGACTATGTTGTACACATCTGTATCCCTAGAGCATGCCTTGAATATAATAAGCACTCAATAAGCATTTAATAATAAATTAATAAGTAGACAAATCATTAGCATGTGCAGGATTTTTTTTTTAAATTTGTGCTAGGTTCTTCAAATATTCTCCTCATGTTTGCAAGACAATGATGAGGATTGACTTTTTTAAAGTATAAAAGGGGCTGAAGTTTGTTGCATGGTTTCCTCCTCTGGCAAGAACAAACCTTGCTCTACCTTATCCTTGGAGTGTGGTTTCCCTCTTCAGTTTGAGCTCTTCCAGTTGGGTCAAATTTTAGTTCATAAGAGAAACTATTCCTTTACTTTAGATTTTACAGCTTCTCTTGCCATGCAAAAGGTAGACCTACTCCTGGCAGCTGGTTTGCTAAAATAATGGCTCCTTACCTTGGCAAGTTCCTTTCTTAGTTCTTCCTGCTCTTCCTCTGACAGGGTCTCTGTAGTATTGATTGTAGCGGCAGCATCTTCCCCTTCTTCGGGTACTTGATCTGTTTTCAGTAGACCTTAATTGGGTTTAAAAACAATAAAATGTAACTCTATAAATGTGAGCTCCTTAGAGAGAAAAATTGTGCTACTGGGATCCTGTACTCTAAGCAAAAGAACTAGAACAAAGGCAGTGAGATTAGGAGGGTGCCCTCTCCCCATTTAGTAGCAGAACACTGGCAAATGAGCCCCTATGCCCACAACAAATTTTTCCTAATACTCAACAGACCTTCTCTCTGTTAGTGAATGGTAGACCCAGCATTCTCACAAGATGGCCTCCCCTCTGAAAACTTTCAGTTGCCTCAGATAACTACCAAAATCAAACAGCACATGATAATAATGATATTAAGAGCTCTCATATTTTATATATATATACTACCAAAATGCAGGACCCAGATAATAAATGTTACAGCAAAATATGGGAGGCAATTTTTTTTTTATTATAGCTAAAAACTACCAGGAAAGGTTTTCTTGAAAAGTGATGATGAATTGGGCTTTGAAGATTTAACAGGATTTGATTAAGCAATTTTTTTTCTGTAAAAAACAAAACACCATTATTTGAGAGGAAAGGAAGACCCACGGATCTGCAGACAGAGAACCTGAGTTCAGATTTCAACTCTGAGCAAGTCATTTAACTTCCATGGGCCTCGCAGTCTCATCATTTGAAGGGGTTGGAATAGATAATATTTAAAGTCCATTTCCACTCTACAAATATAATTAATTTCTTCTTTTGAGCAACTGAGTTCCTTTATATGTTTCTTTGTTGGTCCTTTTTATATTTCCACCTCTTTTCTGTGTTTTCCAAGTGTGTTGTCCAGAGAAAGCTACTCCAGAAAGCAGATGAATGCTGATGAGGATTACTGGAGTTTTAACATCAATAGAGGTTTTTTGGCTTTTTGCTGAAGGAAAAAGTGTTAGATTACTGATGATATGAATTCCTTTTAGCTATCAAGGTAAAAAGGTCAGAAAGATACTACAAAGAACACAAAAGCAGAACTGTCAATAGTTTGATCACACCAAGAAAAAATCCAGGATTGTACCTTACTCAAGGTCTTCCAAGAGATAAAACTTAGTAACGGCAGGCTGTCTTTTCCATGTTAACCGTGAGGTGGCAGCAAATCACCAAAAATATAGCTATTTAAAGGGGAGGCAGAGTGGGAAAACATCAAACACCCAAGTAAAATCTGAAAGACCATCTAGGCTAAAAGAATAGTCACACATGAATCATCAGGTAGCAAACACAGGCACAAGGAGCTGACAGAAGCTGAGTGTCTATGGGATACCCAGAGACAAAAAAGACGTTTCTGTACCTGAGGCAAGTGCCACAAACCACAAGAAGCTTGAAAGGTGCCCTCACAGCTAAGAGGGAGACTCAGGCCCCAGGGATTATCAAATCAATTGGGTAAAGATGTCAGGAAACTATTTGATTACTTGCTGGGGAGGCTGCTCTTACCCAAAGGAAGGGAGAGATCAACTTACCTAGGCCCCAACCTATCTTTCCAGCCTCCTTATACATTATTATTCTTTCCCTCACTCTACAATCCAGCCAAACTGGCATTCTCCATGTTCTTTATACACAATGTTCAGTCTCCCATCTCCATGCCTTGTCCCAGATATCCCTCACAGGCCCTCCCTCCTCACCTTCAACTCATGCAATCTCTCACTTTTCAAGTCATTTCTCAAGTTTTTCCTGATCTCCCATAACCACTAGGGTCCTTCCTCCCAAAACTTGTGTTTTGTTTCATATTTATTCTGTAAACACATAGGGATCATCCCCCAAAAGACTATAAGCTCCCTGAAAGCACAAACTCTTTAATCTTTTGTTTGTGCATCTCCAGAACCAAGCACAATGCCTGACACACAGCAGAAGCTTTAAAATGCATACTGATGCCCATGTTCACTAAATATTTTTAATAACCAGGACTCAAGGTCACTTGTTTCTTCAAAGAGACGTCAAAAGTAAGATAAGTCAGCATGATTTTAGACTTGGAGTCAGGAAGACCTAAGACCAAATCCCACCTCTGACAATGATATATAATCAGGGACAAGTTAGTTAGCTTCTGGGTCTCAGTTTCCTCATATGTCAAATGGGGCCTGTGGAGGATAATTTGTTTAAAGCACTTTGCACACATGAATAGTTGTCATTGCTATTATTTTCATCTAAGAACTCTGATGACTAGAGGCTGAGGCAGAGTAATAACACAAAATACAGACGCTGTGGGGGTCAATATCATCCCAACAAAGAGAAAAATAAAACCTCTCAAGTACCATGACAGGGCAAGAAGAACTTTATGAAGACTCTAAATCAACTCTTTCAATTATAGGAGGGAAATGAGATACCAGAGCAGGGAAGCAATTTGCACAGGGTCACAGACGAAGGTTCGCTTAATTCTCAATGGAACTGAGGCCGATCTAAGACAGGGCAAATCTCAGGCATCCTTGGAGACCATTCTGTCCAATACTCTCATCTTACGGAGAAGGCAAATAAGGTTGGGTTAGTGACCCAGACCTTCTGATTTCCCGATATTTTTTTTACAATGTTGTAGAAATTCAGCATTCCTCAAGGGGACTGGGCTTTCCAAAGCACCAGAGACCAAGGGTAAATGACTGGGCAAGGGAATGGGTCCTCACATTCTTCCAGGTACGCTGTGGACCCAATCTCCCCCGACCCCTTCCCAGCAGGCAACTGTGGTCAGAAACACTTGAGAATAACAACAGACCTTCGTACAGCACTTCAAAGTCTGAAAAGCATGTTTACATGATTATCTTATCTGACAAAAGCAAGGAAGAACAAAACTTTATGAGAAAGAAAGGTCCCTGGAATGGGAAATGCACAGGTGTCCCCAAAGGTGTGTCTTCCAGTAGAACCTGAGCCTTCTAGCAGAGCCCCCCTTTCCTTGCTTTGCTGGGAGGGCTCCTTCTTAATGGGGGAACCCATTCTCCAGTCTAGTCTAGTCCCACATCTAGTCCTCCAGCCACAGGAAAAAACAAAACATGCTGTGAAAGGGCTCCTGAAGGGCCAGTGTTGCTCTTGGTACAGACGGGGCTGCCTCACCGGACTCTTGCTGTCCCAGCCCAATGCCGAGCCGGAGCCTGAGTTCCCAGTAACCAAGGCCTCTCTGCCTTCTGCCCTACCCCTACCCCTTCTCCAGCTTTTACCCGAAGTACTCTAAAGCCAGAAGCAATCCTCTACAGATAAAATGCTCTCCCAATGGGACCTACTCCTAGCCCACTCTCATTTTCCTTTGGTTCTCCTCTACTGCTTCCTGGGGGGAATGCCTTTTAATTACCCTTCCTAGGACAAAGGTTTGACCTAGTTCATATTCTAGGAAAGCCCGACAATCAATGAAAATTTATACACTAAAACAAAAGGAAATCCTAAGAAGCCATATCAAAGTTAACTAGTTTAACTGAAGCTTCTTAAACACAGCTTTTTGAACTCTTTTTGAAGATCCCTACCTTTTACATCCCCTACCCCAAAAGTCGTTCTTGTTATCTGAACAATCCTGAATCGAAGTTAGTTATTAGGGGCAGCTAGGTAGCACAGTGGCTAGAACACTGGACCTGGAGTCTGAAGATCCAAACTCAAATCAGGCCTCAAACACTTACTACCCTAACTCTGGGAAAATCACTGAACCTCTGTTGGCTTCAGCTTCCTCATCTGTAACGTGGGGATGGTCACAGCACCTACCTCCTAGGGTTGTGGCGAGGACCAAATAATATTCATACACAGTGCCTGTCGCAAAGTAGGTTCTATATAAATGTCAGCTATCATTACCATTGCCAACCCAGTATGGCAGCTACATCATTTGTCCATACCAGGAAGATAGGGAGCTTGCCTTCTAGAGCCAATGAAACAACATTCCCCTCCCTTAGGGTGCAAAGTCAGGGTGAAAGGAACAAAGAGAAAGATTCACGAGCAACATGGGCAAATCATAAACATAAGGGGGCGTTGCTCTGTTCTGTTCTCTTTGGAAACTCTATTTCCTGGAAGCCAGTGCAGATCTCAGCAGCAGAAATTAACAACAGCTAGTTCAAAGGAAAAGACTCTCAAAATGGGTAGAGAGAAAGTGAGAAAGAAAAGAGAAATATGCAGAAATCCTAGCTGGGCCCTAGCTCCAGGGTCCCGTTTCTCTGTTTGTCGTTCCGGGAAATGACAGTTTTCCCTACCACCCTCCCATTCCCTGACAGACACTGTCCATGAATGCCTTAGCTCCTCAGGCTGAAGCCAAGAAAAAAAAAAAAAACAGAACATTCAATAATGTTGCTGGGAATGCTAACAACACCCTGTCATGTATAATTTGAGGTATTTTCCTTTCCCTTTGTTATACAGATCAGAATAAGTTTTCAGTGGTTAGTAAGGAGCTATGGTCAACATCCCCTCAACAGGTATATGTAGCTTTGGGAAACTGGTGGGTTGAGTATGCCTAAAGATTGATTTAACTCTCAGTTACTTGCACTGTATTCTATAATAAGTAAAGATCCTTTGTTTTCCCAGTACATGAGGTATTTTATTCCTCTAGTGGATAAGAGACTCAGGGAAATGGGGGCTCAACACATTATGGATCGAGACAGGTTGAGCATATCACGGACCTGGTTGCACTTTTCGTAGTAGTTGAGACAGGTAAAGAATAGGGGAAAGACGACTGGACTTGAAGCCAGGAAACACCGCTGATTATTGTCTGAGTTGAAATCCCTTCACTTTGCAGCATTCTGTTATGCCCTGTCCACCCAGGATACATTACAAACTCTTCTTTTTGGCACTTAAAGTCCTGCAATCTGGTTTCAACTCATTTTTCTAAGCTTATTTCACTTTACACCCACTTTACACTCCAGCCAAACTGGCTATCTCTTGTCCGTAGTCCATCTCCCAGGTCCTCTCTTAGCAGCGTTGTCTCCCAACCTTAGAAGGCCGTCCCTCCTCACCTCTACCTGTTGAAATCCTTGGTTCCCTTCACGGCTCAGTTTCACCTTCTGTGAGAGACCGTTTTTGATTCTCCCAGATATGAGTGCTTCTTGTGCCTCCTTTCAAAATTGCCTTGTATACATGTTGTTTTCCTCTTTCTTCTTGTGCTTTAGGACAGAGACACATTTTTATCATTGTAAGATGGGTGCTGTTTTCCTACCTGGCTGAACTCCTCTGAACTTCCCCATCATGCCTCAGGGATCTCTTCATCCTGGAAGAGTATTTCAGCCTTGGAGCTCATAAGTCATCAATACTTTCTGGCCCTGGGATCCCTTCCCTCTGACTGAAAAATAAAGAGTTTCTCACATAACTTCCATTTAAGATGGGGACCTAGGTCAGCCATCCTTTCATTTCCCACCAGGTTGCACTTACGTCTGGATGTTTTTGATGATCACACCCCTGCACTGGGTATCTCCAACTTTTCAGCTTCCTTTCATGGGTAGTCTTCCCCCATTAGAGTTTGAGAGTAAGAACTGTCTTCCTTTTTTATGTCTATATTCCCAACCCTTGGCACAGTGCTTGGCACAGGGCAGCCACTTATAAAATGTTTACTGCCTATGACAGTGCCTGGTGCAGAACAGACATATAATGAATGGTATCTGAATTGAGCTCCCTCATGTATAAAATGAGAACAATGATAGTGGCTCTACCTACCTCATGAGTGTGACGGGGATCTCAAGAGAGTAATTTGCAAACCTTGAAGTTCTATATAAATATGAGTTATTTGTATTAAGGTAGCATTTAGCTGAATGCTTCTAGAAAGTGAGGTTTTGTGAGAGAGGGAGTATATTATAGAGCATAAAACAAATCCACAATAATGTAGCGCAGGTTGTGTGCCAAGATATTGTTAGAAAGAAAGCTCAGGTATATGGGGAGCTACTTGTGGAAGACTTTGAAGGAAGAGTTGAGACCCGAGAAGACAATATATTCAAGAGAAGTTTAGGAAAGAAGGAAAGGCTGCAGTTAGAGATACTTAGGCCTCCAACAACTGAGATCTTAGGAATAGGTAAGTTCACCAAGGAAGAAAGTGTAGAAAGAGGGGGCAGAACCTTGAGAAACACTGAAGAGGTGAATGATTAGCTAAAAGGAGAAGTCAAGGTAGGAGGAGAACCAAAATACTAACACATCACAGAGAACTGAAAAGAGGTTTGCAAAAGGAAAAAAATAAGGTGGTCAACACCAAGGAGGGGGTTTTAAAAAACTGGTCATTAGGTCACTCATGAGAGAGCGATTTCAGCAGTGACGAGGGGCAGAAGGCGGCGTACCAGGGCTCAATGAGGGAGAGTGCAGGAGAAGGAAGTAGCCAGCAGCTGTCAACATTCTGTCAGAGAGTGTAGTAATACCGGAAGGATAGACCAGCTAGAGAGTGTGGAAATGTTTAAGGTTGGTTTTTTTTTTTGGAGGGGGTATATTTGGAAAAGAGACCTGTGCATGTTTATAGACTGAGGCAAAACAGTAAATGGAAAAGGAAAGACTGAAGATGCAAGAAAGACAACTGAGAACCAGCGATGCTACTGGACTATGAACAAGGGGAAAGCATCAATATTAAGGCAGATAACTTCAAAATTAAAAACCTAGCACCAATTTTATCATAAAGATGGCAGAACAGAAACTGAGAAGAGTGATATTAGGACATTCATTCAGAAATATCCTAGAGACAGTTAAGGACAGGATACTAAAAGAAAGGGAATACAGTTTGGAGTGTACGTGGCCTTGGAGCTTACACAATTCTAGACCTAGAGCTGGACAAGTCCTCAGAGGTCATCTCCTGCCCAACCCCTCATTTCATAGCTAAGTCCCAAGGCCACACCAGTGACAACTACCAGAATTAGAGTTTTTAATCCTGGGCTTCTGATATCATGGGTTATTTCAAAGGCACCACATTGCTTTGAAAGGTCAAGGCCACAGTTCTACATTTGTATGTTATTTGTAACAAGAAAGACTAGAGGAGGAGGAAACTCAGGAGATCAAAAACAAGGTACAAAAACCTTAAGAAAGAGAGATTAATTAAGAGTACAAAATGCAACAAAGAAATTTGACGAGGAGTAAAAACTAAAAAGCCACTTTCATTTGGCCAAAAAATGGTCACCAGAGAGTGTTCAAGAAAGAAATGAAACAGTGAAATGGTTAAGAACAGATGATGGTCACTCACTTAAATTTGACCATTAAATGTACAAAGGAAATAGTCATCCAGGACAAGTCAACAAGCAGTAATTAAGCTCTTATTATGTGTCAGGCGCTGTGCTGAGCATAGTGGGAGGCTAGGAAAAGCAACTGAATACACATTAGTTTAGTTTTCTTCACATAAAAGATATCTGAAACATATTAAAAGAGTTGAAGGGAAAGTGGCCAATTAAAAAAAAAAAAAAAAAAAGAGGTTAACAATGCTGAAATGGGAGGGAGAGTTGGAACAAGGGCCAGAATGAGTCAGAAGGAAATCAGGAACTTGAAGCACAGGTACAGTTTGACTTCTAAAAGACTAGTTTCCTCTTAAGGCACAGGAAAAGACAGAATAAATAAGTAAAGGAACCTGAAATTTCTGCATAATCTCCCTAAAAACTTTTTGGCTGTTAAGCATATTTAACTTGTTATATATTGTTTTATCTTTATGTTAAATATTATGTTTATTACTATAAACCTATCTATAAATGCTTAATGACATCATTAATTTCCTCCCCTCCACAAAAAGTTTTTGGAGCAAGATTTGCATGATGTTACACACAGTACATGTTTTCAGAGCTTTTCTATGTATTGATCAGTTGTGTGCTGATTTTTTTTTCCTCTCTTCAATAAATACTTGTTCCATGGGATGACTATCTGGGAGGGAAAGGGATACTTGGGAGACTACAAAGATGCAAGAAAGAGAAGATATCAATACAACCTTATTTTTTTAAAAAAGAAGAAAGTTGTGTTTGAAACTCCCAATTGGGACAGCCATTTAAAAATTTGCTCTCTCTCAAACCCTTTTCTCTAATGTCAATGCTTAAAGGCAATGCACAGAAGGAGGAGGAAAGCCTCCATGAGGGTTTCCCAGCCTATTCCAGTATGTAACTACTTTCCCACTCTGCCTCAGTTTCTTCAACTGTTAAATGTGGATAATAACAAGCCCAATCAAGCAGGCTATTGTGAGAATAAACTAAGATAATATTTGTAAAGCACTCAAAGCCTGGAACATAGTAAGTACCATACAAATGCTTATTTCCTACATATTCCCTAACTTTCCTTCCCTTACAGGACAGAAGATCCTTAAGGGTTGGAGGGCAGCAGTGACAGGAAGGTAACTGATTGACTCCCAGTCTAGATGATAAGCATCCTAATAATAGCTCACATTTATATGATAAATATAAAAGTATTGTAAATGGCTTTGTGTACATTTTTCCTTTTGCTATATTTACAACCCTGTCAAGTTGGTGCTGTTATTATCCCCATTTTACAGATGGTCAAATTGAGATTGAAAGTCACCTTTTTTAACCTGTTTCAACATCTATAAAATGGAGATAATAAGAGCACCAACCTGACAGTGTTGTTGTGAATAGCAAAAGGGAAATGATAAAGTGACTTCCCATGGTCACACAAAGCTAAAAAGGCAGTGTAGCTTTCAGATCTATGGATAACGGAACAGATCGTGACCAAACAGGAGACAGAGAGGATCACAGAAGAGAAAAATAAACAGTTTTAATTATGTAAAATTTAAAAGTTTATGCACAAATAAAACTAATATAACCAATATTAAAAGAGAAGCAAGAAACTGGAGGAGGAAAACCTCTGCAGTTAGCTTCTATGTAAGGGTCTCATTTTCAAGATATATAAAGAATAAATTCAAATTTGCAAGACTAAGGGCCATTCCCAATTGATAAATGTTCGAAGGATATAAATATGTGGTTTTCTAAAGGAAAAATTCAAGTTATCAATAACCATTTTTAAAAGTGCTATAAATAAATCACTAATGATTAGATAAATTAAATCAACATTGAGGTTCTACCTCATTCCCTTCAATCTGACAAACTTGATAAAAAGGGAAAATGAGAAATGTTGTTGAGACTGAAGGTAAATAGGTACATTAAAGCACTTCCAGTTGAATAACGAAATGGTATAACCATTATGGAAAGCAATTAGGAACTATACTCCTAAAGTTAATAAACTGTTCCATTCCATGACTAAGCCTATGTATGAAATGTACGAAAGTATTTATAGCAACTCTTTTTGTGGTGGCAAAGAATTGAAAATAAGGTTGGCCATCAACTGGGGAATAGTTTAACAAATTATTATATATGAATGTAAAAAATATGCTCTAAGACATGATGAAAGAGACAATTTCAGAAAAACCTGGAAAGACTCGTATGACCTTCAGAAAGTGAAGAGAGCAGAACCAGGAAAATAATGTATAAAATAACAATGATATTAAAGAGAAATCATCAGACCTCAGATTAATACAATGCCTAACTACAATTCCAGGGGACCAATGAGGAAGCATGCTGCCCGTCTCCTGACAGAGAGGTCATGGACTCAGGGTGCAGACTGAGATGTACATTTTTGAACATGGCCAAACTTTGGAAATTTGTTTTCTTTGATTATGAGTATTCATTACAAGGTTCTTAGTCTTTCTTTTTTGTAATGGAAATAAGGAGGTGAGAGAAAGACAAAATAATTTTTGTAAATTGAAAACAAATTGATTTACAACAGCGTCAGACTCACATAAAGGTAGCTAATAGAGCACCAGGCCTGGAGTCGGAAAGGTCATCTTCCTGAGTTGAAATCTGGCCTAAGACATTTACTAACCATATGACCCTAGGCAAGTTACTTAACCCTATTTGCCTAAGTTCCACATCTATAAAATACTGGACAAGGAAATAGCAAATCACTCCAGAATCTCTGCCAAGAAAATTCCAAATGGGGCCACAGAGAGTTGACACAACTGAAAGATGACTGAACAATAGACTCAAATAGAAACAGATCCTTCCAGTTGATGGATATGGACTCAAAAATCTACCAGATAACAATATCTATGTTGTCTTTTTTCTTATTCTGTTAAACACTCCTCAATTACACTTAAATTGGTTCAAGCCCCACTCTGGAGTTTTGCAGGCTGCTTTCATCAGCCTGGGAGTTTGGCTCCTCTGCTCTAGAAGATCATTGAATGGAATAAACAAGCCCTAAGAAATTAAGAGTTTACTACAGTTTGCAATCTTAGTCAAATCCTTTCCTCTCCTTTTATTTGGGTCATGAGTCATTCTTCCACATTTTAATTTATTGGTCCAGAATTTTGTCTCTCCTCTTTTTACACCAGGGCAGAGACACTAGTTCTCTCCATTCCCACCCCCAAACCTCCATACAGAATTTTTGTGACAGAAGAGGAGGCATGCTCCTCCCTCTGGTATACACCAGGAGATAAATCTATGCCACAAATAAAGTTTGAAATGCTACTCAAATTCTTGGTTCCAATAAAGTAGTAGAATTTTCCTCATTTGGAGCACCAAATTAAGACTTTTCCCTTTATTTCCCCTCCTTTAGGTGAGGATCTTCATAACCTATTCCTGACCCCACCACCTCCAGCCCTTCTCTGTCTCCAAAGTCTGGAATGCTCTCTTCTCATTTCCTCCTCTTGGATTCCCAGACTTCCTCTAAGTATCAACTAAAATCTCACCTTCCACAGGAAGTACTTTCCCTCCATTAAATTCTCTGTTAATAATTCAAAACCCTTCAGAAAGTAGCCTCATCTTACCTAACCAGTCTTCCTCTACCTTATTCCATAACCCATCTTCTTCAACTCAGTCACACTGAGCTCCTGGCTGTCCCACCAAGACACACTCCAGCTCCCGGCATTTTCTCAGCTTGTCTCCCACAACTGGCTCACACTAATGACCTTCTTGGCTTTCATTGAGTCCCAACCAAAATCAAACCTTCTATTGGAAGCCTTCCCCAACTCCTCTTAATTCTTGTGTCTTCCTTCTATAATTAATAATTATTTTACATTTATCCTGTAGAGAGCTTATTCTGTATTTATTTGTTCACGTTATCTCCCCCATTAACCTGTAAGCTCCTTGAGTACAGGTACTGTCTTTTGCCTCTTTCTGTATCTCCAACGCTCAGCATAGTGCCTCGCATACAGGAGGTGCTTAGTAAATGTTTATTGACTACTGACTGATGATTGAGTAATTATTTCCTATTTAGCCTGTACATAGTTTATTTGTACATATGTTTATTCTCTCTATCATTAGATTATGAGCCCCTTGAGGGTAAGAACGGTCTGTGGTCTTTTTTCTTTTATCCTAAGCACAGTGCCTAAGAACATAGTAGGCACTTAATAAATGCCTTATTGTCATCACTGACCAGCTGCTATACCTTCCAGATGTCCCATGACTGCCAAAATACAAGCATTTATCTTCTCTCCTACAACCTTTTTTGTTCTCCACATTCTGCCTTGAGATTTTTTGGTTTTTGCTTTGCTTTTTCATTACATATTGCAAATTTCCATTTAACTGCTTTCTTTCACTTGGGCCCTTCTGTTTTAAGGCTTCTCCATTCATCACCTCATACAGTAATTAAAAACAAACCTTTCCAGAAAAATAAAACTGCCTATTATATTTTGCCCAGCCCAGCGTTTTGTCCTACACACAATCTGTTGAGAGATTGTTAGCTTTCTAGGGTAGGCCACCCTTATCTACAATACACAAATAACACAGGACACACGAACCACTGAAGCGTGAGAAAAGGAAACTAACAACCCCTACCCTGGAAGCCATTTTTTACTACTGATTCTGTGTTCATGTAAGTTAAACAGCTGCCCCGTTTCAATTATAAATACCAAGAAAAGTCACTAAGAACCTCATTTTATATCCTGGACTTGATATGTAAACATGCTGCTCAAATTCAAATGCCTTTTTTTTTTTTTAAATTTAAACAATGCAGCATGATACAGTGGAAAGAACACTAGATTTGAAGTCAGAAAATGTAAGTTCAAATCCCAGCTCTGCTACTTACTACTGGCAAGGCTTTGCCTCACTTGCCTACCCACAAAATTAGGTGGCTGGACAGGGTGGGCTCTATAGTCTCTTCTAGGTCCAGGTCTCTGATCTAATTCCTAAGATCCAAAATGTCCCCATGGTCAACAAAGGAGCCAGAAAAGGAGGCAACCAATGACAGAGCTGAACGGACACAGCAGTCATTCAGTCAAATCCCCATCATTTTTATAATCCCCTCTGGTATCCATATACATACAAGTCTTCAGTCAGCCACAACATATACCACTCTTAGGACTCCAATTATAACCCAGGTGATACCTGTCTGTACTTAAGGAAAAATACTAAAGCAAGTGATAAGCAAGCATGCAAATACCAAAAATTTGTAACTAGGACCTTGTATTTATCCTTTGCCATCTCTCTCTCGATTTATATTTGTTTTCATACTTATATAAATACATTGTATAACCTATACATTCCTATAGTAATAAGAGTACTAATTCAAACTCAGATTTTACTTTTTGTAAGATTGAAAAATAACTTAGTACATACTTAGGGGAGTTTCCCAAGCCAGACGTCTGTGCTCCTAGTACTAATCTCAGAGTTTTCATGGATAATTTACATGGATTCTATACATACTGGACATACACATTAAAAGACATTAAAAAACAAGAGATCATAAGATTTTTGTTATTACTTGCTGAGACTTATCTGTGCCACTTTTGGTTCACCATCCTCAAATCTAAATACAGCCATTATTTGAATTTCAGTTCTAACAAGGACCCAGAGGCTGAGACTTTACATCAGAACACGACCACAGACAGCATTATGCTCTAAGACAAAGACTTTTAGGACTTTCTCTTTACTTTTTAATTATCAGCTCAATGAATTCATAATAATCCAGTGAAAACGCTCTAGGCTAAGAAAGCCAGCTACAAAATCCACACTATCACAATGAAGCATGCAGCTTCCAGAAATCCAGAGATGGATTACTTACTTGTCTTGATTCATGGCAACATCATTTCCCTACCACCAAAGAATGTATGCCCCAACATCAGGTAAGACCCCCCCATAATCTCATTCAAGACACAAATTTTATCAATAAACCTAATTTTGTACAGAAAAAGGTAAGATAGTTACCAAGTCTCTGCAGTGTAGGTGATCCAGGAGGAGATGAATTTATACTAGGAGACAGGTAGAGATAGTTTTTGTTCACTCCTGAATCAAAATCAAAGGGTGATTTATAGTCCTCATTCAAGTCCATCTCTCCACGATCCATTCCAGGAAAATGGACAGCACATGATCTCATGATAGCATGCTTCTTCTTTCACTTAGCCTGAGGCATATTAGTCTTTACTCTCTAGGTTGAACAAATCTCCTGAATAAAAGCGACCAGTGTTTCGATATCCTGCTTTCCCCCACAAAGTATTCTATTTCCTTTTCAAACCCTCGAGATCTGCATGACTAGCAAATATAACACCTGTTTAATAAGTGACTGGTCCAGAGCGATTGCAGGAGGAGCAGTTAATTTCTGTCAATAATGAATAACCTGGGCAGGGTTCAAATGAATATTCTTCAGAAAACAAAGAGAAGGAAAACCCAACCTAAGGTATAGGCACACATTTCTAAAAAATCTCAGAGTAGTTTTGCTAGTGACCATTTATTTCAACAAATATGTCAGCTGACCTGAACTCCACTAGAAGAGCCTTAATCTTTTAGGACAGAAAAGGATTATTGGTTAGTAATCCACTCTAAATACCATCTGGGTAGTGCCACCCCCCTCCATTATGGTTAAAATCCCAAGTTCAGAGCAGTTTCCTGGTTCCTCAAAAACCTTTCTAAAAGCTTAACTTCATGGAGTTGAAAGATAGGTATTTCTACAACTGACTTTTTCTAACAAATCAACAGTTTTTATTCTATCTGTAAGGGAGGGTGGGGCTGCTGTATTATAGTCATGTGTCCCAAAACACTACAGGTTAACTTCTTATATAAAACTATCAACTGCTACAAAGCTACCAGTATCGAGATCCTTTTTTGTTTAGTTGAATTTTGGCTCTCAAGTGCCAAAGTAAACCTGCCAAATTATACGAACTTGTGAAACCACAAAGGAAAACAAATTTCTCCTTGCACAGCAGTCCCTCCACCACCATTTACAGCTAGCCAACATGTATCTAAGCTGGTAACTCATCACCTTTGATGGCAATCTTTTAACAGAGCACTTCTCAGTTAAAAATGGGCACTGAAATTAGCTCTAGGTTCTCAAATGTGTCTTTGTTTAGGCAATGGCCTGCAGTGTTTCTGGTGGTTTTTCACCACACGATTCATCTAATATTATTTGTCTAGGGAAAGACACTATAAATAAAGCAGTTACGGCTATCCATAAATAGGCACAGGGCAAGTACAAAATGAATAAAGTAAACATCCAATTTTTTCACACCTACATAGCAGGAAAAAAAATATGTACTGATCTGTTGGACTGGAGGCAAAAAAGAGATCTAATTTACCTCAGCCATTTAAAAATGTGTATCATCTTCCTAGAGCAGCAAGTTGGCATAGTAGATAGAGTACCTGGAATCAGAAAGACTCATCTCCCTGAGTTCAAATCTGGTCTGAGATACTTACTAATCATGGGACCCTGGGCAAGTCACTTAAACTTATTTGCCTCAATTTCCTCAAATGCAAAATGAGTTGGAGAAGAAAATAGCAAAACAGTCCAGTATCTTTGTTCAGAAAACTCCAAATGGGGCCACAAAGAGTTGGACATGATTGAAATGACTGAGCAACACCACGACCACCATCTTCATCATCTTGTATCTCCTACTACTACCCACAGTAGCACTACTTAGCCTGCTAAAGTGAATCAGTCAGCTAGCATTTATTAAGGTTCTGCTATGTGCCTGGCACTATGCTAAGTGCTCCGAAGCAAAGTTCTGAGTCATGACCTCTACAAACCTTGCTCTTTCTGATTTTACCAGTTACCTCCGTCCACAATCGTAGTATCTGTCACTGTTGCCCTCAGTATAGAGACAGCACGGTAGAGCACAACCTTGCATTTAGTCACCCATGGATCTAATGGGGGAAAAAAGCATTTCTGCATCACAAATTACTCTTCTTCATAAAACTACATGATAGTGGAAAATCCTGGACTCAGAAAACTATAGGTACATTAATCCTTTCTAGTATAATTTATGGACACATTGCATACTATCTTCAGAAGTTTCTACAAAAAACCCATTCTGGGACTTGAACTTTTAAAAAAAAATTATATCTGCCTAAACTCCTATCTGAGTATTCACTACAAGCAAACCTGCTGCTTCTACAGATTCATTTCAGCATTCAAAGAAGTCAAGTACTATAAGTAAGCTAAAGAACTAGGCATTTTAATACTGACTGACTATTCAGTTACTTGATTATTTATTGAGCTCTTACCTACTATGTGTGACTTCTGGAAGTGACCTTGGATTCTCAACCTCTGTAGTATCAGAGTACACACTCTGGCAATTTATACCCAAATAGAGAGGCTTCAAGAATGGGTCCCATGATGGACTGAATGCCTACTGTCTGAGGATCAGTCTAGTTTGAATGGGAGAGGTTTATCCCCAGGTGCACCACAGTGAAATCAATTTTTTGCTCCCAAAACTAGACAACTGTTTCCCTATTGCCACAATAAGGTGGCAATTTTTGTTGATGCAGATAATTACTATGTGAGAGCATAGGATTGAATACTGTGGAAGATACAAAACTAAATTAACTTCAAGAAATTTACAGTTCACAGGTAAGACACTACACTAATACAAGAAAGCATGTAGTATATTAAAAAAGTTTAAAAAACAACACTGCAAATTATGAGGAGACATCAATTTTACTCAAGGTGATCAGGAAACTTCATGGGAAAGGGTACACTGGAAACAAAAGAATAGACAAAATTTTAAATGAAAATAAAGTAACTTTCTTTGTCAAATATAGTTAAGTTAGCAAACACTACAAAAAAAATTTACGATGTCTAAAAAATTGCCTAGACAAGGAAAATAACAAAAAGAAGATTAAATTTAGGCACAGTATCCAAAAACATACAATCGACCTATCTGCAAATATACTTGGTAGTATCTGTCAATAGAGAGGGAAAAGTTAAGGGCAGAGGATTTTTGTAGTTTCAATAAAGATAAAAATGTTCATTCCCTGAAGTGCCAGCAGGGGGCATGCATAGAACATAGGTTGCCGCAAACACTTCAACAGTACCATGACTACAACAGATGCAGGGCATAAAACTAAATGGCAAAACCCATTTAAAATCACAAGTTGCAAAACAAGAAAAGGCAGTTAGAAATTATAAATACTGGAAAATTCCAACTCAGACTGAGAGGTTTTTTTCTTTTATTTCTAATTATAAAGAGTTCCAAAGCTAAATAGTTTTCAGTCTTGAAAAGTAAAGCCAGAGACTACTTGGTCACTATTCATTTCCTAAGAGTCACACTCAAGCTGTATCTCTAATACATGTTGACTGTGAACCTAAGTCTCTCAATGCAACTATCTAATATCATAATATTTTATATATGTATGTATGTGTATGTATATTGTGTATGTATGTATGAGTGTATATATGTTGAAAAGAAGATGCTAGTCTGGTTCTACAGCCTATTTCGTCACTCAGTTGGGAGTTCCCTACACCAATGAAATCCTAAGTCTAGTCCTGAAACATAACGTATTGGAACAGCAACCTGAACAGTAAATTTAAAACAAAGTACTGTGTTTCATTTCCTCTCTTCTCTTAACTAAAAGTGTGACCATATTACAGAACAGGTATACAGACTAGCAAACAAATGCTCCTCTAAGCCCAGGATATTTTGGGTTTTCTAACCATTTCTTAATTTCTGAATTGAAGTTAAACGGTACCAAGAAATCTTTCTTGGGGGAAAAAAGGAAGGTTGTGTGATATTTTAAAGACTGGTGTATCTCTTCTCAAACTTGAGAAATATTGTCCCATCAACTGCTTTATAGTCACAACAGTAAAATGCATCCGTGAGCTCCTCAGTATGGCTGCTCACTTCTCTGATGCAGACTGAAACGTTTTCATGCCTGTCCATCCTGTGTAACTCTGGCCCATGTCTCCACCTAAGTTAACCAGAGAAGATCCGCCCACTGCACTGCAGTTTTTCTTTTTCTCTTGACATCATTAAGATAACAGAGTTGTGCGAAGGCTATTTGTAAGTTAGCCTTTGCTCCTGCCACATCAGCTTATCTTCTTTTCTGCTCATACTTGAAAATAAAATTCTTTATTCTACTTCTCTAATTCCTAACCTGTACTATATCTATTTAGTCCCACCACATGTCTCCAAGTAAACATCAAATTTTAACTTTTCAGAAGCTGTAGGGGTCTATCCCTTGCAGCCATTCAATAACACCAAAACAATCCATTTAAAAGTGGGCCTTTGTTTCAAGAATATTCTGAGGGTGATGAAAATAAAAATACAACTTCCCAAAGGCAATCCCACCCGTGCTGTTCTCCTGTCCAACTATGGTTCCAATTCAGTGTCCATTTGCTGGCAGTTTAAGAAATATGGGCTCATAAACTCCATAAGCTGTTTACCCAACTACATGGACAATGGATACATTTCATCCACTAACAGTTGAGCTGAACTCCTTTGGGTGATTATGGATCTTATCTTGGAGACTCGTAATGATCCAGGGCTTGATACAAACAGAACATCATCTGCAAACAGAAACATCTGGAGGACCTCACCATCACTAGGTAATGCTTCATTCCCCTCTGCTGGGCCTCTTTCATGACAGTACCAAAAACCTTTGGCAACCTGTTTTATGATAGTGAGCCAGCAAAATCCAAATTCAAGTCCCATCTCTGGTACATAAGGCCTGTGATTCTGGACAATCATTTAACTTCTCAATGCAACTCTCCAATGTTAGAAGGTGCTGAGAAGGTGCTGGTCTGTGTTTTTGGAGCAAGCTTCTTCATCTCAGAGTTTCCCTATATCAAATGAAATCATAAGAACAGTTCTGAAACATATCCCTATTCCTTGATATTAATGATCAGAAAAGGTCCATAAAGATTTGTATTTTTATGTTGATTCTCATAATTGTGTACAAATAAAATTATATTCTCACAAAAATGTTTTCTATAGGTTAGATGGGTTGGTGATTACTGGAGTTCTCTCAGTCATCTTTTTTAGGGCAATAATATTCAGGATTCTTTAGTACAGTTTTGGTGGCTTTCCTTCCCTCTGAGATACTTTTAGTATTTCTCTCTCAATGTCCTAAAAATTCTATCTCCTCTGTGAAATATCTCATCAGTATAGGCTTGGTCTAATCCAGCTGCATTTTCCATCTTTATTCTGTTTAGTAGAATTTCTAGTTCTTTTTTCCACATAACAAGGATTGACATGTTAAGCCTAAATGGTACTTCCACTGGCCTGGATAGTAAAAAAAAAAACCACTATCTTAAAATACCTCTTTATATATTTTTCATCTTTCATCTATTTGTTTTCCCCTTTTCACTTTCTCCCTTAAATTTCCACTAGATGAACATTGGGGGCAGGGTTTTCATCAAGCTTTCTTTAAATTTGTTTTTCCCTCTTCCCTCTCTGTTTTATGAGACAATCCTGCTTACCATCCTGCACCATCCTTCATAAGATTTTACAAATGAGTTTGTACTCTAAACCAGTGTTAGTCCTTAGATACCATGAATCTCCATTCGGCAAGTAAGTCTTATTTGCTGTTTGGGGCACTTTTTAGGTTCTTATAAATATCTTCATTATGACAACTGATTTATATTGGTTAAACTTCTATAAGAAATCTCTATTTTCCATGTTCACTATGATCAAAGTGGAATGAGATTAATTGCACATTGTTTTTTTCCCACTTTTATGCTTTCGGTTTTGTTTTCATTTTTATCTTTGCTCTAACAATTCAGTGGTCTGACTGTATAGCCGCAGGTGATCTAGGAATGCTTGCTACATTAATAACCGGCTATCTACAAGACTCAACTCAAATACTACTTTCTGCAATAGTACTTTGTTCATCACCCTCACTGCTAAATGCTTCTCTTTTAAGAGAACCTTCAGTCTATGAGAGAGAGAGAGAGAGAGAGAGAGAGAGAGAGAGAGAGAGAGAGAGAGAGAGAGAGAGAGAGAGAGAGATGGAGAGGGATGGAGAGAAAGAGAGACAGATAGAGAGGGAGAGAAAGAAGAAGGGGAGAGGGAGAGAAGGGGGAGGGAGGGAGGGAGGGAGGGAGAGAGAGAGGGAGGGGGGGGAGAGACACAGGTGGAGAGAGAGGGAGGGGGGGGAGAGGGAGAGACAGAGATGGAGAGGGATGGAGAGAGAGAGACAGAGAGAGAGGGAGAGAAAGAAGGGGAGAGGGGGAGAGGGAGAGAAAGAAGGGAAGAGGGGGAGAGGGAGAGGGGGGAGGGAGGGAGAGAGAGAGGAGGGGAGAGAGAGACACAGATGGAGAGAGAGGGAGGGGGAGAGGGAGAGACAGAGATGGAGAGGGATGGAGAGAGAGAAAGAGAGACAGAGACAGATAGAGAGAGGGAGAGAAAGAAGGGGAGGGGGAGAGGGAGAGAGGGGGGAGAGAGAGACAGATGGAGAGAGAGGGAGAGGGGAGAGGGAGAGACAGATGGAGAGAGGGGGGGAGAGGGAGAGAGAGGGAGGGAGGGAAAGAGAGAGAGATGGAGAGAGAGGGAGAGAGGGAGGGAGAGAGGGAGTGAAAGAGGGAGGGAGGGAGAGAGGGAGAGAGATGGTAAGAGGGAGGGAGAGAGGGAGTGAAAGAGGGAGAGAGGGAGAGAGATGGTAAGTATGTTTTTACTTAAATACTGTCTCCCTCATTCCAATGTGAACTCCTTGAGGCCAGGATCTGGATTTTGTCTTTATTGCCCCAGTGTTTGGCACATAGTAGGTCATGATGAAAACTTGCTGAATGGTTGGTTTCTAGCACATTAAAATATATTCAATTTCATTTTCTGTGACACTATTCAATGCTCATCTATATAACATGTCAAAATTTTTTTCTCTAAGAAGGTATTCACGATGTATAGGTATCATGAGATTCTCTAAAATCTAGACGTCTTTGGCTGTATTTATTCCTTATCCCTGAACCATATTTTCTGACAATTTTCACTACCCTCCTTTATTTATGCTTACCTTTGCATTGAACTCATGGGATATTAAAGTATATGTTGATCTAATTGTAAGGATTTCACTGAATTCTTGACCACATTTTTCTACCTTTTAATCCTTTGCAACAGATGTGGTTACAAAATACACAATTACTTTCAAAGTGATCTTTTTGAAAATATTTATCATGAACAAGTTTCTGGTTGCCTTAGCATGCCTGATAAAAACAACACTGAAAATTACTTTGTTTAAATTTATGTAATAATAACACAGGAAAAACGGGCAACTTTGAAAGCTGAAAATTCTGATGAATGTAATCACCAGCAACGATGCTGCGGCAGAGTGTGCAGGATGGCTGGGTGTACAGAATGAGGTGTACAGTTTTTGGAGAAGGCCAGTACTGTAATCTTGACTATACCTATATGTTACAAAGGCTTTTTTCTTTCTTTTCTTCTTTCTTTTTTTCTTATAACAGTGGGGGAAGGGGCTGGAAGGAGTGAAAGAAAACTGATTTTTTTTCCAATTAAATACAAATTATTTTTTTAAATAACAAATTACTTTGCTTATCCTTCTCCAAGGAAAACCTATGAGGTACCCTTCTACTTAGGTGCAACTTCTTTCAATTTTCTGGTTCTGTTTCTACAGAAGTAATGTCAAGATTGATACGCTCTTCAGTTCCTTTAGTAGTATGTCCATTTGTTCACCAGTGGGAAAGAATCCCAGCTTTAGAACAAAAACAGTTAAGCTCATAGGCAGTCTAAAAACTGCGTCTTCATACTCTCTATTCCCTTTCCTGTGGACTCATAATGCATTTGGATGCTGAGTTTTGTTAGAGGTATGAAAAAAATTAAAACCTTTTTGGAGCTCCTCAAAAGGAAATAAATAGGTTCTGTTATCTCCCAAGAGAGATAAAACAGACTGGCAAATCATTCAAGTTACTGAGACCTAAATAATAAAAATTACTGATTATCATTGACATTAATAACGATAGAACATGCTTATATGTGCTTTAAAGCTTACAAAGTGCTATACTTACATTACCTCATACTGTCCTCACAACAGCCTTCGGAGGTGGGTGCTATGATAATTCCCATTTTACAGACAAGGAAACTGAGGCAGGCAGAGGTGAAATAACTTGCTAATAAGTGTCTGAGGATGGCTTTTCACTCAGGTCTTCTGCCTCCAGGTTCAGTGCTCTATCCGTTGTGCCATTTAGTTGCCTTTTTGTATGTATGGTATACATACATATATGTAAGTCCAGTATACTTGACTTTGCATATTAGAAGAATCGTTTTCCATTTTCCCATTCATATACATGATTATTTCAAGGATGCTTTATATCTCAACTGGCAACACCACTTTAAACTTAATCCCTAAGTTTCATTTTTGTGACAGTAAGCAAAGATCTTTACCTCTCTCGGGTCTCAATTCCCTTATCTATAAAATATCTGTCCTGGATTGGATGATTTAAGATTCTTTCTATTTCTGCTAGGATTATCAAATACCTCAAGCATGAACCTCAAAATTAACTCTCTCCTTTTTAAAAAATGCACTAGGACACTGCTATTTAAAGAAATACTTTCATGAAGAAAAAATTTCCTAACATTAATAATGAGGATAAACTATGCAAAAAAAGAATTTTAAATTCAGTGTAATATGAATGAGGATGCATAAAATTCATCATCATCTTGGCATCATAAGTTATCCATGTCAATATAAAAATGTGTCTGCCTTATCCTAACTTCCTGAATAGTAACTGGAACTCATGTATATTCTCTTATCAATGCAGCTGGAGAATGAATTTCACATGAATGAAAAACTGCTCCATACTAATCTGACATGATGATCTCTTATCTATTTAGAAATTTACCATTATTATTTTTGAAGAATTAGACTTTTTCTCCATTCACTATATGAGTAGGAACACACTGTAGTGGCCTGTTCCCCCACCCTCCACCCCACATCCCCACCCCCTAATTAGGTTTAGTCTGAAAGCTCTGTAGTAGAAAGGTCTGAGGGAAAGTGAAGGGCAGTGACCGTCAGGGGACTGGCACTGATACCGACTTTGTCCCCTGAGGTAGAAGGGGAACACGAGAGGAAAGAGAGTGAAGAATGGTTCTTGTGTCTCAGGTCAGCAGGAGACAAATAAAGGTCCATTAAAGGAGGAAATCACGTTAATTGGAAGCCCACAAGAGAAAACATCCGTTAGTGCTTTAACAGTTAAAAATTTATATAGGATCTTAACCAAGTTTCCAGGGGGAAGAGCACGCAAAGAAAATCTATGCAAATAATAACATTCATCCAGATAGAGGTTGTCTGTAAGGAATATTATTCTCACATTTTCACAGCACCTTGGTCACCAGGTACAACAATGAAGAATGTGTTGTCCCTACGCAGAAATACCAGGAAACTGTGCTGCGGGGCAATGGGGAAGAAAAGCTCCTTCATTTTGGGGGAGGGAATAACTTTTTAAAACTACTTAAGCAGCTGAGTTTACCTGGTGCAGATAGGATTAAACCTGTCCATTTTAACATGACATTGCTGTTACATCTGAAATAAACTTAAGATGTTTTGTTCTGGTTAAAAAAAAATTAGAGTATTTTAATCTTTACACATTGCACACTGTTAATTTTTATGGCAACTGGCTAATGGGTGTTTTTTGTTTTTTTAGGCCAAAATAGAATATTCAATCTTAAACCCTAGAGGCAGGTAGGTAGTACATCAATAGAATACTAGACTTGGAGTCAGGAAGACCAGATTGGTAAAACTTGGCCTCTGACTCTTCCTTGCTATGTGACAGTGGACAAGTCACTTAATAACCTCTATCTACCTCAGTTTCCTCATCTGTAAAATGGGACTAATAATAGCACCTACCTCTCCCATAGTTATTATGAGGACTAAATGAGGTGATTTTTTTTTTTACAAAGTGCTTTGCAAATACTACACAAATACTAGCTATTATTATTATCTGAATATTGAGGTGACCAACAAAACTTGCTAAAAATTCCCCTGACCACCAACACAGGTGTATTTGTTTCTTTAGATAACATCTGCTATCTTTGTTCCCAATGACCCTCTTAAAACAAACTGTAAACCCGTGCAGTTCATCATGGTCCAACAGTTAAAGCAATCGAACGCAGGAAACAGACGAATCATCATTTCCCAAGTTAAAGACCTCAAAATTCCACTAAGCAAGTGAGGTAAGCTGAGAGAACAGAATCACACTTTACACACCAGGCACTGCATTAAGATATGGATACATACAACCCTCACTTGTTTAGAATGGTGTCTCGCCCAAGAAGGGACCTTTTAAGGATGGCTCTGAACCTAACACTCCCAAAGTAAGCAATGAAGTCTGTTGCAGAGGGAAATTAGAAGGGCCATTCTCTCCTTTCTAACTGGGACCATTATAATTGTGCATAATGAGACAATTAAGTGTTCAAGGTAACAGTTCATTTAGATCAGTTGAAATGATAGTGTTCTTGGACACAGATTCTGAGGTTCTCAGTTTAGCGAAGACAGAGCAATAAAAATTTTTTAAGTCAAATTTTTTAAAATGTAAGCGGTGGAGGTCAGTAAGGACCTTTGTTTGGCACATATCCTAGAGAGAACACAACTTGGGATTCAGGGTACTGCTTAAAATTAAATGCCGAGCAAAAGAAACCTCAGCAAGAAAACAGATGATGATTTGTTCTATATTTGTGCTTCTATCGTGCAGCAAATTGCTTTAGGCCAATTTGAGGAAGGAAATTTATGGCCAAAATATATTTATAGATGAGGTTATAACTTCTAAATAAGCAACAGGCTTAAATGTACACACAAGGGGGGAGGAGCCAAGATGGTGGAATAGAAAGACTCACGTATGCTAGCTCCGAATTCACAGCCCATAAATTTCCTGCAAAAAGAACTCCCCACAAATTCTGGAGCACTGCAAGCTGAGCACCAACGCAGTGAAAGAGATTTCCGTTCCAGAGAGCCCTGGAAAGCTGTCCCCAGGGGTCCATCGCGCACAGACAGCGGAGCTCCCCCTGCTGCTGCCCTGGCCGTGTGGCCCCAGAGAAGCAGATCCGAGCAGGCTTCAGGGACGGAACCTCTGGCGGCCCCGAAGGTCCCTCCACCCACAGGCGCTACAGGTCAGTGAGAGAGACTTCTGGGCTGGCTGAGAGGGGAGCGGGGTGTCTCTGTGGCTGGGGGCCCCTCGGGAGGAAGCGGCGGAGGGAGTGGCAGAGGCAGTGGTAGCCAGGGACTCCCAGAGCAAGCAGGAGCTCACGGCCATTACCGAAGGTCTCCTCCCTGAGGGAACTGAGCCTGGGAGGTCGGCCCTGCCCCCACCCAAGCACCAGAACTTAAGCTCACATTGAATAGCAGCCACTTGCCACAGAAAGCACTGAGGCTGGGAAGCAGCATTTGAATCTCAGACCCCAAGCACTAGCTGGGCGGATCTAGGTGGGGGTGGAGAGGAATCTCAGAAGTCAAGTAACTGGCTGGGAAAATGCCCAGAAAAAGGAAGCAAAATAAGGCCATAGAGAGATACTTTCTTAGGGAAGAGATGTTCCTTCCTCCTTTCATTTCTGATGACGAAGTACAATGCTTGCCATCAGGGAAGGACATGGAGGTCAGGGCCTTGCTATCCCAGACATCTGAGGTGGATGTCCAGTGGGCTCAGGCCATGGAAGAGCTCAAAAAGGATTTTGAAAATCAAGTTAGACAGGTGGAAGAAAAAACTGGGAAGAGAAATGAGACAGATGCAAGAAAAGCATGAAAAACGGGTCAATACCTGGCTAAAGGAGACCCAAAAAAAATGCTGAAGAAAATAACACCTTGAAAAATAGGCTCACTCAATTGGCAAAAGAGGTTCAAAAAGCCAATGAGGAGAAAAATGCTTTCAAAAGCAGAATGAGCCAAATGGAAAAAAGAGGTTCAAAAGCTCCCTGAAGAAAATAGTTCTCTCAAGATTAGAATGGAACAGATGGAGTCTAATGACTTTCTGAGAAACCAAGAAATCATAAAAACAAACCAAAAGAATGAAAAAATGGAAGAGAATGTGAAATATCTCATGGGAAAAACAACTGACCTGGAAAATAGATCCAGGAGAGACAATTTAAAAATTATGGGACTACCTGAAAGTCATGATCAAAAAAAGAGCCTAGACATCATCTTCCATGAAATTATTGAGGAAAACTGCCCTGATATTCTACAACCAGAGGGCAAAATAAGTATTGAAGGAATCCACCGATCACCGCCTGAAAGAGATCCAAAAAGAAAAACTCCTAGGAACATTGTGGCCAAATTCCAGAATTCCCAGGTCAAGGAGAAAATCTTGCAAGTAGCTAGAAAGAAACAATTCAAGTATTGTGGAAATACAATCAGAATAACACAAGATCTAGCAGCTTCTACATTAAGGGCTCGAAGGGCGTGGAATAGGATATTCCAGAAGTCAAAGGAACTAGGACTCAAACCAAGAATCACCTACCCAGCGAAACTGAGTATAATACTTCAGGGGGAAAATATGGTCTTTCAATGAAACAGAGGACTTTCAAGCATTCTTGTTGAAAAGACCAGAGCTGAAAAGAAAATTTGACTTTCCAACACAAGAATGAGAAGAAGCATGAAAAAGTAAACAGCAAAGATAAGTCATAAGGGACTTACCAAAGGTGAACTGTTTACATTCCTACATGGAAAGACAATATTTGTAACTCTTAAAACTTTTCAGTATCTGGGTAGTTGGTGGGACCACACACAGATGCACACACACACACACGCACACACACACATATACACACATGCATGCACACACAGAGACAGAGAGCACAGAGCGAATTGAATAGGATGGGATCATATCTTAAAAGAAATTAAGGTAAATGGTGAAAGAGAAATGTAGTGGGAGGAGAGAGGGTGAAATGAAATGGGGTAAATTATATGTCATTCAAGAGGCAAGCAGGAGACTTTTTAGTGGAGGGAAAAAGAGGAGAGCTGAGAAAAAAACATGAAGTTTACCCTCATCACATTCGACTAAAGGAAGGAATAAAATGCACACTCATTTTGGTATGAAAACCTATGTTACAATGCAGGAAAGTGGGGGAGAAGGAGATAAGCATAGAGGGAGGAATGATGGAAGGGAGGGCAATGGGAGAAGGGAGCAATTTGAAGTCAACACTTGGGGAGGGACAGGATGAAAAGACAGAACAGAAACAATGGGGGCAGGATAGGATGGAGGGAAATACAGTTAGTCTTACACAACACGACTGTTATTGAAGTCATTTGCAAAACTACACAGATAGGGCCTATATTGAGTTGCCTGCCTTCCCAAAGGGAATGGGTGGGGAGGGAGGGATGAGGAGAATTTGGAACTAAAAGTTTTAGGAACAACTGTTGAGTACTGTTCTTGCTACTAGGAAATAAGAAATACAGTTAATGGGGAATAGAAAGTGATCTGGCCCTACAGGTCAAAAGAGAAGATGGGGACAAGAGAAGGGCAGATTGGTGATAGGGAAAATTAGAATGCTTGATGTATTGGGGTGGGGGGAGGGGATAAATGCGGAGAAAATTTTGAACCCAAAACTTTGTGAAAATGAATGTAAAAAGTTAAATAAATAAATTTATATTTAAAAAAAAGACATTGAAAAAATAAATAAATGAGTGAATGTGCGCGCAAGAAGGAAAGACAAGATGACTTAAGACACTCTATTCTCCAAAAAATCTATTCCAAGAACCACATAAGTTATCTTTCCAAAAAGCACCTGATGCAAAAGATAAGAAAATCTAGGCTAATGCTAACAAGAATGAATCATATTTATGACTGTGTACCCTGAAGCTTACAACTGAGTATCAAGACATTGTCAGGGGTTGGGAAAGGAGGAAAGGGAGAGATCAATAGGAAAATGGAGAGAAGGGGGAGAGAGAGAAGAGGAAAAGAAGGGAATTGGGGAGCAAATATCAGGGCCAAAGGTTTCTGCAAAAGAAGAGCAGTGAAGGAGTGGGAAGGCTGCCCTAGTGGCCCTGGGTCACCTACCAACAAAGCTCAGTAAAATTAATCAAATGCTAGGAAACAGAAAATATTTTTAAATTAGGGCAATACCATATGATGCTTTGCACAATTCCTGTGACATGTCAGATGGGTCACAGAAATTCCTCAGGCAGTGATGATAAAGTCTGCTAAGTGAAGGGCTTTCAAGGCCACTAAAACACTGAATCCTTATCCCCAAGAGCAACCCACTCACCAGTACCAGAGCCAAAAATTCCAATTGGAGGTCTTAAAGCCAATGAGGCCAAAATAATTAATTTCTAGATAATACTGGAACTGCTACTTTCTCAAACCCCAAAAGCAAATCACTGCTTCAAATATATAATTGGTATTAGTGGTGGATCAGTACCCATTTTTCCCCAATGGTTCATCTTCCAAAGTCTTGCTGGTTGGGTCTCACGCTGCCCTACTGCTTAAAGCAGTAACCTAATTTCACTAAAAATGAACAAACACGAAATATTAAAGGTCACAGCATTAACACTGCAACAACGAGCATGATTTATATATGGGCAAGTAAGTATACTTGACAAATCAGATTTAAATAAATGCATTCCAACATTCACTGAAACATATGCTTATATGATTAATACTGTTCCCATTTCAATGTCTTAACTGAAGTAGAAAAGCCTGAACTTACCATCAAAATATCATGAAACGTTGATGAAATATAAGCCTTATGAATAAAGGAAAAATTTCAAGTACCTTCTAATGTCTACTCAATGGCTTTAACTCTTTTAAATAAAAAAGGCTTTGTCATGATTTCCCACTGTCCACAGGAAAGACATTTGAGACAATATGACTTGTTATGACTTACCTGCTCATCAAATTTTAAGCAACTCTTTTAAAAGATAATTGATAGATTTTCTGAAACTCTGGTCAACTAATGTCACTCTAAGAAGGACTGGCCTTCCAAAATAAGTGTTTTCAGTTGGCTGGCATCAAAAACTCAAAAAAGGAACTCTGTTAGGTACTTAGGAACTATAAAATCCTAAAGACTTGGTAGATAAGTAGGCCCTGATGCTGTTTAAAACACTCCCACACAATTATTCCAGGAATCCCAGGTTCCAAATAACAAATATATCACAACAATTCCTCCCCAACCAGTAACTAAAATTTGACTACAAATTCCAGCCACCAGCAAGGGAACAGCAGGAATATTTCAATAATACTTCAACACTACATATGTTTAAAATCAAGTTTACTTCAATATTGAGTATACATGAAACCAACTCTTAGACACAGATTTAAACAGCCATAGTTATTTTTCCATCACAGTAAAATATTTACATATAGAGAGCCTGGAGTAATAAGTATTAAAAGTACACACCATAAATATTCTAGATCTTCTTTTAAATTTAAACAAATTGTTTAACATTCCTTCCTCTTCCTCCTCTCCCTCTATCCACATGGAGAATCCATACTTTTACATGTGGGTGCTCTGTCCAAAGTAATATAAATTTTGATCACTTATAGTTTTCAAGATATCTTAGGGTTTCTACTTGTTTATTCTATCATTGTCTCCCAACCCCACCAAAAACCAAGGCAAATAACTCTTTTGTCTCATACAGTTTTCATTTATGATTTCTTGAAATATAGCTCAGAAAAATCAGGCTTTGATAAAGCCCATTAGGATTCAAATTGAACTACCTGACTATGCCTTTAAAGCTAAATCTCTCTGGCTCTCATTGATTGGCCAATAACAGGTCCCAGCCCAAGCCTCACTTGCTCAATGTCTGGGTTTTGATGGCTCAAACTAAGTGTAAATAGCAATTATTTCTGTTCTGGCCAGAAACCTTAAGGGTCTTCCCCTCCCATTCAGATTCTTTTGAGAAGGCAAACTATGTTATCTTTTGCCTCAATTCTTACCTAGCCTTTAATCACTGAATGGGTGTTGCCTTAGACAAAGAGACTTGGGAAAGACCTTAGTTTAAAAAAGCCAAGGTCTCCCCACTGAATCCTGGGCTATGGCCAATTGCCCTGACCTGTGTCTTGCCTCTAGACTCTGAATGACTGGAGGGGAGAAAGTGAGGCTGATGACTTTACACAACCCTGTGAAACTTATATCCAACTCACTTGCAATCAAGACATCGTCCTCCTGATGTCATTAAGGACAAACCATAACACTGCTCATGTTGGCTACAAATGACAACATAAGAGGCTAGATGATGAAACATTTGTCCTTTGAAGGCCATCCTTAAAAATATTAGTGTTACAAGGAAACAAAATAAATCAAGATGCCCTAAAACCAAACTGGGGACTAAAAAACCTACAGAAATTATTTCCCATTCTTTTGGCTAAAAACTAAAGATACCTTGTTTCTGAATTTCCCCATTATGGTATATAACTTGTATTTATTATTTACAGATTTTCTTCAAAGAGAGTTTTGTGAACTCTCACTATTTGAGAGGTATTAATCCTCACAACTGCGTTTATGCATACGAGTTCTTGAATTCTGCCTTTCCATGCAGGTCCTTCCTTATTTTAAAAGGATCAGACAAAGCAACAGAGTTAATTTCAAGTGGAGAGATGGAAAAGTTTCCTTTAAAAAAAAAAAACCCAAGGATTTATTAAATGCCTATAATGTGGCAGGCACTGTGCTGAACACTTTACAAATACCTCATTTGATTCTCAACAATCCTGGAAGTCTGAGGAAGCTGAAGCAGAGAGAAGTTAAGTGACTTGCTCAAGGTCACATAGCAAGTTAAATGCCTAAGGAGCCTAATTTGAATTCGAGTGCTCCAGAGTCCAGGTCCAGTGTTTTATCCACTACACCACACCTTTATTTGCTGGTGCTTTCTCCTTCCTCCCTTTGGGAAATGGAAGAAGGAAGAAGAGGGGCCCACAATTACCTATTCCCTTCTTTGCCCTCCCACTATTACTTTAAACTGGAGAGCCTGGAGTGACAAAGTGTCTAATGGCTTCAATCACCTTCAACACACATTCCACTCTTCAAATATCAAATAAATCCTGGGACAGTTGAACCTATTATTCATCCTTAGATTAATCACTCAATGGGAGGTAAAGAAGGATCAGAGGCTGATGTTGGAATCTGTAATATCTGAGGGATGCAGGTCCCAAGCCAACAGCTACAGGGAAAGGGTTTCAGGCTACAGCAAGGGAGCAATGGAATATAGAAAGCTGGGAAGACAGCGTCAAGAAGATCGAAGGCAAACTTGATCAACTTAGGGCAAATTACTGAAAAACTGGGCAGCATGCATGCTGGAGAAAGACCTAAATACCAGGAATCTATCTAAACTTTATTCTGCAGACAGTGAAGAGCGGCTATGAAGGTTTTAGAGCAGCAATGTAATATAATCAGATGGGACAGCCAGGTGGCACAGTGCATAGAATGCAAGGCCTGAAGTCAGAAAGATTCTTCTCCCCAAGTTCAAACCCGGCCTCAGACACTTAACAGCCATGTTACCATGGATAAGTCACTTAAGCCTGTTTTCCCCAGCTCTTGTAAAATGATCTACAGAAGGAAATGTCAAACCACTCCAGTATCTTTGCCAAGAAAACCCCAAATGGGGTCCCAAAGAGTCTGACACAACTGAACAAGAAATGTGCATTATGGAGATTACTTTGGGTATTGTGTGACAAATAGGCTGGAAGGAGCAGGATTCCTTAAAACTTTTTTTATATATTGGATCCTTTGATAGTCCAGTGAAACTTTTAGACTTCTGCTCATAATGTCTGTGGGTTTTTTTGTTATTTTAATTCATAAAATACATAGGATTATAAAGAAAATTAATTATATTAAAATATACAGTCAAAATACTTTATAAAACAAATTCACAAACCCCAGGTAAAGAATTCTGGTTTTTAGGCCAGATGTAATAGAAGACGTTTACAGTAATTCAGGTGCATAAAAGCCTGGCCTAAGGCAGTTGCAGGGATAGTGTGGAGATGCACCAAATGCAAACAAAAAAAAACCAAAATTCAGGGATGGACTAGACAGGCCTGATTAGATTAGAAAAGAAAGAACGACTAAAGTGTTGAGTCTGAGTGCCTCTGAGAAATGGTGGTGCCATCACTAGGAAAGGGGAAACTTAGGAGGATGAGCCGCCTGAGAATAGGCGATTGATAAATTCAAGTTTGGACACCGCTCAATATTCAAAGACAAATTCTTAAGTATTCCATTCTTTGGAGCAGATGTGAATTTACATTAAGTTCTTAATGATCATTAATTAACCAGCCAAACGAGGGGACAGTTTACAAATTTTATAATGGCTGAACCACTCAAAACTTAAAAAAATTTTTTAAAAAATTTGAATTCAGAGGCCGACTGCAAACAAAGATACTATGCCAAGACCAAGTTCCTGCTCCTGGTCCTTCAAGTTCTTTTGCTTGACAAGAAATAGCACACAGCAGCCTAGATCAGTCCATCCCATCCCAGAAAACTCTGCACCTTTGTCCAGGTGAATCATTAAAAATAGTTGGAAGTTCTTGTCAGTTAAAGATTGCAAAAATGAAGATGCCATGAATGATTTGGGAGTCCCAGGATAAGATTTAGAAGAAGGAAGAAAGCTTAAAAATCATCCAGATCTCTTCAAGGAACTAAAATAAACATCACTAATCATTTACATAAACGTGTTGATCAA
The DNA here is from genome assembly GCA_023548195.1 of Bettongia penicillata ogilbyi. Classification (NCBI taxonomy): domain Eukaryota; kingdom Metazoa; phylum Chordata; class Mammalia; order Diprotodontia; family Potoroidae; genus Bettongia; species Bettongia penicillata. The sequence goes on from JAJHZJ010000468.1 coordinate 1,363,092, forward strand.
AATGATGACAAGTGCTAAATTTAGATGAAATCATAAGAGGATTGAATCCAGATAGAAAGGGGTTATTATCTTCTGGCTTCTGAAGTTTGCAAAATGGAAAAAAAAATTAGTTTAATCACCAAAAGATGCAGAAACATATCTATATGAGAAACAAATTAGGGAAAGAAAAACATGGCAATTCAACAATAAATATGTTTATTTGGCACCTGCTGTGTGCTAGAAGTCAGAGAGGCAAAAAAAAAAGATACAACAGCCTCCTGTCCTCAAAAATTTACCGTTCAACTGAGGCAGGCAGTATAGAGCATGCACATGCATAAGTAAACATAAGGAAGCCTGGGGAAGGAGCTAGGAGACACTGAAAAGCAGGGGGATCAGGAAGAATTCCCTAAAAGAGATGGCACCATTACTGAGTCTTAGCGAAGAAAGAGTGTGCTGATAATGGCGAGCATTTATTTGTACAGTGCTCTAAGGTTTACAAAGTGGTTTATGCATCTTTTTCATTTTTGATCCTCACAAACCTGTGTGGCAGGCGCTGCTGTGATCCCCATTTTACAGATGAGAAAACTGAGGCTAAAAGGGATTAAAATGCCTTGCCTGGAATCACACAGCAAGTCTATTTCAAACTCAGATATGAGTCCAAGTCTAGTGCTCTATCCGCTTGACCATTTAACTGCAGTCCAGACATTATGAAATGCACACATGTAAAGGCACTGAGACAGAGCATGGCATGTCCAGCTGGGGCACGAAGAGTTACTCACAGGTAGTTCGAGTGTAACAAGAACGAAGGTTGCATGAACAACATTAAATCTGTCTGGAGACACTGACCTGACAATCCCATTATACATCAATCGGTCACTTTTGTTTTTAGGAAATGGAAAAGGAAAAGTTCAATAATAGTGCCTTTTACGGATTTCAGCTTGTTTGAGGATGTGCAGAGGGAGTCACATCACTTTATCTCTAGAAGAGTAAGGATACAAGCATATACTTTCCCACAAATAAATGGGGAACTCTTGTATGTGATACTAATAACCACATTTAGCTGGTCAGTTTCTTTTTATCTGGCAAGAGATGGTCACTTCATCATGTGCTATCTCAAAAATCAACAGGCTCAGATCATTTCAATCATTCAGTTACTCCCCAGTACTCCCAACCCAGTACTCCCCAGTCAGCAGGGAGAGAAAAATAATTAGAATACTTCTTTAAGGCCAAAACCCAGCCAAAAATTTACTAATGAAAGAAAAGAAGACAAGACATAAGGAATATATCAGTACACATCCAAGTGAAACACCTAACTAAGCGCTATGGGATGAATCTCTAGAACAGGTATAGGGTACCTGTGGCCTCAAGGCCACATGTGACCCTCTAGGTCCTCAAGTGCAGCCCTTTGACTGAATCCAAACTTCACAGAACAAATTTCTTTAATAAAAGGATTTGTTCTGTAAAACTTGAACTCAGTCAAAAGACTGTACACCCTGTTGGGGAGGGAGGGGGGTATTGAGGGAAGGGTGGGGGGAATAAAATCTTAACCTTAAGGAAATGATTGTAAAACATTAAAAAAAATAAAATTTAAAAAAAAAATAAAAAAAAAAAAAAAAAGACTGTACACCCAAGGACCTAGAAGGTCACATATGACCTTGAGGCTGCAAGTTCCCCACCCCTGCTCTAGAGACTCAGGAGAGGTGGCCAACAAAACCTGACAATTCAAACCTTCAGAATATAAAGTGAGGAGGTGGGAAAGGATGATCTACAATATTCTGGGATTCCACAAATCAAAAGCATGTCAAGATAAAAATTCAATCCAATTTAATTTCAAATAAACCTTTATTTTTGTAATATACATATGCATATGTACAAAGCAATATGGGGGGAATCAAACAACAATGATAATGCTGCAAACTTATAATTTAAAAAAATCTAGACAGAAGGAGATATGACTAGGCAATTTTGCTAGTACCCTGTTAAGCTTTTAATATTAAAAAACTGCACAAGGGTGCATGGCATTATATAATATTCTCTTCTTTGTAGGTTGAAATGTTTGCTCATTATTTTAAAGTTCATAATAAAAATATAATACCCAGAAAAACTTTTTAAAGTGCTATCTCCTCGTAGTAAATGACTCATCATCTACAAAGCATGTACTGAAAGATTTGTCCGGGACTGTACACCCTGCACATATGTGCTGAACCATCCACAGACTGTCACCAAGTTCCTCTCATAACCAGTTAATAACACTGCAAGATGGTCTAGTCCATCGGCAGCTATAAAATTAGAGAGAAGCTAAATTGAACACACAGACACTAGACTCACAAACTCTGACTTTTTTTGCTATGATCTTTTCCTGACAAGCAACATACAGGTTTGTTATCTTAGGGAATATACTTCCTGAAAAAGAAGAAAAGAGATGACTATTTCTGTGGACAGGTTTATTGCTTGTTCTTGTAACACAGACTCAGAACACAGTCATTCTATCTGAGCTCTGAAGAGCCTTTGGAGGTCACCTAGGTGAAAACCCCTTCTGAGAATCCCTGACAAGTAGCCATCCATCCTCTGTTCAAACTCTTCCCATGATGGGATACATGCTGCTTCAAAAGACAGTCTACCTCATCTCTGTTCTACTTTTTAGGAAATTTCCTTCTCAAGGAGAATATACTTCTATTAACACAGTCTAACACAGACTTAGGTTATGTTGATAAACATCTACATTTCACATGAAGAAAGCTATACTTCTACATCTCTACGGTTAGGCAGGGTTGGTATAGCGATTATAGGGCTGGCCTCAGAGTTAGAAGACCTGGTTTCAAGTCCCACTTCTGCTATTTAGAATCTCTGGGTAAGTCTAATCAGTGAGTGCCCCAAACAATTCTCTCAGACTGCAAGTGGCAGAGAAGGGCCAGATCTGCCTTAGTTAAGAAAGTCTCTTATTAGGTACTCCCTATACCAATGAAATCAGAACTACAGAGGGAGGGAGGGAGAGAGAAAAGGAGGAAGGGAGGAAGTAGGGAAGGAAAAGGAGGAGGAGAGAGAAGTTGAGCAGCTTTTTTGGGCAGGTAGGGGAACAGCCACAATACACTGTTTACTTATGTTGAATTTATAATCTACTAAAACCCTATCATAAATATCTGGTACCATAACTTCTATCTCATCAACCAAGTCCTCCTTGTTGAATGAAATTAGTTTCTGGATAGGACTTTCCCTCATTTCCACCTTTACCTTCTTGATAGATGAAGCTGTCAGTAAGGCAGGCCAGGAATCAGACCTTCTGATTTGAACAGAATGAGACTTGAAGTTAATTTCCAGAAATATAAAATATCCTTTCACTATCACATGATAGTGCTTCTATGCCAATCCTGTGATCAGGACCGATAAAATCATCAGGAGTTGGGAAGGTTATAGATGACACATGTCCACAACTACACCACTGGAGTTTCTCTCTACCTTGGAATCCACCTAAATGTTCTCTACTAGCTTCTGCCCTCCAAGCTTCACTCACGACATGCAAGACTTCTTGGACACATTGAACTTTCCATCAGATAGTTTTCTTCTATTTTTCTCCTATTCTGGTTGCAACCCATTCTACCTAGACTGTATATGTTATATTTACCTCTTGATTTTAAAATCTCAAGTCTGCGTAGCATGATGGAAAGAAAGCTGGTCAGAAGACCTGGATTCCAATTCCAGTTCTGAACTTATCTGGCACTTATTTGACTCTAGGCAAGTTACTATTCTGGCTTAAAAAAAAAAAAAAAGACAACCTCATGACTCATCTGAAAGTAGAAAATTGATCCTTACATGGCCTTTTCATTGGGTACAAACTCTATGTGTCTTTCTGGCTCAGTACGGATCTACTAGCCTATGAAAACCCTGAGATCCTTTCATGCCAAAGAAGGCTTCAGTGAAATAGAAAACTTTGTTTAAAGGCACAGAAACATGCACACACACAAATAATATTCTAATAACTAATACTGTTTACTGTTCTCAGATAATTTATCTGATTCATTTAAGGGTTTTAAAAGGTCAGGGGTAAAGACTGGACCTGTGATTTCATTGGTATATAGAACTGACAAATGAGGAAACTCCATCTAATTAACTATGCAGATCAGTACCTTCTTTGAGTTGCCCCAAGGTCACAAAATCGGTAAATGGCAGAGAGGGTTACCTGAACCCAAGTATTCTTGGCTCCAAGTTAGCTCTCTATTTCCTTCATTGTAACACTCTCCCTGTCTTCAAAAGGCTATCACAAGTAGTTTACTCTCAAATATGGTATTCGTGTGACGTACAACACCAAAGGCTGGCATTAAAATGAAAATGAAAAACATTAATCATAAAATTGAGTGAAATTTTCCTAATAGGAACAATTTCTCACCAACGTACAATTTTCCTACAAAATCAAAACAAATTTAAAGAAACAAACTTCAAACCCAAAAGTATATTAATTTTCCTCCCTTCCTAGAAAAGAGGTAAAATAGTATACATTTTCATTTAAGAGTTATTTTCAGATGAAGATATATTTTTTTCCAGTCACATAAATCAAAGCCATTCAGAACTAAGAAAAATCGTGGTTAGAGAAACAATGGGCACAAATGAAGATGAACGTGATAAAACTCCTGCTTCCTATACAGGAAAAGAGGCTACACTATATTCTACTCAATTAAGAGATTATGGCCAACCAGACTTGGGATTTTCTCCAAATGTTTTCTACAACAAGCACTACAAGTAGTCTGGCGTTTACTCTTCCTAATGCCGACATTAATCCCTGTAAACACTTTTCCAACACTAATGAATGCCTTGTAGAATAATCAGTCAAAGCAAAGCACTCCATCCAAACTAATCCCCTGAAAACACTAGAGACATACAAAAAGATTCATGGTTTCTGAGCCTTCCTGCTGTGATCATTTTTCTTAGCATAAAGTGCCTGAAATTAATTCTGAAACAGATCTGGCCCAGGACTTTGCAAAGCCTCTCTTTAACATGCTGACCTTTTCTGTGTCCCCCTTTCTACTTCAGAAAGCTGAACAATAGTCTAGAACTTCGGCCTAAGGCTTTATCCCTCGTGCCATTCATGTAACAAATATTTATCAAGTGCCTGCTGAGTTCCTATAAGCCAAGAGACAAAAAGAGGATAAAGATATGGAGAAAAGTTAAACAACGATAATCTTGAATTTCTGAAGCTCTTTACATTTTTCAAAGCAATTTTCCATGTTACCTCATTTGATCCTCACAAATACCCATCCTCTCCAGATTGGCATATATATATATATATATATATATATATATATATATATATATATATATATATAGCTTAGCATTTTTTCATTTCTTTTCTTTTTTTGGAGAGGAAGGGTATTGAGAACTATGATTTCTTCATCAATACAGAAAAATTTTCTGCGAACATTAGCGACTCATCTGTAACTTAGTCTTGAAAAATTTATTTAGAGGACTGAGAAGTTAAGTGCCTTAGTGCATTACCTCACAACTCCATAGTGGCAGGTTTTGAACACAGGTCTTTCTAACTCCAAGGCCAGGTTTATATCCACTATTCCACATTCATTCTAAATCATCCAACTGCAGATGTAGAAATTGAAATCAGAAGGTTATGGTCTGCCTAAGATCACTTGGCTAGATACAAGCCTGGAATCCAATTTTTCTCATTCCTATGCTTCTACTTCCTCTCAATCTATGATGATAAAATAAGTGTCAAATAACTTAGTATAGATAATAAGTGCTCCATGAATTCAGAGAAGAGAGGGAGATCTGGGGAGATTATGAAGAATTGACATTTAAACTGGATCTTGAAGGATGTGTATGTTCTGGGCAAAATCCCAAGAAGAAGGAAGACATTCCACATGAAAGAAAAGAATTAGCAAAGGCACAGAGGTAAAAATGAACAAGATGTGTTCTGAAGACAATAAGTAGAAGAGTTGGAAAAGAAACACAGTATAATATAGGAGACTTGGAAGCCAGGGGTTCAAATCCTAATTTAGTCCTAGAAGGTATGACATATGAATATTCTAGGGGCAGGTCAATTAACCTTTGTGGGCCTTAATTTCCTTGTATGTAAAATAAGGGGGGTTTGAATCGATGACTTCTAAAGGTCCTTGGTAGCTCAAAATGTTGCTATGTTGCTACATCAGGAATAGAAAGAGAAAACTTTAGACAATCTTTACAGAATCTCAGATTCGGAAAGGACTTCCCTCCCCTCAACAATGTATTTGACAGGAGTTTATCCAATCTGATTAAGGGCATCCAAAGAGGAAGTATCCAGTGTTTTCTGAGGCAGCCTATTTTTGGTCAGATGTAATTGTTAAGAAGTTTTGTCCTTTCAACTGAAATCTGGTACTTGGCTACTTCTAGTCATAGTTCTAAGTTCTCTAAGCAGAAAATATATCTAATCTTTCTTCTATATAACAGTTTTCCAATATTTGGCAAGTTCATGTCATGTTCCTCAGGTCCCTTCTCTTCCAAGCAAAATAGGTCCAATTTTTTTGGTCAAATCAGGTGTCCCAGTCTTAATACAGTTTTCAGCTTCTATAGCTTTTCTGAGATTTTTGAGGGCCTGTATAAGACATTTTGGAACTCCTTCGTCTACTGTGTTTATTGGGTAAGACTGGGTTCCTATCTTCATGCACCTTATGGGAACATGATTAGATATATCTAATGTACAAAACAAAATGCTACATGAGGTCCAGAAGGGAAAGGTGTTTATATCATGAGGATGTAAGCAGTCAGGGAAAGCTTCCTGGAAGATGTAGTACTTCATCTGTATTTTAAAGGGTTATTAGGAAAAGGCAGAAATCAAAGACTTTCAAGGTATAAGGAGTATCATGAACAAAGGCCCAAACCTGGGAAGGTAAAGCATGTGTTGAGAAGACAGAGAAGAGTTCAGTTTGGTTGAAATATCCTACTGTGGAGGGGAGTAAGATCAGATGGGTCTGCAAGGTGATGGCACGAAGCAGTAGGGAGCTGGAGGGGCAAGGTGAAGAAGAGAAAACTTTAGTCAGCAGACAATCAGAAGCTACAAAGATTTTTGAACAGAGGAATTGACTTAACCCAAACAATCCATAAAGAAGATTATTTTGATTGTGGTAGGAAGAACAATTGGAAAAAGTAGGTGATCCAAAAGCAATTATAGTAGCCCAGATGAGTGATAAAGGGGCCTCTGTCATAACAGTGGCAGCGGGAAAAGAGTGAACAGATTCAAGGAGTGCTGAAGATAGGATAGGATAGGAGAAGCAGGGGAAAAGGAAAAGCCCAAAACAGCACCAAGGTTTCAGTGTTTGAGGAAACTGGATAAAACATCTAGCACCACTTAGAAAAAGAATAAAAACTGCAAGAGCAAATTCGGAAGCATGTGGAATTAGAAGTTGGTTTTAGACATTTTGAATTTGAGACGCTGGGGGAACACCCAGATACAGCTAACTACGGGGAGTTGGAGACATAGGAATGAAGTTTAGAAGAAAGGTCCAGGCTGGGGAGATGGATGCGATAAGCACTGAAGGAAGGCTCCACAGGACTTCAGGACTACAGGATACAGGCACGAGGGAGAGGGAAGAGGCAATTATTACTCAGAGGCAAGAGGACAGATTGTACATAGAATTATAAAATTTTTAGAGCAGTCATCTCATTCAATTACCTCATCTTATAAACGTAGAAAATAAGTCAAAGAAGGGGTGGTTTGTATCTGAAGTATCATAAGGAGACTGATGTCACAAGAAAGCCTCAGAGTGGTCATAAATCCACACAATTGACCTTGGAAGAAAATCAAAGTAACAGTGACCAGTTCAGATCTATCTACACTTCAAAGACATACCAGACCAATCCCAGAGCCTACAGGCTCTAAAATCCCTAGCACTCTATCAGACTCCATAGAGAATCCTGAAGATCCAGTGTTCTAAACCTTTGGGGATGCCCAAAATCTAACAGAATTCTTAGCAAAAACATACACTAGGAGTTGGAGGTCAGCACAGGAACCAGGGTGACCCACATGGAATACCAAGTCCCTACCCAAAAGTGCATTAGGGATCTGAGCCTGATCCAGACCCAAAGCCTCAATTCAGAAACTAAGGCTGGAAAGATAAATAAATAGAAAAACACAACTACCTTAAACAATCTTTATGGATCCAGAGATATTCAAAAATCCAGCCTAGAAAGAGAAGGTAAGTCTACTAACCAAAAGGAGTAACTTAAAGGTATGAGGGTAGGGGTGGGATTTTCCACAAGGAACAAATGAAAGAAAGCAAGAGATAAAAAATAAAGCAACAACTCTACAGGAAAACAAACAGCTTAGAAGAGAATGTGGTCAGTCTCACAAGGAAGGAATGAACTCCTTGAAAACTGGAATAGATCCAACAGCAATAATAACTCCATGAGATAAGAAGAAGTCTTAACAAAAAAATCAAACAACAGAAAAAAGCTGAAGAAAATGTAAAGTATCTGACATGGGAAACAGATCAAGAAAAAATAATTTAAGTATCAAAGAACCCCCAGAAAATTGATTTTTTTTCATAAAAGGCTCAATACTGTATTTCAAGGAATCATAAATGAAACTGTCTAGATCTAAGGGAAAATAAAAAGAATCCACTGATCACTAATTGAAAGAAACCCCCAAACAAAAATTTCCAGGAATTTTATAACTAAACCCTAGAGCTTTCATATCAAAGAAAACCAATGCAAGAGTCCAGAAAAAAATGAGTTCAAGGACAAAGCAACTACAGTCAAGATCACACAAGACACTACTATAAAGGAGATCTTAGAATATAATATTTTGAAAAAAAATATACAAGCTTACAACTAAGAATAACTTATCCTACAAAGCTAAGTATAATTCTGGGGAATGGGAAGGGTGAGGGTAAAGAATGTAACAGAGGTCTTATGAAAAGACTAGAACTTTGAAATACAACTTAGGAAGGTGAGTTTATTTGAGCAACTGGAATAAGTTGTGTGATAACTTAGAGCAAACACTTTAATACGGGAGAAGAAAACAAGCATCTCTTCAGAATCTTAAGGTCTTCATAGGGTACTAAAGGAGTTATATCACAACAATGGGAATATTCTACAAATCTAGTTAACAACTGCTAGAGGCAGATAGAATGTGAGGCAGATAGACTGCTGGACCTAGAGTCAGGAAGACCCAAGTTCAAAAGGAGTCACAGATGCTTATGATGTTTGTGGCCATGGGCAAGTCATTTAATCTTGGCTTACCTCATCTGTAAAATGGACATAATAACAGCACCTCCTTCCCAGGGTTGTTGCAAAGGTCCAGTGGAATATCTGCTAAGCACTTTGCAAACCTCAAATTGCTATATAAATGTTAGTTGTTATTCCCATTATTGTTAAGAAAATAAAGGACCTTTGTGTGTGTTTCATGAGAGGTAGCAGACTGGTTCTTTTCTGAACACTTATTTAAGAGTGTGAAGAAAAAGGACAGTAAAAGGAATATATTAGTGTAGAAAGGAGGAAGAAGGAAGTAGAACTTGCTACTCTCATAATTGAGATGTGTAAAAAAATAGAGTAAAGAAACACAGAGGAAGGGTGGGGAAAGCTTACATGAGCTGAACCTCACTACTGTGTAAGCCAGACAAAGAGGGTTTCACATACATGCACACGAGCACATGTGTGCATGCATGCGCGCGCGCGCACACACACACACACACACAAAGCGTTTGATGGAAAAAACACATCATAGTCAACAGGGAAGCAAGCTGGAGTAGGGAGATGTGGAATAAGAGAAGGGATACTGTGAAGAGGACAATATTCCTGATCTTAGAGTGGGGGAACTAGAAAGGGAGGAGAAAAGAAAAACTCAAAACTAAAGAACTGGAATCAGAGAATGACTGTTTGAATAAATTACAGTATGTGAATAAAATGGAATATTATTATACCATAAGAAATGATGAAACAGGCAAGTTCAGAGGAAGTAAGACCAGACACAGAATAAAATGAGAACCAGGAAGGCAGCGCAAGCCCACCTGACTGAGAGAGGCCTGACCCAAGGTGCAGAAAGAAGCGGTGGCTACCTAGGAGATGGCTGCCGTGTGCACTAGTTCTGTTTAACTATGCTTATTTGTGACCAGGAGTTTTGCTTTTGTTCTGTTTTTAATCGGGGAGGGAAGAAGGGGAGGAAGAAGTAGGGTATAGATGGTGATGCCAAAAAAGGAAAAGAAAAAAAGGGAGGGTGAATAAAATATTTTTAAAAGTGCACAGAGGAGAAAAGAAAGAAATTCAGAGGAAAGCACAGAAGAGCAGAATATTTTGAAAGAAACATGTTAAATTTATTATATACTTTTTTCCCCCTAAGCAAGCAGCCTGGAATAAAGATTCATAGTTTTATATGTAATCTTTGTGTTCTACTTTGTATAGGGAAACACATATAGTGTGATGGGGGGGGGGGTAGTGCAAGATGCTTACGTTTAGAAGAAAAATTAATAAAAATGTCAGTGACTTGTTATTGTGGTTTCCCAGTAGCAGGTGGTGAAACTAGGACTGGACTCTAGGTCTGCAACCTCCAAAAGAGTTATTTTTCCTCATGACAAGGTACAGGGAAAGAGCATTGGTTCTAGATTGCAGAATCCTAGCTCAAATTGTGCCTCTGACACATAGAGCTTACATGAACTTAGATAACTTAATTATTTAACTTCCCTAGGCATCAGCTTCCTCACTGGTAAAATGAAGAGGTTAGACTAGATGACTCTGAGGTCTCTGGAGTTATATATAATCCTACACACCACATATTATCCCAACCCAAACCATCAGGCAAAGCCTTATTCATTTTAATATAAAAATCAGGATTTACTTTTTATTCTAATTTTTCAGAAAACTACAAAATTATCATTAATGGCTGACATTTTTATAACAATGTAAGGTTTATAAAGTGTGTGTATATGTATAAATACATGTATATAATCTGTGTATGTTTATAGTACACGTGTGTGCATGTGTGTGCGTGTGTGTGTGTGTGTGTGTGAGAGATCTGAACTTCATACACCTGGGAGGTAGATATTCTCGGTATTTTACAGCTGAGGAAAAGGATGTTTAGAGAACTTAAGAAAACTGCCCATTATAGAAAAGCTTGGAAATGCCAGAGCTGGGACTGAAACACAAATCTTTTCTCACTCTGTGTCAAATATTCATAGCACTATATTGGGCTCTTCTCCAAAGTCATCATTAGGGATTTTGGTACTGGAGGCAAATTGGGCGAGGGCAGGACAGTCTTCCCCATCATGTGCCCTCAGAATAGGAGAGAAGCAACCTTTCCTCCACACAATTTGGCTCTAGTGCCCAGGGCATAACTAACCACCCCTCACATTCCAGGAGGGGGGAAAGGTACCACACAGAAGGACACCACGGGAAAAGGTAAGCTTTGGAAAAAGGGCGGGTCATTCAGGAGTAGTGAGATGCTACTAGCATGAGCCCTCCCTTAGTACCCTAGACCAAGGCCTGATCATCCTGCCCTTAGATGTTAGTTTCTGCCTCTCTTTAATAAAACTTTGGCAATGCTCTTCCACTTATATTGATACTAAGCCAAACCTGAACATTGAAATATTTGCTCCATGGTAATGGAACAGGGAAAAAGAAGGAAGGAGTAAGACTACAGTACAAAATTTCAACTTCATACAAATACAAATAAGCTCCTGACCTAAATGCTAAATAATTTAAATGACTTTCTTGGATTCTCTAAGGAGAGGTTCCCAAATATCCCGCAAGTTATTACAGTCTTCTCTTTCCCCACCCACACATTGTTGATCACATATAGTATATCTTTCAGTGTGATTTAAAAACAGCCTTGTAAAAAAGTCTCTATTAAATCCTTAAATCTGTGGAGATCTTGCCAGCCAAAGGCAGAGACCTTTATTCAACAGCTCCCCCATCCAGAAGCTCCTTCATCTAGCATATCAAAGAAGAGGACAGGCAAAAGGCAGATGGGGATCTTTGTGTGGATGGGACCTGTCCTCTCTGGAGATGAGCACACTGAAAATAAGAGTCTGAAAAGAAAATATTTTCCCCCAAAGAGGAAGTAAAGAGAAGATACTTTATGAAACTAAACCCCAATAAAGAATTAGAATTTTTGAACTTTAAGGAACTTCGAAAGGCAGCATAATAGACAACAGGAAACAGACCTTGGACTCAGGAAGCCTTGGGTTCAAGCTTTATTATGAGACACTTGTTTGCCCACAGGCAAGTCATTTAATGCCTCAGCAACATCAGGGAACTCTCTAAGATTAAGGTGCAAATTGCTCTTCCTCAATGAAGGCAGTTTTCTCACCAGGTGCTCGATACCCTGATGAAATCATAAATCTAGGACAAAAATCTGTATTCATTAATCCTATAATTTCTATTCTTTGCAACTGTACTAATAGCTCAAAGCCAAGTCAAGTCAATAAGCATTCACTAAACATTTAGTATGGATCAGGGAATGTGCTAAGCACTGGAGACAGAAAAAAAAAGCAAAAACAGGGTCCTTTCCTTCAAAGAGCTTAGACTCTAAGATGAGGGAGACAACACGCCAACAACTGTGTATACACATAAACAGGGTAGATATCAGAGGCAAGATATTAGCATTGAGCAGGACTGGGAAAGGGCTCTTGTCAGTAGGATTGGAGCAGAGACTTAATGGAAGCCAGAAGAGGGAACAGCAACGCGGGCATGGAGGACAGTCAGCGAAAAGTCATGAAGTTCAGAAATGTGAGGAACAGCAAGAAAGTTAGTGTTACTGAATTATAAGATATATGGAAGAAAATGTATAAGAAGACTATGAAAATAAAAGGTAGGAAGGGGTCAGACTGTGAAGAGCTTTAAAATTCTTGTTCAGTCATTTTTCAGATGTGTCCAACTCTTGGTGACCCTATTTAGGATTTTCTTGGCAAAGATACTTGTCTGGAGTGGTTTGTCATTTTTTCAGCCAGCTCATTTCACAGATGAGGACACAGAGGCAAAGTGACTTACCCTGTGTCACACAGCTAGTAAGTGTCTGAGGCCAGATTTGAAAACTCACCCAGATGAATCTTCCTGACTCCAGGCCCAGCACTTCATGTACTATGCCTTCTAGCTGCCCTTTACAAGCATTTTATATTTAATTGTAGAGGGAATCATTAGAGTTCATTGAGTAGAGGATGACAAAGTCAGACTTGCACTTTAGAAAAATAAATTGGCAACTGAGTGGAGGATGGATTGAAGTAGGGAGAGACTTGAGGCAGGGAGACCAACCTGAAAGCTACTGCAGTAGTCCAGGTGTGAGGAGATGAGAATTTCACCAAGATGGTGGCTCTGGGAATGGAGAGAGAGAATAGAATTCACAAGGAGATGTGAAGGCAGAATGGACAAGATATGGCAATGGTTCAGATGGGGGCGTGGGGGGTGAATGATAATGAGGAGTTGAGGATAACACCTTCAGTGCCTGAGTGAGTAGAAGAATGGTGATGCCCTTGGGAAATTGGAATGATGGAAGCATATGGGGAGAAAGCATGAGTTCAGTTTTGGAGAGGTCAGATTTGAGATGATCTATGTGACACCCATTTTGAGACATCCAAAAGGCAAATGGAAATACAAGACTGGAGGTCAGGAGAAAGTTTAGGGCTCTGCAAACAGATCTGAGAATCATCTGCACAGAGGTGACATTTGAATCCATGGAAGGTGACAAGATCAACAAGTGAAATAATACAGAGGGAGACAAGAAGGTGACTCAGGATAGAGCCGTGGGGGACACCCACAATTAAGAGGCATAATCTGGATAAAGAACCAGCAAAGGAGCCTGAAAAGGAACACTTAGATGGGGAAAAGGAAAAGTACCAGGAAAACCTAGAGGAGATCATATCAAAAGGAAGATGACCAAATTGTCAAAAGATCCTAAGAGCTCAAAAAGGACAGGGAGTAAGCAAAGGTCATTAGACTTTGAAATTAAAAGATCCCTGGTAAACTTGGAGAAAGCCTTTTCAGTTACATAATTAGGTCAGACAATAGGCTATAGAAAATTTAGTAGACAGTGAGGAGAGAGCATTCTCAAGAAGTTTAGCCACAAAAAAAAAGAGATATTGGCATCGGATGAAGTTAGGGTTTTTTGTGTTTTGGTTTTTTGTTTTTTTTTCAGTAAGAGACATGGACATGTTTATAGCATCTTTACAGCAGACAGCAGCCAGTAGAGAGGTAGTGATTAAAAATTGGTGAGAGTAAAGATAATGGAAAGGGCAATCTATTGGAGAAGATGGGATGAAAAAGGATCAAGAAAACATGTAGAAAGGTCTGGCTTGGTAAGAAGGATGGTCATCCCTTCATGATAGACTGAGGTAAAGGAGGAAATAGATGAAGACATCTGAGTGATATGAGGTGAGAATGAAGAGCAGAAAAGAAGGAATTCCTGGTGAATGGCCTCTTTTTTTTTCTCAGTGAAGAATGAGCCAATGGAAAAGTTAATAATGTTCATTCTTCTCTACTATCATTAATAGCCTATCTATCCTCACTCTAACTTCAAGTGATAAATGTAATTTTTTTTCCTTTCAAAGGTTCTGGAGTTCATGAATTTCTCAAGACTTCAGATTGGGGTTAACAAACTGACCATGACTCTGGTGTTGCCCAACGGAATAAACTGTAAGAGACCCTTCTTTTCAGCCTTGGTTGGTTCGGCATTTATACTCTTCATTCCTGACAAAAGCTATCAAAAAACTGCAAAGTTAAAAGGACTTTAGATATTAATAATAATATTATTATTATATAATATTATAATATAATATTATAATATATTATAATATAATATAATAATATTATATAATAATAATATAATAATATTATATAACAGTGGTTAATAATACCTTTTCACCCTTATTTCTCAATCACTGAGGAGTTAGGCACCTTTTAAACAGATGGGGTAGGTATTTTTGAACTTTTCAGCAAAAACTCTTCTCCTAATTATCACAGGAACCATATTCCCCATTTCATCATACAAAGGACAAGAGCAAGAATTCTTAACCTGGGATCCATGAAAACTTTTTTCTTTTAACATTCTGACAACTACATTTTAATATAATTGATTTTCTTTGTAATTCTATTTAATTTTATACATTTAAAAGCGAAATTCTGAGAAGTAACCCATAAGCTTCACCAGACTGCCAAAGAGGTCCATGATACAAAAGAAGTAAAAAGCTTTTACATGTGCCTATATCGAAAAAAGTGATCCTCCTAGTAAGTCACAGGTATCTTAAGTCAGTTTACCAAAAACAATTTTTAAAAACTAATGTTATCATATTATACTGTATTATACAAGGAGTATAGTGGTTCTTTCTGCCATGAAGATAAGATTTCTGTAGAACAAGATATCAAAGTCTGTGGTTTAAAGGTTTTTTTTTGCCAGTTATAAATATAGCCTATGAAACCAGAAGTGCACTTAGCTTTTCTGAAAATGTTTAGGATGAAACTAAATAGTGCTTAGATAAAATCTATCTGTGAATACAAAGCAAAAAACAATCAAGTGACCACTGGGGAGAAACCTAAAAGAAACAGGATCTGGGAAAAGGCTACTTGGGTTTATGGAAATACTAGCATAACTACTGACTTGTACTATATCTGGTAAACTGGACTATTCACCATCCTCATCCTCTACCATGCTTTCACCCTTTGAGTCTTTCATTCACTCAACAAAATATTTATTTAGGTACCCACTCCATGTAAAGAACTGTGCGAGTTACTAGTAAAATAGAAAGTTTAGAGAAGACATAGTCCCTTATCTGTATGAAACTAATAGTTTGGTACTGAGTAAACATACTGAGAGAAGTGAAACATACTATTTCCAGGAAGTCTGAGTAAAATGTTCATTACTAATGGGGATCAACATGGGAAGGGGAAATCAAAGAAGGCTTCATGAAGGAGGCAGAACTGCAGTTAGACTTTAAAAAAAAGTGGGCAACAAACAAGCAAAGAAGAGAAGTAAAAACACTAGAAAGCATGAACAAAGAAAGTACAGAGGTGGGCAAAGTATGGAGTCCTCTCAGAACATACTTCTGTTTCCCTGGAGCATGGACTTATTTGGGATACAAGTTATGGGAGATAAAACCATTAAAAGTAGCATGGCACCAGATTGTAGAGGGACTTGTTGCCAGGCAAAGGAGTTTGGTATTTATTTTATAAGTAATAAGGAACTACTGAAAGGTTTAGTACAGTTAGGTTACATGACTAGATATTTACATAAGGAAAATTGATCTGGCAACAAAATAAGGGAGGAAATGGAAAAGAGGCAGACAATATAGATGGGGAACTCCACTAAGAAGCTATTGAAAGAATCCATACAGATGATAAAGAGATTATGTACTAGGGTGGTAGCAGTAGAAACATGAGAAGAACAAGACAGATTCAAGAAGTATTCAGGAGGTGAAATGAACAATTTAGTAACTAAATGGATAGAAGAGGGGAAAAAGAAGGAAAAGTCAAAGATTGGGAGCAGCTTGACATAATAAATAGAATACTGGAATTGGAGTTAAAAAGACCCAGCTTCACATATTTTCTCTGATATTTAACAGCTACATGATAATAGCTAAGCTTTAAGCCTCAGTTTCCTCATCTACAAAAATACTGAGGATGATGACAAGCTTTAGCACATGGTAGCCTAGATGGTGCTACACAAGAAATAAGTGTGCCACATTCCTGGAATACTCATCCTTATTCTTTTATCCCTGTCTGTCATCTCTACCTGCTGAAATCCTAGCTCAAATGCCACCTTTTCCAAGAAGCTCTCCCTAATTTCCCATACCTTTGCAATCAAACAAATTAGTGATCTGTACCTTCACAATGGAAAAGAAAGCTAGATTTGAAGCTGAAAGACTTGGATTGAAACTGTACCTCCAACACTTACAAGACGTATGCCCATGAGCAAATCATTTGCCATCTCTGACCCTCAGTTTCTTAATGTGTAAAATGGGAATAACATGGATACTAAGACAATCACCTGACAATAAGTGGGAATATTCTAATCCATTTAGCAATATAATAGAAATGAGTACATCAGGCATTACGGCAACATTCCCAACTCACTCATTATTAACTTATTCCAACTCACTTTATTCTGACTCTAGGACCAAATCAGAAGATTATTCAGAAGTTTTTGGTTTTTTTTTTTTAAAAAACACTTCTACGTACTCATCAACTGATTAAAAATCATGTAGTTCAGTAGCAGTTATTTATTATGATGAATTAGTATTCCAACATGTGAAAGTTTTTGTGAGTTTGGCCAGTGTAAATTATTCCCATAATTCCCTGAGGGTACTTAGCATAGTTCCTGGCACATAGTAGGTGCTTAATAAATGCTAGTTGGCTGAACTGACTAAAATGCCCAAACCAATATTCTGAAACTAAAAAAAGCTCAAGACTCATGAGCAAGTACCCACATCTCTTTCTGGGAGAAGGAAAATGGAATCCATACTGATGACTGAATTAGATGATCTCTAAGCTTTTTGCTGGATATAAATATGATGATTAGAAAATAATACTTAACACCACATAAATGTCAGTTATTATTAATACATAAACATAATAGAATATTATTGTACCATGAGGAATGCTGGATGTAAAAATCTCAGAGAAAATTGGAAGGAACTGTACAGGCTGATTCAGGGTGAAGAAAAGGCATTAAAGGGTGACGGCAGCAATGAAAAAGGAGCCAAAATGAAAAACCAAAGCAGTAGTGAAATACAACAGCTGATGTTAATGTCATATTGTCAAAATTAAAGGGCTCATTCCTCTTTTCTGTAAATAGTCAATCTAATTTTGTCAAAGAATATGTCTGAAAGAGAACTTGTTTGGTGTTTGCTGTACCAAAAGAAAATGCACCAATAAATCATAAAAAGAAAAAATAATCCTCAACAGTTTAGAATTATTTAACACACACAAGCCATCTGTAAAAAATTCCTACCTTCATACATTGAATCAGGCTATTTTCTGAAATTGATCTTCAGTTTTTCTATCTTTATTTCTCATGCTCTTGTTCTATACTGACAGCATCAAAGAACAGTCATATTCCAAGCTCCATTTCCAAGTTTCTAACCAAATCCTGAACATCTGTAACCTGAATATCCTACTACTACATAAAAATGCCCCAAACAGGTAGTCACCTCCCAATACTCCCAAATGCACCAGGTCTTCCTTCCGACTTCATAGACTATGAATCTTGTCTATAAAAACTGTCTCTTATCCAGGAACAAAACTTTGCAATCTTTGATTGCTTCCTCTAACCAGTCAAATATAATTATATTATATAATTAAATGCAGTTAGTTTTCTTTTACACTTCTATCCATCCCTTCCTTCCATTTTCACATCCTCTCTAACCTCCCTAATTATTCTCTTGCTTTTCCAATCTATCCCACAAATTGTCAGTCATCTTTCCCAAATACTACTTTAATCACATTACACACACACACGCACATGCACACACACACGCCCTCTCTCAAGACCCACACACACACACACACACCCCCCTCTCTCCTCAAGACCAACACGCACGTGCGCGCGCGCGCACACACACGCACACACACACACCCTCTCTCCTCAAGGCCACATTTCCTAAACTAGAATTCAACAACACAACTATCTTACTTGTCTCAGAGCACATGGGCTCCTGATTATATGCATTACCATACCTAGTATTCTCTTACTTTCTCTGCCCCAACGTGGTTTAGCCAAGGAAACCAGCTAAAACTGAATAGGTTATTCATCTCAAATAACAAAAGGAAATCCCCTATAGTTTCTTAAACAGGAACTGAATACGAAAAGGATGCTTAGAGAAGTTATGTTAATAGTCAAATGTCAGAGGGGACTGGGGCAGAGACAGGAAAGTAAGAAAATACTAGCTCTGGTCACGAATAACCAGGACGTTGCATGCTCTGAGACAGTTAAGGTAGCTGTGATGGAACAGCCGGAACCCTAAAAAAATACTCCACTTGATCTCTGGGAATATCACTACCTGAATTAGCATCCTGGTCTAGGTGGCCTGACCTAACCCCAAGATGCAGGCCTCATGAATGGGAAAAGGGGGTAGGCATGGCAGAGGGCAATGGGAAGGTAGGTGGCACTTCGATAGAGCACTGGACTTAGAATCCAGAAGATTCATCTTCATGAGTTCAAATCTGGCCCGAGACACTTACTAGCTCTGTGACCCTGGGCAAAGTTACTTAAAGCTGTTTGCCTCAGTTCCTCATCTATAAAATGAGCTTTCCAATATCTCTGCCAAGAAAACCCCAAACAGGGTTGTGAAGAATCTGATATGACTAAACAGCAACAACCTGTGAGTTACAGCTCCTCCTAGAAAGCTAGGAAATAGGTTGGAAAAATCTAAGTTATTAACAATATTAAAAAATGTTTCAAATCGCTAATAAAAAGAGAAATGCAAATTAAAACAACTCTGAAGTTTGCCAACAGACTGGCAAAAATGAAAAAACTAAAATGTCAATTAAAGAAGCTGGGGATGGGTGGGTGGTATAAGTACAATAATACACCGTTGCTGGATTAATCATTACCAAAAGCAATTTGATATTATGTCCAAAAAAAAAAATCACTATTTTGGGCACATACCCTTTAGCTTAGCAATACCACTACTAGGCCTATACCCCAAAGAGGTCAAAGAAAGAGGGAAAGGATCCATATATACAAAAACATTTACAGTAGAACTTTTTGTTGTAGTCAAGAACTAGAAACAAAGTGAGTATTTGTCAATTAGGGAATGGCTGAACAAATGGTTGTTTGGTTGTTGTCCTTTCTTCTCAAAAGGACCAACAGGGCATCACCATGATAAAGTGAAGTTTCCATGTGTATCACTGTCGCTGATCAGACCTCAGAATGCTCTACCACAGATTACAAATAATGGGCATATGAATGCAACGAAAAATAAGTGCCCTAAAGGAAATATGACTGAATTAGAGAAACCTGGGAAGATGTGAATGTTAATGATACAGAATAAAGTAAGCAGATCTGAAAGCACTATTCATACAGTGATGACAACATTATCAAGGAAAAAAGAAAAGACCTACACCAGGAGAAAAGGGAACAGATGTAAGACATGTTTTGAAGACAGAAACAATAAAACTCAGCAATAGATTGAATAAGTGGGCTGAGTGTGAGGAGTCAAGGATGACACCTAAATTGTGAGCCTGGGGGACTTAAAGGGTATAATGGTGGTGGGATGCTGGTGGAATCCTGGAAAGTGATAAAGGAGTTCCAAAGAGGGGAAGGTTTGGAAGGAAAAATAATGAGTTCTATTTTGTATAAGCTGAATAAATTGTGGGACACTAGAGGTCAAGAGAAAGATATAACCTGGGTAAAATGGATCTGGAAATCATGTGTAGAGTTGACAACTAACCCCAGGAGGTCTGATGAGATAGAAAAGAGGGCACAGGACAGAAGGTTGGGGGACAACCATGGTTATGGGCTGGATGAAGATCCAGCAAAGGAGACTGAAAAGGATTGTCAGCAAAGACTTTATAATGCCTTTAATCAATAATCACTTAATACAGTGCACAAAAATGAATTGGCAGAGCAATTACATGAAAAAAACTTCATTCCTAAACAAAGATTATATGGAAAAAAGTGAAATTGAGGTGAAAAATTATCCCTTTGAAGAGGGACAAAGATGAAGAGCCTGAAGGCATTAAAAGTCTGTACTTTTTAATGCTAACTTCAGAACTGGATGGCAAAAAAAATGATACTGAGGTCTGAAGTGATTTTGAAGAGGCAAAGATTTTAAAAGACTTTTTTGAATTTGATGGCTTGAATCAAAAAAAAGCTGACCCATCTATACCAAAACAGAGTAATTCTTAAAAGCTGGCATCTATTATAACCATCATGAAAGAATGTACTCTTTTACAATAGTCTACAAATAGTATAAAAACACTGTAGGACCTGAAAATAATTTTTAAAAATTTATTAATCACTATATGCCAGATGCAGAACAATGCACTGGGGATGAATACAAAGGAAGGCAAAAAACACCCTCCAGGTCCTCAAAGGAGGCATTCTAAAGAAGGAAACAACGTGCAAACAAGGCACATGAAGTGTAAATAAGAGGCAATCTCAGAGGAAAGGCAATAAGGAGGCCGTGGAGTGGGGAAGAATGCACATTATATTTGCTTCAGTCCTTACCATGGTAAAGACCACAAGAGGAAAAGTGGAGCCACTTAAAAATATTCATAGGCCAGGTTTCAAATTCGATGAGAGAATAAGGTAATGAAAACAATTAACAGGTAAAAACAAGCATGTACTACTGAATTTGCTCACTGTAACCAAAAGTGATTTATCACTGGAGAACAGAATCAATAGAGACATCCACATGTACCCAACCCACAAAATGTGGACAAGGAAGTAACCAAGGGCTAAATCATGAAGTTTATAGAAGCAGATATTTAGAAAGGTGGTTAGAACTGACTCAAGACATACAAAAGGATACTCTCCACTCACTCTTTCATGGAAGTGCGGGGTCCACGGATGTTGCACAATACACTATTTCAGACTTTTTCAATGTATCAGGTGGTTGTGCTGATTTTTAACTTTTGCTCTTCTTTTCCTCTTACTTTTGTCTTTGAAGATACTATTTGTTATATGGGATGGCTCTCTGGGAGGGGCAGAGCAGGGAAGCTAAAGCAAACTCTGATGATGCTTTTTCAAAAATCAGTAAAAACTTATTACCCCATACTACAAATATAAACCTAAAAATATCCTTGAGAATGCCCCCCAAATAAGCTGTCCTGAAATAGGTGTATCACTGCAGATACCACAGCTGCCCACACCCTCCTGGACACAACCCTGCTCCATAAAAATTTAATTTTTAAAAAATATTTTTATATTAATTTTAATATATGTTGCCACTCCAAAAACAACCCTCAAACTACATGGGATGAAAAGCTTTCAAAATATATAACCTCAGAGGTAAAATTAAAGTTAAAATCATATGGCAACACAATTATGTATACATCATCCCTGTCCTATTTTTTCCTTCTACTCAAGTTGTCCTCACTATGCTTTCAGTGAGTCTACAGAAGAGAAGCTTACATCCCAATACATCGATTGAAAAAAAGCGGTTATTTCATCTATCAGTGCTATCAGGCCACACTATATTATGTTTTTTTCAAAGTAGTAGGACAGAAAGAGTTGCACTCTTTATCTGAACTCCATCCAAAAAAAATGAGAACAAGATAATAACATCCTTATTTAGCAACACAGGTTACGAAAGGAAAATATAGAAAATGTACAATGTATCATTACAGTTTGCAAAAAAGTAGCCACCAATCTCATGGCCAGAATCATACACCAGAAGTTTACCAACCTTCAGGAAAGAAGATGGCAAATGCCATACTACAAATATAGACTTCAAAATACTCTTGAGAGCTCAACAAATAAACTCTAATGGAACCAGAATATCACAGACGAAATTGGTAACCACCATCTGCCAGACAGTACCCTGATCCAAAAAAATTTAAGAATAATTTTAATAGATGTAATACCATGTACTAAGTCTTCTAGAAGAAATAAAACTAGTGGCCCAAACCAGATTAAAAAAAGAGTTTCTAATCTGACTTCAATCAATCAACATTTTACTCTGTAGTCATGTGCCAAGATTTTAATGTGTTGATGTATTAACTTTATAAAAAGTGCTACCATGTGTGGTTTTTTGTGAGAAAATATGCTGCAGGGGTTACGTACAGCTTAGCAATCACCATTTTTAATTGAACTAGACATCACTGGTGTGGATTTGGAAGGAGAAAAATCTGACTTCAAATATCACCTCTGACACTAGCTATGGAACCATGAACAAAGCACTTACCCTCAATCAGATTCAATTTCCTCATCTATAAAATGAGGATAACATGTGTATTACCCACCCTTCAAGAAGTTATTGTCAGCATCAAATGAAATAATGAAGAGAAAGAACTTTACAAACTGTAAAATTCTACACACGTCTATTATTACTATTCATTGTGTTCTCATCTTTTTTTATTAAGTTCATATAGCAATGGTCTGTGGCCCAGAGAGATAATTTGCCTAGTCACATAGTTATTTACTTTGAAACCATGAATCTATCTCAAACTCATTCTTCAGAATATTCTAATCAAAATAAAAACTGGATACTAAAAGTAAACAAAAATTCCTAAACATGTTTACCTTTTGCTCTCATTAGAGGTTTTTTGGGAGGGTTTTGGTTTTGTGTGGGATTTTTTTGCCTTTCCAAAATCATGGTCTTCTTCCTGCTCTCTTGCCTCATTTTACTTCTCTATTTTTCTAATTTAAAAAAAAATGTATCTGACCAAACATATCTTCATCAGAGTTCCTAGGATACGGAAAACCAAGGACCTCTCCCCAACACACACACATACAAACACACTCTCTCTTGACTAGTCAAACATAAAAACAAAGGCATCTGTTACCAGCTCTAGAAAAACCCTCACCACCAAGGCCCAACCCCTGACTGTCAGCAGTACTCATATCTTGCCTTGATCCTTTACTGTTAACAAAATTCCCCAGGTGAGGGAATTTTCCCCCTGTTCATCCATTGGAGATTCGCAATCACTGGAGCCTCTAGCCATTCTCCACATTTCCTACATCTGTCAACAGCATCAAGATTCAGAATTATTACAGGTACATTTTTCAATATGTAGTCAACCAAAAGTCACTAAGCATTTAGAATAATTAAGGCACCGTACTAGAGATTTAAACAGGCTTTTGTGAATTATCTGGGGCCCTTATTTCTCAGTTTAGCTTAGAAATGAAACTTAGGAACAATCAGTTCATAAACTAGAAGGCCAGCTGTATTTCCGTAAGATTGTACTGTATATAATATGGATGAATTAAAAAGTTCATCATCATCTGACGGGTTCTCCGAAGAGATTTTTCAACGTAAAGGAAAAAGTTAAAATTTTATTCCTGGTGAAAAAAATGAACATTTAGCCATTATCTTTTATTATAAGTAAGCAGGACAAGCCTAAAAGAAATAGTAAGGAATTATTTGTCACTATTAATATACAACTCTGATTTAAGAATGGACTAAGCACAGCAACAAACCTTCTTTATGCTCTCACCACAACACAACTCTCACTTCTCTTCCAGAGCACCTGGAGATTTTCCAGTTTTGCTTTTACCACACCCCACACTGATTAGATGCCCTGATTAGACATGTAGTCTTTAATTGGTGGAAGGAGGCTCAACCCAAGTCAGGAGATCTGGACTCAGGTTCCATTACTTTCAGAAGGCTCATGGAGAAAAGGAAGTCTCATTTATTTGTACGGAAATTTTTTGTCCATAAGCCCATCTCACTCTCCCAAATCACCCACACCCACCATACCTTTCTCCTTTATTCCGCGGCCCCCCCCCAACCCACCCAATCAAATTACCTAGTGTTTACATTTTATGAGGTGGGATGGGAATGCAACAGTACTTAGTTGTGTCCTATGAATAGCTAGAGTATCTGTAGTACCTATTATGTGCTAAGCATTTTATAAATATTATCTCCTTTGATCCTGTCACAACAACCCTGAGAGACAGGTGCTATTATTATCCCCATTTTGCAGTAAAGGAAACCGAGGCAAACAGATGTTAAGTGGCTTGCCCAAGGTAACACAGAGAGTAAAGTGTTTGAGGCTAAATTTGAACTCAAATCATCCTGACTCCAGACCCAGTGCTCTGCTCATTATGCCACACTTAGGTACCCTGTAGTGACAATTCATACTAGAAGGAGGAGCCGTTAAACAATTTCTGAGAAAGATGTGACACTGTTCTCCAAAAATCATAGGACTAAAGGGTACTCAGCAAGCATTTATTGAGCTACCACTATGTGCTAAGCACTGGAAATACAAAGGTAAAATGTAAATAAGAACAAAAAAATTGTTATGAATCAAAGAAAAAAACAAATCTAAAAGGCAGCTTGGAGATTTTCAAGTAGAAGTTTCATTTGACAGACAAGGAAACTGAGGTAGGGATATTATTTCCTCAATATCTAAATTATATGTTCATGTATATATCCATATACATACATACACATGCAAATACATGTTTCAACTGGCAAACATATTATACTATATACTGCTCTTGAAATGAAAAAATCCTTTAACAGTTTTCAATATTTCTGAATCCCTCTGTGAAACAACACCTAGCAATTTACCAGTCACTCAAGGCATAAAACGCAGTTAAAAACAACCTGTGTCTATCTGTTCTAACCCAAGATCTAATGTATTGTAGGCTACAAAATCTGCTTCCCCTTTTCACTTGTTTACCCACAAAAAGACAGCAACTAAAGTCATTCACGAGGATGATCTAAAACAAGTACGGTGTGTGTGCATGTTGCCACTCTACATTTAAATAACACCAACAGAAACAAAATGGCACAAGTTCCTATGCTAGAAAGCTCAGGATATAAAGAAGCCTCCACTCTACTAGTAAACATTATCAAATAGTCTAAGTAATTATAAGGTAGTCTGGGGAGGAAGAGGATATTACCAACGGGGGAGAGAAAACATCAAGAAAACACTTCTCAGAGGAGTGGCCCCTGAGCTGAGCCTTGAAGCGAAGCAAGGACTCTGAAATGTGAAGGCAGACACCCTACAATGCACTGTGTCAACTTTTAAGCTTTATGGTGTAGTTGAGACACTGTTCATTGAGAGTAAACCTCAGGATGCAGGATATCAATAGGATACAACCATAACAAATATGAATAAGATATCTTTGGGGAGATTTTGAAAAATTTGATGATGATATATTCAGTTCAAATTTTAAGTAGTTTTCATTTAGATTTTGTATATGCTTCAAGACAGTAAGGGACTAAAAGGAAGAGCTCTGAGGGTTCAAATCCCAGCTCTGCAACCCTGAGTCAACCAGGGGATCATCAATTTAGAGCTGAGAGGGAAGAAAGGGATCATCTAATCCAGGAATGGGGAACCTGTGACCTCAAGGCCACATGTGGCCTTCTATGCCCTTGGGTGCGGCCTTTTGAGTAGGTCCAAGTTTATTCAATCAAAGGGTTGCACTTGAGGACCTAGAGGGCCACATGTGGCCTTGAGGCTGCAGGTTTCCCACTCCTGAAATCTAACACTGTCATTTCACAGATATGGACACTGAGGCCAGGAAAGGTTACATGATTTGCCCAAACCACTAAGCAGGAGAGCAAGTTTCTTAGAGCAGCAAACCTATGAGTTCAATCCTATTATTTCAAATTCAACACTCATTACAATGTAACACACTGCCTTATAGTCTCTCTGGGCATCAGTTTCCTCATCTTTAAATAACAGGGGTAGACTAGATGACTTTTACAGTTCCTTTCTATAATCTTATTTTAGCTAATAAAGTCAGTAATAAAGTAAGTTCCAAAGCAGAAGTCTTGGCTAGATCTCTCCAGCTTCCTCTCAAGAGCAAAAACCATTCCTAAATGCCATGGTCTTTCAAGGTTCAGCTTGCTCACATACATACCTACAGAACTAGTTTCGATGCATATTAAATTGGTTTGGAAAATTTAATATTGAACCCAAGTACAGTTTTATCGAACCTTACAGTGAGGTGGATTTTTAAATTATGAGTACCATACCATGAGCTTTTAAAAGACTCTAACAAAGTAATGGCGAGTCCAAGCATCTTATTAATCACCAGATAGGATAAATGTAAATTGCTGTCAGGTACCAGTAAAATCGTTTGTCCTTATTAAACTAGCATAGTCATGCTGCTGGATATAATGATGGGGCTTGAAGGTGCCTCTACTGGCAGAACTGGTGCTGACCTTAACAGCACTGAACATATTCTGGGAGATAGGGGAATTGAATATAGGAACAGACCAAATGATATGGTAAGGAGACTAAGAGAAGGGGCAAGAGCCACACTGGACCTGTGACAGGCTACTCCTCTCTCAAGTCCCAGGATGAAGCCAAGTGAAAGGAAGCAGGTCAGCTATTGGTCAGCTGGATCAAGATGACTTCCATCCAGTACACCCTCCCTCACTCCAAACAACGTCAAGTGCAAGTCATGTCGTTATGTCTCTGATGGCATGGTATTCTTCGGCAATGAAGGACGAAGACACACCCACTACAGCACAGAAAGCAAGAGGGGAGACCCCAAAAGACGGTAATGGTGACAAGCCCTGCTTGACATGGCCATGACCAACGTCATTTTATAGCATCTTCATTGTATTATGCTCAAATCCTACTACTGGAAGACCAGAATCTCAGAATGGTAAGAAAAGTTAAAGACCATCTAATTCCAAAATACCCAAAGTGTAAATTATCTGATGTTCACAGAATCCCAGCTCTAGACCCATGAAGGACCTCAGAAGTCATCTAGTTCAACCTCTCCTTTATAGATTGGAAGATAGAAGCCCAGGTTGGATAATGACTCACTCCAAGTCACACAGGTAGTTCAGCATCAGAGGTAGGATTTGAACCTAGCTCACCTGACTCAGGAGCCAGGACTCTTTCCATTACACCACACTGCCTCCATCTTTGTTGGAATGATGTCAGTTGACATGCTTCCTGAGGTGACTCATTCAGTTTTGGAACTGCTCTAATTGTTAGGCCTTTTATTTGCTTTTAGTTTATAAAGAATCCAAATCTGCCTCATTAAAGCTGCCTTCCGTGTCATCATTCAATCAGTCAACCAATAGATCGGAAGGGGGAAGCATTCTAAGCTAGGATTTGATGGTGGGATAGGAAAAATTTGGAAAAGAATGAGAATGATTCTGTAATTTCATTGACAGAGGGACCTGTGGGTGAAGTGTTTTCTCCACCAAAGCAGATCAACAGCATCTCTGCAACTTGTAGTCCCAGAGAGGTGCCTGGGGACTGAGAAATTAAATGATTCATCCAGGGTCACGCTGTCACTATCCGTGGGACTAGAAACTGGACTTCCTGCCTCTGGGGCCAGGCTCTATCCATTATAGCAGCCAAAAAGTCAGGTGGCGCAAAGGACAGAGGACAGGAGTCAGAAAGACCTGCTCAAATCTTGTCTCAAACGCTGTGTGACTTTGGGCAAGTAAGTCACTTACACCTCTGTTTCATTTTCCTCATCTATACAAAGGGTGTAATAATAGCACCTAATTCAGTTGATATAAAGAGCTTTTACAAACCTTAAAGCTCAATAAATGCTACCTGCTAATTATTTATTATTATTCATATTATGAAAGGCAGCTTAGAGCCCTGGATCTGGAGTCAGGAAGGCCTGATTAGCTGGGTGTTCACAGGAAAGTCACTTAACCCCTTTCTGCCTCAGTTTCTTCATAAAATGGGCATAATAGTAGCACTCATCTCCTAGGGTTGTTGTGAAGATTAATTAACAAGAGATAACAGTTGTAAAGCATTTTGCAAACCTTAAAGATGCTATATAAATGTTAGCTATTATGTACATTAATATGGCACACTATCACTCTGTGTGTTCCTATCCCAATATTGAAGTTTCTTGTGTTCTGCACCCATTATTGATCTGTATGAACATAAACATTATTAATACAGAATTAAATACACACAGCAGTACAGGAAGCAATGTCACATTCCCATAAAATTAATTAATGACTTTGGGCAAGTTATGACTATGATCGTATCTTATGAAATTTATCTGATGTAAAGCAGATCAGGAGAAGAAGGAACAAGTAACAGACTAAATGATCAAAATATATCCTCTTTTTTGACAAGGAAATATGGAATACAATGGAAATACTTATTTAAACAGGATTGTATAAAACTATCTGTGGTTATGTCTTATAAATAGCAACGGTCAGTAGAGGGAAAACTAATTGGCAGAAAGCTTAACGTGAGATCTAACAAAGCTAAATTATCCTAAGAGTATTTAAAGATGAAACTAGAAAACCAACAGGTAGATGAAAAATGAAACAAAACAATTAGCATTTCTGTAACAAAGTTGAGCCGCTGCATTTGGACTCCAGCACCAGAGGACTTAATACGCTAAAGAAATGACCAAAAAAAAAAAAAAGAGAGAGATGGAAGAAAGGAAGAGGAGCTGGCTAGGACCAAGTAGAAACAGAAAACAACCATGCTGCAAGAAGGAAATTTTGAAAGCGCAGAGGAATTTATATTTCAAGATTATATCTTAAAGAGTAGAAAATACAGAGTAATTAGGAAGGGAAACACATACACCAAAAAAAAAAGTGATCAATAAAAAAGCAGTAACTATAGGTCCATAATGTCTACTTGATAATATCTATAATATCTTCCAGAGAATTATCTACACCAGGGTTGGGGACCCTGCTACCTTAAGACACATGTGACCTTTTAAATCCTTAAGTGCAGCCTTTGACGGAATCCAAATTTTACAAATCCTTTTGAATTATTTGTTCTGTAAAATATAGATTCAGTCAAAGGGCTGGGCTGCACTTAAGGATTAGAAGGTCACATGTGTCCTTAAGGCAGCAGGTGCCCTACTTCTGTTCTACACACATCAATGTGATGAAAATATGAGCAAAAAACAAGTAGGTTTCTGTGAACAACTTCTTCACAGGATCATAAATCTACAGCTACAAAGGTTCTCAGATGCCATTCAGTTCAGCCTCTCTCATTTTAAAGATGAGGAAACTGAAACCCCAGGAGTTAGATTAAGTGACTTGTCCAAGGTCATACAGGGTAGAAAGAATCAGAGGTGGATTTTGAAGCCATGTCCTTTTGATTGAGTTTGTATTCCTTCCACTGCATTAAACACCTCATTTTTATAGCAGACACCTCTTCAGGCCTCACAATTGCTTGAAAGGTAAAAACAATACAATATCCATCATTTTTATTTTAAGACAGCATTTAACTTAAGTAAAGCAAATAAGCCCTTAAAGGCTCTCCTCCAACAAGGTATCATGCATATAAACATCATAAAAGATGTCTTGAGAACTTCAATAAACAGAAGTAACTATTTAAACATCTATTATTGCTTTTTAAAATATATATAATTTATTTATTTTCAGTTCTTAACATTCACTTCCACAAGAATTTGAATTCAAAGTTTTCTCCCCCTCTCTATTCACCCCCCCACCCCAGGATAGCATATACCCCCCGCCATCCACCCCTTCCTCCAGTCTGTCCTCCCTTCTATTACCCACCCTTCTTCCATCCTCCTTTACCTCTATTTTCCCATAGGGCAAAATAGACTTCTATACTCCACTGCCTGTATAGCTTATTTTAAAGCTGCATATTTAAACAATTTTTAACAATCATTCTTAAAGCTTTGGGTTCCATATTCTCTCCCTCCCTCCTCATTCACCCTCATTGAGAAAAAAAGGCAATTTACTATAGGTCATACATGTGTAGCAATGCAAAGCACTTCCATAATAGTTATGTTGTAAAAGACTAACCACATTTCCCTCTGTCCTATCCTGCCCTCCATTTATTCCATTCTCTCCCCTGACCTGTCCTCCCACAAAAATGTTTGCTTCAGATTATCCCTTTTCCCAATTTGCTGTCCCTTCTATTATCTTCCCTCTCTTATCCCTTTCCCCATTGCCTTCCTGCAGGGTAAAAAGATTTCCATATCCAATGGAGTGTGTGTTATTCCCTCCTTAAGCCAAATCCCATGAGTAAGGTTCAATTATTTCCTTTCATCTCCTCCCTCTTCCCCTCCATTGTAAAAGCTCTTTCTTCCCTCTTTTATGTGAGATGATTTGCTACATTCTACCTCTCCCTTTCTCTTACTCCTAGTACATTCCATTCAACAGTAAATTTTATTTTTTTTAGGTATTCTCCTTTCATGTTCAGTTTACCCTGTATCCTCTGTGTGTGTATATTATATACATATACAAACATATACCCATGTACATATACATACCTACACATATATAATATATACATACATACCTACCCATACACATTTACATATATATAATATATATATATATATATATATATTATATATATACATATATATATATATATATTGAGTTCCTTAAGGCTTCTCTTTCCTGTTTACTCTTTCATGTTTCTCTTGATTCTTGTATTTGAAAGTCAAATTTTCTATTCAGTTCTGGTTTTTTCAACAAGAATGCTTGGAAGTCCTCTATTTCATTGAAATTCCATTTTTTCCCCTGAAGTATTATACTCAGTTTTGCTGGGTAGGATTCTTAGTTTTAATCCTATCTCCTTTAACCTCTGGAATACTATATTCCAAACCCTTCAACCTCTTATTGTAGAAGCTGCTAAATCCTATGTTATCCTGATTGTATTTCCACAATACTTGAATTATTTCTACCTGGCTGCTTGTAATATTTTCTCCTTGACCTGGGAACTTTGGGATTTGCCTACAATATTCCTAGGAGTTTTCCTTTGGCAATCTCTTTCAGGAGGTGATTGGTGAATTCTTTCCATTTCTATTTTACCCTCTGGGTATAGAATATCAGGGCAGTTTTCCTTGATAATTTCTTGGAAAATGATGTCTTTTTTATCATAATTTTCAAGTACACCAATAATTTTTAAATTCTCTCTCCTAGATCTATTTTTACAAGTCAGTTGTTTTTACAATGAGATATTTCAGTATCTTCTATATTTTCATTCTTTTGGTTTTGTTTTATAACTTCCTGGTTTCTCACAAAGTCATTAGCTTCCATCTGCTCCATTTTAATTTTTAAAAAAATATTTTCTTCAATAAGCTTTTTGAACCTCCTTTTCCATTTGGCTAACTCTGCTTTTTACAGCATTCTTCTCCTCATTGGCTTTTTGGATCTCTTTTGCCATTTGGGTTAATCTATTTTTTAAAGTGTTATTCTCTTCAGCATTTTTTGAGTGTCCTTTACCACGCTGTTGATTTGCTTTTCATGATTTTCTTGCATCACTCTCATTTCTCTTTCCAATTTTTCCTCCGCCTCTCTCACTTGATTTTCAAAATTCTTTTTGGGCTCTTCCATGGCCTGAGATGATTGCGTATTTTTTTCTTTGGAGGTTTTGGATGTACAAGCCTTGACTTTGATGTCTTCCTATGATGGTGTGCTTTGTTCTTCCTCATCCAAAAAGAAGGAAGAAAATACCTATTCACCAAGAAAGTAACCTTCCATAGTCTTATTTTTTTTCCCTTTTTTGGGCATTTTCCCAGCCAGTTACCCGACTTTTGAGTCCTTTGTCAAGCGGAGGGGATATACTCTATACTCTAGAGATGTGGAAGTTCTCAGTTCCTCCAAGGTGGCACAATCAAGGGAGAACAGTTTATTCCTCTCCTGGTCTGTGCTCTGTTCTTTGAGCAACCAGAAGTATTCTTATCTGCCCAGGATATGTGAGTAGGATTTCCTCTCCACAGTCACCACCAGTTCCACCATAGCAGGGCTCTTCCTCACCCCAGCACCACCACTCAGAACTGAGACCTAGATCAGCTGCTTGATTCCCCCAGGGTCTGTAGGCTGAGGGCTCCCCTCTCACCCAGGTGAAAGAACTTTCTTACTGACCTTTGAAGCTGTCTTTGGCATTTGTGGGTTGAGAAATCTGGGAACTGCAGCTGCTATCTGTGATTCCATGACCTGAAGCCTCATCCACTCCTGTCCATGCCATGCAGTGCAGCCAAGGCTGAGCTGCACTCCACTTTGAGCCTGGTGTGACAAATCTTTCCTGTCAGCCTTCCAGGCTGTCTTGCGTTGGAAATCTCTCTCACTCTGTCATTCTGTGGCTTCTCCTGCTCTAGAATTTGTTGAGAGTCATTTTTTTAGGTATTTTATGGGCTATGAAGGAATTGCTTCTACAGGTCCATCCTTATACTCTGCCATCTTGGCTCTGTCCTATTACTGCTTTATCAAGTGATGAAGGTATTTCCCTTGGTGCAGAAGATCTTCCCAGAATCCAAATGGAAGAGAGTCTTATTAACAAATGAATTTTTAAAAATGAAAAAACACTTACTAAGCACTCATTAAGTGCCAAGCACTGTTCTAAAAGTTAGGGATATAAACAGATAAAGAAGGATAGTGCCTGCCCCCCAAGAGCTTATATTATAAATAAAGAAAGACAACATAGAAAGTGTTCTCTGGTCTGGGACTCAGCAATCAGAAGTAAAAAACACAAGAGTGGTCTAGTAGGAAATGGAAAGTAGAAAGCAGTAGCATGGCAGAAAGATGGCTGTAATGACAGGCTACTGATGGCATCAAGACCCAAAATATTATAGAGCTTCCAATCTCCTAAGGAGTTGGCCTAAGAATCCACACAGGAAAAGCTAAGTGAATAAAGCATGACTATTGTCAAGTCAGACCATTAGTACACCCATTTTGGACACACTTTGGAGACTACCAAGAAGGGAAGGGGGGGGGGGGGGGGGGGCCTGATAAATGAGAGGGCAGATTGGAAGAAAAGATAATCAGAATACACACTATCCTGGGGTAGGAAGAGGGGGGAGATGGAGAGAGTATCTGAAATTCAAAATTTTGTGGAAGTGAATGTTGAAAACTGAAAATAAATTTAATTTAAAAAAATAACTACAAATACTACATAATATGCTAACTATAACTTTCTATTAGTTTGGCTTAAAACTATGATTAAAACCTGAATACATTCCAACTACTGTGTTGCATTTCTTCAGTAACACCCAAGTTAGTTCTTAACAGCTCTCTGATGGATTTTCCTGTGTATTTTCTCTCCAACTAGACTGTGTATCAGAGGCAGATCTAGCACTAGAGCAGACCTTCACCTGGGACAAAAACAGTTAAACTAGTGTGGGAGTGGGGAGGTGGCAGCAATGCAGACCAGCACAGGACTACTATCTTCCAGTGAGACATAGGTGTGGTAGTTGCTATACAAGGGAAATAATCTTCTACTCTACGGAGGACATACCCCTCTCACACATGTCAACACTCAAAGACAAAACATTGTTTGCTCCCATGCTAATTATGAGGACTGGAACCATGTTTTAATTTTCCTTCACACCCAGGCACAAAAACTAAGATCAAATAAATATCTCTAATATTGATCAAATCTAGTTAAGTGTATAAAGTACAATTCTATTTATAGCTTCCATAGAGGGTTACTAATGAAAAAGAAACAGTTACAACTGAAAGGGACATATCTATTCAGGCAATATTAGATAAGATATAATTTTATTTGCTAAGATATTACTACAAAACACTTGACTAGGCACAATGGGGGTTATACAGTAGCAGAGTAAATTGTCTAACAAAAGCAATTTTCATTCTCATACCACCAACATGAGGTATATTAAAACAGAACTTCCATATGAAAATCCAAAATACTTCATTATCTATTTTATGAGTTAATTTGTAATTCAAAGTATGTATAATAAATTGGATAATCCAATTTAAATCAATGCTACAACAGAAATATTTAACAAGCTTTCAAAAATGTACAAGCTGTGTTCATGAAAAAGAGTGTTTATAGGTTTAGCCACTTAAAAAGTTTTGTCATTGTTGTTTTTCTTTGTCACAACTTTTCTCCTTTGCCACTTTCAAGAGATGTGCAATAATAGCAACTCTAGGATAGAAACTAATGGATGATAACAAGACTATACATTTCAATTCTACCTGCAGCAGTAGATTTTTTTTCTTGGTACTGTTATGAAAATGGGTAAATCTAGATCATAGAACAACTCAAACACTTCAGTTCAGTCACTGAACTATTATGGGAAATATGCCAAGCATATTACAACATGGGAGAGCAACAGGAAACAGTAAGTACTGTTAGAGACTGTACCATTTTAGAGGCTAGGACTTAGTATTCATTCTCTTCCATATTACCTTTCCAGAAAAATTTTAGTCAGTTACAAAATGACCTCTAATTTAGATCATTATATATTTACATACAGTGAACTGGAAGTAGATGGTGCAGTGAACAGAATGCCAGGTCTGGAATCAGGTAGAGCCTCGGACATTTACTTGCTGTGTCACCTTGGGTAAATGGCTTGACCCTGTCTGCCTCAATTCTTTATCAGTAAATTGAGCTGAAGAAGGAAATGGCCACCTTCTCCAGTATCCTTGCCAAGAGAACCCCAAGTGGTGTCACAAGGAGTCGGACATAACTGAAACGAGTAAACAACAAAAATACAGCGAACTATATACTTAGGACTTATTGTGTTTCAAAGCATATACACATACATACACATACATATAAATATATGCACACATATATACATATGCACACATTTATTTACACATATGTATAAGCTTGCATATACAAGCTTATGTGTAAATATATGTAACGGACATAATATGTTTATTAACTGATGTACGTATAAGTATATATATATCTAAGCTTGTTATTGGAAACTCAGAGCATTTTTTTCCAAATAAGAATGTTACAAATGGCAGTTAGGGTCCCAGGCTAGCATACAAATGCCTATTTAACTCATAATAACTAAATTATATAGTGCTAATCTATATAAAGGGCAGAAGAGTTTTCCCCTTCTTTTCACACAGAACTGAATGAATACAAGAAGACCCTCAATTCATTTATATTGGATATTATTTCACATCTCCACAACCTCCCCAACCCCTACCACTTTTTCTCTACCTCTCCATTCAGTCTTCAGGAATCCAACATACTTCTGCTATCCAAAGCCCACCATTTCTATAATCTGCTCAGGACTCCCTAAATACTAAAGAGATCTATGTTCTGAATTATCTAAGGTCCCTTTCAGTTCTAAATCTATAATTTATGACTCTATGAATCCCATTTAACCACCCCTTCCCCCATTCTCTCAATGCAGCTAAAGCTTAGAAAATGAAATCTTACAGATATAACTGACAAAATGTAGATGACCAATATACACACTGACCTTCCAAGAGATGCCAGCATTCTTAAAAAGACAATGCTCTGTTAATCCAAAGGGATTTGCAACCAGTAGAATTTCACAGATTGAAGTAGTTAAGTCAAAAAATGCAACCAAGAAGGATAAGCTATTTGGAGGTAGAAAGGCTAAATAAATACTTGTTGAGAATTGTCTGACCCGGGAAAGAGTTTCCACAAGCTGTTCTTGTTTTTTTTCCCCATATTCATTCAATTATTTTCATGAAAAAAAAAGTCTTTAATATAAAAATAATATATATATATTATGTATATATATATATTTATAACTTATAAAATAATTGTACTAATGAGATTGATTTGTTGGATGGGCTTGGTTTTTATGTTTTTATACATATTGTTTCTTATACCACCATAGTTATCCCAAGTATCCTTCCCTCTCCCAGAGGGCCATCCCATATGATAAATAATATTTTTAGAGAGGAAAAAAATCAGCATAATTGATCAGTACTTTGAAAAATGATCAGCTTGTTTTTGGTACAAGTCCTCAAAATATCTTTCTGTGTTTTTTATGACTAAATTTGCAATTCATAATTATTTTTCAACTACTTATCTTTTATTACTTTTATAATCTTTCCTTCCCACTACCTCCTCCCTAATGAGAAGTTTTTAAAACATACAATGAAAAATAAAATCTTCAATGCATGCATAGGCTGTCAAAAATAAATAAATAAACCTTGAATTTTAGGCTTCTCACCACTCTGGAAGGAGATACGTAGTATATTTTAGTTTTACTTTCATCCTTTTGGACTTGTGGGGTGGTTTTTGGAATTATCAGATCTCAAAAGTCTTTCAAAGTTATTTTTCTTTATAATGTTATCATCATATAGAACTTCACAGTGATTTCTGCAGTTTCTTCTGAAACTGTCCATTTCTTATGGCACAATGATATTCCATTCAATTCATAGGCACAATTTGTTTGTTTAATCATTACCCAAATGGGGACATCCCCTTAGTTTCCACTTTTGATCATCATAAAAGGAGTTACTGTAAATATATATATGTGTATGTGTGTATATATATATGTATATATATATATAAAATTTTCCTCTGTCTTTGATCTTTTGAGGGTACAGGTGTACTAGTGGCATATCTGAGTCAAAGGGGATGCATAGTATAGTACCACTTAGTGCACAGTTCCAAACTGCTTTCAAGAATGACTATACTCCATTACTGAGAAAAGTGTTTTTTCACTTTTGTCATCTTTGCCAATCTGATTAGGAGTAACACAGAATCCCAAAGCTGCTTTAATGTGCTTTTTTCTAGTGATTAGTGATTTAGAACATTTTTTCATGCAGTTGTTAATAGCTTGGATTTCCTTCTTTGAAAACTGCCTGTTCCTACTCTTGGACTATTAATCTATTGGAGAATGATTCTTAGTCTTATAAATTTGAGTAAGTTTCTTATGTATTTTGGATAGAAGACCTTTATCAAATATAATTGCTGCAAAGATTTTTCCCAGTTGCCTGTTTCTATTCCAATTTTAACTATATTAAATTTGTTTCTCCAAAAGCTTTTTAAAATTTTATATAATTAAAAATGTCCATTTTATCTTGCATAATCCTCTCACTTGTTTAGTCATGCACTCTTCCCTGATCCAGAGATCCAAAAGGTAATTTCCTCCTTGCTCTTCTAATCTGTTTATGATGCGATATCTAAGTCACTTTCCCTCTGGAGCTTATCTTGGTGTAATAGTGTAAGGTGATGGCCTAAACCTAACTTCTTCCAAACTGCTGGTCAGTTTTCCAAGGTAATTTTTTTGTCAGTTCAAGTTTTCAAACATTAAGAGGTAGCATGGTTTAAGAAGTGCTCTGGATTTGGAGACTGGTGAGGCCCACAGTGTTTACTACCTGTGTGACCACTGGCAAATCCTTCTACCTCTCCCAAGCTCCATTTTTCCTCATCTGTAAAATGGAGATAGTTTTAGTAGTACTTAATTCATACAAGACTTTTCTGAGGATCAAATGAGACACTGTTGCTACAGCATTTTGCAAATCTTAATTCACTATGAAAGCAATAGCAATTATTATCATGTATTAAGACTGACTGGGTGCTTCAGTTCAATTAGTTAAAAAAAAAAACTTTTACTCTTGTTTTTATCAAAGTTATCTAAGGTCTCTGTCTAATGGCTTTCAGCTCTTAATGCCTCCTATGCTGAACAATGCTTAAGCCTCCTAGGATCATGCTTTTCCCAGAACATTCATGTTTAATAAGCTTCATTTAAAAAACTATGCCACGAGATCCCCATTTTATCAAAATACATCCCTTGTAATAGTCTGGTGGGCATTTTTTTAAAATTTAGAGAAGCCTCTGGAGGTGTAAAAGTCTTGCTTTTAAAGCAAGCTTATCTGTTCAAATCTTTGACACTACTCTGATTCATTGGATATTTCATCTGATGGTCTTGGCAATAAGTATTAAAAATTTAAAAAAGCATGCATTTTAAAATTTCACAAACAACTTATATCCAAGCTCTTGGAAAAGAA
Source organism: Bettongia penicillata ogilbyi (assembly GCA_023548195.1). Classification (NCBI taxonomy): domain Eukaryota; kingdom Metazoa; phylum Chordata; class Mammalia; order Diprotodontia; family Potoroidae; genus Bettongia; species Bettongia penicillata. Next base: position 1,401,281 of record JAJHZJ010000468.1, read on the forward strand.
TTAAACCATGAAGAAATCCATCAGACATTTCAAAAATTTGTTTCCACATATCACAGTGCACTCAAACTGACCAACTGTTTCAGGTGAGGTAAGCTTAAGTAGTACTTGAGACTGAAGATGGTGTCTTTTTAGGAAACACTAATTTTCAACTTACCCAAATTGGTTGAGAGAGCTTTAGTTTTATTTGGCCACTGTCCCTCAGACTCTCTCATTTTGCAGATGAGGAAACTGAAAGCATTCACAAGATCACACAGGCAGTAAGTGTTGGAGACCTCTTGGGAGGCGCGGAGGAAGGAAGGAGGAGAAAAGGGCAAGAAAGAAAAAGGTAAACTGGCTATGCCTTCATCTCACAACTACAACTGCAGGTGTTTTAGAGTTCAGTCTAGAGACTTCATTACCACAGTGAACTCCCTAGGAGGAAATTCTCTCCATTAATGCAAGTCAACTCCAGCACTTTAACAGGTCATTGCCCTCACTTGATCTGACCAACTGGCTCACTAAAGTTCTGTTATCTCTCTTCCCTTTCTCAAATAAACTCCTTTAAAAGGTCATCTAAATTATATGACACCCCTCACTCTTTCTGTTCCTTTTCACTTGTTTCTAAACCCTCTGAAGCCTGGCTTCTGACCTCATCATTCAATGAAACTACTCTCTCCAAATTTACCAGTGATCTCTTTATTGCCAAATCCAATGTCCTCAACATTCCCGATTACTCCTGTGCCCTCTGACACACAATCTCCTCCAGAGACTCTGCTTTCTACCCATCAGAAATCCTTCCCAATTTCTTTTGCTGCATGCTTACCCATTAGGATCAAATATAAAATGCTCTGTTTGACATTTATAGGCCTTCAAAACTTGGATTCTTTCTGCCTTTCCCATCTTCTTACACTTACTTTCTTCCACAAATTCAATGATTCTGAAACACTAGCCCATGTTATTCCTTGTACATGACACTGCATCTCCTTAGTCTTTGCCTTCTCATGGTCCATCCCAGGTTTCTGGGACACTGTCCTTCCTCACCTCTGCTTCCTAGATTCCCTGGTCTCCTCCTTCAACACTCAGCTCAAATTTCAAAAGACTTTTCCCAGTAACTACAAGTTGACTTCCATTTTCAGTATTCGTACCTTGTAGGTATGTTGAATGTTGTCTTCTTTATTAGAATGGCAACTCCTTGTAGGCAAGGACCATGTTCTAGTCTTTGTACCCTGAGCACTTATCGCAGTGCCTGGAATATATAGTGCCAGGTTTAATAAATATTTGTTGACTAACTCTTAGGACTGAGAGACTAGAGTCACATAACCAGTACAGGTCAGAGTCTGAATCTGATCCCAAATAGTACTGTCAAGGCCAGTTCTCTATCTACTACGCCAAGTTACAAAGTCATAAATAGGCAGGCTTTTTCATTGTTCTAGTTCACCCACAAGGAAGCTTTGGTATATGCTCCCTTAACAATACTGTCAATCATATTTGATCATGATTACCCTTTGATCCCTAATTGACTACAGTCTAGAATTCACCAAACTTTGGTAATTACTAATTAGTTATTCAAGTTAACCCCATTTTATTGATTATAAACTTTAATGATTATAGCTATTGTAGCAGAGGCTACTAACGTACTCTTCCCCCAGCCCATCTATGGAAGTGATTGTGGACACTGGCCTGTCCATGTCTCCTCATACAGCAACTCAGGGTCAATATAGCTTTTAAGATTACCTGAGTTATCACTCCTCCCTTCCAATGTTTTAATTCTCCTCTCATTTTTTTTTTTTAGTATTTTGACAATTACTCCAATATTACTGTTTTCTTTTGCAATCCTATGTATTTTATTTTATGCTTTTAAAAATATTCTGTGGCCAGACTGTCAAAGGAGTTCAGGACAAAAAATAAAAAAGGCTGAGAACCCCAATCTGTAGCATATATCCACTAAGTGCCATCTGCTGAGAAGCAACTGAATTAATTGATTGGAAGGAGAATTACCATTAGGCTGCACTGTAACCGGAGCATAGTTCAACAAATGCCACCCAGGAAAGCAGAGCAATATCCCTTATCAACAACTCACATCAATTAGGCAGGAAATGAGTCATAGGAGTCAAGCTTCTGAAACATTATCAGACAGGTATAAGGAACTATAGAGTTCCTGCTGGAGGACATCCAAGTGACCAAATCTTAACCTGACAAATCAGGATGCATGTTACTTACTCAGAGCATGTACCTATGATGTGATTGTCTTCTGGATGTCACCTGGATAGGTGCAACCTTCAAAGAACAGACTAGTAAAAGCTGTCTACCCAGAAACTTGAAAGAAGCATCAATTTTGCTATTGTTTTTACAGATCTTAAAAGACCTGGTTATTGAGTGAAAGAGATTTGTAATACTATGTCTGGCAGAAAGGGCACTGAGGACTCTATGACCCGACAATATCAGAAGTTCCAAATCGGAGATTATTTGGATATAGCAATCACTCCTCCCAATCAGGTGCCATCACCCTCAGGGCCCATGAGACCACATTAAATGCTGTTTACTGTTTCTTTCATTTGTTTAACGTGTCAACATCAGCTCTTCTCGTTACTGCCTTTAAGTTTGGAAGTCCTAAACTTATTTTTAAATCATCTGTTTTAAGAATTAAACGTTGGCTGTGTTCTGGCCAAAAAAAAAATTTTTAAGGGGAGTAGCGGTGGGCAGTTAGGTGGTACAACGGATAGAGCACCAGCCCTGGAGTCAGGAGAGCCCAAATTCAAACATGACCTCAGACACTTAATGGCTGTGTTATCCTTAGCAAGTCGCTTAACCCTGATTGCCTCCAAATTTTTTTTAATTTTTAAAAAACCTAATCTGATGTCCATGATATCCCACTTCCCCATGAATGGTATAGAGACACAGCACTCAGTCAGAAGACTCCTAGAAAATTTCTTGAAAAATTATAAAATCCTAAACAAGAAACAGAAAACTTCAAGAGCATAGGCCATAACTTCATCACGGCTGCTAATTTTTAAAAATAAGTTTCCAAGAAGAAAGTTTTTTTAAAAGTTAGTTAGGAATATAGTTTTAGAGAGAGAGGCATGCTGATATACACATGACCTTGTATTGATTCAAAAGGTAACTAACATAACGGGAAGACCAGTTCCAAAGAAGAGTGATTGATCAACATCAACTTAACAGAATGTTCTTCAACAGACAAGAATACCTTTGTCCTTGACACTGTATTGTCCAACATGGTTAAACAACCATCCGAAGTGGAAATATAGATGGCATAATTATCATATTTGCACATTTGAGCATGGCAGGGATGAATACTGGCAAAATCAGTATCCTAAATGGTGTAGAATCTAAGACAGAATCTGAGATGGATAGATTCTAAAAAAATTATAATTTAATAAGGATAAATGTAAAGCCCTATAGTTAGGCTAAAAAAATTAACTACACATGTACAGGACAAGGAATGTTTAGCTAGAAAAAATTGTGAAATAGACAGCGAATTTTAGTGGCCCACAAGTTTCATGAGTATGATATAGCAGACAAAAAGTTAACATGACCTGAGGCTGAATTAATAAAAGCACAACAAAGTGCTGAGAGTGAGAAAGGCAACAGCACTGTACTCTACCCTATTAGATAGGAAGATATAAATGAAAGACATCATCGCACAGTCACCAGAGTGCCAAACACAGTCATGCGACCAAGATGACAAGTCACCAACCCAAGTCTCAAGTTCCTCACCTATAACAATCAGTAAGCAGAGGTTCTTAACGGGCTCTTTTTTGAGTCCCAGATCCCTTTGGCAGCCGGGTGACGCTTACAAACCTCTTCTTGGAATAATGTTTCTAAATGCATGTCATTGGATCATATTGATTACTGGAAAAATATCTGAAAAATGAATATGATCACAAAGGAAAACAATTATATTGAATTAGGCATGAAAATATAAACAAAAAAAGTTCACAGACTTCGGGTTATGAGCCCTTGGACTACAGGTCTTATTATTCCCATCTCAGAGGAGTATAAAGCGCTCTGCAAACTTTAAAGCATTTTACAAATGCTAGCTATTTTAATTATGACTAAAAGACAAGGAACTCGTCCTCAAGGAATTTACAATCTAGTGTGAGAGATAATATACATATGAAATAACAACAATACAAACAAAATATATTAAGTGATATAATAGAGGTAGGTGGGAGTAATATGCCCTGAGAGTTCAGGGAGAAGAAGAAAAAACTTCTGGCTGTGTATCAGTAATGGAGCCATTACAGAAGACTTCAGGGAGAAGGAATATTTGAGCTGAACTTTGCTTGAAGTACGAATCAGATTCTGAGAGGAGGAAACAAGGCCAAGAAAGAAAGAATATTCTCAGCAAAGTGAACAGCCTAAAAATAAAATGTATGAAAGAAAGAATGCATTGGATGTGTCTGAGAGGACAACAAGCAGTACCATTCAGCTACAGCACATGGTACGTGTAAGGAAGGGAGAATGAAGGATAGAGTGAATTAAGGCTGTGCCGCTAGAGTTGGGTCCAATTGACTTGAAAGTCCAATGGGACTTGAAAGCCAGAGTATAAAGGAGGATTCTGCTGAGAAAGACAGAGGGAGGCAGAGGCAGGGGAAAGATGGGGATTTTCAGAAGCTAGAAAATGTTTGGAATAGCCTTTGTTTGAAAGACAAAAAGGATTGCTAAACTTAGTGAGAGTCCAACTCAGTTTGGTTGGTCAGAATCAACAGGAAGTCCAAATGGTTGTGGCTTTCTCCAGAACTATGGATTCAAAAATTGGCATGGTGTAAGTTTAAGGTGACAAAGGTACTAGCAACTGAGGAAGCATTGAGAAAAGTATGCCATGGGCTCCGTAGGGAAGCATGGAGCACTAGAAGGTAGCAAGGGAACCAGGGGAATATGAAGGTGGTCAAAAGACGAGAAGGATTAGGAGAAACAAGCACAGTGGGAATTTTCCTTCCTTACACTGAAAAAAATTGACTGCTTTGTTGGCTGGTCTGGTTTCTTCCTGTATGACTGTAGATTAGGGAAAGAAAAAGCAAAGAGAGAAAAGATAAACAATGAAAACACTGTTCTGAATAAATCTCCTCCCTTCTTTATCAGATTGTTCTACTGTTTGTTAGCTACTATGACTGTAGTGAGCAGTGCCCTCCCCTCTTTCTCTACATAAATTAAATGGTGCCTGGCAGCAACATTCTAATAGCAGAATAATAAAAAAGGCAGTAAGGCATAGTGGAAAGAGCAATGACTATGGAAAGAGAGGATCTGGGTTCAAATCCTACCTTTATCATATACCTGTGTTACCTTGAGCAAGTCATTTAACTTCTTTGAGGCTCAGGTTACTTCCTTGTAAAATGAGGGAGTTGGCATCTTTCCAGCTATAATCTGAGTTTATAATCCTATCATCTGCAAGATGTTTAATCTGGCTGGATGCAAATCAGTTTTTTTAAAGATGAGGACAAGGGAAGGTGTATTTAAAGCATATTTGTAGTTTTTTTAATTCAAGCCTTGTTTACCTTTAAATTATTATGTGATAACAAATGAAGGTATAATCATAAAGATGACAGAGGGATTTAGAATGAATTATTGATAGTTGTGTAATCTAACAGCGTAAAATTTAACAGTTATTTGGCTGGTTTTTCTAAAAATTTGTTTAAATTCATAAAAAAGGATCTCAGAACATGGATTAGATCCAAAAACCAATACATAATAGCATTTGAAATATTTCTTCAAATTTTTAGAAAGATTAAACACAATAGGTTATCAATTATATGAATTCTGTAAAGTATGGCATCAAAAAATATGGCCTTCCCAAAAAATTCTCTAAAGATTACTTTAGAAAAAGAAAGCTCCTCTACTAATGGCTGCCAACATCCAATCAGGTCATTTACTTCACAGAACGTCAGTTCCTGTAGTTTCATTTCTAAAACTGCACATTTCTGTCTCTAAAGTTTGTGAAAATGTGACAAACATTAAAGAGACAAACAACCAATTGTATAGTTTCCAGTCTTTACAACTGCAAGAAAGGAAACGACTAGAGAGAAAATATATTTGAGCAAAGAGGAAAAAATCTGGAGAAACATGCAAACAGGAAGAGTACAGTAAAAGCAGAAGAGCATATTTTTAAGCAGAATATTATAGAAAACTCTTTTTCCAGACAATATTATTATTTTAATTGGGCAGTCAGGTCAAATAACAGATCTCCCACCCCCCCACCCCTCCCACACACACCCCTATTTAGAAAGGATTTATTAAATTCCTACTATGACAGGGGAGTACTAGACAGGGGAAGGTAATATAAATAAATATAAAGGCAAAGTCCCTCAAGGAGTTTAGACTGAGGTGGAGGATTCGACAATAACACAGATTAAGTGAATACAAAATAATTTCCTTTAAGTAAGCAAACGATATTGAAAGCTCCCATGGTTCTTAGGATTCATCAGAAAAATTTCTTTTAAGGCAATCAGGATGTGCATCTCATACAAAGTGATAATAGTGCTGGGCTTTGAAAGAAGCTAAAGACACAAAGAGAGGTCCTTCAGGGAGAGGGGAAAGGCCATGAAAAAGTCAGAAGAAGTAGACCAATTCGGTTGGAATGTAGAGTCAAGAGATTGACACAGGCAATTCTGTGCTGTAGGAAAATCAATTTAGTAACTGTAAGGAAGAAGGAATGGACAGGGAAGACAGTGGAATCAGGGAGACCTATTGGGCTCTTGCCATAGTCCAAGCGAGAGGCAAGAAGGCTAGAACTGGGATGGTAAGTAGAAATGAGACGCATACAACATACACTGTGGAGGTAGAATCCACAAGACAACAACAGATTGGATAGGAATGTCAGGGAAAGGAAAGAGTGGAACAATTGCTCCCTGAATGGAAAGGGCAGTGGTTCCCTTGACAAAAATGGAAAGATAAGAGATAGGCAAGGGCTTGGGGTGGTGATGGTACATTTTGCAGATGCAGAAACTAAAGTTCAGAGAAGTCGTGTGATTTTCCCAAGGTCACAGAGGTTGTAACAGGAAAGATTTTAATCCAGGCCCTGTAACTCAAAATCTAGTGCTCTTTGCTAATGAGTGACAAGTACTTCAGTAGTCACAGTACCCACGAGTCCCTTTCACAGCTCAGAAGTGGGTATTACCTACTTTGCACATGGGTATTATCCCACTTTCCTACCCAGAATCACTTTAATGACTACAGGATCTCTGTGAAGATGGGAATCCTTACCTCTTTAGCTTTAAGGGGTGGGGGTGGGGGTGGGGTTTAAGGGCACTGACCATCCTAACACTTGAATGCTGCTCCTCCAATACTTAACCCAACCCAAACAGGCCTAGATTCAAAAGGCAATATTTTTCTTCAGGTAAATATTTGGTCTAACAGTCAAGTGACAAAATTAAAGTTACATGTTTCTCTTTTATTAACCCCTTCAAAAAATTTAGATATGGCAGACACAATATCTGTAAGGAGCGGGGAAACAGAGAGAATTTTGGTAAGCAAATAGAGAAGAATTAAGAGAAATTTCCCTCTTTCCATTTCTATTAATTTATTTATAAGTCCTCCAGAAAACACATAGAATTTTTCCTTTTAGTCCTCTAGCATGTCTTCACACCCAAAACCACTTCTAAATATTTCCATTTTGTTAAAGTCCTTGGGTAACTTGTGGTTAGCTAGGTAGAGGATTCTTTTATTACTTTCTACTGAAATTTCAGGGAAAAAGTAAAGTCTTTTGGGGAAGGAAGAGAAGAAACCAGAATTCTGCTCATGTAAGCATCAACACAATATAAGCTAATACTCGATTTCATGGTTCCGGAAAGGTCAAGATTTAGGAACTAGCCAAAAAAAAAAAAAAAAGAAAAAATGCTGTATCAGTTCCTGAGGTGGGGAGAACAAGGAAAAAGAAAAATTCAGAAAACATGGAGGTAACAACTTTTTTGTGTAGCTCCCCTCATTTCAATCTGCCTGGTAAAAATGGCTACACTTACCTTCATTTTTTATCTACCTTCATACTCAATCATTTTGTTGGCTTCTGCTAGATGTCCTCAAAGGACAGCCAGTAGGAGCAGTGATGATGTCACTGTAAGGAGAGATGACTTTTTTTCTCCCTTGTATTTTATGCAGTTCTAAAAATGGCTGGCATTTGTTCTCATGTGGCTCCCTGGCACTCACTATTCCCAGCATTTTCAAAAGTCAGCATGTGACAAAACCTCAAAAGTATCATCATCAAATTCACCTAGGAAAGCTCAAACCACCTTGAGCTGATGCTGCCTGATGTTAGAACCCTAGACCTTTTCAGAGTTCAGAGAAAAGCAAACAAAGAGCAGCTCATCCTTATAAGCTTGGAGAGCCATTAGTTTCCAGAGCTTAAATGATGCCAGATCATCATTGCCCACTTGTACTTTGATTTCCTTAAGGTTATAATCTCAGCAAAACCCCACTGTGCTCAAATTCATTTGTTAACTATAAAAGAACAGCGGCATGTCATTCAACTTTTCAGGGCTGTGATTCTCCAATAGTGCAAAAAAATATTTAGGTCCTGTTTAAATCTGAAATCCAGTTCAGTTCTTATTTCTTTATTTCACTGATTCTACTTCTGCCAATCCTTTATTTTTTCCTTTTAAAAGATATACCTTTTAACTACTTGTAGAATTTCTACAAGTCTTGATGCTTTTTTCCTTCACAAAAGAAAACTCAAAAAGAACTGCTAGTATAACCACCTCCAATAAGGGGATATCTAATTATTATCAGAGAATAGTTATTTCTCTTGGGAAAAAATAAGGAAGAAATATATTTTCCCCCTTCTAAAGAGATTACACCTAAAATAATTAGAAGGAAATTCAAATTATCAAGCATTTTTCTAAATGTTTTTTTTAATGCCTTTAAAAAAAAAAAGCATTATCCCTTAGGTGCTAGTGATAGAAAGGCAAAACTATCCCTGCCCTTGAGGTTACCTTCAACTGGAAGATACAACATATAAACAGAAGTGTAAATATAAGAAAATCTGAGGACACCACCACTAATAAGGGAAATAAGGAAAGGCTTCACACAGAAAGTTACACCTGGGTTGAACACGGAAAGAAATTAAGGATTCTAAGAAGCAGAAATGTGCAGGAGATTTTTAAAAGATAAAACGCTAAAATGAAAATTTAGATTTACTCTTACCTAAAATGTTAAAAATTAAAATGAGAAAATCATAAACAGGATTTCAAATATTTATTTGCCTTTTTATCACTATTTTCTGCAGAATGTTTAAGAACTTGAACAAATGAATGAAGCACTTATTAAGCACTTACTGTGGACAAAGACCTGTGCTACTGGGGATACAAAGAAAACCGAAAAGTCCCTGTTCAATTCAAGTTCACATTCTAATGGGGAAGATGACAGGTAGGGAAAGATTTCAGCTGCAAGTGAGATTGAAAAGTCCCATGGTCCTTTGGGTTCATCAGCAAAGCGGTTGGTAATACCTCTTCTTTAACATTATTTCCACTGATAAAATCATATCAGTTTCTGATGTTGAACCCCTGGACAATGCCAAGGATTTTGATGACAAGAACTTTCTTTTCCAGGTCTACAAAAGATATGATTATAGCACCAACAGGAACAGTTGCCAGGTCATATCTACATAAGGACTGATGGCTACAAAGAGTGGGCTAAAAACACTGCTGTTCATAAAGCTTCTGATTCAGTCATGGGTTTTCTCCAACAGTGTCTGCGGAAGATGGTGGTCACGGTGGTGGTGCTGGTTGAACTTGCCTTCTTTCTCTCCCTCAAGGGTAACCTCATTGCTTCAGCTAGGCTGGCCCACCTGGGAATGGTTGTTGGTGGGGATGACTGGCTTCTTCTCCACAAGAATACTTCCCAGGATGATGGCTGTAAGGGTTGGCCTGAAAGCAGGACCAATGATCTGAGGTGAGGATTGCTGCCACCCTAAGGGATCCTTGGCCTATCTACTTGTTAGACAGTAGTTGGTGCTGGTGGTGGTAAGGAAGGTGGACCCCTCTCCACAGCGACCTTTCCCCTCAATATTGGTTGCAGGGATGGTCTGGTGGTTTGGTGGGATGCTGCTTTCCCCAAGGTTCTTAGGCCTAGAGTCTTAGACTATCTCCATCAAGGTCTGAAGGGAGATGATGGTCAACTGGTATTGGTGGTGATGGTGGTTTGATCTGCCTGGAATGTGTTGCCTCCTGTCTCTCCCTCAGGGTGCTCTGCTGCTTCAACTAGGTGGACTTGCTTCTGCTAACTGATAAACACCTTAAAATGTGGTTAAACAGAACAGAAAAATCATCAGAAGGGCACTGCAACTTCCAGTTATCACAGAGCTACCAAGTCACTGGTTTTATAATCAAGAGGCCTGGATTCAGATGGTGCCTCATCATCACTTACTAACTCTGAAAGCTTAGGCAAATCACTTCAACTCCTTAGGACTCAGTGTTTTCATAAACAGAAAAAACCCAAACAGTAATAATAGCTAGCACTTATATACACTACAAGCACTTATATACACTACAAGCCAGGCACTATGTAAGCACTTTACAAATATCTCATTCAATCCTCACAACAACCCTGGGAAATAGGTATTACTATTATCATCCACACTCTACAGTTAAGAAAACTCAGGCAAACAAAGATTAAGTAACTTAAGCTCTTCCTGACTCTAGGTCCAGCAAATCTATCAACTTCGCCATCTTTAAAAGGAGGGGACTGAACCAAATGCCCTCTGAGGGAGGTCTTTCCCAGCTCTAAATCAATGATCCCTTTTCAAAGACAGTGCCCTTTAGTAATCAGTATCTAGGCAGGATCAAGCAAAGTGATAATAAAACAACTTGCTTCCAACTTGACTTAGTAGGACAGTGTAGAAATCTGCTTTGGATTTGGGGCCAGGGGAGAATTTCTCAAGCAGCAGTTCATAACCTGAACTTTTTAATGGTTTGACAACTTTATTTCAATATAATTGTAATCCTATGTATTTTATGCATTACAAAAACAAAAAAACAAACACTGTCAAAAGAAGTCTGCAGGATTCATCAGAATGCCAAAGAGGTCCATGACACACAAAAATGTTAAGAACACAAATCAATTTGTGTTCACAAAGATTCTACAAATCGACTTCAGTAGGAAAGGTCAGGTGTACTCCTTATTGGCAGGAGGTAGTAGAGGAAGGAAGAAGGGAGTTAAGGAGAGGAGGTCACCTGAGACCAGGAGTCCTAATTTCCCTCCAGTGGCAAGTGGCCATCTCCTGCTCCATTCTCTCTCACTTGATGAGGGCAGGAGGGAAAATGATGAGAACATGCTAAGAGACTGATCTAGGGCAATTGTTTTATTTTATTTTTAAAATTTATTTTATTTTTAATTTGTGGAATAAAACAAGCATTTTCCTAATTATATAATAAAAAAAGGTAATTGCACATGAAACTGCGTATCTATTAAGTATAATTTGCATTTCCTTTTAAATAAAAAAAAAAGTCATCATGTAAATTTCTTTTTGTTTCTTCCCCTCCCCTTCTCTACTCCCCAACTTGTTTTTGGTTTTTTTTTTTAAGTCTTTCAAACTAAACCCAACAGTCAACTCAGGTATTCTATTTAGCAACCAAAGAGGCAGCAAAAGCTGATTTTCAAGGTCCCTCCCCAAGGGCTCCTAGTTTCAAATTTCTCTTATCTCCAACTCCCTCTAACACCCCCCCCAAACTATTTAATATTCAAAACAATAAATGGTGAATCCTCAAACGAAGAGGTCGAAAGCCTTAATTTCTCAAGGGCCCAGCAGAAATGGGTTTCTAATTTGTGTACACACTTTCCCTTTACCTAGAAGAAACCTGATATCTTAAGAGACTTGCACTGAGACAGCCACATTTATACTAGAATGTTAAGTAATGTATTTCAAGTAAAAGGCTATGATAAGAAGACTGAACTTTGGACCTAATTTTCTCAGAGAGAAGAAAAGAAGAAAACTGGGAATAGACTTCAGGTTAGTTTTCCTTTTAATCAAAAAGGAAGGAAAGCCTTTCACCATTAATTATTCCAATTGCCCTCTTTGCTCGTCTTAGAACTCTATGCACCATAACTCAAACCCTTGGCCAATAATGGACCAAATTATAATGAAACACTTCTAATAAATGATGAGTAAAGCCCCACGTAATTAGAGTTACCAGAATAAAGCCTCAAGCACTAACCTACCATAGTTTTAATTAAGAGATGTACGGGATGCCTAATTTAGCAAATAGATGTATTCCAAAAGTGGTTATAAAATCCTATCTTCCCTCCAGAAGAAAAGGACATTTCCATGTTTTGAGGACTTTTGTCAAATAACTTAAGACAGATGGGCAAACCCCAAGTCATACTGGATATTATCAGGCTCTACTATGGATTTGCCCCCACACTTTTTCACTTTTACAACCCGTAAGAGGCAACCTTCTGCAGTGGAAAGAGCTCCTATATTCGTGCCAGAAAACATGGGCTTAAATCCTGCCTCTGATGCTTATAACTGTGAGACTGGGCTAGCCCCTCATTCCTCTTGGGTCTCTGTTTCCTCATCTGTAAAATGAGGAAATTGGATTAGATGGCCTCTGTGGATTTTTCCAGCTTTAAATCAGTGACCTTAGGAAAACTTTTCCCACTCTTTGCCTCCCAACTTTTTTTCTGAGAAGAGGATAATTAGTTTCTGTTTGTAAAACCCTTCATGGTTTACAAAGCTTTTCCTAGCAAGAACTCCACAAGGTCATTAGAATGTAAGTACTAGTTGCCAGAATATACACACGAAGAAATAAGTCCAGAGAAACTAAATGGCATATTCTTGATGACTGGGGTTGAGAATAAGATTATTTGTTCTATTTGCTAAAAGATTTCTTTAAATGGCTGAACCGCCCTTCTATCATGTACCATTAAAAAATGGATTTCACTTATATCTTTACAAATTTTCAGAAATATATTCTCTAACACCACCACCATCTTAACCTAATGCCAGAAGGCAGTATGGTATAGTGGATATATCACTGGACTAGGTAGGAGTCAGGAAATTTGTTAGTGTTGTTCAGTTGTATTCAACTCTTCATGACCCATTTGAGGTTTTCTTAGCATAGATAGTAGAGTGGTTTGCTATTTTCTTCTCTAGTTCTTAATGGACTTCCTGGCATCTATAAGATCTTTTCTTGCTCTAAATCAGTGAATCCAATGGATCTTCAGGTCATAGAAGTGATCTCCAAGTCAATACCAATGGAGGAAAAGCTCTGGGTGGTTCTGTGAAGCTGGAATGACTTTAAAAGTGTGATACTGATGAACGAATGGTTTTGAAAGTTACCTGAGAATCTGCTGGGCAGCTGCAGAGAGGGCCTGTCTTGGGTGTTTGTCCTCTCCCCTCCTCTCAACCTTAGAGATTTTCCTCCCCATACAGATGTTCTAGAAGACCACTCATTAAAGCTGTAGAAAATATCCACTACATAAAGTCAAAGTCAAAGTCTGGCAAAGGAACAGGTAATGACAACTAATCATTCTTCCTGGAATGAAGCTATGTCAGAGTGGATTTAGGCTAGGCATCTGGAAGGATTTTGTGATAATGAAATGTGTTCCATAATGAAATTTCTGACCAAGGGAGCAGCATGCTTTCTCTTGAATTGATTACTTGAACTGACTGATTTAATTGATTATCATAGCCTTTTGATTGAATTTGGAGGGCAGCTTGTTGATGCTTTTGTTTCCAACCACAGTTATCTCAACTTTCAAAAGATTGAGTTCCTCAGGGTGTTCTGTTGTCGGTCTTCCTCTTACATCTATATTCAATTCTGTATTGTAGTTACTAGTGTGTAACATCCACCCCCTTACTTAAGACTATAAGTTCCTTGAATTAAGGGATGACATCTTATCTGAATCTAGCACCAAACTGTTACATTTAAAAAGTCTGAGAAACGTAACTTTTGGGTGACTTAATTTTATTAATAATTCCAGTATGTTTATTAAGAAAAGGATGGTCACTTGGCCATCTCTCTCAGACCAAAGACAGCTCAGCTCACAGTTTACATGCCAAATGGAAGAGGGGTGTTTCTGATGGTGGCAATCAACTCCGATGGGTTAACAATTAATAATACAACGAATATTACAAGGAGGGGCTTGACTATTTAAATGAACTCTGATTATGGCATTTACTTCTAAATTGGCCCCAGCCTTGGGCAATCTATTCAAAGAATTTATCCCTACCCAAAGGAGAGCTGAGCACAATGGCTTGCCTATCTGGCCAGGGTCTGACCTTATCAGAATGTCCCCCAACAGACTGACCTTTTGAAATTAGGATTTTGGAAGAAGGTGGGGGTAGGGGAAGATTCTGGATCTCCCCAAATCATTGGTTATTAATCATTTCTCTCAAAACACACAGCAAGCACTTAATAAATATGCTCATATTATTAAAACTCCAAGAAAATATAGTACCTGATATAATATATAATAAATTCAAACCCACTTTTAAATGGTAGGTGGTGGAGGGAAGATTAGTAAACACCAGAGACAAGATTCACCTTGAGTCCGGCCCCAAGTCAAATGCTGTTTTCATGATATCATGTTATATGGAAAAGAAGTTTTCCTATCTCAGAGAACCCAGAACTTTCCTCTGTGCTATTTCACATTTCCACAGAATCTAAGTCTTTCTCATCTGGCTCATGCTCCAACAGAAAATCCTTCTTCAGCATCCTGGACAGGGACTCAGCCTAAAAGTCTTTATTGAGAGTAAACCCACTTCCTTCCTGAGTTCACTCAACTATTTGAACTGAGTAGTTCATTTTCTTTAATATTTTTTAAAGATACCTTTAAAAAATTAAATTAAAAAATTTAAAGATACCTTTAAAAAAATTAAATTAAAAAATTTAAAGATACCTTTAAAAAAAAACTTCAAATATATCTTTCACCCTTACTCTGCCCAGCAAGAAATTTCTTGTAACAAAGATTTTGAAGAAAAAAGTAAAAGGAAAGAAGTAGCTGAACAAACTTAACCCAAACATGTCAAACAGTATATGCAATATTCCACATCCCTGGGTCCCTGTCTCTACAATGAAGGGAAGGAGGAGGTTACTCTTAAATCTTCTCCAGTCAAGCTTGGCAATTGTTTATTCAGCTCTAAGATAGTTCAAAATATGTGAAAGATTTCATCACATCTACAATCAAAATCTGCCTTTCAACAATTTCTATCCATTGCTCCTAACTCTGCCTTCTAAAGCCAAACAGAATAAACAAATCTAATAACTATATATGACAATATATAGATATAATACGTTATATGACAGCCCTTGGAACATTTAAAGACAGTTGTTATGCCCCATCCCCTTAAATCTTCTTTTATCCTGGTAATATGCCCTACGTCCCTTCAATCAATCTTCATGTGGCAGGATTTTCAGCCCCTTCACAGTAATTGTTGCCTTACTTTTTAATGCACTCCAGTTTCTCAGCATCCTTACTAAAATGTGGTTGATGCTGTTTGTCCTTCGTTCTTGAAGAGGACCGCAGCATCAGGGAGATGATGCCATGATAACCAAGTGAGGGACGGCTGTGCAAAGTCACCAGCCTCACTTTCTCCTCTGGAGCCATCTGAGTTCAGTGGCTGGATATGGATCAGGACAATGAGAGATGGCCCAGGATGCAGTGGGGGTAGGAGGGTGTTTGGTTTTTTGGTTTTTTTAAAGACTAAAACACGGAATGAACAACTGAACAGAATACTCCACACACAGTCTGACCAGTGGGATTATCGATTTCCCCACCGTGGGTACTATAGGCCTATTAATGGTCCCTATGACTGCAGCAGCTTTTAGGTCGCTATCTTATACTCTTAATTTATATTGAGCTTTCAGGTCACTAAAATTCCCAAATATATTTCCATATTAAACTCTAGTTTCACCACAACTTACCCAGTCTGAATGTGTCAGTCGGGGTTTTTTTAAGCATGAATGTGGGACTTTATATTTATCCCAATTAAATTTCATCCTACTATATTTGGTCCATCATTCTCAGCAAGTGGTGTCAAACTCAAAAAGAAATGGGGACCTCTAATCTGTACATAAGAATCCCTGTAGGCTGCATATTGATTTAGTCTTGAAGTGCAATATCTAGCTTTACTGTATTTTTATTTATTTTGTTAATATTTCCCAACTATATTTTAATCTGGTTCAGGCCATACTTAGGAATGTTGCAGCCTACCACCACATGTTTAATATTTCTTCTGGAAACTGTTAAGATCATTTTAGATGTTGCTCCACAGAATTAGCCATTTCTTCCAGTTTTGTATAGGAGACAAATATATAATTAAGGAAAAAATAAGCATTTATCAAGTGCCTATTATGTTCCAGTACTATGCTAATAAGTACTTGCACAAATATTATCACATTTGATTCTCACAACAACCCTGGGAGTAGGTGCTGATATTATCCCCATTTTATTACTGAAGAAACTGAGACAAACGGAAGTTAATTGACTTGCCCAGGGTCTTAGTAAGTATCTGAAGCCAGATTTGAACTAAAGTCTTCCAAATTTAGGCCCAGCACTCTATCCATTATGCCATTTTCAACTTTATTTAAGTCGCTAATAAAAACGCAGAACTTAAGACCCAAGACCAGAGGGAAGAACTCCCTCCAAGGACCATGACGACTTTAGGCATGTTCATTTCTCAACTGGCAAGAATTTATTAAATATCTACTATGTACGCCACTGTGCTAGGAGCAAAAAAAAAAAAAAAAGTATTATCTTTTTAATTTTTTATTTTAATACAAATAAAATGGCAAACTCAGAAAAAGTTCTTGCTCTTAAGGCATTTATGAAAATAACACGTACACAAGTAATAAAGAAGCTGTATATATGAAACATAATAAGAGATACAAAGTAACCAGGAAAAGGAGGACCCCCCCTCTTCTGGAGAGGCATTAGCAACTAAAAGGCCCAGAAAAAAGCCTCATGACTAGGGAATTACAGTCAATTCTTGTCATTTGCAGTAGCTATAATCTACAAAGTCCCCTTGAACACAGAATTAGCGAATACTGAACTACTTGCTCCAAGCTTGGGGAGATGCTGCAAGCCTTGGGTCACATTTACTACTTTAGCATTTTTCAGAGCGGTGCCTTACAGATCAGCAAATTTCTTGTTCCTTTTTCTAGACATTGCACTGCCGACTCACTAACATTGAACTCACATTCAACAGCACTATAACTCATACCTAAACGAAGCTTATCTAACACCTATTTTCTCCGTAAAGCGTTATTACAGCCTTTTTCCAGATAGGAACACCAGACAACCTTCTCTGCTGTATGAACTTGGAGTGAAATCACCAACAAAAATGTGGAAAACAGGTCTAAATGGACCATGAAAAGGACACCTGTTTACAATATGAGAGCTCAAACAGGAAGTCGGAGTATTGCCTCATTTACCTCAGCTGAAAATATGCTTGCTGAGAAGCTCACATTTTCCACTGCTATTTGCATGAGCACACACCATGAAAGCATCACTAATATTGACTTGTGGGTTACAAATAAATTTTAACAAGTAGACGAATTTGAAACATGGAATCCACAAATAATGAAAACTGTTCTCTTGATATAGAATCAAACCTTCTATGTTCTGATACTTGAAACAAGTTTTTCCTTTAGTGGGGAAAATGAGTTTATCCCTCAAACTCCTATAATTTTAAAGATTATTTATACCAGTGTTAAACAAAGAAGTAAAGAAGTCTTTTATAGACAAGAAAAGAAAAAGCTACTGTCACAGAAGAAAAAATGTAAAGATCCAACTCTTTGGAGAGACTCAAATTGTCAAAATAAGATCAGACATTGTTCAGACAATTTCCCAATATTCTTTTCTGACATTCTCCTAATTTTTGCACTAGGATTCTGATAAAGAAAGCCTAGATGGTAATACGAAAACATTTGTTTTTCCATCAAAAGCCAAGGATTAAGTGACTTTTAGTTTTTCCTTGGTAAAAAGATTTACACTTTCCATTCATCTACTTTTTAAAGAACATGGCACATAAAATTTCTCAGTTCATTTCTCACCTATCTACACTATTTTAGGACTTCTTTGGCTGACCATTTCCCAGGAAGTTCCTTGTTGGAACAATCTTATCAACCTATAAGATCTCATTAGCCATATTTGTCCCCTGTGATTGGAAGGTGGGGCTACGAACTCCAAATCTCCATTTAAGGAGAGAATTCAGCTCAAACTTATTTCTCTTTCTCTTCTTCCTTCCTTTTGTCTGTTGCCTTTCTCCGTTAGACTGTAAGCATCTTGAGGACAGGGATCATTTTTCTTTTTTGGTATTTGTATCCCCAGCACTTAGCACAGTACCTGGCACATAGTGGAAGCTTAATAAATTAGTATTTCTCATATATATGTATATGTATGTATGTATGCATGCATGCATGTATGTATACTGCACTTAATTTAAAATGCGTGGTTGGTTGACGAAGAAAAGGAGGGAGGAATAGAAGAAAAGAAAGTGAATTAAAGAGATCCAGAGAATAGAAAAAAAGGCATACTCAAGGTTGAGAGAAAAGGAGACAAAACAGGCTCTTTGAATTAGTTTTTTTAAGGTGATTTTTGTCCAGATGTTGCTTTCACATAGTAATCTGTTATCTACTACCTTTGAAATATTGATTGAATAACTAATTCCTCCACACAGCTTTTCAATTCCTCTATTCTTTGAACATTTGAGTTCTCCCATATAAAATGAGATGACTCAGGCATTTAAGAAGTTGGTCTCTAAATGTAGTAGGAGTGTCCACTGGCAGTAGCAAAACCAGATTAAAAACCATTCCAAAATCCAGATGACATTAAGTAAAAAGACCTAAGCTAGTAGAGTTTCCTCACCTTTGCTACAGACAAAAGTATTGAAATGCCAAATAAAAACTAGATCAAAACAGAGCAATCACACTTTTAAAAACAATTCACTTCATGCGAAGAGAACATGAACAAATGAGTATTTGCAATGAACACCCTCAGTCAGTCAATTTTAAAAACTGCTGAGAGACTCAAATTTAGATGGTGTAATGGTGCTTTCTAGAGGCAGTGACCCAGGAAAGACAGCTGACTGATTTGGGGGATGGAAAACTGTCAACTGTGTAGTCAAAGTAATTTCTAAGAAGTACATGAGAAAGCATATTTGACAAATGCTATTACAGCTTAAACACAGTTCCAGGACAACTTCATAATTAAGACAAACCCTTGGTAGCATCAGATTCTCTAAAGGAATTCACAGATTTTCTTAAGGAAAAAAATGTACCACATTTGTCCATATTATCTGGTATCCACTGTTAAAAGAGACTTTGTACAGAAAGACAATGTTGTACATAGATATGACTACCTACTCAATTGCTTAAATATCTACTGCTGGCATATAAAG
The DNA here is from genome assembly GCA_023548195.1 of Bettongia penicillata ogilbyi. NCBI lineage: Eukaryota > Metazoa > Chordata > Mammalia > Diprotodontia > Potoroidae > Bettongia > Bettongia penicillata. The sequence continues at coordinate 1,420,608 of JAJHZJ010000468.1, forward strand.
AGTCACAAATATCCTTATGCATTAAAAATTTTAGGTAAAAAAATAGAGACCACATTCTAGTATAAGATGTCCCTCCAGACAGCACTTTCTTTGTTCCAGGGGTTGGTTGTCACTCTAAACCAAACTACTCTGGTTTGGAAAGTAACATCAGATGGAAAGGTCTAATAATTTTTAACTTATTGCTATTGTTGTGCTACAGTAGTTGAAAAAGAGTTACTATGGCTCAGCAATACCTAAGTGACTTGAAATTCACGAGTACAAAAATTCATTTATACATCTAATAGCAAAGTCTTCTAAATCATAAGAGTTTAAAATGGCTTTATTTAACCATTGTAGAAGAAAAATATTTCTAAACGGCACATTTTCCTACTTTCTTAAGCAGAGTATGCAGAATTTAACCACTTCTTCATTATGAGATGATCAATTTCCCCTGCTGTTAGAAACTTGGGGAGGTAGAGTTGGGAGCTGATATTCACGAATAAAAAAGACCAACTTTTTAATCTCTATTCTGACTAGTTAGAGGCCTGTGGGGATTATTTCCTGGTTCTTACAGATGTTTCAGATAGGTGGGGTTGCAAGACAGGTGAGAAGCCACTGTGTCTACAACTCCTTTAATGGACTCCACACTTTTTCTCAAATTTGGTGATGAATGATCCACTCTCACGTACATACTTACATACTATATTTAAATATACATGAATAGATTTGTCAGTTTCTGGCATGAAAATGAGATAAACTACAAGTAGATGATTCCTGATAAAAATATTATTTGTCAGCTTTGCTCATATTAATAAAGTTATTTTTCAGGATTGTCTGGTACATCTTTCTACACAAACTTAGAGAGAGCCCTTCTCATTAAACATGTACATAAAAATGCACATGTATCTCTGGAACATCCATCCTTCTCACTGTCAAATTATATCCTCCTATTTCTGAAAGAAACTTTCCATTTAAATCTTTATCCAAATAGCTGGATATTATTCCAGGAATTCTTCTAATTACTTGTGTGAAACCTTATGATTTTAGTTGTTTACAGAGATCAAAGAATCAGAGGTTTTAAAACTGTAAGAGACTTCAAAAGTTATCTAGCCCAACTCTTGCATTTTACAATTAAAGAAACTGAGGTCCAGGGAAACAATGTAAATAATTCAAGGTCACACAGACTGCAAGTCACTACCTCAACATTCTACCCAAATTTCTGATCTTAACTCTTAACTTTCTACTTTGTGCTGTAACCCTTCCCTAAATTCTAGACCCTAGAAAGAAGTGAACTAGGAAGGAAGAATTGAAATAGGAAGGAAGGCTGTAACCTTTATAACTGAGTTATAAATGGCCACAAGGAGCTACCATCTTTTAAAAATAGTCACTACTGTAATTTAATTTTTTTTTAATGTTATGTGCTATTGATTCATATCTTAGACGACTGCTTTGGGGAGTTGAGGAAAAGCATCAAATCACTTCTACTGCAATGTGTTACCTGGTAATAAGAAGATCTGCCTTCATCTGAATTTTTCTCAAATGTTACAAAAATCAAATTTGATCACAGTTCTAGAACTGGAAGGGCCCTAAGAGGCCCTCTAGTTTCATCCTTTCATTTTACATTTGAGGAAAACTGAGGTTCTGGAAAATTATGTGAACTGTCCAAGGTCTCAGCTAGTAAGCCCTAGAGGTGGGATTTGAATCCAAGACCTTTGATTATAGGTCCACTACATACATACATATATACATATACACATATACATAAATACACATATGCATACATATACATACATGCATACACACATATATTGTACATATACATACACACACACATATGCAGACGTTGTGGTAAAACTTTAAGTCAAGTTCAGTGTGCTATAGCAGTTTTAAAATATAAACCAGATGACAATTTGGGAATTAACTTTCATAACTTTAGGTAGCTTTCTATCCTTCTTCTAATCTTCCCCTCCAGCTGATTCTGTAATCTCTACCAAGTGTTTTTAAACTGACTTTCTAGGTAGAAAGGTTGTTTATTCACCATCTGACAAATAAAATGGATAAAGTTTGTGAATTTTAAAATGAGCTTGTTACATTTTTGATTGAGAACTTAATAAAATCAAACCAAAAATTCACTGTATTCAGAGTTAGGAAAAAAGTAGATGACAATGTACCAATTTTGAAAAATTTATGGTCAATTAAGAGGGCAAGTGCAAAAATGTCTTTTATTTCCACCCTGTCAGTATGCCTTCTCTGTGTGACTCTAGGCAAATCCCTTAGTCCCTCTGGGAATTAATTTCTTCATCTATAAAATAAGGGCACTGAAACAGACAACCTCTAATCAGTAATTATTTATTAATAATCTCAGAAAACCATGGACAGATTTACATGATATAATGAAGAGCAAATGAGTAGAACCACGAGAATGTTGTGTACAGTACTGTTTTAAGAACAACTTGTGAATTATTTTGAGTGACTATTATAAATGTTCAAATTAACTACACAGGATATATGAAGGAAGACACATCTGCACCCAAGGAAAAAAGCCTGATAAATAAAAGTATATATAGAATGATTTTACATGTACATACATATTTGTGTCTAATAGTAGCCATCTCTGGGGGGAAGAGAGAAAAAAATGTTTTAAAGAAATTTACAAGATAACTTTATTATATATTTCAAAGGAATAGCAAGTTGTACATAACAGATATGCAGTTTCATGTGCAACTTTTTTCGTATGCTACATTATAGAAATGCTTGTTTTATTCTATACATTAAAAAATAAATGATTTTCAAATCTACTACATGCACCAAGCCCTGTGTTAGCATATACACAAAATTAAATAATCCATTACTTTCTAGAAGCTTAAGTTGTAACAAGGAAGATGACAAAGATGCATAAGGATGATAAATAGCATAAACAGAAAGAGAATAAATAGAAATATATACAAAGTAGCTAAATTCAAGGGAGCTGGGAGAGGTCACTAGAAGAGGAAGGAGGGAAATCAGGAAATGTGATGACGGTGCTTAAGCTGTTTCTTATAGAAGAGAAATCCTAGAGGCAGAGAAAAGACAGAGGGCATTCTAAGGATGTGGGAAGGCACAAAGAAGAAAGCTGGAAAAAGTGTCATATGTAGGGAAAAGGAAAAAAGCCAGTTTGGCTGGATCACAAAGTTCAGGAGGAGGTGTATATACAGTGAAACTGGAAGCATAAGTTGGGGCCAGATTGTAAAGAGCTTTAAAAGCTGAAGAAAGGGGTTTATATTTTATCCTAGAGGCAACAGGAAGTCACTGGAGGTAAATGAGTAGGGGAATCACATGGTCAGGCCTGCACTTAAGGAAAATTACTTTGGCAGCATTGTGGAGGACAGACAGTATTAGAGAGTGATTTGAGCAAAGAAGACTTTTAGGATACTCTAGGCAAGAAGTGACAAAGCCTGAAACAAGGTGGTATCCGAGTGAGAGTCATAGTGCAGTTAGAAAGGGCATAGTCGGGCAACTGACTGGCAATACGGGGGTGAGGGAGACCAATGAGTCAAGGATGACTCCAGCCTAGGTAACTGGAAGTTATGCCTTTGACAAAAATGGGAGTGTAGAATAGGGAAGGATTTCAGGGAAAAGATAATGAGTTCAGTTTGAACATGTTGAACTTGAGACATCTTTGGAATGGACTAAAGCTGGATATAGCTGTGAGTCATGTGCACAGAGATGAGAGTTAAACTCATGTGAACTGATGAGGTTACGAAGAGAGAATGAGGAGCAGCAGTTTTCAACCAGGGATCTTTGAACTTAAAAAAAAAACTAGTAAACTATATTTTAATATAATTGACTTCCTTTGTAATCTTAGTATTTTATTTTTTACACACTTAAAATGTTCTGAAAAGGGTTTCATATGCTTCAGATTGTCAGAGGGATCCATGACACAAAAAAAGTTGAGGGACTCTTTGTTTGGAAGAAGAAGAGGGACTAGGTCAGAACTCTGGGTAACATTTACACTTAGGGGGTATAATACAGATGATGAGCCAGCAGAGGAGCAGTCAAATGAGGAGAAGAACTAGGAGATGACAGTGTCACAAAATTCAGAGAGGAGGAGATGTAGGAGGAGAGTATGGCCAACAGTGTCAAATGAGGTGTATGTTCATCCTTCGTTGCCGAAGAAGACTATGCCATCAGAGAAATAATGACATGACTTGCACTTGACTCTGTTTTGAATGAGGGAGGGCTGTGCAGGTCACCAGTCTCACTTCTCCTCCAGAACCATCTGTATCCAGTGACCAGATATTCATCAGGATGACTGGAGATGCCCCAGGATGAGGCAATTAGGGTTAAGTGATTTGCCCAAGGTCACACAGCTAGTGAGTGTCAAGTGTCTGAGTTAAGATTTGAACTCAGGTCCTCCTGACTCCTACACTAGTGCTCTATCCACTGCACCACCTAGTTGCCCTGTCAAATGAGATAGATATCTGTCAAGAAAGATGGAGACTGGGAAAGGCCATCAGATTTGGCAATGAGACCATCGGTAACTGAAAAGAACAATTTATGTTGAATGATGAGCTCAGATGCCAAATTACAAAGGAATGAGTGAGTGATAAGAGAGCATAGACAGCTTTTCCAAGAAATTTGGCTAAGAAAGGGGGAAAAAAGATAGAAGATGATAGCTTGGAGGGATGGTAGGGTCTAGTGAAGATGGGGGAGAGGGGCCATGATGAGCCCGCTGGAAGGATAAGCACATTCAAAATCAGAAAGAAACCACTTGACAGGAAGAGGCTGAAAGAAAGCAAGACACTAGATAACTGAGGATACAATCTGCTGGAGAAAACAAGAGGTGATGGGATCAAATGTTCATGTAGGGAAACTGACTTTGGTAATAAAAGGGACTTTTCCCCCCTAGAGTCTGGGGGGAAAGAAAGGAAGATAACATGAGAGATGCTATCAAGGGGTTTAACAACAAAGATACGGCTGATCTCAATTTTCAGAGTAATATAAGAGGCAAGGTCAGAGAGAAAGAAAAAGGAAATGTGAGGAAGGAGCAGCTTGAAAAGGAAAAAAGAGGTACAGAATAGCTTCTGTGGGGAGATAGAGAATTAAGAATTGGGGGAATAAATGGACTGCCTTGCTGCAGTAAGAGCCCAACTGAAGCTGAGTAACAGAATTTGTAATGCACTCTGAAAATTACTCAGTACAGTGGTAAGAGTGAGAGAACAGTTGGAATGAGTATTTCCCAAATGTTGATGATATAAAAAAAATGTTTTTTAAAAAGTGAATTCCAATCTAAGATGATATTAGCACCATAGCATACTATCACACAATAGTATTAATGCTCCAATGTTGCTGAAAATAAATTACTTGGCTGGGTCACAGAAAAATATGGAAGAGGATAACTTTTTTTAGAGAGGTTTAAATGCATGTTTTACAAAAAGGTCCAAGTCCAATCAGATATTTTTAAAGTCTAAAACTGGGATTCTACTAGGAAGAGCTGAGGAGGAGTGTATTTTGCAGGTTTAGCTGACAACCTGAACAAAAGCATGAAAAAAGGAGATGGAAATACTAAGGAACAACAGAAAACAGGCCAGTTTGGCTAGAACACAGAATATGGGACAGAGAGACTGAGTACATACAAGGGATATACAAAGTAGATGGATGACAACAGGAGAGGGAAAGGCATGGATGCTGGGAGGTAATGGAGCCATTGGGATGTGACCAGAGTTTTGCTGAAAGTTAGGGAAACCAAGAGGTGATAATTAGGAGCCAGAGCATTCCAGAAATGAAGGATATCCAAGGCAAAGATTTGCTGTTGAGAAAAGGAAATGTCTTATTCAAGGAATTGCAAGTAGGACAGTATTGCTGAAATATAGAATGCATGGAAGAGAGCTAAATGTGAAGAGACTAGAAAGGTGGGAAAGGACCACCAGGTTATGAAGAGCGTTAGGTGAAAAAGGATTTTGTGGAAAAAAGGATTTAAGTAAAAAAAGATATTTGATACTAAAGGTAATAGGAAGTCAATGAAGTTCACTGAGAGGGATACATGTATCAGAGCTACTCATCCTCAGGGGGGGTTGGCTAGTACAGGACAGACTTGAGACAGAAGACTAATCAGAAGGCTACTGCAATAGCACAGGCATTAGGTGAGGAGGTAGTAGTCAGACAAGTTGAAGAACCAGGAGATAGCAGTGTCACAAAACTCCAAGAAGAGAAAGCTCATCTAAGAGGGTGTGGTCAACAGTGTCATGGCAGCAAATCTGTCAAGAAAGATGAAAACTGAGAAAGACTACCTGATTTAGCAATAAGGGACCATCAGTAACCAAAGAGAAGTATTTCTATTAAAATGATAAGCTGAGAAGTCAAATTACGATGAAGGCATGTATCATGGCACATGCGGTCTAAGTGCAGAGGACATGCACAAAAGATGTGGTGAAGGTGAAAACTATATGATTTGGCAATGGATTGTATATGTGGGGTAAGACTCAGAGGTGAAGATAACATTTGGGATTGCAAGTCTGGATGACTGGTAGGATGATGGTGACTTTGACAATAAATAAAAAAGCTGGGAAGAAGGGAGGGCTTTGGGGAAAAGACAACGGTGTCTGTTTTGGGGTATAATGAATTTGAGATGCCTATGGGATATCCAGTTTCAGAGGGAAGGTGTGCCATGGGGCTTAAGGAAATATCAGGGTTGGAACAAATGCTATGAGAAATGAGATAGCAAAGTGATTATTAGCAAGAAGAAGAGAATGTTTGACTTATAGCAGTGAGAGCCCAGTTGACATTAGAAAACAAATTTGCCGAGGATCCAATTGGCATGGCTTCATTTCCTCCAGTTCCACTGGACCTCTCCTGACCACGATATTATTTTGACTCGAGTCCCTCTACTTAGATATAAAATCAAAAAAATTTACAAGGATAAAAACACAGATTTAATAATTTGTCTACCAAGGATCTTTTCAATATTCTCCTCTGGTCATAACAGTTAGAACAAAATATTAAGTATTTGTCCTGTCCTACAAAGGGAAGCAGAAATTTTTTCCTACTATTCATGCTCTAGTTAGCACTTTCCAAATTAGGAACTACCTAAGTATGCTATGCTCAGCAAAATACTCCAGAACTCTGATATGCATCATATAATTTAAAGCTTTTAAGTCTCAATTATTTACTAAGCACTTACTTTATGGGAGTTTGGAAGTAGGAGCCAGGAGAATCTAGAGATGAAACATAGTCCTAATTTTATGGCACTTGTGGAAAATACATATAAACGCAGTTGCAGGATTCCACAACACCAGAGCTCAAGTCTAGGGATCCCATGTTCTCCCTTTCCCCTTTAAACCCAAGGTCGGGGGTCACCTCTTTAGTCATTTAACAAGACACCTTTGCTGGTGACATACTATCTTCCTCCTCCTCCTCTGTCTTATACCTCAGTCTATTCCAGCCTTCCTGGGTAACAATTTACTGATGTGATAAGGTCATTTTAATAATGATGTAATGTATTCATCCTTCATTTTTGAAGAGGACCATGACATCAGAGAAATGACATGACTTGCACTTGACTTTGTTTTGAGCAAGGGAAGGCTGTGCAAGGTCACCAGCCTCATTTCTCCTCCAGAGCCATGTGAATCCGGTGACCAGATATTTATCAGTATGACTGGAGACAGCCCAGGATGCAGTGGGAGATCTTGACCTTTTAGGCTAAGGCTTTTTCAGGTACCCACTTAGAGGAAGGTAATGCCCATTCAGTGAATAGGCCTCTTTGAAAAGTAGTCAGGAGGATACCCCTTTAATAGAAAAGAAAAAAGTGTATTCCTAAAGTTTCTAATTATGGGTATGTGGTAGAAGAATTCAAATCTGCAGATTACTGGGAAGGAGTGAGAAGAATGTACTTAACTGTCGAGATCTAACAGTTTATCAACTAATTATACTTGTTCCCAGATACATAAACAGACCCAAGTAGTTACATGCCGAACTAAGGTTCTAATTGTTTAATATCATCCTCATAATGTTCAATCCTTAATATTCTAAGAAGAAAACAATGTAACAAACATTTATTAAATGCCCACTATGTGTAAGACAAGAGGAACCAGGCAACAATGGATAGAAAGCTGACCTCCGAGCCTGGACAAACTTGGCTGAAGTCCAACCTTTGACAGGTACCAACTGGGTGACCCTAAACAAGTTTCTTAATCTTTCAGTTCCCCCTCGGCAATTCTCTATGACTATAAATTGCAGAGCAGTGGCCAGTCTACACTTAAATAACACCAACAGAAACCAAATGGCACAAGTTCCTATGCTAGAAAGCTCAGGCCATAAAGAAGCCTCCATTCTACTAGTAAACATTCTCAAACGATCTAAGTAAATATGAGACAGTCTGAGTCTCTCCCAATGGGGGAGATAAAACATCAAGACTTCTCAAAGAAGTGGCCCTCGAGCTGAGCCTTGAAGGGAAGTAAGGAATCTGAAATGTGGAGGGAGACACCCTATAATGAACTGGGTCAACTTTTAAGTTTTATGGTATAGTTGAGGCACTGTTCATTGAGAGTAAACCTCATGCAAGACACCAGTAGGATACAACCACAACAAATATGAATAAGATATCTTTGGGGAGATTTTGAAAAATTTCATGATGATATATTCAGTTTAACTTTTAAGTGGTCTTCATTTGGATTTTGTACATGCTTTGAGACAGTAAGGGATAAAAGAAAGAGCTATTCCTTAACCTCACATTAACTATGAGAAAGGCTTACTAGAGACAATTACTACTTGGTCTATTGTGTTACAGTTATCCCTTCCTCATCTCAGGGGTTAGAGGGTCAGTGCCCCCTCAATCCTGAAAATCCAAGTAAAAAAATTTTGACCTTCTCTTTGTACCAGAGAAGAAGTCTGAATTATTATGGTATCAAAAAATAAAATATGTTGATGTTATACAATACTAGACATATATTTTACACATTTCTGAGTTTCTAAACTTTCTCTATATTGTCTGCTGGCCTTCATATGTCATCTGAAGCTTCTGCAAAACTCCCCAAAAATGCCCATTTAATTTCTTATGCTGACCTTCAATATATAGAAACTGCAACATGGAAAGCTGCAATGTGGAAGAGATAACTAATTTCTAAAAATAAAAGTAAAAGTGTACAAATTACTACAGGTACAGTTGCAGGGAAATCTCTCTGGAATCAATTAAAAATTCCTCTCACATGCACTAGAATGTGGATTTTCATGGTTATTTTCTATTACTCCAATGAGTTCTTCCTCATAAAAGGATGCTGTCCATTTGCTAGGGGATCTCTTTGAGCTGGAAAGAAATTATTCCAGCTCAAGAATACCCATTTATGAATTGTTAACCTATTTTGACTACATTCAAATACTGAAGTCCAAGGTAGAAGTAAGACTGTACAGTATAGTACTAGAACAGATATCAAATCTTACCTCAAACACTTATTAGATGTGTGACCGTGGGCAAGTCACTTGGCCTACCTGTCTCAGTTTCTTCAACTGCAAAATAAGCATTATAATAGCGCCTATCTCCCAGGGTCCTGGTAAAGATAAAATTAGATCATATTTGCAAGGTGCTTTGCAAACTTAAACACATTATATAAATGCTAGCTTATTATTAAGCACTTAAGTGCCTGGCATATATCAGTTGTTGTGTTAGGTGCAAGGGAAATAAAAAGATAGGCAGTCGCTGTCCTGAAATAGAATAGAATCTCCTATTAGGGAGATACAACACATTTGCTGATGAATAAATACAAGAAAAACGATGATGGTGGATAGAGCAACTACGAGGAGAAATCAGAAAAGGCCACTTGAAGAGCTAAGTTTTGAGGGGAGGAGGTTCCAAAAAAGGGAATTAAGGAGGGAGAGTATGCTAGGCATGAAATGGACAGCCGGTACAAAGATGTGGAGGTGGAAGATGGAATGTTGTACACCAGGAACATTAAATAGGTCAATTTAGCTGGATTGTAGCACGCGTTCGAGGGAGTAATGTCAGTCTGGAAAGATAAGTTGGGGACAAAATGTGAAAGGCTTAAATGTGAAACAGGCAAGTTTACTCTAAAAAGCAATGGGCAGCCACTTCCAGAAGCTTCTTGAGCAGAGGAAATACATAATCAGTCTTGTACTTTTAAGAATACTAATTTAACAGCTATGTGGAGGATGGACTGGACAGAGAAGAGACTGAATGCCTGAAGACCAATGACCAATTAGAAAGTTATTCCCATAATCCATGGAGAAATGAGGAAAGCCTGGTCTAAGGTGCTTGGAGTCTCTGAGTAGAGAGAAGGGGATGGATGTGAGAACACTTGAGGATGTAGAATGTGGAAAGAATGAGCAATCAATGGATATGGAAGGTCAGAAAAACAGTGGTGACCTGGACAAAAATAGGGAAGTTAGAAGGGATGGATTTAGGAGAAAAAATAAAATTCCAGTATTCTGTTATTTTTCATAAACATAGTGCTGGAATTTAAGTACAACCATACCATTTGTTTTCATATAGTTTATTCCATTTATTCAAATGTTCTAGAGGTTAAAAAGCAAATGCCCCTAAAAAAAATTTCATAGGGTAAATGCCAGCTGTAACAACAGTAACTTACATGGTGAGAACAATTCTGTTCATGCTAGTCACTTTAACACATCACCAAGACCTCTGATCAGATTTAATGTCAGAAGCAAGGAGAAGGCTTCTGGTCTACAGTGTGTGAAAAGGAGATGTACAATTACCTGAGTTAAAATCACTACATGAATCCACAAAACAAGCAGATTGCAAGGACCATGTAAGGAGTTATACGTATGAGATTTGCATCTGAAGCCAACAGGACGGTGAATATGTCTTATAACAAGGATTTTAATGGGAACTAAACCACAGATTTCATTTATTATTATAAACTATCTCGTTTTTAAGAGTAAGTGAATGAAAAGCTATGATTAATTAGTCCCTGTTTGCAGGTGTAAGGTTAGCACATGGCAGACAGTGCACTGCAGAGCACCCTCCCAACCCCCAAAGCCTTCGGTTTCAGACTTGAAATGCTAGAAATGCACGCACTGGAAGCAAACTCCACCGAAAAATAGGAAGAGCCTTCTGAACTCAGTTCATATGGATTATCAGAAAGCTGAAGTTAACCCATTCTCCGCCGGCTTTAGAAGAACCAACAACTCCCCAACGTAACCCCCGGGTCCGTCAGGTGCAAGGGTTGAGGGTGGTGGAGACCCCGGCCTCCTGCGCAGGAAGAAGCAAACTCTCCAGGGGGAGAAGGAACGCAGAGAAGACACACAGAGAACACACACGAACACACACACACTCCCTAAATCACTCCCCCCACCCCCCGGCCTCCCCAGATCCGCACGGAAGCAGCTGACTCCTTCCCTCTCCTCCCGCTCCCGCTCCCAGGTGGATCGCAACTTCTGGCGGTGGCACCTGCTCCCGAGCCGCGCCCGCCCCTCCTCCGGGACCCGAACCCGGAAAGCCAAGCAGGGCGCCCAGCCCAGCCCGCCCTCCCTCCGGCTGAGGGCCGGCGCGGGGGCAGCGGCAGCCGGAGCTCGGCTCCCCACTCTCTCCTGCCCACCCAGCCACCCGTCCCCTGCAGCCCCGGGAGCCGAGCGGGGCGGCGGCCGCGGAAAGGGCCGGAGGGCGGCCGGCGCTGCTCACCTGGCTCCCCGCCGTCCATGTTCGCCCGCCGCTCCCTGCTGCCGGGCTGGCTCGGCTCGCACGGCAGCCGCCTAGGCTGGAGCTGGCGCTGGGGCCGCCGAGAGCGCTCCTGCAGCCGCGCCGCCTCCGAAGGTCCCCACCCACCCCTGCTCCCGAGGCCCGCACCTCCCGCAGAGCGCCTTCCCGGGCGTCACCCACCGCCGGACCCGGCAGACCTGGGCTCCGCGCCGCGCTCCGCCCCGCCCCGCAGTCAGCCCGGGCGGGGCGGGGCCCTGGGCGGGGACGGATGCGGGCCGGAGGTGGGGGTTATCTCCTGGAAGGAGGGGAGGCGCGGGATGGGAGGAGGAGAAGGGACGGCAGCTGCGGGGGGCGGGGAGCAGGAGCGAACCCGAGCGGCGGAAACCACGAGACGCCCCGGGGGAGGGAGGGTGATGGGGGCGCGCTATTTGTCAAGTTACTTTTTTTAAGCCGGACATTGCCCTTTGATGTTTGCGGTGCCTTCTTCTGGTCTGGCTGGCACCTGCTCACGGCTGGTGTAAAAATGGTGATAACTAGCATTTGTAGAGGGCTTTAAGGTTTGTATGTATGTATGTATGTGCGTGTGTATGTATATGTGTATGCATATGTGTACATATATGGGTTTTTTCCATTTGATCCTGAGAACAGCCCTGCTAGGTAGTTGCTGTCATTATTCCCATTTTACAGACAAGAAAACAGGGTTAGAAAAGTTGAATAACTTTCCTAAATTCGCATAGCTGTGTTACATAGTCACTGAGGCAGGATCAACACGATCCACTTGGTCCCGACACGAAGGTTATTTTGAAATGGCTTTGCCTTATTATTATTTGATTACCATCCTTTTCCTCCTCATCAACAGCCTGACCCAAAGCAGAGAGAGGGATAGAAACTGGAACTGTGACTTTATCACACAGTGAGCACCTAAAAATGCATATTGATTTTTACAAATGCGCTGTTATGATCAACATCTGCCCATGTATAGTTAATGGCTTAGGGTTACAAAGTTTAAAATGTACTGTTATTTGAAAGAAGAAATGTTTCTAAAGTGATTATACACTAATACAGTAACTAGTTAACACATTAGCTAGTTAATACAGTAAGTAACTTGCATAAGTTGTAAGTAAAGTATAAGCATCTTCCATTAGGACTCTTGGAAAAAATCAGCCCAACTTATTGATAGCTAAATATAGATTTTTAGATGATGAATGTGGAAGATATCCATTTGGGAATGGTTTAACTGAGAAGAGTCAGTATTAAGGGTAATTATTTTGTGGCTGAAAGTAATCTAATGCATATAATTAACTAAAGAATTAAACATGGAGATCTTTTGGAATTTGCTGTTTTAAAAAAATATGCCCAGAGAGCTGAAAATAAAGTAGATGCACACCCTTTAGGAAATAGCTAAATAAATTGTGATATATAAAGAAAACAGATTATTACTGCACTCTGAGAAAGAATAAAAAGAATCTAGGAAGGCATTAGAAAACTTATATGAGCTGATACAAAGTGAAGTAAACAGAACCAGTAAAACAATATAGTCAATGACTACAACAATGCAAATGTAAAGAATAACAACAAAAATCTAAATAGAATCCTGTGTAATTATGATAACCAAGCTTGACTGCAAAGAAGAGATATGAGAGTATACATACCTACCTCTCTTCTTTGCAGAAGAAAGGTACTATGGTGATGGAACCTAGTACAACAGTACTTGATTGACTTGTTAATCTGTTTTGCTGAACTTATTTTTTTACTATATGATTTGTTACATAAGATGACTTTTGAGGGAGTGAAGAGGAGAGATATTTTGGAAATTGTATATAAATAAAAAATGTATGATTGAACAATGTTAACTGCCCCCCAATTCCCTTATTATAGTTATCTTTACTGTTTATCATTTTTGAATTTTCAAAGCATTTAATAATAGTTCACCCTGTGCCATTCTCAGCTCCTTAAATCTTTAAATTATATATTTTTATTTGATTAAATATTTCTCAATTACATGTAAAAAAATTAACATTCATTTTTTAAAATTTTGATTTCCAAATTATCTGCCTCCCACCCAGCCTTCTCCAACCCACTAAGAAAGCAAGCAATATGATATCAATCACACATATAAAGTCATGCAAAACATATTTCCATATTAACCATTCAGCTCCTTAAACATTGATCATGATCTCTTTTATAGAAGAAAGCTACATTAGAGATTCATCCTGTAAGTCTTGCCTAATAACTATAAATATAATGTACCTGTAGTCCTCATTCTTCTTATTTCTTACCCTTCCTGATCCCTCTGCAGCCTTTGACACTGTCAAATATTTTCTTCTCCTTGATACTCTCTTTTCTATGTTTTCATGACACTGCCCTCTTCTGATTTTCCTCCTACCTATCTGAACGCTCCTCAGTCTCCTTTGTGATCATCCAGATCACACTTTAATAGTGGGTGAACCCCAAGACTCTGTCCTCTGCCCCCTCATCAGCTCCCATGGATTCCACTATATTTAACTATGCAGATAATTCTCAGACTTGTTCATCTAGCCCTAACCTCTCTCCTGACCTCAAATCTCTCATCTCCCATTACCTACTGGACATCTCAAACTAGATGTCCTTAGGTTGTCCTAAACTCAAGGTGTCCAAAACAAAACTCATTAGCTACCTCGCTACCTTCTTCTAAATTTCCCTCTTGCCCCACTGAGAGCATAACTATCCTCTAAACCACCTAAGTTCATGAACTGGGTGCGATCCTCAACTCCTCACTTACAATCTCCCCATATATCCAGCCTGTTGCCAATTTGTCAATTTTAATTTAACAATGTCTTGTTTATGTCATTCTTGTGCCTGCACTATTGCAATAGCCTTCTGGTTGTTCTCCTTGTCTCAAAGGTCTCCCCACTCCAGTCTTCCCTCCGCTTAGCCGCCAAAGTGATCTTCCTAAAATGTAGGTCTGATCATGTCACTCCCCTCCTTACTCAGTAAACTCCACTGGCTCCCTATTTCCTCCAGAATAAAAAATTAGAATATTACATTTGGTTTTTAAACTTGTTTACCACTTGGGCCCTTCCTAATTTTTTAGCCTCCTTACACATGACCCTCATCTACCTATTCTGTGATCCAGGACACTGGCCTTCTTGTTCTTCAAACATGACATTTCATCTCTTGGCTATGGGCTTTTTATTGGTTATCTATATGACTGAAATGCTTCTTTTCTCTGTCTCTGCCTCCTAGTTCCCTTGGTTTCCTTCAAGACTCAGCTGTAACCTTACCTTCTACAAGAAGCCTTTCCTAGTCTGGGGCAAACCACTCCCCACTCCACCCTTTCCAAATCTTTTCTCTGAGATTACTTCCAATTTACCACAGATACATCTTATATGTACATAGTTGATGGTACATTTATCATTCATTAGAATGTGAGGATAGAAATTGTTTGTGCCTTTCTTTGTGTCCCCAGAACTTAGTACAATGTCTAGCTTATAGTAAATGCTTAATTGGTGCTTGCTGAGTTGACTTTTTGACTATATCAAACCCATAACCTATCTAAGATTCCAGATCAAATTGTTCTTAAGCTTATTTTCCAGAGAGGTATCACATACACTAGGCTTAATAGATTTTCCTCAATAAATACTTCTTGAAAATACTTGAACACCCCCTCATTTAGGATACTCTTTACTCTCTGAGTTTTCCTTACACTGCTCTTTCCTCATTTTTCTACTTGCCTGAACATCCTTCCTTGTCTCCTCAATAGATCATCATTTATTTCTTACCCACTGTGGCTTAATGTCGCCCAATATCTATCCTATTGTCCTTCTACACTCTGCATACTTTCAGTGATCTGATCGGCTCCTATGGGGTCTATTATGATTATCTCTATGCAGATGATTTTTAGATCTATATGTCTGTCTCTAGTGTCTCTCCTGAAGTTCAGTTCCACAATACAAATTACCTTTTAGCAAACAATTAAAAGTTTGCCTTTCAGAAAACACATTTATATAATGTCACAATGTGCTAAAATCTTTTTGGCATATTCCAATACAAGTGGATGGGTTCATGAAATGCCTTGCCTTGGGCAGTTATTACTAGCTTCATCATTTTAGTGATATAGATGAAACATTATGTTCATACAAAGGAAAAAAACACCCTGTGTTTAACGTGTTAACATGAAAATTTTCTGTTACATTTTGAAGGCTGATAAACAGAATGTGTACAACAAAACTACAAATCATTTAATGTTACATGTCCTAAGGTCTTGGGAGAGTTGCTAATATTTAGACAACATACCTGGATGCACTTAGCTGACCCATCATTTAAGAAACACCTTGCTGGGATCGACTCTTGACATAAATTTATTTATCGTATAATTACATAGTGCTGACTGGAGTTACACTGTCTTGACTCTTGGAAGCTTCTTTTTTTTTCTAAATTCCCTTCCATATCCAGACTCAGAAAGGATCTCTTGATGACATGAAACATACAAAGTTATTTAATATGTTGGAAATGTAATTTAATACTTTGGAAAACTATAGCACTAAGGTCTCATCTACTTTCTTTTAAATCTTCATTTGCTAGCAGCCTGTAGAAATTAGACAAAACAAAATGATAAACCTCTTAGATTGGCCAAAAATAACAATCGTTTCAATATAATATCACAATTTTGCAAAAACAAAGCAACAAACACCGCAAAACAACACCATAGCTGATCTTCCATACCTGTACTGTTAAGAGCAAATTGTTTGGGAGTCTAGGAAGTTAAAGACAGGTTAGAAAAACCAAAAATTTAATTGAATGATGAGAAATTAAGCTTTTTTCTGCTTCAGTGTACACTAAAACTACCTCCTTACATTCTTTTAACCTGTGTATAGAAAGTGGGAAGAATGTAGTACTGTATTTGGAGTCAGAAGACCTTTCATTTACTAGCTATGTGACCTTGCGGGATTCACTGAACCCCTGACCCCCAGGTCCCTCATCTGTAAAAAGAAGGGATTAGAACAGGTACTCTCCCAGGTCCCTTCCAACTCTAAATCCTCTGATCTAATAAGACAGGAATGGTTGAAAACAAAGTAAGTGGTGCGCATTTCAATGAATCTGTGACCTCACTGGTAAAGATTAAAACCCATTCTCATGCTTTCTTCTCCTGGAAGACTCTGCTTCCCAAGCCTGAGGGCAAATTTGAATTCTTCTTTGTTTCATGGGTTGCCCTGGCCAGATAATCTATCACCAGTGGCCAACCCAATGAACCTCTCCATACTTATCCAAGCCAATCTTAAAATAGCAAACAACCAACTGTTGCTGAGGGTCATATTAAATGCTTGGTAGAACCTGCAAGAGCTTGTGTCCCCACAAACCCAGCCTTACAGAATGTGGCAACAACATTTCTGTGCCATGATGAAACATAGGAGGACATTTGCCAGTAAATACTTGTTATATCAAACCAAAGTGAAGGAGATTTTAAGAAATGTGGACAGGTATTGAGAGAACTTTCAAGTCAACAGTGATATAGGTTAGACATGTAATTTCCTGATAAGAAGATATATCTCATAGTTTTGGTTTTGTCTATTGATAAAAACCTTAGACCATTTAATTTTTTCTGTCTTTTTCTCCATTTCCAATTCTGTATTTATCACACCCTAGGTTTGTCAAGAAGTGAGAACTTTTCCATAGTCTACAGCAGGGGTTCTGTACCTTTTTCGTTACCATCTAACTTATCAGTCCAGTGAAGCTTATGGACCCCTTCTCATATTAACATTTTTAAATATATAAAATAAAATATATACAATTACAAAGGAAATCAATTATATTAGTATATGTTATCAGAACTAAAACAAAAAACAAACAAAAACTGCATTCATGGGCCCTTGGTTAAGAAACAATCTAATTGATGCACTCTTGTTGAAACTATGAATTGATCTAGCCATTCTGGAAAGCAAATTGAAATTTTATGCCACAAATATTCATACCCTTACTAAACTGTATATATCTTGTGACCCAGTATTAACTCTCACTATTAGGCCTCTATTCCAAAGGGATAAAAGAAAGGGCCCATAGGTACAAAAATATTTATGGCAGGTTTTTTTGGTTGTTCTTATTGTTTGCAGTAGCGCAGAATTGGAAACTAACAGGGTTCCTACCAATTAGGTAATAGCTAAATAAGTTATTGTATATGAATGTGATATAATAAAATAAGAATAAGTAGAATAAAACCATGATATGAGAAAGATAAAGGGCATGGTTTCAGAGAAACCTGGGAAGATATATGAACTAATACAGAGTGAAGTGAGCAGAACCAGGGAAATATATTATATAATAACAATATGGTAAAAACCAAACAACATTGAAAGACATACAGGATGATGACCAACCACAATTCCAGAGGATTCATGATAGAATATGCTATTCATTTCCAGACGAGGAGGTGATAGAATGAGTGCAGACTGAAAAAATATATTTTTAAT
The DNA here is from genome assembly GCA_023548195.1 of Bettongia penicillata ogilbyi. NCBI lineage: Eukaryota > Metazoa > Chordata > Mammalia > Diprotodontia > Potoroidae > Bettongia > Bettongia penicillata. The sequence goes on from JAJHZJ010000468.1 coordinate 1,438,680, forward strand.
GAATATACTTTTTAATGAATGTTGAAAGTATTTTTACATGTAATTGGAAAAAATAAAATATTATTAAGTGCAAAAAATAAAATAAAATGGAATGAAGATATTTTTTTAAAAAAGGAAAAATGTATTTTATTAACATGGTCAATACAGGAATTTGCTTTACCTGATTATATATGTTTATAATAGGGTTTTTGTTTTTCTTTCTTTCTCAGTGGAGGGGCAGCAGAGGGAGAGAGCAGGAAGCAGATTTTCATTCATTGAAAAGTGAAAGTTTAATTAAAAATATAAAGCACATGATGACAAAAAATATATAGAATACCCGGTTTAGAGGTTTGTGCTAGGAAAAGTCAAGTCCTGTTTGCTATCTTTTTTTCTCCCTTCTCTTTACCTCTCTTTTTCCTAGGTAGATGACAGAGAGGGTAGAATCCTGCACTTACAGTCAGAAAGAACTGAACTTGAATGTTGCTTCAGTCAGTCAGCTAGGATTTATTGAACACCTACTATAGGCCCAACACTGTGCTAAGTCCTGGGGATATAAAGAAAGACAAAAGAAAATATAAAAAGAAATCAGTTCCTGTTCTTGAAAAGCTCAGTGTAATGGGATAGACAGCATGCAAACAGTTATGTACAAAAAAGTAGCATATACAGGATAAATTGGGGAGTAATCTCAGAGGGAAGGCACTAAGAGTAGGGACAACTGGAAGAAGATTTCTTGTATAACATGGGATACTTGCTAGCTCTGTGACCCTGGGCAAGTCACTTAACTTCTCTCAGCCTCTATAAAAGGAATCATCTTATAAAATGAAGATAAATAATAGCACTTACCTCCCAAGATTTTGAGGATCAGTTAGATGATCTATGTTAAGTGCTTTAGGATGGTAGTAGGAACTAGACTTATGATTTCACTGGTATAGAGAATTCCTAGGGGAGGAAATTCCCTCTACCAACACAGGCCAGCCCCTTCTCTGTCACTTATTTTCTCTGCCACTTATATTTCTCAAAATTGCTTAGAGTACTAAGAAGTTAAGTGACTGCCCAGGATCACACAGTCAGTGATCCTATCTGAAACTTGGGAGAGAAAAGAGAAAATGTTCTAAGTCTAGGGAGCATTATGCCTAATTGGGGAGTAGGGAAAGAGTAATGACCATGTTCCTAAAGCTTATGTTATTTATGTGTTTTTTACCTTTTTTAAGAAACCTAACAATTGAATAGGTGACTGAATTTTTAGCTTTTTAAAAAAAGTTTAACATGTGTTTCTAATCCCTCTCAGAAGTCTTGAGGAAATAGATTATGAAGGCACAAGGAAGGTGAGAAATTGTACGTGTAATCCTGCATTGATATTACCATGAAAGTGAGATGAGAGATGCATCTATAGAATCCACTAGCGCTCACATTATGGCACTGGAGGGTTTTGTCCCCACCCATATAATCATATATGTCCTGTGTCTAATTGTAATAAAAAGTAGCCCACCAAATCCTTGACTGTTGTATTTAATGATGGCAGCAGGTAGAGATTTGGGACATTTTCATCCCTAAAGAGAAATGAGAAACATATTCCTCTTTAACACAGCCTGAGGTCCATGGGAAGGAATGGATGCTAACCCCATATGTGAGAGCCTTTCAGAAGAGAGACATAATTTATACACTATGCCCGCTAGACCTAACTATTTAAGACAAACATGACAAACTAGAATTTGCCATTCTAGTACAAGCAATGTACCTCTCTATTCATTAAATGTAGGTGTGGAATTCTTTTTCATCAACACATCCTCCACTCCACAGGCACATTATCTATTCCAGGTACACATTGCTATATGAAGGAATCCCACTCCCCTCACACCATGCTTCTGAAGGCTGCACAGTTAGGAAATAGTCTTGGGGTTTTTTTTCCCTTTCCATTTCTAGAGGAGAAATGGAGCTTGTATGTGGACAGTAAGAATGGAAATAACAAGGTGTTTTCATGGCAGTTACTATGAGTATTATTATACATTTTACCCACTGCTCAGTGCTCACTATGTCGCTCTTCATTTTGAATTATTAACATGAGCCGAAATAGGGCTTTTGAAGAGTCAAAAAATTTTAAAACCTGAAACTTTCTTCTCTCTTAATGCATATTGCAAAGTAAAAACACTATGAGATTGGGGAAATGTACTACTGTTTCATTGTTACTTACACAGAATAATAAAAAAGCATGTCTGACTGCCAACTTAATGACAAAGCAATAACATTTTTCCCAGTCATATGCCTTCAGCACTTCTGTATTAAATCATCATGATGCTTTCAGTGTTTCCTCTATTTCCCAAAGGTAGCATCACTCAAAAAAATATGGCATAAGCCCAGTTCTCTATTAAACCCTGAAATCAAAAGAGAGAAAAGCTATCTCTTAACCTTTTCAAGCATTCTCTCCTAGAACCCAGAATAAGATCTAGGGGAAGAATCTCTTCCTTAAGAAATGGGCAAAAAAGTAAAAGTAAAAAAACTAATAAACTGCTGCTCTCTACATTTCGTGTGTGTGTGCATGCGTGCGTGTGTGTGTATGCTTAGAAAGCACAAGTCCAATGAGCTGGCCATATTGTTCCAAGGCTTGTATGCATACCAAAAAGATTACGTTATGGAGAAATCACATGGCACAGGCAATCGTATGGTGGGCAGAAGAAGTAATACAAGGACACTTTCAAGGTCTCTCTCAGGAACTTTGGATGTGATTGTGCGACATGGGAGACACTGGCACAGGACTGCTCAGCATGGCACAGCCTCATCAGAAAGGGTATTGTGCTCTATGAGCAAAGTAGAATTGAAACAGCACAGAGGAAAATGTAGGATGCACAGATTTGGAGTATCCACCCCAAATATTCACACAGACTATCTGTGCCCAATCTGTGGTAGAGCATTCTGAGCTGGTATTGCTCTGATCAGCCACAGTTGACACACTGAAACTTGTCTTTATCATGGTGATGTCATTTCCATCCTCTTTGAGAATGGACAACAACCAACCAACCATATATACATACGTGCATACATACATATACACACATATATATTCCTCTTCTGCTCTCATGTGGACTTCTCTGTCACATCCTGATGCAGGTTACCTTCTGTTCCTCCTTCCTTGCACCCTGCCAGCTTTAAATTGTAAACTCCTAGAGAGTAGAGACTGTCTCTTATGTGTATCCTCAGTGCTTAGTGTGGTACCCAGCATAGTGGTTTGTATATAATGGTAGCCATCTCTACAGGGGAGGAGAGGTGGAGAGAGAAAAAAGGAAAGAAGAAAAAGAAAAAACAAGATACCTTTATTGTATATTTAAAAGGAATATCAAGTTGTACATAATAGATTTGCAGTTTCATGTGCTATCATTTTTTAAAAATTATATTATTATGGAAATGCTTTTTATTCAATAAAATAAATTAAAAGGTAATAATAAGAATGTTTATGGATTCATTGCTCTTCTCACCTTCTCCCTCACCACCACCATCCTTATTTAGTTCCTTTTTCTTCCCAAGGAAAGTGCCAAAAAAAAGGTAGGTATGTAATATTCTGACAAAGGTCTTCTCCCCTCCTGTCTCCCTCCAACCCTTAGGAGACCAATAAAACTTCAGAAATAAGGAGCCCTAGTATTCCTTGGACTCTGACTCTTTAATCAAAGAGTTAGAAAGTTGGGCAGATTATATATATAGAATATTTTTTATCCCTGTTAACCCTTCCTTTCAAAACCTCAGTCTGATATGCTGTGAATAAAGTGAATTTATTTTCTTTCATCAATCCCCATGGTAAGCTTGGAACTTTGGTGATCCAGTGGGCCATGGAGAGGATGTGTAACTCTTCATCCCAATCTACTTTAGTCTCATTGCCCAAAGGAAAATGAATTAGACCCCAAACAACAACTAGGTCATAGAGGTCTACCTAGATGGAGGGTCTACATGCATGAAGTCATAGATCCACCAAGGTACCAATTTATTATATATGTTTATAACATAAATAAACGACATAATGCTATTGTGAACATGGTTTATTACTGGACTCGGATTTATGATGATATATAATTATTTCTAAAACCAAAATATGCATAATGAACTCTTTAGTCATGATATAGTTATTACCTTAGCTTATTTCTATAATCAGTGAACTCTTCTTTAGGCAACAATAACTCTGCCTAGCTTTGGCTCTCTATCACTATTGAGTCAACTAAAATTTCACTTAGGCAGTAACTAACGTTACATTTGTAGTTATATGCTTAGAGACTCTGGCATATAGTAGGCATTTAATAATATATGCTTACGATTGACTACTTTTTAGTGTTGCTACCACTTGCATCACTGTAGTAAATGCATATATTGTTCCTTTGTTTCTGTTTCTGAACCTTGCATCTCTTTAAAAAAAAAAGACAGGGCAGCTAGGTAATGCAGTGGGTAGGAGACAGGAAGACCTGCATTCAAATGTGGCCTCAGACACTTGGTAGCTGTATGACCCTGAGCAAGTCAACTTCTGTTTGCACTGGTTACCTCATTTGTAAAAGGGGGATAATTAGAGCACCTCCCTTGCAGGGTTGTTTTGAGGTTCAGATGAGATATTAGCTTTAAAGCAGTTAGCATAGTGCACAGGATTTATGGGAGGAGAAGGAAATTGGAAGGATATTTATTGCTTCAAAATGAAACAACATTAAATTGCACTAACCTGCTGTTGATGGAGCTGTTAATTGGTTCAGTGATACAAAATACAATATGAAATTATGCAGTAGAAATCATTAAACTGTTCATACTTTTAACTATGTCATCTCACTACTAGGTATACATGGTCCAAGGACTTCATGAAATGATGAAATAAATAATATAATAATAAAATATTCATAGAAGTATTTTTCAGATTTAAAAAAACCATAAACAAAGCTGCTGTCCATTAGTCGGGAAAGTACTAGGTAAAATATAGCATATGAATGTAAAAGAATATTATTATACTGTTAGAAATAGCAAATATTAGGAATTCAGAGAAATATGGGAAATCATAACAATAATAGTAGTAGCTAACATTTACATAGCAACATATGTCAGGCACTGCTAACTGCTTTAAAGTTAACATCTCATCTGAACCTCACAACAACCCTGCAAGGGGTAGGTGATCTTACTATCCCCCTTTTACAAATGAGGTAACCAATGCAAACAGAGGTTAAGTGACTTGCTCAGGGTCACACAGCTACCAAGTGTCTGAGGCCACATTTGAATGCAGGTCTTCCTGTCTCCTACCCACTGCATTACCTAGCTGCCCTGTCTTTTTTTTAAAGAGATGCAAGGTTCAGAAACAGAAACAAAGGAACAATATATGCATTTAGTACAGTGATGCAAATGATAGCAACACTAGAAAGTAATCAATCATAAGCATATATTATTAAATGCCTACTATATGCCAGAGTCTCTAAGCATACAACTATAAATGTCATACAGCTCCTGCCCTCAGGATATTTTTATCCTGCTACAATTCAACCAATAATAAACAATCTCCAGAGATTGGGTGGGGGGTGGAGGGAATATAACTGTGGGATGTATTTTCATAAGGTCTCTCAACTGATTGGTTTTGCTTAAAAAAAATTCTTTTTAAGCAAGGAAGTAAGAAGGTAAGAAGTTTAGGGGAAATAAACCATGAATCTGCAGCAGTCAAAGAAGAGGCTGTTCCCTTGGGACTCTTTCCTTGGACTCCTCTCTTTTGGACTCAGGCCTCACAAAGGAGCGATAGAGCACCTCCTTCCCCTTATTCAGTCACTATGGCCCACCAGTAACATTCTAGGATGTGACTATGGATTTCACCTTGGAGGAGTAGTGGCAGCTGCTGCTGTACCAGGAATTAATGGTCGAGTACTCCAGGAACCTTGTTTTCCTAGGGCTTATAGTTTCCAGACAGATCAAGGAGCTGGAGGGAGGGGGAGCTCTCTAGATGCCAGGGGGAGACCTCCCAACACACTCTTATGTGAGCTACCCACCTGACCCATCTCCACAAGACTTTCTCTATTATGCCAAAGAAACTTCTTCACTTCGTAGGACTGAGAAACGGCCATTGGAGTTGGCAATTAGATTACTGGTCACTTTAGAGAACAATTTTGGTGAAATGTGAAGTCAGAAGCAAGATTATAGGGGGTTAAGAAGACAGAAGAGAAGCAGAGACACCTATTATAAAACAGCTCACTTAAGGAGTTTTGCCACAAAGTGCTGGTGAGATTTAGGGTTAGCGTTAGAATAGTTAGAGGAGACAGAAAGCTCAGACAATGTTCTTGAGGATGAGGGAGACATGGACACATGTGTAGGCAATGGGGAAGTAGCCAGCAGACAGGGAGAGATTGAAGATATGACAGAGGGGGCAATCTGTTGGAGGAGATGGGGTGGGATTGCTTAACAGGGTAGAGGGGTTTGCCTTGGAAAAAAGTAGGGCTTTCTCTTGGTGTGACACAGGGACAGAGGAGATAGCGGCAGAAGGCAGTTTTTGAATCTGTGTGTTCACACAGGACACTCTCATATCTGAAATGAACTTCATCTCACTGTGTTGAAATTATCTCCCTTCAAGGTTCAACTCAGTTCCAAGAAGCCCTCCTTGATCAACTCAGATGAAAAGGTTTTTCCCTCCCTCCTAGTGTACTTTGTCTCATTTGCCTCTAAAACACACTCCTTTTTCTTTTTGTTCATGCTATTCATACAACATATATAACCATAAGGAAAAAGATTGTGGCATTTTTCATCCTTGTGCCCTTACTCTAGCTTGGTGCCTTGCACAAGGTAGCCGCATAAAACTGTTACTTGCATTGAGCTGATTTATTAGAGTTCTAGAAAATACTAAAACAGTAAAAAAAAAAAAAAAGGATCTGGTGATTATTTTTTGTGAAATTCTGACATTCTTCGGAAAGGAAGAATGAACAAGAAAAGAGAAACTGAAAACTCATATCAGCTGATCACATCCAACTAAAAAACTGCAGTGACAAAGGAGAAAGAAAGATGTCACATCCAAAAATCTCAATGTGGGGTCACATGATTTTCTAAAAATCCATAAGAGGCCAGAGAATGTGGAACATGACATGTTTACAATTTTAAAACAGGAACCTTGATTTAATGACTAGAGTGCTAGAGCTACAGCCAGGAAGATCTGCTTTCAGCATTTACTTTCTGAGTGACCTAACCTTTCTGAGACTCAGTTTCCCCTTTCAACTCTCACTCCTAACTAGGTTAGCTAGGGTGAGTAAATTCTTTTTACTTTCTGACATACCATACACAGCCAGAACCTTGGTTATCCAAATGGTCTTGGGCCTTTAATAAGTATCAAGGAGGGATTTAGCTACATTGAATTGGGAGGGTACAGAGTTAACAATCTGCCTTGAATCCCTATGGCTATGTCAAAGATCCCTGTCCTCAAATTTTTCTCCTACAGCAATTTGAAAACTCTGCAAATCACACTGAGTGAATAGGTAGGATTTTTAAGTATACATCAGACATCAATTCAAGTATTGGAAGGTTACATGGAAATCATGCCAGACACTAGTGGCAGATGAAGGTATGACCAAAGTTTGAATACCTCAGATACTTACTTGATGTGCTACCCTAAGCAAGTCACTTCACTTCTCTGACTCAGTTTCTTCATCTGTAAAATGGGAATAATGATGGCATCTACCTCATAGAGTTGTTGTGGAGATCAAATGAGATGACATGCAAAATACTTTACAAATATCAAAGCATTATATAAATGTTTTATTGTATTATGTTTCTTTACCATTGTTCAGTCATTTCTCTATCCTTGTGCATATATTTTTACATCATAAATAATGCTGCTATTAATAGATGGGTCCTTTCTTCCTCTCAATAACATCCTTACAATACAGGTCTTGTAGTTCAATCTCTACATCATGGGTGTAATCATCTTAGCAATTTTTCTTGCAGTATTCAAAAATATTTTTTTCTAAAATGGTTGAATCAAATCACAGCCATACCAACAGTAGAATTAATTTGCCTCTGCACTCCCTCCAGACTCTCCAATGGAGAATTTTCCATCTCTTAGCATCTTTTCTAGTTTAATGAGAAATAGATGACACCCTATAAATTGTTTTAAGTTTCATTTCTCTTGACTATTCATAATTTGTATTTCTTCTTTTCAAAAGCATTGTTCATATCCTTTGACTACTTTTTTTTTACCAGAGAATGGTTCCTCATGCCATTTGCATTTGTGTCATTTCCTGAAAGAGAATAGATATCACATTTTTCTCAGATTATTTAATATAAACATGTCCACTTTCTCCAATTTTTCTAATTCTAGCTGCATTGATTTTATTAGTGCAAAAGCTTTTACAACTTATATAATCAAGACTATTTTGTATTTCATGATCTATTCTGTCTCTTGTTTTGTTATGAATTCTTTCCCTATCCATAATTATGAAGTCTATAATCTTCCATTTTCTTCTCACTTTCTTTAATGGTGCAACTTTTTATTTTTACATAAGAAGATGTAGCAAAGTATAGTGAAAAGAGAACTGTCTGCTATGAATTTTGATTCTCACACTGAGTCACCAAGGACAAATCACCTAATGCTGTCTGAGCATGATTTTCTTCATATTTAAAATGACAGTCCCTTTCTTACATGTGTAAAATAACAGCCTCTACTGCAAAGTTACAAGGAAGATCAAATGAGACGTTTGTAAAGTATGTTACTTTACAAAATGCCATACAAATGCTAGCTATTATTATTATATTTAGATAATTTATGCATTTGGGATTTGTTTAAAAATAGTGTAAAATTCTGATCTCAATTCATTTTCCATCAAATTGCTTTCTAGCTTTCCCAGCAGTTCTTGTGGAATAAAGAGCTCTTTCCCAAGTAAATTGTGTCCTTCAGTTTATTGAGCCTGAGATTTCTGAATGCATTTGTTTCTAGTTCTTGCTCATTTAATTTATTCCACTGATCTACTTTTATGGTTTTTGTTCAGCACCAGATAATGACTGCTTTGTAGTAGAGGGTGAGATCTAGTAGCACTAAACTCCCCTCTTCCCTATTTTGCTGTTGTCATATCCTTTGACATTCTTGACTTTTTATTCTTCCAAATGAATTGTATTATTATTTTCTCCAAGTCTAGAAATTTTTCCCTTTGGTATAGCATTAAATCTGTAAACTTGGGTAGTATCATTTTAACTGACATTTGTAAATAAATCAGCAAGTGTTTATTAAGCATCTATTACATGCCCAGGTACTGTGCTAGCACCAGCTAGTGTACCAGGTAGGAAGAAGAGTAAGAAATTCATGAATTAGTATCCTATTTTATAAATTTGGTTTGAAGGATGTGGTGACTTAGTCATAGATAGTGTCTTGATCATTTGTTAGTCAGGTGAAAATTTTAGCTTAATTTGACTTCCTGTTTCCTAACGCTTAGAAAATTTTAAATGTACTTACGGATATTCAAATACATTGCCTGATCCTGGTGAAATAATATACATCAAGTCAAATCAAGTATCTGCTGTCAGATGCCTTTGATGTGTTCGTTGGTTTTGACTAACTGTATTTTTTTTCTTTTTTAACTTTTGTTATAAGGAAAAGGGACCAGGGGAAAGATATTTTTGGAACTGAGTAGGATTTGAAAACAAAAGACACCAATATAAAATGTTAAAAACAATTTTTAAATGCTACCTGTCATTTAAAGCTCAACTAAAAATGCTACCTCCTGATAAATCCTTCTATATACTTCCCAATCAATAATGACCATTTCTCCCTTGTGCTTCTTAAAGTATTTTTTTTCCAGCATGTTTCTGAAGCAATTTTCATTCAATTAAATTAAATTCAAAAAGAATTAAATAGGTGCCAGTTTTGTGCTGGAACTGTGCTAGGGAAAGCAAGACAAAAATGGAACTGGTTTTGTCCCCAAGAAAATTAGATTCTACTGAAGGTTTCAGCATGCACCCTGTTCTCCACCTACAAAGAGCTTTTATGTTGAAGGCATCATTTAGCATTTGTGGGTACAAGTTGGCATTACCATGATATGCTTCCTTTTTATGCCTCATAAACAAAGTTATCTCTGTTGTTACATCTTTCGGGAAATCTTGCATAATTTTGACAAATGCATAGGAAAAAGGGCATTGTTTGAGGAGGGCACTTAAGTTATTTGCATTTTGCTCTACTGAATCAAATACTTTTTGTTTTTACAGCTGACAAACAAGCGCAATAGAATCTTCGTGTGTGTGTGTGTGTGTGTGTGTGTGTGTGTGTACATGCATGCTCTTCAGTTAATTGTATGACTGTCAAGATGTGGTACGCTATTGAATATTATTTGCAGTCTCACTTTTTCCCTTATTAATCTGTCATCAAGTACGCCCTGAATGTGTGGATGTTGTCTTACTCCAGGTGTTTTGTTTTCTTCAGTAACATTTTCACTTCCTCTTAATAGTACATTCAAGACTGTAATGTTCAAGTCCAAACATGGTGGCTCCAGTCTTAGTGATCTTGAAAACAATTTGTTATGAAAAGCTTTACAAATGTTTAGTATTTATTATGTGTTTGTGGCCCCCTTTCCAATTTCATCCCGAAGTGCCCTTTGGCTAAATTCTATGTAGTTGGTTCTCTCTAAGCTTTCCTTTAACTTTTTTTCCCTTCCATTGCTTCTAGCTATTTTATGGCCTTCTGTAAGATTTTACAAGTCAGTTAAGTCAGGTCAAGCATTTCTTAGCTTCTTTTACGTGCCAGGTACTGTACCTAGTGCTAATAACAAGTTTATAGTCCAAACTGATATTACTGTTGCTTGCTTTACAATATACAGGCCCTGATTAAGCATTTATATGCAAGTCTCTCCACTAAATGCTAAGGATACAGAAAAAAATGAAAAGTCCTTGCCCTCAGAGGTAACACAATAATAATGATATAGCAACGACAACGTGTTTATATAGTATTTTATGACTTACAAAGCAATTAACACATGCTACTGGGATTTGGCTCATGCCTACACCAGTACCATAGTAGAACCCATGTGGAAGACATTGGTGGCCCTGCTTTCAGGAGACTAGAGAACCAGCACTTGCATCGCCCTTCTGTGTTGGCTTATCTCATGGATGGGAGCGATCCTTCTTCCATCGGTCACATAGCCAGGTTTTCCCAATAATGAGCTACCTGGGGCATGATAGAGAATTCAGAAAAGTCTCAGAGCAGTAAAGCCACATGAGAAATGAACTCAGAGTTTAATAACAGGTCGTGGGTTACAATAAGGAAACAGTTAAACAGAAACAAGTAAAATAAAACATTTTCAGGTAATAATAATAAATAGCAAACATTTATATAGCACTTACACTGTGCTAAGCATTTTGCAATTATTATCTCATTATTAAGCAATTATTATCTCATTTGATTCCCACAAAAGCCCTCCAAGGGAGGTGCTATTCTTATCCTTATTTTATAGATGAGGAAACTGAGGCAAGTGAAAGTTAAGTGATTTGCCCAGGGAGATATAATTGTTAGTGTCTGAGGATGGATCTGAACTTAGGGTTTCCTGAATATAGGTGAGGCATTTTATTCATTGTGCCACTGAGCTACCCCTTTATTACCTTTTATTACCCTATCCTTCTTATGCCTAGGGAAAGGGAGCCAAAGAGTATAACTTTCCAGAATGGTCAGGATTGGAATGAGGATTATATGCTGCAGGCATTCTTAAATTAACTTCTCCACCTTCCCATTAGACCCTCCATGGTGAGCAGCTGGCATGGTAGTTGGAAGCAATGCAACCCCACACAATAAAAGTAGAATGGGTCAGTTTTGCTTTGATTGAGGGTTAACCAAGCTACTACTCATTCCTTTTAACTTGCTGGTATGCAAGTCAGCTGACTGCATATTGAAAGGTTTTTATTGTTCTCCCCCCCAACCCTTTGTTTAAGCAGATAACAAAGATGTTTCTGATGTACTTTTCCATTATCTATGCCTGGAGACATAAAAATCTATGAAAAATTTCTCTCTCCTTTTCATCCCCTCCAAAAACTTCAAGCCTTAAGGCCTTTGACATTAAATCAATATTAAATTCATAGGCTTTGGCAAACAAACAAAAAACAGCTTAATGGACGGAAGCACTAACACACAGATATCTCTTCAGAAAAACCTGCTTATTTTTTTTCTTGTAGAAGTAAAAACAGCACATGACAGCCTTTGAACAGAGTTGCCATTTCTTTGCTTGTTAACTAGATAAATACCTCAACAGCATTCCCCTTCCTACATTATTTCTATCTGGTTCTGTGCTCATGGAGATGGGAAAGGTTACACTTTGAAATTATTCCATAGCAATCAGCCCTGAAGAGGAAGGTGGATGAATGAACAATTTTTGCATGACCTATTTTCTTCCTCTGAGGAAATACAACACATTCTAAGGAGTACCTTTGAGGTAACACAGACTGTCTTGTACCCTGACCCTGTTAAGTCAGGGCAGGGGAGACCATGATATGCCAAGTTTGCAGGGATGGGGAGCCTGCTGCCTCAAGGTTACATGTGGGCCTCGGGGTCCTCAAGTGTGGCCTCATAGCAGCAAGCACCCTGACACATCCAGGATGGCCTGCTAGTGCAAGTTCTTAGGTCCGCTTTTCTAAACGTAAAGCAACTTCTGAAGGGTCAACAATCTTGTTTAATTACATTTACCAAGAAAGAAAATACAAGCAAAGAAATAAAGACCAACAGACAGTGCTTCTAATTGTCTGACCATAAACAATGCAAACATCACAGATCAATAGACAGATCCATGTCTGGACCATTATATAGTTACCAGAGAGAAAAGCACCAACATCTGGGTTTTCAAAGCTGGGAGGTGGTGGGGTTTCCTTAAGTGGCCACCAGAGTCTCATCTGACACATGAACCTTCTTCCAAAGAGTAGACCCCCCCCCAGAGCAAAACCTCATCTCAGAGCATATATGCACTTTTCAGAGTCAGAGGGCATCATGACTTATGTGACCCAGTGCTTCATTAACAATTAACCAAAGATATGGGCCTTCCTACAAAACAAGTCTCCCCTATTCAAGCTTCCCTTAATGGGCTACAGGAGAGGCCCTTAATGGGGAGGGGAAGATCTTTAACTCTCATTACAGGCCCTTTGACTGAATCCAAACATCATAGAACAAGTCCCATTAATAAAAGGATTTGTTTTGTAAAACTTGGACACAACCAAATGGCTGCACCCCAGGACCTAGAAGGCCACATGTGGCCTCAAGGCTGCAGGTTTCTCACCTCTGGTACTTTAAAGGATGATTAATAAGAGTGAAAATGTCTTAAAGGAGCTTTCATAAAGGAGCAAGATCCAACTACTAAGCTCCATTCCAGGAAACAAATGAGCAAGCAGGAAACCAGTACAAAAGTCAAAGGCAGAAATTAGTGCAGTGCAGTAACTAATCCAGAAAAGGAAAATGTGCTCTAAATTTTGGAGTTCAAAAGCCAAGGGGAATCTGCTTTGAGCAGAGTCAAGAGAAGAGTCCAGAAGTAGCCTTCCACCAGGGATGCTTTAACACAAAATATCAGACCAAAGAGGTCAGAGGTGGGTTTACCATATTTCGGTAAAGTGAGAAAACACAGTTATGGGCCTGGACACATCTCTCAAAGTGCATTGCAGCATTGAGTAAGCATGCACGAGGGATGAAACCATTTAATAGATTTTGCAGGTTGTTCAGAGCTGCCTCTCCTTTTTTTTCCTAAGCTTCCTGAAAGTTTACAGGGTTTGGGTATACATAAGCATTTGCACTAGGAGGTTGGATCCCCAATAAATAGCTAATGACTCCTCCCTTCCTTATGATGAGGTAGAAGACTAGCTTTTGAAAGCCAGTTATCTTACAATATTTTACACCATTAACCAAGATAAGATCAAAATGGATACATGATCTAGATATAAAGAGAAATTGTAAGAAAACTGAAGAACATGGGATATATCACCTATCAGATTTATGGATAGGTGAATAATTTATGAATAATCAAGAGAGAGAGAGAGAGAGAGAGAGAGAGAGAGCAGTGTGAGGTTTAAAATGGATAATTTCAATTACATTAAATTAAAATTTAAAAGAGTTTATAAAAATAAAAGAAGATCAGAAGGAAAGCGGATAATTGGGGGAAATGTTTATAAACAAATTCTCAGATAAAGGTTTCATATCTCAAATATGTAAAGAACTTTGTCAGATCCATAAAAATACGAGTCATTCCCCAACTGATAAATGGTCAAAGAATATGAACAGGCAGAAATCAAAACAATTTATAGTCATACGAAAAAATGCTCTAAATCATTATTGATTAGAGAAAAGCAAACTAAAACAACATTGAAATATCATTTTACATCTACCAGATTGGCTAAAATGATTGAAGAGGAAAGTGATAAATGTTGGAAGAGATGTGGAAAAATTGGGACACATTTACTGTTGGTAGAACTGTGAATTGATCCAAACATTTTGGAGGAAAATCTAGAATTATGCCCAAAGAGTTATTAAATTGCCTATACATTTTGACCCAGCAATACCACTACTAGGTCTATTTCCCAAAATGATTAGGGAAAAAGGAAAAGAGCTATATGTTCTAAAAATATTTATAGCAGCTCTCTTTGTGGTGGAAAACAACTGGAAATTGTGGGGATGCCTGTAAACTAGGGAATGGTTGAACAAGTTTTGGTATATGATTATGATGGAATACTATTGTGCTATAAGAAACAAGGAGCTCAATAGTCTTAGAAGAACATGGATAGAGTTGAATGAAATAATGAGGAAAACCAAGAGAACATTGTATGCAGTAACAACAATATTATTTTAAGAACAACTTTGATTAAGTCATATTGATTATTAATGAATACCAAATTAACTGCAAAGGACATATGAAGAAAGACTATCTGTATCCTTAGAAGGAAATCGTGAATAGCAGGATGTAGAAAATGATTTTACATATAAATATGCATATTTGTATCTAATGGGAGCCATCTCTAGGGTGGGGGGAAGGAAAAAAGAAGAAAGTTACATGGTAATTTTATTAAATACTTAAAAGGAAGAGCAAGTTGCCCATAATAGATTTACAGTTTCATGTACAATCATTTTTTTTTCTATTCTATATTATAGGAGTGTTTGTTTTATTTCTTAAACCCAGAATAAAATAAATAATTTTTAATTAAAAAACAAAAGGCCAGTCACCAGATTCCTCTGTATGAACATCTTTCTTGCATTTATTTCTTTTTAAATTTTTTTGTTTTGAAATTAAACACCAAGAAAGGAGCATTTTTGTATTACACAGAAAGAAGACTACATATGAAACTATAGATCTCCATTTCAGTCAATCAATTAGCATTTATTAAGCACCTATTAGGTTCCAGGAATTGTGCTAAGCACTGAGGACACAAATATAAAAAAGAAAGGCAGCCCCTGTCCTCGAGGAGCTTACAATTTCTTTCATATGACTTGGTTTGTTTGGTTTTTTTTAAGTATATGATAAGATAAATTCCACACAAGTTTGCTTTTAAAACTGTTGTCTTTGTCTGAACTTTCTTCTATTCTCTTCTAGGTAATCTTTTTATGATTCAATTTTTTTCTATTCCAAACATGACACCAAAAAAACAGTATTTCCGTATGCAGAAAGGCTTCTCTGAAATTTTGAATCTTCATCTAATTCTATTTATTTTCTAAGTATGTAATAAATTCTATACATCACATTCAAAACTATTTTGCATGTCTGTACTTCTGAATTTCTTTCTGCTCTCTTCTATGTATATTATAAAATGTTTTCATGGTCCTCCTTTCATTGTCATCAATATTGTTAACCGCATACTCCATCCCTTCCAAACTCACCTCCATTCTAAAGAAACTAAGAGAGAAGAAAAAACTCGTTTTTATAATAAATAAACAGCGCCAAGCCCATGTTTGTTGTTGTTCCGTCATTTTCAGTTGTCTGACTCTTCATGACTCTCTTTGGGGGTTTTCTTAGCAGAGATACTGGAGTGGTTCTTCATTTCCTTATTCGGTTTATTTACAGAGGTAAACTGAGGCAAACAGGGTTAAGTGACTTGCTCAGTATCACACAGCGAGTAAGTGTCTAAGGCCAGATTTAAACTCAGGTCTTCCTGACTCCAGGCCCAGACCTCTATTCTCTGTGCCACCTAGCTGTCCAGCCAAACCCACTTATCCACTCCCAAATCCACACAGTGGCCATGTGTATAAATGTATGTCTTTTTCTGTAACTTGAGTCCATTACCTTTTTGTCAGGAGCATAAGTAATTTGTTTTGTCACATATTACTGGAGACATGGTTAGTCACTGCATTTATCAGGGTTCTTAGGTCTTTCAAAATTGTTTTTCTTTACAATGTTGCTGTCCCTGTATAAACTGCCCTCTTGATTTTCTTCTCTTCATACTCCCTGGAATTCTTTGAAACAGTGTCTTTAAGTCATTGCCTATGGCACAATAATATTTCATTACATTCATATGACACAAGTTATAGTCTTATGTTATATAATGTGTTTTATATATATTATATATAAAATACAATTCTATATATAGAATTCTACGTAACACGTTCTCTTAGATTCTAACTCTGTTGTTTTTCCTTTTCTATCTCCACCTTTGGGATCAAAAATTTTGTTTTGCTCATGAATATTCCATATTATCCTCCCTCTTAGCCCTTCAACCCCATACCCTCCAGTTTCCCTATTGAGTCTGATATATTTCTATACCAAATTGTATGTGTGTGTGTGTGTGTGTGTGTGTGTGTGTGTGTGTGTGTGAGTTTTATTTTCAACCCTGCTTTGTTTATTTCAGGTAAGTGATGCTAATCCCCTACCCCTTCTTCTTTACCTTTATACTCCACATACTCCAATATACAAGTTCCACTCCTTTCTTCTACCTTTCTACATTAGTATATTATATTTGTTTTCCCTTTTCTTTCCTCTCTTACCACATTTAGAAGGGGCAGCTAGGTGGTGCAGTGGATAGAGCACCAGTGCAGGAGTCAGGAGGACCTGAGTTCAAATCTCACCTCAGACACTTGACACTCACTACCTGTGTGATCCTGGGCAAGTCACTTAACCCCAATTGCCTCATCCTGGGTCATCTCCAGTCATCCTGATGGAAATCTGGTCACTGAATTCAGAAGGTACTGGAGGAGAAGTGAGGTTGATAAGCTCCACAGCCCTCACTCAAAACAAAGTCAAGTGCAAGTCATGTCATTATTTCTCTGATGGCATGGTCTTTGGCAAGGAAGGATAAACACACATACCACCTTCAGAACAGAACCAGTCCAGGTCCTCTATTTTTCCTACTTAGCTCCCTCAATTCTCTTTTGGGACTTTTGTTTTTTGTCCCCCCCCCCCCCCATTAGAATGTTAGCATTATTTCATCATACAGTCCCCTTCCAATAGCTCAATGTTGCTTACCTTGTTAGGTTTCTCTTGACAAAGTTCCTACTCTCCTCTGGTCTTTTCATCAGGAATGCTTGAGAATCCTCTATTCCATTAAAATTTGATTGTTTTTAACCTAGTAGGACCATATTCAACTTTGCAAACTTGTTCTATGAAGTCTAGATTCAGTCAAGGGGCCACACTTGAGGACGTTGAGGGCCACATGTAGCCTCAAGGCCTCAGGTTTCCTACCCCTGAGCTAAGCAAACTGCCAGTAGCCTAAGTACAATACCTTAGTTCATTCAGACCTTGTGATTTGAATTCATTAAAGGCAATTTAGTTCTTTCTTACCACTCCCTTGCTTTTCTGGGGTTTGAATTACCTGGAACAGTTTTTGTTCTGTCCTTCCCAGATTCAAGATAATTTTCTTTGGTAGAGAAAATGTAAGCAAACAGAATCAAATAGTTCTGGCTTGTCTTTCTCATCTGTTATTATCTTTCTATGTACTACATTAAAGCAGAGATCCAATTCCTTATCTATTTTTCTTTTTGTCCCCCACATAAATTTTTTAAAGCTCTTCTCATACTTTTTAGCATTAATCACAAGCTTCTGATTATTTTGCGTTTTAACATTCCCGACAATCTTCTCACAGGTGTCTGCCACTCTTTGGTGCTCCTCCCAAGGATGTGCTGGAGTTACCTTGAACTGGATCCAGAGAACTAATTATAAAACTTTGCATATTCATGATTGTCTTCTTGTTTCATCCTTAACTCTTCTGAAACTCCTTGCGTTGGTATTAACACCTTGGGATTTCTTTGCATGGTTTCACGGTGTGAAGGAAGGGGTTAGTCTTATATTTGAGAGTGAGACCAGGGAGGGATCTATTTCTCTCTATTCTCTGAGGCTAGCTGCTGGCCTGGTTTTCTTAGGTCACAAGGTAAAGATGCATTTTGGTCTTGAGTTCTGCTAAAATGTGAGTATTGAAATAAGACATTATGAGGGTCTTCCTTTGTAGAAGTATTAAAATAACAAAAACCAACCCCCCCCCCCAAAAAAAATCTTGTCTTTTTTGCTTTGGCTGATTTTTGTCTCACCTCTCTTGAAGTATGCTGTCTTTATCTAAGCCTACCACCTCTTATTAGCTCATTCTGGAAATTTCCATGCTAGAAATTTCAGCACTACATGCTTGGACAGCCAGGTACTCCCAACCTCCATTCCCAGCACCTTCCTGCAATATAAAGAATGGAAACTGGTCAGAATTGCTCCCCTATTAAAACCATAGCCCTTGCCTGTTTCAGAGGGTGCCCTAGAAACAGGCCAGTTTTCCTAATGTTGAGGAGATGTTATTTGCTTCCCTGCTTCTATCCCCCACTTGTTCTCCAGCATATCCCTAAACAAGAATTTTATTTTCCAACCTCAATTGGACAAGGTTCTTGGAAAGACATAATAGCTAAAATTAGTGGATATTTTCTTATACAACTCTCATTTAAACACACTACTTATTTTAATAAATGAAAACAAAGTTCAAATCAAAGTTGACAAGAGAAACTGACATAGTGAAATATATTCTATTTGACAGTGAATGTACTATAGTAATTATTTAAAATGGCATGTGCAAAGGAAGTCAAATTGGAGTTGGTATAAGATGGATCTGGAAAAAGGCCTAACTTTCCACTGATACAGTCACTTAGCATTGACAGGTTGACAGTAACAAGTTGCTCACTTACACTACTTGCTGTAATTGATGGTAAAGCATCTAAATTCAAATTTAAAAAATTTTCAGGGTAGAAATTATAAGTGCTATGACATGTACCCAATTTCTTGGAATCATTCATTTGGTAAGCATAATATATTAAGCTGGTTCCTTCCATCCCTGAAAAATTGCAACTTTGAAAAAATGTTGAATTTAGTTAAATTTTCAGTAATTGAATGTAAATTGTCTAAAATGTATTATCTTGAATTTCTAAAAAGCTATTTAACTTCCTTCCCTTCATGACAAATATAATAGTTTGAGTGGAAAATCCACAGAAGTAGCTAAAAGTAGGAGCAGAAAAGCAACAGAAATATCTGACTAGTAGAAAAATAAAGACAAAACAAAAAGTCCAAATCCAGAAAAGAAATCAGCCATTATATTTTTCATTGGTATTCACAAATACTGTTAGTGATGGAGAAGAAAGAGTACTGTGCTCGCTTTACATTTATGCTTTAGCTGCAAATAGCATGAAATCTAATAAACTGAAATGACATCTTGAAAGTGCATATGTAGAATGCATTGGCAAGACAAAAGAATCCAGAGAAAATTAGATACTTTAATAAAAAAACAAACATTAAAAAGTTTTATGTATGTATCGTGTTTTCCATTACAACCATTTATAGATTACTCCCACTTCCTGATTTCTTATAATAAAGTGAAACAGTAAAGTAAAACTAACAGTACAGCTACCTCCCCTGAAAGTACACACATTTCACATCTGTGGCACCTACCCTCCCACCTATTTTAAAAAATTAACAGAAATCTATTTTTCTCCCTCCTACTCCATTAAAAAAAAAGAAAAGAAAAACAAATTTCTTGTAACAAATATGCATAATGAAGCAAAACAAACTCTCTCAACAGTTGTATCCAAAAATATGTATGTTTCATTCAGCACTCTAAATCCGTCACCTCTCTGTAATGGATAGCATGCTTCATCAGGTCTCTGGATGGTATCATGAATTAACATTGTATGAGCAAAGTTCTTAGTTTCTAAGTTTGTATTTACAGAAATGTTCTTATTGTAAAAATTATTCTCCCAGTTCTCATTCCATTCTTCATTAGTTTGTAAAAGTCCCCAAAATGGTTAAAGCCAATATTAATATTACTGTATAAATACTTCTTCTGGTTCTGCTCACTTCATTCTACATCAGTCTTTCCGTTCTTTGTTATCAGTTTCCTTATTTCTTACAACATAACAATATACTATCACATTTATATATCACAATTTATTCAGTCATTCCTCAGTTGATGTGTATCCTGTTAGTTTCCAGGGTGTTTTGGGATTTTTTTGCCACCATAAAAAGTACTGCTATAAATAAATTTGTACATAAATGATTTTATTTTCTTTCTTTCATATCTCTTGAGTATAGACATAGTAGTGGTATAGATGGGTCAAAGAGTATGAACTATTTGGTAATTTTTTTGTGTAATTCCAAATTGCTTTCCAGAATGGTTGTACCCATTCACAAATCCACCAACAGTGTATCAGCGTGTCTGTTTTCCTACAGCATCTCTAACATTTATCATTTTCCCTTTCTGTCAGCTTTCTTACCCTGATAAGTATGAAGTAAAACTTCAGAATTGCTTTCATTTGCATTTCTCTAATTAGTTGTAATATGAAACTTTTTTCATGTGGTTTGGGTTTCTTCCTTTGAGAACTGTCTATTCATATCGTTAGGCCATTTATAAACTGGGAAATGGCACTAATTCTTATATTTGAAACTATTCTTTATATATCTTGAAAATGAGACTTCTATTAGAGGAACTTGCTGCAAAGATTTTTAACCTTAACTTTGATGGGTTTGTGAAGCTTTGCTAATATGACAAAAGAGGAAAATGTTGTATGTTGGACATTACCACGACAGTAACACGTCATTGGTGGAATCATGAACTGATCCAACCATTTTGGAGAGCAATTTGGAACTATGCCCAAAGAGCAATGAAACTTTGATCCAGCAGTACTACTGCTAGGTCTACATCCCAGAGACATAAAAAATAAAAGAAAAGGACCTTATTTGTACAACAACATTTATAGCAGCTCTCTTTGTGTTAGCTAAGAATTGGAAATCAAAGGGATACCCATCAACTGGGAAATGGCTAAACACAAAGTGGTATATGATTGTAATGGAATATTATTGTGCTATAAGAAATGACAAACAGGATGACTTCAGAAAAACCTGGAAAGACTTACATGGGCTGATGCATAGTGAAGTGAACACAACCAGAATGTTGTACACAGTAATGGTAATATTGTTTGATGAAGAAGTGTGAATGTCTTAACTTTTCTCAGCAACAAAATGATTCAAGATAATCCCAAAGGACTAATGATGAAACATACAATCCACCTCCAGAGAAAGAAAGAACTGATATTGTTTGAATACAGATTGAAGCATGGTATTTTTCACTTTCTTTTATTCATTCTTTTTCTTTTATTCAAGTCTCTTTGTACAAAATGACTAATATGGGAATTACATAATTGCACATGTATAATCTGTATCTTATTGCTTACAATCTCAGGGAGAGTAGAGAGGGAGGGAGTGATAGAATTTGGAACTCAAAAGAAAGGTGGAAAATTGTTTTAACATGTAATGGGGGATAATTATATACATATAATTTATAAAAAAACAAACCTTAATTTTATTTAAGTAAAATTATCTACCACCTTATTGTCTATGATTGCTAATTTGGTCATGAACTTTTCTCCTACCTATAGAACTGATAAGAGGAAATTTTTTTTCATGTTCATCTAATATTTTTTATCATGTGACTTGTTATGTCCAGGTCACATGCTCATTTGGATATTATTGTTATGTAAGGTGTGAGGTGTTAGTCTAAACCTAATTTCTTCCACAGTGCTATTCATTTTTTCCAGAAAGTTTGGTCAAAGAGTGATTCTTTATCCTAATAGCAGGGATCTTTGTGTTTAACAAATACTAAAGTACTAGATGTTGTAGCAGTTGGTGGTACAGTGGATAGAGTACTAAGTCTAGAGTTAGGAAGATATGAGTTCAAATCTAGTCTCAGACACTTATTAGCTATGTGACCTTGGGCAAGTCATTTAACCTCTATTTGCCTCAAACTCTTCAACTGTAAAATAGGAATAAGAATAGCACCTACCTCACAGGGTTGATTCTCAAGCCAGTATCTGGCACAGAGTAAGCATTTATAAATTCTTATTTCTTTCCTTCTCCTCCTCTTTGCATATCTAATCTTCTGCCAATTTCTCTAATTTTTAATCAGTACCAAATTATTTTTTAAATAATTACTGCTTTGTAGTATAGTTTAAGATCTGGCACTGTTAGGCTCCCTTCATTCCCACTTCTTTTCATCATTTCTTTTAAGATTTTTTATCTTTTTTTCCTTTGATATGAATCTTCTTTTTATTTTTCTAGTTCTCTAAAGTAATCTTTCTGCAAGTTTGATTGGTATGAGATTACATAGGTAAATTAATTTAGATAATATTGTCATTTTATTATTTTGACTCATCCTATTCATGAGCAAATAATATTTTTCCTATTAGGTCTATCTTAATTTCTCTAAAAAATTCTTTGTAGTTGTGTTTGTATAGTTCTTCTGTATCTTGAAAAGTAGACTCAGGAGGAGCCAAGATGGTGGAGTAGAAAGATTCACATATGCTAGCTCCAAACCCACAGCCCATAAAATACCTGTAAAGAAGAACTCCCAACAAATTCTGGAGCAGCAGAAGCCACACAGCAATGGAATGGAGGAGATTTCTCTTCCAGAGAGACCTGAAAAACTGACAACAAAGGTCCGTCACACACCGGACCTGGAGCAGAGTCCAGCCCTGCCTTGGCTGCGCGGCACCACAAGGAGCAGATCTGAGCAGGCTTCAGGGACGGAATCTCCAGCAGCTGCGCAGGTCCCTCCACCCACAGGCTCTAAAGGTCAGTGAGAGAGCCCTTTCAGCATGCTGAGAGGGGAGCTGGGTGTGTCCGTAACTCAGGCCCCCTTGGGAGGCAGCAGTGGAGGCAGCAGTGGACAGGAGCTCCCAAAGCAGACAGGAGCTTGGATCCATTGTTGAAGGTCTCCAAGTAAACCCCCTGAGGGAACTGAGTCCCTGGTGGAGACCCTGCCCCCACCTGAGCAATTGAACTTAATCTCACACTGAATAGCAGCCCTGCCCCCCACTGAAAGCCCTGAGGCTGGGGAGCAGCATTTGAATCTCAGACCCCAAGCACTAGCTGGGCAGATCTAGGCGGGGGTGGAAAGTAATCTCAGAAGTCAAGTAACTGGCTGAGAAAATGCCCAGAAAAGGGAAGAAAAATAAGACCATAGAAGGCTACTTTCTTGGTGAACAGATTTTTCCTCCTTTCATTTCTGATGAGGAGGAACAATGCTTACCATCAGGGAAAGACTTAGAAGTCAAAGCCTCTGTATCCTAAATATCCAAAATAGATATTCAAGGGGCTCAGGCCATGGAAGAGCTCAAAAAGGATTTTGAAAATCAAGTTAGACAGGTGGAGGAAAAACTGGGAAGAGAAATGAGAGAGATGCAAGAAAAGCATGAAAAACAGGTCAATACCTTGCTAAAGGAGACCCAAAAAAAATGCTGAAGAAAATAACACCTTGAAAAATAGGCTCACTCAATTGGAAAAAGAGGTTCAAAAAGCCAATGAGGAGAAGAATGCTTTCAAAAGCAGAATTAGCCAGATGGAAAATGAAGTTCAAAAGCTCATTGAAGAAAACAGTTCTTTAAAAATTAGAATGGAAAAGATGGAGGCTAATGACTTTATGAAAAACCAAGAAATCATAAAACAAAACCAAAAGAATGAAAAAAAATGGAAGATAATGTGAAATATCTTATTGGAAAAACAACTGACCTGGAAAATAGATCCAGGAGAGACAATTTAAAAATTATGGGACTACCTGAAAGCCATGATCAAAAAAAGAGCCTGGACATCATCTTTCATGAAATTATCAAGGAAAATTGCCCTGATATTCTAGGGCAAAATAAGTATTCAGGAAATCCACCAATCACTACCTGAAAGAGATCCAAAAAGAGAAACTCCTAGGAACACTGTGGCCAAATTCCAGAGTTCCTAGGTCAAGGAGAAAATATTGCAAGCAGATAGAAAGAAACAATTCAAGTATTGTGGAAATACAATCAGGATAATACAAGACCTAGCAGTTTCTACATTAAGGGATCAAAGGGCACTGAATATGATATTCCAGAAGTCAAAGGCACTAGGACTCAAACCAAGAATCACCTACCCATCAAAACTGAGTATAATACTTCAGGGGAAAAACTGGTCTTTCAATGAAGCATTCTTGCTGAAAAGACCAGAGCTGAAAAGAAAATTTGACTTTCAAACACAAGAATGAAAAGAAGCATGAAAAGGTAAACAGCAAAGAGAAGTCATAAGGGACTTACTAAAGTTGAACTGTTGACGTTCCTACATGGAAAGACAATATTTGTAACTCTTGAAACTTTTCAGTATCTGGGTAGTTGGTGGGATTACACACACACACACACACACACACACACTCACACGCACACACACTCACATACACACACGCAGACATGCATGCACACACACACACATACACACGTGCACACACACAGAGACAGAGAGCACAGAGTGAATTGAATAGGATGGGATCATATCTTAAAAAAATGAAGTTAAACGGTGAGAGAGAAATGTATTGATAGGAGAGAGGGAGAAATGGAATGGGGCAAATTATCTCTCATAGAAGAGGCAGGCAGGAGACTTTTTAGTGGAGGGAAAAACAGGGGAACTGACAGAAAAACAGGAAGTTTACTCTCATCACATTCAGCTAAAGGAAGGAATAAAATGCACACTCATTTTGGTATGAAAACCTATGTTACAATACAGGAAAGTGGGGGAGAAGGGGATAAGCAGGGTGGGGGGGATGATGGAAGGGAGGGCAATGGGAGAAGGGAGCAGTTTGGGGAGGGACAGGATCAAAAGAGAGAATAGAAGCAATGAGGGACAGGATAGGATGGAGGGAAATATAGTTAGTCTTACACAACATGACTATAATGGAAGTCATTTGCAAAACTACACAAATATGGCCTATATTGAATTGCCTGCCTTCCCAAAGGGAATGGGTGGGGAAGGAGGAATGGGGAGAAGTTGGAACTCAAAGTTTTAGGAACAACGGTCGAGTATTGTTCTTGCTACTAGGAAATAAGAAATACAGATAATAGGATATAGAAAGTTATCTGGCCCTACAGCACAAAAGAGAAGATGGGGACAAGAGAAGGGAGGGATGATAGAAGAGAGGGCAGATTGGTGATAGGAGAAATTAGAATGCTTGGGGTATTGGGGTGGGGGGAGGGGAGAAATGGGGAGAAAATTTGAAACCCAAAATTTTGTGAAAATTAACGTAAAAAGTTAAATAAAAACATTAAAAAAAAAAAGAAAAGCAGACTCAAATCTATTTACATTTTGTACTTATTTTAAATGGAATTTGTCTTTCTAGATTTTCTACATTTTCCTGATGGGTTTTATTGCCATCATATAGAAATGTTGATGACTTGTGTAGATTTCTTTTACAGCCTGAAAGTTTGCTGAAATCTTTGCAATCAATTTCAATTGACCCTAGGTTTCTTTAAGTAAAACATCATATTGTACTCTTTACCTATAATTAATAACTTAATTTATTTTTTAAGTCTGATGATAGCCAGAATTTTTAGTTCCATATTAAAGTGGCAGGGGGGTCTGACAACTGTTCAGGTGTTCCTGGCACCAGGGACAGAATTCTGTTGCATTGCCCATACTTAGATCTGGGTTGCATTCCTGGGTCACAGGCACAGTAGAGTAGAGGAGCATTAGCACACCAGAGCTTGTGGTCTCAGGGAAGCTGGGATCCCAGTCACAGTTCCAGGGTACACAAGAGTTCTTGTGGTCACATACAGACCAGAGCACAGACCAGGAGAGAAGTAAACACACCTCTCCCTAAATCATACCATCTTGAAAGAATGGAAGACTTAAAAGTCCCCAGAACTACTTCTGCAAACAGCTGCCCAAAAAATCCTTCACTCCAGAAACAGAACCCTAGTTTATCATAGAGTTAAAAGTCAAGAAAAAGACTGGGAAATGAACAAACAGCAGAAAAATATCCTGACTATAGAAAATCACTTTGGTGATAGGGAAGACCAAAACACAAGTTCGGAAAACATCAAATTCAAAACTCCTACATGCAAAACCTCAAAGAAAAATATGAATTGGACCCAGATCATGGAAGAGCTCGAAAAGGATTTTAAAAATTAAGTAAGAGAGGTAGAGAAAAAACTGAGAAGAGAAAATTTGAAAAATTTGACTTTCAAATACAAGACTCAAAAGAAGCATAAAAAGGTAACCAGGAAAGAGAAATTATAAGGTATTCAAGAAGATTAAACTGTTTACATTCCTACATGGGAAAGTAATACTTGTAAATACTAAAAGTTTTCTTATTCTTAGCGAAGTTAAAAGGAGTATATATAGACAGAGGGCTCAGGTGTGAGTTGAATTTGATGAGATAATTATCTAAAACAAAATAAAATTAAAGAGTGAGAAAGAAGAATGCCCTAGGAGAAGGAAAAGGGAGAGGCAGAATGGCGTAAATTATCTGACATAAAAGAGACCCAAAAGAGATTTTTGCAGAGGAAGGGAAGATGGAGGAAGTGGGGGTAGGGGGAAAGCCCATGAACCTTACACTCATTGGAGCTGGCTCAAACAGGAAATAACATACACACTCACTTGAGTATAGAAATCTGTTTTACCACACAGGAAAGTAAGAGGGGAAGGAGATTAGGAAGGGAAGGGCACTGATAGAAGGGAGAGCAGATTGGGGGAAGTAAAAGTCAGAAGCAAAACAGTTTTGAGAGTGGACAGGGTGAAAGGAAAGAGTTGGATAAATAGGGGAAAAATAGGATGGAGGGAAATACAGTTAGTAATCATTACTGTAAAAAAAATTATAGCAGGATTTTTTGATAAAGACCTCATTTCTCAAATATATAGAAAGTGCAGTCAAATGTATAGAAATTAGAGCCATTTCTCAGTTGACAGATGATTAAAAGATATGAACAGAGTTTTCAGACATAGTAATCAAAGCTATCTATAGTTATATGAAAAAAATGCTCTAAATCATTATTGATTAGAGAAATACAAATTAAAAGAACTCTGAGCTACCACCCCAAATCTATCATGTTGGCTAACATGACACAGAAGAAAAATAACAAATATTGGAGGAAATATGGGAAAATTAAGACAACAAGGCATTGTTGGTGAAGTTGGATACTGATCCAGCCATTCTGGAGAGCAATTAGGAACTATGCTATGAAACCATGCACACTCATTGAACAAGCAATAGCACTAATAGGTGTGTATCCTAAAGAGATTTTTTTTTTAAAAAAAGGAAAAAGACCTATATGTACAAAAATATGCATAGCAGCTCTTAGTGGTGGCAAAGAATTAGAAATTGAGGGGATGTCCATTAACTATTGAATGGCTAAACAAATTGTTGTATGTGATTGCGATGAAGTACTATTGTTCCTTAAGAAATGATGAGCAGAATGCTCTCAGAAAAACCTGAAAAGATATATTAACTGATGTAAAGTGAAATGAGCAGGACCAGGAGAACATTGTACATAATAACAGCAATATTGTATGAGAATCTACTGTGAATTCAGCAATATAATAATCTAAGACATTTCTAAAGGACTGAATGGTGAAAGGTGTTGTTCATCTCCAGAGAAAGATCTGGTGGAACCTGAATGCAGATTGAGAATACTTTTTCTTTACTTTCTTTTTTTTTTGTCTGTGTTCTCTTTCACAACATGATTTACATGGAACTGTGTTTTATAAGACTATTCATGCATAACTCCACATCAAATTGCTTGCCTTCTCAATGGGGAGCTGGGGGAGAGGAGGAAGGGAGGGAGAAAATTGCCACTGGCTCTTTTTCCCTCACCTTTACCTTCTCTTCTCACTTATTACCTCTATGCCTTTGGGGCTTTGCTTATTAGTTCCCATGTCTCTCCTGTTTTTATCTGTCTATGTAGTTTTTTCCCTCTTTTTTCCTCTCAGTCAAGTAGATTACCCCTTCTTATCCTCCTCTTCAACTAGTCATATTCATTAATTTTTTAAAGTTCATTTTTTAGTGCTTTCCCAAGAAGCTCTTTCATTATCTCTTCTCTCTTTCTGTCTCCTTTAGACCATCATTCTCTGATTCATGAACTCTTTAATTATCTAGTCTCTATTATCTGTATTTCTATTGAATTGAAACTTACTAGGTATCCATTCTAGTCTCTTCCCTTAAGGTAGTTTCTGCCAATGCCTTGTAGAACTTGCATCATGGATTACCCTTTTCCATTGTGCTTCACTTCCAGAACAAAGCCAATTATTGTAGATGTCAGAGAGGACATTGCCCCATGGTAGCGTTCCTCCCTCACCATGTGCATGATTACGCAGCCTAGCATTGCTTTATATCCTCCCTTGGCTACTTTTTTTCCTCATTTGCCTCAAAATCCCCCTCCTAGGTCCATACCCTCCCCCCTCCCCCAGGTGCCAATTACCCCTAGAAGTTCCAAATCCTCCCTTCCGAAGGTAGGAGTAGATTTTTCCAGCATCAGAACTTGCAGACCACACCTACTGCTAGTTACTCTCTCTCTCTGTTGACGATCTATTTCTCTTCACCCATAAAAGCATTCATCATTGGAACTCCCTCTCATCACCAAAGCAAGGCCTCCTCCTTCCTTTCCCCCTCCTTTCAATCTTCTCCCTTTCCTCTTTACCCCTTCCTCTGCTTTTACTGAACCCACAGGGGTCACCTTCCCTCATTGCTATCCCTTGATTTGACCAGAGTACATTACACCTTCCCCTCTACCCTCCTGCTCCCCATACCCTTTCATGTACATTCCTATTTTGTAATGTAATAAACACAAAGAAGCACTGATTCATCTGTAGGCACAGTGTCTCCAGACTCTGATTCTGTCCATAATGCCCGAAGCCTGTCTCTTCACTGTTACCTCCACTGCTCTTCCTCCTTCACCCCAGTGGCCTTGTGAAATTTTAGAAACAAAAGTCTTTCTGTTGTCACTATTGCTCTTGGCTGCTACTTTTATTCATTTCTCCTGGATTTCTTTTGCTTGAGAAGCAAATCATCTCTTCAGTTCTGGTTTTCTTCATTATTGAATTCCCACCTTTGTCCTATATGATTAAACTCAGATTTGCAGAATAGGTCCCTCTGGGCAGCATCCTAAGCTCCATTGCTTTTCAGAACAAATTGTTCCATTCCCTCTTCCTTTTCCTAGGGCGTACAGAATAGTTTTGCATTATTCGGATGTCCTTTTCTTTGCATGTGGAGGTCTTTTTTCTGATGGTTCAGAAAGTTGTTTCTGAATTGAATTGTTCAATTTAACTATTATCATGTCTTGGAGTTTGTAGCCCTGGGTTATTGTTTTTTTTTTCTTTTTTGGAGGCAAACTATTAATTTCTTAATTGGTATTTCACTTACTATGTTTTGTAAGTTCTGAAAGTTCTCTTCTATTATTTCCTGCATTGTGCTGTTATGGCTTTTTGTCCTGTCATATTCTTTTGGAAGACTTATGTTTCTAGTCTGGAAAGTCATATGTTTTGCTTGCATACCAAGCACATTTTTTTTTAATGTTATTGTTATTTACTTTTTTTCTAGACTGTCCTGTACTTCTGTATATTTGCATCCCTGGTACATTCTTCTCTCTTTTGTTTCTTTGGTGAGACTCACCATTGCAGATTTTAGTTTTTCTATTCTGCTCATTATTTTTGCTAGGCAGGCCATAAATTCTGCTCTCATAATTCTCATTTCTCTTTTAAACTACTCAGGCATCATGGTTCCATGTTCTTTTCTGTTTTTGAAGTGTTTATTCATAGATTCCTGAACAACTTTACTGGTCCTGGAGGTCATCTTTCTTTCTGCTGTTAATGATCTCCCTATTAAGGAGATCATTATAAGGAGATCAACATATGTTGATGTTCAACATGTTCAAGGTCTTTGAGTTTTCTTCTTCCTGAGATCTTTGGTAACTTCAGTATTTTTTCTCTTATTTTCCCTTTTCTCGCTTTCCCCAAAGATTCTTCTTCTGAGTCTTTGATTCACTTCCTTCTGATGGTGGTTTTCTTAGAGGCTGAATCTCAAAACATCTCAACTTTTTCCCACTCTGGGCCATTCACAGTATAAATGTCTAGGTCTCTACTCGAAGTGACTGTTGAGTGGCCAGAACTGTCTTTACCTGAGTACTGAGTACTTTTCTCCAGCTTAATAGTGGACCATCCATTACACATGTACTGTGTCCTGTCAGGTTATCTCTTTTCCTCGTTTCTCTGGTCTGGCATTGGCAGTTAAAAGAGCAGTCACACTGATGCTATGGGGTTGTTTTGTGTTGCTTGGGTCTCTGAGGTTTGGAGGGTTGTGCTTTTGAACTCTATTTTAAGCCTAGAAATATGTCCTGCCCTTCCCTTCTGCTCCTGGTTCTCCTGCAGAGATCTCTTGTAGCCCAGAAAACTGCCTACCTTGCCATTGGCTGTGTGACCCCAGCAAGTTTCTATATTCTGGAGTGCTGCAAATGTGAGCTGGCTATCGGTCTCGGCCCCAGCAGTCTTCCACAGCCTAGAGTCGAAATCTCCATACCACTGGAAAGAAAGAGAGAAGTGGGTTCCTGCCTGGGTCAGCTAGTGCAGCCTCCCAGCAGGAAATGTGATATGTGGGGATGGGGAGAGGGGCGATGCTGAGTGTAAAAAGCAGTTCATGGGTTTATTGGTGTTTTACCCTCTTTTAGATTCTGGGTAACCTAAATCATGGAAACAGCTGGAGGGTTTTTTGGTTTTGTTTTTGCTGCATATTTTTTGTTTTGGAGAGGTCTGAAGATGAAGAAATCAAAGCTATCTCTAGGCATATGAAGAAGTACTTTAAATCACTTTTGATCGGAGAAATGCAAATTAAAACATCTCTGAGGTACCGTCTCACACTTATCAGATTGGCTAATATCACAGAAAAGGAAAATGATAAATAATGGAGATGTGGGAAAACTGGGACACTGATGCACTGTTGGTGGAGTTGTGAATGGATCCAACCATTCTGGAGAGGAATTTGTAACTATACCCAAAGGATAATCAAACTGTGCATACCTTTGATCTAGTAATACCGCTACTGGAACTGTATCCTAAGGAGATCATAAAAAAAGGGGAAGGATCTACATGGGCAAAACTATATGTGGCATCCATTTTTGTGGTGGCAAAATTTTGGAAATTGAGGGGATTCTCATCAGTTGGGGAATGACTGAACAAGCTGTGGTATATGAATGTAATGGAATACTATTGTGCAATAAGAAGTGATGACCAGGCAGATTTCAGAAAAACCTGGAAAGACTTGTATGAACTGATGCAAAGTGAAATGAGCAGAATGAGGAAAATATAGTACATAGTATCAGCAACATTGTGTGATGATGGTCAACTATAAATGACTTAGCTCTTCTCAGCAACATAATGATTCAAGACAAATACAAAAGACTCATGAAGGAAAAAGGCTATCCATATCCAGATAAAGAACTGATGGACTCTGAATGCAAATCGAAGTATGTTTTTTTCACTTACTTTATTCTTTCTCATGTTTTTTTTCTTTTGATCTGTTTCTTCTTTTACAACTGTGACTAATATGGAAATTTTTTTTTACACGATAGCACATGTATAAACTATATCAAACTACTTACCATTTTCAGAGGAGAAGAAGGGAGAAAAAAATTTGGACTCAAAATCTTGTAAAAATGAATGCTAAAAATTTTCTTGATATGTAACTGGGTGAAAAAATTAAGTATTATGAAAAGAAAAAAGGGTAAAAAAGAATCAATCTGAGTGGGGAAGACCCTCAGAGTTTCTAGTGAAAAGAGAAATAATTGCCATTTACACTCACTCTGAGCCATCTAAACCCAAACAATGGACAAGTGAGGTTCGGGCTGGGACCTATAATTGGCCAATTAGTGAAAGCTAGTGTGATTTGGAGTTTAACCAGGTAACTCTATTTGAATCATAATGGGCTTTATCAAAGCTTGGTTTTCCAGAGCTTTTGTAGGTGCTTAATAAATGCTTTTATAATTTCCCCCTTCTTTCTTTCCTTCCTTTCTCCTTTTCACCTTTTCACCCATCTTTCCTTCCTTCTTTTTTACCTGCTATTTCTTCCTTAAAGGGAACAAACACAAGAGTAAGAAAAGAACTTATCGAGAGATACCTAAAGCACAGCTGTGCCATTTCACGTGAGTGACATATGAAATATGACTTACCACCATCTCCCTCAATCTTTTTTTGAGTATTTTGATTACAACTTTAAAAAAGAAAAGAAAACCAGAACAAAAGTGTTAGGCATTTCTGAAACACTAGAGTGGAAATTATTTACACATCAGTGATTTCCATGAATTTTGCATGCTTAATTGCCCAGTTTCTCATGAGAATGATTACCTTGACAACTGTCACATCTCAAAGTAATTATGCCAGCTCTGCCCTACAGAACATCTTCTTAAGGCAATATCAAGAATTAAAGCAATACACAAATATTAAGTAAAATTCTATATGTTTTCAAGGTAAAAATATTTATCAAATCCTCATCCTTAAGTTGTAATTTTTCAGCAATATGAAAATCTATGATTTATTCAATGTGGAAAATTCCAGGTATAAAAATTGGCCACCATCATATTGCAATTGTCTCTAACAAAGGATCCCTTGCCAGGGACACACAGCTAGTAAAAGTCAGTGGCAAGTTTTGATCCCAGACCCTCTTTACTCCAACCCACTCTATAAAAATCATACTATCTCTCAAAAAATGCAAATAAAAATGTCATTCTGGACCCAAGCAAATTTCCTTCAAGATTTCTGATTAGATTCCTATATTTGTAAATCCAAATCTATTCTAATCAACTGGGAGGAGGAAGGACAGGAGCATCATAAGCAACTCCATTTTAAATTCTTTTCTCCATCAATTTGTATTGCTAGCCACAATCTCCATCCTATTCAACAGGCAGGAATAGGGAATAGTTTGAAAAAAATCTGCTGGAAAAACTGAGAAACAGCATGAGGGAAATTAGGATGAAACCAAAATCTTCACCATGTGTTAGAATACATTCAGAATGGATGCGTGACTACCATAAAAGATTTAGAAGAGAATGCCATCAGGGCATTTTCAGAACTCTGGCTAGGGACAGAATTCTTAATTAAACAAGAGATAAAGAGAGCATACAAAATACAACAAATCATTTTGGTTATGTAAAACTAAAAAGAATTTGGGCAAAAAACCCAGTAATATACAAATAGAAAAAACACTAGAGTAGAAAAAGTATTTACATCAAATATTACTGATAAATGCCTTTATTCAAAATAGAAAACTGACATAAACATATAATCCCAACAACCATTTGCCAATAGATAAGTGGTCAGATAATATGGACAAATAGTTTTCTGTTGGAGACTTGCAAACCATAAATGACCAATGGATATATGCTTCAAATGTCAGAGAAGTAAAAATTAAAACAATTATCAGGTTTCTCACATCCAGCAATGCAAAAGATGGGAATGATGTTGGTGGGACTGTAGAAACATAGGCACACTGACACCCTGTTGGTGAGCAAGAAAATAGTTGGATATCTGGATATCACTTTGGAATTAGGTGAGAAAAGTGACCAAACTATTTGTACCTTTTGACCCAGCAATCTGAACATATACCCCAAGTAAATAAAAGAAACAAACATCCAATTCATAAGAACAAAAAAAATTAACCACTTCAACAAACAAAAAGAACAAAAACATTCAAATACACAAAGAAGAAAAAGGAGGAATGCATGTGAAACTATAAACTCATTGTATGAAATTTCTTTTTAGAGTACATATTAAGTTAGTAACAATATTTTCTAATTTATACAATATATCTAATTTATGTCTCCTGAAATTCTTAATTTTCTCTTGTATTTTATTATGGCGTTATACTTTTCTGTCCCTTTTTTATATTTCCATCATTTCCTACTAAATTATCCTCCCAATTCTGTCAAAGAGTGCCCTATTTTTAATGAATTAAAAAGGCAAAACAAATCAACACATTCATCATGTCTGAAGATATTTCTCATTCTCTATTTCTAGTCCATCACCTATCTACTAAGAGTAGGAGGTGTTTTCTCATCTGTCCACTGAAGACATAACTGTTCACTACATTGATCAAGGTTCTGAAGGCTTTCAAAGTTGCTTTTCTTCCTCTGACTGCATTCATCTTGTAAATTATTCTCTTCATACTGTACATTTTGTTCTGCTTTGTGAGGTTCATAACAAATTTTCCCTAGTTTCTCTGAATTTAAGTTTATCATTTCTTAGAAAAATGAAATGAGAAGTGGACCTTTGATTTTACTCTTGTAGGGTACTCCCAGGTAAGGAAATTCCTGATGAAAGTTGGCATTTTCTCTGCATAATATTAGCTTACTTTCATATGCCACAATTTGTTTAGCCATGATTGATGGTATAGCAGCACTCTTTATGAAAGCAGAGAGCTCATATTCAAGTATGAACCCATTGATTAGGGAATAGCTGAAAAAATATGGCATATAAATATAATGGACCATATTATTATGTACTAAGAAATGACAATCATGAAGATTCAGGAGAACATAGGAAAATGTGCATGAACTGTTATGGAGCAAGTTGTAAAATGACTCCAACAATGTACAATGTTCACTAAAGTGAGGTCCAAATCTTTGTCACTGAAAAACCAGTGAAAGTCTTGGAGAACACATAATGGAACATACCTAAATGTGGAGACTTTTAGGAGAGACTCTTAGGAAAGAATAGTATGTACCGTGTGAAAAGCAGTCACAGTATTAAGCTCTTTCTGTCACTGGGAGAGTTAAAACTGTAGAAAAGGTGGTAAATTACTGTGATTTAAAGACATTTTTTTAATAAAAAATTTTAAAAGCTCTCTTTGGCAGCAGAAAGCACAATCCTCAAATATTTACTTTTAAACCACGTTGCAGTGCCTAAAGTTACTAAGAGTACAGATTCCCACATAATAGGTGTTCAAAAAATATTTGTGGAATGGATGAATATTCTTCTTACTATCTGAATTAAACAAAATATCTGAAATGAAAACTGGTGCAGTTTTGTTTCGTTCTAAAATAAAGGGCTTTGGTGTATACCCAAATCACCTAAGGAGTCGCCTACATGGGGGAAGCCAAGGATCTGCTTCTGTGAGGGCTGGGGCACACATGGACATTCTGTGTTGGCCTGTCACGTCCTATGGAATAGTCTCCTTCTTTCGGCCATGTAGCTGGAATTGCCTGTGTCTTTATATCTACCTGACTGAAGCACAAACTCTCTCTCCACTGGTGTCTGAGGGTATAAGATTCATTCACTCAAAGCAAAAACAGCATGCAATAAGCTTGTCAGGAAGACTGACTTTTCCTTTTTCCTTAGACAAAGTGATCCCAAGAAACAGGTTTAGGGTTTTGATGTTGTTTTGTTTGTTTTGTTTGTCCTTTTTAGTTGTAGGAGTTGGGAGTAGAATCTTTGACCTAAGATCTTGAGCCATGGGGGCCTTGCACGTCAGGATTCTGAGCTAGATGTTACTGACACACCAACGAAGAAGTCCTGAGGACCCAGAGTCCTGGGATGTAAATCAATTGTGGTGGTCAGGTATGGTGCTTTGGACTTGTGACTCTGTGGAAGTAATGCTATGTAGGGGCTGAGCTAAGCTGTGAATCTAATGACCCTCCCCTCTCCAGAGGCTAAAGAGGTTTACGGGATGTCATGTCCCTGAGGTACTGAGTAGAAATGTTTGCATGTTTGCTTTTGTTATACCTTTGAAGTAAATTGTATTGTAGCGTTCAGTCATTTCCAGTCACATGATTCTTCATGATCCCATTTGGGATTTTCTTGGTAAAGATACTAGAGTGGTTTGCCATTTCCTTTTCCAGTTCATTTTACAGATGAGGAAACTGAGGCAAACAGAATTGAGTGACTTTCCCAGAGTCACACAGCTAGTGCTTGTCTGAGACCAGATTTGAACCAGGAAGAAGAGTCTTCCTAACTCAAAACACTGAAATTCATCCACTGTGCCACCTGGCTACCCCATGCCACCTTGCTGCCCTTGAAGTAAATGTTCTTTTGTAAAAGCTAACCTATTAAAGTGGTTGAAAGGAATTGGGGTGCTTGGTCTCCTAAAATTTGAGGAACACCATTCGTGGGGATTTGAATCAATGGTAGAGTTGAGAATTGCCCCCTCTGCACACTCCCACCAATAACACTAGAGAACAGTGAAGGAGGGGTGAGCTATAACCCTTCTAGCTATGAAGCAGTGAGAGCGTAGTCACTGTGACATTAATAAATCAACATATTTGCCAAATTTACTATTTTTAAAACGTTATTAATCGGAGCTTCATTTGCAAATTTTGTTTATTCTAAGCCAAATAGTGTTTTTCACTAAAGGTCAATGAATAGCAAGAATGCCCTCTACTGTCTAAGGCCATCTCTGCAGTTCACCACTGCAGTCTGGAGCGCCATGAAACCTCAGAGGCCACCTAGTCCAATTCTCCCATTTCACAAACTAAGGTCTGGAGAAGGGAAATTATTTGCCCAAGGTCAGCCTAGTAAAGAACAGAGCCAGGTGTAAAATCCAGGTCTTTTTTTTTTTAAAACGCAAAACAAAATATTAAGCCTAATTCCTAGAGGTGATATGGGAGAGTGGAAAGAGAATTAACTCTAGAGTTAAATGACACTGCCTTAGACCTTAATTACTTGTGTAACCCTGGGTGAGTCATTCCATTTCCCAAAACTGCAGTTTTCTCATCCGTCAAGGGAGTGAGGGAAAAGTGGTAGTCTTTTTTGAGAATGGGAGGGCTAGCCTAGTTCTGCTGAGATGGCTGATTAAGAATTTGTGATGAGGGGAACAGATGATATCATAAAACTCTGTTTAGAAGGATAAAAACTCAAATACTGAAGAAAGGGAAAAGCTTTAGAGTCTTTACAGCTACCTAGAAAAAAAATGGGACCATATGCTTCTTCAGTATGATATCCAGGAGATTAAGTGGGATCCAGAGAAATGGTGTAACTCCTTGGCAAAAAGGAGGTTGGACTGTATGGTCTCTGAGGTCCCTCGAGCTCACTAAATTACTAATTTGCAGGAATATGTAAATTAAAATAACTTCAAAGTATCACCTCACAAAGATAGTTTAAAAAATGGAAAAAATTCAATGTTAGAGGGACTGGGAAAGCTTTGCTGTTGTGCAGTCATTCAGTTGTTTCTGACTTTTGGTGACCCCATGGATCAAAGCATGCCAGGACTATCTATTCTCCACTACCTTTCATAGTCTGTCTAAGCTCATTTTTGTTGCTTTCATGACACTCTCTATCCACCTCATCCTCTACTGTTCCCTTCTCCTTTTTCCCTCAATCTTTCCCACCATCAGGATCTTTTCCAATAAGTCCTGCCTTTTCATTATGTGGCCTAAGTATTTAAGCATCAACTTCAGTATTTGACATTCCACTGAATGATCTGAATTAATTTCTTTAAATATTGACTGATTTAGTTTCTGTGCTATCCAAGGTACTCCCAAAAGTCTTCTTTAGCACCACAATTCAAAATTATTGATTCTGCAGCACTCAGTTTTCTTTATAGCCCAGTTCTCACAGCCAAACATTGCTACTGGAAAAATCATAGGTGTGACTGTATGACCTTTATCAGTAAGATGACGTCTCTGAGGTTTTTTAGTACGCTATCTAGATTTGCCATGGCTTTCCTTCCAAG
The DNA here is from genome assembly GCA_023548195.1 of Bettongia penicillata ogilbyi. Taxonomy (NCBI): domain Eukaryota; kingdom Metazoa; phylum Chordata; class Mammalia; order Diprotodontia; family Potoroidae; genus Bettongia; species Bettongia penicillata. The sequence continues at coordinate 1,476,525 of JAJHZJ010000468.1, forward strand.
GAGCAAACATTTTAATTTCATGGCTGCAGTCGCCATCTGCAGTGATCTTTGAGTCCAAGAATACATAATCTGACATGGCTTCCATTTCTTCTCCCTCTCTGCCAAGAAGCGATGGGGCCAATTGCCATGATCTTGACTCTTTTTTTTTAAATGCTAAGCTTCAAGCCAGCTTTTATATATTCTTTTTCCACCCTCATCAATAGGCTTCTTAATTCTTCTTTACCTCCTATCATCAGAGTGGCATGTCAGCAGGTCTCAGTTAAGTATGCTAATTCACTGACTTTGGAAATATGAATTGATGCAACCATTCTTGAAAACCATTTAGCATGATTCCAGACAGGTTATTAAACTGGTCACACCCTCTGTCCCAGAAGTCACGTGTAACCCAAGCTTCTCTGAACATGACCATTTCTAACTTAGAGCATGCCCGCTTTGTCTTCTCATTATTCATACTTCATTTCTGAAGATGACTAGTGAGGGATGCTTTGACTTGCCAGTGAATTGGATTTAAGGGAGGTGGAGTTGCACAAAATCAGAAACCTCACTCTATTCCAAAGTCATCAAAATCCAGGAGCAAGACAAAGGTCAGAACCACTGACAATGACCCAGGAAGCAGTGGATGACCTTAGTATCTTGGATGTCTGACCCAGTTCTAAGTGTTCCACATCGCTTGCTCCAACCGCCTTTAAAGCTACTGGAACAAAATGTTCTCATCCACCCATTCTATCATGGGAAGTCTTCACACGTTTGGGGTAGGCATGCCCTCAAACCAAGGGTCTGAGGCCTATCAATTACCCTGTACCTGGTTTAGCCCTGCAGAGTCTGTTTTTGGGATGTGGCTGCTGTGCGTGCTAGAGCTTCTTGGAGCCACAGGTGAGAGCTGAATGAAAGGTGAACATCAAAGGTGGGTGAGCAGCCTGAAAAGGGCTCAGCCAGCCCTCACACCAGAGGTGCTAGTCCTCCCTGAACACCCCGTAGACCCCCACCCACCAGTTTGCCTAACATGGAACTCACTGCTTATATTGATAATGTATTTTTGCTTGTTGTTAATGTAATTTTGCTTCTTAATGGAAAGATCTTTCCCATCCATTAATAGGCCCATGGGACCTGCCTGGGTCACATGGAAGTCTGAGTCACATGGTGGGAGGAGTTTGCTGAATGGGTGGAGTGGGAAGAAGCAGAGCTAGAGCAGAGCTGAGGGGAAATGAGTGAGACAGCAGTCAGAAGTGAAGGCTGAGAGCAAGGTCACAGCTGGCTGTGAGTGTGAGAAGGGCATTTTGTTTAAGGGAAGCCTGTTTGTGATTTGTTTAAGGGATCTGGTTTGTGGGAAGCCCAGCAAGGCTTGGGGATGGTGCTGTTCTCCGCATTGTTATTGTGTATAGATTTTTGTTACTCTATTGGATTCGGCTTTCTGTTATCTGAATAAATGTTTTGGTTCTGTCTTCCATGTGGACAATCAATTGTATTTCATGATTCAGAATTGTGCTGGCATATTCATGGCCACCATGGGCACTATGAGTATTGCACTGGTGCTACACTGCTTCTCTTACCACACAGGGTAATGGGGTAACCTCCATTGATAGGAGGCCTGTGTTGTAGAAGTAGGTAGATTGAGCCCTTCATTCTCTTGTCTGCTCTGCCCAATGTGAACAATTCAGGAAAACATGGAAGAATTGAGGGAAAAATAGAAGTTGTGTGAAATAATACAGGATGAATATGTTTGTGTATTTACAAAGTTCATAGACTTAAAACATTCTTTATGGTTGTAATTTACATACTCTTGAGAGATTTCTCAGTTCTCTGGTTCATTGTCCTCATCCAAACAATCTTGGAACTTTACTATATGAAACTACTCAGTATTTCTAACCGGTTCTTCCTTTAAATACTTTTCTTTACAATGCTCAAAAAATGAATAGTTTTATCCACAAGTGAAAACAAAAATTAGTAGGAAATAGAGACATCCACTTAGATACAACCCCCAATTGGTAGGTTCCCTTTACACGTGGCTACTTCTGAAAATTTTGTAGTTAGTCTTCACCCCTAGTCCCTCTGGTCATGTATTGCTTGGGGATCTTCCTACAACTTTCCATAGTTCTCATCAGATGGGAGTGGGGTGGTTATTGCCCACTTTTGCTACTTTTCCCTATCTTGTGCAAGATCCCTCTGCCCATTCTTCTTTAGCCAAATGCATCAGAACGGCATTCTGTATAGCACCATTTTCTTCACATCATTCTGCCTTTAATTTTCTGCAGCCCTTCAGCAGATTGCATTAATTTATTCCCAAGGAGTCAGCTTTTATGGATCCATAGAAGAGTTCTTTAGAATTCCTATTGTGGCAGATGGCAATAGAATTAAAAATACAGCTCTAAATCAGGGTACTTCCTTTCTGAAAGATTCTTACTGTGGTTCCCATGACCTACAGCCTCACAGAAAAGCTCTTCTTTACAACATCCAGGAATGTTTCCATCCTCAGTGCTGGTTTGAGTCATGGTGACTCCATAATATTCATCTTTCTCCCCTCAATCTGCCTCCTTCCTGTGTCCACATCCCCTCTGGGCCTAGAGGCTTAGCAAAGTCTATAGTAACATGTGCGTACATGTCCCTTTGCTTCAAAGAAACTCTTGAGGGACAAGTGGGTAGGTTTATTGAAATTACTGAGTGTTGCTTCCTTGTTATTTAAAGTAAAGAGGATGGGACCAGGAGAGAACAAAACACTTTCCCATGTTGTCCGGGGTTCAAGATGAATTAAATTTTTCTATTCCCAAGGCACATATAATGTGATTTGATAAGCCTTGAGATGGTTGCTTCACTTTGAAAAGTTTCCCCCACTATCTATAGTTCATTGAATTTTGTTAACAATTCATTACTTCAGTTTTTAAAAGTTTGGGGGTCTTCCAGGGTCTCCTGTTAAACTATAGATAGGAATAACATCTTAAGCTATCAATGAAGACCTTACAGAATGTTAAACATCTGACAGCAAGGTTTTTTGGAAACAGGATGTAGAATAGTTAAAGGGTAAGTAGGCGAGGGATATAATTGGCATGAACTGCCAGTTAGGGGAATACAGGTGATGAAAGAGGAGATGAGGGAGCTTCCCAGACAATTTTCCTTATTTATTTTACTTAAAACCAGTTTTGTTGTAATCACTACTCCATGACGCACAATACCTAGCTAGCAGAGGGAGGCTGCTAGTCTTACACTATGAAAGATGAAAGAGGGTCCCTTCATGGCTGTCGCAGATCACTCTCTCAGCCAATAGGAAGGGAACTAGTTCATCATTAGATGATGAATAGAAGCAAAAATTGCCAGAGGAGCAAGAGAAGAGAAAGAAAAGGAAGGTAAAAGGAAATGAGAGTAAAGAGGAGAGGGCAGGAGAAAAAAGAAGTGATAAATTTAAAGCTATAATAATGTAATAGTCTCAAGTTTTCACATATGAGCTGCTTTGTCTATTTTACACATATAGATATGTTTGTGTGAGTTGTTTGTAAAATTCATGTATTATTTTTTTTAAGATTTAAAGTAAATTGAGTGGTTCAGTGGAGAGACATCTAGCTTCAGAGTCAGAAAACAGGCTCAAATCCTGGTTTAAGTGACACTGACACTGGGCAAGGCACTTACTTAACCTCTCAGTGACTCAAGCAGGGGGCAGCTCCGTGGTGCACTGGATAGAGGCTGGGCTTGAGAAGTGCTGGAAGATAGAGCATCTTCCTGAGTTCAAATCCTGCATCAGACACTTACTGGCTGTGTGACCTTGAGCAAGTCACTTGTTTGCCTCAGTTTCCTCATATGTAAAATGAACTGGAAGAAGTAACTGGCAAAACACTCCAGTATCTCTGCCCAGAAAACCCCAAATGGGGTCGTGAAGAGTAAGGCACAACTGAAAAGGATTGAACACCAAGATCCAAGCAGATTTCTAACACTGTAAGTTGCAGTAAAGTTGTTGATATGGATTGATAAAGAGACACTTCTCACTAGAAGTTTCCTACATCATTGAAATCACCTGTCCAAATGATGATGTATGCTACCCACCCACCCCTGACAGGTGATGGACTAAATACATAGAATGAGACATACGTTTCTGGAGATGGCCAATACAAGATATTGTTTTGCTTGACTATATTTGTTATGGAAATTTCATTTTTCTTCAATAGGGAGTGAGGAAAAGAGAGAGAAAATAAATGTTTGTTAATTTAAAAAATTCAATTAAAAAAATTCCAAGTCCAGATCAAATATGTATGTGTGTAAACTGATTATTTTTTTTGCATAGTTACATCCTCCCAAGCTCCCAACCTCAGCTCAGCTCTGTCACCCCTGGGATGCCTTCCCTGATCCTCCCAGTTGTCAATGCTTTCTCCTTACCACTTAATTCTTGAACTAAATTTATGTTATATCCTGAACTAAGTGAATTTAACATATTATATATGAGTTGTAGAAAGTAAGATTCCTAAGGACAGGAAATATTTTGCTTTAATATTTTTCTACACAATATTTATTATATAGTAGGTACTTAATATCTGTTGAATTGTTTTAATATGAGTATCATTCCCATAAAACCAAATATAGAGAAAAGAGGGTAAATGTTTTGTCACTTTAACTTTGTAGGCCTTTAACTCTTAAATTTTGTATGTCTGTATTCTTTCCCTTCACATTTGTACTTTTTTTTACCATTTGACCCAAAGTGAAATAAAATTACAGTATGGTTACAGTTTTCAGCATTTTAAAAAACCTTTATTGCTACCTGGTAGATTGGCATGCAGTAATATCTTCAGTAATTTTATTCAACTATCCTGAAAGCATAGAGACTTTGAATCATTATAACTATCTTTGGAGAGACAATAATACAGAGTAGAGAGGGAGCTGACCTCAGAGCAGGGAAGACGCAATCAAGTTTTGCTTCTGACACATACTGGACAAGTCACCACTGTCTCAGGGCTTGACACGACTCTCTGTTGCTATAAATTGTAGGAGCTATGCTGACCTTTACTGGCAGAAGGAGGTTCTTCACTGAGAAGTTTCTTATAATATGAAATCTTAAGTCTGGTCTCTTTTCCTAGTTTTATGAATTATCTTAATTTCTTTCAATATAAAAGTAATGCCCCTTTCTTTCCCTACATTTTTAATCTGAACATAATCTGTTTTTATATTTATAATTAATTCTCATATTATTTTTAATTTTGTCTGATTCTTGGTTTTTGAAAATGATATTTGACATTTAATTTGGGCCTCATGGTTTTCGACTTGGCAGGACATTTTAGTTTTTGCATATTCTAATGAATTGGCATTATCTCCATCCATTTCTTGCTCAAAGTAAAATTGCATAAATTTATCACCCTTAAATGACTGGCACAAAGTTGTTATTTTCATATTTTTATAGCTCCTTTTATCCTGGAATTGATGTTGAGATCTTGAATTCACTTAGATTCTGTGAAAGTTGATTATTGTACATACAAGTTATGGTATTATTTTTCAGTATATTATTCCAATTTTGCTAATATGGTTTATTTAACAGATTAAATATATCCCAGTGGTGCATAAGGGTCTACCAATGTAAGGAAAGCACTGAATACAATTCAAGTGGCAGCTAGGTAGTACAGTGGATAGAGTGCTGAATCACTAGGAAGAAATGAGTTCAAATCCTACCTCAGTCATTTCATAGCGGTGTGAGGGGCAAGTCATTTAACCTCTGACCCAGCCTATGATATTCCTGTGACAGAGTCTGAGGACCAGCCTAACTAAATATGATTGCTAAGTAATATATTATTTAGCCTTGGCAACCCATGAAACATACACACACATAAACACACATATATACACAGATGTTGAATATATGTAAAGAGAGTGCAGAATAGTGGAAATGGCACCATATTTGGAAGCAGAAAATCCAATTTTAGGGCCCAGTTCCTCAAATTCATTACTTGTATGATCTTAGGAAAGTTACTTCTTTTCTTCAGGCCCTAGCTTCTTCATCTGTTAAATGGATATAATAACTATAATTCCAACCATAAGAATTATTGGAAGGATTAAATGAAATAATTTTTAAAGAGCTTTGTAACAATGAAATGCTCTATATATTCTATAATTTTGATTTACATATGTTTCAGAAAGTATTTCTTACTTCCTTCAGTATTACAATTAATGTTTAAGTCTGGGCTGAGAGAGTTAAGTGGCTCAGTGGATAGAGTGCTGGCCCTGGAGTCATTAAGACCTGAGTTCAAATCCAGCCTCAGACACTTATTAGATGTGTGACCCTGGGGAAGTCACTTAATCTCTGCTTGCCTTAAACCACTCCATTACTTCTGCCAACAAAACCCTATGGACAATATTGGCATGTTATGATTCACAGGGTCATGAAGAGTTAGACACAACCGAGCAACATGAGAATGGACGTTCCTTCGATTATTGTTCACGGAAATCCATTTACAAATTTTGTCCACGTCCTTCTATAAATCTTCCATGGACCCAGTGAAGTACAAGGTTCCTGTGGATCTTTTAATATTTCAAAAATACCATTGAAATAGTTAGAATGTCCATTGGTTATCCCTCTCACATTGCACATTCCTGATGTTCTTTATAATATCTCCTGAACAGAAGTCACCATTAATAATATATGTACTTATTCCCATTGGACAATTTTCCCTTTAGGTCAACCAAAACTTTGATTCTTCTATTGTTTACTATAACTTTTCTTTCCTTCCATCCTTTTTCTTTTTCTTCCTTCCTTCCTTCCTTCCTTCCTTCCTTCCTTCCTTCCTTCCTTCCTTCCTTCCTTCCTTCCTTCCTTCCTTTTTTCTTTCTTCCTTCCCTTCCTCCCTCTCTCCCTTTCTTCTTTCCTTCCTTCCTTTCCACCTTCCCTCCTTCCTCCTTTCCTTTTCTTTAGTCCAGATGTGAAATTCTATTGGTGTATGGAATTTATAGTAAGGAAACACCAGATGGTACAGATAACCAACTTTTCTGCAGCTTTCTTGGGAACACTAAAAAGTTAAGGGACTTTCCAGAGTCACATGGCCAACATGTATCAGAAATGATACTTGAACCTAGATCTTCCTGAGTAGAAGTCCTGACTTTCTACTAGCCATATCACATTCATTATCAATTTTTTAAAAATCTACTACTTTCACCACGTCTCTGTACCTGACTTTCATTGATCCTTAATCCTCTCTTTAGTGCTTCTGTACAGATGATTCTTCCTTTGAAAGACTGGTCTTGGACTTATAACTTTAATCTTCTGCACTTCAAATTCTGTTAGTTCTCTGTACAGCTAACTTTGTCTATTGTTATTTCAAGCAATATAACTGCACCATTGAGGGCAGGGAAAGAACAATTAGAGCTAACAGATCCAGGAAGTATGCCAGCCTCCTCAATCTGGAGCTGCCTAAGGGTCAGAATTACTTGATTTGGGTAAAAAAAAAATTTTTAAGCAATGAGAAACAAGGTTTTCATTGTAGGTGTTTTAGAAACTAGCCCTCAGCGTACTATATTTACAGAGTCATTTAGAACTTGGAGAAAAAGGAAAGGAGACAGATAGGATCTTGCCATAACAGAACCATGCAGATGCAAGGGTCAGGTCTTCCTGACCCCAAGTCTAGCATCACCCTCTCTCCTCTGTGTTTTCAGTTCCTAGCTCCCTTTCTGTGATAAGGCTTCTTCATTCCAGTCATCTTCTGTCCTATCACTTCTGCTGCTCCACTCTCCCAAAATGGACCACCAGAGACCATACCTAGAGAAAGCTAAGCCGCTGAAGTCCACATTTCTACCCTGGGACTATGCTTTTTCAGTTTCCCCAGATACTACTGTCTTTTGCCCCCGCATTAGACTGGGAACTCCACGAGGGTAAGTACTGCCTCTTCTTATGTCTTTGTGTTCCCAGCACTTAGCACAGTGCCTGACACAGAGAGTATGTAAATGTTTTTCATTCATCATGGAAGGAAAGACTCATATCCAAATAACTATAACACCATTAACTATTAGTAACTTAAAAGCTACCATTTTCTATAGCAAACTTTCCTTTTAAAATATACTCACCCACACAATGATTACAGCAGTATAAATAGAAAGAACAACAAAATAAATGCTGAGATTAAACATAGTAATTAAAATGATCAAATTTGGCCCTGAAAAAGAGAAGAGAAAACATCCCTACTTCCCTTCTCTGAACAAGCTGGGGGCTCTAGGCAGAGAACACTTAATACGTTGTCAGTTAGTCGGTGTGTTTGTTGGTTTTGCTGAACTACTTTTTCTCCTTATTTCTTAATCTGTATAACAGGATGATTCTCTGGGTAGGGAAGGGAGGAGAAATATGCAGGGCATCTCAAAATTCATAGTGCAATTTTAAGCTTTAATAGACTAAAGCTAAGATACTCATTTCTAAGTATAAGGAAATCAGGCACAAGACATTGGGTGCATGAGAGAGTGACCAAATGACAGCTAGGACAGAACTAGGAGAAAAATGTGTACAACACTGTAAAACAGATAAACAGAGCACACAGGGGCTGCTAGCACAGGTTCGTTCTTGATTTGCTCAGACAGGGAAGACACTTTATTCTAGTTTTCTCAGAAGAGAATTGCTGATAGTGGGAGCATAAACTCCTACAGCATTCCCTAATCACCCTTCCCACAGGGACCAGTGCGCAGGGGAAGGCAAATAACTATCCCTACGTCTCAATGGGGTCAATCGAGATTGGCACAGCTTGTGCTTCTCCTAAATCCCCTCAAGTCTCAATGGGGGCTAGTTGGGGCAAACACAGACTCCCCCCCAAGCCTTGATGGGGGCTGATCAATGTACGCACAGCATTCCGACTTTTACACTCAACCCTAAGATTCCCCCTAAACCTCAATGAGGTTGAGTCACACACAGCATTTTTGCATTCAACCCTAAGGGTTCCCCATTCACTGTCGACTGACCACCTGTTTTATTGGCCAACAGACAAAGAAGGCATATTGCCAGCAGTAGCCTCACAAGTTTATCACCTCATCCCTGTATCTCACTGCTCAGGCATAGTGGATGTTTATATTATTTACCATTATTTAACTCTGCACAAACGTGGTGGAGGTGTTTTGAACCCTAACGGTGGCTACTCATATCTAGTACTTGGGAACCGCTGATTGTTATGGCTATGGATCCTGGGAAACAACTCTAAAAAATAATAACAAAAATTCACTTTACACACGCTAAAATCCACCTTACTTACACTAAAATTCACCTTACATACAAACAATTTATAGTGTCTTTACAGACAATTTTGAAAGGCTTAAAAACTATAATCAATACAATGTGTATCCACAATTCCACAAGACTGATGGTGAAACATGCTATCTACCTCTTGATAGAGAGATGACAGAGTTAGGGCACAGATTTTGTATACAGACAATGAAGGAGTTTGTTATGGTTGGGGTATATGGGATGTTCAGGGAAGACTAGTATCTCTGGTGTGAGGGATGGCAGACCTCTTTTCTACGCTTCTCATCCACTTTTGGTGTCCAGCTGCCATCCAACTCCCACCTGTGGCTCCAAGAAACTATATCAGGCACAGTAACCACACCCTGGTAGATCCATCTTGGCAGATTGGCTAAACCAGGCTGAAGGTAACCGAGAGGCCTCAAACCCGTAGGTGAAGTAGGGCATGTCTATCCCAAGCAAGCAAAGACTTTTGCTAGCAGAATAGGTGAACGAGAACAATTTGTTTCAACGGCCATGAAGGGCACTGAGGCAGGTGTTGTGTATGTTTAGTGCCTGGTCAGATATCCAAGATGCTGAGGTCATCCACTGCATCCATCATCACCTATTGTCCTGACTCTTGTCTTGCCACTGGACTTTGCTGACTCTGGAAGAAAGAGGCTGATGACTTTGTACAACTTTGCCTCACTTAAATCCAATTTGGAACAAAGGACAAACAACATTATGGTTGACATACATATTGGTTACAAGGAATTTGTTTTTCTTTTCTCTTTTTTTTCAGTGAAATGAGATTTGGTAAGAAGAAAAAATAGATTTTTATTAATTAAAATTTTTTCTTTTATATAGATAAATGAGAGGGTTGCTTCTTAAGTGGAATGCTGCATGTATTTTCAGATGAGATATTGAGGCCTGAAGTCAGCAAGACCTGAGTTCAAATGTAACCTCAGACACTTACTAGCTGTGTGAACCTAGGCAAGTCACTTAACCCTGTTTGCCTCAGTCTCTTCATTTGTAAAATGAGCTGAAGAAGAAAATGACAAACTGTTCCATTATCTTTGCCAAGAAAATCCCAAATAGTGTCGTGAAGAGTTGGACACAACTGAAGAACATCAACCACTCTCATGCTCTAAGATCTGCACAGCCAAGTTTGGGATGAAAATAGTTCAAATATCAGGACAGGGAGGCGTTCTTATGTCTCTAAGGTTGGGTAACTTGGAAATCAAGGCTAGGACTTCATGTACTTCCTCAGGAGGACTGGCATGGTAGGACTCCAGTCAATCGGTCAACGATCCTAAGTTAGTCAAGTACAAGGAACCACATGCCTCTCTGAGCACTAGAAACTGGCCCAAACTGGAATACGACTGCCATGAGCCTTCAGCCTAGATAGCTTCACTCTTTCTGTATCTGCTTTGAAGTTAAGGAACATTAACTATCAGGGAATGTGGGTGCCACCTAGTGCCAGACAGGTGAATGCTACAAAAAGCAGGAACCATTTCTCCTATTTATGCAATGACTCCATCTAATGAATATTTGTATTGTAGTTTGTTGTTTTATTTGATGACAGTATTAAATTGTGTATGTATGCTCAGCTTTTACAGCTTGTTGCTATCACGGTTGATAGCTTACCCCAGGGAAAGGAAAAAAGTAGTGTGAGGAATTGTTGGCTCAGAACCTAATCACTTTAAATCAGCTTTACTGAAATAGTCTGTTCTTTAGTCTCCTAGCCATCCATATCTAGGCCTTCTATTCATCTGAAGATTACCTTACTATTTCTAAATAAGATGATTTTTATCTATGTGAGTATTTCTCCCAATGAGAAACTGAGGATTAAAGAGGTCAAGTGACTTCAAAGATGGAATCAGATTTTAAAACAAAATATCTCCTAAAGATTAAAAATGTCATACTTGTTTTTACATCAGAGGTTAGAAGTATTCCTTCCTCTTTTATTGCTTCCCTCCTCCCCTCAATCCTACCCTGTAAACTACTGAGTATGAAGGGAGTGAAGGATAGAATAAGAGAGGAGTGGTTGAGTAGAGATTCTCTTAATGTTGGGCTCGGCCTCAAACCCTGCTTTACGAGGCAGTAGGGCATGCTGACAAAAAGGTGGGACTTGGTTAGAAGAAGGCAACTGGGTGGCACAGTGGATAAATGATGGATCTGAAGTCAGAAAGACTCGAGTTCAAATGTGACCTCGGACGTTTATTAGCTGAGTGACCTTGGACAAGTCACTTAATCCTGTTTGCTTTAGTTTCCTCATCTGTAAAATGAACAAGAAGAAAATGTCAGTATCTTTGCCAAGAAAACCGCAAATGGGGTCACAAAGAGTCAAATCCAACTGAAAAAAAATGGCTGAATAATAGCAATAAGAGTTAGAATAGTTAAGTTAACACTGAAGTTCTAGCGTGTAAAAATCAGTAAACTTCTCTGGGACTCACTGTCCCCTTCTGCAAAATGAGGCAGACTAACTAGATGCTCTCCGATGCCCCTTCCGGCTTTGTCTCTGTCTTTAGAAGCCTTTTTCCAGGATGCAGATTTCCCTGATATAAAAGTAAAATGTGTTCTCATTATTATTATTATTTCTATAACACTATTCAATGTTTTATCATTATTTATTCTATAGAATTATTCTGTTTTCAAAATATATGTTTTTTACAAAATATGTTTTCAAAATAGATTTTTCTTGTTCCCACTTTCATGAGATTGCGTCTACTTTTATTTGCTTATACCATCAATGAAATAATATTGTTCATTTCTTGAAGCTGACACTTATCAAATACCAATAAATTTATTGTAAATCCTCTTTTCCTGATCTATGTTATATATTGTTAGTACTACTTGTCATTTTCTTTTATGAGTCAGTGCTCTGATCTTTTCTTCTGGGTTCTTAGTTTTTCTTTGCATTCAATATAATGTGTTTGCTTTATTATAATATCAAAATCCTTGGAACTGAAAATGGAATCTAACAGGCTATGCCTCACCAAAGCTTCATAGAGACAGAGAATCTGCTTTCATCTCTCTAATTCATTTTTTTTCCCCTCCTTACTCTATGAGAAGATGGAATCTCTCTCTCTCTCTCTCTCTCTCTCTCTTTCTCTCTCTCTCTCTCTCTCTTTCTCATGCTGTCTCTGTTGTTTTTTTCCTCCTTCTGTATCATATTATAAACTTTGAAAATCTCTGCATCCATTGAATTTTCTACTTTTCATTAAATCCTTCCCATTATATTTTTAGGTGTTTCCTTTACACTTCATTTCATCTTGTTCCCACTGTCATCTTGCCATCCTTGAAAGCAAGATGATAACTCCTGTTCTTTCTCCCACGTGAATACCATTTTATTCTTTTCTAGTAATTGTTGAACCTCCCTACAGCTCTTGGATACTGTATATCTTTCTTCTCTGGTGTTTGCCTCATTTCATAGCTTAATATAATCTCTGAAATAATACCAAGAAGCATTTTCATTCCTGTTATGTTGGGAATTAATTGTGAGATGAAACCAAAATGACTGCAGTAAAATACATTTAAAAACCACACTGAAGATAGAGAGGGTTTTTAAAATCTAAGTTTCCTGCAGAAACACTGTCAGTGGTAGAGTTAACAGATGGAGTGCCAAGGTCACCAGTCAGAAGAGAACTGTGGAAAACCACTGCTGTGCAAGGGACTGGTGTACAAGATGTTGATTTTCATTTTGGGGTCTTACAAAGAAAAGCAATTTAGGTGGAATATTCTGCTGAGGTTTCCCTAATGAAGGTCCAATGAAAGGTCCATTTTGTTGTCCATTCAATTTTTCCCAAAAATTTCTAAGAGTTTCCAGGATTCTACACAACTCTTCCTTCAAATAAAGCTGACAATGAATATTGATCTTTTTTTAAAAAAGTTAATTTCAACAAAAAAGAGTGAACTATGGAAAAGGAAAATTATAAAGTCTCTTATTTGTTTTTCTTTATTTTAGGAAGGATTCTGAGTGAACTGTGTATTAGATGCTATTGGCCTCTACAGGTTAAGACTACATAAAAATGTGAAGTCTGTCAAAAAGATGCAAAGTCTGAATACAAATCTTCTCATCTGACGCAAGGAGATAGCAGCATAATTAATTTTCTAATGGATAGGCAGAGAAGCTTATTTTTTTTTTTAAATTCCTAAGTGAATGAGGCAGCCTCACTTAGTGACATTTTTAATAGAAACCAAGAGACTGGAGTTTTCTCAATTTCATTCCTGCTTTCCTTAGACAAAGTCTCTCATCTCTGACTCAGTTTCCTTCCCAATATCTTCCCTAACATCTACCAACAGCAATCTAGCAAGGCACTATGGAATTGCTATTTAATTTATATCAATTCAATAAATATTTAAGTCCTGTTAATTACATTGCATTGCTCTAGAGATACCAACTTTCCAAGAGTTTATATGAAATATTTTCAAGGAGTTTATAATTTTATGGGAGAGGTAGGTAGGGTAGAAGTTATGTAGTATTCAAATAACTAGGAAGTGAAAGAGGATATAATCACTATAAAATACTATAGGAAATTTAAGGAAAATTCATCCAAGGGCAAGAGATTGATAGTGTCAGAGAAGACTTTATAGAGGAAATGATATCAGAACTGGATTCTGGAGAAAGGAAAGGACTTCACTGAGATGGATGGGGAACCATACATTGTAGATACAGACCCTGCCCTCAGGGGACTTATACTCTTTTGGAGGAGACAGGATATAATGTATAAGATAAATAACAGTATAAGACAGAACTTTTTTATACCACAGCTTGGATTTTATAATACAAAGGGAACTCCTTCTACAAATGTAGGTAGGTGCCTCCTCATGAACTTTATGTGGGCACTGAGTTTAATTTTAAAGTTACTTGGGCACTGAGTAGGTATGGGCCAGTCAGGCCTTGAATACAGGTCTTCCTGCCTCATCTAAGTAAAGTCTGCTTTAGTGAGGGCTTACAGATCTGCTTCCTCAAGGATGACAGAATTGACATAAACATATGGAAAGAGTACTGGATCTGGCATCAGGAAGACTTGAGCTCATATCTTGCCTCAGACATTTACTACTTGTGTGATCCTGGGCAAGTTATTTAAACTCTGTCTCAATTTTCTCAATTATAAAATAGGGATCATAAATAGCACCTACTTCACAGAGTTGTTTTGAGAATCAAATGAGATAGTATTTACAAAGTGCTTACCATAGTGCCTAGCGCAAAGTAGGTTTTTAATAAATGTGTATTCCCTTCTCTTATCCCCCCTCACCAAAGTCCTGAAGTAGCATCTTCATGAATCTGATTGGTGTATCTTTTTACTTCTTTACTCTGTAACGTCTTCTGTGACAGTCTGAACTGTACCAATGAACTTTGGAACTCTTAAAGAATTAATTAAAAGCACATAAAAATGGCACAAGGTTCTTAGAGAAGAGAGAAGAAATTATAGAACAATTAGAACACAGAGGTGGTGAGAAAGATCTGCATGGGTCACTCCACAAGACCACAGTTTATACTTCTTTCATTTAAAGCCCTGATGACAGTGCCCTCTTGACCTCCATTTTGACAGTCTATTGCCAACTTTTTGTCTCTTTATCTGGAGAAAAGTCAGCTAGGAAGTTATATGGTATATAGCTAGTAGTTCTGCTCCACAGGGTTATGTCCAGTTGAGCAGGGTTGTTGGGTTTTTTTCCCTCTAGTTTAAAAACAGAGTTTCAAGAGCCATCTTTCATCTTTTTAAGAAATAAGACAATTTTTTCCACTACTTGCTGCTTACTAGACCCCAGGACAATATCAGAACCCAGGTTTGAGTTGAAATAGTGGTGTCACACCGGCACTCATTAGCAATATGAGGATCCAACTTGGCTACTTCACCGTGGAAAAGCCAATTGGAGGTGAGATGTCCTTGCTGGCTTCTAGGGGGTGTTGGTAAGCAGCAGGATATTAAAGACAAAATTTACCAATGTCAAGAATGTCCCTGGAGTACCTTTTTACCAGTCTCATCATAGAAGGGGACAATATTCTTCCAACCTTAGGGTCACTTATAAAGGACTGGAGAAAGTTTTCTTTGTAGGAGAGAGCTTTATAAGTATCTTCTTCCTATCACTCATATCTGGAAACAATAGATTTGTTAGCTGTAAGCTGGAAAGGTGAAAAACATCAGAGCATCAATGAAATAGACACCACTTACCTAGTTGTGTAAAATAGTCAAATGTCCTTGAAAAGTAGCCTGGGGAAAATGGCAGACTAGGTATTTTCTCTGATCCCTATGACTTTTCAAATCTCTCTAAAATAGCAATTATGTGCCAAAGATAAAGCAACTTCAGCCATCTCTATGGTCTGACACCCAGAATTCAAAAGAAGGTGACTCCCTGCTCCTTCCCTCTCCAAAAGCAGCAACCCAGGAATTGACACTCATTGACCCAAAGCTCACTCAGCCTTCCTCCTCCACCTCCCAAGCTACTTCATTCAACATCTAGGCTGTACTAGCAGACCAAATGATATAATACAACATCAAAACCCACCCCTAAACCCTGCTTCCTCCTTCTTCTTTCTGATGCCATGGAGACCCAGGCTCCAGGCTTTAGAAATTAGTTCAGGCCTAGACGACCAACTTTGCTACAGATGTCCACAAGCAAAAGCCTGCCAGGGCTGCAACCCAGAAGTACTAGTGCTGGGCAAAGTAGGCTCTGAACTGCCCAATGTCCAGAGGATCAGAGAGGGTGGAACAGGTCACCAGGACAGGACACTATGCATATGGTGAACTATGTAACATTCCAACAAGCTTGAGAGATGAGGACAGCTCCCAGACCAGTTCTGACCACCCAAAAGTCACTTAGTGTAGCGACCCAGACTGGTGAACTATGAATGTGCTCGATGTAGAAGAGAGAGATTCTTTGAGATTCAATCTCCAAGGAAACTCCAATCAGCATTAGATGGAAGGCACAAGGCATGAGATCAATGGAAGGTTTGGCTCTCACATGCTTATTTGTGCTAGTTCAGTTCCAGCACACTCCTATTTGTAAGCATAATTTGTAAGGTATGTAGAAGACATGAGCAAAGGAGGCGAAATGCAGTTGAGGCATTGTTGCAGTCATATATTATTCCTGTGTATTACAATGACAGAAAAACACAAAATATGAAAGCTCTTTCTGCCCTCAGCAAATAGGCCCAGCTAGAACCTTAAATTAATATTGTCTATAATCTCTAGGATTGTCTGGCATTGCTACATTTAAAATGCAATTTCTGATTATTTTGCATTATAATATTCTTGATCACATATGATACTAGATGTGTATGATATTAAGTGGATAAACTTTTTCATGACTGTCAGTTTTCATCATCCACATTCTTCTGTTGCCAGGTTCATAATGTTCAGTTCATCAGTTTGACCAAGGAGAGAATACCACACAGGCATTTTCTCCTGAGACTGGCTTGAGCTTATTCTGCTAATTGACTGGTTATCCTAATGAGGTTTGTCCAGGTAGAGCCAAGATGATGGAGAAAGAGAAAGCATTTTTGTTTTCATTCCCTAGCCCTCTTTCTCCACAACAACCTAGAAAATGCACTAGAATAATTTCTGAGTGGGTAAGCCAAAATAAAGTCAGAGCAAATCATTTTGTCTGCAGATGCTGGGGTAGGGGTTGGCAAGGAGCACTAGGCAGCAGAAGCAGCAGAAGCAGCATTAATGCCCAAGGACAGTAAGAAGGCTGAGAATGAGAGCAAAGATAGGAAACACTGGGACAGAAAAAGAATCCAGGGCACCCCTGAACTAGCACTGGGAGCAAGAAGGGGTGCCATTTAGCATCTCTGTCACCTATTACTCTGTTCTGGGTCACAGATCCAGGGTGGAGAGAAGCAGATGAGAAGACAAGAATAGGGTCCAACTGAGTGTTGAGCTAAAAACAAATTTCAGAAATTTAGCTGTGTGGCTCCAAGCCAAGGAGCAGAGCAGCAACTCAGTTCTAACCTTTAGCCTGGCGCATAAGCCTGCAGTGAAATAAATAGGGCAGGAGACCAAGACCAAAAGGGAGTCAGTAGTTTAATTACTCTGAACCTGCAAAACCTCCTGAAGGGTTAATAATGACTGATTCTAGCAATAGTCTACCGAAACTTAACTATACACAAACCAACAGACCCAATTTGTACAGCTCAGAACAGGATGACAGTGCACAGATGTATCCCTGAATCATTGAAAACTTGCAGGCCCCAGACTGAGCTGTGAAAGTAGCAGAAGGACATAAAAAGATAGAAGCTCAGGCCAAACATGTCCCCCAAAAGTGAACAGATCCCAGTGCTAACATAAAGCCCAAAGTCAAGAAGTAGGCTGAAAAAATGAGAAAAAGAACCCAACCATAAAGAATTACTATGGGGACAGAGAAACTCAAGATTCAAACACCGAAGAAAACAGACAATGACTATGTGAAGTCAATGACTTCAAGACTTCATCTACAACTAAAGCCACAAAAGAAAAATGCAGATTAGACCAAGACCAATAAGAATTCTTAGAAGAGTTAAGGAAAGTTTTAAATGAGCAGCTAAAAATCATTTTAAAAACCAAATGATAGGCTTGGAAGAAATTCTGAACTGAGAATTAACAGCTTGGTTAAACAATTACAAAACATTACTGAAGAAAATAACTCCTTGAAAATTAGAATAGGACAAACAGAAATGAGACATTGAGAAATATTTTTTAAGAAAGTCAAAAGACTGAAAAAATAGAAGAAAATGTGAAATATCTCATAGGAAACATATTATCTAGAAAACAGATTAAGGAGAGATAATTTCAGAATCATTGGACTGCCTGAAACTCATGAACACAGATTGGGGGCAGGGGAAGAGAGAGATAAATCATCATATTTCATCAGGTCTTAGAGAGAGTCTAGTTAGATGGAAGAACTAGATATGATTCTATTATGTTTGGGTGATCTCAAAAGAAGAATGAAAGGTTGGGGGAGAAGAGGAAAGAAAGAGGAAGAATGAGAAAAATGATTGCACATAACTGGGCTCTTAAGGAGAGTTTAAGGAAGGGGCAGTCTGGGAGAATGGGCAACACCTGAACCTCACTCTCAGTTGAACTGATTCAATAAAGGAAGAATAAATGCATACACCATTGAGTTCAGAAACTTATTTTACACAACGGGAAGTAGGAAAGCAAAGAATTAAGAGAAAATGTTTGGGGAAGGGGGTGAGGGGCCAAGGGAGATAAGAGAGAGTATAGACAAGGGAGGCAGTGATCAAAACCAAAATAGATCCTTAAAGACAGGATGGGGTAAAAAAGAGAGGGATAAGCAAAAAGCATGGAGGAAAATACATAGCCATTATAAGTGTGAATGTGGATAGAGTAAACTCATCCATAAAATGGAAGAAGATAGAAGGCCTCTGAGGAGACAAGATGGCACAGAAGATGCAGCAACCCAGACAAACTCTCCTAACTCAGAAGAAAACCATGTAAAAATAGTTATAAGCAAAGCCTCAAAGAAAAAATTCAAATTAGACACAAATCCAATAAAAATTCCTAGAAGAATTAAAGGACATAAGAGTGTTAGAGGAAAAATTGGGAAAAGAAATGAGAGTAATGCAAAATGGGGTACAAAAGCTCACTATAGAAAATGATTCCTTAAAAATTAGAATTAGACAAGTGGAAAATAATGACTCCACAAGACATCAAAAAGCAATAAAACAAAGTCAAAATAATGAAAGAGTAGAAGAAAGCATGAAATATCTCATCAGAAAAACAAATGACAGGGAAAATAGATCAAGGAGAGATAATTTGAGAATTATTGAACTGCCTGAAAAACATGATTTAAAAAAGAGCCTTGACATCATATTTCAAGACGTTATAAAGGCAAATTGTGTCAATATTTTAGAAGCAGAAGGAAAATACGAAGAGTCTACCAAATATCTCCTGAAAGAGAACCCAAAATGAAAATTCCCAGGAATAATAAAACCAAATTCCAGAGTTCTTGGGTCACAGAGAAAATGTTGCAAGTAGTTGAAAAGAAGTCATTAAAAATCATAAAGCCATTGTCAGGATCACATAAGATTTAGCAGCTTCCACATAAGAAGAAGAAGGCTTGGAATATATTTTGGAAAGCAAAGGAGCTAGAACTGCAACCAAGAATAAACTACCAAGCAAAATTGAGTATAGTCTTTCAGAGAAAAAAGAGAATATTTAATAATTCAAGCATTGCTGATGTAAAGACCAGAACTGAATAGAAAATTTGACATTCAAACACCAGACTCAAGAGAAATATTAAAAAGTAAATATGAAAAGGGAATTCATAAGGAAGTTAGTAAAGTTAAACTGTTTACATGCCTATATGGGAAGATGATATATATAATTCCTAAGAACTTTATCATTATTAGGGCAGTTAGAAGGATCTATATAGACAGAGGCCATGGGTGTGAATCTATTATGTTGGGATGATCTTTTTAAAAAATGAACGGGTAAAAAACAGAGAGACTTTGGAAGAAGAGGGGAAGGAGAGAAAGAATAAGGATAATTTTCTCACATAAAAGAGGCATACAAGGAAGAGCTTTTATAGTGGAGGGAACAATGGGAGGGATGACAGGCAACTCTTGAACTTCAGTGTCATCAGAATTGACTCAGTTGGATATAGAAATCTATCTTACCCAACAGGGAAGTATATAGGAAAGGAAACACGATAGAAGTAAGTGCAAATTAAGGGAGTCTGTAGTCAGAAGCAAAACAGACTTTTGGGGAGGGATAAGGCAAAAAAAAAAAAAAGAGATAAAGATAAATAGAAGAAAATAGGATGCAGGGCAACATACACAGTAATCATAACTGTGAATATGAATGAGATGAACTCATCTAACAAATGGAAATGGATAGTAGACTGGATTAGAAACCAGAAGCCAACATTATTTAGAAGAAATACATCTGAAACAGAGACATACACACACAGATGGTAAAATAAGGGTCTGGAGCAGAATCTATTATGCTTCAGCTGAATTTTTTAAAAAAACAAGGATGACCACAGACAAAACAAAAGCAAAAATAGACCTAATTGAGAAATAATCAGAGAAATTACATTTGATTAAAATGTACCATGGACAATGAATTAATATCAATAGTAAATATATATGCATGAAATGACAGAACATTCAAATTCTTAAAGAAAAAGTTACACAAGTTACAGGAGGAAATAGAGAGTACAACTAGACTAGACTGAACTTTCTCTTTTTAGAATTAGATAGATCAGGGGAGGAGCCAAGATGGCGGAGTAGAAAGACTCACGTATGCTAGCTCTGAACCCACAGCCCATATATTTCCTGCAAAAAGAACTCCCCACAAATTCTGGAGCACTGCAAGGCATGCAGAAACACAGTGGAAAAGATCTCTGTTCCAGAGAGCCCTGGAGAGCTATCCCCAAAGGTCTGTCGCGCTCCGGACAGCGGAGTCCACCCCTGTGCTGCCCTAGCCGCATGGCCCCAGAGGAGCAGATCCGAGCAGGCTTCAGGGACGGATTCTCCGGCAGCTGGGAAGGTCACTCCACCCACAGGCGCTACAGGTCAGTGAGAGAGACGTCTGGGCTGGCTGAGAGGGGAGCAGGGTGTCTCCGTGACTCGGGCCCCCTCGGGAAGCAGCGGCAGAGGCAGTGGCAGAGGCAGTGGCGGCGGCCCAGGACCCCCGAAGCAGCAGGCAGAAGTTCAGGGCCATTACTGAAGGTCTCTGCATAAACTCCCTGAGGGAACTGAGCCTGGGAGGTGGCCCTGCCCCCACCCAAGCACCAGAACTTAAGCTCACATTGAATAGCAGCCGCGGAAAGCCCATTTGAATCTCAGACCCCAAGCACTAGCTGGGTGGATCTAGGCGGGGGTGGACAGGAATCTCAGAAGTCAAGTAACTGGCTGGGAAAATGCCCAGAAAATGGAAGAAAAATAAGACCATAGAAAGCTACTTTGATGGGGTACAGATGTTCCCCCACCTTTCAATTCTGATGACAAGGAACTATTCTTACCATCAGGGAAAGACGTGGAGGTCGGGGCCTCTCTATCCCAGACATCCCAGGTGTATGTCCAGTGGGCTCAGGACTTGGGAGAGCTCAAAAAGGATTTTGAAAATCAAGTTAGACAGGTAGAGGAAAAACTGGGAAGAGAAATGAGAGAGATTCAAGAAAAGCATGAAAAATGGGTCAATACCTTGCTAAAGGAGACCCCCAAAAAATGCTGAAGAAAATAACACCTTGAAAAATAGGCTCACTCAATTGGCAAAAGAGGTTCAAAAAGCCAATGAGGAGAAGAATGCTTTCAAAAGCAGAATTAGCCAAATGGAAAAAGAGGTTCAAAAGCTCACTGAAGAAAATAGTTCTCTCAAGATTAGAATGGAACAGATGGAGTCTAATGACTTTATGAGAAACCAAGAAATCATCAAACAAAACCAAAAGATTGAAAACATGGAAGAGAATGTGAAATATCTCATGGGAAAAACAACTGACCTGGGAAATAGATACAGGAGAGACAATTTAAAAATTATGGGACTACCTGAAAGTCATGATCAAAAAAAGAGCCTAGACATCATCTTCCATGAAATTATCGAGGAAAACTGCCCTAATATTCTACAACCAGAGGGCAAAATAAGTATTGAAAGAATCCATCGATCACTGCCTGAAAGAGATCCAAAAAGAGAAACTCCTAGAAACATTGTGGTCAAATTCCAGAATTCCCAGGTCAAGGAGAAAATCTTGCAAGCAGCTAGAAAGAAACAATTCCAGTATTGTGGAAATACAATCAGGATAACTCAAGATCTAGCAGCTTCTACATTAAGGGATCGAAGGGCGTGGAATAGGATATTCCAGAACTGAGTATAATACTTCAGGGGAAAATATGGTCTTTCAATGAAACAGAGGACTTTCAAGCATTCTTGATGAAAAGACCAGAGCTGAAAAGAAAATCTGACTTTCGAACACAAGAATGAGAAGAAGCATGAAAAAGGAAACAGCAAAGAGAAGTCATAAGGGACTTACCAAAGGTGAACTGTTTACATTCCTTCATGGAAAGACAATATTTGTAACTCTTAAAACTTTTCAGTATCTGGGTAGTTGGTGGGACCACACACACACACATACACACATACACACACACGTACATGCATGGATGCACACACACACATACACACATGCACACACATACAGAGACAGAGAACACAGAGTGAATTGAATAGGATGGGATCATATCTTAAAAGAAATTAAGGTAAATGGTGAGAGAGAAATGTAGTGGGAGGAGAGAGGGTGAAATGGAATGGGGTAAATTGTATCTCATTCAAGAGGCAAGCAGGAGACTTTTTAGTGGAGGGAAAAAGAGGAGAGCTGAGAAAAAAAACCATGAAGTTTACTCTCATCACATTCAACTAAAGGAAGGAATAAAATGTACACTTATTTTGGTATGAAAACCTATCTTACAATACAGGAAAGTGGGGGTGAAGGGGATAAACAGGGTCGGGGGGATGATGGAAGGGAGGGCAATGGGGGGAGGGAGCAATTTGAAGTCAACACTCAGGGAGGGACAGGATCAAAAGACAGGATAGAAACAATGGGAGGCAGGATAGGATGGATGGAAATACAGTTAGCCTTATACAACACGACTGTTACAGAAGTCATTTGCAAAACTACACATATATGGCCTATATTGAATTGCCTGCCTTCCCAAAGGGAATGGGTGGGGAGGGAGGGATGGCGAGAACTTGGAACTCAAAGTTTTAGGAACAACTGTTTAGTATTGTTGTAGCTACTAGGAAATAAGAAATACAGTTAATGGGGAATAGAAAGTGATCTGGTCCTACAGGACAAAAGAGAAGATGGGGACAAGAGAAGGGAGGGAGGATAGAAGAGAGGGCAGATTGGTGATAGGGGAAATTAGAATGCTCAATGTATTGGGTTGGGGGGAGGGGATAAAAGGGGAGAAAATTTGGAACCCAAAATTTTTTGAAAATGAATGTAAAAAGTTAAATAAATTTATATTATTAAAAAAAATTAAAATGGTCAAGGTACTACCAATGAAGAGGAAGTTAACGCACATATTAGAAGCTATTTTGCCCAGTTACATGCCAATAAAATGGACAATCTAAGTGAAATGGATGAATATTTTAAAAATATAAATTGCCCAGACTAAAAGAAGAAATTGGTCATGGCAGACTGAGCCAATATGATAAAACTTATAATTCTACATAAATTATTTGACTTATTCAGTGCCATGCCAATCAAACTACTAAACTTCATATAGCTATGAAAAAATAATAACAAAATTCATCCGGAAGAAGAAAAGGTCAAGAATATCAAGGGAATCAATGAAAAACTATAAAGGAAGGCAAACTAGCAGTATGAAAATTCAAACTATATTACAGAGTGGCAATCATGAAAACAGTCTGGTAATGGCTAAGAAACATAGTGGTGGATCAATGGAATCGATTAGGTATACATTATACAGTAATAAATGACCATAGTAATCTTGTGTTTGATGAAACTCAAAGACGCAAGCTTTGGGAACAAGAACTCACTATTTGACAAAAATTTCTGAGAAAACCAGAAAACAGTTTGGCAGAAACTATAGACCAACATCTCATGTTGTATGCCGAGATAAGGTCAAAATGAGTGCATTATTTAGACATAAAGGGTAATATCATAAGCAAATAAGGGGAGCATAGGAAAATAAAACTGTCAGATCTATGGATAAGGAAAGAGTTTATGACCAAACAAGAAATACAAAGGGTCACAGGAAGTATAATGGATAATTTTGAGTATGTGAAATTAAAAAGGTTTTACACAAACAAAACCAATGCAGCCAAAATTGGAAGGAAAGCAGGAAACTAGAAACAGGAAAGCAAATTTCTCTGACAAAGACCTCATTTCTCAAATATATAGGGACCTAAGTCAAATTTATAAAAACAAGTGTCATTGAAAGGGCCCAGTTGGGAAATGGTCAAAGGACTTGAAAAAGCAGTTTTCAGAAGAAATCAAAGCTATCTATACTTGTATGGAAAAATGTTCTAAATCACTATTGACTAGAGAAACGCAAAGTTTTAAAACTTAGAAACTATTTCATAGCTATCAGATTGGCTAATGTAACATAAAATTGACAAATGCTGAATTGGATGCGGAAAAATAGGGATACTAATGGACTATTGATGGAGTTGTGAACTGTTCTAACCATTGTGGAGAACAATTTGGAACTGTGCTCAAAGAGCTATAAAACCATGTATACTTTTGACCCAGCAATACCACAACTAGGTCTGTACCCACAAGAGATCAAAGGAAAAGAAAAAGGACCTATTTGTACAAAATTATTTATGGCAGCTCTTATGTGGTGGCAAAGAATTAAAAACTAAAGGGACGCCCATCAACTGGGGAGTCACAAAAAGGGAGGCAGAATAGACATCTCGTCTCTTCTCCCCGCCATTCTTCTTCAAGGGAAATTTCTGGTCAGAAAGGGAAGCAGGAAGCTGGGACTTATTTGCTCTAATGATCCTATGCTTTTTATTGGGTTTTGTTAATATGGTTATTAAGTTGCTTATACTTTTCCTAATGCTTTACCAGCCCTGCCTTCCTGTCATAAATATATAAAGAACTGAATCAAATTTACAAGAATAAGAGCCATTCCTCAATTGATAAAAAGAGTCAAAAGATATGACTAGGCAGTTTTTTTTATGGTGCCAATTTTAAATAATTTTTATTCTCCAGGACAAGAATTGCATTTCTACTTGTTTACAGTACTGATAAAGTGCAATGTTGTTCACTTCTCTCCCCTCTGTGCACATTCAAGTATTCAGAATGCCCAGATTTACACAGTAGCCTAAATGTTACTTTTAAACTGCTACTGCCTTGGCTACAAATTTTGAGTTCTTCAATTTTTGGAAAAGCTGTGTGGAATGCTCTTTCTTCTGTTGTTTAGTCCACTTCTTCAATGGCGGGTCCACAAGAAGCACCTCTAGATGGGGCTGCTCCACCAACTGGGAATCCACCAGGCATGCCTCCTGGCATGCCCCCTTCACTCTGGTACTTCTTGGCAACGATGGGGTTGCAGACTGTCTCCAACTCTTTCTGCTGATGCTCAAATTCTTCCTTTTCAGCAGTCTGGTTCTTATCCAGCCAGTTGATTATTTCATTACATTTGTCAAGGATCCTCTGTTTGTCTTCAACACCAATTTTGCCTTGCAGTTTTTCATCCTCCACTGTAGCCTTCATGTTGAAAGCATAAGATTCAAGAGAATTCTTGGAGGATACCTTGTCTCTCTGCTTCTCATCCTCAGCCTTGTATTTCTCAGCCTCCTGGACCATACGCTCAATGTCTTCCTTGCTCAGACGTCCTTTATCATTGGTGATGGTGATCTTATTCTCCTTGCCTGTGCTCTTATCCACAGCAGAAACATTGAGAAAGCCATTTGCATCAATATCAAATGTCATTTCAATCTGAGGAACACCTCTGGGTGTTGGGGGGATTCCAGTGAGCTCAAATTTGCCAAGCAGGTTGTTATCCTTTGTCATTGCCCTCTCACCTTCATAAACCTGAATAAGCACACCAGGTTGGTTGTCTGAATAGGTGGTTAATGTCTGTGTCTGCTTGGTATGGATGGAGGTATTACGTTTGATCAGAACAGTCATAGCTCCACCAGCAGTTTCAATTCCAAGAGAAAGAGGAGTGATATCCAACAGCAACAAGTCCTGCACATTCTCAGATTTATCTCCAGACAAAATGGTAGCCTGGACAGCTGCACCATAAGCAACAGCCTCATCAGGTTTGATACTCTTGTTGAGCTCCTTGCCATTGAAGAAGTCTTGCAAAAGCTTGTGGATTTTCGGAATTCGAGTGGAACCACCCACCAGGACGATGTCATGAATCTGTGATTTATCTAGCTTGGCATCTCTCAAGACCTTTTCCACAGGGTCCAGTGTGCCACGGAAGAGATCAGCATTCAGCTCTTCGAAACGGGCTTGAGTGATTGATGTATAGAAGTCGATAGTCAATCTCAACACTGGCCTGGATACTAGAAGAGAGGGTACGTTTTGCACATTCACAAGGGGTGCAAAGATGGTGAACAGCTCTCTTGTTCTCACTGATATCCTTCTTGTGCTTTTGCTTGAACTGCGCAATGAATGGTTAACCATTCGATTGTCAAAGTTCTCCCCACCCAAGTGGGTGTCCCCAGATGTGGACTTGACCTCAAAGATGCCATCTTCAATGGTTAAGAATGGAGACATCAAAAGTACCACCTCCAAGGTCAAAGATCAACACATTTCTCTCAGCACCAACCTTTTGTCCAAGCCATAAGCAATAGTGGCAGCAGCTGGCTCATTGATGATTCAGAGCACGTTGAGTCCAGCAATGGTTCCAGCATCTTTAGTGGCCTGATGTTGGGAATCACTGAAATAAGCTGGTCCTGTGAAGACAGCACTTGTGACAATCTTCCCAAGGTAAGCTTCAGTAATTTCTTTCATCTTGGTCAAAACCATAGAAGACACTTCCTCTGGATAGAAACTTTTGGTCTCCCCTTTGTACTCCACTTGGACCTTAGGCCTGCCTGCGTCATTCACCACTGTAAAAGGCCAGTGCTTCATGTCTGACTGTACCACTCCATCATCAAATCTGTGACCAATCACACATTTGGCATCAAAAGCTATGTTGGTGGGGTTCATTGCAACTTGATTCTTTGCAGTATCACCGATTAAACGTTCTGTGTCGGTGAAGGCAGCGTAGCTGGGGGTGGTCCTGTTTCCTTGGTCATTAGCAATGATCTCCACTTTCCCATGTTGGAAGACTCCCACACAGGAGTAAGTGGTGCCAAGATCAATGCCAACTGTGGGTCCCTTCGACAGGGTTGCTGGGGAGTTGGGGGTCATAACTGAGGGGTGTGGAGAAAGAAGGACTGCTGCGGAAGAAATTAAAACTGTCAATAGCCCTATGAAAAATGCTCTAAATCATTAATAATTAGAGAGATATAAATTAAAACGGCTCTGAAGTATTGTCTCATTTCCTTAAAATTGTCTAAGATGACAAAATAGAAAAATGACAAACGCTAGAGAGGATGTAGGAAAATATCTACATCAATATGCTGTTGGTGAATTTGTGAACTAGTCTAACCATTCTGGAAAACAATTTGGAATGGTGTCCCAAAAGGCATTAACATGTACCTACCCTTTGACCTAGCAATGGTACTAGTAGATGCATATTCCTAAAAGATCAAAGAAGTGGATAAAGGACCCACATGTACAAAAATATTTATAATAGTTGTGGCAAAGAGTGAAAGCTTAGAGAATACCTATCAATTCAGATATGCTTGAACAAGTTCTGATATTTGGATGTAACGGAATTGTAAGAAATGATGAAGGTGATTGTTTCAGAAAAGCCTGAGAAGACTTGTATGAACTGATGAATAGTGAAGTGAAAGGAAGTAGGAAAATAATTTATATAGTAATAGCAATATTATAAAAATAATAAACTTTGAAAGTCTTAGTTTACTCTGTTCAACACAATGACCAGCCGTAATTTCAGGGACTCATGATGAAACGTGCTATCCATCTCCAAATAGAGAAGTGAACTCAACATGCAGATTGAAGCATATTTTCTTCTATTTATGTTTTATCTTGCTTTTGTTTTTGGAAGATGGTTAATGTAGAAATTTGTTTTGCATGACTTTTTGATACATTTTTTGACTGATATAAATTGATATATTTGTAATGAGTTTTGTTTTTCTTGCCTTACCAATGGGTAGGGAAGGGGAAGAAGAGAGGGAGAGAGTTTATAATTGAAGATAAAATAAATATAGATCTTTCATAGAAATGGCATGAATTCTGTCAATAAATGGATTAGGTGCTTTTAAAAAATGTGAAGAGTGACCACCTCCAGGAATATGATAGGATTATACCTCCATATCACCAGTGAAGATACGTAATAACTCTGGTCTTGAAACCTGATGTATTCAAAAGCAACTGTGCCTCCAGAGACAGGCAGAGATGATTCTTGGGGAGGTGTGAAAGAAACCAACTGTGGATGATCCAAGAGAATATCTGACTAAGATGTGAGATAACTCACCTTTACAATGTCACATGTAGCATCCTTGTGGCATATAGGTTTTTGAACCTCTAATAATTGCTTTTGGAATTCAAAGGCTGATCTGCTTGCTTCTTTCATTATCAGAAACCTAAGTAAATGTTAATGAACTGAGACAGTAACAAGAAATTCCATGAGAGATCAGAGTAGGGAAAGAGATCTTTCTGGGGTGGGAGATTAGGCAAGTCTTGAAGAGCTGGCCCTGGAGTTGAAGCCTAAAGGATGGGTAGGATTTTCAATATGCCGGGATAAATAGTAAAATATTTGTAGCAGCACTTTTTATGGTAACAAAACTCTGAAAGCAAGGTAGACGTCTGTTGACTAGGGAATAACTAAATAGATTTTGGTACATGAAAGCAGTGGAATATTACTGTTATAAGAAATGATAAATATGAAGACTAAGAGAAGTGAATACGAAGACTTACATGAATTGAAGAAAGGGAAGTAAACAGAACCAGAAAAACTATAAACACAGTGACAGCAACAATGTAAAAAAAAGAGGAAAAAAAGGAAAACATTGAACTGTATGTAATTATAATAACCAAATTTGGTATCAAAGAAATGACAAAAAGTATCTCCCTCCCTTTTGGATGTGGTATATTGTATAAACAATTGTCTGAGTTGAAGTGCAGGTTAATTTTGCTTCTCTTCCCTTTCCCCTCTCCCCGCCCCGTTCCCTTCTCCCCCTCTTCTCTCCCTTTCCTTTCTCTTTCTCTCTCTCCTTTGCCTTTCTCTTACCCTCTCTCTTCTCTCCTCTTCTCTTAGTTTTCTTTCCTTGCTCTCTCAAGATTTCAGTTTTCCCATCCTCCTAGGATGAAATGAAGGAGTCCTCGATTTTAGGTATAGACACAGTCCTACAGGTCCCATGGGCTCACATAGACAGACATTGGAGACTTCATATCCATTCGCAGACAATGATCTCCAATGCTTTACTTCACATTCATTTATCATAATTTGTTGAGCCTTTCTCTGAATGATGAATAGTCAAATTTTTTATTCTAGTTTTTTGCTATCATGAAAATTACAATTATAAATAATATTGGGTATATGGGACTTTCCCCCTTTGTCTTTGATCTTCTTGGGATATATGTAGTGCTCTGCTTTTTTCATGAAGTCTAACAAGTTTCAAAGAAAAAATGCCTACTTTTATTCACCCTACCTTTTCTGGACATGAAGGTCCTTAGCCTAGTTATCGTTTATATTTATTCCCCATTCTCTCTCCTCTTCCTCTGCCCTCTGATAATAGTTTCCTTTTTGAAAGGAGGTAAAGAATTATTGATCCTAGTTAATGGACATATTTACCAAATCAAAGACTGAAATACATCATTTGAGAAAAGATCCTTGTCCCCTATTCAGGATGATTATGAAGGTTTTCTATTGGTGCAAACAATATGAGATTCATGGACTTTATGAACATTTTAATTTTATAAGCACTCCCTATGAGTTACCACCCTGAGAAAAACTAGTAACCCTAGACTATTAAGATACAAGAAAACTGGTATGCTTGAGTGTTTTTGTGAAGAATTTTCTTACGTCTTCATCTTGTTAGTCTCCATCTTGTGACATATGCAAATTTAGCATTGCAGTGCTTGATTAATTAAGTTACCATCTACCAAAGTATTAAAATTTTAGTAATAGTTCAAGAGGACAAGAGCAGCATTTCAGAAAACCAAGAACTTGTTCCTTATACTCATGGGATTAAGAACTTGAAGAGACAGAGTGAATGGAAGAGAAATAGAAGTGACTACCAAAGGTACTAATGCTCTTGACAATGTCTAAAGTTTCCAAGGAAAAAAAAATTGTGTGGCTGGGAAGCTGAGTACTGAAAGACAGAGCAAGGTAGAAAATGGAAGCCAACAGAAAGAAAATAAAGCAACTGAACTTTATTGAGAGGAAATACTCACAACATGAGGGGATCTTCATTGGAACTCAGTCAAGTCTGCTGCAGTGTTTGGTGGAAGGTGGGGGCACTCCTGTCCTCCCCTTTCCACACCTCCTCTATAGCCTACTATTTACAGATGGGGAACTTGAAGCCTAGAGAAGTACAGCAGCTTGCCTAGGGTCATACAGGTAATTTCTGGATTCAAACCCAAATCTGTTAGGTCAGCAGCATCTAGTGGCACAATGGTTAGAGCACTGAACCCAGAGTAAGGAAGGTTTGAGTCCAAATGTGACCTTAAATTATTACTAGCCATGTTACCCTGGGCAAGAGAATATTTGTAAAAAGTGCTTAGTACAATGCCTGGCACTTAGTAGGCACTACATAAATACTTATTTCCTTCCCTACTGATTCTGAATCCAATGCTTTTCCCATTATATCTGCTCCCTTTTTCCCTTGGGCAACCTTTACTATTCTTTGATTCTATGAATCACTTTCACTTTTTTCATATGAGAGAATGATCACCACCAGGAAGATGAACATGTATGCCTGGCTGGCCCTAAGACATGGAACTTGTGTAGATGCTCAGACTGTGTAGATCTGAGGTGGATGTGAAATGTCTGTACCTCAACAACCTCTCTTCCCTGATAAATGAAGATGGGAAAACCCCAATCCCCTGAGTTGACCTGACCAAAATAAGACCTGTAATGACAGCTAAAAGTCCCTTTTCCCGTGAGCAGAAAGTTTGAATTTCAACTAGCTTGCCAATATCCCCAACATGAATGCACTCCAGCTCTTGGATCATGACCTGCACACTAGGTCCAGGCTCCCACTTTCTTCACCTAGAGTCTGTTCCTGTTTGACCTAGATAAAAACTCCATAAAAATCTACGGGGCTTTACCACTTTTGCTCTGACCTTCCACCAAACACTGCAGCGGACTTGACTGAGTTCCAATGAAGATTCCCTCATATTGTGAGTATTTCCTCTCAATAAAGTTCAGGTGCTTTGTTTCCTTCTCTGTCTTTCAGTACTCTGCTTCCCAGCCACACAATTTTTTTCCTTTGGAAACTTTAGACATTGTCAAGGGCATTAGAATCTTTGGTAGTCATTTCTATTTCTCAAACTATGGCTTCAGGAACATAGAAATCAATGATTGGGACCGTGAACCCTGTACCCCCCAATGGTAGGGCCTCCCCCAGTCATCCTCTACAGCAGGGTTGAGACTAGAGTCCTGTCCTGAACACATACACTCTAGGCTGTGACCTTCTGGCAACATAAGTGTAACATAGGAGAGATTACCACCCTCTTCCTTATACTCAGTAAAACAATTTGTAGGTCTATACCCCTTGTTGTTGTTATTTGTCCTTCATTCTCAAAGAGGGCCTTGACATCTGGAAAGTGATGCATGACTTGCAAGTGTATTGGATTTAAGTGAGGCAGGGCTGTGCAAAGTCACCAGCCTCACTTTCTTCCCTGGAGTCATCTAGGTCTAGTGACAAGATCAGCATGACTGGAGACGTCTCCTAAGATATCACAGAAAGAGGAAAAGGATCCATATGTACAAAAACATTTAAAGCAACGCTTTTCATAGTGGAAAAGAATTAGAAACTGAGGTGGTAACAATCAATTGGGGAATGAATAAGTTATGGTATGTGAATGCATACTGTATTGGAAGAAATGAAAAAGAGCATGGTTTCAGAGAAACCTGAGAAGACTTATACGACTTGATACAAAATGAAGTGAGGGGAACTTTGTTAATTCTTCTTTTATCTTCAGGATATTCTAGATATGTACCATGTATATAAACAAGAAACAAAATAGGATAGAGAACATGAAAAAAAAAATACCCTGTATTTTGGAGTCAGGCTCTCACAGGGCTAAACCTGATCTTTTAGAGCATGGGGTCAAAAAGCCTTTCAGAAGAGGAGATCCACATCAGACAAATGAAAAGGCATAAGAATTCAAATGCAGGAAGTAGGGACACTGACCTCTTTTGTCTAGTCACCCGGCTAGCTCTTTGCTGGACAAAGGTCTGACTGTCCCATGATTCAGCTGGAGAGCTTTGATCTAGCTCTCACTAATAGGTAGAGAGAAAAAGCAAAGATTTCTGATTGCTCTGGCAGCTCAGTCTTACCCAACAAGTTGATCAGTTTCCAGCAATATCTATATTGCCCATTTATCTCCTGCTCTCCACTGTCCATAATATAGCACTCTAGATATATGGGAATGGAGCTAGTATATCATTCTGACACTAACTGGTCATCATATTCATGGCTCACACAAGATAAATTTTCTACATCTTTCTCCTTCCCAGAGTTCTCAGTGTTAAGGTCAATAGTCATAGGTCCTGTGAATTTTGGATAAAAATCTGCTTGTTTCTGACTTACATGAATTTATGTAAAGTGAAACAAACAGAGCCAAAACATTGTACACAGTAACAGCAATATTTTGATGATCTACTGTGAGTAACTTAGCCATTCCCAGCAATGCAATGATCTAAGAGAAATCTGAAGTACTGATGATGAAAGGTGCTGTCCATCTCCAGAGAAACAACTGGTGGAGTCTGAATGCAGATCAAAGACAATTTCTCTTTACTATCTTTGATTTTCTTGGACTGTTTTTGTCTATGTTTTCTTTCACAGCATGATTTATATAGAAATGTGTTTTTCGTGACTACAGATATATAACCTATGTCAAATTATCTTATCAATGAGGTGGCAAGGGGGAAAAGACAGAATTTGGAACTCAAAATTTTAAAAAAAAAGCATATTAATTTTTTTACATGTAACTGGGAAAAAATTAAACATTAAATTAAAAAAAAATGTTTTTAAGTCTGCTTGTTTCCAAAGATACTTCCAGTGTCCCAAATGTCCTGGACAACATTCACTAAACTGATAAGCCAGGATTATATATGAATATAATAAAATACTAATAATCATAATCACTTTGCATGGTGGTTTTGCTTTATAATATACTTTGGTTGGAGTGGCAGAAGAGAGTTGTTTGGGGCTTGGGGGAATTGTCTGTAGTATCTAAAAAAGGATCAATAAAAAAATTCAATCTCAGATTAGTTAAATAATAAATACTTAACAAGGCTACAACCAGTCACCTCTGGTTTTCATCTGCTAATTAGGAAGTAATATTTAAGTCTGACATTTCTGTCTGTTCCTTGCCAAAAAGGAAGGGTGCCCAAGTTAAGACTCAGAAAACCAAATTTGGATACATATAGCCTGTTAGACAGGCACACACATGACTAAGCTCCCAAAGAGAGAGGGAAAATATGGGGTTTAGGTAAGGATTCTTGGAACAGAATGGTCTTTGTTTTCCTCTCTAGAATAAGTCATCATTTCAGATGTTTGGGGCTCAAGAAGCTTTCTCTTGTTTCCTCCATCCTTTAAATTAAAAGATTTGAATTCCTTAATAAGCTAAGTGCTCCCTTACGCCGGAGAAAATACGCGATTCTCTAAGGTCACTTGGTGCTCCCAAAGACCCCTCCCTCCTCACAGCCAAAGTGTCATCAGTAAAGAAGGGCAGAATTGCACTAACTACTCCCACTCCCAAAACACACACACACACACACACACACACACACACACACACACACACACACACACACACACACACACACACCCCTGTGGGTCTGGCCTGTGAAAAATGTATGTTTGCATTTGTCTAGGAGAGAAGCAGCACAAGGAAACTGGAAACTCAGTGGCCTGGAATCCTGAAGATTTTTCCAGCATGCTCCGGGGAGGGAGTCCAACCCTACTGAAAGGTACGTGATAAATATCAGCATGAGGATGAGGAGGAAGCTTAACCACTCCAGGCTATTATTGCACAATGGATCCCCTGCTCTCAGCACTGTCCCTGCACCTGCTACCCATAGAATTTAAAGCTAATTCCTTGGCCCTATGCCCTCCACCAGCTGCTGTAAGCCTAATTACTTACAGTTCCAGGAGAGGGAGGACAGCAGCAAAATTGCCAAGACAATCTGCTCCCCTCTGATTATTTGTTCAGACAAGGTCAATAATTCCTTAGTGAAATGGGTGGTGTCCTATGGTGGGGTGTGATTTGAGAGACACTGGGAAAGCTCTACTGCCCCAAATATGTGTCCCCCCCAGCATCCTTATGTCTGAAATTCCGCCACAAAAAAAAATTATTTCTTATTGCATTTCTTTTCTCCCTTTTTGTTTTCTAATTAAATATTTTTATTATGAATTTAATAATCATCAATAAACACCAACCTTTAAATATACACAGAATAATAAGGAAATTGTAAATGTTTCCCATGTTTGTTTAGCTATGTTTATTAAACAAATGTTTATTACTGTTCCTAAATGTTTATTAAGCACTCATTATGCAGAAATATCTTTTCTCCTTTTGGGACAGGTTTTCATATGTAAATACTACTATGAGAGACTGTGAAAGGTCACACAATTAAGTCTCTGACATGTTATTGTGGATGATTTCATTCTATTGCTGCTAAGTCTTCTTATAGCTCTTTGTTTCACAACTCTCTAAAGCCCCATCCATGTCATGCTGTGCCCTATTATTATCTCTGCTTGTGTCTTATTCTCTTGAAAATAAGAGAGGTGGACTTGGGGATCCTAGCTCAAATTTTAGCTCTGAAACGTATCTTAAACAGGTTTCTGAGCCTCAGGATTCTTACCTGAAAATAGGGATACTATTACTGGCACCACTTATCTCACAAGGTTGTTGTTAGTATGTTGTAAACCTTAGCCACTATGTAAATGTAAGTTATTAGTATTATTTCAATGTTTACCAGTGACAGACTGTGGTTACTTTTGAGTTTAGGAAGACTAAGGCTGAAATCCCACTGAGACAAATCACTTCTCTGAGCTTCAATTATAGTAACTGTAACATGGAGACAGCTACATCATAGGGTTGTGCTGAGAGTCAAATTAGATATTGTATGCAAAATACTTTGCAAATCTTTTTATAAAAACAAATTATATGAATGTCAGTCTTTGAGAGAAGTGTTTCACTTTTGTCTTTATTAACACTTTCTAGTGCACAGTAGGGGCTTAAAAATTGCTTGTTGGTTGTCATGTGTTGCTACATTGTGCAATTGTGTCTATATACATCCTAATCTGTTACTGGATTATAAGCTTCACTAGGGCAAGAATTGTTGATTATCACAGTTTTCTTTCTCCCTCAGATCTTAGCACAATGCTCTCACACAGTAGGAATTTGATAAGTGTGAATGAATTATTGAATGAATTAATTCTGCTCTTGTGGTTGGGAAAGATGATGAACTCAAAGAGAACACTGAGGGCAGGTAGAGACATGGTGACTGGCAGAAGGAAGGCCCTAAGAAAAAGGTTCCTCTGTTGGGGTGCCTTGAGGTCAGATATCACAACCTATAACATATCCAAAATGCTGTCAGTTTAAAATCTTGTTCATCTCTTTCTAACCCTTCATCCCTACCTCCCAGTCCTTCTAAGATTATAAATACCTAAAGAAGTTTAGGGGCATAGAGGAAAGGGGTTTGGCCCTTAAGATCAATCCTCTATGCGCTGTGTCAGCTAGCTGTCCCTCCAGTGTTCTTTCTAATCCCCCACAGTCTGCCTCTTTAGGGGTACTCACTTCTAAAAAAATACGAATTATTATTGATACCTTTTGGTTTTATATCCTTTATGTTTCCCAATGTCTCTTTCTCCATTTCCCACTCCTGCCCCCTTCCTAAAGATGAGTCCTAATAATAAAGAATTTTAAAAGATTGAGGGAAAAACAGTCCCGCAAACTAATCTGTGTACTGGGGAAACAGGGAAGGGAAATGACAATATATGTAATATTACATACCCACAATCTTCCACAGCTGCAAAGAAGCAAGAGTGGGGGTTATGCACTCATTTTTGAAAATTCATTTTGTCATTAGTGTAATATGGCATCTAGCCAAAGAGTGCCTGAGTATGAACAGACACTCTCTGAGTACTGCTGATCTAACATTAGGAATTGTGGGAGCTGGTTTCAACCATGACTTAGGAGTTTGTATTATTTGGTGACAAAAAGCCTTCAAAATGGTTTCTTGGATCTTCAGAAAGGCAGATGACTCAGGCAGGAGGAACTAGAATTAAATTTGATTACAAAAGGATTACTATACCTTTCCTTTGACTTTTTGTGCTTTTTCTTGCTGACAGAGTAGGCATAAACTATGCAAACTGCCCAGTAGGGACAGCAGGGACAGTTGCTTTATCTTCCACTTGACCCTTAAGTAGGGTATGCTGGAGCCAGTTCAAACCAATTTTAGAAACGAAATCAAATCATAGAGCAAACAAATCAGGGCTTGAGTTTTTGGTCTGTTGATTGTCAACTCTAGACTTATGACAGTGATGGAGAAAGTGTTTAAAAAATGCAGATAAACTTAGAAGTATGTACAGAAATACGTACATTTCCACCCCCTCCCCACTCCCTATACTCCTGCTTTTGTATTAATTCTTTCCTTATCTTAGGCAGGGGAAGTGCCATTCTGAAGGTGGGGGGGGGTGCCCACAACAGTGTCCAGGTGACCTGTGAGATCAGGAGGTCCATCAAAACCATTGGAGAGTTCCAACTGGCAACTAGAACTGGAAGAAGTCACAGCCTAGTCTAGTGAGAAGCCAGCACAACAATTGAGTGACCTGCTAAGTCTAGCACTGATTAACTTGTGATCATAAATACCTGACTCTGCATTGATCAGCACAACTGATTGAGAAGGGTGGATCATGTATTAACAACACCTTGCTCAGAAGTAAGTTTAGTGGGGACTCCTGAAAAGAAGAAAAGAATTCCTAGGTCCAAGAGTTCTGAAGTACACCTTGTATTCCTTACATGTGTGCTTACCTTACCTTTGTATTTTAAGTTTGATCCTTTTCTCTACAGGAACCTAATGTATGTATGCAAGGGGATAGTATGGCCCCATATTTGTGTGTATGAATTTAAAAACTACTGTTCTTGTTATTACCTATGCCATAAATACCCTTTTATGGAAGATGATGTCAACAAGTTGATCAATATATTGGAACGTATTTTATGGAGTTTATAAGCAAAAATAATAGGAATTCCAGACTCCTAGAATGACTTCTAGAATCCTGAGGGAAGCAGTAGTCACTGCTCTCTGGAGAACCTAACCTACTAGTCCAATGGAATTTGGGGGAAGGATCCTAAAGGGAATTCTACAGCAGCTAACATTTACTGGGCAGAGTCAAGGAGGGGTTCAAAGTAAAATGTTTCTTATGAGAAAAGTACTTTGTAAACTGTAGAGCAGTCAACATGGTTCAGTGGAAAGCACTGGAGAGTGAAGAAAGCAGATGTAAATGAACAATATACACTAATTATAACTAATAAATTAGACAGCCTTAGACAACAAAACTCCATTTAAATTCTATGGAAAGTTTTGGTACATCCTTGTTAAAGAACGGATCCTTCCTTCTTCTGAACAAAATAGCTGTGAGAAATATCTGTCCCAGTCACTCTTCAGAGCTGTTTAATTGATTGTGCCAAGGAGCATGCTTTGTGTGTTTGTCTGCCTTGTAAAAACAAAATTTACTACTCTTTAAAAGAGCACTGAACTTGAAGTCCAAGATATTGGACCCAAAAATTCACCCAATATTAAGAGGAGCACTTCTTGTGGGAGCAAAGAACTGGAAACAAAGTAAATGTGTATTAATTGGAGAATAGTTAAACAAATTGGGGTATATAAACATAATGGAATATTACTGCACTGTAGGAATAAGGAATATGAAGAATTCAAAGGAGAATGGGAAGACTGAGATAAGATGATGCTGACTAAAATCAGAACCAAGGAAAACAATGTACAAAATTATAGTAACAATATAAATGGAAAGAGGAAGAACAAATCTGAAGTCTGTGTAAATATAATGACTAAGCTAAGTCCTGAAGAAGCAATGAGAATGTAAATCTCCCTTCTTCTTAGAGGTGAAGGAATATGCTTATATTGTCCGACTTGCTTGATGTATTGTTTGCATACACAATTGGTTTTCTTCTTTTCTTATTATTCTTTGAAACAAGGGATGATCTTTATCCCAAAAATGGGATAAAAATGAAAGATAATTTAAAAAAAGCACTAGACTTAAAGTCATGAAACTTTAGTTGATAATCCTGGCTTTGATTCTTAGTAACCACAGCACACCTAACTTCTCAGTCTCACCGTACTATTCTTGTCATACCCACTATCCATGATTGTAATGAAGAAAGCACAATGTAAACAAAGCTCCATAACAGCATGGATTACTATTTTTATTATTACCAAGAAAATTAGGAACCTAGAATGGAATGTCAGCATTTTTCCCTCCCCATGGATTTAGGGAAAGGGATTGTGGGAGCTCTGATAATCCATTGGGAATGGATTTGAGTGGAAAACCTTTTGGGATGGTCTGGACTTAGTTCAATTCTTTCATTTTACAGATGAAAAAACTGAGATTCAGAGTTTATGACTAATTTTTAGTTCAATGTTCTTTTCCAAAGTTCCTCAACACCACCTGTTTTGCCCCAAGTAATACTCTGTTCCCCTTTTCCCACTCTACTTTTCAATTCCTATTTATGTTTTGTCTTCCCCTATTAGAATATAAGCTCCTTGAGAATAGGAGCTTTAGTACAGCTAAATTGGTTTCTTAGGCACATAATAAACTATAAAGGCTTTTTCTATCTATCCCTATCTTTCATTCCTCTAACCCCCAAACTAGCACCCAAATAGGACAAAATGTTGCACTGGCTTCATGGAAAGATTTGGATCAAATGTCAAATCTGTGAATCCCTCTCCAAGGTGAAATCCACAAAAGACCGTAAAGGGAACAGGGCTAAGTTGCACACCAATATGTAAATCAAGACCTCTCTTGTAACTTCCTTCTGGCTGCAGTTCACACTCTATTAGTTCCCACTTTCATGTCCTACTGACTCATTTTCCCTCATGGCACTCCTGGAACCCTTTGGTCTCTTACAGAGAAGCAATATTCAGATTCTTATGACTATTTACATAAACATACTGGTTTAAATTATGCCTTTGTTACAGCAAGACACTTTCTATTTCATCTAGATCTCTGCTGATTAATGCTTCACTTTAGTATCCTTTAAAAGAAAATGATCTTAGCTGTGTTCACTAATCAAAGTTGATCTAGGTAGCTGATTTCTTTCTGAACTGGTTTCTTATTGTTGGATCTGGACTTTTCCTGGAAACACTAGACTGTGGTTTTCTCTAATTACCCAAGTAATTAAAAAATTAAGTAATTAAGTCCTGGATAAAGTGATCCTCTTACAGACTGACAAAGCACTACTTTTAAAATTCAAGATATCATTCACAGATAAATGGTATGTTTGGAACAACAGTAACATCCAGTGGCCAGGTTGCTAACTGCATTACTTGAGAACATTCATAGGTTAGACTACAGGTTATAGTTTTTGGCTGTTGGTAGTTGGTAGTTGATGGAGAAAGAATCCAATGATATGGTCTTGGTCCTGAGAATGAATGCTTAAATTTCAGAAGAGGAAACTTGACTTTGTGTTTGCGTTCCTTTAGTACTCAATTGCATCTCAAGTTCTGGCATTATAAATCTGCATCTTTTCAGCCTTATTGCCATTCCCCTTCCATTAATGGATCTGAGGATTGAGAGCAGGAAGGAACCTTAGAGATTCTCTAGTCTAACCTCCTCTATATTACACAAGAGGAAACTGAGACCTGGAAAACACACAGATAAAAAGTAGTAGAGTCAATTTAAAAGCAAGGTTCTAAAAGTCAAATTGCAGAAACTCTGACTTGAGGCAGAGTGGTAGAGTAGAGGAAAATCCTGGCTACCAAATAGAGACTTTGAGTTCAGATCCTGCCTCTGATACTCTAGGTGAATACACTATAGGTGTAACTTAACCTTCCTTGGGCCTCAGTTTCATGCTCATAAATGAGGGACTGAACTAGATTCCCTTTCAGTCCCCTTCTAATTCTAGATTCATGACTCCAAATCAGTGTTCTTTTCATTATGTCAGTAGATGGAGTAGTGATTTATATTCCAGCATGTTGGTTTACTTTTTGTCCCCTCTTCTCCTTCCTTTTCAGTGCCTTCACTCATATGGTTCCTTCACATGAACTTGCCCCACTCCATCCTATCCCATTACTTATGTTCTCATGTAAGAGCTCAGATTGCAAGTTTCTAGCTACACAGGACCTCAGTGATCATGTAATCTAACCTCTTTGTTTTACTTAAAAGGACTCTGAGGTTCAGAGAAATTAAGTGAACTTCCCAAGGTCTGTCTGTGTTCATCCTTCATTTTCAAAGAAGACCATGACATCAGATAAATGATGATATGACTTGCACTTGACTTTGCTTTGAGGGAGGGTGTGCAAGGTACCACAGTTAATAAGAAAGAGCTCAAAAGGAAAGAGGGTCTCTATAGATTAGGAAGTAGCTGAACAAAGTATGATTTATGCATACAATGAAACCAATTATTATGCTGCAAGAAACTAGGAATGTGAAGAATTCTTCTGAGAAACTTGAGAAACTTCTTATGAACTGATGCAGAGTAAAATAAGCAGAACTAGAAAAAATTTCTACAAAAAACAGCATCATTATGAAGACAAAGAATTTTTATAAATCTTAAGCACTCTGATAAATGAAATGACCAACCACAATTCCAGAAAACTAATGATGAAGCATTTGTACCTCCTAGCAGAGGGATGGTGGATTCAGTCTGCAGAATGAGACGCATTTTTGAACATGGCCAATGTGGAATGTGTTTTGTTTGACCATGCGTATTTGTTGCTATGGTTTTGTTTTTCTTTTTTTTTCCAATGGAAGTGGGAGGGAAAAAATGAATGCTTGTTAATTTTAAAGATAAATTTTAAAAGGTAAAAAAAATATTTAGAGAAACTTGGGAAGGTTTATATGAGCTTATATAGAGAGAAGTAAGCAGAATCAGAACAATTTATACAAGGACCACAA
Source organism: Bettongia penicillata ogilbyi (assembly GCA_023548195.1). Taxonomy (NCBI): domain Eukaryota; kingdom Metazoa; phylum Chordata; class Mammalia; order Diprotodontia; family Potoroidae; genus Bettongia; species Bettongia penicillata. The sequence continues at coordinate 1,517,559 of JAJHZJ010000468.1, forward strand.
TAATATAAAGAAAAAAAAACACTGAGAAATTTTAGTATTCTAATTAATGCCAATTTTGATTCCAGAGGACTGACTGTGAAGCATGCCACCTGCCTTTCAATTAAAAAGTGATGGATTACAGATTTGAGATAAGGAATACAGGGTCCAACATGACCAATGTTTTTATTTGCTTTGCTCGACTGCCCGTGTGTGTGTGTGTGTATGTGTGTATGTGTGTGTGAAAGAGAGAGAGAGAGAGAGAGACAGACAGACAGACAGACAGACAGACAAACAGACAATGAGAAAGAGAATTTCACTAGTGGTGAGAGTAGGAATAGGAGACATTAGAAAGTGATAATATATTTTTAAAAGAGTACCAAGTACCAATAAGTGTGCTGTTGTTTTTTTAAAGTCTAGATCTCCCTATCTCACCCGGGCTGCAAGTACAGTAGCTATTCACAGACTCCATCCTTTCGATCAGAACTGGGACCTCATCAAAGCTCGGAGCTTTAACCCTCCTTAGACAACCTGGTGCCCTTCACCTCTTCCCTGCCTCTCTGGGGCACATCAAATTGATGCCAGAATTAGTACAGATACTTGAATGGGTTTAGTCCATTGTGACCGAGAACTCCTAAATTCAAGAAATCTGCCAGTTATTATCCCCAGTAGGGTGCGCCCTCATTCTTGGCCATTTAAAAAGTATACATGATGGGTAGCAAATAATCATTGAGCAAAAGAATTTCCAAGCAGTAGTAACTAGATTAAAAAACCAAAACAAAAACCAAACAAAACTTCACAGCAGGCCATGTCCCACCCCACAAAGAAGAGTAGACTCCAGAAAGGTTAGTGGGGTAGAGGTTGAGTTGGTTGAGTTAATGGTGGACGCTTTTTGCACTATGTCTGTTTCCCAGTAACAGTGCAGGTGGTCTTCATTTTCTGGAAAACTGACTCTAGATCATGTACTCCCATACATTCACCATCCCCACTCCTCCACCCTCATATTTTGTCTACAGTCATAGGAAAAGACTATCTGTGCTTTCAACTGCATGGTTCTGGTATTATTTCCAAAGCAGCCAGTCTGACATCTTGTCCTGAATCACTTTGCTACTCCTCATACAGGAGGAGCTCAGCACACTAGTGCAGCTTTCAGCAATCTCATTCACTGAAGTAATTGATATGGACATTTGGATTCCCTGGAGGCCTTGTAATTCAGGTGTACTTTGATCATGAGAAGAATGAAAACTTGGCTACTGAAAAGTGATCACTAAGGCAGAGGTGTCAAATGTGAAACTTGTGGCCTGAAGCAGGTTAAATGTAGTTCCTAATTTATTTTAAGGTGTTTATTATTAAAAAAAAAAAGAAATTGTCTGATTTTCTAAGTCAATATGTAGCCCACATTGACCTTTATGCATGGTTTAGTGGCCTGTTTCTTTCTGAGTTTGATACCAATTACTGAAATACTTCCAAGATTGTGCTGAGGAATATTTAACAACTGACTCTGAGAGGTAGCTAGGTGGCACAGTGGAAAGAGCATTGTCCTTGGAGTCAGGAGCACCTGAGTTCAAATCTGGCCTCAGATATTTATCAGCTGCGTGACCCTGGGCAAATCACATAACGCTGCTTTCCTCCTCCTAAATAAACCAAAAAAAAAACACCCCAAAACAAAAAACAATTGGGGCTGAGGGGTTGCAGGGAATGTTATGTACAATGTACCTTTCAGTTTAGCTTGTATTATGAACATTTTCTTTATCACTTCCTTAAGCCTAGATGATTAACAAAGCAATAAATCAAACCCATATTTTAGCCTTTGCCAATTTCTGAGTTGTAAATGCTTACACTGAAAATGTATCAATTGACCTCACTCTTGAACTAGTACCAGCATACCTTCCTACAACAGAACTTTAATAAAAATCGAAAGAGACCATAATAATGCTAAAGGGTATGTCAGTTATGCCTGAACATGTCCCAGTATCTCCCCCAAAAGTGGTTTTGCATTGGACTTTAATTATATCTCCTTTTTTTTGGTTTTAGTATGCTGACGTTAAGTGCTAGTTTCTTTAGATATTTTTAGTCTTTTATAATTGAGTATTTAATAAATATTTTCCTTTACAACAATTTAGTTCCCTGGGTGCACATAAAAACAAAATGTATTGTCCACATCCATGAAGGATTCCAGAAATCTTATACTTTACACCAGTATGTTACATTATTTGTTCACTGGCCTGTCTGGGATAATTTTAATTCCTATCCATAATAATTAGCCTGCTGTACATGTTTGGGGAGGGGAGGGAATATAGAAAACAGGAATGTTAAATATGGTACTCATTTAATTTAACTGGGTAAAAAGGGCAGCATATTCCAGAAGTGCAAGATTTTCTACAAACAAAAATCAACTTCTATAAGTTTTACATCTTTCTCTAAAACCACAGGAAACTTCTCCATTTTTATTCTTTTTTCCACAAACAAGGTCCAGAAATTTAGTGTAGAACCCTGCTTCACTTTCCTTTGGACTAAACTTTTTTTTTTAAAGGAAACTTTGTAACTACATTCAAAACAGTTTAAAACATAAGAGATACAGCTAATGAAAAGACAACCAAAATTAGTTTCATGGATAATTTCTGGTATGGGTCACCAAGAACACGTTATTGAAACACTGAATGATCAAGCGCCTCAATACTGGTTATCCCTCACTAAGAAATGTTTGACTTCTGTATTCATGGGAACCCTCAATCTACAGAATGACTATAAACTCAAGACAAGTTTGCTTCATTCACCATGTATCTAGCCTGACTGACTTCCAAATATCACTATTCTCTTGCCATCTTCATGTACATGCATGCATTTCAATCCAGTGTGAACTAGAACTCAGAAAGTTTGGTTTGTTCCCTGGTCCTGATTATCTGCTCCCTTGCAAGAGCCTTTGATTGTGACCAACTTTGGCAAAACCATGATAGAACAGAATGAATTAACTTGTCCATTGGTCCTGACAGAGAGTTGTGCTTTGACCATTAGTCCTAGTATATCCAACCTTGAAGATAGAACTCCCTACCATAGTTACATTTCTCCTTATGTCCTGTAGACAATATCAGCAAAATCCTTGCTTCACTGAGGAGCAGCGTGGAAAAGGGGAAAGAGGAAAGAGCAGAAGAGATGCTGTAGATGGATTCCCATGGGGCAGAACTTAAGAAAACACCTCACAAGTATTAAATTCAGCTTTAGAATTTCATTAAGAAAGAACTGTGTGCTTACCCTTTGTTGCTGAAGAAAACCATGCCATCAGAGAAATGATGACATGACTTGCACTTGACTTTGTTTTGAGTAAGGGAGGGCTGTGCAGGTCACCAGCCTCACTTCTCCTCCACAGCCATCTGAATCCAGTGACCAGATATTCACAGGATGACTGGAGATGACCCAGGATGACGCAATTAGGGTTAAGTGACTTGCCCAAGGTCACACAAATAGTGAGTGTCAAGTGTCTGAGGTGAGATTTGAACTCAGGTCTTCCTGACTCCTGCACTGGTGCTCTATCTACCGCACCACCTAGCTGCCCCTATTAAGAAAAAAAAAAGGACATAGACAAACTGAATCACATCTATAGGAGGCTACCATGAAGTGAAGGGATTGCAGTCAGTACCATGAGGACTAGTTGAAAGAAGTAGGGTTTTAACCTGGAAATGACTTTTACTGGAGAGGCTACTTTCCAGTGTTTGATAGGTTGACGTATGTGGCAAAAGAAATAGATTTATGAGATAAATGTGTTCTTGCAAGAAATGTCTACATGGATTGTATAAACGTATAGATGCAGTTGGTAGGTGGCATAGATATGAGTCTGGATTTCACCCTCCCCTTGCTGAAGGAGATCAAAATTTCTGCCTTGAGGGAAGCAGGAGAAAGAACATAGGTAAGCATTTTCTCTTTTTCCCACTTATCTCCAAGAAAAGAACTGGTCTAGAATTATACCAATTTGCCCTCTCAAATATTCCTGGTCTAAGAATAAGATGTTTAGGGGTTTGGAAGTAAAGTCACTTTCCTGATTGCTCTTAAAGGGAAAGGTAGCCCTTAGCTTAAACTCACTAGATTGGCTTCTTCCTAAGAACACTAGTTACATAAAAGACCACGAAAAATAATATATAGGGAGTAAACCTATTTATCAAGCAAATAGCAAATGGAAATTGGAATTATGCAGAGCAGAACATACAAGGAAATATACCAGAGTGAATGAGCTCTCCTTTCGGGAACTAGATACCAGCTCAAAGCAAAGAAAATATCAGTCTCACCCAAGGAAAAATTGTCTCTCCAAAATCTCTAGAAAGGCAAGCTGGAAACTGAGGACATGTTGAAGATCTGGTTTCTCCTAAATGTCTGCAGCTTCCAAAGTCCTTTCTTTACCTCCTCCCTGGTATGTCCTCTGCTCACCTCTCTCTCAGTGAAGAAGTTCTGCTATGGCTCAGCAAATCCCTTACTTAAGTAAGCAGACAGATTCATGATCACCCTTCTCTTTCTGAAAAGAATCTGAAATCACATCTCCTTCCATGCACCAGGAGCGCACAAAACACCCTAGACTTGGACGGAAGTCCCTTTACAGACATTTTCTGCTTGGCCCCGGACAACGGAACTAGAAGAAATTAGAAAGGGTCATATTTCAGTTCTATGGGAGGAAATCTTCCTAACAATTAAAGATGTTCCCAAGTGAGATGAGCAGTCTCAATGGGTAATGAGTCTTCTATAACTCTCCAGTGGATGCTAGATGATCAGTTGTCTAACATGTTTCAGAGAGAATTTCTATTCAGTGTGGGTTACATTAAATGCCCTCTGAAGTCCGTTCTGAAGGTGAGATTAGCAATTTTAGTATTTATAGGTCTTTAAAAAACCTACTAGTAACAAAAGGAGAATGAGTAGTTAAATATGTAGGTCGTTACAGTTATTGAGGTATTAAGTGGTTGGACAAATATAGCCAGTAGGTGGCACTGTGGGAGTATACAACTAGCTGCCTGGTCCTCCAAAGCTGTCAATAACTCCGAGGTGTACGCTGACTGTCAACCACTCTTGGCATCTCCTCCCTCGGGTAACATCCACCTGGCTCTTATGTCATCCTGTTCTACAACTACTCTACATCTGTATATGTATGCACATCTACATGTATGCACATCTCCATCCATACTTATACCTACACTTATATCTACATCTATACCTAAATCATCATCTACAGCCCCACCTACATCATCTACATTTGTATCTACATCTAAAGATTGGAACATCTTTAATTGTTAGGAAGATTTCTATATTCACATTAAACCATAAACTCCTTGAGAAAAGGGACTTTTTTTGTTCTCTCTTTTTTTTTTTCCCAGTGATTAGCAAAATATTTGGAATCTTGTGAGTCCATAATAAATGCTGGTTGACTGAATGACTGACTATGTCATTTATACCTACATCTATGTCCATATCTCAGGGAAGCAAGGGAAAGCATTCTGGGCATGGAATATAATTTATTGAAAGACACTGAGGCAAAACAGTTATAGCAAGTAGACCAATTCGTTTGGAATAAAGACTACATTACTTGGGGAGGGAGGAGAGTAATGTGAAATCAGGCTAGGTAAATACAATAGAACTAGATTTTGAGAGGTTTTAAAGGCCAAATAAAGTTTTTATAGACATAGGTAAATTTTAAAAGTGTTTGAACCTTCTTGAGGAGAAGAATGCTATCAGGCACAGGTTTCAGAAATATAAATTTGGCACTGGTGGAAGATAGATTCAATAGGAAAATAGATTAATAGAAATAGAAGATAGATTCAATAGACTGGAAACAGGGAGACCTAGTAAGAGGCAATTCCAGTATTTCAGATGACATGATAATGGTTTAAACTAAGATAATGATTTTCTGAGTAAGTAGAATGAAGGGGAGGGATGTGAGAAATATTATGGATATAGAATTAAAAAGACTTGGTAACTTATTGAATATGCCAGGCAAGTGATAGTGAAGATGGTAATACTAAAGTTGTGATGGAGTACCTGGAAAATAGTGTCATATTCAACAGAAATAAGGAAGTTAAGAAGAAGGGTGAATTCTGAGGAAAAGATAATGGGTTTCAAAGCCTAAGGAATATGCAGGTGGAAATATTCAGCAGTGATGAAGGACTAGAACTCAGGAAAGGGATATGGAGCCTGGATGTGTACATCTGTGAGATATCTATCAACCATACCCATTGGCTCACTCTTGCACTGATTATATCCAGAAGGGCAACACTAATGTGCCTAGAATTCTAAGAGTATTCCCATGGGTGATTATCTAACCTCTGTCTCATGAACCACCACTGGTGTGCTTCCCTTTAATGAGTATGCAGTACAATCAGTTATTTAGTAAAGGCATTTGTGCAAATAATATAGCAAGAATTATAGCTACAAAGTATCTCTAACTCAAACTTCCCCTGTCTCCCCCCAACCCCCCCAAAAAAATCTGTGGCACACTCACAAATACACAAAAGGACCTCACGGTTTGAGGAACGTGGACAGGTTCACAGCGCATAAGAATAGTGAGACACGTGTAGGAAATACATGTGCCCAAGGCAATTTACAACTCCCAAACTGTAGGGCTTTGACTTTCTTTCTTTCTTTGGAAAATCTTCATAAAGTTTGCTGCAGTCTGTAGTATCTATGGTAGATGACTTGTTTTGCTATTCATTTAGGTTTGCTCATCCTTTTGGGAGTCCTACCTTTACATAGGATGACCAACTAAGTTATACTTCCCAGGCTCTTTTTTAGATCTTTTTCAAATTTATGTAGGGGAAACATATTGAAATTGTCTGTGTCCCGGGACAAGTTCATATACAGATGAGTTATTAAAACCTTAGATCCTTTTTTAAGATTTAGAATGTTTGCTAAAAGGACTTGACCTTTATATTTCAACGTCTCTGTCTTTTTCACTTCTAATCTTCAATTTTGCTGAAGTATCGATAGAGCAAAGTACCTCCTTACATCTGCTAATTAGAATTAGCATTAATTTTAATTTACCTTTTCACATGACCATAAATTTTAAACTCTCCACTCAAACATCCTCATTCTCCTCCCCAAGGATTAGAGATGTGAATACAGCTAAAATATTGGAAGATGGACTTGCTTATTACTGTGGATAACTATGACATACGGTTTTAGAGTCATCAACTTTGTTGTAACACTGCTTACTGTGGTTTCTGATCCAGCTCAAGCACTGATACCTATTTTGCCATCATATGCACTGACTCCTAAGATGAAGCACTCCTTATCTCATCTCCCCACATTTTCTGCACATATTAGATCTTGCCTTACTGTAAAAGTTATATTACAGGTTAAAAAAATATTTGAAGGCAGCAGTAGGATCATCTCCATCCTAACTGCCATGCTCCCTTCTTTTCCTATTTACCTCCAACAGCCCCTGACCAACTAGACGTTTCATTTCATCTCTTTATCTAATTTTAGCTCAAGGTACCAAACCGGCAAGTGAAATTGACTCAAACCTATCAGGAGTGCTTGTCAGCTTCCAAATCTGGAAGTCAAATTTTAAAGAAACAAATGGTAAAAAACAGATAAATAAATTCCTTATGAAAAAATGTTTAAAATCTACATTGTAAACATTTTGTTCATCTATTCAACAATCAACAGAACAATAAATCAAGCCCTGATTTTTAGCATTTGCTGATTTCCAGAGTGTAAATTTAACACTTAAAATTGAACATTCAGCTCTCCTAAAGCTAGTAGAATCGGCTCTAGGGCACCCCTGGATGAATGCCTGAATTTGGAATTAGGGAAAACGTGGGTTTCAGTTCAGCCTCTTACATTTACTAGTTGATCATCACTGGCAAATCACAGGTCTAGTGCTATTTTAATACTAGCTATATTACAGTCCAAATGACCAACTTGCAGTCAAATACAGCCAGCACCTAACAGTGCCAGGCAAACAGAAGGCACTTAATAAACGCTCATTGAACTGAAGAACACAAATCCTAAAGTATGGAGGAGGGGTGGTGCCCATTTCCTTAGTAAAAAGAGCACTCACAGAATGAACTTTCCTTCAAGGTCAAATCTATATTTAATAATAGTTTGTGTTTTGCTTTTCTAATTTGTAAAAGGGTAGGGCTTAGCTGAGAAGTATAAAGGCCAGCATTTCTGAAGAGGAGGGGATAAAAATTTCAGGCCTGCCCTTCAGGATATGAGAGGCAAAGGTGATGGGCTAATTCTGCACCTTAAATGTTTGTGACTCAGGTGGGAAGTAAAGAACAAGAGACTCAAGGTAGGCTAAAGGAAATCTAGAGCAACACATCTTTTAAACAATTAATTTTACTGAAAAGGGTAGGATCTTGAGGTCAGCTAGCTTATCTTGGGTTGGGGATGCATTAAAAAGCTGATCCTCGGGACCCAGGAATTTAAGTAGCAGTAGAAGTGACTTTCCATTACAAAGGGGCTGGTGGTGATTAGCATCTCCCTCCACCCCTTCTCCCCAGCCCCACTCCCCAGAATCCCAATCTTGAGAATTCACTCCGGTCCTCTGCTAAGCTTCCCCTAAGCTCTGATTACTTCACCCAACAATAGCCAGTTTGGTCTCTTAAACTCTAAAACTTGTGTGGCAGAGTTTTGTTTTGGGTTTTTTGGGAGGCGTGGGGGAATCCTCCTCCCCTTCAGTAAAGGGACAAAAGCAAGCCAAAGCAGATGTTACTGTCCTTGAAGTTTTATTCCTTAGAATGTTTCTGAAAGCAAAGCTATCTGAAAACCCCAGAGACCTATGGTGCTGCTTTGAAAAGGCAGCTCTCCTCCCCCACCTCCTCCGGAATCCTGTAGAGAATCCAGAGATTCCATCCCAACCTATTCCAGGGCAGTGTAGGTCAAAGGGTTACTGCAACCAAACTTGTTTTCCCTTATGACAAGCACAAAAAGTGCTAGAGGCCTATTCAATCCTGGAATAATGGTCTTTAATTTAATAGGCCTACAGTAATAGCTAAATTTGAACCTGGAGAAGGAAAAGACTGTATGGGAACAGAAGATTTCCCATCACTTCTCTTGCTGCCAAAGCCCTGGAGTTATCTGGGTTTCACTATGATATAATTGCACTAAGATATTCTAGCTGTGTGACTCAGTGAGTCACCGAGCTTGTTTGCCTCAGTTTCCTCATCTGCAAAACTGTGATAAATAATAGCACCTACTTCCCAGGGTTGATGTGACTGACACAATAATTATAAAGTACTTAGCGCAGTACCTTATAAATATTAGGTGCTATATAAATGTCAGCTATTATTGCTATTGCTATTCTATAATTATTATTTTAAACTAGGTAAAATAGCTGATATTCATATAATAATCTTTGAAGTATGTAAAGAGCTTTATTTAAGTAATTGCGTGCGTGTGTGTGTGTGTGTGTGTGTGTGTGTGTGTGTACCTGCGTGCTGGGATGATGTGACTACAAGATCAAAGGATCTTAGATTTAGAATTACAAGGTCTCAAAGATTAAAGGTTAACTAGTCAAACTCCCTCACTCTTTAATTAAATGAAGAAATTAAAGCCCAGAGAGAGATTAAGTGACTAGTCCAAGGTCACAAGGTATCGTAAGCACTAGAGCCAAGAAGAAATGCAACATAAGAGAAGGGAGAGTCAGAAAGAGCAGGCAACTATAAATGTATTCTCAGGTCCCAATATATAGTAGACCCTTAATAAATACATGCTCGAAATATTTTTACTGAGAGATAAGGACCGGCCCTGTGATTTCATCCACTTAGGGAACTCCCAGGTGAGGAAACCTCTACCAATGTAGGTCAATATCTTCTCTGCAACTTAGGTGGCTGGATCTTTGAACAGTTAAAGAACTTTCACCAGGTCACAAGGCTGGTCTTCAACTTTTTATCCACTAGCCATAATCTTCTTCCTTTCCAAGTACCTACTGGACCCCCACGTCCACCCCACTTCAGAGCCATCTCCAACAAAAGTCTCAAGAGTTAACCTTAGTCACTTAATGTTTGTTGAATTGAGTTGAATATTGCACTGACAGTTTATCTAATGCTCTGCATTCTGGATAAAGTAAAACCCTCCCTTTTCCAGTCTCCCGGTCTCCTCTACCCACCCCGCCCCCCAGACTTGCCTCTGGGTTTGTTACTCATGAATTCACAAGGAGAAGGTCATATCTTGCTTTATCTCTTGCGGCCAAAAATTCTTTTGGGCTCTAGAAACCCTATTTGCTGTTGTGTTAGTCAAATCTGGTTACACCCAAAATACCATAGTGGTCTATTAACCGTGCTTTGGGCGGGTGGTTTGTTGGGGGAATGGAAATGGATTCCGATCCAGCTACCTTGAAGTATCAATAGTGTGGCCTGATATTAGAAACAGCCTGAACGCCCCTGCAATGGACATTCCTATAGCCTACATGACAGATTCCATATTAGGAATATAAATGAATTCCATCAACTAGCCATTGCCAGGTATTATTTTAAAAAACCGTGTATGTATGAATGCAAGGCTGATGATCAACACTGATCGATGAGTGCAATAAAGCTTTATGAACCGCTATACAAAACTATACAAGAAGCAAATGCTCTAGGAACAAACCACCAACCTGATTCCTAAAGTCCCCATAAGCGTGTCTTGCATTGACCCTCATGACAAGATTTCCTCTGTCCATTGAAAAGGTCATTTGTCTCATTCCAAATTGACATTCAGGCAATTTAACTCTGCTATAGAGTGAACATGGAAGGCTCATGTTTCCAAGTGTGGGGAACTCAGGAGTCTGTCCTAGTACAGATTCAGGAGGAGGTAGATGTCTCAGACCTCAGATTTGTAGGTTTTTATGGTTGTGACGTAGAATATTTAGAAGTTACATCTAAATTCTGACTGGTGATTGATTACTAACGCTTATTACAGAAGGAAACTGTCGGTCACAAACAATTGTTATCTACCAGATTAGGAATACACGTCATCAGAAATGAAGAAAACAAGCATTTATTAAGTTCCTACTATTTGTCAGGCTCTGTGCTAACCACTTTACCAATATCATCTCACTTGGCTCTCACAATTTTAGGAAGCAGATACTATTATTGTTGTGTTGCTGAGTCCTGTCCAACCCCAATTAGGGTTTTTTTTTGGCAGAGTGGTTTATCATTTTCTTCTCCAGTTCATTTTAGAAGTGAGGAAACTGAGGCCAACAGGGTTAAGTGACTTGCCCAGGGACATACTACTAAGTAAATGTCTAAGGCCAGACTTAAATTCAAGTCTTCTTGACTTCAGCCTTGGCACTCTAACCACTGTGCCACCTAGCTGCCCTGTAAAGGACTTTATAATTGTGAACTATATTATTAGTGTATGAGAAAATCAAGGGAACTCTAAATGAACTATAACCAGAGGGAAGGAAACTTTCCCTCCCCCAGTGGTACAGTAGAAAGTGATCAACTTGGAAATTGCTAAAAACTATATATTTACATCTTTTTTTCTTTTCTTCCTTCTTGCCTTTCTTCTTTCTTTCCACCTTTCTTCCTCCCTTCTTTCCTTTCATTCTTTTTCCCTTCTCTCTCTCCTACTTTCCCCCTTTTTTCCCTTATTTCCTTCTTTCTTTCCTTCCTTCTTCTTACTTTCATCCCTTCCTCTTTTTTTCCCTCTTTTCTTCCCTCTTTCCACTTAAACCCTAGAGTTTAAAAGGTGGAAACTCTTGGAACAATATGGTGTTGTGTTATGTTACAATCTCCTTTGTTGCAGAAAACAAACAAAAAACAATTGTTCACCATTAAATCCCAGCACTTCCCTCCCACCGCTCTCACAACCCTTTTACTTGACTGTTAGCCCGTTTTGACTGGCAGTGTGGCTTAGTGGTACATACTGAATCAGTGGCCACTTAACCTTTCCCTGCCCTGGGCAACACTAAGACTATAAATTTCAAAACAGTTGTAGAGTTGTTTGTCTGCTTCAGTGGAGGGAATTCCACACTCTGAAGACCCCCCAAAGCCTTTATTCATTCAATACTCAAATAGATCTGTCATGCTATCATTTTGAGTTTCTCGTTCCAAATCTGTGTCTCTATTTGAATTTGTATTAAGAATATGCAAAAAAAGTACAAAGTTCTACAAAGGATATTCCTTTTGGAAAGCCTCATTAAAAGTATGCTTTCTTTTTTTGAAAGTTGCAAAAAACCCAGTGTCTAAGAGCACCAAAGTTGACCCTGACTCTCCTCTGCCCACCAATAGTTTTGATTGGATTATCCCAAACTGAATCATTGTTAAGTTACTGTCAAACTTCCCAAACTGGAACCATTAGCTCCTTAGTGTCTCTTCTCCTTGAAGAGGTGGTTATTTCCCTTGTGACTAAGTCATAATATATAGCTCTAGAAAGGAATTTAGAGATGGCATAGTTCACTCCTCCTCTCCCTGACTTTAATTTTACTGAGGAAAAAACTGAGAGCCAGAAAGATAAAGTTACTTCCCCAAGTCCCACAATAGACCAAAGAACAGGGCTGAGACTCACCCCTCTAGCACTCACTGAATGGTATGCTGGTCACACCAGTATTCTCTTAGTTTATGCAGATATATAGCATTTTTATAGTCGTCATGTGTTGGGTGGGTATTTACTCATTTCTGCTGTTAACTTTTGTATATCTTAATCCTTGTTTTCAAAGCTGGGTGGCCCAGTGGATAGAATGCTGGCCCTGGGGTCAAGAGGACTTGCTTCAAATGTAGCCTCAGACACTTACTAACTGTGTGACCCTAGGCAAGTCACTTAACCGTGTTTCCCTCAGTTTCTTCACCTTGTTGGACTTTCACACCAATGGCGAGCTAAGCTTTTGAGTGGATGAGGTTCCATGAGAAGGAAACAGCAAACCTCTCTACTATCTTTGCCAAGAAAGCCCAAATAGGGTCACACAGCATGGGTCATGACTCAAACAAAGAAACAATTTCCTTCGTAATTTCCCCTTCCTTCAGACCCTGGCTGTAGAGTTGGAAGGGACCTTGGAGGTCATCTAGTCAAACTATCACTTTCTTCAGTTTACCACACAGCACAATTAGTTCAAGGCAAATGCATTTAGTGAAATAGCACAGTAAGAAAAGTTGAAATAGAACGAGTCCCCTTAGGGGCTATTGTAGACCCTCTTAGGGTCCATGAATACACATATCATCAGTGGGGAGAACAGGAGCGCATACGGATCACTAATACTAAACGCATACATAGACAACAGATATGACCTATTTGAGGAGGTGCAACTCACTTCCTCCTTCGGTTCAAGACTGTGCTTGGTGATATCATCATGCTGTTTTCAGACTTATGGGACTTACTGGTCAAAGTAGTCTCTGTCAGGCGTCATGGGCCTTGCTATCAGCTATTAGCTGCCAATTGCGTGGGTCATCTCTTCATCTTCATTGCTAAGGAGCCATTTAAGTTCTATTCAGTTAAGGTAGGGTGTATAGGGTGTTTAGGGAGGTCTAGCACCTCTGGAGTAGGGCCTGCCAAGCTCTTTTCAGGGCTGCTCATCTACCTTTGGTGTCCACTTTTACCTAATTCTCACCTGTGACTCCAAGAAGCTGTAGCATGCACAATAGGCATACCCCAGTAAAACTGTCTGGACAGGTAGGCTAAACCAGGTGGAGGGTAACCAATGGGCCTCAAATCCATTGGTGAGTTAGGGGATATCTATCCCAAGCATGTGAAGACTTCCCCCAGTCGAGTGGGCAGATGAGAACAATTTGTCCCAATGGCCATGAAGGTGGCTGAAGAAGGTGCCGTTGAGTTCTTAGAGCTCTGTCAGACATTGAAGATGCCAAGGTCATCCACTGCATTCCCCAGGCATAGCCAGCCATCTGGACTTTGGTCTTGTCACTGGACTTGGATGACCTTGGAAGAGAGAGTGAGGCTGATGGCTTTGTGCACCTCTGCCTCCCTTAAATTCTCTTGGTCCTCTTTAAAAACTAAGGAAGAGCAACAGTGTGCTTGGGCATAGTGACTAAAAATCTCCTCCATAAGGGCAAGCTGATGATTTAAATTAGGGTCACTCACTGTAGCAATTATAAGGACTCCCTGGGTTTAAGGAATTTTTTTTTTTAATGAGGAAGAGAATTGATTATTTTCTCCAAATCATTTTCCATTCCTTCAGTGGGCAGCAAATGCATTTCCAAGATTATATGGCACTCAAGTATCTGCACAAGAAATGGGAAAGGAAAACCACAAATAAAACTTATATGTCCAAAGAAAAATTGCTTTTTTTTAGGCAAGATTTTTTTTAAAAAATTGCTGGTTAGAGATGGGAATTTGGATATTGCTGTCCCCTAAACCTTCATCCAGATTGGGGAAGGTGCTAAGGTAGTTTCCTAGACCAGGATGCTATAGTAGGTACAAAGATGACTGTCCAGATTTCTCTTTTTGTATAGGAAAAGTCTCATGCCTGAGGTATATTAGAGATGCTCTGTCCTTCTCAGGAGATCCAAGGTGTTATCTCCTACTACTGCTTCTAGATCTATGCTTCAGAGTGTTTGAGTACAGTAACTGGCTAAAGGGGATGAGAGTCTGGGACTGAAATATTCTCTGATTTATTCAATGATATCTAACAAGAGTGAAGTAAATAGTCTTATTTCTATGAGACCAGGTGTTCTGGGGTCATCTGGGATCAGATGCACACTTTACCTTTTTAAAAAAAAATGGGGAGACCTTAGTGTGTTTTGGGAATCAAAGCAAAAGGCAAGGAATGATTGTTTCTTTAAACCTTACAAGATACATGTCAATTCTTCAGAAAGTTCCAGGAGACTAGCCTTAGACTGTTCTCTCATAAGTAAAAAAAAAGGCCTATAGAGGTTTTCATACATTTTTTTCCACCCTTGGGATTCTACATGTGAAAGGGAAAGTGGAATAAACTTCTAATATACAGATATCTTAACAAGGCCTTATTTATTAATAAATTTACATATAATTGAGCCTACATGTATATGTTCTATAGAAAGCAATGCTGATTCATTTACATTCCTCAGAATAAGGATAACATTTTGAGGTACAGAATTATAAGAAGCAAAGTTATATTCCTGAATACATGATAAGAAGAGATATTAAAAAAGTCAATGACAAAAAGAAAGGTCATATATACACCAAAATATTTATAGTAACACTTTAAAAATATATATTATTTTTATATATACTTATATATTATTTATATATTACATATGTAGTACATGCATACATACATATATAATCTCCCCCCAATTACATGTTAAAATAATTTATAACATTTTAAAAAAAGTTTTGAGGGCTATAAAACTGTGCATACCCTT
Organism: Bettongia penicillata ogilbyi; assembly: GCA_023548195.1. Lineage (NCBI taxonomy): Eukaryota > Metazoa > Chordata > Mammalia > Diprotodontia > Potoroidae > Bettongia > Bettongia penicillata. Next base: position 1,532,792 of record JAJHZJ010000468.1, read on the forward strand.
TGATCCAGCAATGCCATTTCTATCTCCCAAGAGATCATAAAAATGGGAAAAGGACTACACATACAAAAATGTTTATAGCAGCTCTTTTTGTGGTAGCAAAGAATTGGAAATTGAGGGCATGTCCATCAATTGGGAATGGTTGAACAAATTGTGTTATATGAATATAATGGAATACTATTGTTCCATAAGAAATGATGGGCAGGAAGATTTCAGAAAAACCTGGAAAGACTTACATGAACTGATGATGAGTGGTGAGCAGAATCAGAACACTGTGCACAGTATTGTATGATGATTAATTTGGATAGACTTAGCTCTTTTCATAAATACAATGAACCAAGACAATTCCAAAAGACTCATGATGAAAAATGCTCTCCACATCCAGAGAAAGAACTTATGGAGGCTGAATGCAGATTGAAGCATACTATTTTCTCTATTTTTTTCTTTCTTGTGGTTATTGCCTTTGGTTATGGTTCTTCCTTACAACATGACCAATGAGAAATATGTTTAATATGATTATACATGTATAGCCTATCTCAGATTGCATGCTATCTGGGGGAGGAAGAAGGGGAAAAGGAGGAAAAATTTAGAACTCAAAATATTATAAAAGTGAATGTTAAAAACTAAAAATAACTAAATTTCAAAAAAGTTTTGAGTTTCAAATTCCATACCTTTCTCCCCCCCTGAAATATCAAAAACTGCAAAGTATATGCTTATCAATTGGAAAATGATTAAACAATGGTACATAGATCTAATGTCATAATACTGTGGTGTAAGAAATTATGAACCTGATAAATGTAGAGAAGAATAGGAAATTTTAAAGAAGCTAATACAAAGTGAAGCATATAGAACCAGCAAAATCATGTCTATATATCTATATATATCTATATCTGTATCTATCTATCTATCTATCTATCCATCTATCTATATCATGATTACACCACTGAAAACAGAATAAAATCAACAAAACTGGAAGCTCTGAAATTATAATGACCAAGCTTATCCCCAAGAAAGAGATGTCAAAAGGTTGCCTCCTTCCACTTCTTGCAGAGGTGTAAAACTCCATGTAAAAATTCTTTTTTACATTGAAAAATTCCTCATGATGAGAGATAGTTCTGTGAGAAGGAGAAGAGGAAGTTATACACTGAAAAATGATGATGTAAAAAATGGCAGTAAAATTTTTATTTTTTGAAAGGAAGTGTATAACTACAGACCTTAGACATTATAGAAAGAAAGTATTGCAGCAGTTCGAGTTTTGTTGGCCTTAACATGCAGCTCTTCGTCATATACTCAACTAACAAAATCCAAAGAGAGTGCCCCGCCAAACAAAAATGTAAAGTTTTTTTTTTAAGTACATAAGGCAGGAGATCATAGACCTCTGGTACAGATCAGCATTTAACTTAGGGTTAGACATTCGCAAGAGCCTTTCTGCCTTAACATGTGATTCATTTTGAGTCAGAACAAAGATTACACTAAGGAATCAATATTATTGTTCTTACCTGCCTTGGCTATATACTATTTCTAGCCAGTAGAAAAACCTTATCTTACTCCTATAAGGTGCCTCACTGTTTGTCACCAAACCACTGACCTTTTATTGTACTGTTCCCCGCATGTTCAGGGTCTCATTCTACCCTCTCCTACCTCCTTGCATTTGCACATATGCCACTATGCCTAGAACAAATTTCTCTTATATCTTTACCTATTGAAATACCACTTTTCTTTCAAGTCCAACTCAGGTACTACATCTTTAATGAAACTTCTCAACTATCCAGTCAGAAGTGATCTTATCTTCCCTCAGTGGCTTCCACTGTACTTTCCAGCTTGAAATCTGTTCTCCTAAAATCTTTCATGACACTCCATTTGCTACCTGTTGTGTACTTAATCGTCATCTAAAATATTGAAATTATTTGTGCTTGCAGTCTTCATGTAGGATCTAGGCTCATTCTCCCAATCCATAATCTGACTAGAGGTTGACTGTCCAGAACATTACTGCTCCCCTCCAGGTCTAGGGGTATCTTTGAGAAGTCAGGGTTTCTCAGAGTCAGACTCTGTGCTAAGTGCTGAGGATACAAAGTAAGGTTAAAAACATGGCCCCCTGACTTCCAATAGTTCACATTTTAATGGGAAAGACAATATGCAAATAACCGTGAAGATAGAATGTAAACGGGGCAGCTAGGTGGCTTGGTGGATGGAGCACCAGGCCTGGAGTGAGGAAGACCCAAGTTCAAGTCCAGCCTCAGATATTTACTAGCTGTGTGACCCTGAGCAAATCACTTAACCCTATTTGTCTCAATTTCCTCATCCATAAAATAATCTGGAGAAAGAAATGGCAAACCACTCCATTGTCTTTGCCAAGAAAACTCCAAATGGGGTCATGAAGTGTTGGATGTGTTTAAAACAACTAAATAACAAAATACCCCACAGGAAGGGCTCAAGCAGTGGGCAGTTGGGGAGGTACTGGGAAAGACTCTTGGAGAAAGTGGGATTTGAGCTGAGTTAGGATAATATTTGTAAAGTAATTTGCAAACCTTAAATCACTACAAAGATTATAGCTACTATCGTTGGTGGACTCAAAAGATGATCTCTCAAATGAGACTGAGAAGGAATGGTCAGACAGGTAGGAGGAGAAGCATGAGAGAGCAGGGTCCTAAAAACCTAGAGGGAAGACAGTACCCAGAAGAGGAAGTTGACATTGTCAAAGGTTACAGAGAGGTCAAGAAGGAGGAGAGCTGAGAAAAGGTCATAGATTTGGCAATTAAAGAGAAATTAAATTAACTCCAGAGAAAATAGTTTCAGTTGAATGATGAAATCAGAAGCAAGAAACCTGAGGGTTTAGAATTAAATAAGAGGAGAGAAAGTGGAGGGAACCACTGTAGGTGGCTTTCTCAAAGAGTTTAGGCGTAAAAAGTAGAAGAGCTGTAGAGCTATCTTACTGGAATGATAGAGTAAAGAGTTATTTTTTAAGGAAGAGAAAAGCAGGAGCATGCTTGTAAGCAGCTGAAAAGCAGACAGTTTATAGAGACTAAAGATTAGTGAGAGTGGGGACAATGCATGGCGCAGGGTAATTGGCTATGGAATTGAATCAAAGATATATGTCCAAGGGTTTGCCTTAGCAAGACAAGGTCTACAGCTTCATGTGAGAGTAGTGAAAGAGGAAATGTTAGGGGAAGACATCTAAGGAATGGGAGTGAGGAGGAGATCTCAGCAAATGACCTCAAATTTTGGTGAAATATGCATCAAGGCTCTCAAGTAAGAGGGAGAAGGAGAGGGAAGGGGAAAGGAATAAGCATTTATATAGCACAGCCACTGTGTTAAACATTTTTTTACAAATATTAAGGAACCAGATCTCAGTGACCAAAAAAATAAGATGTGGGAAAGGAAAAGTTTTAAGACAAAAACAAACTTATTAACTCTAGAGCAGAAGTTGCAGAGAGCACAGCAGAAGGGGCAAGGAGAGCTGGAAGGGTTGAGGATGATGGGAGCAAGCGAGTAGGCATTGGGGTAGGGAATGAGACTTATACAATGATAGTGGGGAATTCAGAATTACTGGAATGGCGAGAGTATAGTGGGATAGGCAGATGCTAACTGTTGATAAATGAGTCCAAGCAGAATATCAGTGAAGAAGGAGAGTCCTGTAAGGTCCAGAGGAGCTACCTTACAACAGGTAGGAGGCCTGGAGGAACTGGGACAGAAGATAAGAGCTGGCAATCCAAGATAGGTCTGATCTAAGAAAGACCTCTAAAAAACTAGAGAAGGACACAGACCATCCTGGGTTTCTCAGACTGGCCTGCCTGTGGCAGGACTCCCTGAGAAGTCACAGTAGTTTGGGGACAATAGATGGGCAGCCTGGATCAAGGCTGCGACAGGGAGATGCGAGTTATCACTTTCCCATATCTCTTCAGTATCAGTAATAGTCAATTAACATCAATCAGCTTTTACAATATTTGTTGAGAATATATGTAAGAACTTTTGAAACCAAAATCAGGAGCCCATTCTCGTGTACCACCTTAGCCCCTGGAAATAATGCGTTTAAAATTAAAGTGGCTGCTATAAACATTTCTCCCATCAAATTCACTTCTGTGTGAAGTATAAACTGATGATCAAAATGGCCCCTTGCTTGTAGGACACAGTGTTTCAGTATTCAGGCTGACTGACTGCTGAACTGGGTGACACAGGTTGTTCCTCAATAGAGTGTCACTTGCTCTGTCGATTGGTAGATGATAGTAGGGACTTCTGATGGTTGTTGTATCCTCTGAAGCTCACAAGATTGTGACCTGGTCTGTTCTGCTCCCAACACCCATTCCTCTGAGATCAGGAAAGAAACACAACAGGCAGAAGAAACAACATCTCCATGTATTCACAGCCACATGGCGATGCTGAGTAGAAAAATAAGGCAGCCTCGCAGCGGCTTCTCCCCATCCCCGGGCCTATAGCAGGGCTTCCTTCTCACCCAAAAGCTGCCAGGGAGAGACAGCTTTCATCTCTTCTTGCCTTCTGCAGTCACAATCAGTTACAACTCTGCAGACAATTAAATTGGATATAAATTAGGTAGAGGGATCTGAACAGAAATAGAACGGTAAGAGGAAAGAGTCAGAGAATGCTTACTGTTAAAGGAGGGAATGAGGGGTGGTTCCTCCATACTGCATTTCCTGGAGCAAATTCACCATGTCTACACGTAGGCTGATAGCTGGTAGGCAACACTGTACTTGCTCTAAGGACTGACCCCTTATTGGCTAGTCCCCCACTACATATACAAGTCTTTTGTTTATTATGGTGAAGTTGCCTGAAAGCAGGAAATAGATTCGTTTTTTGATCTCTGAATTGCTAAGGCTAATGAAGTACACTTAGTCTAAGCACATAGTATATATAGTAAATGTACCTGTAGCTGCTGAATTTCTTAATATCTCATAAGGGAGATATGTAAATATCTATGTGTGTAAATAACTATAATATATAGTATGTATGCTACATATTTAAATATGTATGTAATCCATACTATGTATGTAAATAACTATGATACATAGTATATAAATAACTAATATGCATATATATAAATAACTATAATAAATAGCAAATTGTGGGAAGTGTTTTAAGAAATTCATAAATTAAGTGCTGAGGGTTGTTCAAGGGAGAGAAAGGCCACTTCTGGTTTGGGGATTCAAGAAAGCCTTCATGGAAGTAAGGAGATACTAGGTTTGAGCAAGGTCTTGGTAATAATAATAGCTAACACTTCTATGCAGTTACTATGTACTAGGCACTGTATTAAGCACTTTGTAATTATATATCATTGGATCCTCACAACAACCCTGGGAAATAGATATTCCATTTTACAAGTGAGGAAACCGAGGTAAAGAATAAGTGGTTTATGCTGGGTCACACAGTTGGTAAATATCTGAGATTGGATTTTAACTCATTTTTTCCTGATTTTGTGCCACCACAGATGAAGAGAAAAGATAGAGAGACAGGGCCGGTAAGTAAGGTATTCCAGGAAGAGGGAAATACTTGAACAAAGACAAGGAGGGGGAGAGCATGAGTAATTCAGTCTACTTTGGCCATGGCACAGAGGTTGTTGAAGGGCAGTGTTAGAATACCAGGAAAGCATCCGAGAATCATAAAATGTTAGGGCTGGAAAATATCTCACAGATTAATCTAGGCCAATCCTGGTTGAAGTCGGATTGATGAAAGTGTCAAATATAATACTGAGAACTTGGAATTTAATTCAGTAAGCAATGGGGTGCTGTTGAAAATGATTGGAACAGGGGAATGCTGTGTCAGAACTGTTATTTAGGAAGGCTGGTCCAACAGGGGTAAACACAAGGACTGAAAATGGCATAGACTGGAATCAGCATGACCAGTTAAAAGGCTATTGCTGTCATCCATTGGCAAATAATGGGGACCTGGACTAGGGTGAAGGCAGTGGGAATGGAAAAGAGTGCGATTCTGCTGCTTGCTTATGTCACTTCAACTCTCTTTTCACTTAAATTTCCTCATCTGAAAAATTGGAGGGATAGGATAGATGACCTCTAAGGGCTTATACAGAGAGTATCCATTCACTTATTAAAAAATAGAGGGAATCTGGCTGCCTTGGAGTCAGGAGGACCTGGGTTCAAGGTACCCCTCAGACTGTGTGACCCTAGACAAGTCATCTAACCTCCTAGTGCCCAAGGCAACTCCTTATTAGAATTATAAATTGCAAAGGAGGTGCTGATCTACACTGGTAGAGGTATTTGTTTTCCAAGATGATCCCCTTAAAATGAGATTGGAGGGAGGGGGAAGAAAGAAGATAGTTTGACTTTGAGACTTTACCTGGTAAACCCTTTGCATTTTACATATCTGTGAATAGGCTTTATTAATCTTCTTCCTTACTTTTCCTAAAGGGATGAGAGATTTTCCTTTATTTTCCTTTTCAAGTTTATATCCTTGTTCTTTCTCTACACTGACTTCCCTCACTCCAAACTTTTCACTCTTGAGAAATGTTTGTTGAATTGAATGACACAAAAGTTTTGAACTGGCTCAACTAATAAATGTGATTCAGTTAGGAAGAGCAGAAGTTCTGAAGAGAGGAGAGCAGATGATGAGGAGCCCTTCTTTCGAAGTGGTGAGTTTCAAATGCTAGTAGTGGCACTACGGGGGAAGGCAGGCGCTTAGGAATTCAGGTTTTGAGGTTAGGAGGGAGGCGTGGCTGGAGGAGAGGTTAGGTTAGTCATCAGCACAGAGGTGACAGTTGAGAGCTGAGGCTCCTGACACAGTGTTCTACACACAGTAAGTCCCTATTAAATGTTAACTGAATGACTGAGTCAGTGAGTGGTAAATGAATGACTAAGTGATGGAGAATCTGGGCACATATAATTCAGTTCGATTGAGAAAGAAAAAGACAAAGACAAAGAAAGAAAGAGAGAGAAAGAGAGAGAATGAGAGAAAGAGAGAAAGGAAAGAAGGAAGGAAGGAAGGAAGGAAGGAAGGAAGGAAGGAAGGAAGGAAGGAAGGAAGGAAGGAAGGAAGGAAGGAAGGAAGGAAGAAAAATACTGAGTGGTTTTAAAAAAGTAATTGATTTTTGAAACTAATTTCTAGATAATCTCAAGGATTTAAATGATGTTAGTAGTAATCTTCTGTTATACTGCTCATTTACTGGCTGGTTCTTTAGTTCCCTGCCAGTAGTCCAGACTCAGCATTATTTAGTAGTGCAGATGTGGGTACCTGGGGCCTCAAGGCCCTCTAGATCCTCAAGTGCAGCCCTTAGATTGAATCCAAACTTCATAGAACAAATCCCCTTAATAAAAGAATTTGTTCTGTAAAACTTGGACTCTGTCAAAAGGCCACACCTGAGGACCTAGAAGGTTCCCCACCCCTCACTAGTACTTTAACCTTCTTCCTTGGCAGCTAGATGGCACAATGAATTGAGTGCTGGGCCTAGAGTCAGGAAGACCTGAGTTCAAATCTAGCCTCAGACACTTAGAAACTGTGTGACCCTGGTCTAGTCACTTAACCCTGTTTGCCTCAGTCTCATCTATAAATGAACTGGAGAAGGAAGCGTCAAACTGCTCCAGTATCTTTGCCAAGAAAATTCCAAATGGGATCACAAAGAATCAGACATGACTCAAACAGGTGAAATTAGATTTCTTTCCAGATTATTTATTATCGGACTTCTTTTTGCAGGAACATAGATTCAGAACTACGTAAGCCCTTAGACATCATCTACTTTATTTCTCTAATTTTTCAGATGAGAAAATTTTGGGGGAAAGAGGGCTGAAGAGACTTTCTAAGGGCTCACAGGTAAGCAAGCAGAAGAGCCAAGCTCCCAAGACAATTTCTGACTGCAACCCACCAACTATCCTTTCATTATATGATAATCTTTCCTCCCTTTTACACCAAGGAGGACTGACGTGACCCTGGAGGACTGACGTGGCCCTGGAGGACTGACGTGGCCCTGGAGGACTGACATGGCCCTGGAGGACTGACGGGGCCCTGGAGGACTGATGTGGCCCTGGGAAGACCGAAGCTATTTATGTCAGGTGCACTAGGAGAGTATTCTGGGGGCTGAGACAAAATTAGCTCCTGATTTAAAAAAAGAAAACAAAACAAAACATTTGTCAATTCATTATTTATATCTTTCCTTGCTAGAAGAATAAAAAATGAATTAAAAGTTACACTGAACAAGCCTTCTCGGAGTTTAAGAGAAAACAGAATTTAAATGGCCAAGGGAGTTCTATTTTTTTTCAAATTCCTGGAAATGCTTACAGAGGCCTCCCCCTTCTTTTCTCCGAGGTGTGAAACTATTTCAGTGAAAGTTTCAGCCCAGCTTTGTAAATAATTAATCTTTTGTTTCTGTGAAAATCTGAATGTCTAAGTGCAACAATAACAGGCCATAAAACACTCCCCCCAATTGTGCAAGAGCTCATTCTTCACTAACAGTATTTAAATGGAGCTGGAATGCGCTGGAGTCACATTCCTACTCCATTTTGGTTAGTAAGCAAAGGCCAAGGGAGGGAAATTTATTAGAATCTTTATCTCTGCTTATTGTTTCAGTGGAGTTGGGAGTCGGTTGGGGAAGGGGGGCGGTGCTGAGAAAAGAAGAGGCAGCAAAAAGACGTAAAAGTGGAGCTGGAAGAGATAGGAAAACAGCTGTGGAGGAGCACAAAAGAGGGAGGTCTGGAAAGGAAGGATAAAGGAAAGAGAGAAGAGTATTGTGGCATGAGTGAATGAGGGTGTATGTGTGAGACAGAGAGGAGGAGGAGGAGAGAAAAGAGAAGAAAGAAGGAAAAGAAGAAGAAAGAAGAGAGAAAGGAAGAAAGAAGAAAAGGGAGAGAAGAGACGGAGGGAACAGACAGAGGAAGAGAGAGAAAGAAAGGGAGAGAGAGAGAGAGAGAGAGAGAGAGAGAGAGAGAGAGAGAGAGAGAGAGAGAGAGAGAGAGAGAGAGAGAGAGAGAGAGAGAACCAAGGGGAAAATAAAGTAGACCCCAATAAGTTAGTGATAATGAGATAAAAAGAGACCAAAGAACATAGTAGGAAAAGTAGTAAGAAAGCGAAATGCCAGTTTGAGTTAGAAGGGGTCTTAGAGATCATTTAATTCCTCCTTTGAGGGTACTAAGTGCCGGAGGTGGAATTCATCCTTCAACAAGCATCTGAGTTCCTTCCTATACCAGGAACTGTATCAGGCGCTGGGCATTGCATTCAAAGGCAAACATGGCACAGTCTCTGTACTGTGCCTACTCTGTTTGCAGCATTGGGCTGTGATACAATGAAAAACAGCTCCTGCTTTCAAAGAACTACTGGAATTTCACTAAAGAGGTTGAATAGTGTTGCATTTTTGGATCTCTAGAATTCTTTATTTAAGGAAATATGGTCCAAAATTAAAATGATAAATTGTGTTTGCTATATTTGCAGAAAAGAGATAGCTGTGGAAAGGAAGGATATGCCCCCCATAGTATGGAGTCCTCTCTCCCCCATCAGTATGTAATCTCACAAATAAGTCTGTTGATGTAAGATTAGTTAAAAAGTTATATTTCTTATTTTCTTCCCTCTTCCCTTACTGACCTCCCTATTGTTTTTATGATATATTAGTGTAATGAGGGTTGAACTACAAGAAGCAAATACTCTAAATCACATGAGCTGGTTTAGGCAAGCTTAAGATTGGATCTCAGGGACCTGGAGTCCTCTTCCACTTTTTCTTCCTTGAGCGTAGTGGACTTAGGAGTGATTACAAGATGGGTGCAGCCAATCTTGGAGGCAGCATTGTAAATTCTAAAGTGTGGACTGCTTGGGTCCCACCACTGGTACCAACCAGCTACAAAGGAAGTTTCTGCATGAGAGAGGAGAGAGGATGACCACTGGTGGGAACTCAAAGCCTTGACCATGCTTGCTAGAAGACTGGATGGACCTGAAGGAAGTTGTTTGAATAGTACAAGGCAAATACTATTGAATAGTACAGGCCCAATACTAAGTATTGGAAGGTGGTGCTGCTTCTGCTTCTTTTTGCCCCATTAAATTTGAGGTCCTTGAGGACAGGCACTTTCTCTTGTCTTTTTTATTTTTTTGCATCCTCAATGCTTAGCTCATTGTAGGCACTTCATAAATGTTGGCTGACTGACGGACTAGTGGGGAATGGAGTAATAGGGACTGTTAGTGAAAGTTCTTTATGTGACTAGATCAGAGATTATTCTAGAAAAGCATTGGGGAGAAGGTCACTTGAAGAGGAATGAATGGGAACTCCAGCAAAGAGGATACTTTATGTAGGTTCTCAATATGTGAACCCTTTCAAGGGGATCCTCGAGGTCAAAACCATTTTTATAATAATACTAAGACACTTTCATTTCTAATACATTTTTAATATTGATAGATAGAACATACATAAACAAAAGCTTTTAGAGGGTTCCTCAATAATTTTTAAGACTATAAAAGCGTTCTGAGACTAACACTTGAGAACCACTGGTTTATATCACAACTGAGATGTAGGGGAAGGTGGAGTGAATGAAGGGAAAAAACTGATGAAAGGAGAGAAAGAGAAAGGGAGTTAGGATCAATGCCAGATTTAGGTGTTGTGCAACCTGTCTGGTAAGACTGTGTCCTTCTGTACTGTAGTCTTAAATTCGCTTTACCTGATCCCTGGTGCTTGGTCAGGCCTCTCAGGCTTTTTTTTTTTTTTTAATGTTTTCAGTTCAACAAATTGAATAACATAACATGGTACTTTAAGGTCTGAAAAATGCTTCTTCATACATAATTCCTCCTTAAGTAGGCACAGTGCAAGTGAAGTTGGCCCCTAGGGGATGGAATTGCTAGACTCAGATTTAGGAACACCCAAGATCAAATCCTGTTTCTGATATTTCTTAGCTAGGCAAGTCACTTAACTGCCTCAGTGTCCTCATTTGTAAGATGAGAAGAATTTTAACACCTACCTCAGGAGGTTGTTGTGGAGATCAAATGAGATAAGCGGTATAAAGTACTTGGCAAATGTGAAGGCATTTAGAGCAATGTTAGCTATTATTAGTATTATAAGTATTATATTTTGGAGAGCTTAAAGTTGCTCTTTATCACACCACATATTAAAGATCATTGCCTTTATTATTATATTATTATAATTATATTATGTTATATATATTATCTATATATGTATATTACCTATGCATAATTATATTTACATCTAATTATATATCACATGTAATTGTATATGATATATAATTATATATAATAATTATTGTTGCTGTTGTTGCTGCTGATAGAACAGAAAGAAACTTTTTATTGCTTTATCTCCAGAGCTTAGAACCAGAATTTGGAGTCATTTTGTGCAGGTGGTTGGGAAATAGCAGGCAAATCGAAATAAAAGACAGTGCTGTAAACAAAAGCTTTTCGCTAAATTTTATTTTAAATGAATGGCATCCAGGAGAGAATGCTTGAGGGAATCTAAAGGCCAGAGGGGCAAACTGCACCAAATTTTGCCATAAATGAAAATTCAAAAAGAATCTTTATGTATGGATAGTCTGTAAAAGGCCTTTGAGTCTTTAGTGGCAACAGAAAGATTCTCATATTAGAGTGAACAGAGCACTTAAAGTTATAGGATCTGGGTTCATACCCTGGTTTTGTCACTGACTCACTGTGTGACCTTGACCAAGTCACTTTTCAGTCATGTCTGACTCTCCATGATCCTATCTGGGGCTTTCTTGGCAAAGGTACTGGAGCAGTTTGCCATTTCCTTCTCCAGCTCATTTTACAATTGAGGAAAGGCAAACAGGGTTAAGTAACTTATCCAAGGTCACATAGCTGGTAAGAATCTGAGGACATATTTGAACTCAGGTCTTCCTTACTCCAGACCTGGTGCTCTATCGACTGTGCCATCCATCTGCCCTTGACCAAGTCACTTGTCATCATCTGGTCTCACTTTCCTCATCTGAAAAAATGAAGGAGTGATCTCTAAGGTCTCTTGGCTCTAAATTCTATGACCTATATATCATTAGCATGTACTATGAAGTCCTTTGAATCTGTAAGACAACAATGGAGGCAGTGTGGTTCAATGGATAGAGCGCTTGCTCTAGAATCAGCAGTCTTAGGTTTCACATCTCTTCCCCACTTGCGACCTTGGTCAAGTAGCTCAACATCTCTGGACCTCAGCTTCCTTAGATGTAAAATGAGGATGTCAGCTTAGATGATCACTGAATTCTTTTCTAATATTAATTAATATTAATTCTAATGTTAAAGCTTCGATCTTATGATCTTAAAGACCCATGTGATAGGAAATAGAGCAACAGATAGGGGAGAGATATTCCCACACCTGCAACGAGGCAAAAAAAAGCAATACTGGCCAAGTAGAGGAAAGAAGGGCTACCCTCATCCACCCCTTGTATTATTACTGTGTGGGTCACCTTCTCTCTTTTCACTTGCTATTTTCTTTTCACACTCTATTCCCTTTTGACAGAGTTCAATGGATATTTGACCATGAGAGGTCATTCTTGTCCCCAAAATAGGACAGCAGATTTGCACCATCCATTGCTATTTTCCTCTTTTGCAAAGATAAAAACAGGCAACTGAGCCTGTATATTTCATTGCCTTTCTTCTCTAGATCGTTTCCTCAGCCTCATCTAGGCTTCAATACTAGAGACTGTGCCATTACCTCAGCAGGAGTCTCTCCCGATTAGCCTGGCATGCTGCCAGCACCAGAGGGCGCCGACTCTCCCCTGGGTGGGGCTTTCCTTAAACATGATTCCTTTTGCCATGCCCCTGAGCAGAGGAAGTTCTAGCCAAGATTATATAGGGGCATGCAGTAAAACAGTGCAATAAAACCAGATAAACTGGGCCATTAGCAGGAGCTGACAGGTTAAGCCGTTTCAACAGCCACGGACAAGGTAAGATGAAGGACTAAAAAGCTGTTGCTGTCTAGGCTTTTCAACATGTCACTTTGCAATAGAAACAGTTTTTAGAAGGCTTAAGCCAATGTAGGTTATGCTATGAAGAGTGAGCAGCAGTTTAGGAGTGTATGTAGGCCTTCACTCAAATGGAAAAGTATCCTCCTAACCTTGGCAAAAAGTGAAGCGGAAAGAATTCCATTCAATCCTGTTCCATTGGACCAACCAACATATCAGCTCTATTTGTGTACAGAGTACTATGCTAAGACCCCAGGGGAGTTACAAAATTTATATAATATGTTTCCTGCCCTATTAGAGCTTACATTCCAGTAGGGCATAGTCTCTAAGGAAGAGGCCATGGTTTGACCCCAAAGGGTGTGTAATAGATTGTATCCTATCCTCCCCGTAGTCAGTTATGGGGTTTGTTACTAACACAGTCACTCCCACATTTCACCCAGGACAACCCAACACTGCCTCACTCCACCCAGTATTGCTGGTTGTTCAAGTTCCCAAACTCCCCCTTTCTGAGTTTGGAGGAAGCATCTCAGAGCAGGTATAATCTAACCCTTACCAGTTATAACCAGTGCATATAATAGCAACTGCTGGGGTGCCATTGAGAAAATCCCATTCCCAGCATTTTTTCCATTGGGAAAAAAAATTGCTGGTAAGATTCTACAATAGGAAAATATGGTGTGTGTGAGTGTTATGCTACATAATAGTTAATTAAAGAGTATACATCAAGCTAGTAAGGATTTTTTCCTCTTGATGTAGAATAGATATAGGACAGTTACAGTATCTCTAAATTCAACTATTCACAGGATATTGAACTTTTAAATTAAAAACAAACTTTTAAGGCATAAAGATTATAATGATCTTCTTATCCATAAATAAAACCAATCGGACAAAAAGAATTTATTGAGCACTATGTGCTGGTCACTGTGTTAAGTGCTGTGTGTTCATCCTTCATTGCCAAAGAAGACCAGGCCATCAGAGAAATCATGACATGACTTGCATTTGACTTTGTTTTTGAGTGAGGGAGGGCTGTGTGGGTCACCAGCCTCACTTCTCCTCCAGAGTCATCTGAATCCAGTGACCAGATATTCATCAGGATGACTGGAGATGACCCAGCATGAGGCATTTGGGGTTAAGTGACTTATCCAAGGTCACACAGCTAGTGAGTGTCAGTCAAGTGTCTGAAGTGAGATTTGAACTCAGGTCCTCCTGACTCCTGCACTGGTGCTATATCCACTGGACCACCTAGCTGCCCCTATTAAGAAAAAAAGGTTAAGTGCAAGGGATACAAAAAAAGAAAAAAACAGAGTCTTTGACCTCAAGGAGCTCATGTACTAATGTTGGGAAAGACGTTAGAGATCATCTAATCTAACTTTCTCATTTAATAGATTAAATTGAGGTTATTACCTCAGTTTAAAGTTGAACTGGCAAGAGGGAGAGAGAGGACTCAGATTCAGATCTTCTGACTTCAATCAAGCCTTGTACTCTTTATACTATCATATTTAATTAATTGGAAGAACTATAAGGATCCCACTGCTAGGCATATAGCCCAAGAAGATCAAAGATGGGAAGAAAGTCCTGTAAATGCAAAAAATATTTTGGGTAGTACTTTTTTTTTGTGGTGGCAAAGAACTATAATCAAGTAGATGCCCATCAGTTGGACAAAGGCTACCTAAATTTATTAAATGAATGTAAAAGAATATCATTTTGCCATAAGACATGACGAATAAAAAGAACACAGAGAAACATGAGAAGATTATGTGAATTGTACTGGAGGGAAGTAGGCAGAACCAGGAAAACAATATCCGCAATGATTACAACAAGGTAAGTGGAAATAAAATAACCACAAAAAAAAAATAGGACACTGAATACTGTATAATTACAAAGATCAAGCTTGATCCCACAGAAAGGATGAGAAAATGCACCTCAAGCATTTTGTAATAGGGATTCCTTTCATATGTGTGTTGGGTAAGATGGGCCCTGAAGTCTCTTCAAACTCTCAAATGCTGTGATTCTCTGCAGAGATAAGAAAGTATATTAAATATCAAAAAAAAGAGCTTGTGTTTTATCCTATATTATCAATAAAAGCAGGAGAGTAAAGTAGCCTAATGATTGGTTAGAGAATCCTGAGCTGAAACTTGGAGCACTTTTGTGAGGGAGAAAGGCTTTCTTCTTTGGAGATGGCTGGTAAACTTCAAGTGAGTCAGTCGTGAGAGTGAAGTAACTTTTGAATAGCTGCTGAGAGCCATCAGAGCTGCATATTTATGGGGAGGCAACCATAGTCCCCTCCTCTCACCCCCACACCAAAATGTAGAAATTGTATTGTTCCTTGGAGTGAAAAGAATCAGCTCCTGGATCTTGCAAACTGAACCATTGTTATGTTGGAGAGCAAGATATTTGACAATGAGTAACTGGGTGCACTCTAAAAAAAAGCGTTTGGTGGGTATCAGGTATTGACCAGCCTTTAAATTCACACCACAGAATATGTGTAAAGTGGTAAGGATTTGAAAGAATGCATAATTAAATACAAGAAGTATAAACAAATATAGCCCATTACACTTATTATACTTTCTCTGGAGCATACTGCTGAGCAGATAGTTCACATTCAGCTTAGATTTGTGCAATCCGAGCAGTTCCAAAGTTGAGATGGAGTGATTTGTAGAGGAACGGTAAGAAGGTCAGCGTCACTGGATTGCAGAGAACATGATGGTGGGAGCTGGGATGGGGATGGAGGGGAGCAAGAAGTAAGAAGATTGTAAAGACAGTTTAGCAAAGGTAACCAAAGAACAATGAGTTTGACAGTACATATGATGCTCCAAATCCCTTCCTCCCCACATCTGCAGAGAAGGTGGTGGTGTCTTTTCTTATCTCTTCTTCAGGTTATTATAATTGGAGTATTCTATTTTTTGTTGGAATACATGATGACTTGACTCACCCAGTTGGTATTTGGCAAAAATCACTTTCACCCAATTCTCCCCTGTAGCTTTAAGAAACTGTAGTATGAGTAACAGCCACATCCCAGTAAAGCCATCTCTACAGACAGGCTAAACCAGGTTGAATGTAACTGATAGACCTCTCCAACCTGTCAGTGAGTTAGGGGGATTTCTACCCCAAGCATGTGAAGACTTTCCCCTGCAGAATGGGTGGATGAGAACAATTTGTTCCAACAACCATGAAGGTAGCTGAAGAAAGCACCGTAGAGTGCTTAGAGCTTGGTCAGACATTGAAGAAACTAAAGCCATCCATTGCATCACCATCCTCAGTCATCTTGACTTTTGTCTTGCCTCTAGACTTTGATGACTCAGGACAAGAGTATAAAGTTGGTGACTGCAAATCCGTCTCACTACAATCCATGTACAAGTCAAGATGACCATCCTCTGATGGCACTGGTCCTCTGAAAATGAAAGACAAATGAGAATTTGACAAAGTATTGGAATTCCTAGATCATTTTGATAATTTGTGGGGAAAAGAGGACAAAATTATTGAAATCCATACAGTCTCAGAAAATTCCTTAAAGGAATACAGTAAAAATACTCTATTGTATTGTTTCTTTTCCTGAGTCCAATCCTGGTTCTGCTATCTGGTATCTATATAACCTTAGGTGAGTCATTTTACCTCTTTGGCCTCAGTTTCCTCATCTGTAAAATTCAGAGATTGGACAATATCAGCAGCTCTCCAATTGTTTGGCCTCAGGACCCCTTTATGCTATTAAAAGTTATTGAGGATTCAAAAGAGCTTTTGTTCATATGGGTGATATCCTTTAATATTTACTGCATTAGAAATTAAATTACCTTACTATTACTGTATTGTGAAAGTAATTTTCAACTTGTGGACCTCCATGAAAGGGTCTTGGGTACATCCCCCCCCCACTACACACACACACACACACACACACACACACACGTCCCTGGATCATATTTAGAGAACCATTGAACTAGATGACCTCTGTATTGGCCATTAATCTCCATTCCCTTGCACTTTTAAGTAATGATCTTATGTATCAATTCCATTTTTAAGCAGTAGTTCTGCTTAAAGGTAGCTGAAAAAACTCATCCTTTAATTGTCTTCAGTTGTTTTTGCCAACATCAAGTGACTCTGAACTTTAGTATTCCTGGTACTGTTTTTATAGGAACACGTCATACTTTATATTCATCTTCTGTTACTTGCCCTTATCTACCTGTCATTTTCTGCATATAATCTTTTAAGAATCTAAGTTGGTTGGTGAATTCCCTGGGCCTCTACGTAGGTCTGTTCAGGTAATGCCTGTTTTTCCTCCTCATTGGAATTCTTTCCCTTTGTGATTTAAAAAATTCAACTTTTGAGAGTTTCTCATCCACCTTGGGCTGACTTTCTCAATAGAATTTCAGTCCATGGGATCGTATCTATCTATCTTACTTCTGAATCCAGTGAACTCTGTTTCCTCAAAATCTAGGGTGCATATCTGATTATACCCGTTTTTCCTTACCTTTTCTATCACAAACTGTAGGAGGGGGGTTACCTGAACTCTTGTTGGGGTAGAAATGATGGGAAACTTGCAGAGAGTTCAGGGACTCTAAGGTCAATAGGGAGACACTGGAATTTATTGAACAGAAGAGGTACATGGTCAGACCTATGCTTTAGGAATATCTATTTGGCAGCTGAGTGGGATAGATTGGAAAGGGGAAAGAATAGCAGTTAAGGGGCTATTTCTGTAGTCTAGGAGATGTGATGAAGACCTGAATGAACAAGGATGACAATGAGGTTTCAGACTGGAGTGACTGGAGGGATGGTGGTATCCTCAACAGAAATAGGGACTTCTGGGCAGGGGTTGGTTTGGGGCAAAAGCTGTTTAAAAAAACAAAACAAAACTTGTTTAAAGTTGTTTGAAAGTAATTTAAAGTTGTTTGTAATACAGATTGCAACTCTTCTCTACCAACCCATCCATAAGTACTCATTCTGAGCCACTCACTCATTCCTACTGAAAACAGTGGAGTAGGATTCTTACCACTCCCTATCCAAGGGCATATATTCCTGAGATGCCAGATGTGGCCAAAATGTGGAAGGCTATTGGGAGAGGGTGAGGATCCATGAGTGGGGAAAGTCAGATTTTGCTTTTGAAGCTGCTCATGTGGTTGCTCAAGTTAAGATTAGTTTATAATGACGAAGAGATGATGTCACAGAGGGGTTAAAAGCTTGAACATCTGGATGCTAGTAGAGGGTATGGGATACTATTTGGCAATAATGGGAGAAGGGGGCAATATAGAATTCTGTTGGAAAAAAATTCCACAGTTGACTGTCTGAGGTCAGGAAGTGACCCACGTTCTGCTCTCTCACTTTTTAACCCCTTGGAGTCCACTGGGGTTATGAGTAGAAGGCCTGCTTGGAGACCATTACTTCAAAGGAATGGAAAGTTATGTTTAGAGCAGAACGGGAGGCAATAAGCATCTATATAACATTTACTATTTGCAGGGCACTCTGCTAAACACTTTTACAAATATATCTCATTTAATCCTCAAAATAATCCTGAAAGGGAGGGGTTTTTAATCCCCATTTTACAGTTCAAAAAACTGATGCAGTTTACATAGAAGTTTACACAGCTGGTGCCTGAGGCTAGTTTTGAACTCAGGTTTTCCTGATTCTAGGCCAAGCACCATCAGTTGCTTAGAGATTGAGTATACTGTTGTTTTGTCTGACAAATTCAGCATATGTTTGTAATGATTCATAAGATCTGTTGATGTGGGTGTCATTGCCAAGGGTGAAGGTACCCAGGGAAAGATAATGAATTGCCCCTACCTTTTCTATCTTTCCCCCCTTGCCTCTGCAGGTGTCATTAGCTATACTTTTTTAAAATAATAATTAGCTCCTTGTCAGCCTAGAGGTAATATAACAGCTCCTCTGGTCCAAGTAGTTCTCTTTTCTACTTATTTATGGAGCTTATACGTAAAGTTAGAGTAAAAACACAATTGTTCAGAACCCCCAGTTAGGAAAATTCCTAAATGTTCCATTTAGGCAGAGTTTAGCTCTCTGCCTTACTTTAAATGTATTTGTTATAATGGTTCAGTCAGTTCAATTCTTTATGACCCCTTTTGGGGTCTTCTTGACAAAGATCCTAGAGTGCTTTGCCATTTCTTTCTTCAGCTCATTTTATAGATGAGGAAACTGAGGCAAATAGGGTCAAGTGACTTGCCCAGGGTCACAAATCTAGTTAAGTGTCAGAGGCCAGATTTGAACTAAGGTCTTCCCGACTGTAGGCCACTGTACCACTTAGCTGCCCACTTTAACCTGGTATTTATCTCTAACTCCTGGACTCTTCATGTTGAGGCAAAATTCAGGCTACCAGAAACATTTGAATAAAGAAGTGGGCATATTACAGTGTCTGTAATCAGATACTGAGAGGAGAAGTTGGGGAAATGCAGGCCATTTTTTTTTTTAAACTTTTCCTAGTATTTGAAGAGGTAGGTCCCCCTGGCTATTTGCCCATCTTCTACAAGATGCCTCTAGGGCTGATGGCCCACCTTGATCTCTCTCTTCTCTGATTAGCTGAAACCTGTTTTTTCTTTCTCCTTTTGCCTGTTACCCCAATGCCCCTAGGATTTTTTTTCTAGTTCAGCTTTTAAAGTACCCACTCCTTCCTCATGAATGCCAGATAGTGGAACCCCAAATTCCAACTAGCTTGATGGTTTTGTACAAGCCCATGAAGTGTGACCAAGTCCTTCAACCAATTTGAATGAACTTCTAGTTGAAATGCTTTTGACTGGCTCAATCACAGACATCAAACATTGTTCACACCTAGTTTAAATCTCTTAGTGATTGATTGAGTCACCCCAGACATTTTCTCATCTGAAAAAGGTGTCAGTGCTAAGCAAAGTATGGTGATTAATTGACTGACTTAATAGACACCTAAACCTACCCTTCCAATAGGAGCACAGATTTGGATAAGCTATGGTTCAAAATATGTCCTAGAAATCAGAAAAACCTGATATAAGTAGGCTAACCTATGTGGTGGAAATTCTGTCTCCCAATCTGGTTATAAAAAAAATTTTATATATATAATATATATATACACACACACACATATATATATATATATATTATCAAGTTCACTGTAACTTTGGGGTGAGAATTTCATAATTTGCATTTTAAAAGCAAGATTGTATTTTCCATGGGTATTTATAGCAATCCCTGAGATCTCAACCAGCTGTGGAAAGATAAAGCCAAAGTTTAGACTTCTATTTGAGTCGTGTGTGTGTGTGTGTGTGTGTGTGTGTGTATGGATCTGACATCCATCCAACAAATGGAGTTAGAACTCTGAACATTACATGGAGAATAAAAAGCAACAGGAAATATACTAATTTTATTGCCAGGATATAGTTACCTATTAAAAATTTTGGGGGAATATGAAGGAGACACCATGGACCTTGGTTTTATTAATTTACAGTCACACCATTGTTTTGCCACTGTCATTAGTTTAGGATCTAGAATGTACTAGCAGCTACTTTCTCACAACCTGGAACTTCAAAACTATTCATAGGCCTTGATCTAATCACTTTTTGTAATTGTCCTGGAAAGACCCAAGTTACATAGAAATCCACCCTTACTCATACAGAAACCCCTCTCTGGTAGGGGTCCTGAAGCTTGCTTGTGGAAACATCTTCACTTTATTTAACCTTAATTTTATTTTAAAAGTTATATTGATGCCTTTTTACACTAATCATTTCCTGATATAGTAACTCCCTCTCCCAGTCATCCATGGTGCCCTCCCTTGTCCCAAAGAAAAACAATTGAGCAAAGCCAACTAGCACTGTCTAGTAGAGAAGGTTCCAGTTAGGCCCTTCAGTGTTTATTGAATTGAACTCTATGTTCAAAACATATCCAATGACTATAAGACAAGAAAGAATATGACCTCAGAGTGTGCAACATTTCTTATGGCTAGTCCTTCCCCGCTTCTAGATCTGACTCTGTCTCTCTTTGTCTCTTTCTGTCTCTGTCTGTCTCATTGTCTCTGTGTTTTTGTCTCTCTTTGTCCTTCAGTTACAAGGTATAATCTCTAGGTTCATCACTGATTGGTCCTAAGCCAAGGTCCATAAATGGGGGACTTCTTCACAACCGTTCCTAGGATTCCCTAGTCTCTTTCCTTTAATCTTTCTATCTGGGCATCATTTTCTTTCTACTTCTTTGCAAGACTTTTCTACCTTAGAAAAGATAGAGACAATGGATTCAATCAGAAGTCATCCGTTTCAAAACCTTCATTTTATAGATGAGGAAACTGAGACAAACAGGGTTAATGACTTGCCCAAGGTCATACAGCTAGTATGTGTCTGAGGTCAGACCTAAACTCAGGTCTTCCTGACTCCAGGCCTGGCTCTCTATTGGCTGCACTATCTGGCTGTCCCTGATTAAATGAGTTAGCTAGTGACAAAAATGGAATAAGGGTACAAGAGAAGAGTCTCTTAAATGCGCTCCTTGGGGACAAGGACTGTTTGGGGTTGTGTTGCTTCCCCATAGCTTACCACTTGTTTTTGGCACATAATAAGACCTAATACCAAATGCTTTCTGTTTGATTTCTCCCCTCAGACTCGGAGCACTGTGAACTGAAATTCTTTTGTATTATTTTGGGTTTGTTTTTTTCATAATGCAAACACACAATTTAAAGAAATCTTGTAGCAAAATCCATTTTGTAGTACAACTAACTACCCTACTAATTACCTTCATTTTGTCCTTTATTTAACGTATCAATTAAAGAAAGCATGTCTGTATTTGAACCTGCTAATACCAGACCCCCTCTTAGTGTCTGGTTTTCCATCTTACCATAAGGACACTCCACTTCTTACATACTATCCAATATTCTCATGAGGACTCCTATTTATAAAATGACTTGAATACCTTGAATTACAATCATGAATCTGGAAATTGGAACGTACCTCAGAGGTCTTCAAATCCAACCAATATGGGAGCCAAGAATTCCTTCGACCATATAGCTGACAAGTAGTCATCCACTTTCTGCATGAATATCTCTAGTGATGGAGAACTTAACTTCCTCTCTTTGTAATCCCTTCCAATTTGGGGCAATTGATTATTAGAAGAATTTTTTTTCATCCTGTAACAAACCAAATATGCTCCCAAGCAACTTTTACCTAATTTTACCTAAGTAAAACAGTCCTTCCACAGACACAATTGTCTCATAAATACTCAGACAGTTATCAACTAACTCCCCAGCCATCCTCACCAATCTGATCCAGGATAAATAACTTCAGTTTCTTCAAAGATAATCCTCATATAGGTCTGTCTCCCATCAGTTCCCTTACCATCCTGGTGTAGACATGTTGCAATTTGCCAATGCCCTAGAGAGAAATGGTCAGAACTGAAGGCTGATCATCTAGATGTTTGTTCACAGCATAGTTAAGCATGATTAACACTGCTCTTTTTCTAGATGTTATACTATAAATGACATATAAGGCAGCTAGTGGCACAGTGGATAAAGCACCAGATTGAAATTAGGAAGACCTGAGTTCAAATCCAGTCTTGGACACCTAACTCGCTGGATAACCCTGGTCAAGTCACTTGATCTCTGTTTGCCTCTGTTTCCTCATCTGTAAAATGGGAATAATAGCCTCTACCTCCCAGAGTTGTTGTCAGGATCAAATGAGACAATAATGACAAAGAGCTTAGGCATGGCTGCCTGACATATGGTAAGCACTATATAAATGTTAGCCATTATTTTTTTTAATAAGATAGCATTAACTTTTTCTAATTGCTGTGTTACACCTGAATTAAAGAGTCATTAAATGAAAACCTTGAAGAATTTAGGCCACCTCCCATTCCTGGAAGGCATTTTTTCCTCACCTATAGCAGTTAGAAGGCCTTTTTATTCAAGCTTCAGCTCAGGCTCCTTCTCCTCCAAGAATCCATCTCTGCTCTCTCCAGCAGAAAGAATCCTTTCCTCTCTTAAATCCCACCCCCACACTGTCCCACCATCTTCCTCCCTCACCCCCCACTCCCATATCCACTTTATATCATACATAATCAGAGTGATAAAGACTTGGGTAAGGAAATTCCTGGTTCTTCTACTAAGATTGGCAAATTCTCTGCAACTTAACAGTCTTAGAACAGAACACAGAGGAGTTAAGTGAATTGCTCAGTGTTAACACAGCCAGGATGCGTCAGAGGTTGCTTCTGAACTCATGACGTCCCGGCTCTGAGGCTGGCTCACTCTAACCACAAACTCTTAAGCTCTTTGGATTATATTAAACTGTATAACTATCAAATTCCCCAATATACTATTAGCTTTTAGAGGGGGTCTTTGAGGCAAGGACTATGTTATCTTCATAACCCAGTATAGTGCCCTGGTATACCGTGCAGATTGAATTAAATTCATTCCTCTTGATGTGAAAAGAATAAAATTATCCTATATTTATATAGCACTTTACAGTTACACAGTAACACATCTTATTTGATCCTAAAAACCACCCTGTGAGATGGGACAGTACTACTACTATTATTCCCATTTCATAGATGTGGAAACTGAGGCTGGGGGAGTAAAGTGCCTTGTCCAAGGGAGAGGGGGAGCTAAGACACCCACCTATTATCTTCTCTTTCCAAGTCCAGTTTTCTTTCTACCATACTATCCTGCTTTCTTGATTAATGAAATCATCTTGAGTCTCATAATTCACATGCAATTTATACTACCTGCACATTTCTCTCTGCATTATGAAATATTTGGCACAGTGTGTTGGATGTGTCAAAATTTTCTCATGTTAAGACAAGGGTAAAGCTGAGATCTTATCTCTGAATGCTGGTATGAGCTATAAGTTTTTCCTTGTCTTTTGCAGATTGACTCAGGTGAATCTCTATTGGTGGTTTGCAATCAGGGAGATTTTTGTTCTTTTCAAATGCAATCCTTTACAAGCTCTGTCTTACCTGATACTAATGATCTATCTCTCTGCCTGTTCTCCCCTGTCAAGCTTGTGAAAATATGTTGGTCCAATGAGTCAATAGTATTTTAATGACATTCTACCATTCACCCCAGGGATATATTTTAACTACTTTATTTCATTTAAACTGGCATAGAAAGATATTTCCATTTATTATACTGAAATAATTTATCATTTAAGTCTCACATCATGTTTTGCATTTCTGAATGGCATGTTCTTTTTTTCTTTTTAATTAGAGCTTAAGTCAACTCTCAATCATCTATCTGTATGTAACCCTTATGTCAGTCTCCTGCCTGACAAAATAGGTCCAGGTATACTTTGGGTGAGTTCGTACTTCTGTGGCCTAGTTTCTCAACGCAAATTATTATGGAACTTCCTATCCAATCTGTCCTTCCACCCCTAGCACTGCAGTATAGCAACCATTATCTCTTGCAAGCACATGGTTTCATTAGGCACAAAGCATGAGTATATGTATTTAGAAGCTACAGGAAAAAAATTGGACCTCGTTAAAGCCCACGGAAAAGAATGGCATCTACCAGTTAACAATCTCCCCTAGAGTCTGATACTGCCTTGGGTTTGCCAAAGCAAACCTGAGACTTGTACTAGATTTCTATATGTCAGAATTCCCTTCCAAGGCTCCTTGGGGCTTACAGTCAGGAAGGCCAGAGTTCAAATCCAGCCTCAGACTCTTATTAGCTGTGTGACCATAGACAAGTCACTTAACCTCTGTTTGCCTCAGTTTCCTCATCTGTAAAAATGGGGAAAATAATAGCACCTACTTTCCAGGGTTGGTGTGAGAATCAAATAAGATGATATTGTTAAATGCTTAGCACATAGTCTGGACCATAAGGAGCACTATATGAATATTATCTATTATTGTTATAATTACTTCTGCAGCATCTCACACTGTCTGCTATTTGTGACCATGCCTTAGGCTTGGCCTCACTCTGTTGGGTCTACAATCTGAGTTGTTGGCATTTCTCCTTACTTTTTGGCAGACAGCACTCACAATTATTCCCAGGGAACCAGCTCCATCTCTAAACTGGGTCCATTTGTAACGTATGGCTCAGAAGAAGAATTCTAGACTTCTTTATTTCTGGAGATTTCTCTCATTCTGTGCATCATATATGATTGTAAAGGAAACCAGTTGTATTAAAATAGTTGTCAAGATATTAACAACACCAAATTCTTGAACCCCAAGGTAAGAATTTGTGTTCTAAACACCAGGAGATGTTTTGGATGTGAGATGCACAGTTTTGAAGGAAGTTCTACTGTCGGTAAAATGCTATCAAATAGCATCAAATGCCTCAGAGAAATTTCATGAAAGGAAGAGTCAATGGATGTGGCAAACTTCATTGTTGTCTTATTTTAAGAAACTGCCACAAGTACCCCAATCTTCAGCAGCCACCACCCTGATCGGTCAACAGCTATCAACATTGATGCAAAACCCCCCCTCCACAAAGAGATTATGACTCACTGAAGGCTCAGATATGGTTAGCATTTTTTTAAAACAATAAAGCATTTTAAATTAAGGTATGTGCATTTAAAAATATAATATTGCGCACTTAATAGACTACAGTATAATGCAAACATAACTTTCATATGCACTGGAAACAAAAATTGTGTGATTCCTTTCATTGTGATGTTCACTTTATTGTGGTGGTCTGGAAGTCAACCCACAATATCCCTGAGGTATGTCTGTATATACGTTTGCATTAAGTAAACAAAATTTTCATCTTTCTTCCTATTTGTCTGTATGGCCTCTGGGAATGTAAACTAAGATTAACAGTAGTGTAACCAGTTGTGCTGTCTAGCAGGGTTAGCTATATAAGGTGAAAAGAAAGGAAATCTTTCTCAACCCTGTTGGCTAGAGTCTACCCTTGGAATGTGGGCATTACCATCCTGACTCAGCCTCTTCCACTCCCCTCCCATCGGGCTGAGCTAGTTACTATGCCTATCCATCCCCTGAGGAGCGGTGTTTTCTGAACAAACCCTGGAGAGAAAAAAGAGAGGCCAGTATGACTCAACAGTGCCTACCCTTTCTCACCAGGCAATGATAACAAAGGGTCCCCTTTTATTTTTGCCTAAGACAGGGGTTCTTATTCTTTTTTGTGCTGTGGAATAATAACAGCTGACATTTATATATCTTTTACTGTGTGGGATGCACTATGCTAAGAACTTTACAATTATTATGTTATTTGGTAATTATTTGGTTTTTTATTTGGTAATTTGGTAATTACAATAAGCTTTGGAAGTAGGTGCTATTAGTATCCCCATTTTATAAATGGAGGAAACTGAGGCAAACACAGGTTAAGTGACTTACCAGGTCGTATGGTTAGTAAATGTCTGAGGCCACATTTGAACTCAGGTCTTCCGGACACTAGGCCCAGCACTGTATCCACTGTCTTATCTAGTTGTCACATAAAAAGTAGTTATGGCCAATAATAATTTTATATTTAAAGTAATTCTCTAAAGTACCTATTAAACCAAGAATCATAAACAAACTTAAAGAAAGGAGAACTTTGGATAAATGTATTTTCTCCTGAATAGGATGAAGAAAAAAAAAGGAGGGGAGGGGATGGAGGTTCAAGTACTTTGGCATCTTTCTCAGATTTCCCAGAGCGAAAGATGCACAAGCTTCGGTCTAAGACAAACCATTTCAGTATCCCAGTCTCCAGTCACCTGGCCAGTTTCCATTTCTTCTCCTTATTTAGAACAAATTGAGGCTTACATCTTACATCTAAATTAAATCTGCAAATATTAATTAAATCAAGAATTATGAACAAAAAATAGAGCAAAAATTAGGAATAAATGTCATTTGCATTGGGCAAGGAGAAAATAGAGGAGAAGTATTATGTTCAGTTCTGGGTACCCCAGATGAAGAAGATCATTAGGAAATTAGAGAGCATCCAGAAGAGAGAAACTAGCATGATCAAGGTCTTTGAGTCAATATCATTTGGTTGGTTGTTGTCCATTGTCTTTGAAGAGGACCAAAATGGCATCACCATGATAAAGCGAAATTTCAGTGTGTCCAACTGTGGCTGATCAGTTCAATATGAGCTCATGAATATTTGGGGTGGATATCCCAAATTTGCGCATCCTGCATTTACTTTGTGCTGTCTCAATTCTACTTTGCTCATAGAGCTCCCCTTCTGATGTGGGCACGCCATGCTGAGCAGTCCTGTGCCAGGGTCTCCCATGTTGCACAGTCAAATCCAAAGTTCTTGAGAGAGATCTTGAGAGTGTCCTTGTATCACTTCTCCTGACCACCATGTGATCGCCTGCCCATGCATGTTCTCCATAAAATAGTCTGTTGGACAAGCGTGGGTTTTGCATTCCAACAATGTGGCCAGCCCATCAAGAGTTGCGATCTCTGAAGCATAGTTTGAATACGTGGCAGATGAACTCGAGCAAGAACTTCAGTGTCTGGTACCTTATCCTGCCAGGTGATCCTCAGAATCTTCCTAAGACAGTTCAGATGGAAGCGATTCAGTTTCCTGGCATGGTGCTGGTAGACTGTCCATGTTTCACGGGCATACAGCAATGAGGTCAACACAAGGGCTCTGTAGACCTTCAGTCTGGTAGTCAGTCTAATACTTACTCTTCTCTCCCAGACTTTTCTTTGGAGCCTCCCAAACACTGAGCTAGCTCTGGCAATATGTGCGCCAACCTCATTGTCAATGTGTACAATATCATTTGAGGGTTAGTTCAAGGCTGTTTAGCCTAGAGAAGAGTTGGGGAGAGAGAACATCTGTCTTCAAGTTTGTGAACAGTTGGTGATGTGGAAGAGGGATTCCCTATTTGTGTGAATCTTTTTAGTAGAGGCTAGATGACCAGTTTTAGTGCGTGTTATAGTGGAGGTCCTTTTAGGTTTGTGTTGGACTAGATAAGATCCCCTCCAAATCTAAATTATATAATTTGGGAATTAAGTTTTATCCCAAAGTCATTATCCAGGCTATTTGAAGAATTTCAGGGTGGTGGAATATGCCATTGCCTTCATCAAAAAACAAAACAAAAAGAAAAATCTTCAATGTGCAAAATAACCCAAAATGCAAAGGAAGGAGAGATGAGCGACAATGACTGGTGATTCTGATAAGGGATTCAGAGGTAGCTACTTGTGGACCTGATGACAGTGACAGAGAGGTCTGTGGTGCTCCCAGGCACCCAGGAAGTGTACCCGGAAAATGATGGAGAAGCTCCCCCAAATTTTCAAACTGTTTTTAGTGGTAACAGATGATTGAGGACAAATAATATTTCTAGAGGAAATCTAGACTCTAAACTTTTAGGCTAGAAAGTGAAGACTCTGGGGACACAGGTAATAATTTCATCACTTTTTTCCATTGAAGACAAAGGCTTCAGAAGATAGTCATCTGAGAAAGAAATGTGCATTTCTGGAACCTCCCTTAAAATAAATGAATGACAGGTTTCTGTCCAAGTATACCTGCTGAGAGCTAGACTCTTACAAAACTAATTTTCAGAAAGTTTTAAAGGTTAGAACTCTAACAGGTTGTAAAATATAAGTACTTTTTTCTCTAAACACAGGTACTTGCCTTCTGAGGCAGCTAGATGGTTGAGTGGATAGAATGTTGGCCCTGCAGTCAGGAAGACCTGAGTTCAAATTTGGTACTCACTAGCTGTGTGACCTTGGGCAAATCCTTTAATTTCTGTTTGTCTCCGGAGAAGGAAATGGCAGACTACTCCAGGATCCTTGCCAAGAAAACTCCATACACAGTACTACCATGATATGCTCCATGAAGGGTCAGATGTGACTGAATAACTGAACAAGAACTTGCCTTCTAACGGAGACAGAAAAGCAGATATGTGGGCATCAGTGCACATGTGTCTCCCAGGGAGTGTGGTCTGGAATAGCTACTCAGAGGGCAATCCCAGCATGAGCCACTACTGCAACCATCGGCTCCAGCTCCTTTCACACATGCCCAGATATGGGCTGCCTGCCTCCATCTTTGCACATGCTCCAGGAAGGGCTCCCAGCCTTCCAGTAGAACCCACAGCCGGCCAAGGTGTCATTTGGCTCAATGGAGGATTTTAAATGCCAAGATCATTATCAGACAATTAAAATGGCTTATGTCCCCATTTCCTGCTAAGATTCTTTTCTCTTTCACAACTTAGCATGGGAATACACGCTCACATTATAGATCAGAGTACATTCATTGAATGGAATTCAAAAGGTATAACATTAAAGTTCTCAGTTGCATTATTGATCTGGTGAAGATGTGGGAACTACTGGTTACACTACTCTAGTCTTTGACAGGGTATTGCCAGGCTAAGATATACCTAGTTACTCTTCACAAAAGCTTATTCTTATGTTCAGAGTCAAGGAGGGAAATGGAAAAATCATCTCACTCTGGCTCCCAATGTCTTTGGTAGGCAGGTTATCACATGATTCAAATTCATAAGCCATCTTGTTCCAAGAAGTCTCACTGGTAGTGTTTTCCTTCATCTAGACAGCCACTGCTGACCCCTGAATGCTGAAGGCGTGGGGAGGATGGGAAGGTGAGGGGCAGGGGATGTCTCCCACCAACGGCAGACTGCAAACATATGGATCTATGCTGATTTTTTTTCTTCAAGTCTCTTTGGAAATAATGGTATTCTTGCTTAAAGCAGTCTATTTACTTGGTTTTAAATGCTTCCAATCAGTTTAATAATTCACTACCTTTTTGGCAACTCTGGTTGGATTAATCCCTTGAGGATACATAACAGATATTCTGCTCTACCCCTCTCAGGGTGGGAAAATTCAGTATCTAGAATGTGACTCTGGAAGGGCATATCTTATTTAAAATATGAAGGCAGCATTACAAAGTTTTCTTAAACTCCACAACTAGTTGAGAAGATACTTGATCAACTTCAGAGGATTAAAGGACTATGGCCATTGATTGGATCAAGGCAACCAGAAATATGTGTGTATACGTGTGTGCATGTGTATACACACATGCATGCATATACTTACATACATATGCACACTCACACCTATATATACACATACACATGTATATATAATATATTTTGTTGTTGTTCAGTATTTTCAGTCATTTCTGACCCCATTTGGGGATTTCGTGGCAGACTTACTGGAGCGGTTTGCCATTTCCTTCCCCAGCTTATTTTACAAATGAGGAAACTGAGGCAAACAGGATTAAGTGACTTGTCCAGGCTCACACAACTAGTTAGTGTCTGAAGCCAGATTTGAATTCAAGAAGATGTCTTCCTGATTCTAGTCCTGGGGCTCTATCCCCTGTGCTTCCTGATAGATAAATACGTATATACATACATACACACATAAACACACACATACATAAATACATACATACACACTATATATCTAGAAGCATGACATATATATATAGATAGATATATGTAGATATCTATAGATATATACTCACATACACATATACATACACACACATATATACACACACACATATCTATGTGTCCACATATATGTGAAAAAAATCTGAAAATTCAAGAAAGAGAGTCAACTAAGGTCTGGAGCAATTATGGAATGAAACTTTTGCAGTAGAGAAAGAGAATTTCTCTCTTCTTCCATGCCCCTAATCAATCATGTAATCAGAGCTACTTAGCTAGAAGGAGAGATCCCATCCAGCAGATGAAAAGTCAGTCTGAGAGAATTCAAGACCCAGTTTAAGAAACAGACACTTCACAAAGACTTTGACACAGAGAGCCAGTCATCTGAGGGAGGAGGCATCTTCAAGGAACATGAAAGCAGACAACAAAGAAGAAGGATGTATATGGACTCAAGAGAGAATTAATCTTGGCAGTTGAGAATTGGGTTACCAAAAAGTCCTTTTGGTTCCAGGGTTGTGAGTGACCTTGACAGGTGTGTTATTTATATGTGCATTTCAATGCCATTGTATTCTGTATGGGCTCATTGTTCCTATGGACACAGTATATAACTATGGGACAGTGTGTCTCAGTTTTCTGAGTAGAGGGAACATTTGGAACTACTGTTTTTTACTATATTATCTAAGTTAATTCCTTTGCTAAGAGGTAATTGAGTCTTCTGATTGACTTTTAATGGGAAGCAAACTAGTGGGTGCTCATGAGCAGGACCCTGGGCCAATGGAGTGTTCTTAGAACCTTAGAGTAACAGCTTCCTTTTGGAGACCCAATTAATGAAAATTCAAGATGGGGCAAAAGTCCAGAGTAAGAGTTAACAAAAAACAAACAGAATAGGTAAAAAAGTAAAGTGTATGGAATAGCATTGTATTTAAGAAAATACAGGCAGGTGAAGAAATATAGAAACTAGTGGGAGAAAGAATTTGGGTGAAAATAAACAGAGGCAAAAGACAACACTGATTTGCTATAAACCACCTGCTTCCCAAACTCTATTATGCAGGCTTTCAGTTATCTAGGAATGTTTCCTGCCCAAAGCAGAGCAGTATATAATTTCTAGACTAACCTGAATGATTATTTTATCTATCAAAAAACTGAAAAACTGAAGAGAGGGATTTCTTTTCTGACTTTGATTCTCACCAACATTATTGCTTGGAGAGTATAATGGGAACCAGAGAAACACCTCTATCTTAGAATATGTGATAAAGTAAAAGGAAGTCAGGAATAGTTGATATGCACCCTAGATTTTGGGAGAGCAGGTCTCAAAGGTTTTTAGAAGAGTAGTTGGATTCCATTGCCTAAAACTCTACAGTGGACATCGTCCCAGGAGGATTGGAAAGTTCTTAGAATTGAAATTCTGAGGCCACATAGATAGACAGATGGGCACACACACACACAAACACACACTTCAAATGGAGAACTGCTTATTATTATTATTAACTGATGTAGATATGTATGTAGCTTCAACTGCTTAAGATTTTAAAACATATATATGTATAATAGAGATTTGCACATATGCAGATTACCTCTGACAGCATCTTGCCATGTGGAGAGGCTGGTGAGACTGCTTCCAGACTTGTGATGAAATGTAACACAAGTGTAACGAAAAGACTTGGAAAGACTTTGTAGGATGCGTAGACATTCTGCAACTGGTTTCAGTCATCTAACTGTGTGATCCATGGCAGCAATGGTGCCAATTGTGGCCTTGGAATTTCGAGTGCTTTTAAAAAGTCTTAGTTAACTTTGGCCACTCATTCTCTTCAGTTGTTCTTTTCATTGTAGATCTAAGGCTTCTTTCCTCTCTGAGGACAATCTATGACCCCATAAAATGGACCTTGACTCTTTGTGCATTTGTTTCATTCTATTGGAGGTAAAGGAATTGGAGGCTCCAACCTGATGAGTTTCTTTCTTTTTTTAAACAAATTATATTTATTTTGTTCAATGAGTAAAAATCTACCACATTCCTCCCCACTATCTCTTCCTTACTGAGAACTAAGGAAAAACAAAGCCACTGTTACAAACACATCCAGGAAAACAAAGTAAATTTCGATATTGGCCACATCCAAAAAATATGTCTCCTTTTGTTCTCTGAGCACTTCAGTTCTCTATCAAGAAGTGAGGAGCATGCTTCATCATTATCCTTCAGGAAGCATAGTTCATCATTCCACTGATTAGAGCTCCCAATTCTTTCACAGTAGTTTGTCTTTACCATATCGTTGTCTTTGTATAAATTGTTCTACTTCTGTTCACTTCAGGCTGCATCAGTTCATATCAGGTTTCTCTGAAACCATCCCCTTCATCATTTCTTGCAGCACAATACTATTCCATTACATTTAAATACTATAAATTGTTTAGTCATTCCTCAATTTGTGGGTGCCCACCTTACATCCCCATACTGTGCCACCTCAAAAGGGCTATAAATATTTTTGAACATCCTTAGGATTTGTTTTAAGATTAATTCCTCCCTGAATCTATCTTCTCTCTAATTCTCCCTTCTTCCCTTTCATTCCTGTTTCCCTGTTGATTGAAATGCATTTCTGCACCCAACTCTATACGATATTCCTCCCTTCTTTGACCAGATCAAATGAGAGTGAAGGCACTGTTACACTAGCCACTCCCTAGCCCCACTTGCCTCCTTTTTTGTATAGATATGCATTAGATTATGAGCTCTTTGAGGAAAGGACTGGAAATAATTACTCACTTAGATTTTTTCTTATATTTCCTCATCAGAATTCAGTCTGGTATGTTTTTTAGATCTTTTTGGAGGCATTTGGGAGCAGGAAGCAGATTGTCTTTGAACTGCTTTCTGCTACTCTGCCGTCTTGGTTTCCTACCAACCTTACAAATTTGGAAAAGTCAGAAGAATAACCATCTGGGCCTCTGGACATCTCAGTGTCAAAGTTTTACAGCCAGCTTAGTATCATCAACACCTCAAGGAACAAGAATGACCTTTGGTCAGTGGTAGTTGAGACAAGGACTCAGCCAAGAGTCAGTCTACACTGGACGTGAATTTGAGAGGAAGGCCATTGTATAGAAACTGTGCTAATAATGACCCCATTTTCTCAGAAACCAAGGTGGGATAGGGAAGAGTGTAGCTCTCAAAGTATTAGGAGGAAATATTTGTACTTTTGTTCTTGCTATATCTTTGAAGTAAATATCTCTTTGTAAAATCTCATTCATGTTAACTGGTTAAATGGAACTACGGTGCTGCTCACTGGAATCTGACGGTGATGAGAACACAGCCCATGGGAGTCTCCACCAGTAACATTAGGTAAGAAATACCTTAAACTCTCAGGGTGGCCCTAGAACTCTCAAGGGAAGATGTAGCTAACCTTCCTGTTAGTGAGTGAGCGCAAAGCATTATCCTTACATTTGGAAAAATAGATGCAGACTATCAATAATCATTTGAAAGATAATTCCAAATCATTAATAATAAAAGAATTACAAATTAAAACAACTCCAAGGTTTTACTCACATCAAGCAAGTTGACAAAGATAACAAAAAGATGAGTATGATCTATGTTGGAGGGACTGTGGAAAGATGAGAACATTAATGCATTCTTGGCAGAGCTAGTTATGGTCCAGTCACTCTTTAAAGCAATTTTGAAAGTGACTCACATGTCCATACCTTTTGACCTAGAGATCCCATTGCTAGGAATGTGTGTTACAAGGAAGTAAATAACTTTTAAAAAAGCCTGAAACACACCACAATTCTTACAGTGGCACATATTACAGTAGTGAAGAACGGAAAACAAAGTAGATGCCCATTGACTGGGGAATGATGATGATAAATGAATGTAATGGAATATTAATGTGCTGTAAGAAATAATGCAGAGTAGCTAGGTGGTACAGTGGATAGAGGTCTGTACCTAGAGTAAGGAAGACTTATCTTTGTGAGTTCAAATCTGGCCTCAGACACTTGCTAGCTTACTCTGGGCAAGTCACTGAATCCTGTTTGCCTCGGTCTCTCATTTATAAAATGAGCTGGAGAAGGAGATGTCAAACTCCACTATCTCTGCCAAGAAAATCCCAAATGGGGTCACAAAGTTGTGTTCACAACTGAACAATGACAAAGAAATAATATATACCATGACTATAAAGGAATATGGGAAAACTTAAATGAACTGATGCTAAATGAAATAAGTAGAAGTAGGAAAACAATGTATACAGTGGTTACAATTTAATTAGAAAGACGAACAAAATCAAAAATCAATACTGAATACTTTGAAACTATAAAAACAAAGCTTCACTCAAAGAATAGATGTGAAAATATATCTCCTTTCACTTATTACAAGTCTGGGAGACTATGAGAGTGGAACACTACATGATCATGCTGGATTTGCTGATATGTTGGTTGACTTTGTTCAACTATTTTTTTCTGATGTTATTTTGTTATAAGGGATGGCTCAATAGAAAAGGGAGGGCAGAGAAATATAAAACATCCTCTGTGAGAAAGTGATGAGAAATGATTCTCAAACCCCAAATATGGGGAATGAAAGTAATGAAAATCCAAGTGAATTAGCAATAAAAATGTATAGCAATTTAAATTTAAAATTTAAATTTTTAAAGAGTTTTAAAAATATATATATGGAAGATGAAAGCAAAGAAGGCTAAAAAAAAGGGCAGTCTAGAAACCATAGGCCATTAAGCTTGCCTTCAATTTCTGACAAAATTCCAAAATGCTTAGCAAAAGGAATGATGAGTAAGGAAATTGAAAAGAAGGAAGTGGTCACCAACATGGCTAACACGACTGAATTCTTCAACATCTTCCTGACTAACCTCATTTCCTTTTGTGACCCAGTTATGAGACTGGAAATCAGGGGAAAATGCAAGAGATATACACACTTAGCAAAGTACTTGACAAAGTACTTCATGCTATCACTATGTACAGGATGGAGAGACAATGGCTAGTCTATAATTAGCTGAATTCAAAACTGGTCAAATGCCTGAATGCCTGGAAAAGTCATTATCAGTTTAACGTAAATTTGGAAGGAGGTTAGTTTCTAGTGGATCCCAAGGATCAGTGACTGGTTCTATGCTATTTAACATTTTTTATCAGTGATTTGAAAACATGTAATGATAACATGCTTATCAAACTTGTAGATGACACAAAGCTCGAGGGCTGTCTAAAATGCTGAATCATAGGATCAAGTTCTAAAAATAGCTTGACAGGCTAGAATTCTGGCCTGACTGTGAAAAGATGGCATTTAATAGAAATAAACATAACTTTGTATATTTGGGTTCAAAATTCAACTTCCCGGGAAGTGTGCTAATTAGGGCACTAAACCTGGAGTCAGGAAGCCCTGAGTTCAAATCTGATCTCAGGCACTTTTAAACTGTGTGGCCTAGGCAAGTCACTTAAACTGCTGTTTGCCTTAGTTTCCTCATCTGTAAAATGGGGATGAAAGTAATAGCACCTGTATTTCAGGGTTGTTGTGAAGGTCAAAGACGAGAATACTTGTAAAGTGTTAAGCGGAGTGTCTGGTACATGGTATACTTTGCATTCGTTGTTCAGTCTTTTTTCATCATGTGTAACTCTTTATGACCCTGTTTGGGGTTTTCCTGGCAAAGATACTAGGGTAGTTTGCCATTTCCTTCTCCAGCTCATTTTATAGATGAGGAAGCTGAGACAAACAGGGTTAAGTGACTTGCCCAGGGTCACACAGCTAGTAAGTGTTTGAGGCTGGTTTTGAATTTAGGTTTTCCTAAGTCGAGGCCTAGGACTCTAACCATTGTGCTACTGAGCTGCCCCTACATATTAGCCTCTTCATCATCATCATCATCATCATCATTCATTCATTCATTTGGAAATAATCTGCATCTTTTCATGAACTGTAAGCTCAAAGTAGGTCATTAGTATAATACAGCAGCCCAGAACCCTAGGCCAGATTGGAAGGAATAATGTTAAGATTTGGCAGGTGAGATAATCTTGAGATAGTCTGCTTTGGTTACACCACTTGTGGTGAATTGTGTTCAGTTCCAGAAACCACACTTCACGAAAATGGTGATAAGCCGAGACTGTTTAAGGGAGAATGGCAGGAATGATAAGAACCTGGAGTCCCCTTCACAGGAAGATTAATTGAGGGAACTGCAATGTTCAGTCTGGCAAAAAGAAGACATGGGAACTGTCTGTAAGTACTCAAGAGCATGCCACACGGAGGAGAGATGAGGTTTGTTCATGCCTTCAATAGCAGAATTAAAGCAATGATGGAAAACGCAAAGAGGCAAATAGTTTTAATTTAAGGACAATTTTTTTCCCCAAAATGAGAATTACTCAGGCCTTCCCTCACTGGAAGCCTCTAACCAAAAGGTGGTTATCATATATAGGGAGAATCTTGTTCAGGATGGGCTAGACAAGATGACCCCCAAGGTTCATTCCACCTCTGAAATGCTCTCATTTTTATTTCTGTCATTCAGTTTAAATGTCTAAACAGTAATGATAGTTACTAAATAAAAGGGAAAAGAGACTATGGAAGAAAGTTACATTGTTTCCCAAAGAAGCATAGAGAAGTTGTCTCTTAAAGCAGAGGCAAAGGACTTGGAAAGGATTTTTTTCTTATTCGTTTATTTTTAGTTTAGAACATTCAGTTCCACAAGCTTTTGAGTATTAAATTTTCTCCCCTTCCCTCCCTTCCCTCCTCCCCAAGACAGCGTACAATCTGATGTGGGCTGTACATATACATTCGTATTAAATGTATTATCATATTAAGGACTTGGAAAGTGTTAAAGGAAAATTGTCTAGTCCAGTGATCCTCAAAAACTTTTTGATCTCTCAGAACATTTTTATACTCTTAAAATTATTCAGGACCCCAAAGAGCTTTTGTTTATATTAATTCTTTTATTGGTGTTTATTGTATTGGAAATTAAAATGAACAAATTTTAGAAATATTTTATTCATTTAAAAATAACAATAGTGAACATGTTAATATAAATAACATTTTTATAAATTAGCTATATTTTCTAAAAGAAAATGAGCGAGAAAGGTAGCATTGCTTTACATTTTTATAAGTGTAAATTGCAAATTGCTTTTACACCATCAATGCAAATGTTAGCTCAGTTGTTCCAGGATAAACCATGAAATTCAAAAAAGTTATTCAGCACTTTGAATAGATCACACCACTTGCATTGCCGCCAGGCATTCACTTAGAAGATCTTCTATGACTAGTTGGTGCTGATATCAGATGAATATAAGCAAATTCAAGCAAGCACATGTCTCTAGATCAGTCCCTTTGTAAGACAAGAGTAGAATTCTGCAGATGAAATATTAAATCAGTCTTCATGTTTATAGCTAAATCATCAATTCACGGGTCATATAGCCTCTGTAAAATTTCAATGAGAGTGAAAAATTCAAACAATATCTTAGTATTATTATGAAAATAGGTTTGACCTTGTACGTACCCTGAAAGGGTATTAAGGACCCCCACAAGTCCCTAGATGACACTTTGATAACCCTTGTTATAGTCTGTCCTCTTCAGATGACAGCATACCACCTGTCCTTTTCATCTTCAAATAATAGTGTGGTTCCCTGAGAAAAGGCTGCCACAAATTAACAGATTAACAGATTAATCTCTGTGTCTGTATCCACTCAAAAATGTAACTCATAAGCCCTTGCCAATGTGTTTACCTTTTTTAATCAGAGAGAATAATTAATTCAAAGAGAAGGCATTTGATGAAACAGCATAGTAAGAAAAATAAAAATAAGATGTTATCTCCATAAACCTAAGCTGAACTCTCCTCACAATATGCATGTTGTCAGTATAAGAACATTCTCGAAGAGAGCCATGACATCAGGAAGGTGACACATGCAAGTGACATGCATATGTTGGATTTATGTGAGGGAGGGCTGTGCAAAGTCACCAGCCTCGCTTTCAGGAGCCAGCTGGATCCAGTAGCCAGATATAGATCAGGACAACTAGAGCCGGTCCCATGGTCATGGTCATGGTTATGATGGTCAGCGTCCTCTTTGAGGACAAAGGACAAACAGCATTCTCTGTGAAAAGGAGTTGCCTACTGGGGACCTGCCTTCCTTCTTTTTTCTTTCCCTAGGTCTACATAGGGTATCACACCCTTACCTGTGGGTGCTTATCCAAACGGAATGTAAATTTTTAATCTCTAAAATATTTTTTCTCCTTTTTTCTTAAACATCAGCCTTAATGCCAAATCATTCTGTCATTGATTGGGCAACAACAGGTTCCTGGCCAAGCCCTGCTTGGTCATTGTCTGGGTCCTGATTGGCTCAGAATGACTGTAAATAGCAATTGTTTCTGTTTTGGCCAGAAACCCTGAGGGTCTTCCTCTCTCAGATCTAATT
Source organism: Bettongia penicillata ogilbyi (assembly GCA_023548195.1). Taxonomy (NCBI): domain Eukaryota; kingdom Metazoa; phylum Chordata; class Mammalia; order Diprotodontia; family Potoroidae; genus Bettongia; species Bettongia penicillata. Next base: position 1,571,223 of record JAJHZJ010000468.1, read on the forward strand.
TTTTTTAAAGAGGTCATTCTTTGCTTCATTTTTTATTAAGCCGTAATCACTTAATAGGCTTTGCCTCAGTCAGACTGAGACCTATTAAGCACCTTAGCTTGCAAAGGCCAAGGATCCCCATTGCATCCTGGGCTATCTCCAGTCGTCCTGATATAGATCTGACCACTGGATCCAGATGGCTCCTGAGGTTAAAGGGAGGCTGATGACTTTGCACAGCCCTCCTTCACTTAAACCCAATCACTTGCATGCCATGGCATCACCTTCCTGATATCATGGTCCTCTTCCAGAACAAAAGACAAACAGCAGCAGCTTTATTATTATGTGACCAGCAAAATCGAAAACCTTTCAGGCTTTAAACTCCCTTACATAAAGATGAGAAAACTAAGTCCCAGAGAGATAAAGAGACTAAGGTTACACAAGCTGACAAGTAAGGAAGTCAATAAAATCAAAATACTGCCATCCCTTGAGCAACTATTTAAAGAAGTCTATTCGTTGAACAGGTGTATTTACTCAAAGTGAGAATGCTATAAGACCTAAGCCTCAAAGGGCCAGGGTCTCCCATTGCATCCTGGGCCATCTCCAGTTGTCCTGATGAATATCTGATCACTGGATCCAGATGGCTCTGGGAGGAGAAAATGATGACCTTGCATAGCTCTCCCTCATTCAAATCAAAGTCAACTGCAAGTCATGTCTTCATCTTGATGTCATGGCACTCTTCGAGAAGGAAGGACAAAACACAACAAGAACCACACTTCTCCTCACTCCCCTATATACTCTGCTATTTGGCTACACTGGCTTATTGCTGCTCTCTTCATAAAACCCTTTATCTCTGGACTCTGCCTTTTCATGGGCTGTCCCCCATTCTTGCACTGTCCTCTCTCCTCACCTCTGCCTCCTGGATTTGAGACTCAGTTCAAATTTAAGACCTGAAGACTAATTTTACATATTTATACCTATTTGTTTCTAATGGCAGCCATAATGACAGGGAGAAGGGAGTATAAATATATAGATATAAAAAGAAGTTGTACATGGTGGGTTTGTAGTTTCATATGTAATCATCTTTTTTATTGTACTATGTTATGGAAATGTCTGTTTTAGTCCATAAATTAAAAATTAAAATTAAAAGAATTTCTAAAAAAAAGAATTTCAGAATTCAAATCTCATCCTCTGCAGGAGACATTTCCCATTCCCCTACTTCTGGTGTCTTCTTTTCCTTGACCTGTATATATCTTGTATGTATAATTATTTGCATGTTGTCATCCATTAGACTATGAGCTCCTTAAAGGCAGAGACTTCATTTTTGCATTTCATTGCTTGGCACAGAAACTGGCACATAGTAAGCACTTAATAATTGTTGACTAATTATAAAAATAAAGTCCATCCAAAATAATTTGGATTGGTTACCACACTATTTCTTCTAAACTTAGCAGACTCAGCATTAAGCAACAGTAACTTTATGAGATTTTAAGAATTTGCAAATGGCTACAATTTAGTAATAACTCACATTAATATAGTGCTTTAAGGCTTGCCAAGCATTTTTCTCTCAATAAGCCCATGAGGTAGATAGCAGAAATATTAATATCTTCTTCTTACAGATTATGAACCTCAGCCTTCAATAGTTTAAATGACATGTCCAGAATCACACTGTTGCTCAGTGTTGGATCTTTTTTTTTAAAATAATATTTTATTTTTCCCCTACTTATATGTGAAAACAATTTTTAAACTTTTTTAAAAAAGTTTTGAGTTCCAAATTCTATTCATCTCCCTCCCCCATTCATTTCCATATTAGTCATTTTGTATAAGAAGATTTGAATTTTTAAAAAATAAGAAAAAGAAACGAAGGAAAGAAGAAAGAAAGAAAGAAAAAGAAAGGAAGAAAGGAAAAAGAGAGGGAAGGAGGGAGGGAGGAAGGAAGGAAAGAAGGAAAGAAGGAAAAAAGAAAGAAAAATAGCACATTTCAGTCTGTATTCAGATAATATCAGTTCTCTCTCTGAAGGTGGATAGCATGCTTCACCATTAGTTCTTTGGGATTGTCTTGGATCATTGTATTGCTGAGAACAGCTAAGTCATTCACAATTGTTCATCATACAATGTTGCAGTTACTGTGTACAATGTCCTCCTGGTTCTGCTCACTTCACTCAGCATCAGTTAATGTAAGTCTTTCCAAGTTTTTCTGAAATCTGCCTGCTCATCATTTCTTATGGAGCAATAGTTGCAGAATATTCATATACCACAACTTGTTCAGCCATTCCCCAATTGATGGGCATCCCCTCAATTTCCAATTCTTTGCCACCACACAAAGAGCTGCTATAAATATTTTTGTACAAACAAGTCCTTTTATCTTTTTTTAAATCTCTTTGGGATATAGACTTAAAAGTTCTATTTCAGGATCAAAGGGTATGCACAGTTTGATAGCCCTTTGGGCATAGTTTCAAATTGCTCTCCAGAATGGTTGGGTCAGAACTCACATCTTTTGGTTGCAAGTCTGGTACATTGTTATGCCACCCTCATGACCTCAACAACTGTCTCTAACTAAGATATATTCCAACATTTATCAGTGTTTTATATGTTTTGTAATCACCATTAATTTTATTTAAGATATTGTTGGTACTGGACATTAGTGTCAAATAAATCTACCTCATAGCAAAGTGATGCAGTAGATAGACCATTGGGCCTAGAATCAGGAAAACTTGAATTCAAATCCAGCATCCTATACTTACTAGTTGTGTGTCCTTGGGTAAGTCATTTAATCTCTGTTTGCCTCAATTTTCTCAATTGTAAAATGAGGATAATAAAAGCACATACCTCCCAGGTTGTTGTGAAGATCCAATGAGATAATATTTGTAAAGCACTTAGTACAATGTCTAGCCCATCATAGACACTTAATAAATGCCAGCTATCATCATTGTTACTATTAGCTGTGTGACTCTGGGCAAGTCACTCAAACCTTTTTTTGCTTCAGTTTCCTCATCTGTAAAGTAATCTAGAAAAGGAAATGGCAAAACCACTACAGCGTCTTTGCTTAGAACTGCAGTCAGGAACAACAAAATTATTATTTTTTAAATTAATTTTACTTATTTTCAGTGTTCCACAATCACTACCATACAATTTAGACTATTATTTCTCCCTACCTCCTCCCTCCCTACCCCCCTCCCTCCCCGAGACAGCATACAATCCTGTATAGGTTCTACACACACATTCTCATTAAATACACTTTCACTAAAGTCATACTGTGTAGAAGAATTAAAATGAATGGGAGGCATTATCTAACAAACCAAAACACAATACATACACAAAAAATGATCTGCTACATTCTACAGTTGAATTTCATAGATCTTTCTCTGGATGTAGAAGGCATTTTGCCTTAGAAGGCCATTGGGAATTTTTTTTTTTAAGTCCTTGCACTGCTACAAAGTTCGAAGTCTAATTGTGAAGTTAGCAACATAAATATTATCTGTGTCTCAGTTGGCTTATGTTTAAAAAAAAATTCTTTTGTGGTCCATATTGTAAATGCTATAAAAAGATATATCACTTGACCAAAAGTTTGAATTGCTTTATCTGTTATAAACTGTGTTAAAAATAAATAAAAAAAAAAAAGTTCAAAGTCTACCAGAAAAAATTCTCGCACACTGTGGTCATTGCTGTGCACAAAGTTCTCCTGGTTCTGCTCCTTTCGCACGGCATCAGATCATATAAGTCTTTCCAGGCCTCTCTGAAGTCTTCCTGTTCATCATTTCTTATAGTACAATAGAATTCCATTACATTCATATACCATATTTTATTCAGCCATTCCCCAATGGCATCCCCTTGATTTCCAGTTCTTGGCCACCACGAAGAAAGCTGCTATATTTTTGTACATGTCGGGCCATTTCCCATTTTTATGATCTCTTGGGGATACAGTCCTAGAAGCAATATTGCTGGGTCAAAGGGTCAACAAAATTATTATTAAGGAAAAATTCTACTGTGGCATCATAGCTCTAGAGCTGGAAGAGATATCAGAATTTTCTCTGCCTCCTTCATTTTACAAAAGCAGAAAATGAGGCCCTCACAGGGTAAGTGGCTTGCCAAGGTGACATAGACAGCAAACTTCAGAGGGAGCCTTTGACCCTAGTTCTGTGTCTCCAGAATAGATGCTCTTTCCACTATTACAAATCAAATCTTTTTATTCTGTTACAAAGTACAGGAATCATAAGGAGGTATTAACTTGCTGGTCTCTAGGCATCCTTATATAAATAAAGAAGCTTGTTTATCCAAGTTCTTTGCCCAGTCTATTGTTTTATCTGAGGTGAGTACAATTGTAGACTCAATAAATTTCTTTTCAGGTTCAGCTTGAAACTGGCCAGTTTCAAGACAATGCTTCCCCCATTTTGAAGAAACTGATGTCAATTTGTTGAAGGATGAAGACTAGTCTCATTTTTCCAAACCTTTATATTTTTCTCAGGCTAAGTTTTCACAAAAGGATTTAGTAAGACTGTCTCATAATGAGAAAGTTCTCTTGGAAATCTCCCACTTGGGAGAATCATAAACCAGTTAATAACCGAGGTTTGATTTGTCTAGCCATAGTTTAAACACTGTATGGTGAATAACATCCATGAAAAACTGATCAGGAGTGTCTGAAGAGATCTCCCTGTACTAGGTGTGGACATCAACACTGGAATGACTGATTAATCTTCCAGGTGGCTACAGAGGTGCAGCCTGGTCAGCTTGATGCGTGGATTAGCCCTTTGTTCTCCCTCTGAAGAGACCTCCCCATGGAAGGTGTGGACAAGGTACTTGGAGATGATTGATTGTGTCTGGGCTGACTATTGCAGATCTGAGCCTTGGACTTGGGCCTATAACAATGAGCAGACCGATCTGCCACGGATGGAAAAGCCAGAGCTTAGCTAGAGACAAGTGCTAAGAAAGCCAAGAGAGTGAAATCTTGACCTTCAAGTTGTCGATCAAGGTTATGTTGTCTTCTCATCGTTCATCCCTTTCCAAACCTTTACCCTGATGGCTCCTACCCTCTGCCTTCTGCACTTCTACTCTTAACAATTTATGTTTTTCAACAAACAGAACTCTCTCCTACATCCCTCTCCCATTGGAAAAAAAGGAAGAAGGAGGCAGAGAGGTGGTGCAGTGAATGGAGCAGTAGCCTTAGAGTCAGGAAGCTGTGTAGCCTTGGTCCAGTCACTTGGTTAAGAACCCCATTGCCTCAAAAAAAAAAAAAGCAAGAAAGAAAGAAAAGGAAAAAAGGGAGGGAAAAAAACCACCATTGTAACAAATATGCAGAGTCAGGCAAACTGAGAATTTATCAAATGTTTCATTCTGCCTTCCAAACTCCTACTTGAATGCCAATGAATATTGTTGGAGAAAGTCACACAACCATGCTGACTAAAAACATGAGGCCTCTGTCCTGAGCTTCCTCTTCTCCCCAGTTCTATGCCATAAATTCCTTGGTCATCTTCTCCCATTTTCTCTTCTTTGCTCTCACATCAGAGGAAGAGGTGATCTTCTTACTCAGGCCAGTCTCTCTACTTGTCACTTTCCTTTTCCATCTTTAAGAACTTGCACCTTTGATCACCCCCCCCATCTCTAATCAGTCCTTCTTTATCAATCCATTCTTTCCTTTCTGCCTATATGCTTTTTAGGTCTCCGCTGGCTTTAAAAAACTTTCACTTGACCTTGCCAACCCCCTAAGCTATTATCTGAAGTATTTTTTCCATTTCATAGCTAACTTCTTAGGAAACAAATAGTCTTTCTTTGCTATAATTTTTGTATATGTTCATACAGAGGTACACTGGTAAATATTTAACTGACTCTCCTTTCCCTGCCCCTGCCAATGCAATTTTAAGCTTAATTTGCATCAACATTTTCTCCACATTTTTCTTGAGTCTAGACAGCCAACAAAAAACCAAATCAAGCTCTCATTCTTAGCACGTGCCATTTTCTGAGGTATAAATGAGGCAGGTAGGTGGCATAGTGGTTAGAGTCCCAGGCTTGAAATCAGAGGAACTCCTTCTTTTGAGTTCAAATTTGCCCTCAGATGTGTAATAACTGTGTGACCCACGGCAAGTCACTTAACCTTGTTTGCCTCAGTTTCTTCATCTGTAAAGTGAACTGGAGAAGGAAATGGTCAGCCACTTCAGTATCTTTGCCAAGGAAACCCCAATGGGGTCATGAAGAGTCAGACCGAAACAGGCTGAATAACAAACAATAAGGCGTAATGGCAAGCCCGTAGGAGCTGACTCGACCACATCATTCTTTTGTGTGCGTGTGTGTATTTAGAATGCCTACAATTTCTCATGTCACTCATTTCTCTACACGTGGGATATTTCTCCATTCTATTTCTTTCCATCTTGTAATATGACTTCCAACTCCACCATTCCAGTTACATTGTTCTTTCCAAGGCTGCCAATGATTTTTGGGCATATTATTTCATTTTATATGTTTAAAATTCTGAATTTAATGAGCACACATGACCCCCCCAACACATTTCCATATCTAAAGTAGAACAGAAAAGGATTGTTTATGAAAGTGTGAATCTCTATTCCATATCGGTTATAGATAATATATGTGGATATATGTTAATAGATTCAACTTAACTTTCAAAACTGTCCTGCTTGTCTGTGCTTCCTTCCTGTGTTTTGTTTCCTTTGTTTTTAGCATCAATACAGTTACAACTCCCTCTCCCTCTCAACCTACTTTGTCACATTCCCACAGGGGGAATTTACAAGTAACAGGGGGAAATTACATGTAACAAATAAGAATCATCATGAAAAACAAGTCAATACAGTGGCCATGTCCAAACTGAACGTATCCTTCTATACCTTGAGCTTATCAGCACTCTGTCAGGAGGTGAGGAATGTTTCATCAAAGGTTTTATGAATATATGGTTGGTCATTGTTTTGATCAGAGATCTTAAGTCTTTCAAATTTTGTTTGTTTTTCTTTACAAAGTTCTGATTCTGCTCACTTCATTCTAAATTAGCTCATATTTTTCAGAATCATCTGAAATCATCTCTTTCATCATTTTGCAATAGTATTCTACTATGTTCATCACAATTTATTCAGCTACTCTTCAACTGATGGGCATTCTCTTCATTTAGAATTCTTTTTTTAAATATATAATTTATTTATTTTCAGTTCTTAACATTTACTTCCACAAGAATCTGAATTCAAAATTTTCTCTCATCTCTCCATTTATGTATGTGTCCCATCCTCCTTTGTCCAGTTCAGATAAGAACTAGGTTCACCTGATGCCCAATCCTTCCTTCTTATTTTCATACTCTTCTTCTCATGTACCCCAATTACGAGGAATAAGTTCTACCCTCTTTTTCTCCTTTTTATACTTGTTTCTTCCTTTTACCCTTCTTTTTTTTCACCACTTGAAACCCTCAGAACACAACCCTACTTACTTCCATTTTTATTCATTAACTCCTTCAATATCTTTGGATCACAAAGTTCTGAAGGAAACTTCTCCCCCATGACAGTGTTTTCATTTTAACAGTAACATTGTGAGATGATCAGCTATTTCCTGGAGGTTTCTGGCTAATTTTTGCATAATTCTGGAATGAATGAATGTACTTTCTGTAGTTTCTCATTAGATTTCTTGATCATTATTTGGTTTGGTGCTATTTTGCAGTTTATGCTGAAGTAGGCATGTGTTTTCTACCTCTTTTCTGGGAGTGAAGTCTCAATAATTTCTTTTTTTTTTTTTTAATAAAAATTTATTTATTTAACTTTTTACATTCATTTTCACAAAATTTGGGGTTCCAAATTTTCTCCCCTTTTATCCCCTCCCCCCACCCAAATACACCAAGCAATCTAATTTTCCCTATCACCAATCTGCCCTCTCTTCTTTCATCCCTCCCTTCTCTTGTCCCCATCTTCTCTTTTGTCCTGTAGGGCCAGATCACTTTCTATTCCCCATTAACTGTATTTCTTGTTTCCTAGTAGCAACAACAATAATCAACAGTTGTTCCTAAAACTTTGAGTTCCAAATTCTCCCCATCCCTCCCTCCCCACCCATTCCCTTTGGGAAGGCAGGCAATTCAATATAGCCCCTATCTGTGTAGTTTTGCAAATGACTTCAATAATAGTCATGTTGTGTGAGACTAACTGTATTTCCCTCCATCCTATCCTGCCCCCCATTGTTTCTATTCTGTCTTTTGATCCTGTCCCTCCCTGAGTGTTGACTTCAAATTACTCCCTCCTCCCATTACCCTCCCTACCATTACCCCCCCCCCTTGCTTATCTCCTTCTCCCCCACTTTCCTGTATTGTAAGATAGGTTTTCATACCAAAATGAGTGTGCATTTTATTCCTTCCTTTAGTCAAATGTGATGAGGGTAAACTTCTTGTTTTTTTCTCAGCTCTCCTCTTTTCCCCTCCACTAAGAAGTCTCCTGCTTGCCTCTTGAATGACATATAATTTACTCCATTCCATTTCACCCTCTTTCCTCCCACTACATTTCTCTCTCACCATTTACCTTAATTTCTTTTGAGATATGGTCCCATCTTATTCAATTCACTCTGTGCTCTCTGTCTCTGTATGTGTGTGCATGTGTGCATGTGTGTGTACGTGCATGCGTGTACGTGTGTGTGTGGTCCCACCAACTACCCAGATACTGAAAAGTTTTAAGAGTTACAAATATTGTCTTTCCATGTAGGAATGTAAACAGTTCACCTTTGGTAAGTCTCTTATGACTTCTCTTTGCTGTTTACTTTTTCATGCTTCTTCTCATTCTTGTGTTTGAAAGTCAAATTTTCTTTTCAGCTCTGGTCTTTTCATCAAGAATGCTTGAAAGTCCTCTGTTTCATTGAAAGACCATATTTTCCCCTGAAGTATTATACTTAGTTTTGCTGGGTAGGTGATTCTTGGTTTGAGTCCTAGTTCCTTTGACTTCTGGAATATCCTATTCCACACCCTTCGATCCCTTAATGTAGAAGCTGCTAGATCTTGAGTTATCCTGATTGTATTTCCACAATACTTGAATTGTTTCTTTCTAGCTGCTTGCAAGATTTTCTCCTTGACCTGGGAATTCTGGACTTTGGCCACAACGTTCCTCGGAGTTTCTCTTTTTGGATCTCTTTCAATACTTATTTTGCCCTTTGGTTGTAGAATCTCAGGGCAGTTTTCCTGGATAATTTCATGAAAGATAATGTCTAGGTTCTTTTTTTGACCATGGCTTTCAGGTAGTCCCATAATTTTTAAATTGTCTCTCCTGCATCTATTTTCCAGGTCAGTTGCTGTTCCAATGAGATATTTCACATTCTCTTCCATTTTTTCATTCTTTTGGTTTTGTTTTGTGATTTCTTGGTTTCTCAGAAAGTCATTAGACTCCATCTGTTCCATTCTAATTTTGAGAGAACTATTACCTTCAGTGATCTTTTGAACCTCTTTTTCCATTTGGCTGATTCTGCTTTTGAAAGCATTCTTCTCCTCATTGGCTTTTTGAACCTCTTTTGCCAACTGAGTGAGCCTATTTTTCAAGGTATTATTTTCTTCAGCATTTTTTGGGGTCTCCTTTAGCAAGGTATTGATCCGTTTTTCATGCTTTTCTTGAATCTCTCTCATTTCTCTTCCCAGTTTTTCCTCCACCTGTCTAACTTGATTTTCAAAATCCTTTTTGAGCTCTTCCATGGCCTGAGCCCACCAGACATCCACCTCGGATGTCTGGGATAGAGAGGCCCCAACCTCCATGTCTTTCCCTGATGGTAAGAATAGTTCCTCATCATCAGAATTGAAAGGTGGGAATATCTGTCCCCCAAGAAAGTAGCTTCCTACGGTCTTATTTTTCTTCCCTTTTCTGGGCATTTTCCCAGCCAGTTACTTGACTTCTGAGATTCCTGTCCACCCCCGCCTAGATCCGCCCAGCTAGTGCTTGGGGTCTGAGATTCAAATGGGCTTTCTGGGGCAGGCGCGGCTGCTATTCAATGTGAGCTTAAGTTCTGGTGCTTGGGTGGGGGCAGGACCGCCTCCCAGGCTCAGTTCTCTCAGGTGGTTTATGCAGAGACCTTCAGTATGGAGCTCCTGCCTGCTTGGGGAGTCCCGGGCCACCACCGCTGCCTCTGCTGCTGCCTCTGCCGCTCCCTCTACCGCTGCCTCCTGAGGCGGCCTGAATCACGGACACACCCTGCTCCCCTCTCGGCCAGCCCAGACGTCTCTCTCACTGACCTGTAGCGTCTGTGGGTGGAGGGACCTTCCTTGCCACCAGCGGTTCCGTCCCTGAAGCCTGCTCAGATCTGCTCCTCTGGGGCCGCATGGCCAGGGCAGCACAGGGGTGGACTCCACTTTCCGGAGCACAATGGACCCCTGGGGACCGCTCTCTAGGGCTCTCTGGAAATGAGATCTTTTCCACTGTGTTTCTGCGCGCCTTGCAGTGCTCCAGAATTTGTGGAAAGTTCTTTTTGCAGGAAATATATGGGCTGTGGGTTCGGAGCTAGCATACGTGAGTCTTTCTACTCCGTCATCTTTGCTCCACCCCCTCAATAATTTCTTACCTGTAAAATCCAGCTACCTTTCTTGAGCCCTTACACTTCTGGACCTCTCAGGGTTTGACATTGTTGATAATTCCCTCTTCTTGGATACTCTATTCCCTGGATTTTTAACCTATTTGACTATTCTTTCTGTATCCTTTGAAGTTCCTGTCACCATATTTGGGTATATCCCAGCACTCTCTTCAGCTCTGATGTGTTCCATTATTTATATTCAGATGACTTCTGAAATGGATGGACTGAGAATAATTCACAGGCAAAATCAATTAGGAATTTTGAGAGTGTCATTTATTAGCCAGGCTGGCAGCTGCCTCATGGAGAGACCCAGAGGAGACAGCCCTGAACTGAGGTGGGTGAGTGTATTTTAAGCATTTCGGCACTACTCGGTATAGCCTTGTGGTTTCCACAACAAACAGAGTTCTGACAGAGCAAGATGGGGGGGGGGGCCTTGTTGTTAGTCAAGTGCCCCCAAAACAGAGGGGTTGTCAGGGTACTGCTAGGTAAAGGACCCCAACAGAAAACAGTTGCCAGGAGACAGACACAATCAAAGATTGGTTGTCATAGTTGTCAGGAAGGGGGGGTGCTCTGCAGAATGTGATTGCCTGGCAATGGGGGTCTAACATTAGGTGGGGCACAGGTGGTTACCATGCAAATGGACTAAACAAAAATGACTGTTAACAATTCATTAGATATTTCACAACCCAAGGGGGAATAACGTTTTGATAGGGGCCCAACAAAAACCTGTTACTAGGCAAATTATCCAACCCTGCCCAGTAACCTAACAGATATCTCTCAACCTAGGGGCCCAGGGAGGAATAATGTCTACTTCACTTCCAAGACTTCAAAATCTAACCCTCAGCTCTCACCTGAGCTTCAGATCTATATCAACAACTACTGGATATCTGATTATCCTATGGTATCTCAAACTCACCATGTTCAAAATGGAGATAATTACCTTCCCCCTAAAATTCACCCTTTCCTAATTTCCATTTCTATTTTTCATTCTTATCTCTGCCTCTTTGAATCCTAAACTCCCTCCAAGATTTAGCTCAATAGCCAACTGCTACAGTTTAAAATAATGACCCCACTGAAATTATATTATATTATAAATATATATTTATCCATGTACATTTTAAAATTTCCTTTTAAAATGTAAGACCATTGAGGGCAAGAATTATTTCATTTTGGTTTTTTAGTTCCTAATACCTACCACATCATTCTAGATGTTTTGTATATCTTTGACTCAAATTGAAAGAGAGACTATACATAGAAAGTTAATAAAGGAGATGGCAACCATGGAGAAGAAGCAACGACAGAGACATTGGCCAAGGCATTCCTGGAGCAAGGAGTTAAATATATGGTCTCAGGAGAGGCAGGAACTCCATAGACTTAGAACATGGTAGTCATTGATGGTAGTGGTAGAGCAGTGAGAACATCTAACTTCCAAACTTGATTTCTGGAGGCCTGGAGAGGACCTGCAGTAGATGTGTCAGGGATCACCTGAGGATGAAGGGTTGTCTCTCCTGGCCTCAAGTGCATTTCCTTTTCTGAGGAATATTCAACTGCAGGATGGTTCTATGAACCTGGAAGACTGTATGGGTCTGTAGGGAAGACATGGAATTCACTGGAGAGGAAAAGAAAGCTTTGGTCACTATTGGCTCTTGTGACTCTTTTGAGGGTTGTTTTGGTTTGTTGTTGTGGGATGGGCTACATTCTTTCTGGGGAAAAAAATAGGCTTTCCTTTATTTGATATATATGTTAGCTTGAAAGCCTGCATGGTAGCTAAGAACCCTTTTAACACACATCTGTAGAGATCTACACAGCAACCATTTTGTGAGGTTCCCAAGGGAAACTTGGAGGGGACAACATGAGTAGAAAAATGATTCATGAGATATTGCCCCCCTATACCCACTGAACAATCTATACAAGCTTAGAAGTACAGTATTCTGAGCCATGGGGCAGATTCTACTTGCAGCATACAGTCAGGTCCTGATTAATGCAAACAATGAAACCCTTGAAGTGATTGCTATTGACTTTGAACTCTATATTTATATTGGCCTGGAACCAATGACCATATTTTACATAATGATAACCTCAAATAATGTGAATTCCAAACCATGCTACCACTTTGCAGGATTCATTGTTTACACTAATTAGGACTTACCAGTAATTTTTAAAGCACAACAAAAATCATACAATATAAAAATGAACATGCTTATTCTAAGAACAAGAGAAAGTGTGGCTTTTCTAAATCAGAAGAGGCTTGACTAATTTAAAAACGATTGTTATTATCATTTCGTTTATTGCTCTGATAAAACCATTAAGGGAGAGTGCCTTATTCACCCCCACTAAATCTGTTTATGACACATTTCTGAATGAGGTCATGTTTTACAGTTACACTAGCTACTTATAATTATCTGGACTCTTTCCTACTTGACTGAAATAGGGCTTGTACATGGCTGGCAGGGGAATGTACCCAGTCATGCGCTGGTTTTTAGATCACAGATTCTTTCCTGGTGGACTTGGCTAGACTTTATTTCATTGCTGCCAAGAGAATTTATCTAGTCATGCATTTTTGTCCTTGATGCCATGATAACAAGACTCAGTGACATTGGCACAGCTCCTTTATGATCCAGATCAGCAACCCTGTGGTTCCTGAACATTTATGTAGAAGCAGGATTTTTTTTGGAGGAATATCAATTCTTTCCTTATCGAAGAAGGCCCCTGGAGTTTTGGAGAGGTGGAAAGAAAGGGAGTGGAAAGAAGAGGACCTCAGTGCAGTAACTTATAAATCAACATACATGCTCCAATTTGCCATCACTGCTTTATAAAATATATATCTTCAGAAAGCTTAGATAAAGCAGAGATTGTAGTGGTAGACTAGTATAATCCTGGTAAAGGGGTGATGGTGATATGGAATAGATAGTATTAGAAACTCAACTTTGCTTTTTTAATCAGTATTTTAGTTAAATGCAAATTTTCATGGGTTTATTTAGTTAGGGTATTTCAATAGAATATTCATTCATTTAGTAAAGAACAAGGTTATTTTAATTGTATTTTCAAATTATTGAATTTAAAGGTAATTCAGATGAAAAATTCTTTAGCTTCACAAACAAAATTATTTAAGGAGAATTAAGTAATGGTTCAACCAGCTATATTCATGAACTTCAAATTGTGCACCCTTGGGCAGGTCCCTTCACCTCTAAGCTTTAGAGTCTTCATCTGTAAAATGAATGACTTGAACTAGATGACCCCTATGGTCCTTCCTAGCTCTGTGACATTATTCCCTTGTACTTCAGTGGTTCTCACTACACAGCCATCTCTTTCCCATTGCTGGCATTGGGACACAATGCCCCCATGATGTAACATTTTTTGGTCCTCCTTTCATCCCAAAAAAAAGAAGTCTGATTTTTTTCTTTTTCTTTTATGAGGTGTTTACAGTATTAAAAGATAAAATATGTTGATATTATATAATACTACACTAATGTTTTATACATTTCTGAGTTTCTAGATTTTTTCTATGTTGTATGATGGCCTCCTTGTATCATCTGCACCTTGTGCAAATCTCAAAAATTCCCATTTCATTTGTTATGCTAACACGTAATGTATCAAAACCATAATGGGGAAGTCATGATGTGAAAGGGATAATTGTACATTGTTCTTCCTAATCAGAAGATTCAAGTGATATTTTTTCCACATCATTCACAATGTTATATATACATATATATGTTACTTATATATAGTATAATATATAATACTATATATACTATATATAATAATATATATAATATATACTTATATATAACATAATATATCATAATATAACACATTACTTATTCCATATATAGTTTTTATTGTTGTGGTTTGTCCATTTTCTAAGAAGACCATACACTAACCACTCCTTACTTCCTTTTAGATGAGATGTCCTCAGAAATACTCAGAATCCTAACAAGAGGAAAAAAACAAGAACTGGTTTAATATGGTAAGCAGTCTGAGATAATTATAGCTAATTTTAGTGCTTTAAGGTTTACAAAACATGATAGAAGTTGTTGTTGTCCTTTGTTTTCCAAAAAGACCAAAGATATTACAGAGTAATGTCTTGACTCCTCCTTCATTTGGATTCAAGTGAAGCAGAGTTACATATAATCACCAACTTCACTCTTCCACAGCTATAAAAGGTCAGTGGCAAGAAACAAGTCAGGACTACTGGCCATGGCCCGGGATGCAACGGATGACCTTGGTATCTTTGATATCTGATCAAGTTCTAAGCATTCCTATTTCAGGGCCTATTTCAGCCTCCTTCATGGTTGTTGGAACAAATTGTTCTCATCTGCACAGTCTACTGGGGGGAAGTCTCCATATGCTTAGGCATGCCTCCCTAAATAATCAAAGGGTTTGAGACCCTCAACCTGGTTGAGCCCATCCATGGAGGTGGTTTAAGTGAAGTGTGACCACTGCTCATGCTACAGCTTCTTGGAGTCATGGGTGAGAGTTAGGTGAAAGGCAGGTACCAAAGGTGGAAAGCAGCCTTGAAAAGGGCTTGCCAAGCCCTTATACCAGAGGTACTGGTTCTCTTTGAATACCCCACATACTCAAAATAGTTATTAGACACCTATTACATACATAGCATTATACTAGATATTGAGGGTGATAGAAAAGAAATATAAGACATGAACATGAAGAACTGTCAATCTAATTGAAGAGAAAAGGCATGCTCATATGAAATCTGAATAAGGACATTTAAAAAAAGTACTTTGTAAACAGCAAAGCATTCTATAAATGTGAGCTATTATTAAAGTAATAGGATTGTGGGTATTTCCAGTAAGGGAAAATAGCATGAAAAAGGTCTAGAGTTTGGAGTAAATAGGACACGTTCCTGGAACACTCAGGAGATCATTCCAGGTGACTCATGTTGGAAGAACAGTGGGAGATAATTTTGGACAGGTAGAAAATGATGAAAAACTTTGAAGGCCAAAGGACTGAGGATTTTAACCTCTCCACAATAAGAACCACTGCAGGTTTTAGAGTTAGGAGTCATGGAATGATGTCATTGATTTAGGAAAACAACTGGAAACAGTATATAAAATAGGTTTGAGACAGAAAAGCTTATTTGGGAGTTTATTGTAATAATACAGAAATGAAGTGATGAAAGCCTAAACTTTGGTAGCATTAGTATTGTTGTGGTTTGTCCTAAAGTGGACAGGAAAAGATGAATGCAAGAGATAGTGCAAAGAAAGTATCATTAATTTTGGTTATAACAGATGAAAGAAAGGGGAAATTCAAGGATGACACCAAAATTTTGGGACTAGGTGACTAGGAATATGATAGTATTGTTGATATAAATAGGAAAGTTGGAAGGGGGAAAATGTTCAATTGTAGATATGCATTCCATTTTGGACATGTTTATTTTAGGTTGACTGTGGAACTTCTGATAAAATGAGTATACTATATAGCCTGGATTTCCTGGGACAGCTCCAATGTCAGGAATGGAGAGTATAATTTCAGTGAAGATTTTGTAAGCTGGACATGTGCCACCATTTAAGTTCGGAAAATATGGGCAATATATTTTAAGTAGTCAATGGGAAATAACTAATTTAAAGTAAGGTAAGGTCAGGGCTCGAGATATACATTTAAGCATCATCAGCAAAAGGTGATAGAAAATGTTGAAGTTATGAAATAGGATCTTATTATAATAATAGCTCATTTATATTGCCCTTTAAGATTTGTGAAGCACTTTGCATATATTATCCATTTGATGCCCACAAGAACCTTGCAAGGTAAGTTTTATTATTTTCCCTATTTTATAGATGAGAAAACTGAGGCTGAGAGGTTCAGTAACTTACCCAGGGTCACATAGCTAGTAAGTATTTGAGGCAAGTCTTCCTAATGCCAAATCCAGCCTTCTCTTCACTAAAATACCTGTCTAGTCATAAAAACAATATTGAGTGGGGAAAATCAGGAAACCAAGGATTCTTTAGAACTAAGGAGCCTTCAAAAATGTTCAACATTATGGAGATAGTAGAATGGTGTTAATCAGGGAAACCATGAGCAAAGACCAGGAATGTCCCGGGTCACAGAAGTCTGCTGTAGAAGAAGTACCTAGCTTAATAAAGCTTGAGAAAAAAGCCCTTGGGTTTGTCCAGCAGGTCACTGGAGAGGTTGAGGAGGGCAGCTGCAGGGGGCATGATGGAGCTGAAAGCCAGACAGCAGAGTTAGAGGGGCCTGTGTGATGAGGCAATAAAACCACCAACAGGTTTAGACTTGTCTTTAAAGTTCAAGATGTTTGGCAATGAAAGGAAAGAAAGAAACAAGAAAGCAGCTACAGGGTGCAGCAGGGAAGAGGTTTTATACAACAATAGTCTCCTTTTAATACAATAAATATAATATTTACAATGACCAAGAACCAGTTGTTGGGAAAAATATAGGGTAAATCTATAATGAAAATTTCTGAATTTAAACTATGGAAGTCTTGATCAGAAAGAAGAGAGGGAAACAATATTATACATTTTACAAATTTAAAAAAAATATATCCAAAATAGCTCTCTATGGTCACTCATCCTCTAAATGTATCATTACCACCCTTATTAAAATACAAGCTCCGTGAGAGTAGGCACTTCCTTCCTCAATGCCTAAGGACAATGTTTGGCACATAGTAAATGCTTTGTAATTCATTCATTCATTCAAAATCATTTGTTTAGAGGCAGTTAGATGGGTGCAGTGGATAGAGCACTGATCCTGGAGTAAGGAGGATCTGAGTTCAAATATGACCTCAGACTAGATGTGTGACCCTGGGCCAGTCACTTAATCCCAGTTGCCTCCAAAAAAAAAAGAGCAACAAAATAATTTGTTTGCTTTGTATTCCCTCATAAGTTTACTTGTACACTTATAAAGTTGTCTTTGGTTTTATTGCAAATAATTATAATCAACAAATGTTCTGACTCTAATGATTTCATTCCATATCCCTTTCCATCCTTCTTTTATATTGATCCTATTATTTGTTGTTCTCAAGGTATCTGTCTTTTTGTTACCAAACCACAGGTCACACACACTGGTCCTCTTAGTCCCTCACCCTTGGCCAGGGTCATTGTGCTTCTTCCTGTCCCGTCTGTACTGCAGTTAGAATATGGGCCAATAAGCCACAACATCTACTTCTGTCCTTGGAACGTCTCTCTCCCACAAGGAGCCTCCCAGTCTAACAGGGATTATATGCTGTCCTATATTTGCTCTTGACTTGTTTATGGGCTAATGAGAATGCTTTCATGAACTAGAAGGGAAATTCTCCAAAGAGGGTTTTCATAGATTGGACTTTTTAAAAAATTCCCTACAGTGTCTAATACTATCATCATCATTACTACTATAATTAGCAAGCATTTTTAAGTGCTTTGGGCAGCTAGGTGGTGCAGTGGATAGAGCACCAGTGCAGGAGTCAGGGGGACCTGAGTTCAAATCTCACCTCAGACACTTGACACTCACTAGCTGTGTGACCTTGGGCAAGTCACTTAACCCCAATTGCCTCATCCTGGGTCATCTCCACTCATCCTGATGAATATCTGGTCATTGGATTCAGTTGGCTCTGAAGGAGAAGTGAGGCTGGTGACCTGCACAGCCTTCCCTCACTCAAAAAAGAAAAAGTCAAGTGCAAGTCATGTCATCATTTCTTTGATGGCATGGTCTTCTTTGGCAACGAACGACGAACACACACATCAAGTGCTTACTGTGGCCTGCCAAATTTGGACATAGAAAGAAAAGTAAAAACACAGTCCCTATCTTCAAGGAACTCACAGTCTAATGGGAAAGGCAACATGTAAACATACCTATGTACATATGAACTTTGTACGGAGGCACATAGAAAGAAACTGTAAATGTTTACTGAGTGGCTGACTAGATGGAAAGTAATATCAGGAGGGAAGGCACTAGCAGTGGGGTGGAAAGGGAGAGATAAGGGGAGGATACCAAGAGAGTCTTCTTGGAGAGGTGGCATTTGAGCAGAGTCTGGAAGGAATCCTGTGAATCCAGGAACTAAAGAGGAGGAAGGAAATGACTCCAGGCCTGGGGAATAACCAGTGGGAAGGTCCATACTAGATACCTAAAACTCATTTAACAAATTCTTGTTGAATTGAATGGAATTATTTTAAAGATTTGATTGACATTTCTATAGTGTTTTAAAACATGGTTGAGCCTCAACCACCTTATAAAGTTATAACCACAGCATTATTATCCCTGCATTGCAAATGAAAAAGCCTAGACTAAAGAAGACACCCTAGTATATCAGAAAAAGAGCTGGATGTGAAGTTAGGTAGATCTGAATTTAATTATTAGCTATGTTACTATGGTCAAGTTCTTTCACCTTTCGTAGGATCTACTTCACTGGGCTGGTGGGAGGAGCAAATGAAATAATGTACGCAAAGTGCCTACATACCTGTCAGTTATTATTGTGAGCATTAGTATTGAGGGTAAGTGACTTACTGATGACTGCACAGCTCACATAGATCACATCACATAGAAGGTTCTGAGGTAGGATTTGAACCCAAGATGTTCTGAGTCTGGGCAGCTAGCCAGCTGCAGTGGATAGAATAAGGTCTGAAGTCAGGAAGACTCATCTTCCTGAATTGTAATCTGGCTTCAGACACTTATTAGCTATGCAACCCTGGGCAAGTCACTTAACCCTGTTTGCCTCAGTTTCCTCATTTGTAAAGCTCGATCTGGAGAAGGAAATGGCAATCTATTTCGGTATCTCTGCCAAGAACACCCCAAATGAGATCACAAAGTCAAACACAACTGAATTATCAACAACAAGAATTCTGACTCCAATTTTAGCACTGGGAAAATAGTATTTTGAATGAAGGTGGACAGACCCACAAATAATTTTTGAAAGAGCTACTCACATAAAAAAGGGTGGAAAAGAATATTAAAATAGAGAAAGCCTCCTATATTAGAAACTATTTATAGTAGGACTTTGTGTTGTAGCAAAGAACTGGATGCAAGGTGGATGCTTGTTGGTTAGGAAAGAGACAAACAAATAACCTCATTTGAATATAAGGGACTTATTGTGCCCTAAGAAATGAGAACTATGAAGAAATATGAAAATCTTGGAAAGTCTAGTTCAAAATCATTCAGAGAAAGGTAAGCAGAGACAGGAAAACAACTTTCACAATGACCACGATAAGAGAAAGGAAACAACATCGAAAGACATTAGAGGAGCAGCTAGGTGGAGCATTGACTTGATTTCAAATTCAGCCTCAGATATTAGCTGTGTGACCCTGGGCAAGTCACTTAACTCTGACCTGACTGCCTTTCAAAAGAAAGAGAGAGAGAGAGAGAGAGAGAGAGAGAGAGAGAGAGACAGAGACAGAGACAGAGACAGAGACAGAGACAGAGAGACAGAGACAGAGAGACAGAGAGAGAGAATGAAAGAAGGAAGGAAGGAAGGAAGGAAGGAAGGAAGGAAGGAAGGAAGGAAGGAAGGAAGGAAGGAAGGAAGGAAGGAAGGAAGGAAGGAAGGAAAGACATCAAAATTCTTAATCTTCATTTTGAAGAGCTAAGAAGGAAGCAAGCTTCCTACTCTGATAGTGGACCACAGGGGGAGAAATAAAGGCTATATTGTCAAACATGGCCAACGTGTCCGCAGGTTTTACTTCAGTGCACTTCTTTGTTCAAGGAAAGATTCTATAAAGGGAAGGGACAACCGGAAAGTGCCAGTGATATTTTTTTAAAAAGAACATCAGTTTTTAAAAGTAAAATGTGTGACGTTATCTCAGTTCCTTTCTTCTTTAAAAGCCTAATGAGAGAACTCAGTACTGGAAGGGACCCAGGGAATGGGCACATTGCCCTTAACAAAGTAGAACTGTAACAGGTTGACCCTGGTGCATAATCTGCTTCACCATTTTAGATAACTTGGCTTTCCAAGTAGTTATCAAATGTCTGTACACTGAAAATGGCAAAGGCTATATTTGTTAATGAGTTTGTCAGTTACAGAACACACTGGAGCAACTGCAAACCACATCAAAGTGAATTAGGTCTTTCTTTAGTTTGTTTTTATTGGAACTCCAGTTCACTTTGACTATTATTTGAGTGAAAACTCACGGTTAAACATTGTGAAATAATTCTAGATCTCCTTTTTTCAAACTTTGCTCACTTACTTAAAGATGTAAGTAGAGATTTTGTGAAGCCAAGCTCTTTCAAAACTATTTATGAAGGTTGCTGGTGGAGCTGTTCAATACAAATTACTAATCTAATTACTAGTATAAGTGATTATCCTACCCACTTCAAAGTAATTATCATTGTTAGGTAAGAACACTTGATTGAATTCATCAGCAAAAAGTGAGTGTGAACAGAGCTTGTACACCTTGAAGCAATCAGAGAGAGAGAGAGAGAGATAGATAGATAGATAGATAGATAGAGACAGAGAAAGAGAGAGAGAGAGAGAGAGAGAGAGAGAGAGAGAGAGAGAGAGAGTAAAAGACTTGATCTTGCTTTAAGAAACTGTATTAAAATACAACACTCTGGCAGAGAAGGGAGATGTAGAGGAGGGTCATCAGCTCCGTAGGCATCTCTGAGTAAAAAATATTGGGCAAAGGAAGTCCAAAGAAAATTTTGGTCCGTTTTCTTTCCCCATTTTCCCTGATGCCTGTTTATAAGCAAACATTTGTAGGAAACTTAATTTTGTCCAAACCAAAAAGAGGCCAAGTGCAGGAGTGGGGAACCTGCAGCCTTGAGGCCATATGTGGCCTTCTCGGTCCTCAAGTGTGATCCTTTGACTGAACCTAAACTTTCACAGAACAAATCCGTTTTTCAAGGAGTCGGGAGCTAAAAAAAGACAGAGACAGACAGAGTTGAGGGAGAAATTGTAAAGTTTATCAGAGAGCCCAACCTCTGTCCAAATGTTAGGAATCTTCCTAACTGGGAGCATAGAGTAATTGTGACTGAACTCATCACTGTTTGTTTAAAGTAAACTCCCTAAAGCCTAAGAGGAGAGAATCTTAAGAGCTATCAGGTTTAAGAGCCTATAGGTTTAAAATGAATGAATTCAACATGACAATCATGATAGTATATGATAGCTATGTTTGCTGGCTTTCTTCTGGGAAAGACAACATCAGAGTGAAATGCTAGATGGCACCATAGTCTGGAATCGGAAAGACTTGAGTTCAAATTCAACCTCAGATGCTTAACTCTGTGACCTTGGGCAAGTCACTTAGCCACTGTTTGCCTCAGTTAACTCAACTGTAAAATGAAGATAGTAACAGCATCTTCCTCCTAAGGTTGTGAGGTTCAAATGAGATGATATTTGTAAAGGCTTACTTAGCACAACTGGCAACATGGTAAGCAACACCGCAGTGACTATTAATACAAACTGCTTGGATAATAGGAACATAGCTCCAGAGTTAAAAAGAATCTTACAGACCATCTTGTCCAGCTCCTAATTTTACAGATAAGGAAATGGAGGACCGATGAGATTAAGTGACTTAGACAAAGTCACACATAAAGTAAGGAACAGAGCTAGGATTCAACATCAGGCTCTCCAATTCAAAATTCACTGGTCTTTCCATTGCACCATACTATGGTGACCGTGGAGTCACTACAAGCATCCTTACTGACTGGTCATTTTAGTTATTCTGGCATAAGCAATTATTATGGCACAAACTACATGCCAAGCTTGTATGAATACAAGGAACATAAAGGACCTAGCAAAGGAAAATTAACTCCTACTTTTTGATTAAGTATAAAAATACATTCTCACACTAGACCCTGAGTCTCATACTAGAAAGATAAAAAAAGGCAAAGGATTTTGATGTCAAGTTGTCCTGAAGCACTGAAACAATCAGAGCCATCTGTATACATTAGGAAAGGCTTTTGAATTTTGGGGGGAAATGTCATAGAAAAAAAGTTCGGCTTAAACCTGTGAGGAAAACCAGAATTAAATAAAAAGTTAAGGATGTATTTGATTCTACAGAACGTTAAGGTATTCATTTTTTAAAATCTTGCTGTAATTATCTGTCTTGTCAATATTTCAAGGATCTCCCTGTACATGTATAGTTCATGATTCCTCTGCAATATAGTAGACTGTCTTCATGGGCTGCTATGGACAAAAATTTTGTAGCAACCTTGTGATTATGTTCTCCAAAGTTGGCTTTTGATGACACATAGTTTATCTATGAGTTTTCCTCACTTTGGTGGAATCTGACAGAGCTTATTCTCTTTTTGGCACAGACTTTGAGAACCCAGGATCATCTCCACACCAAGAAAAGGCATCTGAATAGGACTTGAGTGCAAGTATCATTTAAAAAATACGTTTGGTTGCAATGATCAATATTAATACTGGAGAATAGATGATAAAACACATTTTCCTCCTTTTGATAGAGAGGGAGAATGCTATAGGTATGGAATGTTAGATACACTGTCAGAGGTGATTACTGTGCTAGTCTGTTGTGCTTAATTCTTACTTTTCTGCAAGAGAGGTTTCTACTGAGGGACTACTGACAAATGACTGAAATTTATCAATGCAATTTTATAAAACAAATGAAAGTCAAAAGATATATTTAGTGCAACTGATTAAAGTTCATGCTTGGCAATTTTAACATCTATGTTTTTGGTTTTTAAGAGATTAATTGGGGAATAAAAATACAATGATATGGTACATCGTTATATCAGATATCAAATATTATTCATAAAAATTTCATATCCAATACATGTAGAGAATTTTCATAAATATGTGACCATGAATCATTTCTCAATAGATAAGAGGCAAAAGAATACAAACAAAAAGTTTTCAAAAGAATTACAAAACACAAATGAGCATATGAAAACATGTTCCAAATCACTAATAGAAAGCAAAATTTCAATTAAAACAGTTTAAATTTCATCTGACACATGCAAATCAACAAAGATGAGCAAAATGGGAAAAATAAATTTTTCTTGGCCCAATGGAAAAAGAGGTACATGAATACATTGTTGATATAGCTATGAATTGGTCAAAACTTTCTGAATATCATTTTGGAAATATGCCCCTCCAAAGTGAGTGAAGTGTTCACATCTTTTGTATGAACAAAGGGCAATAAAACCATTACTAGGAATATATCTCCAGGAGGTCAAAAATAGACACGAAGGTCTAATGTATACTGAAATAGTCATAGAAGCACTATTTGTAATAAAAAGGAACTGGAAACAAAGTGGGTGCTCATCAATTGTAGAATGGCTAAAAAGCAAACAACAAAACCTGTGGTAATAGAAAATTATGGTAAAGTAACAGAATGTTACTGTGCAGTAAGAAATTATAAATATGAAGCATTCAGAAAGTCATGGGAATATTTATATGATCTGAAGTGGAATGAAAGAAACAGAACCCAGGGATGAAGATACATCATGACTACAATAATGTATATAAAAAATGACTAAAAGGAATCTGGACTCGGTCATTGAAAGAACAGTTATGGTCCCAGGGAACAGATAATGAAGGCTCACTCTTCCTCATGGCAAAATGTCATGAGACCTCTAAGGTAGAATATTGGATACTTTGTTCCATGCCCCCACCATATCTTGTCCTTATTACTGTTTTTCTTCGTTATAAAGTGAGTTTTGACGGTTGGGGAAGGGAGATTTCCAAAGATCATTATGATATAGAAACAAAAAAAGCCTATAAAGCTTGTTTTTTAAAGAATATTTGTGTAGAAAAGTGTGCTTTTGTGTCTTAATAACTTTTGTGAAATATTGCTGTTTGAGCCCTAAGGTACTGCCTTAATTAGCAGTGTTCCATAATTGCAGAAGGAAAAAAATAAGAAAATGCAAATCTTATTGAAAAGCTCAAACTTTATAGTGAAAATAATTGTGACAGTGAGAATTAGTGCAGAAATCCCTGCAAGAGGCATGGGAAGGAATTGTTTAAAACCTTTCACAAACTCATCTTCATGCTATGAAGTACCTTTATTGTGGGATGGGTGACAGAAACCTTAAACAAAGATTGATTGATTGACTGGAGCTGTGATTTCATTGATGTAGGGAATTTCTGATGAGTGAACATCCTCTACTAATGTAGATCAGCAACTGCTTTGCCATTGATAATCTTGGAGAATTACCTGGGGTTCCGAGGGGGTTAAGTGACTTGTCCAAGGTCTATAGTAGGCAGACTTTGAGTCTAGGTCATCGAGTCTCCAGGGCCAGTTCTCTATTTGCTACATCATATCTCTTTCTTTGTAAATATTCCATATTACTTTAAAATGTTTCCAAAACCAAGGGCACCTAGTCTGTTATGTATTCTCGTCTGACTTTCATACTCTTGGATTCCATCACTGCTGCTTTAATGATCTGTTCTGAAACCCAGGCTCAGGGCTCCTGCTTCTGGCCCTCATTGGGTGGCATCCCATGCCAGATTCTCTAATAACTGACTCCTTTCCTTCCAAAGACACATTTAATTCACTGTCTCCTTTCAGGATTATTTCTCTTAAGTAGGCTCTTTTTTCCCTTTTTTTTTTTTTTTTTTTAGTCAGAGGTAAGTTTTAATAACACTTGAAGAACATGACAGAAAAATCCAGTAGGTCTTTGCTTAAAATTTCCAATAATTAGTAATGAGTCTTTTAAGAGGCCACTGTTTCTGGATTTTGAGTAAGCTGCTTCCTTTTGGCTATCTGTTAATAGATTGCCTAGGGCAATAAATCACTTTGTGGTTTTCCTTTACCTCTACTGACCCACAGAGACCTATTTCATTCTCAGAGAATTCATTATACGTCAGCTGGAAAGTAGGAGGAAAGTTAGAGCCTGTCTGTGAGAAATGAAAATGTTACTGAGGAAAGGAAAGAAGTTTGTACCTTCTTTAAAAAACAAAATTTCTATGAAATATCTCAGGACATTCAGGGAAAGAGGGCAGATCCTCTTTTGAAGTTAGTAGACTCCAAGCTATGAAAGCAGAATTTGTGCATGGAAAAGTCCATTTTTTTAATTGCTATTTTTGGAAGTGTATCAGAATGGACTAGAAACTCCTGCAGGCCTCTTTGGGCCTCCTGGTTCTTGGGGCCTTTCATATTGGCCCAGTAATGTACTGAATTTCTCAGGTGGTTTGATGTACCTAATTTCTAGAGTCAGCGTTTCTAGGGCTCAGGGCCAGTCTAGTAGCAGGGGTTTCAGGAGGTCACATGTGGCCCTAGGTCCTCAGGTAAGGCCACATGTGGCCTCGAAGCCTCAGGTTCCCCCACCCCTGGTCTAGTGAATAGTGCAGAATTTGGCTTCTTCCCTCACTACCCTTCCTCCCCCATCATATCTCCCCAATATTTTCCTGTACATGTCATCAGGCTGAAATGAGCATTTAGGGCAGCCTTAAAGGAATAGAAGGGAGAGGCATCTCCAAAAGGTCAAAGTGGAAGAAAGTGTGATGCTGTGGAAGGAGTCAGGAGACCTGGGTTCGAGTTCTGATTCATTCTTCTATGACCTTGGGAAACTGGGTGAGGCAGTGAGGAGAGGGCTGGGCCTGAAGTTAGGAAGACTAGAGTTTCAGTCCTCTCACCAACTAACCTTTAGTGCTATGAAGCAACTTAACTAGCTATAGGCCTGGGCAAGTCATTTAATTTCTGTTTGCCTCAGTTTCTTCATCTGTAAAATGGGGACAAGAACAGCACCTACCTCCCAGTGTTGTTGTGGGGATCAAATGAGAGAATTTCTGTAAAAAGAGCTTAGCCCAGTGCCTGGCACATAGTAGGTGCTATAGAAATGCTTACTTTCTTCCCCTCCCCACCCCATCCCCTGTAGAGAAATAATAAGAGTTCATATTTATATAGCGCTTTACATTTTTCAAAGCAATTTCTTCAAAACAATCCTATGAATGAAGTGATTCTGGTAAATTCTTAGCCCCATTTCACAGATGAAGACACTGAGATCACAAGGCTAAAAGGTAGCAAAGCAGTCACTCAAGCTCAGGACTTCTAACTCCAAGGCTAGTTCTCATTCCACTGCATCAAACAACCTCTCTTCATCCAATAATCTCTCCAAGCTTCACTTTTCCTGTAAAATTTCTGTAAAAAATAGTTTAAAGTGTGTAGTTTTTAAATCCATTCAAAAGTGAATACACTGTGTTCTTTGCTCTCCATCCTCCTACCTACTACTTTGCTCCATCGATAGTGAGGTAAGGGAGGAGGGGGAATACTGATTCTTTGCTGTGAATTTATGCAAGCCCCAGGACTCTGTGTGTATGTGTCTGCCTGTCTACCTGTCTGTCTTTCTAAAAACTAGGTACCTTCTCCACCCCAAGTCCTTCCCTTAATGAGACTCTGCTTAGCAGTCAGTGAGGTGCTTGGTTTCCAAGTACAGGGACTGGGGCTGATTCACCTGGTTCACTTGCTGCTGGATTCTCCCAGTGGTGGTCTAAGGTGGTAGCCAAGGGTTCCTTGATGGCAGAATTGTCTGATCTAGGCAGAATAGTTTCCAGTAATACCAACTCTGTTTGTGAGGAGACAGAAGATAGAAAGTGTGTGTCTTTGTAAGGAAAGGAGTCAGTTATCAGAGCAGCTGGCAGGAGATGCCAGTCAGCTGAGGCCAGAGGTGGGATCTGTGAGTCTGGGTTCAAGAAGAACAGATCATTAATGTAGCAGTGGTGGGATTCAAGAGACTTGGGGAAACCAAGTCTAAAAATCAGGCAAGAGTTCAACATATGGAGATTTAAGTTTATGCAAAGACTTTGGATCCAATTTCACTCAATCAACAGCAGGACCTAAGCCCCCTGAGAGCACAACCTGTTCACTGTTGTGTTTGTATCCCTATGGCCTGGTACCATAAGAGCGCATTGAGTGTGAACTGGGTGTGCTGGCACGTTCTAGGCTGGGCATTATCATCACCCCTCCCTGAAGGGTGGATGAAGTTTGGCTGGTTCTGTCCCACCAGATCCTGGAAACACTGCGCCAACACTGCACACACATGCGTCTAGCTTAATAAATGCTTGTTGCATTGAACTCAGTAGAATACACCAAGGCAAGTTCCTGATGTCCTCCCGAATGTGGTTCTAACTTTTCTTTGCTCTAAACAAGCTTCAGCTTCGGTCAGCTCCCAGCTGCTAGGACCGGAAGCAGCTGTGCCTGGGCAACTTGGGACACCATCCAGGGACAGCTCTGAGCTCCTCGTGGAGCCCAGCTCTCGAAGGCAGAGAAAGGAGAACAACAGTCTGAAATAGAAGTCCTTTATACTCCAGAAAACTTGTCTCCATCTACTTGGAGTTGTGTAGCTATTTTTTTTTTTTTTTTTTTGAGGAACTCCTTAGTTCAGGAACAGAACAATGAGCTTTAAAAGTGTCACGGAAAAAGAACCGCAGTAGACGCTACCAGTCTTTGCTGGTATGATTAGTAGTTGCTGCTGCTTGTCATAATACATCAGAGAAACAGCAACCCATCTGTTCCAGACTGGTGTACCCAGGGCTCGGCAAGAAATGTTTATCCAGATTGTGAGAGGGAGTTTCTCTGTTTTGTGGCATATTGGCATGTATGCCAATGAAGTTGAAAGCATGGCAAATGCCAGTTTTCCACCTAGCTGGGTATCAGATAACATCTGTCACCACAATGGCCAAGTCGTTTTGACAAGTGGGCTGCTTTAGCATGAAAGAGGCCAAGTGGGAGGGAGAATATTCTACTCTGAATTGTGAAATGTCATTTCTTCTGCACAATTCCACTCATCCTGGGTCTATACTGAGGAAATAACACCAATTGGAATTAACCCACATCCTCACCCCCACAAAACAAATTGATTTAACACCCTTTGTTGGTGTTATCCAGGCATTTCTCCTGGAATGGTAATTAACAGCTCATAAATGCTAATGACTAAAATTCCCTTTGGCTGTATAGACCTCAGGAGCCCTGAAGTGAATGACTGGCCAGAATTCCGGCTGGAGAGTGTGACTCAGGAGAGGTAAAGCAAGGGACTCATTAACTTCTGGCTTCTTTGCTTTCTTCAGTCAGTGGCTATTATATTCATCCTTCATTTGAACTTCTCTCTTCTGAACCCCCTGACTCACTCAATTCTCTCCCACCTTCCACCCAATCCTCTCAATATTCCCACCCACTTTCTCCTACTCCTTGCAAAAGTTAATTTGCCCATCCCTATCTTTGATCCCATCCCCTCCAGTCTTCTCAAGTGACCTTGTTCCATCAATCATCTCCTCTCTCCCCGCTCCCTCTCCCTCTCTCTCTCCCTGTCCCCTCCCTCTTCCTCTCCCTCTCTCCCTCCCTTTCCCTCTCCCTCTCCCTCCCCCTCTCTCCCTCCCTCTCCCTCTCTCCCTCTCTCTCCGTCTCTACCTCTCTCTCCCTCTCTCTCCCTCTCTCCCTCTTCCCTCTCCCTCTCCCTCTCCCTCTCCCTCTCTCCCCACCCCACCCTACAGGACTCATTTTTCCCTTAGCTTGCAAATATGCTAACATCTCCCCCAGCCTAAAAAACAAAAATCAAATCAAATCCCTCCTTCTTTTGCCTTATTATTCCCTGTGCCTCCCAGCTGATTTTCTCTCTCTCCTCACCCCCAGACTTGTAAACAGTGGCTTGCACTCACTGCCTCATCACCTAAGCGTCCCTCGGCCCCTCGTTGTCTGGCTTCTCTCCCCACCACTCATCCGAAACGCACCGGCGACCTCCTAATCACTACATGAAATGACTCTTTTCTGTCCTCACGCTCCTTGACCTCTTCACAACCTTTGACACTGTGGGGATTTCCTCTCCTCCTTTGCCATCCTCTCCTGCCTTGGCTTTCATGGCACTGCACTCATATGGTGCTTTTCTTTGAAAAAAAACTCAATAAGATGAGCATTTCCACATACAACTAGAACAGAAAAGAGGATTATGCCTGAAATAGCACATCCCTTACATAGTGCTTGCTTTTCCTTTTAAATATACAATACATTTAACACCTAACTTTCAAAGCTGCCCTGATTACACGTGTTTCCTTCTGTCTCCCTCCTGTTCTCTTTGACCATTTTTGAAATGCTTCAATAACCCTCCTGTCTACTCTTCTCGATGTATAATGATAACTGTATAATAATTTTCCTCATGGTATAAAGACCAATCACAATTCCAGAAAAGGGGTGGGACTGGGGGTGGGGAGGAGGCCCCTTCTTTTCTCTCTCTCCCTCTTTTCTCTCTAACAACACCCAAACTGACCAAACTCTCCCTCCCCCACCATTCCCTTCAAAATTGAAATACGGAAAAAACAACGATCTTTGTAACACATTTGTATAATCAAACAAGACTCGTTCCTACATTGATCTTGTTAAATATGTGTATGCACACATATATAATATACATACACATACATATATGTGTGTATATATAGTATATGTACATATGTGTGTGTATGTATATGTATACACACACACACCTTATTCTGGCCCTTTAAGTCAATAGCATGCTGCTTCATCGTCTGTCTTCTGGAATAGAGTTTGGTCATTATACAGTAATCAGTTATTATATAATTATCATTATACAATAATTAGCATTCTTAATTCTTTCAAAGCTGTTTGCTTTACAGTGTTAATGTTCTAATTTAAATTCTTGTCCTGCTTCTGAATTAGTTCATATAAATCTTCTCAGGTTTTTTTCTGACACCATCCCATTTATCATTTGCTATGGTTTATATTACATTACATTCATATAACCATAATTTATTCATTCATTCCCAGCTGACAGGTATCCCTCTATTCTCAGATTTTTTTTTGTCACTACAAAAAGAGCTGCTATAAATATTTTTGTACAAATGACTCCTTTTCATCTTTCTTTGACAACCCCTTTCAAAAGTATGTAAATATATAAACAGGAAGAAAAGACAATAAAAGTCAAGTAATAACACAAAAGGTATTGCAAATGTTTTTGTCCACAAATTTCAGTTATTTACCAATTGTAAAACTCAATTCTCCTACTTACTTAAATGATGCTTCTGAATTTCTTTTAATTTGTATTTTATTTTTTAATATTTTCAATATCAACAAATAACTATTTTTCAATCTTTTAAAATACAAATTTTATTTGTATTAATTTTAGTTACTGTTCTTGTTATTCAGTCGATTCCTTTTCTGACCCCTTGTGACCCCATTTGGTCATCTTGGGAAAGATACTAAAGTGGTTTGCCATTTCCTTTTCCAGCTCATTTTATAGATGAGGAAACTGAAGCAAATAGAAGTAAGTGACTTGCCCAGGGTCACACATCTACTAAGTATCTGAGGCCACATTTGAACTCAGGAAGATGAGTCTTCCCGACTCTGGGCTGGTACTCTATTCACTGAGGCACCTCACTGCCCTAATTTTAGTTTTTAGCTACTGATTATTACAAGGTTGAAAATCCATTTTTATTTTTGCTTCAATGCTACAAGCATCCTACTTTTAATTAATGCTATCTTGATAAGTCTAATTCACACAAGACCTCAAGCAGCCAGGTTTCTCAGTTACAACTTCATTGCCACTTGTAGAGGAAGAAAGGATTACTGGTACCCAAAAAGTAACAATCAATGCTAATGAAGTTTTCTGTTTATTTGTTTGAACCAACCTGTGATTTCTTCAGTATAGGGAGCAAATCAGCTGTTGACACTCTCATTCCTCCCTAGCCCTACTTTCCCCATCCTGCTGCAGCAGCCTTCAAACCCTAGAAGATCTGATGATACCCTGCAATCCCTTCCTCTGGTTGTTTCCTCCTAGAACTTCCATTTTAAGGAAGTACTTCTTGGCCATCCATATACAATCCTTCATTCCTTTCTGGCCCCTGACACTCAAGACTTCTTTCTCTCCCTTGTCTCATCCCCTCCCCTCAAAACCCCACCCCATTCCAGATTTTCATTTTCCTTTTATGTGCTATCTTCTCCCATTGCAAAGGGACTTTCTTTTCACTTTTATTTTTATTCCCAGTAATTAACACAATGCCTGGTATATAGAAAGTTCTTAAAAAATGCATGCTGACTTGATTCTTAGATGATTTAATGTTAGAGATTTCCTTGGGGCCTTGAGAAGTTAAGTAACTTGCCTTTCAAGGGTCAAACAGTCAGTATATATCAAAGGTAGAACTTGAACTCAGATCTACCTGGCTCTGAGGCCAGGGGGTAATGAGACAACGCATTAAACTTCACAAACCTTAATAATACTATACAAACACTATAGTTACTGCTATACCTACCCTCTGAGGCTATAAATCACATATACTCTCTGCCTTTCACAAAACACATGGTATATTCTATTTCACTTATTTTTCTGATGGCTTTAGACAGGTTAAACTAATTCCAACCATGAGGTCTTCTAGGAGAGTGAAAAACTTTCAGTATTTTGGCTATGGTGCCTTTTTTTTCTTATTCATCCCTTTTTCCAGATATGTTTAGTGGACTCAGGAGTCAAAATCTGGAAAATAGACTGATCTGGTACCAATTTTTCTTTCTCCCACCATTAAAAGACAGGTAAATTAGGATTTGTCCTCATTTAAATTTTGTTTTCCCAACTTGACTTTGAATTCATTAAAAGAGGGATTGTTTGGGATAGAATACTTATGGGGAAAGAATTTAAGATTATAGCAGGAAAACCTAGTAATTTCCCAACATTGTATACAAGATTGTTTTTTATTTATTTAGGAAATAGATCTAACATTTTCACCATCTGACTATTGAAGAATCACAAAAGCATAGGATCTCTGACATAGAAGTTAACCCTGGCTATTTTATCTAACTCGTTCATGAACGTGAATCCCCTCTATGCCAAATAAGCGACCATCCAGTGTTTTTCTGAGGGTCTTTTTAGTAAATCAGCTCATGCTATGTTGGAAGTTAGGAAGTGTTTCCATATAACAAGCCTTCATTTAATTCTCTGCAACTCCCATTCATTGTGTTAAGTTCTATAGTCTGGGGCCAAGCAAAGCAAGTCGTCCCCTTCCTCTTCCACAAAGCAGTCCTTCAAATAACTGAAAACAGCTATCATATTATATGTCTTCTCTTTCCCAAGAAGAGCCTCCCCAGTTCTTTCAAGTGACTCTCCTATGGTGTGACACTATGCTCTTCTCCATTCTGGTTACCTTCTTCAGTTTAGGAAGGTCCTTATTAAAATGTGGTGCTTAGAACTGAACATAGTATTTCAGATCTCCTTATTCCTAGAGGTTGTATCAATGAGGTAATACTTGCAAAGTGCCTAGTGCAGTTCCTGGCACATAGTAGGTGCTTAATGAATGCTTATGCCCTTCTCTTATTGTCTTCCCTCTTATTGCAGTCCAATATTGCGTAAGATTTTTTTGACTGTCATTTAACACCGCTAAGGAAGTGTGGCAAGTAGGTAGGGAGCTGGCCTAGAAGCCAGGAAGATATAGGTTCAAGTCCTGCCTCTGACATATACTGGCTGTGTGATTCCAATGAAATCACAGTTCCAGTATCTATCAAATGAGATATTTACATAAAACTCTTAGCACAGTGCCTAGCACATAATAGGAATTATATAAATGCTTATTTCCCACCCTACCCCCATCCTTACCATACTGTTGGCTCTAATTGGACCTGCAGATAATAACAATTCCCAGATTAATTTTTTACAAACTTCTGTCTGGCCATACTTTTCTCTATCTTGTATTTATGAAGTTGACCTTTTGTTTTTAAATGTAGGATTGTTATATTTCTCCATATTAAGTTTTGTTGTTAAAAAAATCAACTAAGATCTTTAGATTGATCCATGACTTTTTTGCACCTGCGCTCTGTTACACAACCCAGTAGCTATCCAGGGGTATGCTGGAGCCAGCTCAATCACCTCCCAAGAACTGTGAAGTTTTTAGTGAGCATTTTCGCCTTAGAAAGCAGCTAATGTTGCCATTGATCTCCTGTTTTAGCAATCTTCTAAACTAATGAAAGGGAGAGAAAAATGTTAATAGTGCAGACTGAACTTAAAAGTGTGCTGTAAGGCAGTTTTGTTGTTTTTGTTTTCAAAGAAGCTGTTTGTCAAACATTTGCCAGTCCAGTAACCATTCTTCCCAGATTGGTGTCATCTGTGTATTTGACAAGAATTCCTTCTGTGCCTAAAGTGAAACAACTCTGAGCCAAGCGCAAATCCCAGATCACTTAAGACACCCCTTACCAAGGTGACATTAAATACTCTTTGGGTCAGTTCATTCAATCAATTTGTGAATGTATCTGACTACAAAAGTGCCTATCCCCACAATTTCTCCATCTTTTGTGCAAGCATAGCATGAAAAACTTCCCAGTACTTTGGTACAATCTAGACATGTACCAGATCTCAAAAGGTATTACAAAATGGTAATCAAATCAAAACAATCTAGTATGGAATAAGAAATAGAGTGATGGATCAGTGGAATAGATTAGGTGTACAACAAGGTAGTAAATGCCTATACTAATCTAGTGTTTGATAAACCCAAAGACCCAAACTTTTGGGACAAGAACTCACTCTTTGACAAAAACTGCTGGGAAACTTGGAAAACAGTATGGCTGAAACTAGGTATAGACCAGCATCTTACACTGTATACCAATATAAGTTCAAAATGAGTACATGATTTAGACATTAAAAAAAAAGGTGATACCACAAACAAATTAGGAGAGCAAGGAATAGTTTATCTGTCAGATCTATGGGAGAAGAGAAGATTTTGTGACCAAACAAGAGATAGTATCATGAGGTGTAAAATGGATAATTTTGATTACATTAAATTTAAAAGGTTTTGCACAAACAAAACCAGTATAAACAAGAAGAAGGGAAGTAGAAAGCTGGGAAATAATTTTTATAGCAACTATCTCTGATAAAGGTCACATTTCTAAAATATATAGAGAAATGAGTCAAATTTGCAAGAATATAAGTCATTCCCCAATTGATAAAATAGTCAAAGGATATGAACAGGCAGTTTGCAGAGGAAGAAATTAAAGTTATCTATAGTCATATGAAAAAATGGTCTAAATCACTATTGATTAGAGAGATGCAAATCAAAACCACTCTGAGGTACCACATCACATCTATCAGATTGGCTAGCATGACAAAACAGGAAGATGATAAATGTTGGGGAAGATATGGGAGAGTTGGAATACTAATTCATTGTTGGTGGAGCTGTGAGTTGACCCAACCATTCTGGTGAGCAATTTGGAACTATGCCCACAGGGCTACGAAAATGTGCATACCCTTTGACCCAGCAATATCACTTCTACGCCTGTATCCCAAAGAGATCATAACAATGGGAAAAGGTCTCACATGTACAAAAATATTTTTGTGGTGGCCAAGAACTGGAAATTGAAGGAATGCCCATCAATTGGGCAGTACCTGAACAAATTGCGGTATATGAATGCAATGGGATACTATTGTGCTATAAGAAATGATGAACAGAAGGACTTCAGAAAAACCTGGAAAGACTTATATGAACTGATGCTGAGTGAAATGAGCAGAGCCAGGAGAATATTATACACAGTAACAGTAATAGTGTGCAAGGATTGTTTCTGGTCGACTAATCCCATCACAGTAATGCAAGGACCTAAAACATTCCTAAAAGACTCAAGGCAAAATGCCATCCACATCCAGAGAAAGAACTATGGAATGCAGAATTGGAATGCAGAATGAAGAAGACTCTTTTCTCTTGTGTTATGTTTTGTTTTGCTTTGGTTTTTCTTATAGTTTCTCCCATTCATTTTAATTCTTCTATGCAACATGACTAATGTGAAAATATGTTTAATAATAATGTATTGTAGAACCCACATAAGATTACATTCCATCTTGGAGAGGGAGGGGAGAAGGAGGGGAAGAAAATTTAAGACTTATGGAAGTGATTGTTGAAAACTGAAAAGAAATTAAATTTTAAAAATAAAGTTTTAAAAAAAGAATGCAAGTCATTCCCCAGTTGGTAAATAGTCAAGTATATGAACAAGCAGTTTTCAGATGAAGAAATCAAAGATATCTACAGCCATACAAAAAAAAAAGCTCTAAATCTTTATTGAGTTTAGAGAAATGCAAATTAAAAGGATTCTAAGGTACTACCTCATACCTATCAAATTGACTAATATGACAGAAAAGGAAAATGATAAAAGTTGGAAGAGATGGGGGAAATCAGGACACTAATCCCTTGTTGGTAGAGTTGTGAACTGATCCATTCTGAAGGGCAACGTGGAACTATGCCCAGAGGGCTACCAAACTGTGCATACCTTTTGATCAGCAATACCATTCCCAAAGAGATTTTTTTTTAATGGAAAAAGACTTACTTGCATAAAAATACTTATAGCATTTCTTTTAGTGGTAACAAAGAATTGGAAATTGAGGAGATGCTTAAGGGGAGGGAAATGGCTTAACAAGTTGTGGTATATGGATGTAATGGAATACTACTGTGCTATAAGAAATGACTTAGCAGTTAGATTTCAGAAAAACCTTGGAAGACTTACATCAACTACTGCAAAATGAAGTGAGCAGAACCAGGGGAACATTGTACACAGTAAAAGCAGCATCACATGATTATCAACTGTGACAGACTTTGCTATTCTGAGTAATACAGGAATCTAAGAAAATTCCAAAGGACTCATAATGAAAAATGCTATCCATATCTACAGAAAGAATTGATCAAGTCTAAATTCAGATGGAAACATACTATTTTTCACTTTCTTTTTTTTTCATGGTTTTTTTTTTGTCAGTGTCTTCTTTCACAACATGACTAATATGGAAATATGTTTTGCATGACTGTATATGTATAACCTATAGCAAATTGCTTACAAGGAGGGAAGTAAGGGACAAGAGGGAAGGGAGGGAGAGAATTTGGAACTCAACATTTTTTTTAAAAAAATGAATGTTAAAAATTGTCCTTACATGTAATTGGAAAGAAATAAAATATTATTTAATAAAATAAAATCTAGGCAAACTAATTATATTTTCTACTACTGATCTAATCAGCCCATCTGATCTTAACAAATCTTAATAAAATCTTAATAAAGCCACATTAATTCTGAGACCACTGTTTTCTTTTTTAAATGTTCATTAGCCATCTCTTTAACAATACGTTCTCAGTTTTTGCCAGGTACCATAGTCATGTTCACTGATATATTGTGAAAAAAAAAATTTATGAAAGCACTTTGTGCCACAGACTATACTAAACCCTTTTGATATAAATATAAAAGGAAAGATAATCCCCATCCTTAAGAAGCTTAGCTTTTTCTTAAACCTTTATTTTAATTTATTTTTCAATGAACATATTTATTTTCACTTTCTTCTATTTCACCCCAATTTAAAAGAAAAAAAACTTGTAATGTATGTCCATAGTCATAGAAAATAAATTTTCCTGTTCACCATGTCCTAAAATGTATGTTTCATTCTGTAATATTTTCTTTGACATGAGACCACTCTGGATTTTGGCTATAATACTCCTGGAGTTTCCATTTTGGAGCATCTTTCAGGTGACTGGCAGATTATTTCAACTTAGCCCTGTGGTTCTAAGAAATTGAGCAGTTTCGTGATTCTTGAAATATGATGTGTGGGTTTTTTGGTTTTTTTTTTTGTAATGACTTTTAGGTAGTACAATGATTCTTAAATTATCTCTTCCTCAATCTGTTTTCAAGGTCAGTTGTTTTTAATATGAGATAATTCACATTTTCTATAATTTTTTTCAGTCTTTTGACTTTGTTTTAGTATTTCTTCTTGCCTCATGGAGTCATTTGCTTCCATTTGGTCAATTCTAGTTTTTCAGGGAGTTATTTCCTTGGGCAAGGTTTTATACCTCTTATTCTAAGCTATTAGTTCTCTCTTCATATCTCTCTTCCATAGTTCTTACTTGGTTTTAAAAGTAATTTTAAGCTATTGCTTTCAGGCTTAGAGAAATTCTAGCGTAACATGTCCAAGCTGCATTTTCTCTTTGAGGCTTTGCTTGTTGATGTTTTCAAGTCCTCTGTCTCTCTCTTTCTGTCTTCTCTATCTCTGTCTCTCTCAGCTGGTTTCCTCATTCTTCTAGTCTGTTTCTTGACTTTGGACTTTTCACAGATGCTGGATTCTGCATACTTCTGAAGGGAACATCTGGCCAGAGCTTGCATTCTCTTATATCCTTCTGCTGCTTTCACAGCTCAGGCTGGGGCCTGAAAAGTTTTAGTATTCCCAAGGTGATGTCATCCTAAGTGGTCTGCTCACTGTCTTCTTGGTCTGAGCTCTGCAAGTTCCTGATGGAGTTTTGGTTTTTTTGGCTTGTCCAAGGTTGTAGTTTCAGACAACAGCTGCTGGTCTCAGCCATTATTAGCCTGCTGAGAGACTCTACAGGTTCAGTGACTGAACTGCAGGCTCCTCCTTCCTCTGGGACTTCTGCCCTGCTTTCACTGCAGGCTTCCATTGTGGGCTGGAGGCTATTAATAAGTTTCCACTCTGCTCCTGGGATCTGAGCCATGTAGCTACTGTTTGCTTCTAGAACTTGCTCCTTTCTTGGTCTGTAGCTAGAGCTTTTCCTAGATCCTCTGGGACCACTCCTCCACCCTGGATCTGTCCTGACTGGTCAGTAAGCCACAGAACTAGCAGGTGGCACTCATTTCTGCCCCTCAGACTAGTTCAGGGACCCTCTGGGATCTCTTCTTGCCTGGTACTTTCTGTGTCAGTGCCCTGTCTCAGCTGTCTTTCAGTCCTTGAGTGTTAAAATACTTTGAAGTGCTCACTTTGGCCAGATCCCACTCCCAGGGTCTGTAGACCGTTCTCTTTGTCTCCCTATGTCTCCCTATGTTAGAAAAATGACTCACTGTGGCTTTTAAAAAAAAAAAAAATTTCCTGATCAAAATGCAGTCTGTAGTACTTCCTGATCTTTGTAGTGGAGGTTTGGTGGTGAACTAGGTTGTTCTTTCTCTTTCTTTGCCATCTTGACTCTCCCTCCTTCTAATTTTATATCTTTAATCCGCCACCTCTTTCTCGGATTGCCAGTAGCATCGTAGGTCACTATGGGTCCTCTGGAGTCATGGTTTGTTAATGCATTGGTTAGAGTCTTTAGGTCCTTCAAAGTTCTTTGTCCTTAAAATGTTGTTATTATTGTTTAAATTGTTCTTCTGCTTCTGTTCTGTTCAAAAGAAACATTTTCTAATAGGAGATAACATATATAGGAAAGTGGTAGTCAAGTAGGGGTGTTTGGGCCTCGAATTTTGCAAATGAAGAATGGAGCCTTGGGGGAATAGTTTGAAGCACCTTTCTCAAGAGTAAGGACAGGTGATTTGACTAAGCCTGCTGAACTGGAAAGGAGTGGGGAGGGAAATTGTGCTGGTACATCTAAGTCCACAAAGTAGCTGATGAAATGACTAGAGAATGGAGGGAATCTTGGAGCGCCACCTAGATGTAGTAGTGGAATTGATGGAAGTAACCACCAATCAGAGTGCCAGGGTGGAAGTCCCGGGGATTAAAGGGATCAGTCCTTTTTGAGTTTAGGTTTCTGATCTGAGTAACATGGCAGCTGGTAAGGGTATGGTCTGGAAGTGAAGTGAAAATTCAATAGGATAGAGTCTATCTGGGTTGGTAAATTAAGGGTTAGCATTTACATAGTATTTTAAGGATTATGAAGAACTTTATAAATTATTTTATATATATATATATATAGAAAAAATTTATATATAATTTATAAATATAAAATAACTTTATATTTTTTAATTGATCCTCACAGCAACCCTGGGAAGTGTTATTATTAAACCCATTTTACAGTTTATGAAACTGAGGCAGGCAGAGGTTAAAGAGATTTGTCCTGGATCACACAGTTAGTAAGTGTCTGAGGCTTATTTGAACTCAGATGTGCATGACTCTAGGCCCAGTGTAATGTACTGTTAATTATGTTAATGAGAGTTTAAAGATCTTTCTGGCATGCCCATGAAGGGAAGGTTGATTTGGGGAGATCTGTTTTGGAGGAACGCCCCTACCTTTTGTTAATTAGTAATGAGGCAGTGGTTCACAAGGAGGTTTTGCTTTGTGGCTTACTCACTGAAAGTGTTTGTTTGGCCAGAGGAGACACTGGGTAGCTGGTTAAGGAGCACCCTGCCCCTGCAGTTGGATCTGTCTGTTGATCTGTGATGTATGTATTGCTTATAGTTAGACAGTTAGTAGCCTTGTGTGTTAGCCTTTATTTCTCTGCTTGTATTTTTCTGTTAGTATTTGTAATTAAAGAAGATTGTTGACTCATTTAAAGTTGCTTTCCTTAGAAAATCAGATCTAAGAACCTGTGCTTGCAGGCCATCCTGGATGTGTCAGAGTGCTTACTGATACATGTATCATCTACCTGCCTAAATTAAATACAGCTGTGAAGTATAGTGGTTAGGTATCAGATTTAGAATCGGGAAAACCAGAGGTCATATTCGGTTTCAGATACTTAACTATGTCCACTTAGCTGTCAGCAACCTAAACCTAATACTACATCTCCACCTAGTTGAACAATGACTTAACTTCAGGCATTAGAGCCCATGTTCTCTGAATCCTAAACATTCAGGATTTTTAAAACAAATAATTGCTTAGATTTCTCTTTTTAAGCTTGTGGTTTTTGTAGAATCTACCAGACTGCAGTCCTACCTACCTTTAAGGTTGTGAATACTACCTGCTGGCTCCCACACAGCCAGGAACTGCTAAGCCTCACTCCCTAAAATGGATTGGAATTGTAGCATGTGCCACAGGATAAACAATAGAAAAAATGAAAATAAGCTCCTTTGGTGTCCATCTGTCAGAAACTATTTGATGGAAAAACTCAACTTCAGTAGAGCAGACTGTCAATCGGGAACAAATGAAAGACCATCAGCCCCGTTAGGAGATTGCAAGACTGTAAGAAGGCGGAAGAATCTGTGTGTTGAAATCTGTAGGAATTCTTGATCCTAGGTTTTACAGTAGGGTACAGGTTTTGGAAGTCAGTGGGACACAAGGTCCTGGATAGAACACTTTTAAATCTACATAGGGTCTATATCTGCTTCTGTATGCTAGACATATGTGCTCTAAGAATTGTCTGAATTCTCCAAAAATCTGGGTGCATCAGAAGATCACTTAATTCAATTTTCGTGACCTTCTTGGACTTAATGAATATTTACCTTACTGATGATGAAAGATAAAATAAAATAAATAATAGTTATAAGACTAGAACAGGAAAAATGTGATTCAAATTAGCAATGATTTTTCTCTCAGTATCTGACTCTAGCCTATTTATATTGCATTTTCACACATATGAAAATGTAGGCATAAATATATGTATATAAATATAAATTATATAAACATTTTCACATATATATAACATAAATATTCATAAAAACAATATATAAGCATAAATAATGTGTGTTATGATGTATACATTAAATATATGGATCCATATAATAGAAATATATTTTCATATATATGTATATATATCCCAACTCTAGGTCATATTTCTATAGTTGTTTGTTTGGTTTTTTTTCCTATGCAAACTCTTCCTCTGCCAAAATAATTCTCAGAGGCAGTAATACCAACCTATGGGGAATGTTAATATTTATTAAACTCTCTGGAGGTAAACATGTTGCTGTGTTTATTACTATGAAAATTCATGTAGGAGTATTTTCCAAATAGCAAAACCAATACATTTTAGAGTTGGCAGTATATTTTTCCAACATAAATTTAGGGTGAGTCTCCTTTGTGCTAGCAGAGCTTTATGCCAAGATGACTTTCTTGGTGTTACTAAAGGGGCTAGAACCTTGGATTATCCTTACCACATAAAGGCCCATCATGCCATCTAAAAATGTCTTGGCTGCTGCTGCTTCTATTTTGCAAAGCCAAACCTGAAAGAAAGCCTTCTAACTCTTGGTTTCATTTATTTGTGGAAATTACTTGTTTGTCTTCTCCTCTCCTCCTTGACCACCAGAACCATACAGCAATAAGGCTAAAGTCTTGTGCCAAAAATGCACAGAGCAGAGTAGAGATTTAGCGACTGTGCTCCTCCCCATCTTTTCCATTTGAAATAATCAGATATTCTTGGGTTGGAGGGAGGGAAATTTGAATTGGAGTCAGAATTTTTATTCAGCTTCAAAAAAAGACTTGCTTTTCTATAGCATTTGTGTTTCAGTTATATCCTAGTTTTCACATAGTAGTCAAAACCCTGGACTAAATACTTACCAGGCAATGTGGGATTGACTTTTTTAAAGCACTTCAAACACTGGTTGCTTTTAATACATAAATATTACAAAATGAGCATCACAACCCCCCCCCCACCATTTTGGGGGCTCCCTATGCAAAGTGCTCAGTATTATTTAATGCTCCTATAAAGGTTCCATTATATATTCTGGGATGATTTAACCAGAGAAGACAAACACAGTAATATTGAACTTGACGTAAATTGGTTATGATGACTGAGGGTTTTTCTAAGCTTGCACTACTCAAGCGGCCTTGCTCATTCTTCCAGAGAAACCTTCTGAAAGCACTAACAGAATGACTCATCTTTCACCACTCTTACTGATCTCATCGCCTTTGATTCAAACCACACAAC
This sequence comes from Bettongia penicillata ogilbyi, assembly GCA_023548195.1. Lineage (NCBI taxonomy): Eukaryota > Metazoa > Chordata > Mammalia > Diprotodontia > Potoroidae > Bettongia > Bettongia penicillata. Next base: position 1,613,071 of record JAJHZJ010000468.1, read on the forward strand.
TTATGTAGGGTTTTGTTTTGACTGTTGGAGCACATTTAAATGTGATTTTTTAAAAAAAACCTTTTTAACCTGCTTATTGTTGGAGTTTTCTTATATTTACCAACTTGCTCAATGTGTAGTCACATTTTTGTCAAATGTAAACCATTTTCTTTGCCTAATTTTTCTAAGCTATTTTGTGACACTTTCAAACATCAGTCTGTGAGTCAACAAAAACAATAATGGCTAGTATTTATATGGCTCTTTACAGTTTGCAAAGTGCTTTACAAATATTATCACATTTGGTCTTCACAACAACCTTGGAAAATAGGTGCTATTATCATCCCCATTTTACTGATGAGGAAACTGAGGCAGACAGCAGCTAAGAGACTTTCCCAGGATTACACAATCACTAAGCATCTGAGGCTGGATTTGAACTCAGGTCTTTCTGATTCTAGGTTCAGTCTCTATCCACTACCACCTTTGAGCATTTATTGTAAGCATTTATTAATATTTAACTCTATGTCAGGCATCATAATAAGTGCTGGAGATGAAAAGAAAAGCAAAAACACAGTTCCTGTCCTAAAGAAACTCACATTTTAAAGGGTGAGACAAGATACAAATTACTCTATACAAGACACAAACTATACAAATGAAAAACAATCTCCAAGGAAAGAATCATTTCAGAGGGTTCTAGATACAAAGTGGATGATCCTGTTTCCTTAGGTAGTTTTAAAAATTAAGTGTTTCATTAGAAACAATAGAAAAGCAGCAATTCAAATAACTAAACTTAAATGTTTACATTTAAATTAAGTCATAAGTTGCAACAGCTAGGTGCAATAGATAAAGCACCAGTCCCGGAGTCAAGATGATCGGAGTTTAAATTTTGCCTTAAACACTTAATAGCTGTGTGACCCTGGGCAAATCACTTAACCTCAACTGCCTCCCAAAACAACAGCAAAATAAATTCATAAATTTATTATTTTATTGGTGATTTATTAATAATTAAATTATTTCTTTAATATGTTAAATTAGTTTAATTATATTAATTATGATACATAAAATATCATAAAATCTTTTCAATCCTTACCTCTAAGTCCCTGTTAGGATTCCTTGTTCTTTCATTCTTGTTCACATTTTCTTAGGTAATGTTTATTTATTATATTTCAAATGTTGTAGGAAGGGATATTCTCAAGGGGACAAGCCTACGGATTGCACTCAACTGAATTTGAGTATTAGAGAGAAATTGTGGTACCTGATGGAAGGATGTTAGCTTCTCCTGACTGAGACAAGTGCCATAAGCTCCTTTGGGTAATGGATTATTTCAAGGTTTATGGGAAGGTCCCCAAATATTTTGGCTATCCCTTGACTATTTGAAACTTGATCCCTTTAGTTTAAGATTGTGCCTTCAGTCTAAAAGGGACACTTAAAATGTGGTGAGTCAATAACCATTTATTACCTATTATGTTTCAGGCACTGTGCTAAGGGGATGGTGGAAAGAGTGGCAGAAGACAGTGCCTTGACTTAAGGAGCTCGCAATCTAATGGGAAAGACAATCAGTAAACCAATGCATACAAACAAAACGTACAGGATAAATGGGAAATAATTCATCGAGGGAAGGCACAAGAATTAAGAAGAGCTTGGGGAAGTTTCCTATAGAAGGTAGGATTTTCGATGGGAGTTCACGTGAAGGAAGCTACAGGGGAGAGATGAGAAGAGAGAGCATTCCAGGTCACCAGAGAAAATGCTGGGAGCAGAGAGAAATAGTCATATTTCTATTTACGAAATAGTAAATAGACCAGTATTACTGGAAAGAAGAGTATGCTGGGGATGATGGGGTGTATTGTAAAGGAATGTGGGGTTTTTCTCCCTAAAGCAGATTTTAATGATGGAAGTGGGAGAAACCTGGAGATTTTGATGGGGAAACAGAAGAGAAAAAGTATGGATATTGAAAGCGTATGGAGACAGAGCTACTTGTGAAGGTCAGAAAGCAAGGGAGGTGAAGCAGCAAATCTAAGCTTTCCCTATGTCCAAGTTTTGTAGAGATTCGGGGAAGTTAGCCTCCTGGTGACCAGGTGGAAAGCCAAAGGGAACCCCCAGGAGTCCCCAGGAGTGTGGAGACCATGGGGATCCCCACTTTTGTACCCTCTATTATAAAGTTTGGGGGAGTCCTGAGGAATGTCCCCATTGACAGAAATCCCCAGTTCGATTCTGTGGGGAAGGCTGAGGTAGAAGATGTTTCAGTAGAGTTGCTCATCTCTGCTGGGAACTCCCTAGTTCTGCTTACTTCCTTGTCTCTCCTGGGGACAACTGTTCTCCTACCTTGGGGCTACAGATGGCCTGTCTTGCCTAAGGAAGTTTGTGTGACCTCACACTCATTCTTTCAGGGTCAAATTCCTGTGGAGATATTTACAGGTCACCTTTTCTTGAGTTAAATTTCAGACAAGTTAGTGCTGTTGTAACATGCTTTTCCCGTTCAGCATGGGCTTCCCCCACTGCAATTCCAACAACAAGAAATAGCCTATCTGGTAATATGACATGCTTTTTAAATATAGTCACAATACAGTTTACAGCTATGTTAGGTGCAGACCACTTATGTTGCAGGTTAACTGCATTTTAAAATGAGATTAAAACATCATTAAGAGTTCCTAGACCTGTGAAAAAATCTCTGAGTCTCAATATGCATTATACTGTACTATAATTTTAATGTAAAGTGCCCTCAGAATGAAATTAATAGGTTGATAGGGACCTTAAAGATCATTTAATCTAACACCTTATGTAGATGAGTAAACAGAGGGCCGTACAAGTTAAATGACTTGTGTAGAATCATGTAGTTAGTAGCAAAGCTGGAATTCAAAGGGCAGGATTCAATTTTCCCTCCTGTGATCATAGCTTCAGGTTATCTAACAAATATAGAAGAATTATAATTAATATTCCCATGTGTTCAGATTCTAGTGCTCCATAAATGTGAATTCAGAAAGCTTTTTGTTAGCAAAAGTAAAAGGTTCTCTAGTTCCATTAGTTCCAGGCATCTTGGGTGTGGTCCTACAATGGCATCGGAGAGTTCCTAGCCTCCTTACAGGTTAGATCAAAGGACTTGTTTGACTTTCACCAAGAAGGTGATTAGTCTTCCATATTTCTACATGACATTGTAGTGATTCTAAATGTTTATTTAATTCAGCCTTCTCCATTAATTGGTTACAGCCATTATGATAAGGGCCCTAGAGAACTTATGGAGCCAGGAAAGAAGAATCCTTGCAAGTATCAAGAGTACAAAATATAACATAGAAAATCAAGTTTCATGGATACCACATACCATATGGGTTCAAAAAAAGGGATTTCTTTGAAAATATCACACACATATATATGCATTACTTTAAAATAGCAACACTGATTTCAGGTTGCCATATCTGGGAAAAAATGGGGATGAGCTTTTGAACCATTAAGATAATCTGGCATGTATTAAATAATAGAAAAGAAAAGCCCTTTTTGAGAAAATGAATTTGAAATTCAAAAATGAAATTCCATTGTATCCTGTTAGGATCAGAAGCATACCTCTTACCCAACATTATAAATTAAAGTTATAGGATTACAGATTTATGGTTCTCCACCAAAGGCCTACTCTGATGTCTTATTCTTGTATGGCAGTTACCCAAGATTCTCAAAGGCTATCCTGGCAAAGTACAAGCATTAGCTAGTTTTCCCAGACGAAGAAAGGTTTGAATGTGGTCCCCAGGAACATAATGCATATCTGATCTCTAAGGACCAGTCAAGTGAAGTTCAGAGAGGGTTGTCATCACATGGGTCACAGCAGTTCATGAAAACTGCCTACCAACCGTAGAATTATCACGGTCTACACTGGTGGCTGAAGTGCCCACACTCATGATATTACTGATCCTTGAAGCTGTAAACAAACCTAATCTGCAACTAAACTTCTCCTAGGCATTCCTATACTTACCAGAGGCATAGCAAAAATGAATACCATTAATATGCTAAAAGCAGTGAGCAATCCTGAAAGGTCCATATAACGAGAGAGGCATTGGAATATAAGGAGACTGAGAGTCAGAAAGACCTACCTTTGAGTCCTGGTTCTGTCACTGTTTGCCATGTGACTGTCCTTTAATGACTCTGAGACATAGTTTCCTCATCTGTAAAATTGAGATAAAAATAGTTGTACTCTGTCTCTTTAGAGGATTATTTCTCTTCTCAAGTGAAATCATGTATAAAAAGCAATTTAGAAACCTTAAAGCACTATGTAAACATAAAGCAGTACTGATTTCTCACTTTTTAAAGTAAACAGAGGCAAGAAAACAATATACATATTGACTAGGATGACCTGAATAGAAAGAATCAGCACAAATAATCAAAGCTAAAAGTTTTAAAATTATAAAGGGTAAGCTTAGCCTCAAAGATGAAAAATGAGAAGATACCTGCTCTTGTTCCTTGGCAGAGATGGCAGTCTATGAGTATACATGTTGCATATAATACCAGAATTTTCTCATGTGAGTATAGGTTTTGCTTTTTTTCTCATCTTCTTTTAAAAAGTATTCTTATGAGGATGATTCTCCGGGAGAGGGGAAGGAGATAGCTATAGAAATTGGTTGGTTGCTGTCCTTTCTCAAAGAGGACCAAAATGGCATTGTTATGCTAGAGTCAAGTTACAATGAGTCCGACTGTGGCTGATCAGACCAATACAAGCTTGGAATGTTCTACCATAAGTTGGGCACAGAGAGTCCATGTGAACATTTGGGGTGGATACTCTAAATTGGTACATCTTACATTTCCTTTGCGCTGTTTCAGTTCTGCTTTGCTCACAGAGCACAGCACCTTCTATGATGGGGGCACGCCATGCTGAGTGGTCCTGTGTCAGTATCTCCCATGTCACACAATAACTTCTAAAGTTCTTAAGAGAGACCTTGAGAGTGTCCTTGCATCTTCTGACCACCATGTGAATGCTTGCTATTTGTGAGCTCTCTATAAAATAGTCTTTTTGGCAAGCGTACATTTTGCTTTCAAACATTGTGGCCAGTTCATTGGAGTTGTACTCTCTGAAGCAGAGTTTGAATGCTTGGCGGTTTAGTTCAAGAAAGGACCTCAGTGTCTGGTACCTTATCCTGCCAGGTGATCTTCAGAATCTTCCTAAGACAATTCAAATGGAAGCAATTCTGTTTCCTGGCATGACGCTGGTATACTGTCTAGGTTTCATAGGCATATAACAATGAGGTCAGCACAACAGCTCTTTAGACATTCAGTTTGGTAGTCAGTCTAATACCTCTTCTCTCCCACACTTTCCTTCAGAGCCTCCCAAACACTGAGCTAGCTTTGACAATGAGTATATCAACGTCATTTTCAGTGTATACTTCCCTGGAAAGTACACTACCAAGGTAAGTGAACTTATCCACAGCATAAACCCCAGCTATAGAAATACAGTCAATATGAAAACAAAATATATCAAATATGTGTGTATAAGTATTTAAATGTCTTACTTTTCTACCTGTGGTTTCTTTTATACTGTATTTAACTTGTTCTAGGCCTTATAGTTTATGGGCCAAGGTAATAGGATTGGCTCTTCAGAAGCTGACATACCAATCAGGTCTTGAAGGGCAAGATAAACTTACCATATTTTATGGTGACACAGAATCTGGATCGGAAGTAAAATCTACCAAGCTGAAGTCAGTGAGCTGAGACCAGAATCACAGGTACAGGCAAGAGGTAGGTGTGGGTCAGCCAAAAGCAGTATAGGTAGAGTCAAGCTACACAGATAACCATGATAGAACAGGTCAAGGCAGAGCATAGAATCTAACTAGCTTCATCATGACTTCAAGCATTAGGTCAACACTACATATGATGTCTAAATTGGACTAGGCAAAAGTCAATATCAGATAAACCATTGTCAACAAGATTTCTGGGATTCAGGGAAGATTGAAATAGTGCCAGTTGCAGTACCAAGGAGAGCTCCAAGTCAGCTGTTCCTAGGAAAGGGTTCTCCTGCCTTCAACCCTGGCAGCAGAACAGGCTGGCCCCAACTGGCCCCAAGCTCAGGGTACAAATATTTTAGGCGTCATAGGATTTTGCTTGGAGTAAACCTGGCTCTTACAGGGTGAAAGGTTTATTGATCACACAAAAAGCTTTGTTGTCTATGTATAAAGATGAAATGGCATCCTCTGGGGGAAGTTAGGTTTAAGTTGGGGGGAATGTGATGAAGGCTGTTTCCATGATCTAATGACTCCAATGAATGAACCCCCAACTGGGTGGTCTCAGTGCAGCAGAGAAAACCCCCTACATCTTTATTACCATAATCCTCTTCTTTAGTGGCTTGGCCAAGCTCCAAGTTCCAGGACAGTCCTGGATGACAAAATCTCGAACAAACTTCCCTCTAAGTTTATATTTCTGTGCCTGCACCCTTCCTAAAGACAGCTACCTGAAATTAATTTTGCCAGAGCAATTTTTTTTTCTACGGTCTGAAAAATACTCGAGACAAATTCAACAAATTGTGACCTGCAATCCTACCGCCTCCACTCTGAAGCCTAATGCAATATTAACCTCTGGCTCATCTGTGTGATGAGCTGATGACACAAGGGATCATTTGCTTCTCCTTTCATTGGCTGTTGGGAATTCAAGAGATATCCCTGGGTAGGTAAGATTGAAAAAGTGCCCTCCGTCCTTTCACACATGGCAGGTTTAAAGTTCTTCCATAGATAGTTTCGTCCTGAAAGAACTACAGCTTGCTAAGATTGTAGTCAGTCTTGCTGTTTCTATAGGCAACACCTAAGATAGATTAGAGGAAGGATGCTCTAAGAGGTTGTTTGAGCCTCTTTTGTGGTTTGAAATCCCTCTTGAAAGTAATTTGCTCACGGCGACAAGAGGTAGTTGGGTGATTCAATAGATTGAGTGCTAGACCTGGAGTCAGGAAGACCTGAGTTCAAACAGATTTGTTAAACACTTACTAACTGTGTGACTCCGGGTAAGTCATTTAATGCCTGCCTGCCACAGTTTCCTCAGCTATAAAATGGAGATCATAATAGCATCTACCTCCTAGGGTTGTTGTGAGATAATACTTGTAACATATCTGGCACATAGTAGGCACCAATAAATATTTATTCCCTTCTCACCACTTCCTTTCCCAGTGATAGCTAACAGTGGGAGTTCTGAGTCAGGAGCCCAAATTCTTTGATTCCCAGCGCTCTTTCTCCTGCCCATACACTGCCTCTCTCCAATTTCAGTTCTTTTGGTAATCATAAGTTTTGATTCCTTATGATGAGAAGGTAAAACTACTAACAGAAACCAGAGTCTAAGTTTCCAAAAAATGATTCAAAACTTAATTCCTTTTCAGTAAAGAAAAAAAAAGAACCCTGTCAGCACTGACATGATGCAGAGTCAGACAAGAACTAAATATTTCTAATGTGGTTCAAACAATGTACTTTCTAATGTAATTTTGTTATTGCATAGCTTAGACCTAAGGATGAAACACAGAATCTGTTGCCCCCTCTTTCTCTAAATGCAATTACAACATATCTGCTTCAAGTGAAGATTAGACACAGAGGATATCTAGAAGATTAGAAGCATCCAAGACCGAAGGTTTCTTTGCATTTAAAAGCTAATAATAATACATGGCAAGTATTAATTCCCTTAGGTGGCTAAATCAAGGTAATTCAGAGCTGAGAAGAGCCTGACAGAGGTGTTCAAAAAGATGTTGGGGCTCTCACAAAAAATCTGATAGTTCATCAATTTAAAAACAAACAAGTAAACCCAAAACTTAAAAACACGAATAGCTCCTCAAGTCTACATTGTCTCAAAGTTATTAGCATCTCCCCTCCTGTGTTCTAAATGGGCTACCTTAAGCTTCCTGTCTCTACTTTTGTGAGACATCGGTAGTACGACTTTAAACTCTATTCTGTTTGGCTCAAAGATGTTTGAATAATCCAGAAGGCAAAGTCCCTCGAAGAAACCACATGTATTCAGAGCAAGTCTGCTAGAAGTCTTTGAAAGGTTGTAAAGTGCAGAAAACTGTAGAAGTTAGAGAGAACAGTTATTCAGATGTTAATGCTTTGTACTTAGCTGAAGGGAGTGAATGTGGATTGTGGATCCACAGGGTCTCCTGTAGCTGAAATACAGGACTACCTTGCAAGAGGTAATGCAAGAGTCATGAGGAAAGAGTCCTTTGTAAACCTGAAAGCATTATATGAAAGGGCATTGTTATTTTTTTTTGTCTCTGCTGTTAGAGAAATTTAAAAGGAGCAGAGAAAAACTATAGGTGATAAAGAAGTTTCCCTAGGAAAAGATTCAGGAACTACAGATCGCTGTATTTAAAAGAATGTGGGAACAGATAAGGTCCTACCTGGAATATTTAATTGATTAGACTCGACAACCTCTCAGATGACTGCCAGCTATAAATCCTAGGATTCTATTACATTCTTAATAGAAATCTCTAACTCCCCCTCTAATCCACAAAAGGAAAACACCAAATAGTAAGCAAGGGAATTGAGTAGGTATCTACCTTTAAGAAATGAAAGCCAAAGATTCTGTCAGGATGATGAATACAAGTTTAGATTTTGTGGGAGACAGGATACCTACTTCCAGGTAGGTATTTATAAATTCGTCCAGATTTCATCTAAACAAGTTTGTAAAGCAAATGCACTAATTGGAGATGAGATGCCTTTTTATATTATTCTTTTTAAAAAATCATAGCATTTAAAACTGAAAGAGCTCTAAAAGATCACCTACCTACCAAATCTATGTGCCATGAACTTAAAAAAAAGATTTTGATAACTGTATTTCAAACTGTAATTCAATACAATACAATAAACATTTATGAAGTGCCTACTATGTGCCAACCACTGAGCTAAATTCTGGGGATACAATTAATACAGTCCCAACCCTCAAGGTGCTTACAATCTAAAGGAGGAGTAAACACACAAAAGGAGGCAGAAAAGGAGGGGTAAAGAAGGGATGCCTGGAGTCAGGTCATCTGGTTCTATGGAGTTGAAATCAGGTAGGACAACAGATGCAAAGTGAAGTGAGCTGACAGAGTCCAGGCTCTCTCTCCATATATAAAAAAGACAGTGGGAGGAGTTTGATACTCTGCTCTCCATTTCTCCAATCAGAGGGGAGAGAAGGCTAAGGGAAGTGTCACTCAATGCTTGAGTTAGCAGCATGGTGATATAATTAGAGGTGATGAGCTTAACCTGAGGTGCACCTTGTTCCACCAAGCTGAAATAAGACAGAGTAGCAGATGCCAAGTGCAATGAGGAGACTGTTTTACTTTATATCCTATATATCTTATTTTATGCATTAAAACATACACACACACACACATTGTGAAAAGGAATCCCTTTTCACTGAAAGCGGCTGAAGGTGTCCATAATACACACACAAAAATTAAGCATCCCATATTTAGCCCAACTTCATCATAAAAATAATAAAGAACGTAAAAATGAGAGAGGTGGTGTAATAGGAAGATGGGGGCTGTGCAGTCCTCCATGATCACAGCTATCCACACCTGGGACTCATTTGCACTTGCCACATATGGGGGCCTATGGACCCAAACTCAAAGTGTTATTGCTTAACCAGAGTTGGGAGAATAGTGTCTAAATGGAAATGAGACGCCTCCATGGACCAGGGCTTGTGCTCTCAAGTCTATTAAGTTGTCACCGTCACGAGAGGTTCCTTCTTTCAGCGGAATGGGAGATGTTATATGGGTCAATCTCACCCTACCCAAATTTCTCTCTTTAACAAACTGAAAAGGCTGTCCAATTTTTAATGAAACTGTCTGGGACTAGAAAACAGGTGCAAATGGTACTGCCCCAGATGCAACATCAGAACTGGAGCACAGTCATTCTTGGCTAAGCTTCCTCCTCAACTATGATTGTGCCCCCATGAAAGAAGTGAAGCTACAATCACTGATTCCTAAGAAGTGGTGGGGATTGGAGAAGAAGGCTATGGAAACTGCATGACACTGTTTTGCTTTCTTTTTTGGGGTGTTTTTTGCTCTAAGAGTTTAGCGGGAGCCTCTTGGAGCTGACTTCTTTCCCAGACTTTATCACCCCCACCATTTTCAGCCTTGAACTCTCCTGAACTCCGGTTCTCATTGTAACTTCCTGATCAACATCTCCTCCTATAGACATCTCAGCATATTAAAAATAGAGTTTGTTAAATTTTCCCGGAAAACCCCTCTCTCCCCTAAGTTCCCTGTTTGTATTGATGACATCACTGTCTTTCAAGTCAGCCAGATTCACAGCCTCTGAATCACTGTAGACTCTCCCTCTACTTCCACCCCAATATCCAATCAACTGCCAAGTCCTGTTCATCTCCTCCATAGCATCACTTATGATTGTCACCGTCTCTCTTCCTCTAGTGGAGACCCTCATCACTTCTAACCAGTATGATTGAAATATCCTCTTAATTGGCCTCCCTGTCTCCAGTCTCATTCCTCTCTTAAAGTTGATAAATTGATATTCTGAAAACACATATGACCATGTCACCTCCCTACTTAAAATTTTTCAATATCTCTCTACTGCATTTAGGATAAAATATAAAATCCTGCTTCCAATACTTAAAGCTTTACACATCTGACTCCCACCTACTTTCCCAAACTTATTTCATATTATTTTCCTTTGATGACATTTCGTTTCATTCAAACCTGACTATTGTCTATTTCCTTTATGCAACTATCAATCTCCCACCTCAGTGCCTTTGCACAATTGTTTCCCCTTGACTAGACTGTGACTACTTCCTTACCTCCATTTTATAGAATATATATAGAATATTGATAGAATAAATTTTATAGAATATGGAATGTCCTTTAAAGACTGACTAAAGAAGTCAGTCACACAATGAGTAAACATATCTTTAGCAGTGGACTAAACTGTGGATTAAAAAAATGGTAAAAGATAGTCTCTGTCCTCAAGGAGTTTATAAACTAAAGAGGGAAGGCAACAGGTATACAACGGAGATATTGTGGGTTTGGTTCCAGATTACCACAATAAACTGAGTCACACAATTATTTTTGTTTTCCCAATGCACATAAAAATTATATTTATACTATACTGTAGTCTATTAAGTATACAATAGTATTATTTTTTAAAAATAATTAATTTATTTGTTTTCAGTTTTCAGCAATCACTTCCATAAATTTTACATTTTCTCCACCCCCCGTCTCCCTCCCTCCCCCTTCCCTTCCTGAGAGGACATGGAATCTCATATGGGTTCTATACATACATTCTTATTAAATACATTTTCACATTAGTCATGTGCAATGGTATTAAATCTCAAAAGGACATTTAAAAATACTTTACAGCTAAAAAATTGCTAATCATCACCTGAGCCTTCAGTGAGTTGTACTCTTTTTGCTGGTGGGGGGTTCTTGCTTTAATAGCTGCTGATGGATCAGGGTGATGGTTACTGAAGGCTGGGGTGACTGTGGCAATTTCTTAAAATAAGACAACAATGAAGTTTACCGCCTTGATGGACTCTTCCTTTCATGAAAGATTTCTTGTAGCATGTGATGCTATTTAATAGCATTTTACTAACAATAAAGCTTCTTTTGAAATTGGAGTCAGTTTTCTCAACCGCTGCTGCTGCTTTATCAACTGAGTTTATGGAATATTCTTGGATATTATTGTGTCTCAGGGAATAGGGAATCCCAGAGAGGAGGAGAGAGACAGGGGAAAGACTTCTCCATGGAGCAGTCAGAACACATACAACACTTAACAATTACATTCACTGTCTTATAAGGACATCTTTATTCTTATTCTTTTTTGTGGCATTTCAGAAAAATTATACCATAACGGATATGATAATAATGAAGAAATTTGAGTATTTCAAGAATTACCAAAATGTAACAGAGATGTGAAATGAGCACATGCTGTTAGAAAAATGGTACTGGATTGCTTCAATTTTTTTTTGAAAAGCAACATTTGTGAAGTGCAATAAAGCTAAGAGCAATAAAATGAGGTAACTTGTATGCAAAAGGAGTAGAAATAGGGGAGGGAATGAGGTACTCTGCCTGAGGACATGGTGGATGTCTCCACAGGAATTTACCTGGTTGGTTATTGTCCTTCATTCTCCAAGGACCAAAATGACATCACTATGAGAAAGTCAAGCTCAGCATGTCCGACTGTGGCTGATCAGACCAATACAAGCTCAGAATGCCCTACCACAGGTTGGGGGCAGATAGTCCATATGAACATTTGGGGTGAATACTCCAAATCTGTGCATCCTATTTCCTTTGTGCTGTCTCAATTCTGCTTGGCTCATAGAGCACAGCACCCTTCTGACGTAGGCATGCCATGCTGAGCCATCCTGTGCCAGTGTCTCCCATGTTGCACAGTCAAATCCAAAGTTCTTGAGAGAGACCTTGAGAGTGTCCTTGTATCGCTTCTTCTGGCCACCATGTGATCGCCTGCCCCATGTGAGTTCTCCATAAAGTAGTCTTTTTGGCATTTGAACAGTGTGGCCAGCCCATCAGAGTTGCCCTCTCTGAGGCATAGTTTGAATGCTTAACAGTTTATTTCAAATAAGGACCTCAGTGTCTGGTACCTTATCCTCCCAGGTGATCTTCAGAATCCTCCTGAGATAGTTCAGATGGAAGCGATTCCGTTTTCTGTCATGGTGCTGATTCACAGGCATGCAACAATGAGACCAGCAATGGTTCTATAGACCTTCAGTTTGGTAGTCAGTCTAATATCTCTTCTCTCGTACTTTCCTCTCAAACGCTGAGCTAGCTCTGGCAATGCGTGCATCAACCTCACTGTCAAGGTGTACATCCCTGGAAAGTACACTACCAAGGTAAGTGAACTTATCCACAGCATTCAGAACTTCTCCTTTTGTTGTCATTGAAGGTTCCACGTATGGATGGTGTGGTGGGGGCTGATGGAGCACCTGTGTTTCCTTGGTGTTAATTATTAGGCCAAAATTAGCACAGGCAGCCCAGAATTGATCCGTATTTTGTTGCATCTCAGCTTCAGAGGCTGCATTGTGTGTGCAATCATGTACAAACAGAAAATCATGCACCAACACTCCCTCCACTTTGGTCTTGGCCTGTAGCCTTTTCAAGCTGAAGACCTTGATGCCTTGTTCATCTTCATTGAAAGCATTTGACAACATGGCTGAAAATATCATGCTAAAAAGCATGGGAGCAAGCACACAACCCTGTTTCACTCCATTGGTGACTGGGAAGGCATGAGAGCATTGTCCACTATCCAGAAGTGGGAAATGAATAGTTGGCTGACAGGGACTCCCTCCTTAAATGTAGGTTGGGGAGGGGCTTTCTATCCTCCAATCAGGGAGGAAAGGGCTCAAATACCACTACCAGTATGAGGCCTTTCCTGGTCTCCCCTTTGCTCCCTTTCCCCATCTATTAGCATTCTTATTCTCTTGCAATTACTTTGTATTTTTTTCATGGTACTCTGCATTTACTTACCTGCATATCAACATGGCTGAAAACATCATGCTAAAAAAATACTTTCAATGAGGATGTACATGGCATCCAGGTCAACTACTGTAAGTTCTTCAATTTGAAAAGGCTATAAGCCAAGACCAAAGTGGAGGCAGTGTTGGTGCATGATTGTGTACTCAGCGCAGCCTCTGAAGCTGAGATGCAACAAAATATGGATCAATTCTCAGCTGCTTGTGCTAATTTTGGCCTAATAATTAACACCAAGAAAACATAGGTGCTCCATCAGCCCCCACCACACCATCCATAGTGGAACAACCAGTTACAACAAATAGAGAAGTTCTGAATGCTGTGGATAAGTTCACTTACCTTGGCAGTGTACTTTCCAGGGATGTACACATTGACAATGAGGTTGATGCACCCATTACCAGAGCTAGCTCAGTGTTTGGGAGGCTCAGAGGAAAATTTTGGGAAAGAAGAGGTATTAGACTGACTACCCAACTGAAGGTCTGCAGAACCGTTGTGCTGACTTCATTGTTGTATACCTGTGAAACATGGACAATCTACCAGCGCCATGCCAGGAAACTGAATTGTTTCCATTTGAACTGTCTTAGGAAGATTCTGAGGATCACTGGCAGGATAAGGTACCAGATGCTGAAGTCCTTGCTCGAGCTGACCGTCAAGTATTCAAACTGTGCTTCAGAGAGCGCAGCTCTGATGGGCTGGCCATGTTGTTGGAATGCAAAATGCATGCTTGCCCAAAAGACTATTTTATGGAAAACTTGCATGGGGCAGGTGATCACATGGTGGCCAGAAGAAGTGATACAAGGACACTCAAGGTTTCTCTCAAGAACTTTAGATTTGACTGTGTAACATGGGAGATGCTGGCACAGGATGGCTCAGCATGGCATGCCCACATAAGAAAAGGTGCTGTGCTCTTTGAGCAAAGCAGAATTGAGACAGCACAAAGTAAACGCAGGATGCACAAATTTGGGGTATTCACCCCAAATGTTCACATGGACTATCTGTGCCCAACCTGTGGTAGAGCATTCCGAGTTCGTACTGCTCTGATCAGCCACAGTCAGACACACTGAAATTTCATTTTACAATGGGGATTTTATTTTGGTCCTCTTTGAAGACTAACGACAACAACCAACCAACAAATCTGTGTATCTGTTATGTCACAAAACACAAATCCACTGAGGTCAGGGCCATGTTCATTTGTATCTCTATCACCCTAGCATCCACTACACTATATCTTCCACTAGCAGTCAAATAATAAATGCTCATTAAATGAAGTGAACTGAACCCTCCAGAGTGAGTGGATGAGTATGGGTAGTTAGACACAGCAGTGCTTTCCACAGCAGTGCTGGATGCTACTGTTAGAAGTTCTAACATACATCTCAGGCTTTGAGTTCCATACTATACACCACCCCCAACCCTACTCTTCCCGAGGAAAGACTAGATAAAGCATGGAAGATAAGATCTGACAGACTTGCCATCCTGAATCTTCACCAAGTATTGTGAATGAAAGGGACATGAGGACCCAGAATCCAAAGCAGCATTCCCCTCTACTCCCAAGGCACATTCACATTCTAATGTACCCTGTAGCAAACTCTACCACAGACTCACATTTAATGTTTATAACCTATCTTCGCCTACCCCAGAAGCATCTCTTCTCCTTCCAAATGTCTATTCTACGCTCCAGCAAACACCCATTTGCATTAAGCCTACCAGGTCTCTCACTTACCAATATTCCTTATGTATATCAGTCTGCATGCCATGCCTTCTTCCACATACTCAGTAATGTTTCTCCCACCATGCCTCCAACACCAGCTTCAAATCTTCTATAGGTCTAAAGCCTAAGTGACACATTCATGAGTGTGCCCCTTCAGATTCATGAGTGTAATTATTCCTTGTCTCCTGAACTCCCACAACTGTAAGGTCATCCTTCTGAGTGTGCATCTTGATCTCAGCAGATTAGAAACTTTATTCCTCTTGACCAAGTCCTTATGTAATTCCCACCTCCACCTTCAGAAGACGGCCTGGAAAATTGAAATTGTTTCTCATGGCTCCCTCTTCTCACCTATTATCTACCTCAAAACCCTTCTACTTTACCCAATCTCTCCCCCTTTGCCTCAGTTCCTAAGGAGATAGCTCTTTTCCTTTCAAGGGGCCAACTCTGCTACTTCTGCCTTTATCCCAACCCCTCCTTTCCAATTTCTCATCATTCTCTTCGTCTCTTATGGTCCATTTCCCTGTTTCTTGGCTATTTCCCCATTACCCACAAACAGCTCTGGTTTAGCACAGCCTGAAAAGAATTTCATTGATCCTATCACCTTTTCAAAGGGTTGCCTCCACTTGTTCACCACCCACTCACTTTGCAAACACTTGCTTGCAATTTGGCTTTTGATCCTACCACTTGACTGAAATTTCTCTCCCGAAAATTACCAGTGATCTTTTTACAGATAAGTTTGATGGCTTTTTCTCAGCTGCAACCTCCTAGACCGCTTTGAAGCTTTTGACTCTGTCAACCTGAGCCATAACTAGGGCAGAATGATTGGGGCTTTGCCCCAGGGCACAGACTTGTGCAGGTGCTTCCTTCCCCAGGGGGTACATTTCCTCTACAGGCAATCCCGTCAGCCAACAAGCATTCACTAAACACTTATTTTGTGCCAGTTACTGTTCTAAGCCCTGGGGACAAAAAGAATGGCAAAAGAGAGTCCTGCTTTTGAGCTCATCGTTTATAAGAGAGACAACAAACAAGATAAATACTAGATAAAATGGAGTTACCAAGAGAGGAAAGGTACTAGTGTTAATGGGCTAATGGGTAATGGGTAATTGAGAAGGGCTTCTAATAGGAGGGATTTTGGCTAGGAAGCCAGGAGGCTGAGATGAAGAGGGAGAACATTCCAGGCATGGGGAATAGCCAGTGAAAACAGCCCAAATTCAATGGAATATCTTGTGTGGGGAGCAGCAAAAAAGCCATTGTCATTGGATTGCACAGTAAGGTGCAAGAAGATGGGAAAGGTGGGAAGGGGGCAGGTTATAAAGGGCTTTGAATGTAAATAGAAAATTTTATATTTGATCCTGGGCATAACAGAGAGCCCCTGGAATTTACTGAGCAGGGTGCTAATGAGATCAGACTTCTGCTTTAGGAAGATTAATTTGATAGCTGAATGGAGGATTATTGCAAATTATTGCAATAGTACAGCTATGAGGTGATAAGGGCCTATGACAGGGTCGTAGCAGTATCAGAGGGGAGAATGTAGAGTATACGAGAGATGTTATAACCAACAAGGTTTGGAAACAGATTGGAAATGGGGGAGGACAAAATGTGCAGAGTTCCACATGATGCCTAAGGTACAAGCTGGGGTGACAAGACAGGATGGTGGTACCCACCACAGTAATAGGAAAGCTCAGAAGAGGGGAAAGATTTTGGGGAAAGATAATGAGTTGAGGTTTGGACATGCTCAATTCAAAAAGTCTACAGGACATCTAGTTAAAGTTATTAAACAGGTTGTTACAAATTGTGAGTTAGGAGGTTGGGAGAAAAGGTAGGGCTAGATAAATACATGTAAGAATCATCAGCACAGAGATAATAGCTGCATCCTTGGGAGATGATGAAATCACCAAGTGCAATAGTATAGAACAAGTTGGCAAACTACAATAAAATCTGAAAACCACAGATGGCTCTCTGCCTATTTTTGCATGGATTTGTGAGCTAAGAACATTTTTTCTATTTTTAAATACAACAAAACTTTATTGAAAGATGTGAAAAAAACCCCAAAAAACCATTCTTAGCTGGGATGGTAAATGATTTGACCCATGGGCTTTAGCAACCTGAGGTATAAAGGGAGAAGAGGACCAGAGAAGAACTCTGAGGGCCACCCACCATTAGTGGGCTTGACCTGGATGAAGACTTAGCACACCAGAGGGATGAGACTGCTAAGAGAAGAACCAGAAGAGAGGAATGTGATAGAAACCTAGAGAGAAGATGAGGAGGGTGATCTACAGGGTCAAAGGATGGAACTACTGAAAGCCTGAAATATACAGTTCCAGAGGAAATAGGAAGAACTCTACGAAGTGATGCCGAATGGAGGGGGCCAAAGTATTGTACAACAAGAATATTATAGAGAAAAACAACTCTAAAAGACTTTAAAACTCTGATCAGCACAATGATAATCCTCAAGTCCAGACAACTGGAGATGAAACATATTGCCCAGGGTGGGATAGATTTAAAATGCAAAATGAGACCCAGTTTTGGATTTGGCCAATGTAGTTTTGTTGTACTGTAGTTTTGTGATTTTTTTCTTTCTTTTTTTTTTTATGATTCACTTAGATGGAATAGAGGGAAAGATAAATTTTCTAATAATTAAGGAGTTAATTAAAGTAGGAAGCTATCAAAAAATAAATTAAAGCAAAGAGCCAAATTTCTGCCTAAATATTGGGAATTTTCCTAACTAGGGGCTCTGAGGGATTATTATTTTAATTTTTTATTCAGTCTAAACTCCATTAAGTAGTAGAGGGGATCAAGTAGACCTGAGAAGCTATCTTTGTTCTAACAAAGTATGACTGATGCAAAGAGATCAGAGAGAAGAAGGTGGTAAAGACTCTCAGCAGTTTAACTGCCCTCATAATAGAATAGAATAGAATAATAGAATAAATAAATATAATAGAATAAATGAACACTTGCAACAAATATGAAATCAGGGTTAAAGAAAGCTTTAACATCTCACTTTGAAGAGTCCTTGGGCCCTTTCAAGTCCAACCATATCTGAATGCTTCCTTGAACATACCCAACAAATGTCATAAAGCTTTTCTTTGAAGCCCTCCAGCAAGAGTACTCACACCCTTCTGAGGTCAATGTTTTCTGGTCTTGACTCTATCATGGGATTAGAGATTAAGAGCTAAGAGGTCCATCCAGACCACTCCTCTTATTGATGAGAAAACTGAGGCTGAACTCCAAATGACTTGTCAAGGATTACATAAGAAGGAAAACTGCAGACCTGGAATCTGAACCTAGGTTCTGCGACTATAGATTCAACACTGAAAGCCCTTCAAAAGTGGAATGGGCTGCCCCAGATATAATGGGTTTCCCTCCCTAGAAATCTTCAGGAGGGAGCTGGATGACCATTTATTTAGGATGTCATCACTGAGAGAGACAGAGACAGAGAAACAGAGACAGAGAGGAAGAGAAAGAGAGAACGTTCTGGAATTCTATCAAAACACAAGAATTATCATGAAAACAGGATAGGAATGGAAAAGAAAGCAAAATGTATTTGAGAGCCCTGCCTGATTTATTTTGAAAATGAGCACTTGGGTAAATAATAATTTGTATTGTCAAGTGAGAAGGGTAGAGAATAAAGGGAAACCAAGCATCTTAGGCAAGCTCATGGATGGGAGGTTCACTTTTTGCTGGCAAGACTTTCATCTAATCTGGACTCTGCCTTTGAGTTCTAGGAATGAAAGTAGGTGAGGTCACAAGTCAGTTAGTATCCTTACAACTGCTTAGTAAGATTGATCTGTTTTTACCCTTTTGAGAGGGAATGCTTAAACCAAAAATGCAGTGGTCTCCCAGTTACTTAATACAAACCAGGAAGGACAACCTGCTTTACAAGCTTCTCCTGAAACTAATAGACCAAGCAACTGATAATCCCACGCCAAATAGAGGGCTTCCTGCCAATGTTGCTCCTTCTTACAAGCCACTTTCTGGGGACCAAGGCGATTCTATGGTTGGTTACCTATTAGGACAAAGGAGGTATTTTGTTTCTAGAGCATTTGACAACAAGGAAGGTGAAGCAAAAAATGCCAGGTGTTCCAGACAAACCAGTCATCGTTGAGAGGCATGGGACCAGAAAGAAATGAGTGAGTGAACAAATAGTTTTAAAAAGTAGAATTGCAAACTGTGACCACACAAAAGTATGGTCCAGATCACTTTAATAAGAGAAACGCAAACTAAGGAACTCCGAGGGCTTCATTTCATACCATACAAATTGGCAAAGATGAAAAAAAATGAGAAACAGCCACTGATCATTAAGGACCTGTGCTCCAAGCACTGTGCTAAGCACTAGGGATATAAATAAGAGAAAGATGGTCCCTGACCTCAAGGACCTTATAATCTAATGGTGAGATGACAACACACAGAAGGAAGCAGAAGGGGGAAAGGGGCATCACAGAATACCCTGCTCAGGGAGGGAGTGGAAGCCAAGCAGAGCAGGGAAATGAAGTTGGCTTGGGAAATCCTGACCGTTCTGAGTGCTCTGTAAAGGGAGGCTTTGGGAGGAGTTTATTGCTTCTCTCTGCAGCCCTCCAATCAGAGGCCACTGAAGGTGCTGAAGAAGGGCTGAACAACAAAGTGGAGTCTGGCAACAGGCATCACTGCGGTGACCGAGTGAAAACATGAACACCAATGCAGTGTTTGTGGAGATGGGATGTCATCGGACCATTCTGGATTTCAATTTGGAATCATGTAAGAACAATGACTAAACAGTCCAGTCCCTTTGCCCAGCAATCTTGTCCCTGAGTACGTACACTCTACTGAAGTCAAAGACAGAAAAAAGAGTCCATTTTGTACCACAATATTCACAGCAGAACTTTTTGTGATAGGAAGGAAGTGGAGGAGGGGAGGTGGCATGAAAGTGGCTGCCCGTTGGGTGAGAACGGCAAGGAAGAAACTATGATATATCAAGGTAATAGAAAGTCAGTTAATAAACATTTTTAAAGCACCTACTATGTGCCAGATATTGTGCTAAACACTGGGAGGCAAAAGATAATTCCTGACCTCAAGAAGCTCCTAATCTAATAAAATATTATTGTGCTGTAAGAAATTATGAATATGAGAAATGATATTAATTTCTTAAAGAAAGAAAGCAGTTGACTGGGGATAACTTTTGTTTCAGATTTCTATGATAAGGGATTACTATCCAAGATAAATAGACAATTACCATAAATACATAACAACAGAAGTCATTCACTGGTAGATAAGTGGTCAAAGGATATGAGTAAGAGTTCTCAAAAGAAAAATAGTATACTATTAATAACCACAGGAAAGAATGCTCCAAATCACTAGTAATAAATTAAATAAAAATCAAAACAACCCTAAAGTGTCACTTCACATCCTGCAATTGGCAAAGGTGACAAAAAATGGGAATAGTCAGTGTTGGAGGTGTTGTGGGAAGATAGGCACACTAGAACATTGTTGGTGGAGCTGTGACATACAACCATAACAGACATACCTTACATAACGTACAACCATAGTAGAAAACATTTTGGAACTATGCAAATACAGTGACCAAAATGGCCATACCCTCTAACCAAGAAACTCAATTATTAGGTTTATATCCAAGGAGGCCATTGATAAGAAGAAAGTCCCCATATAGAACAAAACATTTTTAGCAGTACTTTCTATGATAGCAAAGAATTAGAAACAAAGTAGATGCCTATCCGTTGGAGGGATAGCTAAATAAATTTTGGTACATGAATGTAATCAAATATTACTGTGCAATAAAAAATGATGACAATAATTAATACAGAGAAGAATGAAAATATCTACACAAACTGATGTAGAGTGAAGCAAGTAGTCAACTATATATCCATATATATATACACACACAAACACAATGACTACAAAAATGCAAATACAACAACAAAAAAAGAATGTTGCAATATTATAAAGAGCAAGCAGGAGATATAAGAAGACACTTCTGCCTTACCCATTGCAAAAGTGAGAGGTTCACAGGCTTTATACAGTGCTCATATTTTCAGACTTTTTTGATAGATTGATGTTATATTGATTATTTTTGCTTCTTTTTCTTTTTTTCTTTATAAACATACTATTTGTTATATGGACAGGAAGGAAATACTGGAAAAATTTATAATTATCTAAAAAAGTCAATAAACACTTATTTAAAAGAGAAATGAAAATAAAAACAACCTAAGATTTCATTTTGTTCTCAGTAAATTGGCAACAGTGACAAAAGATGGGGATAATCAATAGTAGGCACACCAATGCATTGTTAGTAGAGCTAGGAATTAATGCGATTTTGCTGGAAAGCAATTTGAAATTATGCAAATAACATGTCTAAAATGTTGATATACTTGAATATAGAGATTTCACCACTATGTATATACCCCCAAAAGTTTACTGATGGAAATAAAATTTCCATATACACCAAAATCTTTATAATAGCACTTAAAAAACCTAAACCATGAATTTAAAAAAAAACATTTAAACATTTTTATTGATGTACTTTATAAACATAACATTATAATTTTCACCCCCCAGCATCCATTCCTTTTCCTCTCTCATATACTAGTATTTAAAAAAAAAAAACATAAAAGGAATATCCTATACCAGTGAAATCACAGGTCTAAGCCCTCTCTCTCCATATATGTGTGTATGTATGTATGTAGATATATATATCTACATACATACATATCTATTACCTCTTGGTTCTGCTTATTTTACACTGGATTAGTTCATCTGAATCTTTACATGTTGCTCTGAAATCTTCATGTGAAGTGTATCTCTTTTTTAAAAAAATTGTATAGATTTTTATGAATATGTTTTGTTTATACCACACAAAGCTTTCCTTCTGTGTTCCTCTATTTCTTCCTCCCAGAAAACCAACCCTTATAAACAATGAATTTTTTCACAAAAAAGATGAAAAGGAAAAAAATTTAACCAAACTGATTAATACATTGAAAAAATCTGACATGTACAATGTTCCACACCTGGGGTCTCCCCTTTCACAAAAGGGGTTGGTGGGAAGTATCTTCTCTTATCTCTTCTTTGGAGTCAAAATTATTCTTTCTAATTTTGCAATATTCATCTTGAATTGTTTTATGGTTGTTTTTTATGTTATCGAAATCAATGTATAATTTTCCCGACTCTGCTTTCTTTGCTTTGCAGCATCATTTCATGTAATTCTTTCCAGTATTCTCTGTATTCATCCTGTCTGTGAAAGTGAAATATAAACTTCCATATGGAAGATGCGCATTATATGATGATTCATTGCAGGAAGGTATATCACTGCAGGCTGTCTCTCCACTTATCTACATTTTTTAAAAGTTCGTTGCTCTCGAATAATAATGGCTTTAATAAAGGCTTTTGGACTTAGAACTACAAGGGATCTTAGAATTTATATAATCTATAATCTAACCCCCTCTTCTTATAGACCAGGAAACTCAGACTTAGACATGTAAAGTCTTACTTTGTTGCTTAATTATCCAGTTATATGCACCTCTTTGTGACCTAGTGGACCACAGCACACTAATAATGTCCATTATTTTCTTGGCAAAGATACTAGCGTATCTCCAGAGAATTAAGGCAAACAGTGGCTAAACAACTTGGCCAGGGTCATACAGCTAATAAGTGTCAGAGGCCAGATTTGAACTTATGTCTTCCTGATTCCAGGCTCAGGACTCTATCCACGGAGCCACCTGGCTACATCCTGAAGTCACAGTTACCTAATATCAATACTTAGAAAATGACAGTTAGGATTTGAATCCAGGCCTTCTGATTCCAACTCTAGCGTCCTTCCATTTGCATCACAAGATAGAACCAAATTTCAGAGCTTGAAGCGACATCTCAGATCATCTAGTCCAACCCATACCTGAGAAAGAAAACTGTCTCTATGACAAGCGAACTGATAAGTGATCATCCTGCCTTTTTCTTGAATATCTTGACTGTGAGGAAATCCTTACCTTCTTACAATAACTCATTTTATTTTTGGATAGCTCTAATTGTTAGGAAAATTTTTGTTCCTAAGTAAGAAATCACAAAGCATCTCCACTCATTTCTTCTTTCTCTGACCATGTTAGATGTCTCTGTCCTGAGTCATCCTGTAATTGTTTCTTCCTAAAAGAAGCAAATTTTCTCCTTCTATAGGAAAATACTAATTTCTATTATCTAGCTTTAGGTATTCAGTTGTCCTTCTTTTTCTCTTTTACTCCACATTCTGTTACTCTAACTTCCTGATAAAGGCCAGGTTTCTTTTCTGTTTCTATTGAAGCCCTTGATTTTTTCAAGGAACATTTGATTCTTCTCTTTGCTAATCTGGAAAAAGCAAAGAGTTGCTAATCTTGAACCCATTTACCCTCTCTCCTAGGAAGGAGATCAGCTTTTACTGTGAGCGTAGATAGTGGTTACATGACCATGGCAAAAACACTAATATCACATACATTGTGTAGTACAAAGGTGTCAGACTCAGGGCCCAGTGACTTCAAGTGGCCACAAAACCCTGAATGGAGGCTAGATTAAACCATAACCAGATTAAAATGTAACCAAAAATGTAACCAAAAAATGTTTGACAAAATTTTTAAAAAATATAACAGATGTTAACTTGTGGTTTTCTGAGTCAATAATGTGGCCTACACAGATCTGTTTGTATATGTTTTTCTATTTGCTTTTGAGACCACTGGAGTAGATCACTGACAAACTACCTCAGCCAAGCATATCTGCTAGGAATGAAGTCAATTAAGTCATCAAGCCTCTGACAATTTTTTGTTGGTAGCTTTTGGGACCAAACTTTGTGGCAAGTCCTTTTAACAAATTACCTGTTGATTGATCATATCTGTTGTTTTTCTGGGGCTCAGTCACTGGAGAAAGGATTCATTTAATGGCAGTAGCCTTTTCCTCCTTTTCTCTTTTTTTCTCATTCTAAAAAATTTCTTGTAATTTTCTTTATTTTAAAATTAAATACAAAATGAGAAAAGAAAAAAATTGCCATGTACTCAACAGACTACAAGAGAGAAATCAACATAATATATAATATATATATAATATAACAATAATTTTCCATTTCAAGAAAACCTATATGATAAATACCACACAGTGATTTCAAAGCTGCTCCGCTTTTATTTGCTTCCTTGTTGATTTTCACTAAAAAAAAAAAAGAACAATGTATTTTTTGATTCTTGGTGACCAAAAGATCTACAAACTTTATCAATCAGAAAACAATCTCCCTCAAAAAGAGAGACATAGTAGCCAAGCTCAACACTAGCTTAGAGCAGATCACGTGTAAAACATTATGGAGGAGGAGGATGGAGAAAATGAGCAATGTTGCTTCACAAAATAGAGAAAAGCAATTGAGAAGAAAACAAATCTGTAGAAAGTTGCTAGAATGAGTTAGAATGAGGTCTAATTTATCTAAATCACCTAAGGGCATGTAGAGCTGAAAATGAAAGGTCAACAATCAGACATGAAATGCCTCTGGTATTTATTCTGGTCAATTACAGTAGTGAGATCACCACATCTTAATGCTACCATGTCAATACCTAATATACTGTGAATGAAAGTTGAAATAACATTTGAGGAGATGATGTCAGGATGAATGGCTTAATATGACCAAAGACAAATGGGAGAAATCAAAGCAGAAAGGTATGCAACTTTACACCCCTGGAACTGATTGTAAAATATCTCAAAAACAGGAAGATTCCAAAAGACTAAAAAATGTCTCCGATGATAACTTCAATTGCTAGAAAAAGATTACTAAGATAATGTGAGCAACTACTAGTCTACTTTCTCATCTCCATAAAATCTTTATAGGAATGGTCTTTGCATGCATTTTTAAAAACATGAGAAGGGACTGATAACTTTTAATAGCAGATCACATCTTCGTAATCAGAGATGGAAGTGAGAAGTGTAGAGAATAAGATTCTGGTGTATCCAATATTTACTAATTTTTAAAAAACATTTTATTTGGTAGGCAACATTAAAGACTCTCATTGAACAAATGCAACTACAAAGATAGCTTTGTTCAGTAATCTCAAACAAACCATAAAATAGGGAAAGATATTCTTAGCCAAGGTTTTCACCACTGTCATGGAAGATGTCTTATACAGAGTTCAAATAAAAGATTCCCTATTGATAATGAGGATTATTTTTTTCTTTTTAAGGCAGTTGGATTAAGCAACCTGCCCAGGATCACACAGCTAGTAATTGTCTAGGGCTGGGTAATGAGGCTTTTTAAAGGCTCCTGTTCAGTAATGAAACTGATCTAATTGCTTTATACCCTGGCACATTACAAAGCTTAATCAGTTAAATTCATAGTCATTCAATGAAACATACATCTTTCCTATATTATGACATGAAACTGGATCTGACATGAAGCCTATATAATATCTATGATTATGTATGACAATATGTGTATTTATATGTGAGTATAAACACAAAGTGTATGTGCATATGTATATACGCACACATATATGTATAGACTCTAAATAGCTGTACATACATACATACAAACACATATATGCAACTAGGTGGTAGAGTGGATAGAGCTCCAGGTATAGAGTCAGGAAGATCTGAATTCAAATCTGGCCTTAGAAACCTAGTAGCTGTGTGATGCTGGAAAAGTCACTTAGTCTCTTCCTGCCTCAGTTTCTTCATCTCTCTCCTTCTCTCTGCTGGGGGAAGAACCTGGGAACAGCTATATTTGTTAATGTTTGAAACACTGACTGTGGCACTTACTCTGAAGTGGACAGAAGGTAGGTTCCTGAGTTTTTCTCTTCACCAGATGAGGATCCCTACCCCACCTGCTCTGATTCCTTGGGTTCTTTAAGTTTGAGTACTAGTGGGGATAGGGAGAGGGAACCCCTCACTGCTAGTACTATCATATAGTGATAGGTCTCTTGGAAGGATCCACAGTTGTAGGCAAAATAAATCAGTTATGGCTTGCTTATCTGAAAACCTTTTCTTGTGCTTCATTCTTATAACATCAAGGACTCCAGCATACACAGAAAGGCCAGCTATATAGGTTTTTAGATCTGCTTTTCTAAAAGAAACATAACTTTTGAGGGGTCAACAATCTACTTTAATCAAGCATATATATATTATTCATTTAGTTCAGGGGAAAAAATCAGCACCCTGAACTTCAGAGAAAATACAAACAGAGAAATAAAGACCAACAGACATGACTTCCAATTGTCTGATCATAAGCACTACATACATCACAGATCAACAGACAGATCCAACTGTCTGACCATTACATACATACATAGTTACCAGAGAAACACCAACATCTGGGTTTTCAAAGCCAGGGGGGCTCCTCAGCAGCTATGCAGTGTCTCATCTGACCAAACAAACACTTCCAATGAGTAAGCCCCAAAGTAAAACCTCACCTCAGAGTATTTAAACACTTTTCAGAGCCTGAGGGTACAACTCTCTGACCAAGTGCCTCAGTAGAAACTAACAAAAGGTATTGAGGCCTCTTACTGGGCAGGGAAGATCTTTTAACTCTTTCTACCACCCACCATTAACCTAACATTGACATTACAGTTTTCCCTAAGGATTCCATAGCAACATCCATGATGCCCAGTTCTCATAAGCTTCCAAATTTAACAGTTCTTTCTGCAGGTCAAGACCTCCTGGAATTGGATTGACCTAACATTTCACTTCTATTCTACTTAAGGTACAAGGTCCCTGCCTTTGTATTCTCTTGTGCTTGCAGTGGTGGTATGTCCCACACCTCCATCCTGCCCTCCTACCTCCCCAAAATGCATACACATAACAAGAATAACAACAACAGCTAAGGAGTAAAAATAGTGAAGTATTTTAGTTCAGTTCTAAACATGCTGGGTTAGAGGGAGCATTGGGACATCCAGATAAAGATGCTCTACCCAATTTTAGAGATTAACTATAGTAACAATAATAAAAACCATCACCATGATAATAAGAAGAATACCAACAACACTATGATAATGATGGGAAAAGGAAGAAGAAAAAGAAATAATTAAACTAAAAGTAAAAACATTCCATGTTTCTAGGAAATTACAAAAACCCCAAGCTACTCCCACAAATCTGCCACCCATGAGGATCCCAGGCAAGTCCCTATGTTGTAATCTGTGATCCAAAATCCCAATTCTGGTCTTATGGGGACCAGATTCAATCTAACTCAAGCTCCCCCAAATATTAATTTCTTTGACACGTTGTGACCACCCTCAGCATATCCTCTAGAAACTTCAGAATAAAGTTTGCATCTTCATGTCCCAGATATGGGTAAAAAGAGTCTCCAGTTCTCATGTCAGTACTCAAGGAAACAGTGTATATCAAGTACAGGGCAGCATTTATTTCACCCTACCAAAAAAATGTAAGACGACACACAAGCCTATCTGAAGTTTATACAATCTTCACCATTTCTCCCCTGAGCTCTAGTTCTAGATCTTTAATTTTCTTTTTTTCTTTTTTTTTTCTTTTGGAGACAATCAGGATTAGGTGACTTCTCCAGGGTCACACAGCTAGTAAGTATCAGAGACCAAATTAGAACTCAAGTCATCATGACTCCAGGGCCAGTGCTCTGTGCCACTTAGCTACCCCTTCTATATCTCAAATTTTTGAACAGTCTCTATATCTGGATGTCTTCTCCTCCTTGTATCTCAAAATTGATCCTTTCAAAACAGAATTCTTTATTTTCCTTCTAAAATTCACTTCCCATGAATTTCTTATTTCTGTGGATGGCACCAACTATTCTCCCAATCATACAGTATTACAACAATCAGGGAAGCATATCAGTTGAGCTGTTAAGAAAAAGATAGCAGTTCAATTCAATAATTGTTTTCAAATTATGGCTGCCAATCACCCAGTGAAAGCAGAGAGGGCCCAGACATGAGGCCTGGTGTTCCTTAACCTGACCTTTGTATTGCAACTACAAGGTACACAGTATAGGAAGGAGAGCCAAGGAGCCTGGCAACCTGGAAAGCATCCTTGTGAGTCTCCCTGTGTTGTTATATGCCCCCAGGGAAGTCTAATCTGTGGGCTTAAACTTTGGAGACCTTCATCTTTCTACATTCCTAGAGCTGCCATGTCCTATCAATTCTACGTCCATATTATATCTCATATTAAGATCACAGAACCATAAATTTAGAGCTCAGCTTAGAGAGAACTTATTTTAAAGATGAGGAAAGTGAAACTGGAAAGATTGATTTGATAAGTATCATACAAATATCTGATGTTAAATTTGAACTGAGGTCTCTTGGATTTCAACACAGCTCATAGTCTATCCATTGTGCTACCTAGCATTAGTGTCATACTCTCCCCTTACAAGCTGGTTCAGGTCAGTGTTACCTCCTTCCTAAAGACCTGTAGTAGTTTACTCAATAGCCTTTTTGCTTCCAGTCTACCCAGTGTATCCTTCACAGGTCTGCTGATTTAATTTTCCCATTACAGAATTTAATCATGACATTTTCTTGCTCCAACTGAACTATGTCTTGTAGGACAAAATACCAAGTTCTTAATTTGGAATTTAAGTACCGCCCAGTCTTCCTTTCCAGGCTTATTTCCTGCAACTCCCCTTCACTCATTCTGCATTCCTGCTAAACCAGCCTACAGCTGTTTCCTGATCTCATTCTGTATTCTCTGGCCACTCTGCATTCAAGCAGGTTGTCTCCCATGACCACCTAGTCTAACTTTCTTCTCCATTCAAAATCCAGCTCCAATGACACCTTCTCCATGAAGTCTTCTCTGAATTACCAAGCAGAAAGTGCTCTCTCCCTCCTCAAATGTAGTATCTGGATCTTCCCTTTTCCTTTATCAAATTCTACTGAGAAACTCCAAGGGTCTTGCCCTCCCAGATAGATTCTTATGTGAAGGCAAAGTAGGCCATGTTTTGCCTCAGTTCTTACCTAGGCTTAAACTACTGAATGGGTGTTGCCTCAGACAAACTGAGACCTGGGAAAGACCTAGGCTTAAAAAGACCAAGGTCTCCCACTCCATCCAGGCTCATGGCCAGTCGTCCTGACTTGTGTCTTGTGACTGGACTCCAATGACTCTGGAGGAGAGAATGAGGCTGATGACTCTGTACAGCTGTGCTTCACTTAAATCCAATTCATCTGCAGGTCAAGGCATCACTTTCCTGAGATCACTGGTCCTCTTCAAAGATGGATGGACAGCAACAGTCATATCTACTGTGTAGTATACTTATTTGTGGTATTTCATCCCCTTCTAATTGTTTGGATGCTTCTTGAGGCCAAGAACTGTATAATTTCTTTTTTCATCTTTACACTCCATGAGCCTAACCATACTTTGTTCATAAGATAATAGATTTAGAGATGGAAGGGATCTTGGAGATCATATAACCCAACCTCTGCATTTTATTTTTTATTTTGATTCTTTTTAAAGAACATCTCATTTTATTTGTCTTTGTCCATTGTAAAATTCTGAACTTAATAAACACCAAGTGAAATAAACCCTTCCAAAAACACAGTAAAACAGAGGAGAGGGCAAATCCCTAATTTTATAGATGAAGAAACAGAAGTCCAGAGAGATGGAATGAATTTTGTCCAAGTTTTCACAGGCAGCAAGCGGTAGTCAGTCAACAAACTTACTGAGTGCATGCTATGTTAGGCACTGTACTGAGTACTGAGGAGATAAATGAGAAAAAAGACAGTCTAGGTGAGGGAAAAGAGAGTACTGAGCATTGGGCATGATGGAGAAGCCCTAAGGAGTGTAGCTGTTGGGAAATAAAGAGATGGCTGACCTTAAAAGGAGGTTTTAGGAGGAGCTCTTTACTTGGCTGGTAGCCCTTCAGGTGGGAAAGCGGA
The DNA here is from genome assembly GCA_023548195.1 of Bettongia penicillata ogilbyi. Lineage (NCBI taxonomy): Eukaryota > Metazoa > Chordata > Mammalia > Diprotodontia > Potoroidae > Bettongia > Bettongia penicillata. The sequence continues at coordinate 1,642,982 of JAJHZJ010000468.1, forward strand.
TAAAGCACTGAATTCAGGACAACTCAGTTTCATGAGTTCAAATCTCGCCTCAGACACGTATGAGCTGTGTGGCCTTGGGCAAGTCACTTAACCCTGATTGTCTCAATTTCCTGATCTATAAAATGAGAAGGAAATGCCAAACTATTCCAATATCTTCACCAAGAAAACCCTAAATGGGGTCATGAAGAGTCGCTACTCAACAACTCTGTTCTGTCCTCCAATCAGAGGGGTCCTGGAGGGCAGTGGGCATTGATGAAGTGTGAGTATCAAGGCTGACATGGGTGGGTGAGGAAGGGGGTGAGGGTGCTGGTGGGGAAAGAAGGGGAGGAATTGAAGCTGGTTCTCTGACTCCAGATGCAGTGTTCATGGTAGGCACTTAATAAATGTTTATCTATAGGACTTGGAGCCAGGTTTGATTTATGGAGTATGACTGACAACTTTGGGAGATGTTCACCTACTGCCTTCGGATTCTTGGTCAGGTGCCCTAGATCTTTTCATGTTTATTATGTACTAAACTGGATGTTCTGGGCAACTACCCAATTTCGCCTTGGTAGAGTCTAAGTTTGGGTGAAGGCCCAGGCTGTAGAGGAGGCCTGCTCATCCTCTTCCTGTAAGCACAGCTCACCACTACCACAGCTACCACCAAAGAGCTACATGCAGCCCCCTGAAGGGTCTTCTAATTTGTGACAAGATAAGGTAAATTGTCTCCCTGACCCAATCCAAGACTCAGACTCCCATCAGAAATAGAACCATAGGTTCTCATTGCAAATTATAAAGGCATAACTAAAGGTCTCCTCTATTTTCATTATTATTAGTAGCACTATAATTGCAATCTGCTAACAGAGATAGAAGTAATTAGTACTACTAGGGTTCCTTTTCTTCTAAGAATAGTATGATCATGGATTTTCAACTAAAAAGGATAGTAAAGTACATTGATAACCTTGTTTTACAGATGAGGAAACTGAAGCCCACTGAGGTTGAATGACTTGTCTAAGGTCACACAGATAATACAGAGTACAGCTAGGATTCAAATCCTTGTGTTCCACCATTGATGTTGTCTTTTTTGTTCAATGTTTTTTTCTTTGCCTTTTCAGTTTAGTAAGTTAAGCTACACCTTCCCACCCACAAGAGATCAGTGTGGGTTGGGGTGTGTGTGTGTTTTACTATAACTTCAATTTGAAAGGAAATAAAGAAAAAAACCATAATCCACATAACGGAATTGCTCTCATAAGAGAAGACCCAGGGCTGCTTTGGAAATCTGCCAAGAGCTCTTGGGCTCTAGCTGATTTGCATACAGCAGAACAGATTGCGGGCTGCAAAATGCAAAAACCTTCCATTGAAAGGCAGAGGTGGTGTCTATAAGATGAAACAGGTAGTGTTGATGCTCTTTGATTCTGGGAGGAGTAATTTCTCCTGGTGCAGATTCTCTAATCTATACCTTCAAGAAAAAAAGGAGATAGATTAAGGAGATGAGGGAGGCCACAGGCTACATCATATATAAGCCTAGTCCTTTGGCTGGGCCAAGCTGTTTTATAAGCCTCACCTCTAGCCAAGAGATGGCAAGAAATACTGGATGGGAGAGCTGGGCCCAGGTTGCCAGGAGGACCTGGATTCAGGTCCTCCATCTGACGTCAACTTCCCTCAAATCCCAGCTAAGTCCCTTACATCACACAAGAAACCTTTCCTGATCTCAATACTGGTACCTTCCTTCTTTCATTTTCTGTACTCTGTCCTGCAGTATCTGGTTCCCACATAGCTCTTTACATGTTGTCCCTGCTCATTAGACTGTGAGCTTCTTGAAAGCAGAGACTATTAATTAATTTGACTTTCTTTGTGTCTTTAGAGCTTAGCACTGCGCCTAGAACATAATAGGTGCTTAATAAATGCTTGTTGAACACTGACTTAACCTCTAAGAGTCCTACATGACTATGAATAACCTACTAACCTACATTAATAAAGGGGGTACCCTCACCCTTTACCAATGCAGTTAGAGGTGCAAATGCCACACCTGTAGGTCAACCCCTCAAGAGATGGCTGTGACTGACTCACCTGATGCTTTTTCCAAAATTGTCTAGTACTAAGTTACTCTTACCTTTTCCTTCCGTACTCTTTCTCTGAATCAAAAAGCCCAGATCCAAAATGCCAATGGAATGCTATACCAGCAGGTTCTAGAGATTTGGTTTTTGTGAGATTTTTTTAAAGTCCTTGGTTAAAACTCTACTCTTTAAGCTTGTTCACTTAGCTGCATCACATGAAAGGAAGATAAAGTGTGTCTTCCTGCCAATCCATCATACTAAAGGATGAACAAACTACAGTTGCTTTCCATTTTGACTGAAACAAAAAGAAAAAAAAACCCTATAAATGAGAAGCACAATAGATCAAGACACTAAACAAACTGAAACTAACCTCTTCATCAAAAAGAGCTAACCAGCTGAGGACCCAGAGAAAGAAAACCTCCCACGCTGCATCTCTCTCACAAAAAAGGAAGTGAAAGGAACTTCTGAAAGACTAAATCACTAGCCAAGTGTTTAACTGAAACCAGTGAAATTTAGAAAGGGTTTTAGAAGTTAGCGTTTATAGAACAGAAACTACGAATTTTTTTTAAGAAGAAACAGAGGGTAGAGCTGAAGTGGCCAAGAAAAGGCAGTGGCTCTCCTGAGCTCTCCCCAAAACCACTCTAAATACCTTTAAATAATGCCATAAAACAATTCCTGGAGCAGCAGAATCCACAAAAGGATGGGGTGAAATAATTTTCCAGCCAAAGACCACTTAGGTCAGCAGGAAAGGTCTGGTATACCTGTGTGGAGCACAGTCCAGCACAGACGTGGTCCCAGCAAACCAGAAGCAGGCCTTGGGAGCCACTGAATCAACAGTAGCAGCAGCTATTTCTGGAGCTCTCAGCCCATAGATGGTAAGGGGGTACAACAACTAGTCAGAAGAAGATTACAGGGGTCTCTATGCTTACACTGGAGCAGGACTCTGCTGCTTTGCCCATACTTGGATCCAGGTTGCAGTTTTGGGTGGCAGTCCCATGGTGAGGAGAAGCATTAGTGCAGCAGAGCTTGTGGCCACAGTGGAGGGGGCAGAAAAGAGTATTTGTTGTCACTCACAGACCAGACCACTACTCACCCCTCCATAGACTATACCACTTTGGAATAAATGAAAACTAACAGGTTCCTAAAAGTATCTCTGAAAACTGCTGCACAAAATCCCCGAAGCTTGGAACAGTGTATCTTCCACCCTGGAAGCAGAGCCCTACTTTAACAAAGAGCTAAAAGTCAAGAAAATAGACTGGAAAATGAGCAAAAAATAGAAAAAATATTCTGACCATAGAAAGTCACTATGGAGACAAGGAAAATCAAAATATACACTGGGAAGAAGATAACGAAATCAAAGCTCCTCCATCCAAATACCAACAAAAAATGCAATGTTCTCAGGCCATGGAAGAGCTCAAAGAGGACTTTGAAAATCAAGTAAGAAAAACAGAGCAAAAATTGGGAAAAGAAATGAGAGCGATGCAAGGAAATCATGAAAAACGAGTCAACAGCTTAGTGAAGCTGATATGAAGAAATACTGAAGAAAATAACACCTTCAAAGGATATGAACAGGCAGTTTTGTGAAGAAAAAATTAAAGTTACCTATAATCATATCAAAAAAGCTCTAAATCACTATCAGTTAGAGAAATGCAAATTGAAAATTCTGAGGAACCACCTCATACCTAACAAATTAGGTAATATAACAAAAGAAAGGAAAATGATACATGTTGGAAAATTGGAACACTAATGCATTTTTAGTGGAGTTGTGAACTGATGCAACCATTCTGGAGAGCAATTTGAAACTGTGTCCAAAGGACAGTCAAACTGTGTACACCCTTTAATCTAACAATGCCACTACTGGGTCAGTATCTCACAGACATTGTTTAAAAAGGGAAGAGGAGCCCACATGTACAAAAATATTTATAGCAGCTCTTTGTGTGGTGGCTAAGAATTGGAAATCAAGGGGAATGCCCATAAATTGGGGAATGACTGAACAAGTTGTGATATATGAATGGAATAGAATACTATTGTGCTACAAGAAATTCTGAACAGGCAGATTTCAGAAGAAACTTAGAAAGACTTACATGAACTGATACTGAGTGAACTGAGCAGAATCATGAGAACACTGTACACAGCAACAGCAACATTGTGCGATAAACAACTATGATAAATTTAGCTCTTCTCAGCTTCTTGTGTTCCAAGATAATTCCAAAAGATAAATATGTTTAACATGATTGTACATATATAAATTATATCAGATTGCTTACTGTCTTAGGGAAAGGAGAGGGAGGGAGAAAAATTTGGAACTCCAAATCTTATAAAAATAAATGTTGAAAATTATCTTTTCATATAATAGGGAAAAAAAGACACTATTAAGTGGGGAGGGGGAGAGAAAATGATGCCTTAAAAAACACACTAGGTCAAATGGTAAAAGAGGTACAAAAAACCAGTAAGGAGAATGCCTTAAAAAGCATAACTTCCCAAATGGAAAAAGAGGACCAAAATTCACTAAAGAAAGAAACTCATTCAAAAGTGGAATTGGTCAAATGGAAAAAGGGATACAAAAGCTCACTGAAGAAAACAATTCCTTAAAAATTAGAATTGAGCAAATGGAAGCTAATTATGAGAAATTAAGAAAAAATAAAATCAAAAGAATGAAAAAAGCAGAAGACAATATTAAATATCTTATTGGAAAAACAACTGACCTGAAAAATAGATCCAGGAGAGATAATATTAAAATTATTGGACTACTTGAAAGCCATGATAAAAAAAAAAGTTCTTTCAAGAAATTATCAAGGAAAACTGTTCTGATATTCTAGAGCTAGAGGGTAAAAATAGAAATTGAAAGAATCTACTGATCATCTCCTGAAATAGAACCCAAAATGAAAATTCCCAAGAATATTATAGCCAAATTCAAGAGCTCCCAGGTCAAGAAGAAAATTCTGCAAGCAGCCAGAAATAAACCATTTAAGTTGTGGAGCCATGGTCAGGATAACACAAGATTTAACAGCTTTTACAGTAAAGGACTGGAGGGCCTGGAATGCAATATTCCAGAGGGCAAAGGAGGTAGGATTACAACCAAGAATCACCTACCCAGCAAAAGTGAGTATCATACTTCAAGGGGAAAAATGGATATTCAATGAAATAGAGGACTTACAAGCATTCTTGATGAAAAGACCAGAGCTGAATAGAAAATTTGACTTTCAAATACAAGATTACGGAGAAGCATAAAAAGATAAATAGGAAGGGGAAATCATAAGGGACTTAGTAAGGTTAAACTGTTCACATTCCTACATGGGAAGATGATATTTATGTGTCATAAGAACTTTTTCACTGTTATGGTAATTAGAAGGAATATATATATATATAGCACAAGTTGAGTATAAGTACAAGTTGAGCATGAGTTGAATATAAAGGAATGATATCTAAGAAGTGAGATGAATATACTGGAAAAACAGGAAAGAGAGAGGTAGAATGAGATAAATTATGTCCCACAAAAGAGGTAAGAAAAAACTTTTACAATGGAGGGGAAGAAGAGGGTGGTGAGGGGGAGTGAGTAAATCTTACTCCCCTAAGAATTGGCTCAAAGAGGGAATAACATATATACTCAACTGGGTATAGAAATCTATCTTATCCTACAGGAAAGTAGGAGGTGAATGGGGATAAGAGAAGGGAGGGTTTTTGAGGAGGGACAAGGTGAAAGGAGAGAGGGAATGTAACACACAGGGATGGGAGGGATAGGATGGAGGGAAATAGTTAGCAATAGTAACTAGGAAAAACATTTTTGAAGCAAGTTCCTGTGATAAAGACCTCATTTATCAAACATATAGAGAACTAAGTCAAATTTACAAAAATAAGAGCCATTCGTCAATTGATATATGAACAGTTTTCATATGAAGTAATCAAAGCTATCTACACTACATGAAAGAAATGCCCTAACTCACTATTGATTGGAAAAATGCAAGTTAAAACAATTCTGAGGCACTACTTCATACCTATTATATTGGTTAATAGGATAGAAAAGGAAAATGACAAATACTGGAGGGGATATGGGAAACAGGAGACATTATTACACTATTGGTTGAGTTGTGAACTGACTCAGTCACTCTGTAGAGCAAATTGGAACTATTCCCAAAGAGCTATAAAAACATGCATATCCTTTTGACCTAGGAATACCACTAGTTGGTCTGTGTCCCAAAAAAGATTTAAAAAGAGAAGAAAAGGACTTATATACACAAAAATATTTATAGCAGCTCTTTTCTGGTCACAAAGAATTGGAAACTGAAGGGATGCTCATCAATCAGCTGGACAAATTGTAATATCTGACTATGATAAAATACTAATAAGCTATAAGAAATAATAAGCAGGATTCTCTCAGAAAAACCTGGAAGGACGTACTTGAGTTGATGCAAAGTGAAATGTATTGTGTACGAAAGTTGCACTGTGAAGTAACAGCTGTGAATGACTTAGCTATTCTCAGCAATATAATGATCCAAGACAATGCCGAAGGACTTAGGATGAGAATCCATCCTCAAAGAAAGAACTAATGGTGTCTCAATACAGACCAAAGAATACATTTTTTACTTTCTTTTTCTTGAGGCTTGGTTTTTTTGTTTTTTGGTCTGTTTTCTTTCACAAAATGACTAATATGGAAATGTTTTGTATGACTACACATGTATAACCTATATCGAATTGCTTGCCTTCTTAATGACAGGGGTGGGGGAATGGTGAGGGAGAAAGGGAGAGAATTTGGAACTCAAAAGTTTTAAAAAAGAATGTTAAAAATTGTTTTCTGAATGTAACTGGGGAAAAATAAAGTACTAAATAATGTTTTTTAGAAAGAAGAAATATTACAAACAAATCCTGCATTCATCATACTTCTCTTCTTCCCCTTTTGTGACTTACCCTTATCCACTGAAAGTTATCTATTCAGGCTACTTCTTAGAATTTGGCCCCTAGACCTTGGTCCTACCTGTCTAAACTGAAGGTATTGAGACTGGGGAAAACCAGTAATAAGTGTTAGAGGCACAGGTTTGTGTTACAATTGATTTTTGCACGTGTGTGGTTTCTGATGGATTTGTTCCATAGGTTTGTGCAGTTCTCCTTTCCTCACTCCCAAGAGAAGTTCCTACCCCCTATATAGTACATGAATAGCCTAAAATAGTCAGTAACTGGGTGGTGAAATAAATAGAGTGCTGAGCCTGGTGTCGGGAAATCTTGGGTTTAAATCTGGCTTCAGACATTTACTGTGTGGCCCTGGGCATGTCTCTCAGCCTCTGTTTACCTCGGCTTCAATTGCAGAAGCAATACAGTAATAGTACCTATCTTACAGGGTTATTCTGAAGATCAAATTAGATAATATTTGTAAAAATGTCAAGTACAGTACCTGGCACATAGTAGCTCCTAAATCAAAGCTTATTTGTTCCCTCCCACCTACTTCCCAGGACTGTTGTAAAGATCACACAGGTGATATTTATAACGTGCCCAGGGGTGACATAGTACATGCTTAATGAAGGCTTATTTCCTTTCTTCCTAAAGTACATTGCTCTGGCACAGTGGGCAGACCTCCTTGCCCCTTCACGGACTCTGAATCTTTGAGCCACAAGAAAATTTTGCTGTTGTTGAGTTATTTTTTCAGTTGTGTCCTACTCTTTGTGACCTCTGTGGGGTTTTCTTGGCAAAGATATTGGAGTGGCTTGCCATTTCCTTCTCCAGCTCATTTTACAGATGAGGAAACTGAGGCAAACAGGGTAGGTGACTTACCAGGGATCACATAGCTAGCAAGAAATTTAGATATCATCCATTCCAATTCCATAATTTGATAGATAAGGAAATGAAGATTCAAAAGGTGAAATAACTTGTTCATTGCAGAAATTAAAGATTCTCCATCCTAGGATGACAATAATAATAGCTTGGCAGGGAGAAAAGATTTATTGACTTGATTGTTAGCGAGGGTGTTTAACCTTTTCATCATAAGAACTTCTGCCCTTGGGGCTCCTTGTCCTAATGGGTGAACGACTCAAATGGTAGGTCCCAACTCCCCTCCCTCCAGCTTCAGAACAGCCATCAAATCAACTCTACCATCTCTCCCAAAGGGTGTGTCCAATCTACTCCTCCGAGGGGCCACGCACCATTCCTACATCTTTCCCCACCAAAGTGCTCCTCCCTAGCCACCCCTCCCCAAAGTGCTTTGTCTCCCACAACTAGAAAGTAAGGTTCTTGTGGGCAGGGATTCACTAATCTTTTGTGTTTGTATCTCCAGTATTTAACAATATCTTGACATTGTTTTCATTCACTGATGAAACCTTTTTTGGGGGGGGGTGGGGAGAGTGGAAAAATTTAAGCTCTTATCAATCATTCACCTTAATGTAAATAACCTTCATTAGAATATCAAATCTGTGGGTCTAACCTTGAGCAGGTCAGTCAATATTCTAGGCCAGTGGTCTCCGAAGTGGGGGACATTGTGATAAAACAATCCTAGGGTGTGAATATGGGTTATAGATAGCTTACCTTCATCAGAACATCCAACAGTTGGCTTGTCTTCAATACAACCATGTTATGCCCTTCACTCATTATAGCTCAACCAACACTCCCCCCACTATCCACCCTTTCACCACTGGCCTTCTGGGGCTGCCCCAGTTAGCTTACCTTGATTCTAGGACAGACTGAAGCTCTTCTGATTATGCTAAAATCACACTTATCTGATTATGCTAAGACACACACTTCTTTTTCCCATAGATGGGTTGCTCTGTGCATCCCCTATCTCATCTTTCCCTCAAATTAATCTGTTCCAAACTTTCCTTTGTCCTTTGAGGGTACCCATCATCATTTCAGCTTCACAAATTTCTGCTCTCTCAACTTAAAGTGCTGCCTTCAAAGTTATTGGCAATCTCTCTCTTAATTGCCAGATCCGATGCATTTACTCAGTCTTTATCCTTATCATCTTCCTGCTGCCTCTGAAATTGTTGACTGCGCTCTTTACCTGTATCCTTATTCTCATGGAAAACAATGTGTGTCATACACACACACACACACACTCACACACACACACTCACACGCACACACGCACACACACACCTCATATCTAAACACTTTCAAAAGTTGAAAACAAAACTTACTAACTTGTTTAGAAATCTTCCAAAGAATTTCTGTGAAACTACTTGTAAAAATATTAAAAATGCAACAACCTTTCAACTAGTTTATGAGAATTAATTAATATAAGGGAGTAAGAAAATTTGCCAGCCAGAGGTCTTTTTTAAAAATACATTTTTACCTCTATCTTTGTTTTTACATTGCCAAAAACTATCCCAGCATCCTTCCCATCTCACGCCTCCTCTTAGAGGACTAGTTCACACAACAAATAGTACTTATCAAGAAAAAAAAGACAATCGTAAGAACCAATCAATACATGAAAAAAATCTTAAAATATATGCAATGGTGCACGTGAACAGATGTCCCACTTAAACAAAGGAGTAGGGGAAGTATTTTCTCTTATCAATGGCCTCCTTGGTATATATGCCCAATAGTGAAATCTCTGAATCAAAGGGGACGTTTAGTCATTTTATTCACATAATTCCAAATTGCTTTCCAAAATGATCATATTGATTCACACAGCTAAGAACAACGTATTAATACGCCTACCTTTCTGCAACCTTTCCAGCATTAACTATTTCCATCTTTTGCCATCTTTGCTAATTTGCAGGATGTGAAATGAAACCAGAGTTGTTTTCATACGAACCAAATTTCAGTGAAAAAAATCTTTGCATAATTGTTGCATAGGATTAAAAAATAAGTATTATGATATATTAAGCACAATTAATGATATACTTTTCCCACTTGAATGTACATATCTTTATGAGGCATCTTTTAAAACTATGACTAACCATTAAAACCTAGTATCAAATTAATTGAATTTAGAATCCTCAAAAACAGTATTAATTCAATCACATTGCTCTAAGATATTGTTGCTAATAATATTTTAGTGAGATCAAAGAGATTTTTCTTATCATTAATAAATGCTTTTTTTAAAAAAAATCTTATTTCATCTTCATCTCTTCCCTTTTGTGTTTTTGTGTAAGTTTTATAACATACATACTTACCAGCACAGTACTACATGTGTGAGGGTATTGACTACCTAGAGAATAGAAAAACCCTCTAGGAGGTAGGAGAATGGCATTGAAAGGAAAGTAGGAGGGTGGCAAAGAGAAACTTTGCCTACTTGGCAATATTTCCCATGGCTCTTGGCAGAAAATAATCTTGGCTCCACTAAAACTTACCTCCCAAGCTACCTACACAGACATTCATTAGCACACAGAAACAGCCCTGTGCATTAGCCACTCGTTGGGCTAGATCCTATCTTCTGTGGGGAGAGGACTAGGAAATACATTAACTAAGCAGTACTCAAGGTAGAGGAACTAGATAAGTAAAAACATTATTTCTAAGGTAATAGTACATTTTGTATCAGTATACACATTCACAATGACAACAATGAAAGATTAAGTTATTAGATTAAGTTATGGTTGGGAGGATACTAGAACCAACGCTAATTACTTCCATTTCACTGTGGAGTACAATACACATCAGCAAAGTATGAAATGTTTCCAATTTAAGTTACAGATGACGCTTGTGGCCAAGAATAGAAACAAATATTTTTGGGACAATGCCTACTAACATCCCACTGAGAAAGCATGGCAGGATGCTTACATCATTGGTGAGAAAAGATAAACAAAGAGATTTAAGATGGAGAAGAGGCAATTTGTCTACATAATGTCTCACTTCTTGATATAGTTAATTATGAACTTAGAAACTCATCTATTTAGATGTCTCTTAGAAGCTCCTGAAATAAAAAGTGTATTTGTTTCCTAAAGAAAATTTGATAAGAGAAAACAAATTTGAAAGTTCCAACAAAAATTTCTTCTGCCAAGAAATACTTCTGAAAAGCTGGAATCAGCTATAACCCTTTTTTAATTCCAACCTTAAGGACTGCAATTAATTATTGAATTTATTACCTGAAGTATACTGAATTGGTTCATTTCATCAGACCAAGCCAGGCAAATTCTGAATGCCAGGAAGTTGAGCAGTTTCTCAGAGCAACAAATCAGAGTAACTGTTCTGTCTGCTCCCAGTTAAAGAGTTTAAAACAACAAAGACTAAAAAAAAAATCCACAGTTTACATCACAAGCTAAAGGAATGATGGTAGATGACCTCTGAGGTCCTTTCTAGCTCTAAATCTATCATCTTCAGATCCTCTGGCCTAGGTCCGCCCTGCTGAGATGTTTGCATAAATTAGCTTCTAAGATCTGTAAGGCTGTTTTGGTTAATTTTTCATTTGCAGAGTCATTGGTGTGTGATGTAGTAATGACCAGGGTTCTAGCTCTGCCTCTCCTATGTAAACTTATATAAAGTTACTTAATGTCTGAGCCTCCACTTCCTCTTCTGTAAACTGGGGATAGAAATATTTCCTATAGTTAGGGATTTTTTTTACTAGACCTATGATTTTATTGGTATTATGAACTACCAATTAGAAAATTTCCTCTACCAATTGAAACCAGCACCTGAATTGGTTATTAACTGGGGGCCGGTGAACTTAAGAAAAATTGATAACTATGTTTTAATATAACTTACTTCCTTTAATCCTATGCATTTGATTTGATTTTATATTTTTATAATATTATTCTGAGAAGGGGTCCATAGAATTCACCAGACTGCCAAAGGATCCCAAAAAAGGTCTGCCTGACTTTGGGCTCAGTGCTCCAGCCACCAGTTGAATCAAATGAAATCACGTGTGTAAAATGGAACGATGAACTGCTAAATACATTTAAGTTACGGGTATTACTAATGAATGGAAAATTCTTTCCATAGGGTCTTCAAGTTTGGTCTAATGTTTCTTTTTTAGGTCATTTTGCTGCTTAGGCTCTGGATGAGTTAAGCAACATATGAGCATATCAAAGTGAATGTTCTCAAAATATTTTCTCATTCTGATTCACTTTGGCCCATAGAGGAATACTCTTGGTCTCATCCTGGGGCAGTTAGGTAGTGCAGTGGATAGAGTGCTGGGCATGGAGTCAGGAAGACTCATCTTCTGACCTCAAATCTGGCCTATGTGACCCTGGGCAAGTCACTTAACCTTCTTTGCCTCATTTTTCTCATCTGTAAAATGAGCAAAGCACTTCAGTGTCTCTGTCAGGAAAACCCCTAAATGAGGTCACAGTGAGTCAGACCCAACTGAACAACATCCTTCCTCATGGCCAACTTTCAGTATCCAAGTCAGTGTGCGCAAGGCTATTTCAATGGATCCATGATCTCACTGATAGGAGTACTCCTATCATTTCAGATCACAACCCATCCTTACCTTGTCCTAAATCTTATACACTGCAGATACTCAATGGCCTGGAGGTGTTCCCACAGTCTTGTTGTTGTATCCAGGTATTAACACAGCACTAAAAATGTCCTTTTGTTAGCCCTCAAGCTTGCTACACAACCAGACCACCTCTTTTTCTTATATATTTCCTTATTATCCCATAGACCACAATTTGTAGTAGATTGAATGCTGAATCTGAATTCAGGAAGACCTAGGTTCGAATCCCTCCTCAGACATTTACTAGTTGTATGATATGGTTGTTGTTATGTTCGCCCTTCATTGCCGAAGAAGACCACGCCATCAGAGAAGTGATGACAAGACTTGCACGTGACTTTGTTTGGAGTGAGGGAGGGCTGTGCAGGTCACCAGCCTCACTTCTCCTCCAGAGCCACCTGAATTCAGTGACCAGATATTCATCAGGATGACTGGAGATGGCCCAGGATGCACTGGGAGACCTTGCATCCTTTAGGCCAAGGTCCATTTAGGTTCTCACTTAGGGTGAGGCAACGCCCATTGATTGAATAGACCTGTTTAAGAAGTAATCATGGCATGGCCCCTTTAATGAGGCAAAGAAAAATAACTAAATCAGACTGGGAGGGAAACAGAAACAGTTACTATTGATAATCACTCTTAAGCCAGGAGGGTACAGAAAACAGCCCTTAAGTGGAGCTACAGCAGGGGTCTAGTGTAGTACAATCTATGGGCTTCAGAGTGCAGTTACCTCGTCTGATTATCCAAATTTACTTTCCTTTGGATAGGAAAAGGAAGAGGAGGGGGAGACAGACAGGAGAGGAGGAGCGGAGTTACCTAGCTATCTGGGTCCCATTCAGGCAGTTGGGTCTACTCACAGACTGTTGTGTTTGTCCTTAGGTGCTGAAGAAGATCATGCCATCAGAGAAATGATGACACCACTTGCACTTGACTTTATTTTGAGGGAGGGAGGGTTGTGCAAGGTCACCAGCCTCACTAACCTTGAGTCACTTAAAGTCTTTAAGCCTTAATTTCCTGATATGTAAAGTAGAAATAATAATGATTTCCCTGAAAGCTATTTATGGCCCAAAAACTTATGGTGCATCACAACTACTCAGTGCTGATGGAGTCACACTGATTAGTGATAAGGATGTGACCCTAGAGAGATGGGCTGAGCACTTCCATAGTGCTCTCAACAAACCATCATCAATCAATGCTGAGACCATTGATTATTTACCTCAGGTTGAAGTTAATCCCTCCTTAGCTGAACTTCCAACTGAAGAAGAGGTTATGAGGGCCATTAGGCTTCTTTCATGTGGCAAAGCACCCTGGTGCTGATTCTATTCCAAATGAAATTTACAAGGTAGGAGGACCATTGCTCATACAAAAGCTGACTGAAATTTTCCAGGTTATATGGCAAGAGGAGGTTATCCCTCAGGAGTTCAAGGATGCCTCCACTGTCCATCTCTACAAGGGTAAAGGGAATAGATTGTCCTGTGACAATCACAGTGGGATCTCTCTCTTAGTCATTGCTGGCAAAATTCTTGCTAAAGCCATCCTTAATAGACTGATCCTTCACTGGAAGATGGGCATATACTTGAGAGCCAGTGTGGTTTCAGAAAGGGCTGAGGAACAGTCGATATGATGTTTGCTACCCAAAAAGTCCAGAAGAAATGGCAGGAGCAGAACAGAGATCTGTATACAACATTTGTGGATCTGAACAAGGCCTTTGACACTGTTAGTCTTGAGGGCTTATGGAAAATTATGTCAAGATTTGGCTGCCTGGAGAAGTTCATCAATGTTGTACATCAATTTCATGATGGCATGTTTGCCTGGGCTCTGGTAATGGACAAAGCTCTTGTGCCTTCCCAGTCACCAGTGGAGTGAAACAGGGCTGTGTGCTTGCTCCCATGCTTTTTGGCATGATGTTTTCAGTCATGCTGACAAATGTTCTCAATGAGAATGAATATGGCATCAAGGTCAACTGCTGTAGTGATGGTAAGCTCTTCAATTTGAAAAGGTTACAAGCCAAGACCAAAGTGGAGGGAGTGTTGGTGCATGATTTTCTGTTTGTAGATGATTGTGCACTCAATGCAGTCTCTGAAGCCGAAATGTACCAAAGTATGGATCAATTCTCTGGGGCTTGTGCTAATTTTGGTCTAATAATTAACACCAAGAAAACACAGGTACTTCATCAGCCACCACCACACCATCCATAGTGGAACAATCAGTTACAATAAATGGAGAAGTTCTGAATGCTGTGGATAGGTTCGCTTACCTTGGTAGTGTACTTTCCAGGGATATACACATTGACAATGAGGTTGGTGCACCCATTGCCAGAGCTAGCTCAGTGTTTGGGAGGCTCAGAGGAAAAGCTTGGAAGAGAAGAGGTATTAGACTGATTACCCAACTGAAGGTCTACAGAGCCATTGTGCTGACTTCATTGTTGTATACCTGTGAAACATGGACAATCTACTAGCGCCATGCCAGGAAACTGAATTGTTTCCATTTGAACTGTCTTAGGAAGATTCTGAGGATCACCTGGAAGGACAAGGTACCAGACACCGAAGTCCTTGCTTGAGCTGAACTGTCAAATATTCAAACTATGCTTCAGAGAGGGCAACTCCAATGGGCTGGCCATGTTGTTGGAATACAAAATGCATGCTTGCCCAAAAGACTATTTTATGGAAAACTTGCATGGGGCAGGTGATCACATGGTGGCCAGAAGAAGTGATACAAGGACACTCTCAAAGTCTCTCTCAAGAACTTTGGATTTGACTGTGTAACATGGGAGACACTGGCACAGGATGGCTCAGCATGGCATGCCCACATTAAAAAAGGTGCTGTGCTCTTTGAGCAAAGCAGAATTGAGACAGCACAAAGTAAACACAGGATGCACAAGTTTGGGATATCCACCCCAAATATTCACATGGACTATCTGTGCCCAACCTGTGATAGAGCTTGTATTGGTCTGATCACCCACAGTCGGACACAATGAAATATCATTTTACAATGGTGATGTCATTTTGGTCCTCTTCAAAGACAAAGGAAAACAAGCAACCAACTAGTTGCTGAAGAAGAGCATGCCATCAGAGAAATGATGACATGACTTGCAATTGACTTTGTTTTGAGTGAGGGAGGGCTGTGCAGGTCACCAACCTCACTAACCTTGAGTCACTTAAAGTCTTTAGGCCTCAATTCCCTGATATGTAAAATAGAAAAATAATGATTACTACCTACTTCCCAGAGTTGATATTAGACTCAGATTAGGAATATGATCTATTTGAATATCCCTATGTATGCTTTGACTCTTTAATCTTTATTAGACACAGGCAATAGAGATAAATGGAACATCTATATAATGTAGGTTCCCTTCTGTCCTCCTCCATCTATTTTAACATAATAGCTTCTGTCAAATTACTTTTCCTAAATGGAAAGCTTTGATCATGTAATTCCTCTGGTTAGAAACCTTCCATGGCTCCAGTCACCTCTCAAATAAATTCCAAACTTCCTAGCCATTTAAAGCAATTCCCTTCCCATATCTTACATTCAGACCAAATGTGTCTCTGAATTCATCTGGAACTTTTCCTTCAGGCCTTTCCCTAAGCTATTTTCTATATGGAATTTTCCAATCATGTTAATAACTCATATTTATATAAAACACTTTAAGGCTTACAAGCTTTTTCCTCACAACTCCATGCAAGGACTACATGTTCCATTTTTCAACTGAACCTCAGAGATGGTAATATCTTGCCTATAGTCAGAGAGCAAGCAAAGAAGGGTTCAAATCCTGGTCTCCCCATTATTCTTGCCACTGCACCATAAGCCTCTTATCTATATCTATGCCTCTTCAATCCCCCCCCCCTTTTTTAAAAGAATTAGTTTTTTACTTATATCAGAATGCTTGCCTTCTCAATGAGGGGAGCAGGTAGGGAGGGTGAGAGAGAATTTGAAACTCAGAATTGCAAAAAACAAAGGTTAAAAATTGTTTTTTACGTGTCCTGGAGAAAAAAAATATTAAAAAAAGAAACAAAAGTTTATATGCTAACTACATCCTGAAACCTAACTTGATTCCAACCCTTTGTCCCAATGAAGTCTGAAATAATGCCTTTGGAAGTCTCATTTATACAAAATTGTTATTTATACCAACTTTCATGTTTTGTTTATATCTTCTCATTATTTATATGTTAACCTTCCTTTTAGATACTCACCTTCTTACAGGAAAGAACTTCCTACAGCATCCCAACAATGCCTAGGATTATCCCCTGCATATAAGAAGTAAACTAGTGTGTCTTGAATTGAATATCATAAAATGCTTTAAGCTTTGCAAAGCAACATCCTCACAAAACTCCTATAAAATAGATAATACAAAAATAGTTTTCTTTTGACTGACGAAGAAACGAAAGTTCAAAGGTTCAAATACTTGCCATGATTAGCTTAACTAGCAGGTGTCAAAACTGGGATTTGAATTTATCTCCAAACTTTAAATTCAGTGTCTTTTCACTATGCTTTGTTGGAATATGGGATAAGGATTGGATCCATGATTTCTTTGAAATAGGGAACTTCTGGATAAGGAAACTCCTCCAGCAATACAAGTCTGCATTGGCTTACAGTTTCCCAGAGAACTTTTTTTTTTTTTTGCTTTCAAGGTCACCTTTCTATCCTCCATACCAAACTGTCTCTCTACATCATGTTGACTTGATATAATACAGAATTTATCCAGAAATGATTGCCAATTTGAGTTAAACTTGTCTCCCACCAAACCTTTTTTCAGAACTGCAAAGTGCCTAAATGAGTCTCACCTTGGAAGGAAGCCAGCAGCGGAGTGCCCAAGACATCTGTACATTTTTGTCAGAAATTTGGATGAAGACATAGGAGGCATGTTTATCAAATTTATGGATGACACAAAGTTAGGCTGGTCGCCCACACCCTGGATGATAGAGTCAGCATTCAAAAACATCTTGACAGGATAGAACATTAGGCCAAATCTAGCAAGATGAAATGTAACAGAATAAATGGAGTCTTGTACTTGGATTAAAAAAATAAGTATCCAAAGTACAAGATGGGGGTAGGGAGCATGAGAAGAGGGGAGATGACTAGATAGAAGTGTGTCCAGAAAAGATCTGGATGGACTACGAAATCAATATGATATACTGATCATCCACAAGCCTTTATTAAGTATCGTGACACAAGTCCTCTGACCTATCTTCCCCATTCTTGGTTATAGATCATGGCCATGAAGATCTGAAATTCAGTAATTTTGACCTCCAAATTTTCTTTCCTTTTTTTTCTCTCCTACCAGCCCTTTCATAAAGGGGCTAAAAATATAGTAATGTTTCCAGAAAGGAGGAGGGAAAGACAGGGACAGCAAGAGAAAATGGAAGGCCAAAGATCTGGAAAATCTATAAATCTATAAAACTTTTTTGGAAAATGTGGCATTGATGGTATTTATGGAAATGTTTTTAAAACAACCCTCCCACCCCCACCCCCACAAAAACCCAGGTGCTGAGTAAAAAAAAAATTAGAAATCAAAGCAATTGTTAATTTCCATTACTCTGTTGTGATTGGGAATAATATATAGTGATGTAAAAAAAAAGAAGATATTAGGACATTATATCTGGACTGATGATTCCATTAGAATGTAAGGTCCTTGAGGGCAGATAGTCTCTTTTATATTTATTTGTACCCCTACCATTTGGCATAGAGCCTGGTACACAGGAAGTGCTTAAAAGGCGTCCTTTTGTTCATTTGTTCATAAGGACTAGATGCACTGAAAGCCATGTAACCCTGGGAGATGTCTCACAACCTTTCTCTTGGGTGGAAAGCTTCACTGGACAGAAAGATACCCTGTTCCATCAGCTGATATCTCAGACCCCTTGCATACAATTCTAAGGTGATAAACACCAGTCTGGCCAAGCAAGTGTGCTCCAAGGGGTGGAGACATCTCTTATGGCTGAAGATAGTAGAGCCAAGTAGTCTGTAGGATGTTTTGATAAAGGACCTTACCCTGTACTGAGTGTGGAGAAGTAAAAATTGGTTATATATTAACTGAAATTTAAAAAAAAATGGCAAGGCATATCTCTACAGTGGCATGAGAAAGCATGATTTGAAAAATGCAAGAGAACCTAATGCCTTCTATTAAAGGAGGAGAGGAAAGAGGATAAACATTTATAAAGCAACTACTGTTGTGCTATTTTTTACAAATATAATCTCACTTGGAGGTAAGCACAAGCAGCATTCAAAAATCAATACACTTAATTGAACTAATGAGCTTATAATCTATATATGAACTAAAATGGGAAAATTTTTAAGTGATTTGTTGCATCATGTTTTAAGGAGTATTAAAAAAAACCCTGATACATACAGACATACATATGATCATGGAATTAGAGCTAGATAAGACTTTAGAAGTCCTCTTATTTAATTTTCTCATTTTATGGATGAGGAAACTGAGACCTGGAGATCTTAAGTGACTTGTTAAGAGTTAAATACATAGTAAGTGGCAGGTATCTGAACCAAGGTCTTCTCACTCCAGATCTAGAGTTTTTTAAGCTCTTTCCATCTGTCCCCTTCCTTTCTTCTCTGTGGTCCATTCACCTTGGTGTGTGGATTTGCCTTAAAACAATTGCAAATTAATTTGGAATTGACTAGAAAGAGACCATTTACAGTTTCCTGGGAATATGTCTGTAGGTTCACTTCCATCTTTTTGGAGTTTTCAAAAACATGAGATTCTAACCTACATAAAAAGACACAAAAATCTTGACTGTCTTTGATCACTAAGGCAAGTGTTGCTGTGTATAAATAATGTAGTGCATTCCATATACAGCAAATTTATAACCAGAACATTCTAGGACTTGATCATCATCTTCCAGTTTCTAGGAAATTGCAACAGAAACTGATTTAAGTTGCAATTGATTCTTTCTTAGATGTAGTTTTTTCAGTCGTGTCTGGCTTTTCACAGTCTCATTTGGGGTTTTCTTGGCAAAGAAATTAGAGAGGTTTGACTTTTCCTCCTCCAGTTCATTTTGCAGATGAGGAAACTGAGGTAAACTGGGTTAAGTGATTTATCCAGGGTCACACAACTAAGAAATGTCTGAGGTCAGACTCATCTTCCTGACTCCTGGGCTACCTAGCTGCCTGTCTTTCCCAGATGCCCTGCATAAATATTTCAGTATATTAGATTATGCACCCAGTAGACAAGAGCAGTGGTTCTCAAACTTTTGTTTGACTTAGGGCACTCTAAGAAATCATGGCACACTGAACATGTAAGCAGGCAACAAAAAAAGATTCCCTGGCAGTCCTCCAGGTTCTCTAGCTGGACCTTAGAACTCCTCTTCCCTTCTTTTCCTTCACCCCTTCACCCTTCCCCTTTTGTTTCCTTGGACTTGGCCTCACAGCTCTATGAAGAGCTACAACGTGAGCCCCTGAGGCCAGGCCTTGAAGAGAAAGGCAACCAGTCAGCTCAGATTGGAGGTCTGGGGATTTTGTGATGTACCTAGTCAAGACTCCTTGGGTACAGCAGCACATCCAAGGAGAACAGCTTATCTGAGACAACTGCCTGGGGCCCTGAGGGGCCCAGGATCTGAGGACTGGTCTTCTTGTCTCCAAATCCTGTGCTCTATAGTCTAGACCATGTCCCCAGGCAGACACATAGACTGTCTCTATGTGTAAACCAGGATGTGTTGGTCAGTTTAGCCCAGAAGCTGGAGTACTTTAAGCATCTAACAGCTCGTAATTGGAGATTTGCATAATGACTAGGAAAAATTTCACCTTTCTTTAAATAATGAACTTGGCCACAATCCAGAACATTCTTTGGGAGGGGTTACTTCACTGGCCCATAGCACTAGTATTAACTGAATTAGCCTGTCTGCAGCCCTGACCTTCCTTCCTACCCTACCCCCATCCACACAGGACACCCCTCCTCCCACAAGCAGACCTACGAAAGTATAGTCTCACTTCACTTTGCCCAGCTGGGGGTTATCACAATTTGCCTGGCCTCCTTTAGGGAGGTTAACCAGTGAGGGTTGTCAGATTCATCAGGGATACAACAACTAATTACCTCCAAGGATGAGACTATAATCTAAGAAACACAAAAGGTAAAAACCGTACAATCCTCATCATGTTAGGAAAATACTGAATTCCCAGTAAGGAGAGCTCTTAACCAACCCTTTCAAGTAGGTCCTCCTTTGTTTGTGCCTTGGAGGCTAATCCCTTTGGGAGCCTGTAAAGAGAGGAAATGACAGGCCCACGTGTTGTCTGTTAGAAATTCTTAACATCCACTACTTTCATCTTTGGCTACTGGATCAGTGATTCTACTTCGTTCAGAAAAGTCAGTTAACTCAGTAAATCAGAGCAGATGCAGCTTTAAGCTGTTTGCTGCCACTTACTGGATAACCACTCTTCTTGCCTAAAGACATGGAAAAGATTTTTTAATCTTTCCTGGCAGTGGCATCCAAGAGACATCACCCTGAGCCACCTGCAAATGTCAGGAAAAAAGTCAGAGGCAAAATGGACAGGGAAAGTGTTCCAAAGATCCCTTAATGTGCCTCTGTCATACAATGTTTTCTTCCACTTACTTCCCTTTCTCGGCTTCTCTCCACAGTCGAAGGTAATTACAGTTTATGTCCGGAAACAAGACTTCTAAATCAGAATTTCTGAAGGAAAAAACACACAAATAAAAATATCACAGAGAGCAAGGAAGGCACGGAGAAGAAAGGAAGATGACAAATCACGGCCCACACAGACTGAAGAGAATCTCGCCTCGTGCTGCTGAAGTGGCAGCTTTCCCTCAGGATGGGGGAAGAGAGGGGAGGGAAGAGGACTCCTACCTCCACACGTTTGCCCAGGTTGTTTGTAGCAGAATATGCCATTTTGAGGAGACTTGTGGCTTCCTCAGAGGCTTGTCATCTTTCTTCCTCTTTTCCTTCCTCCCTGCCCCCTCCCCAATCATTCAACACCAGGAAACCACTAGAAAGGAAGCCTTTGAACATGTCATGGTTAGGCAGGTGTTTCATCTTTCTAATACTGTTTTTTGCTCTAGACTGTGTCTCTGGCTGCAGCTGAAGGTCTGTGACATATTCACAGGCATCCATCCTACTTAAGTTAAGAGAATCCTATGATTTAGAGCTGGAAAGGCCCCTGTGTATCATTTGATACAACTATCTCATTTTAGTGGTCAGGAAACTGAGGCCCAGGAAAGTTGTTACTTGCTCTGGGTCATAAAAGGAAAAAATAACAGAGCCAAAATTTGAAACTTTTGATTCCAAACTCACTTTTTCTGGGCTAATTTCTGGCTTCAGTTCCTATTATTTTATATAAGAAAGATAAGAAATAAATCCAAAATAAAACAAATGTTGTGTTTGACTGGAAGATTAATAGAAAAAGCATGTTTTGATCGCAATATTGCTATGAATAGGCTGAATTTGAGAGGCAGCATGTGGTAGAGGATAGATGACTTAAGGACTACAGATTTAAATCTTTTATCCCCTAATTTCTACAGATCAGGAAACTGAGGCCCAAAGAGATTATTTTCCTCAAGTTCTGAATAGGGGATACTCACTGCAGCAATTCAAATAAGGGCAATTTCTATGAGCTTTTAAATGAGGCAGTTGGATCAGTTTCTTCCACTCATTTTAATTCCTTCATTCAATAGCAAAGGCCTTTCTAAATGAGTGATTATCTGGTGAATCACAAAATTTAAGGTTTGGGAAAAGCTCTCAGCAATCTGTATCCAAAAGGAATGATCATTTATGTGATAATATGATCATTTCAGTGGTCATTTACCTTCTGCTTGAAGACCATCAAAAAGGAGGAACCTACCACCTCCTCCACTTTTTGACAAATATAATGGAAAGGAAAATTTTTCTGGACAAAATGCCTAATGTCTGCACTAAAGCGGGGAATAAGAGAAAACCTATGATCAGATTTATATGTCCAAATG
This sequence comes from Bettongia penicillata ogilbyi, assembly GCA_023548195.1. Classification (NCBI taxonomy): domain Eukaryota; kingdom Metazoa; phylum Chordata; class Mammalia; order Diprotodontia; family Potoroidae; genus Bettongia; species Bettongia penicillata. The sequence continues at coordinate 1,665,288 of JAJHZJ010000468.1, forward strand.
AGATTTATTGAAGATTTATTAACATGTGGTACCTAGCTTTCCTCTTTTTTTCTTATTTGTAAAATTGGGCTAAAAATACTGGTTCATTCATTCATTCATTCATTCATTCAAAAAAGTCTTTATTAAGAGCCTGCTACATACTCAGCATTGTGGTTGAGGGCTGGGGATAAAAAGACAAAAGCAAAACTATCCTTGACCTCAAGTAGCTTGCATTCTCTTGGTGGATGTCCAGTGCCCCCCGGAATCACAGAAATTGAGATCTCCAAAGCTCTCTGGCTTCGCTCACACCTGAAAAAGAATTCATCCTCTAACATGCCTAATACATTGTCATTGTCTCTTCCTGAATTTCTTCAAGGAGTGGAAACCCATCCCCTCTGAAGACAGCCCATTCTATATTGGAACTGCTTAATTAGGAATTTTTTCCGGACATTTAACCTAAAATTGGTCTCTTTGTAACTTCCTCCCAGAGCTCTGGTTCTACTGTCTTAGACCAAGCAGAACAAATCTATTTGTTCCTCCTCAAGTTTGTCTTTTGGATTTTCCAAGAGAGTTATTATGTCTCCCTTAAGTTTTCCCTTCTTTAGGCTAACAATGCCTTGTTCCTATAATTTCCTAGAACTTTTCACCATCTTGTCTTCTTCTGGATATTCTCTAGATTTTTAATATCCTTCTCAAGTGGTGACACCCAAAAGTGAACACAATATTTCAGATGGAATATATCCATGACCCACCCCCCCAAAAAAAAATATCCTCAAATAACATGAACTTTTTTGGTTGCCCTATCACACATCTGTCTCATATTGAGCTTGTGGTCCCCTAAAACCCTTGACTATTTTTTCAGAACAATTGCTATTATCTAACCATGCCTCCCACATCTTATACTTATGGAGTTGATTTTTCATACCTAAGTGCATAACTTTACATCTATCTTTATTGAATTTAATATCATATTTTGTCCAATGCTCTAGATTTTTGAGATCCTACTGGATCCCAATTCTGTCATCCATATTGTTAGCCATCCCTCTTATTTAGGGTCATTCGCAAATTTGACAAATGTGCCATCTATGCCTTTATCCAAATTCTGGATAAAAATGTTAAGCAAAACATGACCATAGTTCCCTAGGACACACCATTAGAAACCTCCTGTCCTATTGACTTGGAACCAAAAAACAATTACTCTCCGGATCTAACCATCAACCAGTTCTGAATTCATCTGATCCATATCTCTCCATCTTCTCCACATGAATAGGATGAGATACTTTAATAAAAACTTTGCTAAAATCTAGGTAAATTAAATCCACTGCATTCCCATTATCTAAGCTAATGATTTAATAATCTTGTCAAATATAAAAGAGAGGGGAGTCTAGTATGACAAGCTTTTGATGAAGGCAAACTGGCTCTAATAACCACCCCTTCCCTTTCTAGGTATTTGTCAACCATCTCTCTAATGAGCTGTTTTAGAATTTTCAAATCAATCAAAAGGGAAGCTCACTAGCCTATAGTCTGCAAATTCTGTCCTCCTCCCTTTTTATTTCTGTATTGTGAAAATTGGGTTATTTTCTCTTTTCTGATCCTATGTCCCACTCCTGTTTTCTATGATTTTTCAAATATCACTCACTAATCAAATCTGTCAATCATTTCATTACCTGAGGATTTAGTTCATGTGGACCAGGTACCATGTCTTAATCCAGGGCAGCTAGAGACTTACTTGGAATCTTTGTTGATCTTGGGTACCAGCTCCCCAATCTTGTTTTGTTGTTTCCAATGCAATAGTTAGTATTCAGTGAAAGAGAAAACAGCAGCAAAATCAGAATTAAGTACCTTAATTATGTTATTATTATATTATTACGTCCCCCTTGTCAGTTATTATCGTTTCCACCCCCCAGCCCGTAAGGTCCTTGCCCTTCTTTGAGCCTTCTATTTCTCTTTTTCTAAGTGAGCAGATCAGACAATCTGCATATTTTTAATTTATGGACTAAAATAAGCATTTACATCACAATACAATAAAAAGATGATTGTACATGAAACTGCAAATCTACTATGCACAAAACTTGCTATTCACAAATTATTATATGAATTCTTTTTTTCCCCTTCTCTCCCCTAAGATGGCTAACATTAGACACACATATGTGTGTGTATAAAATTATTCTATATATACTTTTATTTATCAGTTCTTTCTCTGGATGCAGATAGTGCCTTTCTTCATATGTCCTTTATATATAGTTAATTTGGGTATTTATAATAGACAATATATTTTCTCAAAGTCATTCTTAAAACAATATTGCTATTATCCTATATAATTTTCTCTTGGTTCTAGTCATTTTGCTCTTCATTATTCTGTGCAAGTCTCTCCATATTTTTCTAAAATCACTGAGCTCCCCATTTCTTAGAGCGCAGTAGTACTCCGTCACAATCATATACAGCAACTTGTTTATCCATTCCAAAATTCATGGGTGTCCCTGCAATTTCCAGTTCTTTGCCACTATGAACATTTAAGAACAAATAGGTTTTTTTTTCCCCTTTTTTCCCTAATCATGTTTGGAAATAGACCAAGTAGTGGCATTGCTGGGTCAAAGGGTATAGGTAGTTTAATAACTCTATGGGTATAATTCCAGATTGTTCTCCACAATGGTTGGATCAGTTCATAGTTTCACCAACGATGAATTGGTATCCCAATTTTTTCACATCGTCTCCAATATTTGTCCCTTTCTTTTTCTATTATTTTAGCCAATCTGGTGGGTGTAAAATGATATCTCAATATTGTTTCAATCTGCATTTCTCTAACCAAAAATGATTTAGAACATTTTATATGACTATAAATTGTTTTGATTTCTTCATTTGAAAATTGCTTGTTCATATCCTTTAACCATTTATCAATTGGGGAATGACTTGTATTCTTATAATTTTGATTAAGTTCTTCATGTATTTTAGATTTGAGATTTTTATCTGAAAAACTGTCTATAAATCCCCCCCAAAAAATTTTCTGCTTTCCTTATGATTTTGGTTATATTTCTTTTATTTGTACAAATAATCATTTCTTCCAATACAGTAATATAAACTACCCCCCCAATAGTATTTATTAACCTTAGTTTCCTTCCAACTTCAACTCATTCTGAGCTTTAGTATTCCTGAAACTACTTTTTACTAGATGGTGTCACACTCTCTATATATCCTCCCTTATCTAGCCTTCCATTTTCTTCAGCTTTTTTTGTTTTTATGCCCCAAAGAAATGGTCCAGTTTTTATTATGATATCTAAGAGGCAGGCAGGCAAGCGGACAAGAATAACAGTGCAGTGCCATGATTTGTACCCTGGAACTAATCTGAAAACTAGTGGCCCACTTGATTACGTAGAATAGCATGACTGAATTAGCCCAGTAAGAGATGATGTATCCACAACTGACATTTAAGCTGATGATCATGTTTGTAACAGCAGATCAGACCAACAAAGCAAGGAGCAATAAAGAAGGGGGAAATGAACTACTAATTTTCTTTAAAGATTTCTGATTCATTTTGCAATTCTGAAAATATTATCATGAGGTACCATGTAGACATCACAGAAAAATCAAAGGCTATGTGTCATTCACCTTTCTTTTTCAAATCTAAGTTGATTTGGGAGTTTCCTATGCTTCCACGTTAGTCTCTTCAGACAAATCCCAATTATCCTCCTCATTGGAAATGGTTCCCAATGGTGTTTTCAGAATCTCATTCTTAATTTTGTCCCATGTGTAACAGACTGGGCATGATCCAGGGTCAGAAACTTGAATGAAATGAGACGTTTATGATCCATCAGGTAGGTTAGCAAAAGTGTTTATTTAGCCGTAGCAGGGGAAGGATACTCAGAATAGGTAAGGGCTGTTCATTCAGGAAAAAGCATTTGGGAAGTTAAACACTGTTCCCAGGCTTGTTTGTGCCGCAACCTCAAGTTAGGGAACCAGCCTCTCTACCTTGGCTGTTTTGTCCTCAGGTGACTAGGAAGTGACATCAACCACACGAGCCTCACCTCAGACCCTTGAGATAAGCAAATCTCAAAGACAACTGTTCCCATAATACACTTGATCTTCCCAGGCTGACTTCTCCTGTAGCATTTCAGTCCATGGAATCCTAGCTATCTTTCCTCTGAGCCCTTCAACACTGGATACTCAAAATCTAGGGTCCAAGTCAGACTACTCCTAACTTTCTTTCCTTTTCTATCATAAACTCTGAGAGTGATTCCCCCCAAGGCTCTCAGTATTTCTACCCACATACCAGTTCATCCCTTTTAGTAACTCAGTCCCAGAATTGAATTTCCCCTCATTAGTTCTTCTGTCTTTTGAAGAGGATACTGTGATTAAGGCAAGTAAAGAAGCTTCTGCAGATGTCAGGACAATGGAAGTCACTACTTCATATCAGATTCAATCTGTGCCAGATTCAAAATCTGTTTCCCAAACTCATCTATTTCCTCCTTCTATCCAAGTGGCCTCTACTACATTCTAATAACAAAACTCACTTCTGTTTATCCTTCCATTGACCTTCCCCCAAATACTCTCTCTCATTGTTCCTTCCTCTGGTTGTTAGATCTCTTGACATGAATATTCTATTTCTTTTGAATAATACATACCCATCCAGAGACATAGCATAGTCATATATGTCATCTGACCAAGTCTCAGTGATATCTATGAAGTCAAAATTGCATCCTTGCTTTTGGATTTCTGGTTTGTTGCCTAAATTTGGGGCATTTGTATATAGACATTGGAGACTGTGAATTGAACTACTAGTTTCTTCTTGAATGTTTCTCTTGTTATTGCTTGTGTGTCCTACTTTCAATCTTCTTCCTATTTTCTATGAATTCTAACTTGGGGGATGTGTGTGTGTATGTGTGTATTCCATTATTTTAATTTGAAGTTTTTTGCATTATATTTGTAAGATCCTATCTTCTTCAAGAGACCTTTCTGGGTCTTCTCTGTTGTTAGTGCCTTCCCTCTGAGATTGCTCCCCATTTAAAATGAATATACCTTTTTTTAATGTATCTTGTCATCTACATATTTATTTGTATATTTCTCTTCCATTAGAACATGAACTCCTTGAGGACAGGGACTATGTTTTTGTCTCTTTTTGTATTCCTAGTACTTAATACTTAGTGCATGCGTGGTTAGTCATTTCAGTCATGTCTGCTCTTTGTGACCCTATCGGGGTCTTGGCAAAAATGCTGGAGTATTTTGCCATTTCCTTCTCCAGCTCAATTTACAGATGAGGAACTTAAGCAAACAGGGGTAAGTGACTTGTCCAGGGTCACACAGGTAGATAGTGTCTGAGGCCAGATTTGAACTCACATGGCCATGATTTGAACTCACAAAGATGAATCTTACTGTTTCTAAGCTCAGTGCTCTATCTACTGCCCCACCTTGGTGCTCCTAAGTTTTGAACTCAAGTCTTCCTGGCTCCGAGTCCAACACTTTATCCACCATACCACCTTTTTTACCTTGTACATAGCACTTAATAAAAGCTTGGTGACTGACTGACACTCAGCAAACATATTCTTATAAGCCTTTGTTTGTTGTATTCTGTTTCTTGCCAGGAACTTGTCATCTCTGCATTTTAAGTCATGGTCCTGAAGTCCAAGTCCTTTTCTTAGAAATCATCTTTTTAGCCAGCTGTTCATTTCTTAAGATATTTTGTCTCTTATGCATCTCTTTCTTTTAACAGACAGCAGTGAAGAAAAACTAAACTGGGCCCCTAGGGTTTTTAGCTTTTTGCCAAAGACTTCATAATCACATTGGGTTCTTTCTAGAAGTATCATTTATGCCCATGAGTCACCAGAAGTGAATATTTCTGTTTTGATGTCTTAAGAAGTTTCCTGTTATATTTGAATGTTTGCCCTGTAATTATTGTTATCAAATGAACAAATTGCTGCCTCAATATTCCTGAGTAGAGAAGCACTCAGTCAACTACTCGGACTGTTGCTGGATGGTCTCTGATATAATTTGTGGGATTCTCTGAGATCTTTCTTGGGACGATAAGAAGACTCTTGCTCTGCAGAACATCCAACTCCCTCCTCTTCAGGGAGAGCCTCAAATCTGTTGTTAAGTTCTCTTGTTCAGTTGCATTTTTCCTTTCTTTTCTTCTATGTATGTCTTCCATTCTCTAGATTCTGTTGTTTAATCGTGTCCAACTCTTTGTGACCCCACAGATGATAGCACACTAATACTGGGCATGGAATTTTCTTGGCAAATACGGTTTGCCATTTCTTTCTCCAGAGGTTCTTCCAGAGGTTAAGTGACTCGGGTAGAGTCACACAGTAAGCATCTGAAGCTTAACTCAGCTCTCCCCAACTCTAGGCCCAGCCCGCTATCCACAGCCCTCTATCCACCTAGTTGCCTCTTCCTTAACATAAGGGTCGAGTCTCTCTTTCATTCCAGATCCCAATTGAAAAGACTTCATTTCTATTTTCTTTAGCAGCACTTGATTCTTTTAAAAATCTGGAATTGGAAAAGGTATTTGTCAAATTCCTTCAGTCACCTTCAGTAGGAAAATCAGGCTGTTTTGGAACACAGGCAACAGTCATTGATTGAGCTGTGGCCAATATATAAACATGACACACTTCGCACAGCCCTCACTGAGATTATAGGCCTTAAAAAAATTACTTGTGGGTGTTTACACCTCAAACCTAAGCATTTAATTAAAAATTTTATAGTTGTGTCTTTCTCCTCAATAATGTATCAACCCCACTCCACATCCTTGCCTTAGTTTTACCAATTTGGCAGCCATAGGTACTTCCCTTTCAGCCTTGCACCAACTTCCTATGTTTCACCAATATTTTCAATAGTTTTGCTTTACTCTCTTAATTATTCCACTTACCTAGTCTGTTTTACCTTGCTTTGTCTTTCTTCTTTTCCCTCTTCTTCAGTTTCTAGTACCTAATCCAGGGGTGGGGAACCTGCAGTCTAGAGGCCAGCAGCTTTCTAGATTCTGAAATGCTGCCTTTTAACTGAATCTAAATTTTAAAGAGCAAAAGGCTGCATTTTAAGGATCTAGAAGGCCACATGTAGCCTCAAGTCTACAGGTTTCCCACCCCAACCTAATCATTCTTAATTTCTCTTAATCCTTTCCTGATTTTAGCTACATTCCTTGATATATAGAAGACCCTTAAAACAGGTTTATTGACTGACTTACTGATGGATTGTCTTTGATCCTGCCCTTTTTTTAATCTAAAAGTGTCTAATGGTAGCCACTGGGGTGAAAGGAGTTGATGGGCATGGGATCTGAATCCCTAAAAGGAAAAGATCATGTCTTTGCAATCTGAACCCCAAAAAGGAAAAGTCCCTGGACTTTCCCATCAGGGATAGGTCCCTGGGGTACACCTGGGGTAATCAGCCCAGGCCAGTTAATTACATGCCCTTTCATTGTCTGCACCCAGCCCCACCCTAGACTGCCACTCCTTAATTCCATATAGACCCCTTTTCTTTTCCCACTGTCTTCTGTATAAAAGATTCTTCTTGTTTCCATGAAAGTGCTCAGATTCATTCTGGCTGACTTGTCAATACAAGCATCACAGGGACTCAGATTCTATCTGGTGTGCTTACATTAGTGTTACAAATGCTCAGATTCCTGAAGAGTCCAGTCAATGCTGAGATTTCTTAAGAGTCTGGCCAATATGGCGGATTTTTAATAAACTGTTTTTAGCTGAAAGAAGGTTTGGGTCAAATTCATTTAGGCAGGACCCACATGTTGCTGTTTTGAGGTCTCAGCACCCCTAAACCCCAACAGGGAGAGAGGATAAGGAAAAATTTTATATGTTTAAAAAGAATGCAAGTTGTACATAATAGATTTACAGTTTTATGTGAAATCATCTTTTTTTTTATTATGCTGTTATGGAACTACTTATTTTGTTCCATAAATTAAAAATTAAATAATTTTATACCAGAATCTGGGCCTAAAGAATGTTCTTCAAATTTTCCTCAATTTCTTCTAAATTTCTCCTCCTCAGATTCAACTTCTGATCCTCTTTGCTAGTCCAAATGATGGGGTATAGACTGTGAGCACTCCCTTAAACTCCCTTTGAATCTTCCCACTTAATCTGGTTTTTCATGCCCACATCTGTTACCCTAATCTAGCCTAGCCATCCGTTGTTTTACCGTCAGTTGCCTCTGGTTGCTTCCCACTCTAGCCTTCCATTGTCTGTTATCTCCCTCTAGCAGTTTCCCACTCTTGATCCCATCAAAATCTCTAGTCCCCCCAGTCCCATCTGGAGTTGGAGTTAGGATGCCTGGCTTCAAGTTCTCTGCTATTTAACCAAGTAATTCTACTAGTAAGTGACCTAGGGCATGTAATTTAACTTTTCTTTGTTTTTCCTTCTCTGTTGATGGCAAGGGTCAGACTGATAGGTTCCTTCTAGTTTTCAAGCCATGCTCCTAAGGATGTCATAATTTTTCAGCTTCTCTTGTGTAATCTTGAGAAGGAGTGTGGTAGACCCAGAGTGAGATTCAAATCTAACCTGTAACATTTGCTACCTATATATTACCCTAGGCAAATTTCTGAGCCTCTCTGAGCTTCCATTTTCTCATCTGTAAAGTGGAGATAATATTTGTAGTGGTGTGTAGTCACAGGGTTGTTCTAAAGCTCAAATGTATGTAAAATATATATAAACCATAAAGCACTAAATAAATGTCAGCTGTTACTATTATACTTTTCCCCACCCTCTCTTACCCTCTTTTCCCTCAAGAATAATTGCATTTCTTCATAGTTACTCAAGATTGTTCTGTTATAGCATATCCATTCTGGAAAATCTTCCCATTCCAATCCCAAAGCAGGACATTGAAAACAAATCAGTGCAAAGATTACTGCCTGATGTTTAAATACAGCATCTGGGGTTTGGACACCCTTTCATATTGTACTGGAAGTTGCAATGAAATAGAGTCATAGAGATGAGATCAGACTTTGACATTTGACCTGATGACCATTGGCCAGCAAAAGACTATCTACTTATGGATTCCTTTTGTCATTGAAGACCTAGTCTACATTCTTGTTCTTATTACTTGCACTCAAGGAATAAGTATTTTATAGATTAAGTGAAAAGCAGAAGAGATTAATAAATAGATAATGGAACAAGACATAATACTTCAAAAAGTATTATGATGTTGGGTAAATAAACTTTTGACAAGTGATAATAATAGGTGACATTTTTATAATACTTCAATGTTTGCGAAGCACTTTACATACATTACCTTATGTCTAGAAAAATCCCTGTGAGACAAGTGCTACTATAATCCTTCTCATATTCCAGATGAGGAAATTTACACTTAAGTATGTGAAGAAATTTCCATCTTCTTACAGGCTGTGTGTGAAAGAGTTGTTTGAATCCATTTCTCTAAATACAAATCTAACTTCTTTGGGATGGAAAGTACCAGAAAAAGGACTCATGCATAAGCCTGTGCTTGAATTGAGTCATGAAGTAAAGTAGAAAAAGAGAGGCAAAAGTAAGCAAAGTGGATTCGAGAAGATTTGGAGGAAACAGACCCTTCTCCTCAGTCCCTCTTCTGGCTAGAGCAGAGCCCACAGAGGCTGAGAGTGTATCTTGGCCACTCTGGGAAAACAGGTAGACTCAATTCTGGAAGGATTTGATGCTACAAACCTGAGGTTGTCCAGGAGATACCGTCTAGAAAGAGAAGACCAGGGAGGCCTTCTTACACCCGGCATGGGGAATGGCCAGTGAAGAGAGAGGAGATTGAGTCATATGTGAGGAAGAGCAAGAAGGTCGCTTTGGACAAACAACATATAACAACAGTGTGAAACAAAGAGAAGCAGAGGCTACTAATATGCAAATATTTTATTTATTTTTTGTGAGGCAATGGGGGTAAGTGACTTGCCCAGGGTCACACAGCTAATAAGTACCAAGTGTCTGAGGCCATATTTGAACTCAGGTCCTTGTGACTCCAGGGCTGATGCTCTATGCACTGTGTTACCTAGCTGCCCCTTAATCTGCAAATAAATTAATCAGTCCCTGTGGGCTGCATATTGGCTGTTTTGAAAAGTAATATTATCTATATTTTATTGATTTTTATTTATTTTCTCAAGTGTTTCCCAAAAACATTTTAGTCTGGTTTGAACCTACTCAGGAGTGCTGTTGGCAACCGGCAGTTTGAGGATGTTGTGTTAAACATCTCAGTACAGGAAGAAGCATAATATATAATAAATCTGGAAAGGTGGATTGGGACAAAATTGAGAGGGTTTTAAGTGATCAAAAAAGGACTTTGTGTTTTATCTTAAAGGCACTAGGGAACAACTGGAGCTTATTGTACTGAGAAGAGCCATATATAGACCTATATTTAAGGAGAACTACTTCAGTGTCTGTGTGGAGGTTGGTCTAGAGTGGGGAAATACATGAGAGAGAAAGCCCACGAGGAAGCTATTGTGATATTCCAGGTGAGATACAATGAGGGTGGTGGCAGTGTGGATGGTGAAAAGGAGTAGATAGGATAGATGGTGTGAAGGTGGAAATGAAAAAATCTGGCAGCTGGTTGAAAATTGGGATAAGGGAGAGTGAAAAGTCCAGGATAATGCTGGTGTTGCAAAAGTGGGAATTAGATGGATGGTGGAGCTTATCTTAGAATAGGGAAGTTCCATAAAGGCTTGGGTTTTGAGAAAAAGACTGTAAATTCTGTTATAGACATGTTGAGTTTAGAATGTCTATGAAACATTCTGTTTGAAATGTCTGATAAGTAGGTGATGATGATGGAACTGGTACAAAAGAGAGAAATTGGACTGGAAATATACATATATGTGCATATTCACACATATACATATGTGTATATTTTAACACACACCTACATATGTCTATATGTTTATCTGTATATATGTATACATATATCACCAACATACAGACACAGACATACATATACACATTCACATAAAAGTCATCTAAATAGAGGGTGATAGTTCAATCCTTGGAAGTTGATGAGATCCCCAAATCAGAGAGTACTGAGAGAGAAAAGGACCAAGACCTAGTCTCGGGGTTTATCCACAGTTAGAGGTTTTGATATGGATGATCATCCAGCAAAAGAAACTGATTAGGAGGAGTTAGACAAATAGGAATAAACCAGAGAAGAGAAATATCATAAAAAACCAGGATTAAAAAAGAGTATACAGGACCATAGTGTGGCCAACAATATTAAGTGCTACAAAGTGTTCAAAAACATGAGAACTGAAAAAACAAAAACCTCCCATATTTAGCAATTAAGGGATCTAACTGGAGAAAACCACTTCAGGTCAGGGATAAGCTCAAAGTATTTCAGTTTAAGGTAGATATCATTCATGGGTTTATGTTTGTAACCCTATGTGTTAAAGCCGCAGTTCTCTCTGCGACTCAGCAATACCACTTCTAGGTCTATATCCCAGAGATCATCAGAATGGGAAAAGGTCTCACATGTACAAAAATATTTATAGCAGCTCTTTTTTTTGGTGGCAAAGAATTGGAAATTAAGGAGATGTCCATCAATTGGGAAATGGCTGAACAAGTTGTGGTATATGAATGTAATGGAATACAATTGTGCTATAGAAAATGATGAGCAGGCAGACTTCAGAGTGACCTGGAGAGACTTTTATGAACTGATGCTGAGTGAAAGGAGCAGAACCAGGAGAACATTGTACACAGTAACAGCCACATGGTGCAAAGACCAACTTTGATAGACTTCTCTCTTCTCCACAAGGCAAGGATCTAAGACAATTCCAAAAGACTCATGATGCAAAATGCTATCTACATCCAGAGAAAGAACTTTGGAGTCTGAATGCAGATGGAAGCACACTATTTGCTTTTTTTAAAAATTGTTTTGTTTCTTCTTTCTTGTGGTTCTTCCCATTGGTTCTAATTCTTTTGTACAGCATGACTGACATGAAAATAGGTTTAATGTGAATGTTTACGTAGAACCTACGTCAGATTGTATACTGTCTTGGAGGGAGGGGGAGAAAATTTGAAACTCAAAATCTTATGGAAGTGAATGATGAAAACTAAAAATAAATAAATAAAGTTTTTAAAAAGCAGTAGTTCTCCAACTGTTTGGTCTCAGGACCCTTGCATTCTTAAGAATTATGGAGGATCCTCCCCATCTAAGAGCTTTTATGTAGATTATATCTATCAAGATTTACCATATCAGAAATTAAAACACCTTAGTATTATTATGAAAATAGTTTTGACCTTAACAACTCTTTGAAAGGGTTTTGGGAATTCTAAGGGAACCCTTAGATCCTTTAGTACCATACTTTGAGAACTGTTTAAAGTAAGACCAAGCTCTGAGTTTTTCTGTCTGATTTTGCATAACTAAGGGTTTAGAGAACTCTGTGCATCTTTCATATATTTGATCTACTATATGCCTCTTGAAGGCAAATTCTGTTTCATTTTTATCTCTATATCTCCAGCATTGTACTTGGCATAGGTGATTAATAAATGCTGCTTCTTGGCTGATTGATGTCCTATGTCTTCTGTCATTGAATTAAGGCAATTGACTCATTTGAAACAACAATATTTAGTACCTGTTTCTTTCTCTTTTTATATAGTGACATCCATTGCTAGATTTTTAATTCTATTAAAATCATGTGAGTTCCAAAGTCATAAAGGCTCTATTGGATTACAGTTTGCTTTAATGAAACAGAGAAACAGATGGAGTTAAAAGTGAATTCCTCCAAAGTGTATTCTTGATAGTTTCTATAGAAACAGCATACATAGTATCTATGACCTTTCTTTTACCAAGAAGAATGTCAGTTATATATTCAGACCAGTTTTCCTCTAAGGAAGAAGAATAGTAAAATATTTTGATCTGTCAAAGGTTGCCTGTAGTAATGGAGAGATTCACTTTTCAATTCAACAAGTATTTATTAAATGCCTATTATTAGCAACGTAAAAACAAACAAAAAAAACCTTTTAAAAACACCCTAAAGTTAAAGGATTACCTGCAAAATCATGCAGGTAATAAGTGGCAGATGTATAAACAGGTTTTTTTTCAATGCTTATTAAGAGGACAAAAAATCAAATTAATAAAATAGAAAATGAATGAAAAGAAACCACAATAAAACCAAAAGAAATAAAGAGAATTATTAGAACCTACTCTATAGTTACATGCTAACAAAACTGAGAACATACACAAACACACACACACACACACACACACACACACAAAATAGGAAACAGAATAAGCTATTAAAGAAATTGCACAAGAAAAATACTCCTGGTCCTGATTTATTCATGGAAGAATTCAAAGAAATTTTAAATAATGAGTACTAATATTCCCTGAAATTGTTTTCTATAATTTGGAACAAAAGCACCCTTCTACCCTATTGAGACAAATATAATTCTACAGGAAAAGACATAAGGGAGCAATAGACCCATGTTATTAATGAGTTATTGATTCTAAAATTTTTAAATAAAATTTTGTCAAATAGACTACAGTGACTCATCCAAGAAATCAACTATGGTGACCAAGTTGGATTCATTCCTGGCATACAAGGATGGCCCAACATTAAGAAACTAGTCAATGAAATTAATTATATTAAAAACAAACCCACCAAATTTTTAAGGAAAAAAGGAATTCTCAAACAGGAGCATTTACTGGATCTCTTTCAATTTAGACTTGTTGCTGAATATTGTCCATAATAGTGGCAAGTACTTTTGGCAAGCATATGTCTCTTTGTTTTACAATTTGCTTGACATTTGTAAGAGGATCTTCAAACAAAGTTTGATCTATTGTTGTCTCTTTCAAAGACTCATATGTTTTTAACATGCAGAAGAGATACCTGGTTGGAAGAAAGCTTTTCTTTTTTGTAAATTTTTTATTCATTTTAAACTTAAATATAAGATGAGAAAATAAAGAACATCTCCACATATACAGCACAACATATGAGAGGATTCAATATAAAACAGTAAATTTCTATTTCAAGAAAACCTATATAGTAAATTCTACACATTGTTTTCAAAGTTACCTGGCTTTCCTTTGCTTCCTTCTATGTTTTATTTTGTTTTCTACTGTGTACTTTTTAACTTTATTTTTTTCTCCTTCTCCCCTAAAGAAGGCTACAATTAAAAATGGATATATATATGTGTATGTGTCTGTGTGTATATACATATATTTGCATACAAACATATAAAGATACATATCTATAAATGTACACATATATAAACACATACACATACATGTAAGACCATACTATGCATATTTCCACTTGTTATTTTTTTCTCTGGAGGTGAATAGCATTTTCCTTCATAGGTCCAAGTCTTTCCACGTTTTTCTAAATCAGCCAGCTCGTCATTTCCTACATCATAGCAGTATTCCAACACAATCATTTTTTATCTGAAAGATTGTGTATGAAAGTTTTTCCCCTCAATTTTCTGTATTCCCTCTATTCTTGACCACATTGATATTATTTATATAAGAATTTTTAAATTTAAAATAATCAAAATTATCCATTTTACACTTCAACAATGCTCTCATCTTATAATTTAAGGTTTAATATTGATGAACCTCCTTCCTTTACATCTTTTTTCCCTAATTTCTTTCAAATTTCTAATCTTTTGTTCTCTGACTTAACTTTGTTTTTTCTAACTCAGAAAAATAATTTTTTAGTAATTTAATTGGGATGACATTGAATAAGTAGGTTAATTAGGTAAAAATGTCACTTTTTTATTATATTGGCTTTACTTATCCATGAATGATACATATTATTCCAATTATTTAAATCTTACTTTATTTTTATTAAAAGTGTTTTATGTTTATGTTCATGTAGCTCCTGTGTTTGTTTTGGCAGATATACTCTTAGGTATTTTATACTTTTATTATAATATATATTATTATTTCATATTATTATTTATATTATATATTTTATACTATCCAGTTATTTTAAATGCTCTAAAATAAGATTGAATAATGGTGACATAGTATAAAATTAAATCCATCCCAGTTTTAATTTTGTTTGAGATCATGACTACCACCCCTAACCTTTTCATGCCATAGATTCCACTCCAGTCCTTTATTTTATCTTTTTGTGTATCTCTCATTTTTATTGTGTTTCCTGAAAGCAACGTATTGTTAAAGTCAGATTTTTAATCTGATATCTGTTTCCATTTCATGGGTAAATTCACACCATTTACATTCCTTTTTTTCCTTGGTGAGGCAATCAGAGTCAAGAGCTTGCCCAATATCACACAGCTAGGAAGTGTCAAGTGTCTGAGGCCATTTGAACTCAGGTTCTCCTGACTCCAGGGCCCTATCCACTGCACCACCTACCTGCCCCTTCCCATTTCCATTTTAAGCTATAATTAGTTGTTGTGTATTTCCCTCCTTCTTATTTTTCCTTACTATAGTTCTCATCCTATTTATCCTATCCCTCCTCATCCTTCTAATTTACTTCTCTCTGCTACCTTGCCTTCCTATTCTTTAAACTACTCACCCTTCGAAGAGTTCCTTCTTATCCTCTTCCCCCCTGCCTTATCCTCTCAATATCTTATTATTTCCTAAATTCAGAAGATTTTTATACCTTTCTAGATATACATATTGTTCCCTCTTAACTCATTTCCTATGAAAGTAAGTTCCCAACATTACCAGCCCTGTATCCCTTTTCTCATTTGTATGAGATAAATACTCCTTTTTATTTCTCCCCACACAGTTTTATTTTTTTTAAAAACACTCTGTCATACACAGCTCAGCCCAGGCCTTTCTTTCAAACTGCCCAAATAACAATGACAGTCATAAGAGTACTGACAACATATAAGAAGTAAACAATTTGACCTCATTGAGTCTCTTATAATTGGTCTTTAATGTTTACCTTATATTTCTTCTGGATCTTATATGTCTAATTTTCCATTATATTCTGCTGTTTGTGTCACAAAACCTAAAAGTGTTTCAGTTTGTTAAAAGGCCATTTTTTCCCCACTCAGGATTATATTTAACTTTTCTGGTTAAGTTGCCTTTGGTCATAATCCCAGCTCTTTTGTTCTATAAAATATAGTATTTCAAGACCTATAGTCCTTCAACATAGTAGTCTTATACAATCCTTATGGTGCCTCCATGATATTTAAAGTATTTTTTTCTTGTGACTTGCAATATATTCTCCTTAACCTGGGAGCTTTGAAAATTGGCTATGATAGTTCTACAAGTTTTCCTCCTGAGATCTTTCAGGTGGCAATTGGTAGATATTTTTCCTATTTCTGTTTTGCCCTCTTGTTCTAGAACTTCAAGGCAATTTTCCTTGATCATTTCTTTAATGTTATATCAAGAGTCTTTTTTCTGATCATATCTTTTAAGTAGTCTGACTATTCTTATATTGACTCTTCTTGATTTGTTCTTTAGATTAGTTGCTTTTCTAAAGAGATGTTTCATGTTATCTTCTATTTTTAAAATTCTTTTGATTTGGTTTTTATTTCTTGGTGTCTTATAATGTCATTAGCTTCCTGTTGCCCAACTCTAGTTTTCAAGGGATTATTTTCTTCCATAAGTTATTTGAAGTTAATTAGCTTTCTTTTCATAATTTTCTTGGATTGTTCTTTTTTCCCTAGTTTTCCCTCAATCTTTCTTATTTGATTCTTAAAGTCCTTTTAAAATTCTTCCAAGAACTCTTTTTGGGCTTGGAACCATTTCATATTTCATCTTGAAAAAGGAGTGACTTTTTTTTTTTAGTTCCTCTACATTCCTCTGAATATGAACCCAGATCTTTTTCATCCCCATAACATCTATCTATGGTTAGGGTTTTTCCTCTTTAATTATTCATTTTAATTTTCATTTTGTTTTTTATCAACCATTACTATAGTCAACAAAACAGAAGTGAGGATGGCATGCTTTGGTCTGCAGTCAGACTCCATAGTTCTTACTCTGGATGTGGATAGCATTTTCCATCATGAGTCTTTTGGAATTGTCTTGGATCATTGTATTGCTGAGAAGAACTAAGTCAATCACAGCTGATTACCACACAATGTTGCTGTTACGGAGTAGAATGTTCAAGTTCTTCTCACTTCACACAGCATCAGTTCATGTTAGTCTTTCCAGATTTTTCTGAAATTTGGCTACTCAGCATTTCTTATAGCACAATAGTATTCCATCACTATCATATACTACAACTTGTTCAGCCATTCCCCAATGAATGGGCACCCCCTCAATTTCCAATTCTTTACCATCACAAAAACCTACTATAAATATTTTTGTACATGAGATCTTTTCTCCTTTTTTATGATCTCTTTGGGATACAAACCGAGTTTCACTGTCATTATTAAAAGGACTAATTTGCTATAATTATCTTTATAAAACTTTTGCATTTTTGCCTTGTTATTCTTTCATTTTCATCTTTAAATGCTCTTGAGATGATCTGTATTAATTAATTCTCTCCATGCTTCCTATAAACTTTTTCCCTTCTCTACTTTTTAGTGTTTTACAAAAAGATACTGCTCATATTCTTCCACCATTCTTCTTTTTAAACTGGAAAAAATCAGTTTATATACAAAATTTCTGTTGCTTTTATCTCTCTACTCCTCAGAGAGATTAAATATTTGCTGGCTAAGAGAGCTTCTACATTCTTTTTAACTCATTGTGGCAATTAATTTGTATTAGTTATACTTCTTTAGGAAATGGTGATAGTCAATGTCTAGTCCTTTATTTCCCATTTTTTGGATTTAGTATCTTTTAAAAACAGGTTTCGCTTTAACTCTTTTAATTTCCTTCCACATATAATCCTCATGTTTATTCTTTTTTATGATTTGTTATTGATTTTGATATTTGCTCTAACAAGTCAGTGTTATGTACATGGACAACTAATTGAGAAAGGACTCCTATTGACAACCCAATAATTTTCTATCTCTTAAGATATAATCAGTTTCATTTTTTAAAAGGTTATTTTGTGCTTTCCATGTCTAGACCTTCCCAACTCACTTCTCAAAGTATTTATGCTACATAGGGTTGAAGCGCCTGCAAAATATACAAGCCCTTGTCCTCTCTTGTTTCTTGCTGTTGAGTCATATTTTCTAAAATGTTTTTTGCTTTCCTCTGACATGCCCACTTTTGCAATGAAGCTACTGCTTGTTACAATAAATGTCAATTTAATTTGGGGCCTCCTAATATGTTCTTCATATAATTCTTTAACCTGTTCCTCATCTATAACAAATGTTAGTAAATAATCTACAATTTATCTTCATGGTGGTCATTTTACAAATATTCACCATGAATACTGCAAGTTGAGATGAGCAAGAATCCCAGAAACTATATTTCTTTTTAACTTTGCGCTAATGATCAGGTCAATTTTGCCAACTTATTTACTTCTCTAAGGAGGACCTAAGAACATTCTTTCTAATTCACTGCCTTTTTTTGTCTCCTTGTTTAATTTAAAATCAAGATTTAATTTCTTCAGAAGTATGTCTTCTTGTTGGTCGCTGGACAAGGATCTCACAGTTAGATACCAACAGCTAAGTGAATTTTGGCAAGTATCTTAAATCAGGTGTCTGCAAACTCTGGCCTTCAGACCAAATCTGGCCAGCAACCTGCTGTATGAATAACAAGCAAAGAATGGTTTTTAGATTTTTAAATGGCTGAAAAAAATGAAATGAAGAATTTTTCATGACATGTGAAAGTTACATGAAATTCAAATTTGCATCCTTAAATAAAGTTCTATTGAAATGCAACCACGCTCATTCATTTAGGTATTGTCTATGGAGGCTTTGTACTATAATTCCAGATTTAAATAGTTGCAACAGAGACTTTGGGCACTCTCATTTCTTTGCACTGCTGCTCAGCACACCTCAAATCACAGTCACCCAATTGTACCTTGACAGCATGTCAAGTGTTAGATATACTGACATTTTATTTTTTATATTACTAATTCCTATCTATCATGTGAAAACAAGATGAGAAAAGTGCACTTTGAATGGTATGTTTTAAGGCCCAGTGGAGTGTGGGTTATTTTATTATTAAATCAGATGCCAAAGCATTGTGCTTATTAGGCAATGACATAATAGTTGTGCTAAAGGAATATACGTCAACATTACCAGACTAAGCAGTCATTCCAATAGTTCCAACTCACTGGAAAGCAATAGCCAGAAAAGATAGAAAATTTAAAATAGAATTATCTTATCCAGTAGAACTATTTGACAAAAATGAAAATAAGTATGTAATCAAAGTGCATAGTACACAGTAAGCAGCATATACACATTAGCTATCATTTTTATTGTGAGCGAAACCAGACTAGTACCTGTGCAACAAAAAGAATGAGCATTTACACAGCACTTACTCTGTGTGACTGGCATTGTGCTACATACTTTTTTTTTTAAACAAACATTCTCTCACTTGAGCATCCCAAGGAGGGAGAACCTGCCCAGGGTCAGATGTCTAGTAAGTACCTAAGGCTAGATTTGAACTTGAGTCTTCCCGTCCAGCATTCTGTACACTGAACCACCAGCGGCCTCTAAGTAGCCTGTTACGTACTTCATACTTTTATTAATGCAGTTTAAGATTGTTGTTCAGCTGTTTAGGCTGGAGGAGGTCTACCATTGAGATTATCATCTCAGTTTACTCCTCCCTCACATTGGAATTTAAATATATTACCTGGAGGCTAACAGTTAACTCATCAGCACCAATTATCATAGATTAGTTTATCAAATTCACTACTTTTCCCTTAGGAAAGTAGGCACAGATAAGTAAAAAAAGAGACTTACAGTTTTAATTGAGGAAGGGAATTCAGGGTTGCAATTAGCCGTCTTACCACCCCCCTCACACATAAACCTCAAACCCTCCCTCCAATATCTCCATCTAGTGCTAAGATGTGCTGTGGAGATATTTGCTTAGCTTTCTGCTTATCCTTACGTTGTGGAAACTTGGAACACAATCACCACAATAAGGTAAAGGAAAACAACTCTTAAACACCTGAGAACTTTCATCAATTCAGTGAGCAACTGTGTCTTTTTAAAAATTAAATTATTTTATTTGTTTTCAGTGTTTGACAATCACTTCCACACATCTTAGATTTATCCCTCCCTCCCCCTCATTCTCCCCTCCTTCCCAACTCCCTCCTTGAGAAGCTTACTATCCTATATAGGCTCTACACGTACATTTCTGTTAAATACATGTTGCACAGAAGAATTAAAATGAATGGGAGAAACCATACAACAAAAAAAAAACATAATACAAAAGAACACTGTCTATTTCTATATGCGATCCAATTCCATAGTTCTTTCTCTGGATGTGCAAGGCGTTTTGCCTCAAGAGTCCACTGGAAATTTTTTAAGTCCATGCACTGCAATGAAATACTAAGTCTACCACAAAAAATCCTCTCACACTGTGGTTGTTGCTGTGTAAAAAGTTCTCCTGGTTCTGCTCCTTTTGCTCAGTATCAGATCATATAAGTCTTCCCAGGCCTCTCTGAAGTCTTCCTGTTCATCGTTTCTCATAGCACAAGAGAAATTGTGTCTTTATAAAACTGAGGATGAACAATACTTCCTACCTCTTGGAAAAATAAGAAGAATGAGACAAATAACGTGATGCAGAGGAGAGGAGGAAAACATAAAAGATTTTTTGGGGGGGGCATTTTGTTAACTACCTTATAAATAAATTGTACATGACAAAAGTCCATTATTTCATAAGATTTTAGACCTTAGAGGCTGTTGACTCTGTTTCCTAGATCTTAAGAGATGACCAAATTGAAACCCTAGAGGTTACTCATGCAGTCATAAAGCTAATCTAAGGAATGACTTCAGGTCTACCTAGTGCCCTGTCTTCTATAGCACACAACCACAAGCACAATCTTTTTTTCTTGGTTTATTGAAATGTTTCTGTTTGTTGATTACTGTTAAGTTTGTGACAAAAAAGTAAATTGTTTTAAAAGACCACTATGATGGGGCACAGGCCCTGGGAACCCCCCCCAATTCTCCTTGAACTTTCATTCTTGTTAAAGTCTCCATTGTTGGCCTGAGGCATGTACTCATTCCAGTAATCCTCTCAGCTGGCCTTTCTTTGTGGTTTACACATACCTAATCTCCCTACTCCACCCCCCACTTCCTACCCTTGATCCTATCTAGACCTCATTCTCCCTGGGCCTCCTGGTCCAGGGCCCTGAATGTTCTTGGTCCTTCTCTGTTACCTCCCAGTCACACCAGACTAGTTGGTTACTCCTAGATTCTTCCCATGGTCTTTCTGTATATAAGATCAATCTTGCCTCTATTAAAACACTCAGATTCCTTTTGAGTCTAGTCAATGCTTAGATTCCTTAAGAGTCTGGACAATATGGCAGATTTTTAGAATTGCACCCACCCTCTATCAGTGTTTTAATAAACCTTGTCTTTGGCTGAAAGAAAGCTTGGGTCGAATTCATTCTGGCAGGACACGCATATTGCTATTTCAGAGTCCCATTACCCCTAAACCTCAACAACTGGATGAGACCAAAGGAAGCTTTCCCGCTAGTTGTATAACCATAGCTTAACCTCTCATTAACTTCTTTGAACCTGAGTGTCTTCATTCGTAAAACTCAGGACACTTGCTGTGTTGTCCCTAGAAGATTCTTAAGAGAAAGGTATCTTCTCAGCCTTGGTTGTTGTCTTTCTTTCTCGAAGAGGACCAGAATGACATCACCGTGTCAAGTTACAGTGTGCCTGACCGTGGCTCATCAGACTAATGGGAGCATGGAAGGCTCTACCGCAGGTCTGGTACAAATAGCGCACGTGAACATTTAGGGTGGAGATGTCTCTAAATTTGTGCATCTCAGGTTTCTTTTGAGCTACTTCAATTCTGCTTTGCTCATAGAGCACAGTGCCTTTGAAATGGCATGCCATACTGGGTGGTCCTTTGCCAGCAGCTCCTCATATCATGCAATCAATTCCAAAATTCTTCAGAGAAACCTTCAGAATGTCCTCATATCACTTTGGAATCATCTGAAAAATAATTTTTTAGGCAAGGGTATGTTTGGCATTCAAACAACATGGCCAGCCCATCAGAGCTGTGTGCTTCTCTGAAATAGAATTTGAATGCTTGGCAGTTTAGCTCAAGAGAGGACCTCAGGGTCCAGTATCTACCTTTTCCTGCCAGGGCATCATCAGAATCTTCCTAAGACAATTCAAATGGAAGCGATTCAGTTGCCTGGCATGGCACTGGTATACTGTCCAAGTTTCACAAGCATATAACAATGGGGTCAGCACAATAGCTCTGGTAGACCTTCAATTTGTTATGCAGTCCAATTCCTCTTCTCTCACACACTTTCCTTTGGAACCTCCCAAACACTGAGTTAGCTCTGACAATTCATGCATCAACTTTTTTTTATCAATGTGTACTTTCCTGGAAAGTATACTGCCAAGGTAAGTGAATTTATCCACTATATTGAAAACTTCTCCATTTGCTGTAACCGATGGTTTCACATGTAGATGGTGTGGTGCTGGCTGTTGGAAAACCTATGTTTTCTTGGTGTTGTCAGGCCAAAATTAACACAGGTAGCAGAGCATCAATCCATACTTTGATATATGCCTGCCCAGGTTCTGGATACTGGATGATGCATGAACTCAAGCTTTCTGAGTTACCAATGGAGTGAAGCAAGGCTCAGTGCTTGCTCCCATGCTTATTAGAATGATGTTTTCAGCACTGTTGTTAGATGCCTTCAAGGAGGATGAACTTATTAAAGTCAGCTACTGTACTGATGGTAAATTATTTAACTTGAAAAGACTATAACCCAAGACCAAAGAAGAGGAAGAGTTGGTGCATGATTTTTTGTTCCCAGATAACTATGGGCTCAGTGAAGCCTCTGAAGCTTATCAACCTTAAAGCAAAAATGGGGAATGATACCTGAACTACCTGACTGGGTTATTATGAGAAAACCACTTTATGTGTATCTTCAAGTGCTATGTAAACATCAGTAGTATTATTGTGATTTTTGTAAAAACAAAGCAAAACCAAATCAAACATATCTGCTTTCTTGAGCCTGGAGGGCTACAAGGCTTTGGAGAATGAGTAGTGGGAGGCAGATAGCTTGGATTGTAGCCCCCCAACTATTTCACTTTGCTAGCTAAATGTCTCACAGGTCTGTCATTCTTACTTAAGTTTCTGCTATCTAAAATAATGAGCAAATTAGGCTTTGAGTCCCCAAAGCATTTCTTTGTAGCTAAGCAACAAGGAGGATACCCTTCACTTGGTATGATAAAGATGCGTCTTCACGTAGATGGATGATGTCATGGGTGGGCCTCAGCTAAGATTTCTACAGAATTGCCCGACTTCCTAAGGTTGTTGTGAGGCTTAAATGGATAGCAGTCGTAAAATGCTCAGCAAAGTGTAGAAGATTAATAAATGCTTCTTTCCATCCTTCCTCCTTCTCAGGCTAGCTTCTCATAGTCTGATAATAATTACTGACATTTATCAAGTGCTTTAAAATTTGCAAAGCCCTTTACCTAAAACAATATCTTGTTTGACGTTTAACCACCAATTTACAGATGAGGAAACTGAAGTTCCAAGACTTGCCTATAGCCACACAGTTTGTAAACTAGTTATTCCATTTGGATTCAATCAAAAGGTTGCATTTAAGGACCTAGAAGGCCACATGGGGACTTAAGGCCACAGACTCCCCACCCTTGTGCTACACCATACCTGTCTCCTAATATAAAATAGAGCACAGATAAGGTGTTTGAGTTCATAAGAGGGAAAGGAAATAATAGCAGCTCATGTTAATGCAAGAACTTTACAGGTTCAAAATGCTTTCCTGCTAGAGGAGGCGTTGGGAGTGTAGGGTTAAGGAAAGGTTGTAGGGCGGAGATGGAAAGTTTTCCCAAGCAATGCTAGAAAAGGAGGACACAGCATTCCAGGGTCTTGGTCTCTCAGGTGGAATGTAGCGTCTCTCTTAGAGACATCTGTAGAGAGAGAAGTTAAATGGTGCAGTGGTGACCTAAGGGTCAGAAGAACCAGAGATCAAAACTTAGTTGTGTGACTCTAGGCAAGTCACTTGGTCCTCAGGTAAATCTATTAATAGTAAGGTATTATCTTTCTCATTGAAATACTTTCATAGGCTTTGTAAAGAGATGCAACTAGGCTAACTAAGGCCTACACTGATTGAATTTTAAAATAAATTATTTTTAAAAATCCTAACACTTCCCAAAATCATTTGCTATCCTAAAGGCACCCCTTTGCAGGCTCTGTTTGAAAAGGTGTTGAAAACCTAAACTGAGAGCTAACTACCTTCAACAGTTTCTTCACATACGTTAGAAATTTGCACTAAGTTAAAATAATTTTTTCTTGCATGTCCTATAACACCCTACCATAAAAAATATAGCAAAGTTCACAGAACGTTGAAACAGTTTCTATACGGTCACGTTTAGCTTGTGAGATCAGTATTAAAGAGTTACTTTTCTTATCATAATATACTTTTTTAAAATTTCTGCTTTTTGAGAGGTCAAAAAGGGGAGAAAACAGTGACGTAGCCTTTAGAGGCCTAACAAGAAATTTTTACTTCCACTTTTCCCCTCTTGGCTTTAATCACTCTCACCCAGTCTCTTCCCAAGCCTGGTAACTGCATCACCTCCCACTCTGCCTCCACTTCAAATGTTACATTCCTTCCTACTGAAGGGAACTTAGGTATTTGACTCATCCCTGAACTTTCAGTTCAGCTTCATTTCCCCCAATTCGGTAACTATATTACTGTTAGCCTGTCAAACATGCATTTCCTACATCTGTGATGCTGGCCTGGAAACGTCATCAGAGAGTGCTTTTTTTCTTTTTAAAATATTTCTGATGCAGTTGAATCAACTGGGAGTTATGGGGGAGACAATTGGAGGAGGTGCTCCTCTCAAAAATTTCAAAAAAGAAGGTCCTTCTTTTCATATTGGCCTCAGTTTCACCAGATGCCAGTTTCCTCTTCAGGCTTCATTTCCTTCTATATATAAAATTCCCAGCACTATTTCTAAAGACTTTGGTGTTAATGAGTCCTTAATAATACTGATCTCAGGGTACTAGAAGATATTGACAAATAGCAACTATACAGCATCCTACGTAAGACACAGAGTACCCATCTGATGCCCTCTGTACTGAGGGCTCCTACCCACCCATCCAACCGGGTCTTTAAAAAGACGGAAAAACACCCATTTTCATAATTTAATCATTTACCAACTTCCTTCCTTCAGTTTAAGGGTGGGCTGGGACAGGCTTGTGATGGTTTTCTATGTTGTTTCAGGAGTAGGATCTGTCCTAAATCCCAAATAAATTGTTATTCATAGCCAGGACAGTCATTTGATCTACTCTAGAGAAAAAGTATTGCCCCACCCACAGGGAAACAATAGTACTAATCAACTCTGAATTAGAAAAGCTGAAGAAAAGTTACCCTTGGTATCTGGTTCCTGGGCATTCTCCAAAGGATTTGTAGATGGCTACAGTTTTGTTTGGATTTCTCTGTCTTTTGTACAGTATACAAAGTGCTTGATGAACCAACCTTCTTACAAGCCATACTCCCTTTGTTCTAAATTTATTACCACCCTCTCCCCTGCCCCCCCCCCCCCAAAAAAAAAAAGAATTTAAAGAGAAAAAGGAGGATGCAACAAACTGTACCGAAGCAGGCAGGGCACAATTTGTACCTTTTTTGACTGTACAGATATCGTCTACCCACACCGATTTGCATGTACATTGCAGGTTATACTACTGTGTATCTATCCATTTTGCATGTGCAAATAATGTTTCTATTTGTATTTGTATGCAAATACATAGAGAGAAGTGTTTCTTTTCCTAGGGTACTGAACCTTGCAAAATTCTGTTGGGCTCCACAGATCTTTAGATGCCAGAACACGGATTGTTTTTAGTGTGGTCTGGAGTTGGAACCAAGAACAAATATTTGTTTGTCCGTCCCTCTTTCCTCCTTCTTTCTTCCCTTCCTCCCTCCCTCCCTCCCTCCCTTCCTTCCTTCCTTCCTTCCTTCCTTCCTTCCTTCCTCCCTCCCTCCCTTCCTCCCTCCCTCCCTCCCTTCCTTCCTCCCTTCCTTCCTCCCTTCCTCCCTCCCTTCCTTCCTTCCTCCCTTCCTTCCTTCCTTCCTTCCTTCCTTCCTTCCTTCCTTCCTTCCTTCTTTCCTTCCTTCTTCCCTCCCTCCCTTCCTCATTCATTAAGCTCCTATCAATAAACTAATCAAGCGTTAATTAAGCATGTGCCAAGCACTATATTAGACCCTTGAGTTATCAAAGCAAATAATAAACATCCCTGGCCCTCAAAGAGTTCATTGTCTATTGTGTGTGTGTGTGATATATATAAATATAAGCAGTTATAAAAGACAACAACTTAAAGTTTGAAACCCAACTTCAATACCCACAATCTATATGATCATAGCAGGACAATTGACCTCTTTGTGGCTCAGTTTTCTCAACTGTAAAATGAGTGTGATAATACCTATATTGTAACCAACCTCACAGGGTTGAGTATCAAATAAGGTAATGTGTATAAAGTGCTTTGCAATCCCTAAAATATAAGTTACTATTGTTTGTAATGATGACCAATGCCCTCTCCTCCCTTAGTTTCTGTGACACTGAACTTTCATCCTGTTTCTCCTATCTCTCTGGTCATTTCAACAATTTCCTCTTCTCTCTTAAATGTGGATATCCTCCTAAAAAGCTTTCCCCTGAATTCTCTTTTCTAAATCCTCTTCCTTGATCATGTAATCCTTTCCGTGGCTTCCATGATTACTTTTATGCAAGTGACTCCTAAATCTCTATTTCTATCCTCAACTTCTCCTCAGAGCAACAGTTCCAACAATTTCCAGCAGCTTGCTTGACTTCTCCACTTGGCTATCTTTACTGACATGTCAAACTCATCAATCTAAGACTTTGTAGAGTAGAAAGAATACTCAATTTGCAATCAGAAGATTTGGATTCAATTCCTGACTCCACCACTTACTAGCTGTGTAATCTTAGCAAGTTATTTAATCTCTCCAGACTCCAGTTTCCTCATCTACAAAAAGAGGGAATTGGACTAGATACAATATATGCCATTTTTTCCAGTTTGAAATCTATGAACCATTCTGGGCCTCCATTTCCTTGTCTGTAAATATAAATTCAACTAGAGGATTTACAGAAAACTTAGTGAAGATATTATTTCTGGCTTCTAGGACAATTTCAATAACTCGATATTTGTGATCTTAATATTCCCCTCCATCTGCCTCTCCCTTTTCTTGATTTCTATTAATGTTACAACTATTCTCCCTATAAATATTCATTTACTGACTGACGGTCGCTGAGGTTCATAATCTTGAAGGGATCTTCCAATCTTCTTTCTGCATTCTACACATGAAACTATTTGTCACATTCTGTTGATTCTCTCTCTCTCTCACTCTCTCTCTCTCCCTATTTTCCCTGGAATTCCCTTCATTCAGACCTTCATTCCTTCTCACCTAGACTATTGTAATTACCTTTAAAGTTCCCCCTCTAGGCTACCCACCCACCGACTGGGTTTCATGTAGAATAGATACCCCAAGTTTAAAATATTCTATGAATCTGCACTCATAAAATTTTAGCTCACAAGCCCCCATAGATGCATTTACCTTTTTATTGTCAGCCAAGGATAAAATTAGCCCAGGGTAAAGGCATTTACTGCAATGGGATAATAAGGACAGTACTAACAACCCTATCTCCCTCCACACATATACCATAAACCTGAGGTACTCTCCCACAAATACACATTGCATCAGTGGGAAGAAGTGTTACATACAGAATTCACTAGTAGAGAGGCACATAGGGATGGAATTTAGGTAACCAAGACAATCCACATATCTGGTACTACAGAGTGCTGCTGATCTCTTTTTTTGTGTTGTCCCCATGCTGCTTCCCTAGGCATAGCATCTCTGCTAGGTACTTGGGCCTATTCTCCTGCACTGGTTAACTGCTCTGTAGCTGGACTTTCTGGGCCCGTTATCTTTTATGAGCACAACATGTCCTATTCTACAGAATGCCATTGCTGATGGGAGGGAGGAAGAAAAGTCTCTTCCCTGCCCCCTACCATCCCCCAAATACACTCTGGGGAAAAGGCAAAGAGTGACTCCCTGCCAAGTGCTGGGTTCCTCCTCCACATTCAGCTCTTTCTTGGAGTACCAGAGATGACTAACACCTCAGAGCTTGCTTTTTCTTTTTAAAAAACCATCAGAGGTACAGTTAACTCATCAGCAAGCCAATGGCTAGCCACCCTCTATGTCTACCAAGTTGAATGAGTAACTTCATACCTTATAAAGGAGTAAAGAAATGTAACCATATATTTACCTTTCTTTTATAGTAGCCAGTCAAAGTCTTAAAGGGGCCCACATTTTACAGAGAGAAAATTGGACTCCTTCAGAGTTTGAAAGGGGTAAACACATATCTCTGTCTGTGTTATTTTATCCTATAATTTAATCAAATAGGTTGTGGAGACCCAATTGGTCAGGACTCCAATGATCAATACAGCCCTCCCTATGCCTTTGAACTGAATTTTCTGCATGTAGCCTTTCCTATATCAAAACTTCATAATACGCTGCTCTAAGTAGGTGACTCCTTTGTGAGCTATCTGTTAAAGTATAGGATTTTAGGATGAGAGAACTTGGGTTCAAATCCTAACTCTACTACTTACTCCATGTGTATGACCTTGGGCAAATTATTTCTTCCTGGGTCTCATTTTTCTCATATGTGGATGGATAAGAGTATTCTACAAAATGCCCTCTGAGATCCCTTCTAGTTCTAAATTTTGATATCTAAATTTTGATACCTTTGACTTTGGCAATCAAGTCTTCCTCCAAGTTATCTTTCCAACCTTATCTGGTACTACTCCCACTTATCCACTAGACTGGACTCATGCCACCTCTCATTCTCATCATCGGCCCTTCTCCTATCTCTATGCATTTCCTTATGCATCTTTAGACTTCTTCCCATTCTCTCTGCTACTACCCTCCTCTTTCTTCAAAGTCTCCAGTCAAGTGCTACCCCTTTTACAAAGACTTCTTTGAACCCTCCTCCTCAGATTTCTTGTAGCATTTTACTTCTTACACTCTGAGGTCTTCAAGAAAGGGACTGTCATTTGTCTTTCTCTGTATCCCCAGAGCTTAGCATAGTGTCTGGCACATAGCATACACTTTAGATGTCTGACTGACTAAAAGGACTGGATTTCACCTTTGCATATGTAGTCTGCATCTGCCGTAGGTCATAGATTCATAGGATCTCAGTGACCTCAGTGCCATCTATTTGATATGAACATGAACAAGAAACCCCACTATAGTGTAATCAACAAGTGGTTAACCAATCTTTGCTAAAAGATCTCTAGAGATCAGAACCATTACCTTCTGCTCTCTTTGGGACAGTTCCAATGATGATAAAGTTTTCCTTTATATTGACTCAAACTCTCCCTTTCTGCAACTATCATTTATGTCTCCTACTCCTGCCCCTTGTGGGCAAGCAAAACAAACCTAATTCCTTTTCTGTGTGACAAGCCCTCAAACTCTCAAAGATGGCTAGTCTATCTTTTCCTCTCCAGGGTAAACATACCTGGTTCCTTCAACCAGTCCTTATATGACATAGTCCAAAGACCCTTCACTATCCTAGTCACTTATTCATTTGTATTCTCTTCAGCCTGTCAGTGCTAACCCCTCTGTATATATATTCCTCTTTCCCATAGAGTCTTCCTTTTCTTTCTCTCTTTTTTCATTCTATCATTGCCTGACTTCCATCTTTCCTTCCTCTTTCCTCTCCTTTCATTTTCAACACTTAGGAACTAACTGAACTTAAAGCACTATTCTAAAAATAATACTCCCTTTTTTAAAAAAGTTAAATTAATTTATTTTAAGCATTTTTTTCCTTTTCAGATTTTGAGTTCTGAGTTTTCTTCCTCCCTCCCACCCCCTTCTACACTTACTGAAAAGGTAAACATTTGCAGTCATTTATACATGTGAAAATAAGTTCTTTAAGAAAGGATTTGAACCCTTTATGTTTCCCATAACTAGTGTAGCATTTGGTACATAGAAAGTAACTTACTGACTATTTGTCAAATTGAATTGAGTGGTTAGATGAACGAATCTCAAGGAAATGGGTATTTAACCTACTTGATTATGACATTTGAGCCATCCAAGAGATACTTAGGGAATTTCAGCAGTATTACACTTAAATGATGTTTAATTATAAAAATGGAACTCAACATAAGGTCTTTGATGATTCCAAATCTATTAGCATCAACATTGCTATAGGTAAAATCAGACCACAACATTTGGTAGCAGAAGAACTGAGTTCAAATTCTAGCTGTGTCATTTATTACATTTTTATGTTATATTATCAAATACATATATTATTATAGATTTATTATATTAATATTATATTATAATTTTGGGCAAGTAACTTAATTTGTATGGACTTTCCTTATCTGTGAAATGAGGAGAACCTTTGGAGGACCCCATCAGCTCTAGATCTAGGATCCTATGAAATTCTTCTGGAAACATAAAGAAACTAATGTTAAAATGTTCCCACCATATAAACCTAAGAACCTACTTTTTGATTCATTGAAGCATGGTGGCCATAAGAAATATTACAAGATATTTTGAAAATATAACTTTAGAAAATACGGAAAAATCTAAATCCCTGAAAATTACAACAAGATCATAGCAAGCTACAGCAATGGGGGATAGGAGGTGGTAGGGTGACATATCAGATTTAGAATTGGAAGGAACCCTAAAGATCATCTGGCCTAATCTTCGAATTTTATAGATTGATTAACTGATACCTAGAGATGTAAAGTGATTTACCCAGAGTCTCAGAGGAGACTCCAGCTCCTCTGATGCTGAATCCAGTTTTTGTTCCTCTACTTTCCTTCCTTTTGAACAAAGGTCTTAAGTAGCCTGTGAGAGAAATAGGTAAGCAGATGTATAAATCAGAGCTAAGATCAGAAACCAAAGAACAAACTATGTATGAAACCAAAGGAAGAAGGAGAGCTCTATGTGCTAGAGCCAGATCAGACGGGCTCACAACAGTTAAATTTTCTGTGCGGTCATTTTTTACCTCTGAAATAGGCCAAAACTAAAAGTTAGAGCTTGCCTTATTTTTTTTTTTTTGATTGTTTAGATTTAAGAAAACAATGAGAAAATGTTAATAATGAAGATTAAATTATTCTTTTGGACAACCAGCTAAACATTTACCACCACACCCTAGGTATAAACCACAGGGAAATGTAGCCAGATCCTCTTCAACCAAATTTTATGCAAGGTGGGTGACATTTTTGTGTCATCTCTGATCAGAAAGGACTATGACAGAGGGTTTTGTTTTGCCTGTCTCATCCTCCTGCTCTCTGGATGGTGGCCAGGTCTATGCCTTTAAAGGCCATTACAAGCTATTCAGGAATTTGTTGGTGCTGTTCGAAGCAAGGGGCATTTCCTCCGAGGACTGAGCTCTACACTTAGGTTTCTTTTGAACAGATTAGTTTTTCCAAAAGGGAGGCATAAGACAAATAAGAAAGAAGTAAGCCTGCTGCTTACTTTAAAAGTAAGAAGAAAAAATTTTAATTTCTAAACACAAACGATTAGGAAAAAAGGTTTCAAATTCAGCAGATTCTGATTGTCCCGTATTTTAAGTAAATAACAATACAAGTTTCTCATTAACTGCTTGAAATGGGAGCCGTGTGCGTGCGTGTGTGTGTGTGTGCGTGTGTACGTGCATGTGTGCGTGTGTGCGTGTGTCTTTACTTTGCCTATGATTGCATGGAGAACTCCCATTGGAAACTACTTTTACCAATGCAGATCTGCATCTCTTCTGTAACTTAGAGTCTTAGTTAACGGAAGAAATGAGAGGTTAAATGACTTACTAGGGGTCTTACAGCTAATACTTATCAGAGGTGCATATTACTCAAACCCAACTTTTCCTGCCTTTAAGGACTGCTCTCTCTTCACTATCCAGTGTTACCTCTCAAGGTTACCTCTCGATGCCTGTAAGCATTTAATAAAGCTTTGACACTTCTCTATAGGAAGGTGGAAGATCCTTGCTTCAAATATCTTATAGCATTTGTTAAGGACTGTTAAGGTGTCCCCTGAATTTGTCTTTACACTTTACCTGAACCTCTCCTTTGCAATAATCGTACTCTAACTTATATTAGAATTGATCCTATAGAGTAGAAGCATATGTGATACCTATCTGTGTTCTCAGAACTGACACATACAAACTTACACAAGTAACATTTGTTTTTAGGTGGGAAGGAATATTTATTAAAATAAAGACATAGTTCAGGCTAAGACGTTCAGGCTGAAGAAGTCAAAGGAAAGTAGACAGATTCTAGGAAGCGCCAAAGAATATTTTTCATATGCTTTTGCAGGATCATTATGTGTTACCAGAAAAAGTGAGGGCAATACTCATAAGCTCAAAAACACTTCAAGAAACAGAGAGAGGTTCATCTCTCCACATCAGCTGTATCTATCCATATGACAAAATTCCTACAGTCTGCTTGTCAATCTGTCATGTTGATCCTTATAATGATAGGAGCAGATTAGTGCAGTTGGCCAAAACAAAATGAATTGTGGAGACAAGCAAAAAATGTGAATTAATTCTAGCCCATAGGATACTATATGTAGACATATCGGAATATATTCTAATGTAGCAATTTGTTCAAGTTGAATTTATGGCAGAACAGCATTGAATGTCCAGGCTGTATACCATTTAAGTCCAATACAAATATTAACAATGGATATGTAATGAATGTTGAAAAATTTTCATGGAAGCCAAAACAGGTAAATGATTATCCCAGTTGATGTTCCACTTAGAGTCATCCAATGGAAAATCTCAAAAGGTCCTCAGGCTGGCAGAGCATAGAAAATCCAAATAACTCAAGGAGGCACTTGGGCTGTGGAATAGTGCACAAAAGTGAGACTACAGGTGGGAAGAACACTACCAACTTTTAAAGAAAATACTCAACTAGCAGCTCTTGTGGTGGCAAAGAATTAGAAATGGAAGGGATGTCCATCAATTGGGGAATGCCTGAACAAGTTGTGATATATTAATGTAACAGAATAAATATGCTATAAAAAATGATGAACAAGTAGACTTCAGAAAAACCTGGAAAGACTTAATATGAACTGATGCTGAGTGAAATGAGCAGAACCAGAACCCTGTACACAGTAACAACTGATTTATTTGATGACTAACTTTGATAGACTTAGTTCTGCTCAGCAATGCAGGGATCTGACAACTCATGATGGAAAATGCTATCCATATCCAGACAAAGAACTTCAGAGTCTGAATTCAGATAGAAGCATACTATTTCTTGTTTTGTTTCTTCTTTCTCATGGTTCTTCCTATTAGTTCTAATTCTTCTTTACATCATGACTAATGTTAAAATATGTTTTTATGAATGCATAAGAAGAGCCTATATCAGACTGCATACTGTCTTGGGGTGGGGGGAAGAGAGGGAGGGGAAGAAAATTTGAAACTCAAAATCTTATGGAAGTGAATGTTGAAAACTAAAAATGTAAATTAAATAAAAAAAGAAAACACGATGCTACAACAGAGCTTAATTCTGCATTTCAACCTTAGCATTTCAAAAAATCTATCATTTCTTCAAGGTAGATGCTCCTTTCCATGGTAACAGATTGTGCACGCATTTATTAATGAGTTTTAAAAAAATAATTATTTCTAGGTGCTTATCCCCCCGGTGATATCTCCCTCATTCTACTGAGTTAGGCTGGTTCTTGGATGACAAACACTACAGTTCTACCACCACAATGAGATATAGATTTAGATGGAGGATGATAGGGACAGATTTGGAACATGAGGATCTATGAGGTCTCCAGCCTCTATATCACTTTATTGGCTGTATCTTATACCAGCAATATATTTCCTTCTTTCCTCCACCTCTTAGGATCCCTAACTTCCTTCAAGGCACAGCTCATAGGACGTCTACAGGAAGCTTTTTATGATGTCCCTAATTATTACTGCTTACCATGCATACACTTGTCACTTTACATATTCTACATACCCACAATAGAATAAGGTCATGAATTGTTTATTAACAGTCAGGAAGTTAAGTCAAGAAGCATCTATTTAGCAGGTACTGGGGGCAGAGTGGGGAGGGTAACTCTGCTAAGCACAATGCATACAAATTAAAGGCATAAACAGTCCCTGGTCCCAAGTAATTTCCAATCTAATGGAGGCCAAGAGATGATTTTTTGCTTTGCATCTTTCTTTCCACGATGGTTTATACATACTAGATGCTTAATAAATGCTTTTTTGATTGGAAATATATCTAATTAACTATTTAAAAGTACATGAAAGCTCTTGCCACTGAATTCTGCTATAAGAAAACTGGATATGAGAGCAATCTGAATGGAAAATTTAAAAATATACAAACTGAATTCAAAGTTAATGATTTCCCAGGAAAGCTTCCAAACAAGAAAAACTGTTATTTTTAAGATAAATTTGACATAACAGAGGATTGGCCAAGCCCAGCCCCGGTAAACATGGGCGTACTGTGTTTGGCTGATGAAATGCCCACATGGGCTTCAGAATAGCCCCATTATTCTAAGACTTGTTTTTGGTCCATAAACTACATGGCAAAGATATGGGCTTTTGATTGGGCTACTGACCCAGATTTGCATGTGCATTTATAAAAGTCACCAATCACCAAAGCAAGTCTGTCTTGCCTTCTTTCCTGACTGGGTGGTTCAAGTGAGGAAAACCTGCCATCATTCTCTGAGTGGGGAGAGGCTGCAGGACAACTTGTGACTCATGAGTGTAGGCTTCTGTTCTTTTCCTCTTTGAAGGAGTGCCAGACTAGGCTGTAGTGACTCTGTGAGCTTCCCATGGTCAAGAGGCCACTGGAGGCCTAGGAGCTGGGGTCCATGCCAGCAAAGTATTTACCTGGCAGCTAAGATGTCAGGCCCTACAAGAAGGAGCAGCTCTTTCTATAAGCTGTGTTATATTCGAATATGAACTTGGTGGGAGGGTGAATGCTTTGTGCCAAGTGCTTTAAGCATGAACCCACTCTCCCTTGGGACCTAGGTGATGTGAGGAAATTTGTCCTTCATTCAGCAGGGAATAGGAGATAGGGGTAGGGGAGGGTGTGGAAGATGGGGAAGAGAATATATCTATATATATTGTATGTGTTTATGTATTGTATATATAATATATGAAACAAATTTTTGTTCTTGTTATATCTTCTCAATAAATATCTATACATAGAAGTTAATTGCTGTTAACTGACTAAATGATACTTGAGTGCTAATCATTGGTGACTGATATTGGGGGAACACACCAGAATGAAAGCTCAGGCCTACAAGCATTAGTAAACCCCACTGTCCCTCAGGGGTAGCCCTGCAACCCTGAAGGGGGATATATAGCTAGTTGGCTTTGCTCTGGATTACATGAGTCATCAATGAGAATGGGAGTTGGGACAAGGCTCCCCAGAGCTCACAAAATCTACAGATGAAAGTAGCCAAATATATAAGCAGGAGAAAAGGAAAAATGACCATTAGATTGAGAGAGAGAGAGAGAGAGACAGAGAGAGAGACAGAGAGACAGAGATAGAGACAGAGACAGAGAGAGACAGAGACAGAGACATAGAGAGAGACAGAGAGAGAGACAGAGATAGAGACAGAGAGATAGAGACAGAGAGAGAGACAGAGAGACAGAGATAGAGACAGAGACAGAGAGAGACAGAGACAGAGAGAGACAGAGAGAAAGAGAAAGAGACAGAAAGACAGAGAGAGACAGAGAGACAGAGACAGAGAGACAGAGATAGAGACAGAGACAGAGACAGAGAGAGACAGAGAGAGAGACAGAGAGAGAGAGAAAGAGACAGAAAGACAGAGAGACAGAGACAGAGAAACAGAGATAGAGACAGAGACGGAGACAGAGAGAGATTATAAAGATTGCCCATGTGGCCATAAGCTTGTTATTTATTGTTTATAAAGTAAAACATATTTTAAAAACACACAAAAAAATGATGAACATATTAACTTTAACATGGTAGTAACAAAATTTCTTCGCCAGTTTCCATGACCCCTTTTGGCCTTCTTTTCCATTTATTTAGCGTAGATTTGTTGCTGTTTTCATTCTCTTTCGTTACATATTTATAGTTAGTGTATATAATATTCTTTTGGGTCAGCTTTTGTCACTGTGCTACTTCATACAAATAAGTTCCCAGGTTTCTCTGAGTTCAAAAGAAATATTTGTGTTTGAAACATTTTTTTTCATGTTTGAAACATTTTAAAAGATGAACAATGTTGATAATACTCATTTAAAAATATCTAGCTTTTGAAGTCAGTGTTCATTCTAGATGTAAGAGGATAGTTTGAAAAATATGGAGTGCACTAAAAATGAAAATTGTGAAGCATAAAAGTGATTCCTGGGAAATCTGAAACTCAATAGAAATTCCAGGGAAATTGATAAACTAAGCTATAAGAGTAAATAGGAAAAAGGAATCAGGAATTTTCTGGGTAAAATGTGAACCTTTAATAACTATTAAGAGCCCTTTTTAATGACCTGTTCAGTTGACCTTAGATAACAAGGTCAGAAGAGGTTGGAGGACAGAGTATTCACCCCAATACGTACCCTATATAGTATTTTCACTTATAGCAGATTTTTCTGCCAATTTTTTTTTAAAGTGGACATATTCCACAGTTCTTCATCCGAAGGCCTACAGACCACTTTCTTTTGCAGATGTTATTATTTCTTTCTTGAAACGATTAGGACTCAGTTGAACTTCACAGTAACTGTTTTATGTAACTTCTCAGTATAGCTAGTACCCCCAAGGTGTCACTTACAAAACTATAGTTTCATTAAGAAAAAGTCTCACAGAGATTTTTAAGCACAGATCTGACCATGACAATCCCCTATTCAGTAAATTCCAGTGGTTCCCAATTACCACCATGATAAAATAGGATCTCTGTTTGGTTTTTAAAACCCTTCACAGTCTGACCTCAAATTGTCTTTCCAGATTTATTACACATTACTCCCTTTCCTGCACACTATAGCCTAGACAGATTGGCCTTCTCTTAGTTCTATCTCTTTCAGATAGGAAGTGCTATATTTGCACTGGCCATGCTCCATGCTGGAAATGCACTTCCCCTTCGTTTTTGCCTCAGAATTCCTTACCCCTTTCAATAGGAATGAAGCTCATTACCTAAACAAAGTCTTTCCTGATCAGTCCTACTGCTGGTTGCGAGTCCTCCCTCTTCAGCCACTTTGTATTTTACTTGTTGCTTAGTCAGTTGTATCCAACTCTTCATGACCCCATTTGGGGTTTTCTTGGCAAACATATTGGAGTGGTTTGCTATTTCCTTCTCTAGTTAATTTTACAGGTGAGGAAACAGAGGCAAAAGAAGGCAACATGATTTGCCTGGGGTCACACAGCTAGTGAGACTGAAACCAGATTTGAACTTAGGAAGATATGAACTGTCCCACCTAGCTTGATATTGGTGTTCAATAAATGATCATTAATCCACTTCTCTGTATTTGGAATGTGCTTGTTCTAATATTTGCTCCCTGTGCTTTTCCTGGTGCTGATCCTTGGTTTTGCATCACTGATTACGAAACCTTGTATACGCAATTAAAACACACCTGTGCTCATTGCCTCTTAATTAAGAAAGTGAAGTTGATTTGGTTAATCACTCAAGCCGCAAACATCCATTTAACAATATTTCTTGAGTACCTGCTATATACAAAATGCTTGCCTAGGAAATATCAGGAGTACAAAGATTTTATAAATTATATTGTTTATAGAAAAAAAAGGACTAAGTTTAGAGTCAGGGAGTCCTTGGCTTGAATCAAACCTCCGATTTGATGGACCCTTACTGGGTCCCTGGGCAAATGATTTGAACTATCTAAACTTCAAGTTTTCTCAGTATAGAATGGGGTTAGTGACACCTATAATGCCTCCCATCATTGTGAGGGTACAATAAAATAACATACATATTTTTGCAAGCTTTGTTCATCTGTTATGTCTCTTCAAGATGTACATGATGATAGGCTAACACCTCTTGTGTAGACAATAAGAGGTGCTCTGTGTTGGCCTTGTTTGTTGTTCAGATATTTTATCAATCAAGTCTGACTCTTGGTGACCCTATTTGGGGGTTTCTTGGCAAAGATACTGAAATGATTTGCTGTTTCCTTCTCCAGCTTATTTTATAGATGAAGAACCAGAGGCAAATAGGGTTAAATGACTTGCCCAGGGTCACACAGCTAGTAAGTGTCTGAGGCCAGATTTGAACCTCAAAAGATGAATCTTCCTGACTGCATCCACTGTGCTGCCTAGGCCTGTGTTAGTTACCTAAGGCTAAAAATAATTACAGGCCAGCACACAGATATCTGGGATCTGGGAAAGGAAAAACTCTCATGTCTTCTAGTTCACACTAGTTCTAACTCCCAAGGCCCAGGTTAAGCCAAGGTCTCAAATCTGTCTAGATCCTGAATCTATCCCTTATGGTAGCTCTTCCACATTTTCTGTCTCTTCTTCTAGTGAGTTGAGCAGACTCTCTGTCTGATCAAAAGTAAATGATTGTGAGACACTAAAAAAATTCAACCTGTACATTTGATAGAATTCCTGGGTTCAGATTGGTCTTATACTTGGAGGACTTAAAAGGTTCTTAAAAAAAGGATGGTCATGTGGCTAAATGTTTCCTTGTTTTTATATATTATTTTCTGGTTACTGTGTTCTTTAGTTGCTTATTAATTCTCTACTAAGAATAAACCCTGCGCACATGATTATCTGCTTCTCTGTAAAGCAGACACCATCATGCCAAGATGATATGACTAGTGTTTACTGAAATACTGTTCATTCAAAGAAGGAAGTGGGTGGAACTTTAGAGCTAGTTTTATTTGGGTAGATTCATAGTTCTGTATTCCCTTGTGCTATCCCATAGAGAGGTAGAGATTAGAGATAGGAGGGTGCTGCCTCTCTGGTAACCACAATATTTACCCAGACCTTCCATTTTAATGGAACATGTGTATGCCAATGGCTAGATAACCGTGAGACCTCCCTGTGAATGGTTACTAATGTTTTAAAAAAACAAAGTAAGAAACCAAAGATCCAGGTAGATTTTATGAGATGATGAAGTAAATAATTGGAAAAGAAGGGATCTTGATAAATGTGAGAAAGATTTTAAATAACTGTGGTGCCATAGGAAATGAGTTAAAGACAAAGAAAGAGATCTGTTGGCAAAAGTGAGTCCTGGTTTGCGGTAAGTTATAATGAATCTATAATGGGCATAATCAAGATTGTTTAATTCCTTTCTTCAGCAATTTTAGTTCTTGTTCAGTTGTATTAGACTCTTTTGACCCCATTTGGGATTTTCTTGGCAGAGTTACAGATGAAGAAATTTAGGCAAATGAGGTTATGTGATTTGCCCACAATCACATAGTTAATAAATGTCCAAGGCCAGATTTGAACTCAAGAAGATGAGTCTTCCTAATTCCAAGCCCAGTGCTTTATCCACTGCCCCACCTAGCTGTCCCTTCTTCAGTAATGAGAGTGGAAAAAAATTGGTTGGTCAGTGTAATAGATGGGCCTGCCTCAGGTTAGTTCCACATTAGTTTAGGTTTGATTTAGGAATGAAATGAAACACTTGTTAAGTCATTCAAAAGTTAACAAAAAGACTTATTTAGCCAAACCTTGGAAAGAATCTTCAACAAGGTTACTGAAACACTTAGTTCAGGCTGAAGAAGCCTCCCTCCCCTTCCTCTATAGAGAAATATATCACTGATGGGCAGGGCCAAGAAGGCTGTCCATGCATGGATGACAACAATGTAAAGGGAAAGAACAAAAAACACAAAACAATTGAAAATGAATGTTGCAAAATTACAAGGAAGAAGCATGGCTCCAAAGAAGAGATATAAGAAGACGCTTCCCTCTACTCTTTTGAAGAGGTGTGGGGTAAGGTCCACAAGTATGGAACATTGCACATACTTAAATATATTTTTTGAGTATCAATTAGTTTTGCTGATTATTTTTTTCTTCTTCCTCTTTTTTTTTCTTTTAAACTAAAGTTTTTGGTTATGTAAGATGGCTTTCTGGGAAGAAATGGGGAAATTTAGGAGATACTAAAAAAAAAATCCATAAAATTAGATTTTACAAAATGAACAGTCAATGACAAATGGACTTCCTTCCTCCCTCCTTTCCTTCTTTCTTTCTTCCCTTCCTTCCTTCCTTCTTTCCTTCCTTCCTTTCTTCCTTCCTTCTTTTCTTTCTTTCACATAATTACTAAACTGGTAGATCAAAGAAATACTATACACGGAGTATATGTAGATTTCAACCAAAAATTTGACAGTCTTCCCTCCTATACTTGTGACCAGGATGAGAGCTGTGAGCTAGGTAGATGATAGTAAGGTAAGTGGCCATACAACTCATTGAATGGGTCTAGTAGATCCAAAGAATAATCAAT
This sequence comes from Bettongia penicillata ogilbyi, assembly GCA_023548195.1. Taxonomy (NCBI): domain Eukaryota; kingdom Metazoa; phylum Chordata; class Mammalia; order Diprotodontia; family Potoroidae; genus Bettongia; species Bettongia penicillata. The sequence goes on from JAJHZJ010000468.1 coordinate 1,705,585, forward strand.
GGATTAATGTCATTTATGGAGGAAGATTTCTAATGGATCCCCTTGGAAATATATCCTTGACCTTGTAATGTTGAATATTTTATCAATAACATGTAAGTTTACAAGAGGCACACTAATCAAATTTGCAAATGGAAGGAGGTTTGGAGGATAGCTAACACTGAGTGACAGAGTGAGGATTCCAAAATACCTTGACAGGCTAAAATAGTAGGCTAAATCTAAAGAGATGACATTTAATGAGGTGACATTTAATGAAGATGACATTTAATGAAGTCCTGCACTTGTGTTCAAAGAATCAACTGCACAAGTACTAGATGGGGATGAATGACTGGCTATAGTTGATGTGATTGGAAGTGAGTAGAGGAACGTTAGTGGATTTCAAGCTCAATATTACATAATAGTGTGACATAGCAACCAAAAAGAACAAAAGAACTAATTATAACTTGGGTTTTTTGAATGGAGGTACTGGCACCTAGAATCAGAGATGTGAACATCCTCCACTCTGGTTTTTTTTTCTGGTTTTAAGTTTCACATGTCACATTTTAGGAAGGACAAATTTAAGTGTGTGTGTGTGTGTGTGTGTGTGTGTGTGTGTGTGTGTGTGCGAGCGTGCATGTGCATGCGAGCGCATGCACAGAGGTAGAGATTACTAGGATAATTAGAGGTCTAAAGACCATGCCATGCAAGCACCAGTTGAAGGAACTGATGATGTTTAACCCAGAGAAGAAAGGGAAGACAGGGAGAATATAATAGCCATGTCTCAGGTATTTGAATGCCTGTCATATAAAAGAGGGTGCCTAGTCTTATTTGGCTCTGGAAGGAGGAATTATGAATGGTGGCTGAAAGTTTAAAGGAGGCGATTTGGGGCTGAATGTATAGGGGAAATGTGCTAATAAAACTGTTGAAAAGTACAATGGAATGTCTCGTGAGGTAGGGGACCTCTTCAGGCAAAGACTGGATGATTACTTGTTGAGAATGGGTAAAGGAGCAGGTATAGATAGGACCAGATAGTTTCTGAAATTCCCTTCCAAACCAGATTTGGTGATTCTGTGGCTTATTCCTCTATTTCTAATACTTGTGCACACTTTTTTGTGGGGTGGAGTAAGAGATGGATTTGGAATACACACTGAAGTTCTAATCCTCAGCTTGTTAAATGAGGTTGAAATGCAAATTCCCAGATTTCTCAATTTCTGGGAGACAAAAGTTACTGTGCACAGCCATGGTTGACCCTCTAAAACAATCTGCCTACAAAGCATATCCAGAGCAAAAAGCACCTGTGTACCACATGTGCACAGCTGTGTGTCATGACCAATACATCTGCTGATCAGCTGCTGTTTTCACATATAAAGCTTTTGTTTTCTTTAAGGGGGTCAATAGAGTCATCAAAGAGTGAATTATTTAAAAAGCTTAGAAATGAACCTGTTGAATAGTTTCCATGATTAGATTTAGATTTAAATCTAGTCATAAATTTAATAGATATACATAAAGATTTTAACTACCCGGGTTTACATCGACTGAGTTTTGTTCTTGACCATGCAAACAATTTCTCTCTCAATACAAACATCTGTGTGTAAGAAATCATCTTTCCATGCCTTCAAGGTCCCTCTTGGAGGAGAATTATTGCTGTCACATTCTCTGTGACATGAACAAACAGAGTGGAGGGAAAATACCTCTTTTTAATGTTGTAGAGGTCTTTCCACATACATATAAAAACAGAGTTGAGGGAAAATACCTTTTTAATGTTACAGTGGTCTCTTTACATACATGTATAATGGGGGTGGGGTTGTTTGCAAACTCCAGTTATTTCAGACTCTTTCTCCTTTAGCACCATGCACTGGCCACTCCTTACTTCCTCTTAAGTGAGATATGTTCAGAAATTACTCAGACATCATGTCAGTAGTAAAAGACGCCACCAAGAATTGATTTAATATGGTGAGCATTCTAATAATAACTAATGTTCATAGCTCTTTAAGGTTTACAAAACACTATATATGTTATTGTCGGTCCTTCATTTTCAAAGAAATCCAATGACATCACAAGGTAATGTCTTGACTTGGACATTGGATTTAAGTGAGGCAGAGTTGCACAAAGTCATCTCTCTTTCAGAGTCGTCAAAGTCTGGTGGTAAGACAAAAGCCAAGACAACTAGTGATGGCCCAAAATGCAGTGGATGACCTTGGCATCTTTGATGTCTGATTAAACCCTAAGCATTCCACAGTGCCTGCTTTAGCCACTTCGTGGCCCTTGGTACAAACTGTTCTCATCTGCCCATTTCACTGGGGAAATCTTCACATGCTTGAGATAGACATCCCCTGAATTCACTCACAGTTATGTTTAATATGATTTAGCCCATCTGCTAAGATGGTTTTATGGGGGTGTGGCTGCTGTGCATGCTACAATTTTGTGGAGCCACAGGTGAGAATTAGGTGACACGTGGACAACAAAAGTGGATGAACAGCCCTGAAAAGCGCTTGGCAAGTCCTCACACCAGAGATGCTAATCCTCCCTAAATACTCCCTTATACTTTCTCTCTGTCTCTCTCTTTGTCTCTGTCTTTCTATCACTCTCTTTGTCTTTCTGTCTCTGTCTCTGTATGTCTCTCTTTCTCTTTTTGTATACACACACATATACATATATATGCATACACACATACATATATATGTGAGATGAAGATGCTGTTATTTATTATTTATATGCTTTTATTTATCCCCATTTTACAGTTATGGAAACTGAGGATGACAAAGATTAAATGACTTGCCCAGTTAGTAGATATCTGAGACAGGATTCAGATTCAAATGTTCCTGCATCCAAATCCAGCATTCTAGCCACTAGTTCAATGCCTCTGTAGGAAATAATCTCCAAGTCAGCAAATCAATCAAGCCATCTCATTTTTTTCCAACCCCTTAGAGACAGAAGGCTTTAGGTCTACTCTAGCCTAGTGCCATGGCCCTCAATCTAGAGAAGGGATTCTTAACCTAAGGTATGTAAATTTAAGAAAAAAACTTTTTGATTAACTGTATTTGAGCATAATTTATTTTCTTTAAAATTCTATGTATTTTACTTTGTGCATTTAAAAACATTACTCGGAAAAGGGTCCATAGGCTTCACCAAATTGCTAATGTGGTCCATGAGACCAAAAAAAGTTTAAAACCCCGGATCAGGAGCAATAGGAAACACTGGATAGAAACCTGGCTATCACCAAAAGACCAGCAAACCTTCAAAGTCAGGAAATCACTGCTGCTTTCTTGGGAATGTGGCTTATACCAAGAACTCTGCTCTGGTGCAGAGGGGTGGTTTGCCCAGCATTTAGAAGAACATGGCTGCATCATTTCTGCAAGCCCGGCATTCACAGGAGTGATGAGGTCTCCTGGGACCACAGTGGTATGACTTCACTAGTACCTAATGTCCCATCGGAACGGGAGGAGAGGGAGAAGTTTAGTTTCTAACTCCCTGCCTCCATCCATTGGAACATGCCATGCATGGATGCTGTCCCCTTTACTCCCCTCCTGCCAGTGTTCCTTTTGGACTCTTATCCCCACACGTTTATGCATTCAGAGGTTCGCCATCCTGAGTGCTAAGCATCTTGGAAGGAAAGGAAAAGCAAAGATAAGCTGAAAAGCAGCAAAATAGCAACCCACTAAAGCAGCTGTTAGGAAATGCAGCCTGGAAACTTCAGGGTTTCATCCAAACCAACACGCCCCTCAAATTAAAATATTTAGTTTCATTTCTGTGTGAAACATCAGGAGACCTGATGTACTGTCTTAATGCTGACTTTTGTACTCTCTCTGAAACATACTCACTATGGATTCATGAGTCTGGTGAATGTGGAAAAAGTTATGGTTTTCCTTGAAACAATGTTTCTTACATTATTTAATAATAGCTCACATTTATATACCATTTAAAGCTTTCAGAGTGCTTTCTTTGAGACAACCCTGTGAAGGAGGCAATGCAAGAATTATGAGCCCCCATTAGAGAGATGAGAAAATTAAGGCTACCCAAAGTCACATAACTTAATCATTATTAATTGAGGTATCTATATGAAGAATCTGCTTTTGAAGAAGAAACATCTCAACTAGGCAGCCAAGGCTCAAAAAAACACAAACAAAAAACCCAGAATTTTTAGGGGGAAAAAGTCAATGAAGTTTCTTCAATTTCCCATCAGTTGACTGAGTATATTGGGGTTATTGCTTTCTTTAAAAAAAAACTGAAGCAGAAATATCATTGCACCTTTTTAAGCTTAAAGGTCTGTGGCAAAACCTGATCAAATGAGATAATATCTGTAAAGCATTTAGCAGAGTGTCTGGCACATGGCAAGTGCTATATAAATGTTAGCTATGATTACCATTATTATTATTTTGTTTGACTCAGTTTCATCAACTGTAAAATGGGGATAATGATAACACCTGCCTGCAGAGTTATTGTGAGATCAAATGAGATATATATAAAGCACTTAATGCAGCACCTGGCAGATATTAAATGGTTAATAAATGCTTTCCTCCTTCCTTCTTTCATCATTCGGGTCTGCTCTTAAATCCAAGCCTTCTGATTCCTAAGCCAGGGCTATTTTCGCTAAACTCTGCTTGTTCTAATAAGTCATGTGGGAAGCAGCACTATGTATTGAAGGGGGAAAAAGCCCTGGATTTGAGGTTGCAAGACAGGTTTGAATCTCAGGGCTGCCACTTAATACTTTAGATAAGTCATACAGAGACAAATGTTAAGTTAATTTCTTGTACTTCCCAAGTACAAGATGGTGGGGATGGGGAGGGCAGTACTGATAGGAAGGTAATCTAAAAAAGAACTAGGGCCTTAGTGGGCCACCAACTCAATATGGGTCAACATTGTGTAAGCGTCTTATTGGCCACAAGACTACATGAAACTTCAGTAATGAAAGTAGGTAAGAAAATAGACAATGACTGTACTTGTGGGCTTATCTTTTATGTATGTATAGAGCATACTTATAGCATCTTGAGTCTCTCAAAATATTATAAAGGGGTAGAACTACATAGCTTTGCAAGGTCCCCATGAAATGAGTTTGGAGAATAGAGCTCCAATGAGAAATTAACATCGTTACAGAGACTTCCTGACCCTAAGATACATTGAGATTTATGCTAGAGATTTCTTGATGACCAGGAAATAAAGTTCAAAAAGCAAAAGGTTCTAGCTAAGTAGTATTGTTTTTTTGTTTCAAAGAGCATCACATCTTTATCAAGGAATCTGTTTTTGGAGAAGAAACATTCGAAGTAGGCAGTCAAGGTTCTAAAAAAAAGAAATAAAAATTTTTTTGAGGGGGAAGCCACTGAAGTTTCCCCACCCTTCATTAGTTGACTGAGTATACTGGGATTACTGCTTTCTAAATAGATAAATAAAAAGCTGAAGCAGAAATATCTTTGGGTCTTTAAACTAAAAGGTCTGTGGCAAAGTCTGCTCCACCTATAAGGAAGAGACATCATTCCAGTTAAGAGCCCCAGTTGAAGCCAGAAGGGACAAGCTTCCTAACCTGAAGCTCAGGGAATCTGTCTCAGATAGCAACAGGCAGCAGCCATGGGACCAGCCTCTTAAACAGGAGGGACAGGAGCACAAGAAGACACAAAACCGGCAGGAGCAACACCATGAAATCAACAATTATTACGTCTTGGCTACATGAGTTTCCCCCATGTAGGCCTCTATAAATATTCCTCATTTGGGTCTACTCTTCCTGATGATGATGTGTGAATTTGTGCAGTTGTTTGCTCCAAGTTCATGAGCAACATATTTTTGTTGCAACTTTATCAAAAATACTTTAAGCATAAATGCATCTTCTGGTTGACCAGAAAAGGTACATACATTCCTGACATGATTTTCCAAATAATAATAATAGCTAGCATTTATATGGTGTTTTAAGTTTTGCAAAGGACTTTACATATTTTTACCAAAAATGTTTTATTCCTTACAACCACTCTGCAAGGTAAGAGCTATTCTTACCCCAATTTACAGATGAGGAAACCAAGGCTAAGAGAGGTGACTTGCTCAGAGTTTCATAGCTAGTAAGTACACAAGGAAGAATTCAAACTAAGGTCTTCCTGCCTCCCAGTCCAGCATTCTATTCATTATAACATGTAGCTGTCTTGACATCTGGATCCATGAGGCACCTGGGGTAACCTTATCCGACCCACTCTGAGAACTGAGAGAATGCTGCCCAGTCCTAAAATATGATAGGGCAGCCAAAATAGCTAATGTGATCTTAAACTACAGTAAGAGAGGAGAGTAAGGAGGACTAGGTAAGTGATGGTCCTACTGTACTCTGCCTCCATCCAACCACACTGAAATATGATAGTGTATAGGGCTGGGTACCACATTTTAGGTTAGAAGGATAACAAAAAGTTAGAGAGCATCCACAGGTGAGTGATCTGATGAAGGGCCTTGAGATTAAGCCACATCAGATCCAAATGAAGAAAGAGGAGAGGACATAGGAAGGGCATGGTATCTACACAGAGAAGAAAGGTTCAGATTGTTTCATTTGGCTTCCAAGGGCGAAACTTTGACTTGAAATAAGAAAAAACTTCCTAACAATCAGGGCTATAGTAAAATGAGTTGCCTTGGAACTTAGAGGGTCCCTTCACTAGAGATCTTCAAACAAAGGCTTGTGGATTACTTTTTGGTTCTGTTGTAGGGAGGATTAGTTACGAATTAGAATAGATGACCTTTGAGATTTTGGGAAGCCATTTTTTTCTGCCAGGCTGCTTCCTCATGTGTACAATGAGGGTGTTGGCCTACATGATCCCTGAGGTCTCTTCCAGCTCTAAATCCTGTGATCCAGAGACATGGCATAGTTATAAATGTCATGAGAAATGCAGAGTGGGGTGTTCTGGTAAGGCTTTAGCTGAAATCATTTTATTGTCCTAGAAAAATAACCCTACTCTTTAAATCCACTTCAAAGGTACAAAGAAATTATTTCATGAAAATAAAAGGTCTTTTTTTAATGAAAAGATATATGAACACATTTTGGGGGAGTGTTGTGTGGTTGATTTTCAAAGCAGAGCTGTCTCTTTAAAGCTGCTGCTACATAAAATCTCTTATAACAACACAATCATGTGACTGCCCAGGAGGATACCTAAATTTAGAATTGAGCCAGTATTTAGGGTGCCCTTGTCTGATAATCCCTCCAAGAACGAGAGAAAAGTTGACAGGGAAATAGGGTACAAATCAAGCCCATGGGAAAATGCAGGTTTGGGGGAGGAACAGAGGAGGGTTTAGAGATTTTGGTATGATATTTATTAGATAGTTATGTTTTTTCTTGAGCACAAATTCTAAAAGATCTGACATGTAAAACCCTAAAGTTGAGTACAGGTAGAGCTAAAGTCATCTCACTTTTCCCCAAGCAAGTTACTTCTCCGAATACAGGAACTATTTATGAAGATAAATAAGTAGGTTATTTTAAACCCATTACAAAGTGATTTTTGCAAGTGAAAAGCAAACTACAATTGTTGCAAATGAAAAGCAATTATTTTTAATGTGCCTTGTTTCATGTAATCAATGTTGATCAATTCATCATTTCTAATATCTTATTTTTACACTAGGAAATTGGGAAGAAAAAGATTTCCAATAACTGTAGGAAAGGATCTTCTGCTGGAATACTTTTAAGAAGTAAATAAGTCTTACTTACATGAGAACCTAAATAATGAGACCAGCTCATTGTTGCTTAGGTATAAATGACTACCTCAACAGTCACACTTAACTCCAAGGGTCACCTTTCAAAATTTAAAAAAAAAAAAAAAAAGATGGGGGGAGGGAAACAGCACAGAGAGTAAGGAAAAATTGGTGTCTTGGAGCAAGGGGTGATATTATTTTTGTTCAAAAGATTTTTATACATGTTCGAATCATGAAATTAAGGTTAAATTCATAAACTTTGATAATTTCAACTCAATTCAGAATTTCAGAAAGATATGATACAACATATTTGGAATAAAAATAAAGCAGAAGAACCTCACATTTTGGTTTGCTTGAGTATGCATAGCATGCAACTTTTTTTTTTTCAAGGAGGTTTGTGGGACAGTGTTTGCTGGCATACTGAAGTACATACCATAGCAATATGACTTTACCAAAAAAAAAAAAAGAAGAAGGAAAGCATGCTAATGAAATAACTGGAAGAAAAGAAAACATTAAATGTTGCTCTGAAATATTGGTGCTAACAAACTGTGTTACCTGAAAAATATCAAGATAAGGGGTGATATTATTGATAGATATGTTTCCACATGAGAAAGAGAGAGAGAGAGAGAGAGAGAGAGAGACAGAGACAGAGACAGAGACAGAGACACAGAGACAGAGAGAGAGGAAGAGAGAGAGAGAGAGAAAGAGAGAGAGAGAGAGAGAGAGAGAGAGAGAGAGAGAGAGAGAGAGAGAGAGAGAGAGAGAGAGAGAGATGCTTGAGGATATACACAGATGCCCAGTAAAGGTATTCAGTTTTTATATATGCTCAAAGGTGCTGAGGTCATAGATCTCCATAGTCAGCTATTATATAAAATGTGCTTTATTCTCTAAGAAATTATAAAAATTAAGTAAAATTTTGGCTTCATATAGAACTATGTTAGAATAACTTTTATTAATATTTAAATGAGCTATAAATTTATACCTAAGGATATTCCCTCCAGTAGCACAAGTTTCATCCTGTCCATGCTTTCTCATCCTGTTCAGTTTTTGTCAATATTCTCCCATAGGTCCTCCCCCAGAGGGTCTTTCCAATGAACTGGAGACCTTCTTGTAGATATCTTGACTTAATGGAGCACATGGTCCTTCTACCACTTATCTCTTGCTTTCATTACAGGACTTGGCCATCTCCTTTTCCAGTCATATGAATCTCTTTTATCCTGCTTCTCTTGTGTAATTTTTTCAATTGTATATAGTTTAGCCTAGTTACATTCACCATACACCTCTCTATTTTCCTTCGAATGACCCACACCTTTAATTCTTCAAAGTAATGTTCCATAATATGCAGCCAGGCTACATCACCAGAACAATGCATAAAAAACAGGTCCTTTAAAAGCATCATGCAAATTTTCAGGTGCCATCTGAAAGGTAATCACCCTTCTCTTCCTGTCCAATTCTAGGCACACGTTCTTTTTTCATCTGTAGTGTATACCAATGATCCTTGCATGCTAAAAGCTGACATAACAGCTTGATAGTTTGTCCCTCCAATTGTCTATCAAAATCTGAATCCAAATCAAATAATCTATTTGATTTTTCTGATATGTATAGTTAGGTTGATCTTCCAAATAAGTGTCGATTTCATAATGCCTTATAAATATTCCGGGGCGTTAAACTATCAGCATAGTTATCCATAAATGACCAATAATGGTTATAGCACTTTAAAATTTGCAAAGCACTTTAAAAGTATTGCCCCATTTTATCCTCAGAACAACTTTGTAAGGTAGATGCCATTTTTATCCCCATTTCATAGGTGAGAAACTGAGACAGACCCTGGTTAAATGCCTTGATCAAGGTTGCACAGCTAAGTATCTGAGACCAGATTGAAATTCTGATCTTCCTGATTTTGGGTCCAGGACTCTATCTATCATGCTGCCTATATGTCCTATTGTAATATTTGGAGGATCTCATCATATAAGGAATCCCTCTTTCATTTGGACTTTGAATTAGATGTCCTCTGTGATAGTATCAAATTATATCTGGCAAGAATACATCTCTCTATTATATTCCTTCTTTTTGACATGCATAAGAAAGACCTTGGTAGGCCTCATGTTAACTTAGTTTGACTTAGTCAAATATCTTTTTGTAGTCAAAAACAATAAACACAATAGGAGCTTATATTTTCTACATTTCCCAGGCAGTTGTGTGATGTCAAAATGTGGTCTACTGTGAAATATCACTTATTGAAGTTTACTTATTCCTTTCTAATATCCTCTTCAAGGATATTAGAATCAAAGTATATGTAGCTTATTCTTATAAAAATTTAATACAGATAGGGCAGACGGTTATAGGTGGGTTGGTAGCTATTGATATTATCTTGATCTTTTTTTGACATCTGGTTGTGCAATGGATAGAGTGCAGGATCGGAAGTCAGAAAGACCTGAGTTCAAATCTGACCTCAGATAGGTATTAGTTGTATTTCCCCAGACAAATTACTTAATAACTGCCTTAGTTTCCTCATCTGTAAAATGAAGCTAGTAATAATGGCACCTACCCACCCATGGTTGTTGTGATGATCAAATGAGATATTTTTAAAACATCTTTCAACCCTTAAATGGAATAGCAATGTCAGATATCATTATTTTTCCCCAACATTTGGTATCTATGACTCAGTGATCTTGAGGGTCAATCCTCCCCATGGCCTCACACTTGTATTGCCAGAACACTGACCCTCGCAGTATATAATTGGTTTAGTTCAGCTGTGCTTCCTGTCTTTTTTTAAGCCATTTCTAATTCCTCATGCAGCACATCAAGACCAATGACCAATTATATTGACTTCTCCTGAGAAAAAAGCTTGTTATAGATATTGACAGAGTCTTTATTTTTTATCTATTGATTGTCTTCCTCTCAGTCTTATTCTTAAAATACCACCAGAATGATCTAACTTAATTATGTTATTCAACAAGATTTCTGTAAATTCGTTTTTGTTTCACTACATCACATGGTTTTATAACGTGATTTATGGAAGTGATATGAAAATTCTAACCATTTTTTAGAGTCAGGTAGGTAGAGTGATAGATAAAATAGAGGACTTGGAATCTTGAAGAACTGACTTTGAATCCTGCCTAGGATTTTTACCAGCAGTGTGATCCTGGGTAAGTCACTTAATTTCTCTCAATCTCACTTCCCTTAGCTATAAAATAGGGATAACAACAGCACTTATAGTTTTGTTATAAGAATCAAGAGAGATAATATATGAAGTATTTTGTAAATCTTAACATGCTATATAAATATGAACTATTTTTTTATTATATTATTTGTACTTTTCTACCATCCTCCACTGAAAGATTTTACAGTCAGGTTTATTGCTTTTGGCTGCCATATCTCTTATTGTGACAAGATCAGGTTTTGCTGACTGAAGTGGCTTCTAGATTTTTTTGGTTTCCTTGTTGTGGCAATTGATTTATATCAGTTAAACTTCCTTATGAAATAGTGACAGTCTGTGCTGATAGACCTTTAAAAAAATTCATTTCTCATTCTTTATCTCCAGATTCTAGTTGTTTTGTGAAACATACACTTCTCCTTTTCTTTAGAGTGGAAATTGATTTTGATTTTTGCTTTAACAAGTTGAATGGACTTATTATATACAGGTGATTTGGAAATTTCTCTCACATTCTTAAACAAACATTTCTTGTCAGTATATGATGTTTCATATTTTTAATGTTATTTTAGTATTCACCATGTCCAAAGCCTCTCATTTCTTTTCTCAAAGATAATGCATGAAATGGAGACATGAAGTATCTGTATATTTTTTAAGAGGTTGGCATCTCTCATTTCTTACTGATGAAATTATGTTTTCCAGAGTAGTTTCATGGTTCTTCCCTAAGCTTACCTTTGTAATGATGTCATTAAATATTAAAATATATATTGATTTACTTTTGAGTTTTCCCAAGTTCCTCTCTTCAATTTCTAGGTAGTGCAATGGATAGAGCACTGGGTCTATAGTCAGGAAGACTCTTCAAATCTGACTGCAGATACTTACTAGCTGTGTGAATTTGGGCAAGTCACTTAACTACTGTCTGTCTCAGTTTCCTCAACTGTAAAATGCGGATAATAATAGCATCTACCTTCTGGAGGTTTTCGTTGTGAAAAATCAAATGTGACTGTATTTGTGAAGCACTTAGCATAGTGCCTGGCAAACAGTAGGTGCTATATAAATGCAATGATAATGACGATAATTTCCTCCCAGTCTGTGAGACGGATATTGCATATTCTATAATTATCTTCAAGATGATCTTTTCCAAAGGTGTTTTATGAGAACTGCAAAGTGAGAGAGAGAAACATAGCATAAAATCCTGGTTTTTGTTATCTTTGAATATACAATGGAACAAAGTCCTTTGCTTGCCTCTCTAAGAAGGATCTGCCCACTCTCCTTCCATTTAACTTCAATTTTTCTCTCATTTCACATATGGTAAAAATGGCAAGATTAGAATAATTCAATTTCTCCAAGAGCATGTCCTCTCAGTGATTAGACAACCATCTCATATCATCGCATATTTAGATTATTAAAATTAATCTCATAGTAAAAAATAACCTGTGTGACTTTTACTATCCCCTGCCTCCTTTTCTACCATTTTGCTATTGTCCATGTAGAAGTAGAAGGTAACCCTTCAGAATCAAGAGCCAGTTTGTACTTTCATGGGTTTTTACAGTCAAAGAATTCATCATCCAGTGTTTGAGGTACTGGTAGTGAGCCTCTGTCCTTTGCAAAGCTGGGACATAGACAGAAGACTCAGCTTGTTGTGGAGACAACATGCAGAGCCTTTCCCCAAGGCAGAGACTGCTGGAGATTTTCTTCTATTCTTGTGGCCTTTGGGAATCAAAGGTCATTTTCACAGCCAGCTAAGGCATTGGAATAATACGCTGTAGAGGTATTGAATAGATATTGAATAGATATTTGCACAAATACTCAAACGGACTTGTGACTTCACTGATCCCGATGGTCCTTGGGTCTCAACCCACTCATGCTCACCTGTGTTGTGTGGTTTTTCTTCTTGGTGTCCTCCCATAAGTTCTTTACAAGGGGCACACCATAATCCTGGAGACCTTCTTTTCTTGTGATCTCATAAAGAGGCCTTTGGAGCACTCATGTTATCTGCCTTTTCTCTTTCATCCTCAGTAGGTGGTCAGCCTATCTTCTCTTAGGATCACACATTTCACTAGTGACATCTTTTTCTCCAATTCTTGAAAGATCCTCATTTGTTCTAGACTACAGCCTGTACCCACCATGCACCTCTCCATTATCATGTGTAGGATATTCATTTTCAATTCTTTGCCTATTGTTCTCTCCCATGTCCCACAGCCATACAACAACACCAGTAGTAAATGGTAATAAAAAGATGGACCTTTGTTCCTGGGAGATGTTTGCCATCATTAAAGGAGCTTTGAAATTTGCTAAAGGCAATCCAGTTCACTTTCTTCTTCCTGTTTCATTCTGGGACCAACTTATTGTCTATTGGTATTGTCTGTCTTAGAGATATATATATATATATATATATTTGATGGTCAAGATTTATAGGATGCCCATCCACCTCTGCATCACCTAATCTAGGAAATAGACAGCATTCATATAAATGGTCTTTCCATCAGACAGTATCAAGCCAGTCTTGACTAGGTGATTATGGATCTCTTCTAGGAGGCTCTGGAAAATTCTGCAACTACCACAGAGTCACCAGTACTGAACATCCTGAATACCTCATTCAGGGGTGTGTTGGAAACAACTCTTACCAACTCATGAGAGCTGATGATTGACCAGCATACCAATGACCTTATATTACTTAGCACTGAATTACTGCAGTGGCAAACACCTTTGGTGAATAAACATGACCTTGTTTTATGATTTACTAAATGTTTATGATCAAAGGATCATTAAACAGAAATAATATTTTGACTATATCCTTTAAAGGGATCTTGAATAATTTTGATATATGGATGGGACAATTTTTTTGACTATATCCTTTAAGGGGATCTTGAATAATTTTAGTATAAGGATGGGACACACCTTTTTGGAAGAGGAATTTTAAATTTGAGTTTTGCTGGACTGAATCAAATACTTTTTCCATAACCTATAAGTAATAAAAACACTGAGATGTATTCTGTATGTCTGTCAGTCTACTGCAAAGCAAGAAAAATGTGATCCATTGTAGAACATAACTTGTAAAAACTACCTTCTTCCTACTTAATACCCTCATTGATAATATTGACACATGTGTAGATGAATCTCAAAAAGAATTTGTATAAATGAAAAAGTTGTCATATTGGTTGGGAATTAATTCTGTTTCTCTTAGCTACCATTTTCCACACTGATAAGGTCTGAGGGTTGGATTGGATTATAATACATAGGCATAATTACACAAAACAAATTCCCTCAATGGCTATATATAAAAATATGTCTCATTCTAAACAATAGATCTGTCATGTCTCTGTAATGAATGACATTTTATAATCAATCTTCCATAACCACGAATCATGAATGATCATTGGGTTGATCATAGTTCTGGCTTTCAAAGTAGGTTTGTTTTTTTTTTTACAGTATTATTGTTATTACATGAATTGTTCTGGTTCAGCTAATTTCATTCTTCACTCAAATTTTCCTTTGAACTAATTGTGTTAACCTGAGATAATTATTTCTGATCATTGCATGTTTATTCTCCTCCTAAAAGTTAGATTTTTGGGGGTGCTGCTAGACAAGGAACCCCCTTTTAATTTCATCTAAATAGTGTGTGTTAACTCATGAGGTTTGTTCTCCAAAGAATATACTACATCAGGAAATCACCTTCTTTCTCTAGAAGGTCCGATTTGAAAAATAAAATGAACTTAAGGTTTTTCCGCTAACTGGAAGGATCATGTAGCCTGGGCAACTAAAAATGTACCTTCTTCACTTGGAAGTTACGATTGACTGATATAACGGGGAACTGACAATAGGTTTTTAGGGCATACAATATTCTCTGTATCCACTGTGGTAAACTTGCTTCCAGATACAGATGATGTAGGGGCCCTTCCCCCCATTTCAGAGCATACACAGGTAGTCTTTGACTGTTTCCTATCAGATCACTATAGGGTAAAAAAAGCTTTTTAATCGGTTGATGCTGCAGAATTATTTGAAGGAAAAGAAGAGCTCCCTCAGCCCCGGCAGCTTTCAAATGAGAAGGAAGAAAAAATGTAGTGGGCCTTCAGGTTAGGGAGAGACCTCTGGCCCTCTCTGTTACACAGCTCTCTTTCTACACCCTCAACTCCTATAAATAAATATTGCTAATAGACTGACTGACCAATTTCATTTCTATATCACCAACAAAATATGTATTAAGCAAGTAGTAGGAAAGTAGCTGATGAAGGATTTAAAGAATGACACAAAGGGGAGATACCTAACGTACAAATAAGAGAATAGTTTGAAAAATAGTTTATGTGCAGCTCACTATATAAATAGTAAAAATTTTCACTAAAAAACAAATTTCAAGAATCCTTACTATAAAAATGATAATGAATCCTACTATTATAATTTGCTTCATAACTACCATCTAAGCAAACATCAAGAAATCATTTTGCTAATTTGCATATAAATCTTAGAGCAGAACTCTAGTTACCCTGTAACTAAATGAATTTTCATATTTTTCCTAGTGAAAGCAATTTTCTTTGCTAAATTAATAACAAGTAGAACTGTGTGCACTGCAGCTACATTTCGTGATAATACCATGGACACCTAGTTCTGAAGATTTCCATCTGTTTAATTGTATCCCCTCATTTTCATTCTTTTTACAAGACAATAGGCCCATTTCATTTCCTTTTCTGCTGCTAACCTGACCTCGAAGCATTGTGCTAAAGTCACAGAAATGACAGGAAACAGGGGATGAGGAGGAGAGTTTTCTTCCAAACTAGAGATTCCCTTAAAGGGAAGCTGTTGATATTTGTTTTTGTGAATTAAATTAATTTATTTCTTTGTTTTGTTTTTTAAACCTTGTTTAATATTTTATTTCTTTCCAATTACATATTAAAAACAATTTTAACATTTTTCTTTTCAAATTATGAGTTCCGAATTCTCTCCTTCTCTCCTCCTTACATTGAGAAGACAAGCAATTTAACCTAGGCTATACATGTGTAGTCATACAAAACACATTTCCATGTAAGTAATTCTGTGAAATAAAATACAGACCAAAAGAAAATCTGAGAAAAATAAAGAAAGTAAAGAAAAATGTCTTTAATCTGCATTGAGGCTCCACTAGTTTTTTCTCTGGAAATACACACAACACCTTTTATCATAAGGTTTACAAAATTGTCTTGGATCATCGTATTACTGAGAAATAGCTAAATTATTCATAGTAGATCATCATACAGTATTGTTATTACTGTGTACAATGTTCTGATTCTGCTCATTTCACCTTGCATCAGTTCATGTAAGTCTTTCCATGTTTTTCTGAGAGCATCCTGCTCATCATTTCTTAAGGCACAATAGAATTCCATCCCAATCATATATAACAACTTGTTTGGTCATTCCCCAATTAATGGCAACCAGTAAAAGAGCTCCTATAAATGTCTTTGTACACATAGGTCCTTTTCCTTTCTGTTTTTTTTTTTTTCCTTTGGAATACAGACTGAGTAGTGATCTTGCTAGGTCAAAGGGTATGTATGGTTTTATAGCCCTCTGGGCATAGCTCCAAATTATTTTCCAGAATGGTTGAATCAGTATACAACTTCACCAACAGTACCTTAGTGTTTTAATTTTCCCACATCCCCTCCAACATTTGTCATTTTTCTTTTCTGCCATATTAAGAGGCAGTAGCTCAGAGTTGTTTTAATTTGCATTTTTCTCATCAATACTGACTTAAAGATTTTTTTCATATGACTATAGATAGCTTTGGTTGCTTTGTCTGAAAGCTGCCTGTTTATATCTTTGACCATTTATCAATTGAGGAATGACACTTAATTCTATAAATTTGATTCAGTTTTCTATATGTTTGAGAAATGTCTTTCTGATGATATTTCTTACAATATGTTCATCTTCAATCCCACCATGGCAAACTGTATTGGCATTGCAAGAAAAGGATCAAAGAAAAGTATTTTAATGGCATTTCAAAATACTGTACAGTAGTCTTTAGCTGTGTCTAAACAACGCAAAACAGCTGTATGAAAATGAAAAAAAATGGTCATATATGCAGATGTTTCCAAATATTCAGATATTCACAATTATATAGATCCAGTTGTTACCTATAGGTTTGTTAGTTTCATGTACTGACACAAGTTTTGTAAACCTCAGGATGTTTCAGACATTACATAGAGCATTTCTGGTAAAAAGGCAACCCCCACCCACACAGATTTCTCCTTTAAAAGACCCAAGGTTTGAATCCTGCTTTGAACAATACCCATATGGCCCTGAGTAATTTACTTGGCTTCTCTGCTTAATTTTCTCATTTGTAAAATAGAGATAATCATGGCATTTGCTTCATAGGGTGGTTATAAGTTCAAAATGAGAGGCCATATGTAAAATGCTTTGAAAACTTCAAATGCAAATAAATGTCAGATATTGCATATACTTATCAAACACACAACCATAATAATATACGTTGACCACTTACTCTCTGATTAACACTCATGGACAAAAAGGATATTAGGTTGTATCTCTGTAGGATTCCCTCTAGACCTTGGAAAATCTCAGACAAAAGTTTAAAGAGAACCAGAAAAAAAGTGCATTTCACCATTGATTTAGGTAGTACTCTTTGCTTTGAGAAGCTATCTTTGACCAAGAAAAGAGAGAGAAACCTGGAAGTATTCAGCTTCTTAAAGAATCATCCTTGTAGGTAAGAGCTCTACTGGCCACTTTTTTCTAGGTTTGTATTATTTTTCCTCTTCCTTCTGACTTTCACCTGAGAAAAAGGAATACTTTTGGCAAGCAGAAAGTTATCTTTCCCCTCCTGTCAGTTTCTGGCCCAGCATTTCCAGTTCACCAAAGACAACAATTCTTCCTACCATCTTCTGATAGTATCAAAGGAGGGAATGAGGTAGAGAGATGACAGAGTGAATAACGTCATCAAAGCAACCCACCGTTGCATTTTTATTAAATTTCTGTTAATACCTACAGATGTTACAGTATAAGCTAAAGTTATCTTGCATGGTTATCATATAATAATTTTTTCCCCTGTTTCTTCTCATCATAAACATTAACAGGCAAGATGACAAAGTGTCCCATGAAGTGATGATTCTTGTTGCCTTTTGGTAATACTATCATAGGGTTCATAGATTTATAGTTGAAAAGGATCTAACAGATCATCTAATCCAGCCTTCTCATTTTAGATGAGGAAACTGAATCCAAGAAAGGTTAAGTGATTGACCCAAGATCATGAAGCTAATAAGTAGCAAAGTCAGGATTTCCAGCCTTGTCTTCTGATTCCAAATCCAGTGTTCTTTCCACTATGCCATGCTACTAAAACCAATGCCTTATGCTCCCCTCCAAGGAGAACAACATTTAGTTTAGCTTCCTTAAGCATTTGGTATCATTTATATAAAGAATGTTTTGCTTTGAAACTGCATCTCCCCATCTTACCTAGACTGGAAGAGCAGTAACCACTTACAGAAGCTTTGACTTGCTTAGTTTTCAACCTAGGCTGGCTCTCCTCTCCTTAGCAGCTTAGTGCAACCCCCTGCCACCCAGCCCTTACAAGGGGCTCACCATATTGAGACTAAATTTATTGTAGACTCCTGATTGGCTTAGTCCTCCAGCAGCTCACAACTTTTGAGCTCACATGATCCATCAGCCTCAACCTCCCCCAGAAGCAGGGATTACAAGCATGCACCACCACACCCATCTAAGAATATTAATATTGATATGGTTTAGTTCCTCCTGTAACATGTCAACTCACTGGTTGTTGTACAAGGATCTTGCATGTAGTATACCAGTACAAGAATGTCTGAAAGTGGTATAATTTCTTAGAATCCTTTTTTAACCTTTCTGCCACTTTGATGCTGCCACTAACAACAAAAGCCAATTGGTGGAACAAAGGCCAGAGGGTCATTTTATGTTTTTCATATTTCATGAGTTTTCATGGCCCAAAAATTCATCAGCTGATGGCCAACCTACTGTTGATGAATCTACCTATATAGAGCTAAACTGGTCTTCATGTAACAGACATAATCTATAATAGAGAACATACTTTAGGCTTTTCTAGATAACTAGAATTTGACAGAGCTTATAATCTACTGGCATCTTCCTCTGTAGCCTTTAAGATTTTGTGCTCACTTTTAATGCCAAATTAAGGCATCAGTGTGGGATGATAGGCCATGACAATGTACAGTCATTTGGGCTCAGAACTTAATAAGGAGAAGAAAATTGTCTAAATCACATTGGGGAAATTGCAAAATACTTTGAATGTTTCCACAAAAGCCTTTTCTTTTAACATCCAGATTCTTGTGGTGAAGCAAGATGGCTACAAATCACAGAACACAGCAAATGTCCAGAGAATCACAATTGTACATGACCCAAAGGACAAGGAACAGCATATGGTAGATGTGAGTAGGCTTGTAGCATATTGCCGATAGTGACTTGAATGAAAGAAGTGATGCAAAAGAGAACATCTAGTGACTGTGATGGGAATAGGAAGTGGGCCAGTCATATAATGGCAGCAATGGAAAACAGGTGCCTAGCTGGAATGTATGAGCCTACACATTCAGTGGTGGCAGCACCAGTGGCTGCAGCAGTAGCTTTGGGAGCTCTTAGTCCAGAGAAGGTAAGGGACTCAGACAACTGGTCAGAAAGGGAGTAGAGAGAATGTACACACACACACCATCCACTGCACTAGGTAGAATATTGAGAAATCCAGTGACTGGCACATAGCAAGCACTTCATAAATGGTTATTGGCTTATTGAATGATGGGAGGATATGGATAAGAATTCCATAAGATGGGAAGATGAACATGGATCATGATCTAAACCATTAAAGGGAATTGAGGAGACCAGGGATTCACTGCAATGAAATTCTCTTACTTTGCTGTTCATAGTCTAACAACTCTGGAAGCCTTGCAAGTCAGCTAACCCAGCCTTCTCATTTAATAAGTTAGGAAATGGACCCACCAGTATCACATAGGCAGTAGGTGTCAGAGGCAGGATTTGAACCCAGATCCTCTGGATTCAGAGGCAGTCCTATTTCCATGGCATATCTTCCACATATCCAAGAGGACAGAAGAAATAGAAGCTTTTACATCACTGATTCTGTGATAAATCGATATTCCATGAATTTGGGGAGCACACTGTCCACTTTAAGGGAGAAGCCCAATTGTTACCAAAGAGATCATAACCTCTCTACCCTATGAAAAAACTACTTCCATGCCAAATGCGGACAAATGAGAATTACTACTCTGCTCACAGGAGAATCACTATGTAGCTGCTATCCAACAAGGTATCAACTGCATGATGCCATATAAATATTTTAAGTCAGAAGACCTGTGGTCAAATTCTGGCACTGCACACAAAGTAGCAACTTGCCACTTTAAAATCAGTTTAGTTTTTGAGGTCTCCATTTCCTTATGTGTAAAATGAGAGGGTTGAACTTGGCCTCTAAGGTCGCCTTCCTCTTGTAAGCTCTCTAGCAAGGAGGCTGCCAAGAGTGAAGATGATAGGTCCAAACATTTCATCTCAGAGTCTACTTCCTATCACTGTCTAATTTCAGTAAATGTTGTCCACTTAACTCTTTTTAAAAGGCACAGATGAAATAGAACATGACAAACAGATTCTTTCCTTACTGCCTCTTTACAACTCCTCTATTGTCCCTTTTACTATCATGAACACCAAAGTGGGGTTGCTGGCCTTCCTTCATGGATTATATTAAAAGGAAGGCTAACTCTCTGTATAGACTGGTAGGGAAAGGTTCTTAGTTCATAATTATTGCTTCAGTTTTTTCCTGAGGCCCCAGTGGAACAGAGGGGCTTATAGGGTAAAAGAGTGCCTGAACTTTCTGGGTTGCTGCTATTTCTTCTTAACCACTTTGGGAATATCTGGATTCTATTTCAACTTGATCACAGTTCACCACAGCCACATTTAAGATACAAATCCTGGCACTGTGTAGGGGGTCGAGCCAAGATGGTAAATTAATGGCAGCCCAACTGAACTCTCTCAACATTCCCCTCCAAAGAAATTTAAAATAATGCCTCAAATCAAATTTTGGAATGGCAGAGCCAATAAAAAGTCAGGGTGAAACATTTTTCCTGGCCTAAGAAAACTTAGCAGGTTGGCAGGAGAAGTTTGTGACTCTAAAGTGGAGGCTTGTCCTGAGCCTACACATTCAGTGGTGGCAGCACCAGTGGCTGCAGCAGTAGAAGGTAAGGGACTCAGACAACTGGTCAGAAAGGGAGTAGAGAGGATTCTTTGCTGGTACTGAGTACAGATGGCATTGATTGTCAAATTAATTGTCCATGCACAGTTCTGGGTCACAGTTCCAGGGAGGCGAGGAGCTCTGGGGGTCAGTCACAAAGGAGCAGTTTCCCTGATTATAGTTCCAAGTCAGAGAGAGTGCTAGTGCCTGTATTGGCAGAGGACCAAAGGACCAAATTGGCAAAGGCCCTTCTTAGTATAGACCAGAGTGAAAAATCAGAAGATCAGTGACCTCTCCCAGGATCACACCACCTTAGAAGCACCAGAAACTTACACACCCCCAGATCTAGCTTTAAAAAGAGCAGCATGGAAAAGCCTGAAGGGACAGTACCCCCCCCCCCAAAATGAGCAGAGCCCAACTTTAGCATAAAGTTTAAAGTTAAGAAATATGCTGGAAAATGAGCAAAAAACCCCAAAAAAGAATAACTTGACCATAAAAGGCTACTATGGTGGCAGGGAAGGCAAAGACATAAACT
This sequence comes from Bettongia penicillata ogilbyi, assembly GCA_023548195.1. Classification (NCBI taxonomy): domain Eukaryota; kingdom Metazoa; phylum Chordata; class Mammalia; order Diprotodontia; family Potoroidae; genus Bettongia; species Bettongia penicillata. The sequence goes on from JAJHZJ010000468.1 coordinate 1,727,092, forward strand.
TAGAAGAAGACAATAATGTGAAAACAGCAACAAAGCCTCAAAGAAAAATACCAATTGAGTCCAAGGCTATCAAGAATTCCCAGAAGACTTAAAGAAGGAAATAAGCATGGTAGGGGAAAATAGAGAGAAGGAATGAGAATGATGTAAGAAATTCTGAAAAGAAAACTAACTGCTAGGTAAAAGAGGCAAAAAAAAAAAACCAAAACAAAACACAAAACACTGGAGAAAATAACACTTTGGAATTAGCCTAATAGTAAAAAAGGCACAAAAATTCACTGAAGAAAATAACTCCTTTAAAATAAGAATAGGTCAAATGGAAAAGGAGATACAAAAATTCTTTGAAGAAAAGAAATTAAAAAGCAGAATTGGCCAAATGGAAAAAGAAGTTTAAAAGCTCACGGAAGAAAAGAATTCCTTAAAAATTAGAATAGGGCAAGCAAAAGTTAGTGGCTACAAAAAACATCAAGAAACAATAAAACAAAGTCAAAAGAATGAAAAATAGGAGGAAATGTGAAATGTCTTATCAGAAAAATAACTGACCTGGAAAATAGATTAAGGATAGATAATTTAAGAGTTATTGGACTATCTGAAAGCCATGATCCAAAAAAGAGCCTATAAATCACATTTCAAGAAACTATAAAGGAAAACTTCCCTGAAATCTTAGAAACAGAGGGTAAAATAGAAATTGAAGAATCCACTAATCATTTCCTGAATGAAATCTCAAAATGAAAACTCCTAGAAATATTATAGGTAAATTCCAGAGCTCCCATGTCAAGAAGAGACTATTGCAAGCAGCCAGAAAGAAACAATCAAAATATTATGGAGCCATAGTCAGGATTGCAAAAGATTTAGCAGTTTCCATGTTCAAGGAGCAGAGGGCTTCAAATTGATCCCAGAGGGCAAAAAAACTAGGATTCCAAGCAAGAATAACTTACCTAGAAAAACTGAGTATAATCCTTCAAAGGAAAAAAATGGATATTTAATGAAATAGAGGACTTCCAAATATTCTTGATGAAAAGATCAGAGCTTAATAGAAAATTTGATATTCAAAAAGAAGACTCAAGGGAAGGTAAACCTGAAAGAGTAATTGTAAGGGACTCAATGGAGCTAAACTGTTTATATTCCTACACAGAAAGATGATAAATGTGACTCCTAAGAACTTCACCATTATTAGAGTAGTTAGAAGGAATCTGTGTAGACAGAGGGCATAGTTGTGGGTCAATTATGTTGGGATGATCTAAAAAAATAAATGAAGGGGTGAGAAAGAGGGATGCACTGGGACAAGGGGTCAAGACTGATATAGACCATTCTGGTGGCCTGGGCCCAGATACTCACATCCCATAAAACATTTAACAAAAAAAAGTTTACTTAGCAATAAGATGGAAAGGGCATTCTGTAAAGACAAAGCATTGGTTCATCTGGGCAACACTCCTCACCTCCACATTTGTCACAGTGGCATTCCTGATCAAAAGGGAGTGGTGACTCATATGGCAATGGAAAATCCATCGAGCAGCCCCAACTATTCATGTACTAGGCATACACTTAGAGCATTAATTTATGTATTAAGTGACAGGAAAGCTACATTAACAGTTAAAGCTTTGTCCTCTGGTCCAAATAAATAATGAGAATGGTTTCATGCTTTGTATAGGGACAAAGTGGCCAATGTAGCAGGAATTTTCCAGTCTCTTTAGGCTATCTATGATTATTGAATTTGTAACTGTACAACAAGACCTATAACCATGAGTGCCAATTATATTTATAGTAGATGTTGTCCTTCCCACACTATGATACACCCAGGTGGAAATGTCTGGCAGATTATTAGTGATGTGAAGCTAGAACTCAGGAGAGAGTTATGAGCAGGGTATGTAGACTGGAAATCACTTGCATGGAGGTGATAGTTGAACCCATGAGAGTTAATGATATCACTGAATCACAGCAAAAGAGAAGAGGGTCCAGGATTGGGCCCCTGAAAGACACCCACACATATCAGGCTGCGTTTGAGGAGACTGGCAAAAGAGCTATAAGAGAGCAATGCCATAAAAATCCTGGGAAAAGAAAGAATTCAGGAGGAAAATGGTCAACAGTTAAATATTGTAGAAACTAGGGCAAGAAGACCCAGAAAGGGACTTAGAGAATAAGGGATTATTGTTAGTGGTGGAGAGGACAGCTTCAAGTAAGGATTGGAATCTGTCTTTGTGAGATAACCTAGGAAACTAACCACACAGGAAATTTTAACCTGGAGCCTATGAGTTTTAAAAACAAATAAGCAAACAAACTTTATCTCAAAATAAGTGACTTCCTTTGTAATATCATGTATTTTATTTTGTACCTTTAAAAAGAATATTCTGAGAAGGGGTCTCTAGGCTTCACTAGACTGCCAAAAGGTCTGAAATATAAAAATTTCTGATTTAAAGTGCTATTTTTACAGGAAAACGTGCACTGAGTTTAAAAACAACCAACCTCCGAATGAATTTTGGGTACACAAGTCTTTCACAAGTTTGTGGCGGGGGGGGGGGGGGTCTGTTGATATTTATTGTGTTATATTCACTGATGGAGTGTGTTGATATCTGATATTAAAGTAAGTAATCATAACTCCCTCATTCTTAACCATTCCCAAGTAGGGCAGAAGGCATGGTTTTCCTGGCTGGTAGATTTCTCTGCATTACTTAAAATAGTCAATGAAAAAGCAGTCTAAACAGATGTGTTGCTGAATAGTACCAAGCTGGCTTACAGAATTCATGAAAAGGATGGGACAGTACAAAAAGAATAGTCTACTCCTACATTACACAGAAGACATTACTGATACATTATCATGTTTATTCCAAAGCTCTAGAATTAAGAATCTTTTAGTTCTTCTCAGGTTGACCAAGAGACAACTGATTTTTCAAAAGAACATTTATATATATATATATTCTAATTACAAGTAAAGACAGTTTTAAACATTTATTTTTTAAAATTTTAAGTTCAAAATTATCTTTCAACTCTCTCCCCTTCTTGAGAAGGCAAGTAATTTGATATAGATTATGCCTGTGTAATCATGTAAAACATATTTCCATATTAGTCAGGTTGCAAAAAAAAAAAGACCAAAAATAAAAGCAAAGAAAAATAAAGTATGCTTTGATTGCATTCACACTCCATCAATATAACTGATACATTTTTTAAGCCCATCATTGTTGCTTCTCATCATTCTCTCAACTTCCCCACAACCCTGAAGTGTGTCTGTGGCAGTAAAGGGGTGTTTCTAAATAAATTATTTATTTGACAACTGCACAGCATCAAATTAAGTATGCAAATTTGAGAACAAAATAAAAGATAGTCCCAAATCATTACTCTTAACCTTGCTGGCCTCAGTGATGTTTTTTAATCCAATCCCAAACTTTTCTCCTAATTTACTAAACTTCTCATTCTATTTTATTAAGGTTATCTGAACTAAATTGTATTTTAGGACACAATGAATCTTTGCAAGGAAGTCCCACTTAAATTTGAAGACCCATGCCACAAAGCTGTTATCCATTCCTTATATAATCCTCACTCTATGGTTTGTCCCCTAATTTCCTGTATGTAAGAACTTTTTATTTTGTTTTTGTAATTCCATCCATTTTGAACTCTTTCCTGTTCTTTTCCTAAACAAGATCTTCAAAGTCATTGTTTTCCCTTTTGTTCTTGTTAATAATAATTCATTTTTCTCTTTAGCTTTACTAGCTTATTATTAACGCTGCAAAGGTTTTGTAAGCCTGGGCATAAAAAAATATCATTTGAAAATAAACCATAAAAATTTGAAAAATGTCACAGTCTACAAGCAGTGCTGCACACGGTGTGTGTAACAAAGGCTCAGTTGTGTGGTTGCACAGAAGAGTCAATAATTAGTAACACATTTCTAAAGGTCTCTCTTGCATAATTTTTGTGTCCAGATGTCTGTGACATTTGGGTTCTAAAATAGAGTTCCAAATACCACATATTCATGCACATTCTCCAAGAATAATTGAATAACTTTGAGTCTGTCTATTTAATAAACATCAGGACTAAAGATGGGCTACTTCTCAATACCAAATTTATTCATTCACATTTCCATTTAGATATGTAAAGAATTCAAAGAGAAAGAAGATGAAAATAGTGCCAAATTCAAGTCTTTTGAAATGTCTATTTGCTATGTTACTTCTAACTACTAGTAATACAAAAATGGAAATTTATTTACATAAAATTGTACAATTTACAGAGCATATTTGTAGGCTGTCTTTTTCACTTAAAGAAAACTTTTTTAAAATTTTATTGATAACTACTGGAGTTTTTTGTATGATATCATTATTCAATCTGCTCTTCTCCCCTGAACTCTATTTTATTAAAAAAAAAATTAAGCAAACCCATCAGACATAATAGGGTATGCAACATTCTGCACCTATAGCCACTCACTTCTTTACCTACATTGACTATTAAAAGTAGATAATCGTTGAAATAAAAATTTAAAATGAAGATTCTAGTAAATAACTCTGATGGATAAAGTGATAAAGGTAGACTTGGAAAATTGCTCTGTATAGTAAAATTCCAATTCTTTTCTTTTCTTGGCTCTTGAGAGCAGGATCTATCTTTTTTTCTTCTTTGTATCTCTAACCCTTAACATAGTTCTTGACACATAGTAGGAGCTTAATAAATGTTTATTTACTGCTTAGAAAAATTTGAAAAGAACTTAAAATACATTCCATAGGCAAGTGACCATGATAGTAAAGGGTATGTAAAGGTGAAAAATACCATAAAAAACAAAGCGTAGTCGACCTTGAGAAAAGGAGCCTGGAAAAACATAGTAACTTTGTTCAAATCAACTTTTTGATGATAAGCTTCTCCACACTTATTTGGGTTAGTAACCAATATCAGGCACATAATCTATCACCAGTGCTGTTTCTAAAGTCTTTCCAGATTGGTAGACCCTAAAAGAGCTTTGTGCTGTGCTGAGAATAGTCTTCTAGAGTCTGAATGTGATAATATCACTTTTAAAAATGAAATTGATTACATAGACAGGAAATGATCCATTACTGATGTAGTCATTGTAAATCATTTGTCTGTATACCCCCATCCATCAGGCTACCAATTTATTAAAGATCAAATTTAATACAAAGCTAAAATGAAGGATAGAAATGAAAGATACGGTGCACGACTAAAATACCTCCAATCTGAGCTATTTAAACATGTTACATATGACGAAAACAATGAAAATGGATGGAGAAAGGGACATCTACTCCCATTCTAACCATTATCTATAAAAATTTAACCAATATAAATGAATTACCATAACAAGAAGACAAAAAGAGCACATTTACCATTTTACTCAGAAAACATTTGACTTACTAGGTTTAGACTATAAATTCACTGATAGCTCAGTTGCCCACTACATGTAGAACTGAGTGTTATAAGATTAGGTAGCATGGCCTTGAGATGACCATGATAGTCTCCCCTTAAGGTAGACTATAGCTTATAGGATCTATTTATGGAAAAAAAAAATACTGGCAATAATATTTTTAAGGTTAGGGCAGCTGTGTGTCGACAGATAATATCTTTCCAATAATTAGCTGGTTTTTCTCCCTGCACCAGTGAAGTCCTCAAATCCCCTGTGTGCTCTCAATCCTGACATGTAAAGTGGTCAGTTCCAGGTGGCCACCAAAATCAGGGTATTAGTATTCCATTCTCAGGAGGGCATTATGGAGCATGCCTTTCCAGTTGTCCTGTGTCTCTGTGCTTTCCAATGGAGCCCTGCCCTTACATGAGTTATACTCTGTAAATGGTGTGTGTGTGTGTGTGTGTGTGTGTGTTGTATATTAGGTCTCCTTCTCCCTCTCCCATTCCCCTCTTCCCCATTACTTGCCAATAATGCTTTGCAGTGGACTGACTCCCATTATCTTGCATGTTATTCTCAGAATCCAAACTCATTAAGACATCTCTAGATGGCCCATGGCTTTCCTTTAAACATAAACCAGGTACCCAGACGTGAGCTTAATCGGTTTGTTGCTGCCCCTATATTGGGGACACATGGCACTGTGATCCCAGTTGTACAAAGCAAAGATTAACAGGGGAACTATGTATCCTCTCCAGAAGGTCTCCCTTATGCCAGAGGTCTTTTACAAAACACTAGGCTTGTACCATGTTTCATTCTACTCCCCAGACTTCTCACCAGTTACCAAGAAGGCACAACTGTATCTTTTCTCCCCCAACTCTACTCCCCTGTTTCTAGTTCTGGACCCATAACCAAATCAGTTCTTTTATTGTTCCTGGAAAGTGTGTGTCAGTTTACTCTGATATGGCCTCCCTCACCATCTCTGTCATTTTCCAAACCAAAATATTCCTCCTTTGGGGAGTAGCCACTGCTCCCCAAAATGTGTTGTCTCCACTTATTGAAACCTAAGTTTCTGAAGAGGAGAGATTACTTTCACTTTTTATTTGTACATACACACATACTCTCCCCCCGCCCCATTTATCACAATGGTTGGCAGATAGCTCTTAAGAAAATGCTTTTTTTCCATTCATTATATAGAAAGATGGTTAAAGATTGTGAGCATTATCAACTCAGAACAGCAAGAAACAATGAAAGGGGGAAAGTTGAAATAAAAATGGCAAGAAACTCAACAAAACAAAACTATCCCAAAGGTATTTAAGGATGAAGCAACTGGAATGAGGACCACAAACAGATGAAGGATGGAACATATCTACAATGACTATGCAACAAATTATTTTCACCACTGGTACCATTAGAGTTGTCCCATCTGAACTCAAACACCACAAGTCCAGATGTGCTCAAAGAAGAAAACAAAGATGGGAAAAGAAGTTGGGTGAGAAGAATATATACACGATAAAAATCCATACTGCAAACAGCATAGTTTTGAGGACACTAAGGAATCAATTTTCTAAGGATATAAAGAAGGGGAAAACATCAAAGGCATTGGAAAATCTTTAACCTTATCTTGGGTATAAAAAGTGATAGAGAACATGAATAACTAATGAACCATATTCCCACTTTCCATCCTAAATCAACCTTTTATGAAAATAATGAACAGAAGTCATCCTTGAGGAGAGAATTAAAAAGGCAGCAGGCAGGCTTTCACAAGTAATATTCCACAATGACACACCTTTGCCATTGCACAATTACCTGAAAGTTGAAGAGAATTTAAGAGCCCATAGTTCTCACAGTTTGTGACTCTGAAAAAGCATCTGATTTAGCAGAGTAAAACCCTTCCTTGAGTTCTCTCATTCAACAAAGTGTCTCGCATGCATAAATCATAATTATACAAGAGATCTTTATAGGACACCAGAGATAACCTTGTTTGACAGCCCTCTGATCATTAACATTACTGAGGCATAGTGCAAGGATACATCTGCCACTGTAATGAAGGAGATCCGACAGGAAAACCAAGTTGTAGAAGGTCTCTCTGTTGAAGGTGAGATCTCCAGGTGCTCCGTTTTGTGGATAACTTTATGCTGATTACACTCATATGTGTATACTCTAGGGAGAGAATAAGCATTTATGTAGTGCCTACTAGGTGCCAGCGATTGCACTAAGCATTTACAAATATTAAATCATTTGATCTTTACACAACCCTTTGAGGTAGGTGCTGAGGCAGAGGTTAAATGACTTGGCCAAGGTCACACAGCTAGGATATGTTTGATGCCAGATTTGAACGCCAGTGTTCCTGATTACAGACACAATGCTCTACTCACTATACTAGTTAGCTATGTCTAATCGCAAATAGGTCATTTCATATTCTCCTGGATGAATTCATAATTAGTGAAAAGAATTTAGTCTGATTATCAACATATGAAACACCAAGTGGATAAAGCATGTTTATTGCTCAGACTATGATATGTAATTGGATGAACAGCTTATAGAATTTGTTCTCCCCTTTAGATATACAATAGACACTGGTAAAGCACAATGACATGGGCACAGAATTGAACAGAAGGAAGAAGGCCACCTGTCTTGACTTTGGGAAATTGCAAAGTTCTCTTAATAATATCAATCTTCCCTCCGAAAAAAAGGTGCTGCTTTTTTATCTTAGTATTCTTCTGATGTTCTTGTGTGACTATGAGTCATGGAACATGAGAGTCTCCACAGAATTGAGCTGAATATTAATAAAAGGGTAACTACTAGTGACCTAATGGGTATGAACAGGCTGCAACACAGTACAGACAAGGAATTATGCAGAATAAGCAATCATCATCAAAGATATCATCAAAGAAAAAGATGGGCTGCTCCCATCGCTAACCAATGGACAGCTTGCACACTTCGCTGTTGCAGTGCAGATTTTGAGAAAATGCGAGAAAAATCTTTAGCACATCTGCTGGACATTCGCTGTGGCAAAGTTGTGGGAGGTCACAGACAAAAGACACAAAGGAGGAATAGTTATGGATCTGATGAAATTCGCATCATTAGAAGGAAGGCATCTATTGATGGATACAGAGGTTCATTTGGAACACTGGAACGTAATTCAGATGATTGTCTGGAATCATATTTTGAGACTGTGATAACTTGACCCTAACCTTAAAGGAAGAGAAGGATTTCAACAGGCAAAGACGGAGGGGAAGTGCATTACAGATCAGCATGCAGAAAAGCAGAGGGAAGGTTAAGATGAGGAATCAAATCTAATTTGGCTGGAATGTACAAGGAGTGAAATGGTTGTATTTGTCCTTCATTCTCAAAGAGCACCATGACTTGCAGTTGACCTTGATTTGCGTGAGGGAGGGCTGTGCAGGGTCACCAACCTCACCTTCTCCTGAGCCATCTAGGTCCAGTGGTCTGACATCCATCAGAACAACCGGAGATGGCCCAGTTTACAATATGAGACCCTATCCCTTTCAGGCTAAGGTCTTATAGTATTTTCAGTGAATAGGCTTCTTTATGCTACTCAAGGGATGGCCCCATTAATAAAAAAAAAAAATCCAACTGGGAGGGGAAGATCCTCAGGCTTCCTGGGTAAAAGAGAAACAATTAATAGTTAAATATGGCAGCCAAAAACTCCAATGCAATCCTATGATGAATAAAGAGGGCAATAGTAAAGTCTGAAAATAAAGAGCAATGGTACTACCTGAAAGAAGTCAAAGACAAAATAAAGGGTCAACATTTACCAAAATATCCATGTCAGCATTCCTTGTGGTAGTAAAGAGCTATAATTAAAGTGATGTCCTTCAAATGGAGAATGGATGAAAATATTGCAATAGAAATACAATGGAATATTGTATAGTAAGAGATAATGATAATGAGGGATTCAAAGATGTATGAGATTTGTATCAACTAACGCAGATTAAAATAAGCAGAATCAAATAAATAAACATTGCAAGTAGCAAAAGAGAGAAGTATAGTATCCAAGACTGGGACATGTCAGTTCCTTGGTATTCTTTCCCAGTAAGGCCACAGTAGGAACCTTGGTTTTTGGATGTGTAGCCTAAAGAGGAAAAAACTTAGAAGAGACGTGATAGTTGTCTATATATGTTGCCACTCTCCAATTAGAATGAGCTCCTTGAAAGCAAGGACTATTTTACTTTCTTATTTGTATCCATAACATTTAACATACTGTCACATAATATGCACTTAATAACTACTTTTCCAATTCCAGTATGAAAATTATTCCAACCTAGAAGGCTAACAATTATACCTACTCCAGCAAAACCCTGATGTTTGCACCAGACCCAATAATGATCCAGCAATCCACTGAGAACCCACAGTAAGAGATCTCTCCTGCAGGACTGCACAAAAAGGCAGCCATAAGCCTAAAAGCAACAGGAAAGAGGGCTGCTTGCCTGTAAGAACGGTGCCAGCATAAGGGAACCTCTTTCTAGCACATGATCTTGAAACCTGCAAGGTTCTATGTCTGTAGGCGACAGGAATGGAGGGACCCATCAACCTACTCCTAACACACCCTCTGCTTAGAAAGCCCAAAGGATGTCAGAAAGTTCCAGGACAGTCAGAAATGTCAGGGAGTAAAGGCAAAATGTGGCAATCAGCCCAGAACGGCTGCAGTGCTCAGGCAAAGACATCCTACTCTGTCCTGAGACTTGAAAGAGGGCCATAAAGCCAATGCTCTGAACCTCAAAGATCCAGGAGGATCCTTTCCCTAGGAACAATTCCAAAAGACTCGTGATGCCTTTTTTTGGTTCATTTTTTCTTTCTCATAGATTTTCCCTTTTGTTCTAATTCTCCCTTCACAACACGACTAATGTGGAAATTGATAATGAGGCTGACTCACACGCTGCCAGAGCTAGCTCAGTGTTTGAGAGACTCCAAAGTAAAGTATGGGAGAGAAAACTGACCACCAAACTGAAGGCCTGCAGAGCCGTTGTGTGCCTCGTCGTTGTATGCCTGTGAAACCTGGACAGTCCACCAGCACCATGCCGGGAAACTGAATTGCTGCCATTTGAACTGTCTTCAGAAGATTCTGAAGATCACCTGGCAGGATAAGGTACCCGACACTGAGGTCCTTTCTTAAACTAAACTGCCAAGCATTCAAACTCTACTTCAGAGAGCACAACTCTGATAGGCTGGCCACACTGTTCTAATGCAAAACTTACACTTGCCAAAAAAGACTATTTTTATGGAGAGCTCACACAGGACAAGTGTTCACATGGTGGTCAGAAGGTCTCTCTCAAGAACTTTGGAATTGATTGAGTGACATGAGAGACACTGGCACAGGACTTCCCAATATGGTGTGCCCACACCAGAGAAGGGGCTGGGCTTTCAGGATGTGCAAATTTAGAGAATCCACATCAAACATTCATACGGACTATCTACCAATGTAGAAATCTGTTTAAAATGATTGTACATGTATAATCTATATCAGATTGCTTATAATCTATATCAGATTGCTTGCTGTCTTGGGGAAGGGAGAGGGGAAGGAGAAAAATTTGGAACTCAAAATTTTACAAAAGTGAATGTTAAAAACTATTGTTATATGTAATTGGAAAAAAATACTATTAAGAACAATTTTATAAAGGAGAGAAACATAATATGATATAGTAATATAGCATAATGTTACATTATATTATGTTACTATCTTACTACATTATATCATATGACATGACATGATATAATCCATAATAACTGCAAGTTACTAACTATAGGTAGGTGGTACTGTGGGTAGAATGTCTGGCCTGAAGTCAGGAAGGTTCATCTTTGTGAGTTCAAATCTGGCATCAGACACTTGCTAGATATGTGACCCCAGGCAAGTCACTTAACCCTGTTTGCCTCAATTTCATCATCTGTAAAATGATCTGGAGAAGAAAAGCGCAAACCATTCCAGTAGCTTTGACAAAAAAACCTCAAATGGGTTCATGAAGAGTCAAACACAACTGAACAAGATACTTAAAAGAAAAATAGGTTTTCCACAATGAATGCTTTTAAGAAAATACCCCAAATGGAAGCCCTTGAGAAAAAGAGTTGGAAGGAGTATAAATAGCTTAGAAGGGAAAGTGGTCACTCTTAGCCAAGAAAGAGGGTCTCTGAAAACTTGAATGGACAAAACAGAAACTGATGACTCTACAAAACAGCAAGAAATATTAGAATGGAATCAAAAGTTTTTTTAAAAAATTAAAATTTAAGATATTTGATATTTAAAACAACTCACCTGGAAAACACATAAAGAGGATTTAAGTTAAGAATCATTGGATTTCCTGAAAACTATGATTAAAAAAAAAAAAAAGGCCTTGACAGTATTCAAAAAACTATATTTCAAGGTATATGAAAACTGCCCATATCTATTAGAACCACAGGACAAAATAAAAGTATGAAGAGCCCACCATTTACCTCCTGAAAGGAACCTCAAAAGGGAAAGTCTCAGGCATGTAACAATCAAAATCCAAGGCTCCCAGGTCAAAGAAAAATGCTGCAAGCATCCAGAAATAAGCTGTTCAAGCATCAAAAAGTCACAATCAGGATGACACAAAACCTGGCAGCTTCTTCTGAAAACCATAAAAGATCTTGGATCACAATATTCCAAAAGACAAAAGAGATAGGCTTATAATCAAGCATAGCTTACTTTGGAATGCTAAATATAATTCTTCAAAGAGGGAAAAAATGGATCTTTAGTGGAAAAATAAACTTTCAAGGGTTTCTGATGAAAACACCAGAATTGAATCTTACTTTGATATGTAAACATAAGAGTCCAGAAAAATCTAGAAAGGTACATTTATTTAAACAACTAAAAAGAGGTATATGATGATGTAGTGTTAACATTCTAATGGGGGAATGAAATAAGGGAAATGCTAGCTATTTGTAAAATGTCTGATAAATAAACAAATGTTATTAACTTCTCTGGGTCTCAGTTTCCTCTAAAATGAGGGCGTTTATACTAGATGATTTCTAAGGTCCCTTAAATTCTGGCTAGGATACTGAAATATCAAGATAGGAATCATGGCTCTTCTTTGGCGTGAAAAGTAGATTCTTTGTCTTGAGGGCAAGCACTGTTTAATTATCGCCTTTGTTCCTAGTGCAGGGAGTGGTATGTAGTAAGCGCTTAGGCAGACAGAAGTTAAATTACTTGCCCAGGGTTATTTAGCTAGTAAGGGTCTGAGGCTGGGTTAGAGCTCAGTCTTCCTGACTCCAGGTTCAGCACTGTGTCCCCTAGTTGCCCAAGTTAAGTGAGTTGTTCTCCAGATCTGGCTGGAACCTAACTTTCTAGGTAAATTACATATTATTCCCCTCATGAACATGTGTGTTACAAACTGAAATACTTGCTGTTTTCCCCAATATAACGTGCTGGTAAGGATACCCAAATTAACTCTAAAAGACACGTGGAGGAAGACACTATCTGCATCCAGAGAAAGAAGTGATAAATAGAAGTGTATAGAATGATTTTACATGTGTGTATATATGCAAAAATTCATGATAACCTTATTATATATTTTAAAAGAATAGATTTTATTTTATATTATTATAATATAATTTTATTATATTATAAATACTATATTTATATTATTTTATAGAATATATTTTATTTATATATTATATATTTTAAAAGATTTGCAGTTACATGTACAATTATCTTTTAAAAAATATATTGTTATGAAATGCTTGTTTTTAAATTGAAAATAAATAAACATTTTAAAAATGGATGGAGCATTGTACTTGGAATCAGAAAGACCTAAGCTGAAATCCAGCTTCAGACATTTACAAGTTGTGTAATTCTAGGCAAGTCACTCAACCTCTCTCTGCCTCAGTTCCCACATCTGTAAAAAAAAAAAAAAGGAGGGAGGATAAAATTAGCACCTTCCTCCCACAATAGTTGTGAGCATCAAATGAGAGAATATTTGTAATGTACTTTGTAAACCTTAAAGTTCTGTAAAAATGCTAGCTCTTATTATTGCATTTCTTAAAACTTAAGTTCTCTTAAAGGCTCCATGTACACCCTCATCCAAGAGGTTTTTCAAGAAATTGTTCATTCCCAGGCGGCAACATTATGCATTTATTTTGTTCATTTCTTATACTTCTTTATCTGCGAACTTATTTCAGTCTGCTAGGAGAATTGTAAACTCCTTGAGGGTAATAAGGATTATCTCATTTATCTACATGTATCCAGGGCCCAGCAGGGCCTGACATATAGGCACTTAATCAATGCTACACTGATGAAGGGTCAGTATTCAAACCCAGATATTCCCTCCTCATATCTAGTGCTCTTGCCCCATTCCAGATCTTTACACAACAGAGTGAAAAGTAAATTTCATTGTTAAGGCAACATTCTGACATCTACCACTCTTCTTCAAGAAATAAGCAGAGAATATGACTGAAATCTGTAACTGGATCAATAATGAATCCCACATCCCGAAAAAATGCCTTCATGGCAATCTATGTAGACAGAACCAGGAAATCTATTCAAATCCCTAAGGGAGATTCACAACAGCATTAAGGGGGCTTAAATTGTTTTACCGTTTTGAGCCAAACTGGATAATAGGCAGTGGAAAATATTATACTAGAAAACAACAGATGCTCAGAGAAAGCATGAGCTAAGGCCAGCAGGCACTGAATCACTAAGGGATGCAGCAGCAGGACAGCACTCCCTTGGGACGCCTAAAGGCATCGAAACCCCTGGACAACTTGGCTTTGGTTTGCCAACTAGAGGGAGCTTGAGGGGGGTGAGTACTGCTGAATAATTTATTGCTCTTCATTTGGGTGTCTTAAAAGGGATGCCACAGTTTCCAAAGTAGTTTCAGGTGAATGCCTATAATTACCAAATGTACTCAATGGGGGAACAATCCTAGGGACTCGGAGATCTAGGGCAAGTAGGTAGCATGGGATTAGGGGTGAGGAAGACCACAGTACAAATCTAGCTTCAGACACTTACTAGGTGTGTGATCCTGGGCAAGTGACTAAATTTCTCTTTGCCTCAGGTTCCTTCTCTGTAAAATAGGGGTAATAAAAGCACTTAACCTCTCAGGGTAACTGTATCAAATGAGATAATAATTGTAAAGCACTTAGCACAATGCTTGGCACATAGTAAGCTATATAAATGTTAATTTAAGAGAAGTACTTGAAAGAGAGAGTCAAAAACTCTTAGGTACAAATGATTTATAGAGTCTAGTCTGGCCCAGGAACCCAGCAATGGGTGTCTGTTAAATCAATCACTTGAAACAAAGCCAGGTACTTTCAAAGCTAATCAGACTGGGCTGAGCTAGCTAGCTTTGGTGATTGTATCTGTTTGGCCCTCTGCATTGATCTGCTTGGTATCCCCTCAAAATGTTAAACTGGAATGAAAGGAATGTTATGTGGAGGCATACTTTCATTTACTGAGGTAAAACAAAATGCCCAGATTATTTATGTATTGTAATAATAAAAAGAAATCTAAAACCAGGAACATTGTGGATTCTTAATATTCTTCAGTTAATTTATCATTATTTGTTCAGACATGCAAATATTGTGAGCTTCTGTAACCTTAATTTTCCCTGTAAATTATGAATCCATTCAAATATGAATAATTTTCTGCAAATACATGCTTTGTTTATGCCAGCATTCAATTTTCATTATTTAGTAAGAGAGTTTACATTTTACGCACAGAAGGGAACTTGACAGATGAAGGTTTTGTTTTTTGTTTGTTTTGGTTTGGTTTTTCTCAGATTATAAATCATATTTTAGCTCAATTTATATACAAATTTGCTATATTAGATAGGGATGTAGTCTGAGAGCCCAGCATTATTTTGTTCAGTCTATTAGCTATGACTTTGAGGTATTTTGTTCCATTTCAATACCTTTATTGGCATGATAAAGTATAGTTAGATAATTTTGATCATTTTTTCAGGACTATAGGGAAGTTTCTTTACAAAAGTAAATCTTCAGTAGTCTCAGAGTGTTGCCTGGGTGAACTAAGAGTTTCAGTTGTTGACCAGAGCCTCTCTCTTCCTGACTCTCAGACCTACTTTCTCTATTCATAGACCAAGATGACTTTCATATACACTTTAGGTAGATAGATGGTAGATAAAGCATCTAATTATTCACAAGTGAGGCTACCACATAGTGCAGTGGATAGGGTATGAGACCTTGAATCATGAAGATTCATCTTCCTGAGTCAGATCTGGCCTCACACACTAGCTGTGTGACCCTGGGCAAGTCCCATAATCCTGTTTGCTTTAGTTTTCTAATATGTAAAATGCTCTGGACAAGGAAATGACCAATCACATCAATATCTTTGACAAAAAACCTTCCCCAAAACAAAAACAAAACCCAAATGGGGTCACAAAGAGTCAGACACTACTGAACAACAACTGTGATTTTTTTATGATGTGCCAGGAACTGAGTTATGTTCAGGCAATGTTTGCCTCAGTTTCCTCAACAGTAAAATAGGATAATAATAGTATCTTTCCCCTACCCTCTGCCAAAATTATTGTGATCAAATGAGATCTTTGTAAAGTATTATATAAATACTTGCTATTATGAGAGTTCATTAGAGTGCAGATCCTGACCCCACCCTTTTCACCCCCAAAAATAAATCCTAGAATATCTCCTCAGGCACTTAGTTAAACTGAAGACCTATCTTTATTTGGGTTCTTATATTTTTGATACATAGTTCTTATGTAGTTGATATATAGGAAATAGTAGCCTTTAGGGAAATGAGGATGAGGAGTAGGAATGGTGGAATTAGTTTGTTTAATTTAATAAGACTCCTGCTATGAAAGTTAGTTATTTGACTTTTAAAACATTTCACAGAAGGACTTTAGTTTACCGTTTCAGGCATATTATGCATTATTTCAAAGACATTCTACTCTCAAACTGAAGTGGACATTATTCCTCCCTGGGCCCCTAGGTTGAGAGATATCTGTTAGGTCACTGGGCAGGGTTGGATAACCTGCCTAGCAACAGGCTTTTGTTGGGCCCCTGTCAAAACGTTATTCCCCCTTGGGTTGTGAAATATCTGTTGAATTGCTAACAGCCATTTTCTGTTGAGTCCCCTTGCATGGCAACAACTTGTGCCCCTCTGCCAGAACTGTTCCTGTTAGACCCCTTTGCCAGGCAACTACCTTCTACTGGGCACTCCCCTTCATGCAACCACTTTTTGTTGGGTGACAACCATTCTCTGATTGGGTCCCTTTCCTGGCACCTATTTTCAGTTGGGGTCCTTTGCCTAGCAGCACCCAGACAACCACTTTCTGTTTGGGGGCTCTTGACTAGCAATAAGCCCCACCGCTGCCCTGTCCGAACTATGTTTGTTGTAGAAACTGCAAGGCTGTACCAAGAAGCGCCAAAATGCTTAAAATGCACACACCCACCTTAGTTTGGGGCTGTCTCCTCTGGGTTTCTCCATGAGGCAGCCGCCAGCCTGGCTAATAAAGATGTTCTCGAAATTCCTAATTGACTGTTGCCTGTGAATTATTTCTCGGTCTGTCCATTTCAAAACCAAACTGACATTTTCTTCACATGGAACATTTCATCTCTCTTTTTCTGTCTCTCGTATTTGGAATGTCCTCTTTCCTGCCTGACTCTTAGATTTCCTAGCTTCCTTCAAAGATCACCTCAAGGGCTATTTTCTACCTGAGTTTTCCACTACTTAACCATTGGCTAGGGCCTTTCTCAGAAATAATCCTGTATTAACTTTATATTTATATATAAGATTTTAATAAATGCAGCACAATCAACATGGTGGCTGAATTATTTAAAATTTTTTTTTCAACTAACAAGCATCTATTTTCTCTCCTACCCCTTCATCCCCATTCCACTGGGGGAAGGGAGGAATTTCTGTAACATATACAGAGTCAAGCAATTGTGCATTTATTTTATCAGCCCTTCATCATTGGTCCTCTAGAATAATGGCTGCTTATTTTGCTTATCAGAGTTCTTAAGTCTTTCAAAGTTGTTTATTTTTTACAAAGTTCTTTTTAGAATAAAAATTGTCCTGGTTCTGCTCACTCAAGTCTCTCTCAGTTCATACATGTGTTCCCAGGTTTCTCTGAAATTATTCATATAGCCGTAATAGTATTCATATACCCTCATTTGTTCAGTTATTCCCCAGACGATGGATGCCTCTTTAGTTTCCAGCTCTTTTTTACTACAAAAAAAAAGCTACTATAAATATTTTTGTAGATATGATGCCTTTTTCTCATTTTAGATCTCTTTGGGGAGCAGGTCTCATAGTAGGTCAAATGATATTCACAATTTAGTCACTTCTTAGACATAGTTTCAGAATGACTATACCAATTATAATTCCATCAATAGTGTATTCTTGTGCTTGTTTCCTGCAGTCCTGTCAACATTTAATATTATCCTTTTTGCCAACTTTGCCAATCTGACAGGCATAATGTGGAATATCAGAAGTGCTTTAATTTGCATTTCTCTAATTATTATTGATTTCAAGCATTTTTTCATATTGCTATTGATAGCTTGGATTTCTTCTCTTGAGAATTGCCTGTTCATATCTTTTGATCATTTATCAATTGGAGAACAGTTTTTTCTTATAAATTCCAATCATTTCCTTAAACATTTGGGAAGTGGGCCTTTTATCAAAGAAACTATTGGCAAAGATTTTCCCCAGTTAATCGTGTCCTTTCTTATCTTAGCTGGATTTGTTTTGTGCAAAAACTTTAAAATGTATTAATAAAAGTTAATATTTTTGTCTTCTGTGTTCTTCTCCAGAGATCCTGGATTCAGATCCTGAGAACTACTTATTACTGCCTGAATGACTGTAGGTGAATCAACAAATCTCCCTCAGCCTAGTTCATTATCTATAAAATAAGGAGAGTGAACTAGATGTTCTCTAAGGTTTGTTCAAATTCTAAATCTGTAATTCTATGTTCCTATGACTACATCCAATTCAAAATGTTCATTTGAGTATTTGAGAATACAGAGGTCAAACTTACCTAGTCTACTGATGCTAATAATACTTACTTGGACTAAAGAGTTTTTTAATTGATTTAAAAATTTTTAAATCATTTCCAAATTTGCAACTTCTCCTATCCTACTCATAAGCTAGCCCTTATAGCAAAATCTTTAAAAAAAAAAAAAAAAAGAGGTTTAACTAAAGTTAAACCAATCAACACATCAAATTTTTACTTGACAGGATAGGTGATATTCTACCATATCACCTATTTCTGCCAAAAGGGGAAAGAGGTAGATTTTTTTCAAATCTTCCTGGGGTCAAGTTTGGTCATTATAACTACATGGCATTCATTTTCTTTCTTTCTTTCCTTTTTCCATTTATATTGTTGTAGTCGTAGTACATGTTATTGTCCTGGTTCTAGATGACACAGTGAATTGAGTCAGAAAGACCTTAGTTCAAATCAAGTCTTAGACATTTACTACCTTTTTGACCCTGGGCAAGTCATTTAGCCTATGTCTCTTTCAGTTTCCTGAATTGTAAAATGGGGATAATAATAGCATCTACCTCACAGAGTTGTGTAAGGATCAAATGAGATGATATTTGTTAAGGGCTTAGTACTTGTAAAGCACTCAGCACAGTGTCTGGCACACAGTAGATATTATACAAATGCTTATTCCCTCTCTCCCTCTGACTTAATTCTTCATTAGTTCATACAAGCCTTCCCATGCTTCTCTGAGCTCATTATACTCATTGCTCCTTAAATATTTCTTTAATGTTCTAAATATTCTATTACTGCTATGTACCACAATCTGTTTTTCTCATCAGTAGGTATCCCCTTGGTTTCCAATTCTTTAATGCTCAAAGAGAGTAATATTTTGGTAAATATGGGTACAAATGAATACCTTCTTACTTGTTCATTTTAGATAATTGTGTTCCATGTAAAAACATTGAAGATAAAAGCAAGTGATCATAAAAGTCAACTTTACTAAAGTAATTCAATCAAAGTGATTTGAAGACAATGTCTTTGGATAGTAAACAAGTATTTTAAGAACTTACTATATGAAAGGCACTGTGCTAAGGGCTGAGAATACAAAGAAAGGTACCACAAAAATAGCTCCTGCTCTTGAGGAGCTCATAATCTAATTGGAGAGATAACATGCAAACAACTATGTACAAACGAGATACGTAAAGTATCTGACATGAAAGGGGCTCTGGAAAGGTTTCTCTTAGAAGGTAGGGACCTGAAGGAAGCCAAGAGATAAAGATCAGGAAGGAGAAGATTCCAAGCATGGGGGGCAATCAATGAAAATGCTTGAGTAGGATTGGATTTATGATTTCATCTGATTAAACCATTCCCATATGAAGAAATTGCTTCTAACAATTGACACCTTTTCTGCAACTTATATAGTTGCTGCCTAGAACACTGAGATGTTAAGTAGCTTGATCAGGGTAAGGTGCGACTTGAACCCAGGTCTGTCTGGGTTCAAGAATAGCTCTCTACCTACTACACCATTCTGCCTTTTTCTAATGTCATTGAAAGGAATATAATCAGAACTAAAGGATACTCAGTTCTGAAAGACTTACAATGAAAAATGCTATCCATCTCCAGAGAAAGAACTGATAGAGTTTGACTGCAGATTGAAATATGCTTTTTCTTTATTTTTCTTGTTTTTTTGTCTATGTGTTCTTTCACAACATGACTAAGATTGAAATATGTTATGCATGACTACACATGTACAACCTATGTCAAATTGCTTGCCTTTTCAATGGGGGGGTGAAGGGGAGGGAAGGGAAGAAGGGAAAGAATCTAGAACTCAAACACTTTTTTAAAAACTAATGTTAAAAATTGCTTTTACATATAGGTAAAATAAAATAATACATTAAAAATAAAAATATGTTTAAAAAAAGAACTAAAGGATACTAAATAAAAGAGCAAATCAAAATTAATACTATAGTTCAGAGTTCAATCAGCCAACAAACATTTAATAGCACATATGTTGCTCCAAGCACTATAGATGGGTTTGGACATAGACATACAAAAATAAGGCAGTATTTGACCTTAAACAACTTGCATTCTATTGGGGGATACAGATGTAACACATGAAGATAAGAGGTGACAAAGGAAAGAAATTCTGGTTTAGGCAATAACAGAGATTGTGAATAGTGCTATGGGATGATAGATTGGTTTCGCTATGGGATAATAGATTGGTTTTAGGAGAGAGAGATAAAGTAGGGACTGAAGCATGATGTGGGATGGTCTACATGGAGCTGTGGTGAGGAGTAGTCTAACCAGTCTCTCTAGTTCGGTGCATCTCTCCAAGGTCAAAACAAAAGAATCATTTGGACAACTTGCTCTGTTGTAAGTAAGTGAGAGCTCTCTGGGGTACAAAGACATCTGTTTTTAATACAAATATTAATTATGAATGATGTAAGTAGTATACGAACAATGGATAAAGTCAATTCTTAAGGCTATCTTCTTCATTTCAAGAGCCCACGATGAAGTTACATAAAAGTAAGTAGATCAATCATCATAACCTTTAAATTTAGTGCCTGTACTGGAGAAAGTAAATGTTACATTTTTCAAATGTAGTTCTTCTTGCATGCAAATGATCTGCCTACGAGGATGTATCTTTTTTTTTAAAGAAATTTTAGCCGAACATACTTAGTATATGTAGAAGACATAATGTAAAAGACATAATTTGCTACTTGCTGCATGCTCTTGCACCCGAAAAAGGACAAATGGTGTGATTTGCCTCCCAAGTTAATGGGCAATTATATTATGAGGTTACTGTAACCTTGTACCAGTTGACATTGTGGGTCTCTGGGCTCTGATCAGCTCCTACCTGATCTCTCAGAAACAATCTTTTAGGAGAACATGTATACTAAAAGTAAAATCCTTTATTATAGGGCAACTTTGGGCTACCTGTTCTCTTCAGTCCTCCATAGTTACTATCCCTCATATACTCATGTCTTCATTATCCTGATTTCCATCTTGTATGTATTGGGCACTTAGTAACTATTTATCCATTGGTTATATGCTTGATTGAAAGAAAGAATGGAATCTATGTGGGAGGTCCACAAATGTTGCACATTGTACACATATCAATTGGTTATGCTGTTTTTTCCCCCTATCTCTTTTTCCTTTTGTCTTTAAAAATATATTATTTGTTATATAGCATGATACTCTAGGTAAGGATCGGTAAGGATTCTGGGGGAAATTATGATAATGTATAAAAAGGACATAAAAAACTTATTTAATAAAAAGAATATTAAGAAAGAGACATGCATTTTCTAGTCTTCAAAATAATGCCACTTCTTATTGAGTTTACACTCCATCAAGATATTGGTGGTAAGTACAGTCCTAGGAGCCTCATCATGCTCACAAGAATTCCATAAATCATCTTAATGTGTCCCACAAGCTCCAATGCTATCATGAAAGTGCTATTTCCTACTTAAATTTAATTTCTCTGTTGTTTCCCATATTTGACATGTCATCTGATATTTCCTGGTTGTCTAAGATCATGATGCCTATGATGATTAGTTACATTCTACAGGATCCAGTCCAGGACACCTTGTACAGGAAGTAGGAAAGTCTGAAGTACACAATAGGATGCTAGACCCTTCTTTGTGTCCTGTCTTCCAACCACACACCATAGTCCATTCTTATATAAAGTAAGAAGAATCATTTTACTGAAACTTGTTTTTCATTTCTATCTACTCTTTAAAAACCAGTAGGCCATATCCAGTTGTTCTAACAAATCCCAGAAGATGGCTGTCTACCACCTGGGCCCTCATCACTAAATGACTAACTCTTCCTTTCTAAAATGCTAGTTGGTACAACTATAATGCAAATTCCTTTGAAACAGAACTTAAATTCTTCTAGAAAGAGTTTTAACTAATTAACTATGCTTAACACTGATCCCTTTGTCTCCTCAGTCCCTACATGTATTGCATATAGTTTGCATAATATTCACATACTGCTATCATTTAATGCATCTTGAGGTCCTGACCAGATGAGGTCTTTACGGGTATTGTTCTTTACGTTTGTATCTTCCCTAGTACTTAGTACAATATCTTGTATACAAAAATCCTAATAAATTATGACTCAGTTGAATAGAAGTTTATGTCTCTAGTAGGGAATAATAGTATTTAATTAATAATGACAAGCAAATTTGTGTCTATAAAATAACAAAATAAAGTCAGAATTCAATAAATTCAGTTAATTCAGTGAAAATTGCAGCCAGTTTTGTCAATCAGAGGACATACTGTCAATGTAGCATCATGGACCAAGCTCTGGTCTTAATATCAGAGGACCCCACTCTACTACTTGTTCTTCCATGACCTTGGACAAAGCACTTCACCCATCCTGAACTTTGGCTTCCAACCTCTATAAATAGGGGGATTAGACTACATTAGATTTAAAAAAAAAAAAAATTGTTTCCTTCTCTAAATCACTATATTAGCAAAAACCAATTTGTTGATTGGTTGAATTTTCCACTTTTCAATCGATTGTTTAGGTATGGAGCTGGGATATCTTGTAAATAAATTCTGAATCAATGACAGAGTGAATAAAAGGTCAAAGTAAAACATTTTTCAGGCCTAAGAAAATTTAGGAGGGAAAAGTCTGTGATACTGGTATGAAAGTTTATCTAGAGCCCCCCCACACAGGGGCTTCAATAGTGCCTGTGGCAGCAAACCATAGAAACAAGGATTTGTGAGTTCTCAACCCAGAGAAGGTAAGGAGGTCAGACAACTGGTTAGAAGGAGATTATAGGGGACCCTTTGCTGGCACAGGGCACAGTTGACTCTGATTGAAAATCCTGTCATCCATATGCAGTTCTGGGTTAAAGCTCCTAGGAAGACAAGAGATATAGGAATAGGACACAAGGGAGCTGGGGCCCTGAGTGCAGTTCCAAGGCAAAGAGAAGACTAGTGTGAGACCAGAATGTAGACTGAGAGAGAAGTGACCATACTTCTCTTAGGATCACACCACCTTTGAGGTACTAACAACTTTTGCACCCCCAGAACTAGCTCTGAAAAAGACAGCATGGAAAACCCTGAAGCTTAAAAAAGTACCTTCCCACTCCCCAGGTGAACAGACCCTAGCTTTAACATAAAGTTCAAAGCTAAGAAATAGGCTGAAAAAAAAGAGCAAAAAACAACAAAAAAATAACTTGACCAATAAAAAGATACTATAGCAGCAGGGAAGACCAAGACACAAACTCAGAAGAAGACAAGGATGTGAAAATAGCTCCAAACAAAGCCTCAAAGAAAACCACTAATTGGACCCAAGACATATAAAAATTCCTAGAAGAGTTTAAAAAAAGAGAGAAGAATGGCAGAGAAGAAAATTGAGAAAAGAAAGGAGACAGATGCAAGGAAATTATGAAAAGAGAATTAACTGCTTTGTAAAAAAGGCACAAAAAATGGTGAAGAAAATAACACCTTAAAAACCAGAATTGGCCTAATGGTAAAAGAGATAAAAACATTCATCATAAAAAAAAAAAAAACCACAACTCCTTAGAAAGAAGGATAGGCCAAATGGAAAAGGAAATATAAAAACTCACTACAGAAAAGAATTTCTTAAAAATTAGAATGGGTGAGTAGAAGCTAATGACTCTCAGAGACATCAAGAAATAATAAAACAAAGTTAAAAGAATGAAAAAAATAGGGAAAAATTTGAAATATCTCATTGGAAAAACAATTAACCTGGAAAACAGATAAAGGAGAGATAATTTAAGAATTATTGGAGTACTTGAAAGACATGATCAAAGAAAGAGCTTAGACATTCTATTTCAAGAAATCATCAAGGAAAACTGGTCCAATGTCTCAAATCCAGAGTAAAATAAAAATTGAACCATTTCTAGGGTTATATCCCAAAGAGATCATAAAAATGGGGAAAGGACCCACATGTAGAAATATATTTATAGCAGCTCTCTTTGTAGTGACCAAGAACCGGAAATCAAGGGGATGCCCATCAATTGTGGAATGGCTGAGCAAGTTGTGGTATATGAATGTAATGGAATGCTATTGTGCTATAAGAAATGATGAACAGGAAGACTTCAGAAAAACTTGGAAAGACTTATATGAACTCATTCTGAGAGAAGTGACCATAGTCAGGAGAACACTATACACAATATTAGCCACAGTGTTTGAGGACTGTTTTGGATAGACTTAGTCCTTCATAGCAATGCAAGGATCTAAAACATTTCCAAAGGACTCATGATGCAAAATGTTATCCACATACATAGAAAGAACTATGAAATTGGAACACAGAATGAAGCAGACTGTTTTTTTCCTTTGTTATGTTTTGTTTTATTTTTCACGTTTCTCCCATTTGCTTTAATTCTTCTATGTAACATAACTAATGTGAAAATGTGTTTAATAGGAATATATGTGTAGAACCCATCTAAAACTGCATGCTATCTTGGGGAGGGTGGGTGGAAGGAGGGGGAGAAAATTTGGAACTTATGGAAGTGATTGTTGAAAACAAAACAAATATATTAATAAATTTGGGGGAAAACATAGAAGTTGAAAAAATCTACCAATCCCCTCCTAAAAAGATCCCAAAATGAAAACTCCTAAGAACATTATAAGCAAATCTCAGAGCTGCCACAGGGGTGTGGGGATGGTGTCAGAGAGAATATACTTCAAGCAGTTAAAAAGAAAAAATTCAAATACTGAGGAGCCATAGTCAGGATCACACAATATTTAGTGGCTTCCATGTTAAAGGAGAGGAGAGCTTGAATTATGACATTCTGGAAGGCAAAGGAACTAGGCTTACAAGCAAGAATAACCTATCCAGCAAAATGAAGCATAATCCTTCATGGAATAGAGGACATTCAAGTATTCCTGATGAAAAGACCAGAGCTGAATTGAAAATCTGACATTCAAACACAAGATTCAAGAGAAGACTAAAAAAGGTGAACGTGAAAGAGTAATCAAAAGGGTCTCAATAAAGTTAAACTGTAAACAGGGGGCATGGATATGAGTCAATTGTGTTGGAATGATCTCCAAAAACTGAAGGGATAAGAGGGATGCACTGGGAGAGGGGGGAAGGGAGAGATACAATAGAGAAATTTTTCTCACATAAAAGCAAGGAAGAGCTTTTACAGTGGAGGTGGAAAGGAGTGGTGGTGATGGTGGCAAGCAATGTTTGAACCTCACTCTCATCAGAATTGGTTCAAAGAGGGAAGAATACATATGTGTGTGTGTACATACATATGTGTGTATAGCCATACAGATATGTATAGAAATCTAACTTAGGAGGGGAGGTAGGTGCCCAGGGTCACAAGCAATATTTGAAGTCAAGGTTTTCTGACTCTTGAGTTCAGGTCTCTATCTACTGCATCATATAAAACATGGTTCTTATTTTATTCAATCTTGATTGACTCCTTAACAATATTTTTCACAGAAGTTACTCCAGCCATCCTAGCATTCATGCATCCCTGGCCACCTCTTTATCTCAGTAGATGGTCTTGCCTCCTTTTCCCCTCCTTGACACCAAAAAAACCTTTCTTTATATTCTATTTCATAGTCATGAAATTTCTTCATATTCTTCATATTTCATATGGTTCCCATTTCTATCATTTTCACTCCAGTTTCAGAGAATGAGATGGTCCTTGTCTCTCTTAAACTTATCCCTTGACTGTTGCCCATGATCCAAATTCACTGCCACCTCCCCCAGGAGCTCCCTCCCAATAACCTCTCCCCATCTCCTCATTCCTTCCTTGGCTCTAAGAACATGCTTAGCTTATCTCTATCCTTAAAGGCCCTGATCCTGTCTTCCTCTTATATTATCAATTAAATTTTCTCCTACCTTTGCTAAACCAGAAAGAGTATAGCCTTTACTTGCTTTCCTCAAGTACTCATCACTCATTCACTATTCAACCTCTTGTAATGTAGTTCAGAATCCCACCCATCTAATCTAATGAAATTGTCCTCTCAAGGTCTTCAGTAACCTCTTAATTGCCAAACTCAAAGACTTTTTCTCAATCCTCACTCTGCTTGATCTTAAATTGCAGTGTTTTGTGAGAGACAAAATTAATATGCATGAAAGAATGAAAGTGATAGCTAATAACAATAGTACTCCCTGGCACTTTTAAGGTCTACAACACATTTTACAAATATTATCTATCTCATCTGACCCTCACAACAATTCTGTGAAGTAATTGCTATTATTATCCTTATGTGGCAGGTGAGGCATAAAGTGGTTAAGTGACTTGCCCAGGTTCACACAGCTAGTTAGTGTATGAGGCTGAATCTGAACTCAGAATTTCACTACAAATCTAGGAATCTATACTCTACAAAATCATATGTATATGATTCAGTGCTAAGTTGTCTGTTTTAGATGACCCCAGATATCACTATCACACCATCAAAATCATTGCTTTATTTTTTAGATAAAAACAAAAGACTCCAAAAAATCCAAATGTCTCTACTACATTGCAATTCATCTCAAATAGTTACTTGGTCATGTATAGGTTTTCAAATTATAACGAGAAATTTTTGTGCTTGGGGAAAGTGCCACAAAGGATGTCTAGGACAATTGACAAAGAAGACACCCTTTGTTTGGAGGGATAGGGAGAGTTGGACACCATTGTACAGGGATATACTGAGATAAGAATTGAAAGAGGTTGCTGCTCTGTGGAGGCTATCCAGCCAGTAAGTGGGGCTATCCAGAAACTTCCTCTTTTATTATTCTCCACAATAAGGTGTTAAAGTCAGTTGTTTCTTTCTATAAACGTGATTGGGAGGTTGGAGAGGGGGTGGGGAAGGAGGATTGGTGACTTTTATAGTCATATGTGGAGAGGACCTTAGAAATTATCTAGCTCGGAAATTCTTCATCTTCTATGTGTCACGAACACCTTGGGCAGTCTGGTGAAGCCCTTCTCAGAATCATGTTTTTAAATACATAAAATAAAATGCATAGGATGACAAAGGAAATCAATTATATTGAAACTGATCAAATTTTTTTTAAACAGCAACAACCACAAAACAAATTCATAGATCCCAGGTTAAGAAACCCTGATCCAGTATAATGCATACATTTTGTGGAGAAGGAAACTGTATCTTTGCCAAAGAAAATGTCAAATAGGGTCATCAAGAGTCGGAAATGACTGTACAACAAAACTTAAGGGCACCTAGGTGGCATAGTGGATGGTGCACTGGGCTTGGAATTGGGAAGTTTGTGGGTTCAAATCCAGCTTCAGACACTTAACTAGCTGTATGACCCTTGGTAAATCATTTAACCCTGTTGGTCTCAGTTTCCTCATTTGTAAAATGAGCTGGAGGAGGAAATGGCAAACCACTTCAGTATCTTTGCCAAGAAACCCCAAAATGGGGTCATGGAGAGTCTGAAATTATACAATAACAAAGCCAGAAGGGGCCATTGAGCCTGCTTAGTACAACTCTCTACTAGGCTACTAGATGGTTCAGTGGATAGACCTGGAGACAAGAAGACTTGAGTTCAAATTCAATTCTCATACACATATTATCTGTGTGTCCCTGGGGAAGTCAGTTAGCCTCATCTGCCTCAGTTTTCTCATCTGTAAAACAGATAATAATAGCACATATTTCTCAGAGTCTTTGTAAGGATCAAATGAGATATTTCTAAAAAGCATTTTACAGACCTTAAAGTGCTATATCAATGCTCTTTTAAATTACTTATTTGTAAATGCTATTCATATAAAATTTATATTTATTAAATTTATATAAGTAACATTTTACATAAATGCTATTTATATGTTAACTATTTATAAGTCTAGCTATTTACAAAATTTCTAAATGACATTATTCTTACTTTACAGAGTAGTTAACAAATCCTGAGTTAGTGTCAGATCAGGGCCTGGAAACTAGACCTCTCCACTTCCATTTCAGCACTCTTTGAATTTTGCCCCCATTGGGGGCTATCTGTCCTCCCTGCGGGCACTAGGCCTTTCAGACCTGCAGCTCTTGGTATCATGACTCAGGACAAGCTGCTGATCAAGTAGGAGAGCTACTTTATCTCTCCAAGTACACTCTGGCCCCAAATTCTCTAGCTGTGCTTCCCATTTTCTACTCCCTCCACACAAACTCACCCTCCCTCCAAGATAAAACTTAGGGAAAGCAAAAGTCCCTGAGATGGGAAAGCAGAGGTGTTTCATGAAGGCATGGCCCTCCAACAGGTGTTGACCTTCAGTTCCCTTCTTTAGCTTTGCACTGCCTCACAACCTTATATCAAAGCATATTTGGTTGGGAAGTCCTGGAAAATATATCCATTTCCCTGAGGCAGCTCAACTCATATCCTCTGTGGGCCCCCACTTTGAAGTGTCTTCTCTTACCTCACAGGGCAGCCTATCACACTTTCCACCAGGTCTTCCTTCTTTCCTTCTCCATGGTCCAATGCAGGTGGGGAAAATGCCACTCCCTAGCCTACCCCTGGTCCCTCTCACTCTGAGAAAAAACGTGCTTTAATGGAATAGGAGAGCTCTCTTGTAGTCACCTTCATCACCCATTACCTGCTCTACCCCAGTAAAGAAACAAAACTGAGACAGAGAGAAAAGTACATATAGTGGGAAGAGAGAACTCACTGGCACAGTTACTTTGGTTGTTTACTCCTAGTCTAGCATATCTGAGGTTTGAAAAATGTAAACAAAGGATGATTCATCCAGAATACTTGGAAGAGTAAGCCATTTCTAGAAGTGACATGTTTCAGTCATCAAAATTGTCAAGAAACTACTTCTCTTCCATACTTCAATGAATCTGTTATTTCATTGGTATGGGTACAGATGAAGACTCATCCAAGTTCATTTTTATCCAGTTCCGTTCTCTAAATACACTTGTATCTTTACTGTACTTTTCTCTCCCCTTCCCAGAGAGCTATCCTACATAAGAAATAGTACTTTTAAGTCAAAGAAAAAAGAAAAATAATCAGGTAAACTTTTCAATACATTGAAAAGTTTGAAAATATGCACAATGTATACTTGTAGACTTCTCACCTCTGCAAAGCGATGGAATGGGAAGGTCTTTTCATATCTCTTCTTTTGAGTCATGCTTGTTCCTTATAATTTTGCAACATCCACTTCTGATTTTTTTGTGTATTTGTTACTCTTTTGATCTCCATATTGTTTTCTTGGCTCTGCTTATTTCATTTTTCATCACTTGATTTGTCGATGCTTCTTATTCATCACATTTCCCATTTTTTATAGCACAATAATATTTAATTACATTAACGTAGCACAATTTGTTTAGCCATTCTCCAATTGACAGGAGTCTGCTTTATTTCCAACTTTTTGCAATCACAAAAAAAAAAAATGCTATGAAAAGTATTTTGTTGTATATGGAGAATTTTTTTTTTTTAATCAGTGGCCTCCTTAAGGGTATAAGCCTACTAGTGGAATCTCTGGATAAAAGGGTATGGACATTTTAGTCTTTTTTTTTTTTTTGCATAATTCCAAATCACTATACAAAATGGTTGTGTTAATTCACATTTCTACCAACAACACATTATTGTGCCTATCTTTCCACAGCCCTCCATTATTGACTCTATCTTTTATCATTTTTGTCTATTTTCAGGGTATGAGATGAAACCTCAGGATTGTTTTGATTTGCATTTCTATTAATATTTATTAGTGATTTGGAGTATTCTTTCATGTGGTTAATAGCTTATAATTTTTCTTTTGAGAATTATTATAATGTCTTAACCACTGTCAGGGAATGGCTTTTGTTCTCAAAAACTATATATGTATATGTTGTTGTTGTTCAATTGTTCAGTCCTGTCCAGCTCTGTGACCTTGTGGACCATAGTACTCTAGGCCCTTCCGTCCTCCACTATCTCCTTTAGTCTGTCCACATTCATATATGCTGCTTCTATGATACTGTCTAGCCATCCTGTCCCCTTCTCCTTTTGTCTTCAGTCTTTCTCAGCATCAATCTTTTTCCAATAAATCCTGTCTTCTCATTAAGTAGACAAAGTATTTAAGCTTCAGCTTCAATATTTGTCCTTCCAATGAATAGTCAGAGTTAACTTCTTTAGTATTGATTGATTTGATCTCCTTGCTCTCCAAGGAACTCTCAGAAATCTTCTCTAGCTCCACAATTCAGAAGTATCAATTCTGTGGTATTTGGCTTTCTTTATAGTCCAATTCTCATAGCCATACATTACTAACTAGAAAAACCATAGCATTGACTATATGAACCTTTGTTGGCAAGGTGATATTTCTGCTTTTTAGCATGTTGTCCAGATTTGCCATAGCTTTCCTTCCAAAGGAGCAACCATCTTTTAATTTCAAGGCTGTAGTTGCTGCAGTGATGTTTAGTCCAAAAATATAAACTCTCACACTGCTTCCATCTTCTCTCTGTATTTGCCAGGAAATGATGAGACAAGATGCCATGGTTTTAATGTTGAGTTTTTTTTGAAATGTTAAGCTTCAAGCCAGCTTTTATGTTTTCCCCCTTTCCCCTTATCAACATGCTTCTTAATTTTTCTTTACTTTCTGCCATCAAAGTGGTATCATTTATATATCTGAGATTGTTGATATTTCTCCTGGCAACTTTACTTCTGGCTTTTGCATCCAGCCTGGCATTTCACATGATGTACTTTGCATATAAGTTGAATAAATAAAGTGACAGCATACAAACTTGTACTCCTTTCCCAATCTTGAACTAATCAGCTGCTCGGTATTTTGTTTTAACTGTTGCTTCTTTGACCTGCATACAAATTCCTCAGGAGATGAGTAAGATGATCATCTTACATCACAGTTTGGTGTGATCCACACAATCAAAAGCTTTTGTGTAATCAATGAAACAAAAGTAGATTTTGTCAGCAAATGTCAGCAATTTGGTCACTAGTTCCTCTGCCTCTTTGAAAACCACTCACTATGTCTACTAGTTCTTGGTTCAAATATTACTAAAGCCTAGCTTGCAAAGTTTTAAGCATATCCTTGCTAACATGTAAAATGAATGCAATTGTTTGGTAATCTGAACATTCTTTGATATTGCCCTTTTTTAGGATTGGGACATAAACTAACCAATCCAGTGACCACTGTGGGGAATATGCATATGGGTTTATATGCTAATTGTTATAGAGTTTGAATACCAAACCTGAGAGAAATTATATGCAAAGATTTGCTTTTCCTATTCAACCACTTCCTTTATTATTCTAGGTGAATTTCTGTTTTTGTAGAGATTTTTCTGTTTCATATAATCAATGTTACCAACTTTATCATCTGCAATTGGCTCTATTCCTAGTTTGACTACAAATACATCTTCTACCTATACCTGTAAAAGGTATATAATGTACTTCTCTTCTAATTTTTTAATAGTATAATTTTTAATACTAAGGTCATGCTTCTATTTAAAATGTATTCTGGAATATGGTGAAAGGTATTGGTCTAAACCAAATTTCTGTCATATTGTCTTCCAGCTTTCCCACATTTTTATCAGATAAGGAGTTCTTTCCTAAGTGCTTTATGTTTTTCAATTTACCTAAAAGTGATTTATTGAATTCCATTATTTCTCTCAAATTTGTTTCATTGATCTACCTCCCTATTTAAAAAAAAAAATCAGATGGTTTGATAATTGCTTTATAATGTAGTTTAAGGAATAGAAGTGCTATTCTCCCTTTATCTCTGCTTCTTTTAATTATTTCTCTTGATATTCTAGATATTGTTTTTTCAAATGAACTTTATTATGATCTTGAGTTCTACAAGTATCCTACTTTTAATTTGATTGGCATGACTCCATCACTCCTGGAATATCCTCCTTCCTCCTTTCTGCCCCTTGCTTCCCAGGCTTACTTGAAGACTCACTTCTAACTCAAAAGAGAAAAAGAACCTTTATGTATATAAATATTTATATTAACTTTTTGCAGTGACAAAGAACTAGAAATGAAGGGGGTGCCCATCAACTGGGGAATGGCTAAACTAATTATAGCATATGAATGTAATGGAATAGTAAATACTGTGCTGTAAGAAATTATGAAAGAAACAGTTTGGGAGACTTGTATGAACTGACAGAGTGAAGTGTGTCCATCCTTCTTTGTCAAAGAAGACCATGCTGTCAGAGACGACTTTGAAGGAGGGAGGGCTGTGCAGGTCACCAGCCTCCCTTCTCCTCCAGAGCCACCTGAATCCAGTGACCAGATGTTCCTCAGGATGACTGGAGGTGACCCAGTGTCTTGCCCAAGGTCACCCAGCTAGTGAGTGTCAAGTGTCTGAGGTGAGATTTGAGTTCGGGCCCTCCTGACCCCAGCGCTGGTGCTCTCTCTATCCGCTGCACCGCCTAGCAGAACCCCTTAGACAACAGCAACAGCGTAAGACAATCAGCTTTGGAAGGTTTCAGTACTCTGATCATCACCATAACCAGCCATGAATCTAGAACACCAATCTCCTGACAGAAGTTAGACGGGCCCAGGGTGGAGAAGGGGACAGGGCCGATTCAGAAGTCTAGTCTGCCTGACCACGCACATTGGTTACAAGGCTTTCGGTGTTCTAGTTTTCCCGATGGGGGAAGATGAGAGGGAAAAAAAAGTATAAAAACAAGATACCACAAATCCCACCTTCCAGACTCCACCCTCGTGCCGTCCTGGCGAGATCACTCTCACTTTACTCAGTTTCTATCTTGTATGTACACAGTTATTTGATTTTTATCTCTCCCGTGAGAATGCGAATTCCTTAAGGGTAAGTTCTAGAGATCAGATTTTTGGTTTTCTTTGTATCCCCAGTGCTTAGCATAGTGCCTAACACATAGTAAAGGCTTAATTAATTCTCTCACTGACTGTACCAGAGTGGTTGCCTTGAAAGAAAGAAATGGATGTGAGAAGTGTTGAAGAGGTACTTGACTTAATAGTTGCTCAGAAGTGTGAGATTAAGGTAAATAAAGAGTCACAGATCATTCCTAAAATTGAGACCCCATTTATTTATTTTTGTAAACAATATTTTATTTTTTCCAATTACATGTAAACACAATTTTCAACATTCATTTTTTATAAGATTTTTAGTTCCAAATTTTTCTTCCTCCTTCCTCTGTCTCCTTCCCAAGATAGCAAACAATCTGATACAGGTTATACATGTGCAGTCATGTAAAACATATTTCCACATACATCATGTTATGGAAGAGGAAACAGAATAAAAGGGAAAAAAACACAAACAGAAAAAAGAAAATGAAAATACTATCCTTCAATCTGCATTCAGACTCCATCGGTTTTTTCTCTGGATATAGATAGCATTTTTCATCTCGAGTCTTTTGGGAATTGTCTTAGATCATGTACTGCTGGAAAGAGTTAGGTCATGCATAGTTGATCATCACACAATGTTGCTGTTACTGTGTACAATGTTCTGGTTCTGCTCACCTCACTCAGCATCAGTTCATGCAAGTCTTTCTAGGTTTTTCTGACACCTGCCTGCTCATCATTTCTTATAGCACAATAATATTCCATTGCATTCATATACTTTGAGACTCTATTTGTAAAGTGATTGGCACAATACCTGGTATGTTTTAAGTGTTCCCTTCTCCATTCCCCTCAACAGAATCAAGAAGTTGGAAAGAAAGGTTTAT
Source organism: Bettongia penicillata ogilbyi (assembly GCA_023548195.1). Taxonomy (NCBI): domain Eukaryota; kingdom Metazoa; phylum Chordata; class Mammalia; order Diprotodontia; family Potoroidae; genus Bettongia; species Bettongia penicillata. Next base: position 1,760,898 of record JAJHZJ010000468.1, read on the forward strand.
TCTAGTATATCAGTCAATCAGTTCCCAATGCTAAAGCACTGGGAATACAAAGAAAGTAAAAAATAGAGTCCCAGTCCTAAAGGAGCTCACATTCTATAATAGGAAGACAGTATGCAAACTACGTACATACAATACATATACAGTGTAAATGGGAGGTAATCCCACAGAATAGGCACTAGTGCTGGGGATGGGACTGGAAAAGAACTCTTGTAGAAAGTGGAATTAATCTGAGATTTCAAAGAAGGCGGTTATATTAAGATTAGCAGAGAGAGACAGAGACAGAGAGCATGGGGAATGACCAGTGAAAAAGAATCACCAGTCTTTAGACTGGAAAGGAGAGGAGAGTAAAGTTAAGGAAGACTAGAAAGGTCAGAAGAGGTCAGATTGTGAAATGGTTCAAAAGTCAATTAGAATATTTTATATTTGATCTTGGAGATAGTAGGGAGCCACTGGAGTTTACTGGTTTACTGAGTGGGGGGTGGAGGTTGGGAGGTGCAGGGGTGAGGGGAGGCCTTGATAGATCCGCACTTTAGGAAGAGATTCTTTTGGCAAATGAATGGAGTATGGACTAGGGTGGGGAGAAGTTTGAGGCAGAGATTAACCAGAAGACTACTGCAATAGTCTAGGCAAGAGGTAATGAGGGCCTGCACCTGGATGGAGACAGTGTCAGAAGAAAGAGGTATATACAAGAAACATTACCGAGGGAATATCAACAGGACTTGGCAACAGATGGGATAAAGCAAGATGAGAGAGAATGAGTTCAAGATGATGCCTATGTGGCACACGTGGGTGCCTGGGAGGATGGTGGTACTCTCAACAGTAATAGGGAAATTGGAAGAGGGCAGGGTTAAGACGAGGTAGAAGAGATAAAAGTTCAGTTTTTATTATGTTGAGTTCCAAGCATCTTCAGGACATCTAGTTAAGATGTCTAAGACAGGCGCTTAGAGCTGGACATAGAAAATCTGAGAATATTATATATAGGTGATCATTGAAACCACTGGAATTGATGACATCACCAAGCAACATAGAAAAAAAGGAAAAACCCAAGAGGGCCCAGAATAGAGCCTAGGGAATACCCACAGTTAGTGGGTTAGTGGGTGTGATCTTGAGGAAGAATCAAAAAAGGAGACTGAGGACCAACAGGACAGACAGGGAGGAGAAAGTATACAGAAGAAGAATTGTGATCAACATTGTACAAGATTCAAGAAAGGTCAAGAAGAAGGATTCTTGAGAAGAAGTCATTGGATTTGGCAATTAAGAGATCACTGATGACTCTGGAGAGATAGGTTTTAACTGAAGCATGAGAATGGAGTCAAATTATAGAAGGTTTAGAATCAAATGACAGGCAAGGAAGCGGAGGCAGCTAGTGTGAACTACTTTCTCCAGAAGTCATTGAGAAGGGAAGAGAGATATAGGAAGATCACTAGCTAAGAGAGACGATCAGATCAGGTGAGGGTTTTTTGAGGATGGAGAGACATAGGCAATAAATAGACAGGAACAGAATGAAGATTAGAGAGAGAATGAGGAAGACCGAAAGGAATGAATACGGATGGATGCCTTAAGAAAGGTTTGCCTTATCAAGGAGATGGGTTGGTTGCCTCTTCATGAGGTAGGGGTAAAAGTAAAAAATAGACAAGCCTGAGTGATGTGAGATGAGGAGAATAGAAGAAGCTCTTAAGAGATGGACCTCATTTTTTCAAAGAATTTTGAGACAGGGTTCTCAACTGAGAAGGTGGGGAAGCACTGGAAGGCTTACTGTAGGGTGAAAAGATTTGGAATGGAGATCTTTAAAAGCACTTGCTGCCCTTCCTGGGACACCACACCTCCCCAGTGCTAGGTAATCCACTCAGATTTGGGCCTCTTTGCCTTATGACTGAGCTGAGCTAATCCACACCCAGACCATGTTACACATTCCATAAAGATCTACAGGGACTATACAATATGGACATATTACCATCTACCCTACCACTGACCCATGTCACAATTATCCCCCCCACCCCCCACGCTGCCTCTTACTCAGTAATCAATGATCAAATTACTGACCACTTCTACTGGAAATGGCTTCACCAACTCTATAGCTTGGCTGACAAGCCCTCTAACGTAAGCTAAAACTTCCTTCCTTGGCCATTATGTTAAAATATAAACTACTTGTGGACAGGAATGTCTTATGTATATATGCATACATATATTTACATACATGATAGAAATTAAATATGTATTTACATATAAATAATATATATAATCTAGTGCCTAATACAGTGCCTGGCACATAGTAGGAACCTAATAAATGTTTGTCCATTCTGCTTTGTATTAGAATTATCTGTGTACCTGTTACTGGCCCTATTGGACTATAAACTACTTCACTCCAGTGACTCAGTTTTTAGCAAATAATGGATGCTCAATATATATGCTAAATTAATAAATGTACTAGCAAACTGTGTGAAGTTACAATGGGAATAAGGAATAGAATAGCTGATCTTAAAAGAATTTATAATCTAACAAAAGAAAGAAATATGGGCTAAGATATAGATAAAGACTTCAAGTAAACCTCTTAACTAATGACAACTATAGAAAAATATTGTTAATTTACAAAAGTGAAGAGATTTCTGGAGTCACTGGCATGATCAGCACTGGTTGAAATAGGCTCGGTTTTAATTTTTCATTAATAAAGAGATAACAACTGTTAAGGAATTAGAGATATGTAGCATGAAGAAGCCAAGAAAAGCACCAAGCTATTAAGAACTACTCTGTGATTTTGGGTAAGTCATTCAGCTCTGACTCTCAGTTTCTTCACCTGTAAAATGATTTGGAGTGGATTATTCTTTTTAGGGTATAGGGTAGACTGTATGATCCTTCCAACTGTGGACACTGTGATTTTAAAGATCAATTAATAATTAACAAGGATTTATCAAATTTCTATAATGAGCCAGGTCTTATGCTAATCACTGAGAAGAGAAAGACAAAAAGGAAACAGTCATTGCACTTAAGGAGTTTACACCCTATGGGGTTTGGGATGGTGGGATGGTGATAATCTGTATAACATGAATATAGAGGAAATATATGTCAAGTAAATTCAAGGTACATTTGGAGGGTGGGGAAACATTAGTAGATGAGGGTGTCAGGAAAAGCCTCAGATACGAGGTCTTTTCTATTTCTAAATTGCTACTGTCCTATGTTAGATTTTAGCTGGGTCTAAAATAGTTTAACAGTCACTTTTCCAAGTTAAATCAATCAAGGCTGCTAATAGAAGTCAGAGGAATTGGGTTCAAATGCTGACTGTGACTTACTACCACATGTGACCCTCAGACCTTTTGGGCTGACTGTTCCCTCATCTCCACGACTCCCAAGGTCCCTTCTAAATTGATGCTCTTAAGATTCTGTGACTATCTGGGGAAGATCCATTTTACTTCTATCCTGTACACAATATTTTACTTCAGATGAGTCTCCCTCCAATGGGCAAATGGAAAATACTCCCTACGGTGTCCCCGGGATGTGCTGAGGGCTTTCCCCTAGATATGTTGACATGACAAGCTATGGGAATTTGCAAAGGAAATAAGATATATTCTATTCTAATAAAGGAAAGAAATAATGGCTAATATGTACTGAAAACCAAAAACAATATTCACAGCATGCATATTTTTCACTCTTGATACCTGACAGTCCCTCTTTTTTTTTTTTAACCTTACAACTTTGACAATATCTTTTCCACCCGTTCTGCATAATTCTTCATTGGGCAGGGACTGGTTCATTTTTGTCTTACCTGTAATGCTTTTTTACTCAATCAACAAGCATTCCCATTAAGTACTAACAATGTGCCAGACACTGGGTTAGGCCTGAGGATACAAATACAAGAAATTAAACAGTCTTGCTTCCAAAGAACTTAAATTCAGGATTGAAAGCCCTTCAACTTTAGAATAGCACTTGGTCCTTTGGCTACATGCATACTTTAGGAGAATGGAATCTTACAGTCTTACTTTGTGGGTGTGAATTTAGTGTTAGATAGAAGCTAAACTACACCTTTAACAGACTTCTAGTATTTTACGTGCTTGTTATAAGGAAAACAAGTTTGGCTGGAGTAGCCCTTTGACCTGCAGGGCCCCAACAAAAATCCAGGATCATCATTTTACCTGCACACACAAGATTCCAGAGAAGGCAGTGTTTCTTTTTGAAAGTCAAGGAAAAGTTCTCTTGGTTTACAGAAGCCTGGAAAGTTCTCTTTCAGAAACAAATTAAACTATGGCAATAGTAAAAGCTTTGTTTTTTTTTTAAAGTGGGGGGAATTAAAAAGTGCGGGGGGAGGGGGGGGGGGTTAGGGGATGGGGGAACAATACAAAATCTTTTCAGTCACTTATCTATGGTTTTCCTTTAGGGGAACACAAAGGATATTGATGAGCTTAGAGCTCTAGTAAGTACAATCAGTGGTTGGGTGGGGCTTGGTGGAAGACATTCTTTCTCTGGGTGTCACCAGAGAGTAGACTGGGTTTCGGGGGATCTTCCCTCTGTTTCCCCTAGGGGTTTTTCTAGACATTACCTACCCCCAACCCTTAATTTAGAATGGAAAGCCACTTGTAGACCATTCTTGATTTCCCAGTCACTACTTTTAACACTTGCCCCACTCTAGCACAACTTAACATTGACTACAATTCTTAAAAAAATTAAAAAGAACAACTATATTTTAAAAAGGCCTATTGCTTCAGGCTGCTATTGAGCAACTTACCTTATATCTAAGACAGAAATCGATCAATTGTGATAACTAAGTTATAACAATAACAAAAATCCTTTGACAGACCATACAATTTTTGTTTCTGAAAATATGGTCTCCAAGGCTATGACCTCTCCTTTCTCTCTTCCATTAAGAGCTTTTCGATCCAGGTATTTCTATTCTGGATCAGTCCTCTCACCTCCACTATAGATCCTGGCTGCCTTTTCTACTCCTCTCACCTTGAATGCCAGCTTCTTTGAGCTTTAAACTCCTTTTCAGTCCCATTCCAGTCACAAAGCAAAAGAAAAACTCTAAAAAATACAACACACCATTAAGCACATTTAACATATAAATACAGTTTCAAAAGACACTAAAACATAAAAACAACATTCCTTAACTAAAAAGATTTTATTTTTACTAGAAAAGAATACGGACAAAAAGCAGCATGTAATTATCCAATTCCAATTATTCTAGCAATGTGCCCAACCTAGCACCTAGTAGCCACTTAGTAAGTATTTATCGAATTGAATCATTTGGATGTTTGAGAATGTGACCAACATAGAAAAAAAAGTTAAGCTGCTACTAAACTAGAGTCTCTTGTTGCTTCAGTTCTGAATAACACCAGTGGGACTGGGCAATGCTCACAGATATCACTGTAATAGGGGAGACCCTTATAAGGGAGCTGTAGCCAAGGGTGATGGGTATTTTGGTTTGGAAAGTTTTAGTTTTGGTGAAGTGAGCCATCAGGATGTAGATTGGTACATACAGCCTTTTCTGTACCGATGGTGTGTGTGCCGTAGAAGACCATGCCATCAGAGAAATACTGACATGACTTGCACTTGACTTTGTTTTGAGTGAGGGAGGGCTGTGCAGGTCACCAGCCTCAAGTCTCCTTCAAAGCCATCTGAATCCAGTGACCATTCAGGATTCATCAGGATGACTGGAGATGACCCAGGATGAGGCAATAGGGGTTAAGTGACTTGCCCAAGGTCACACAGCTAGTGAGTGTCAAGTGTCTGAGGTGAGATTTGAACTCAGGTTCTCCTGACTCCTGCACTGGTGCTCTATGCACTGCACCACCTAACTGTCCCTGTACCGATGGTAATATTGATCTGAATATACTTCTAGAATTGTAATGAAGGGAGGGGAAAGGAAGGATGTTGAGGATATTCATGTGGTAACAAGGTGGCTGGGGGAAGATGGTTGGAAGTAAAGTGAAACTTGGCTAGTGAGCCTAGATAGAGTGGACCTTTGTTAATCTCTACAGTGGGGGCCCTAGGGAGGGAGTTCCAGGGCTAAAAAGGGCTAAGTCTCTGGTCCAGCGGCAAGTAGCTCACAAGAAGATGGAAATACAATTTAAATAGATAAATGTTAGTAGAATTATATAAAATGCATTAAATAGATAATCTGCACATAGACATTATTTAGCTTAAACATCTCACTTTACAGATAAGAAAATTAAAGCTCAGACACTTGCTTAAGTTCACAAAAGCAGTGAGCAGGCAAACTAGGCCCTAGAGCCAGTTTATCTTCCCATCACATCACACTGTCTTTGTTGTGTTTGTTTCAACTTTTCACCTTTTGTGGATGTTCTGAAAACAACTTAAAAGGCAGAAGAACTCTTACCCAAATTTCACTCACTGTGGCTTCAGCTCTTGCTATACAATTCTCCAGACAAGGAGTGGGGAAGGATGGAGCCATTAGACAAATGACTAAACTCTGAACTAGGCAGTGGAGTAAGAGGCCTGGCACGGGCCCAATCACAGTCCCAGTGACTGCTGGTAGCCCAGGCTCTTGAGCAATGGTGCTTTCCATCCATATTCAACTTTACTAGAGGCTGGGGAAGATGCAGGATCCAGTTCTTGCTGGAGGAGGTGCTAGCCTGTCCTAGATGACTACAGGGAGCTTTGAACCAAAATAAAAATACAGAGGACACAGGAACTGAAATACTGAGAGCATAGGCACTTACTTGTTAGTCCCAAATCATGAGAATTTAGGTACTCAAGGAAAGGATGGTGTCTTCAAGTAATCCTTGGCCATAGTCCCAGAAGGCCAAATTTTCAGCAGCTTCACTAAGAGTACTGTCCTATTAGTCAAGAGGACTGAGTTCAGTGTTCTTCTCTGACACTCACTCTAGTTTCTCTGTTTCCTACTCTGAAAAATTAGAAGGCTGGACAACATAGCTTCTAGCTGTAATGGTTTGTGAATCTATGAGATGTGAGTTCCATAATACTATGTTTCAATTACACAGAATTCAATAAACCTTCTTTTGGGACATTGGGTGAGTTACTTCCCTTTTCTGAGGCTAGGCTAGAAGATAATCCCTAAATTCCTTTGCAATCAATCAAATAATGTGTAAGGTACTGGGCTAAATGCTCAGGATACAAATGCAAAGAGAGTAAGTAGTTCACAACAGCATTCATGGAGAAGCACTGAGCACTTCCAGAAACTCATTCCAAACTGATGAAAGATTTTAAGAGGAAGAGAATGCAGTAATCCCTTAGTAACTATAACAGAAGCAGGGAGAGAGAGAGAGGCCTGTGGGTCCCAGGGGAGTACTGGTAAATGTTTAACAACCAGCTCTCTGGTGGGAAAGGGCTATGTGTGACTTTTTAATTTAAGCTGCATTATTATTTTTTTCTTTTAAATAATGTTTTATTTTTCAATTACACATAAAGGCTATTTTTAACATTCATGAACATTTTCTTCGTCACTTTCTTAAATCTAGACCATCAACAAAACAATACATCAAGCTCTGATTTATAGTCTAGTTTCCAAGGTGTAAATGTTCACACACTAAATTTAACAGTTGGTCTTGGAAGCTGGATGGAGATGGCTCCAGCACACAGTGATTGTAACAAAGCATATGCAAAGGTTCAGAGAGGGAGATATAAATGACAGCCAATTTGATCAGAATTTATAGTGTATGAAGAGCAGTAATATATAATGAATCTGAAAATGTAGGCTAGAACCAGATGGCAAAATGTTGAAGGTATTAGGAGGCTACTGGTCTTTCTTCAGTTGGTTAGTGATGTGGTCAGACCTATGTTTTAGAAATATCATTTCAACAGCTATGTAGAGGAGGGACTGCAGCAGGATGATGCTTGAAGAAGAGTGGCCAATTAGAAGCCTACTGAAACAGTCCAGGGGAAAGGTAATGAGGACCTGAACTAGGGTGATGGCTGTGTGAGTAGAGAGAAGACACAAAGATGCCATGGGAGTAGAATCTAGAATATCTGACAACTAAATGATTGGGTTCTTTTATCTTTTTAGAAACAAAAATTATCAGGTGACTGAATTTGTAGCTATTTTACATTCTCTGAATAGTTTTATATAAAAAGTATTTGTAGAAGATGTTAGTATAAAATGTGGCAAGTCAAATGAAAAAGTAAAACATTGGGCAACCATGGCTATCTAAGAATAAACAACATCATAGGAAGGTAAAAACCTAGGGAGAAAACCAGTTTTGATTGTAGGAGTAAATCACAACAAACTAAGTAAAGAGAAATCTCTAGAGACCATGAATTGGAAATGCTAAGTTTTCATGCTGTTCTTTCTGAACTTTCTACAGGCACAAAGGATAGTTTGAAGCCATCATCAATGTTTGATGTAGAAGCTTTTAGGAAGTGAAAACAATGGTTCCACTAAAGAAATGGATTATCAATGGAAGAGGACAGAAAAAAAATAGGAAAGATTTGCAAAAACCATTTCAATGAACTGTTTACTCCATTAACTTTCCTGATTCTTCTGTGTTGTGGACAAAATTGTGCTGATTGCATCAAACTCTAAGACAGTGCAGAGCTCCTCAGAAAGCTCTGTAATTACTCAGGAATTTGGTCTGTCCAATCACAAAGGAAAGACTAAGTGGATGAAGAATGCATAACTGTCCAGATTCCAAAATGCATTTGGACAGACATCCTAAAAAAATATATGTCCAAAAATATGTAGATCTGGAACAGAGAGTACAAACTGATAATGAGCTAAGCCCAGAGCTGAAAAGAAGGATGAACTGAATTGCTTTTGGGAGATTACAAAGTCCTTTTACTGCTCCCAGATTTCCCCCAAAAAAGTTGTAGCATATGAATGAATGGAATATTATAGTGTAATAAGAAAAGATGAGCAGGAAGATTTCAGAAAAACACAAACTTACATGAACTGATGCAAAATGAGGTAAGCAGAATCAGGAAAACATTGTACATAGTAACAGCAATACTGTATGATCAGTGGTAAATGATTTAGCTATTCTTAGCAATACAATGCTACAAGACAGTTCCAAAGGACTCATAATGAAAAAATGCTATCCACCTCCAGAGATAAAAGTAATGAAATCTGATTGCAGATTGAAGCATATTTTTTTAAACTTTTATTTTCTTGCTTTTGGTCTATATTTTTCTTTTACAACATGACTAATATGGAAATTGGTTTTGCATGACTACACATGTATAACCTATATCAAATTGCTTGCCTTCATAATGTGGGAGGGAGGGAAGGAAGTAAGGACGTATATTTAGAACTAAAAAAATTTAAAAAAGTTAAAATATTTTACACATAGCTGAAAAAAACATTTTAAAAATATATTATGAATATCTTGCTCCTCCATAACAATCCTTATTAGATTAATAACCTATGTTTGTATTATTTGGACAGTTTTCATGATTTCTCATGCTTAGTAACTACTGGTATTCAGGCTCTGTTCAAACTTTAAATGACCATATGAATTACAGACAGCCAAGAATGTGAAGGAACATTAGAAACACAGAAAAGATTTGCTGTCCTAGCTATAGATTTGCTGTCCTAGCTATAGCTATAGCTAGGACAGCAAATAAAAAAAAAATTGAGGCAGCTGGTAGTACAAATGGGTAGAGTGTTAGGCCTGGAGTCAGGGGTTCAAATCAACTTTCAGACATTAGCTGTGTGACCCTGAGTAAGTCATTTAAACTTTGGTTTCCTTCTGTTTTCTCAACAGTAAAATTGGGATAATAATAGTACCTCCTTCCTAGGTTATTGTGAAGATCAAAAGAGACAGCATTTGCAAAAAAGCATCTGGCACGTAAGAGGTGCTGTATAATTGCTTATTTCCTTCCCTGTAGCATATAATAGCTTCCACAATCACTACATCTCTTATCATTCACGTCAGCAGTCTGTTGCCAACCTTATTGACACCTGTGATTCTCATTGTTTCACCACATGTTTTGATATTTCTCTGCCTTGTTATTATTTCTTCCCTTTAGCTAACTGAAACATTTAGTTTAGCTTGGTGTGCTGATGCAATGTCATTTACATGATTGATTCAGTACATCGGAGTTGCAATCAACACTGTTTTTACATCTTTGGAGTGATAGCATTCTGAAAGCTTTTGTCTTGCAGAGGATACAGACAGAGTAATAAACCTGTCTAGAACCGAATGTGATGTGGATATTACTGCAGAACCATGTGACATGCCAAAGGCTATTTAGACAGTTCCTGCTCCCCCATCTTTCCTAGCCAACCCCCGCCAAACCCTCCTTCACCGACTAAGTCTTTAGTCTGTTCTGTTTTCTGGTCTATCATTTATACCAAACTCAACCTGCAAGTCTTCCCAAGAGATGATTGTCTTTTCAGTGTTCTAGTTTTTCATCCGTGAATACATTTGACAATATGCTGTCAAGGTGACAGTTTGGTAATAGTGCTGTAAGGTAACAGGTGACATGTTTTGTGGGATGGTTTATTTCAGTGGCAGCTAAATTCTGTCCATAATTTCAACAATTTCCATTACTTAAATTACTTAACTGACTTTGGAGTCATATTGAAATTGTGCTCTTGAGCACTTTTTCTGGGGCCATCATGAAATAAAACTGACATGTCATTTCAGAACTGAGTATGTGGGGCAGCTCTACAAATTAACACTCATCAAAGTGCTAAGAGTACTAATAATGAATGGGCAATTCAATCCCTTTTTCATAAATTCAATTGGCTTTATAAACATTTCTAATCCTAAAAAAGGTCTTCCCTAGACCCTAATGCCTCTTCTAAACACTTAATACAGTACCTGGCACCTAGAGGTACTTAACAAATGCTTGTTCAGTGGCACCTAGGTGGCACAGTGAATAGGTTGCCAGGCCTGGACTCAGGAAGTCAGAAAAACCTGAATTTAAATCTGACCTCAGATACTAGTTGTGTGACCTTGGGCAAGTCACTTAACCCTGTTTGCCTCAGTGTTCTCATCTGTAAAATGAACTTGAGAAAGAAATGGCAAACCACTCCAGTATCTTTGCCAAGAAAACCCCAAATGGGATCACAAAGAGTTGGGCACACTGAACAACAATAAATATTTGTTCTCCAACTCTCTTTTCCCCTTTATGGGGAAAATTCTTGAGAAAGTTATACCTGATGCTTCTGCTTTCTCACCACTCACTTCCTCAACTCCTTGCAATTTGCCTCCCATCCATATTTGACTGAAACTGCTCTAAGGTTATCTAGTTGCTATATTCAACAGTATTTTTCTGCCTTAAATCATTATTTATCTCTAACATTGTACATTCTTTACAATACTCTCATTCAGAATATCTCTCCTTGATTAGCTACAGTCACCATCCTTTTCTGGTTCCGTAACTGTAACAATTCCTTTGGCCTGTTTTAAATCTTGTTGAACCTTTGACCCATTCTCCTCCCAACTTCCTATTGGTAGGTGCTCAGGGTTTTGTCTTCTGTCCTTCCTTCTTTATACTTACTCCCCTGGTAATCCCATTTTGCTCCTTTCTTCAATTATCGCCCTGTATAGATAATTCCAAAATTCCATTATCTCCTGCCCTAACTTCTCTTGGGCTATAGACTTTTATCTTTTCCCCGAATTCCTCACTGGTTTTTCAAACTCGTGTTCTAACCAGAAATTACCATCTTTTCCTCAAACCTGCATTTCCCTCTGACTTCATCATTGCATCATTTCACTCAACCTTCTGTGTTTGAAAACATGAATGTATTTTCCCTCACTAGCTAGTTAGTCCTTTTGATTTTACCTTCATCATCTCTAGTATTCATGCCCTCTTTTCTATTCTCACTACTACTTATCTAGTATCACTGCCATAACAGCTAAGAGTTGTCCTGATGGTCACATTTCATCCCCCCCACCCAGAACCTTTCAATAGTTGCAAATTGCCAACTAACTTCAAATTCTTTAGCTTTCACAGTCTTCACTCAGTCTTATATGATGCTACCCATGTGCTTGATTTTCTAGCTTAACTGGGACGACTTATTTTTCCAACCACAATTAGTAATTTTAAATCAAATTTGACATGATAATAAAACTGTCCTGCTTACCTGGGTTACATTCTAAACTTTCTTCTCCTCTGTGGATTTAAAACAATTTCATTAATATCTTTCATTTCTATCTTTTGCATCATTATCATTACCTACAAGTTCTCATTCCTTCCTCCTCTCCAGCTGTTAAAACAACTTTGTCAAGAAAAAAATAAATCAACATGCTATTTTGTCTGAAAATGTATGCCAGTCAGCTCTTCTAGCACACTATTTGCCATGAAGTAAGAAACATATTTTATCACCATTTTTTGGAACTTATGATTGGTCATTGAATTAATCAGAGTTTCTAAGTCCTTCCACTGTTCTGTTTTATTGATATCATTGTATAATTTCCATGGTTTTGTGGATTTCACTTTGTATCAGTTCATATACTTCTTCCAAGGCTTCTCTGAATCTGTAGCATTTGTCATTTTTTTATGGCATACTATTCCAATATATAATTTTGTTCAAGTGTTTACAATTGATAGGTACACATTTTGCTTCTAGTTCTTTGTTAAAACAAAAGATGCTGCTACAATTTTTTATTATTATACAATATTTTGCAAATATAGGTCCTTTCTCTCAGTTGTATGCTTAGTTGTAGTTATCACTGGGTCAAAGGGTATACACAAGCATAATGACTTAAAGGACGGTTCCAAACTGCTTTCCAAAATGACAATGAATACTTTTCTACCTTCCTACATTACCTATCCTTTTTTTGTTATTGAATTTCCATTTAGCTATTCTTTAAAACCCAGCTAGAACTCCTTTTCCAGAGAGCCCTTCCTGATTCCCCTTTTCCCTTCTCCTTTTTTATCCTCCCTCATAATACTTTGCCCCTGCTTATGCATTCATTATGTATTATTTTCTATCAGTTATTTTAATATGTAATATCTTTGTGTTGGATAGTAAGGTCTAGGTTCACTATCTTAGCTAAACTGTCCTACCAAAATTTTTCTATACACTGACCAAATGTTCAGCTGAGTTTAACCTCACCTCCACTTCACCCTCAATCAATCCGTTAAGTATTTATTAAGGATCCGCTAGGCACTATGCTAGCAGTTGGGAATACAAAAACCAAAGTGAATCAGTCCCCACTCTCCAGGAGACTGCATTCTAATGGGAGGTGGGGGGTGGTGGTCAGGGTGGGGAGTGGGACAACACACAAAGGGGTGTGGTGGCCAGGGATGGATAGTTTGGTTTGAAAACTTAAGTATGAACGGAACAATCAAGAAAATTTCCAGAGCAGGGTCAAAGTTGATCTGATGATGATTATTCAGCTGGAAGGGGGTGAGGAGATGCAGTGTAGACAATATAAGCAAGACAAGTGACAAAAAAAGATGGTGAGGGAGTAAATTTAAATGCCCTTATATAGGCACAGTAAAGAAAAAAGGATCAAGACAATTTCTGGAGGAAGAGAATGGTACTTGGGGAAAACTCAGGAAAAGCTTCAAGTAGAAGATGGCACTTGAGTTTTGAAATAAACTGGGGATTCCAAGAGAAGGAGTTAAGGAGGGAGTACAATCTAGGCATGAAGGTTAGCCAGTACAAAGGCATGGAGATGAAGAACAGGAAAATCAATTTGACTGCACTGTACAAAAAGGAAAGTAACGTGAAATAAAGCTGAAAGGTGGATTGGGGCCAGGGAAGAGATTTTACAGTAACTGAAATTAATGTGACAGACAAAAGTGAAATTCATCTGGCATCAGATGAAACAAGACGACTTATTTCAGTCAACCAGAGTAGTGTTGGACGTCACATTCAACAGATACACATGAATAAATGTTCAAAGTTTCACTAATATCAAACACAAAGTAATTCCTTACGTAGGAATGAGTGAGTGTGTGTGTGTGTGTAGGGGTGGAGGTGAGAGTGGGAGTAGGAAACAAAAATGGAATAGATGAACAATAAAGGCACTATAGAATGTATGTATGTAGAAAAGGCCTTTTTTTTTTTTAAACTGCAAGTTACTTTCTTTACTAAAGTACCATATACAGAATTGGGCTCCACACTTTAAGTGATTTGTAGAAGCTGGATAGCACTCAAAACAGTATCACAAAGATGATTAAAGGGTTAGCAAATAGGAGTTGGGATTTTTTAGCCTGGATTATAGAAAACTAAAGGGAGACTTAATAACAGTACTCAAGTACATGAAGGGTTATTATATGGAGGCTGATGACCAGCTGCTCTTTAACCCAACTAAATGCAGCATGAAAGAATTAAGTTAGATAGAAATAAGAACTTTGAGGACAGTGAGGACAGTCAGACTATAAGAATGCTGTGAAACTTCTCTGGGTAGTTTAAATGTGCAACTGCTTCCTATATCTAAGGTGTTTAGTCAACTCTACTGACCACAGGAAGCTGAGTTCTTGTTGTTTATGAATAAGGGGACTTAAGAACTTTGTCATTCTGTGTTATGGAATATTATTGCTCCATAAGAAATGGTGAGCAGGCTGACTTCAGAAAATGTGTATGAACTGATGCTGAGTGAAATGAACAGAACCTGGAGAGAACAGCAACACTGTGTGAATACCAACTTTGTTAGACTTGTTTTTGGTTTTTTTTAGCAATACAATGATCTAAGACGATTCCAAAACACTCATGATAGAAAATGCTATCCACATTCAGAGAAAGAACTACGGAGTCTGAATGCAGATAGAAGCATATTTTCTTTCTTTGTGGGTTTTTCTTTCTCATGGTTTTTGCCTTTTGTTCTGATTCTGCTTTCACAAAAAAATTAATGTGGAAATGTTTAATATGACCACACATGTGTAGCATATATCAGATTGCATTCTATCTTGGAGAGAGGGGGAAATTTAGAACTCAAAATGTTGTGGAAGTGAATGAAAATTAAAAATAAATTAATTTTAAAAAATTAAATACCTTTGTCATTCTTGACGCTATAGTTTAAGTGCAAGATCCAATTAGTTTTCTTGGCTACCATCAAACTGTTGATTCATGCTGCACTGTGTTCAACAGAAATTTGAGGTTCTTTCATAAGAATTGCTAATCAGGCATCTTTTGCTCTTCCATCTCCGTCCTAAATTTGAGCAGTTGTGTTTTTGGGGTTTTTTTACCTCATTTATCCTTTCAATCTTGAGATCTTTGGGCTCATGATTCTATGATCCAAAGTATTGGCTCCATCTATCTCAGAACCTTGACATCAAAGAATCCGATGTATGCCACCTTTGTAATCTTCCAGTATGCTTTAACTCACTTGGCAAACTAAAGATGACGTTTGTGTAATTAGTGACCCAAAATAAGTCTTCGTACTTGTTCAGTGATAAATAAGGAACATTATTCGAACTCTCATTCTCTGACACCTAACACATGCTATAGTTATAAGGTCATTAATTAGTTATATATATATATATATATATATATATATATATATATATATATATATATATATATATATAGAGAGAGAGAGAGAGAGAGAGAGAGAGAGAGAGAGACTTTCCATATACTAAGCCTTTGCATGGCATGCTCTCATTTTTCACTTTTCCTCAACAGTTGTTTAGATAAATGTAATCCCGAGCATGAGATGCAAAGCAATATAAATTCAGTTCTTCAATCTTCCAGTTGAAATTGAAAATCCTGAAATGTTTAAAAATCAATGTTTTGACAGGTTACAAAATCAAGGGGAAAAATGTGCCATGCACTTGAATTGTACTTGTTCAGTGAGCCTCATTATTTTAATGGCCAGGAAGGCATAACAACCTTGCACATTGTAACACCAATTGTGACTGGCCCAGGAGAGAAGTAATACACCTTATAGTTGGCCAGGAACTCCTAAATTCTAAATTATCACCCCATTACCCTAGTAGAAAAAAAAGTGACTCTCCTATTGTATTTAAAAGTTCTCAGCAATCAAAATAACATGTTGTCCTTTAAACACGAAGATACCACAGATGAGCTGTGCACAGGGTAAGTCCTTTGAATTGTTTACAATGTGCTTAACCATCCATACTCTCCTGCCCAGTGGCATATTTATGACAGCCATTCCTTTATGTCTGACATCAGTGGTGACCTCTTCAAAAATTGAAGTAAAAGCAGCAGTTACTGTATTTTCTGGATCATCCACACTTTGTAAAAATTCATTTTTAGGGGCTGAAGTAGTAGTGTTGGCATCTCTGTAAAATTATTTTTTTCTGATATAATGGTGTGACCATCCAAAGATTCTTCAGAACAAAAGAAAATTAGGATCATGGATTTAGAGCTAAAAGGGAGCTTTGAGATGAACAGGACCACTCCTTCCCCATTTTTAAGTTTAATTGCTCTCTCCTGTTTTGATATCACAGTATGTCCAGATAAACCCCTCCCTCTTCTCTAACCCCCACACTCTGCGAAACAAGAAACTGAACTGTGCAGAGGTAAATTACTTTCCTGAGATCGCAGAAGTAGTAAGCCAACTCAATAACCATTTACTAACTGCCTGGCACTCACCTGGGACTTGAAGGGTAAAAGACAGAAATGGCAACAGTTATCACCTTCAAGAACTTTGCATTCTAAGGGGAGAGAGGGGGAAACACAACACGTAAACAAAAAGTAAATTTAAAACACTGAAAAGAAAGTATGAAGTAGAGGTGAATCCGAAAAGGATTCCTGCAGGACGTAGTACCTGACTTGAGATTTTAAGATACAGAAATGAGGAGAGAGTGCATTTGAAGCACAGGGTATAACTGTGCAAAGGCATGAGGGAAGGAGATAAAACATCTACTCTTATGAATTCCTAGTAGGCCAATTTAGGCAGGATGTACAGTGCATAAAGGGGAGCAATGTGAAGTATGGCTGGAGAGCTAGATGGAAGTCAGATTGTAAAAGGTTTTAAATACCAGGCTAGAGAGTTTGTATTTTCTCAAAGTAATTAATGATTTATGAGTATGGAAGTGACAAGGTCATATGCTTAGGCAGTGAGGAATGTGCTTTAGGAATATTAAAGTGGTACAAGAAGGCAGATTGAAAATGGGGAAGAGACTAAAAGCAAGTAAGCTATTGCAATGATCCAGGTGAGATGATGAGGACTTAAATGGTTATGTGAGAAAAGTGGGAATGGATGAGAGAGATGATATGGAGGTAAAATGAACAGGATTTGGCAACTGACTGGATATGCAGGGTAAGGGAGAGTAAAGAATCAAGTGTTGTACACCTGAGTGACTGTAAGGATAGCAATGCTCCCAATAAAAATATAGGAAAATCAGGCAGAGGAGGTTTTGGGGGAGAAGATAATGTTTTGAGATGTCTATGAAACATTTATGTGGAAATGTCTAACAGGAGATATGGACCTGGAGTTTAGGAGAGAGATACATAGTTTGCCTGCAAAAAACATATGCAGGATAACTGAACTCCCGGAAACCTGATGAGATAAGAAAGTTCAAAACAGCTGAAAGGGGAGGAGGAGGTGATACAATAGAAGCAGCAAATGAGATGAGAATGAACACAAAGAGGAGGTGAGAACCAAGCGGTGCCATGAAAGCTGAGGGGAAAGAAAAGGATAAGTGAGCAAGCAGAAGAGCCCAAGATCTTTCTTACTTCAAATCCAGCACTCTTTCAATTACAATATACTAACAATTTCCATCTGAAATGATTCTGCATAGTCTCTGTGACGCCGTTACTCTATTGGTCCTTTCACATTTCACACGTGGTCCTCTTTATGGTCAAGAGTTTACATTTGTGAGACAGCTGGTGAGGGTTAGGGCCCCAGCTATGGAACAAAGCAAAGTTAACTCACCCACAGGGGGAATAAAACCCATGACCTTGGCCTCATTAGCACAGTGCTTTAACTAAGTGAGCTAAGCAGCCACAGACTAAATATTTACAGTAGACCCACTAAAATAAGTTTAAAAGATTGTTATATGTGATTTTATAAAATGCAGTTTCATAAAAATCTAAACATCAAATATCTATTATTATGTTTCTCCTACTTTATAGTTGCCTATAAAATGAAAAATTTTAGCATAGAAAGGATTTAAAGAGGTTAATTTAATTTCCACTTTGTCTACTATCATAGAATAAATCAATGAGCAAAGTCATGTGAGAATAGTGGTTAGCCAGAGTGTAGAAACAGAAATTTCAAAATATTTTAACAATACTGTGATCTGAATTCTTTTAAAACTTATACATAAAGCATTCAGAGATTAGGAAATTACTGAATAGTCCTGAACTAAATAAATTTAAATATATATCCTCATAGTCCGAGACTTTATTAAAGTTCTTCACTCTTACTTTAATACTATGGGCAAGCATTATATATATATATATATATATATATATATACACACACACACACACACACACACACACACAAATATTTATCTATCAATTGACTTGTAGGTTATTTTCCCCATATTTTAATACTACTTATTGTATATATATTCTCTAGTTCAGACAATACAAGGAATTACACATGATTTATACACCCATATGAAGATGCACTTCTATTCAACAAATATTACTTTTCTTCTAGTGCAAAGAAGTATGCTACACACTACAGTTGGAGACAAAAATTAAACAATAAAACAAGTCTCAGCTCTGCTTATTATCTGCTTGATATTGAACAAATAACTCAACCTCTTCCAGCCTCAGCTCCTCATGTGTAAACTGAAAGGGGTTGGACTAGATGGCTTCTCAAAGTTTCTTTAACCTGTAAATATATAGTACTCTTAGAGAGCTAATATTCTATTGGTGGCTGTGGGTGGGGAACAGAGTCCAGAATGAAGAAGCATTAAATGTTATGCTGAAAAGTTTTAATTTTATTCTGAGGATAGACTGTATAGGATTTCAATCCAAACCTGAAAAATTCTGCAAAGTGGTCATCCACTGAAGGCTTCCACTGAGCAAACTCACTACCTGCTATAGGAAACTGGCCTAGTATTGGCTAGCTCTAGTGGTTAGGAAGTTTTCCCCTACAACCAGCCTAAAAGTGACTTTTTGCAACTCCCACTTATTAAACCTAATTCGGCAACTCTGAAGCCAAATAGTATAAGAAACTTAATAAATGTTTGTTCAACAGATTTAAAGTGTATCTTTGTAGGCTGTATAAGAATACATGTAACACTCTATACTCTCTGAAGCAGAGAATTAAGTCATCAAGTTCCCCTCTCCTTAAACCTTTCTCAGGCGAAACATCCCTACTTACTTTTTTAAAGTAATCCATATGGCATGAACTTGGGCTCCTTGAGTTGGTTGTCCTTTTCTCTGAAAGTTAACCTAGATTCATGCAGAACTTAACACAATACTCCAGCTGTAGCCTGACCCCAGCAGAGGAGAGCAGCCTTTTCTTCCTATTCTTTGATTTTATCTGTCTCAATGCAGTCTAAGACTGCAGTATCTTTTTTGGATCCCATTTCCCATTTTTTACTTATATTGGGTTGGCAATCCACTAAAACCTCCTATGAGACCTTTTTCAGATGCACCATCAAGTCACATACTTTTCTTACCTTATATTTGTGAAGCTGCTTTTTCAAGCCAAAATTCAAATGCTGCATGTAAAAGCTAAATGTGAAGTGAACCATGGTTTAGAACCTTACTAAGGAAGCTTGCTAATGAAAGATATTTTATAAGTTCTTTTATAAAGCAAATAATCTCCTGGCTTATGTTTTATTAACCTGTATCTGCTTAGTGAAGAACATATATGTATTATAAAATTAATATGCAACAAACTAAGTAGTAGTGTGAAGTCCAGAAAGACAGGTAGAAGACTGGCAGAAGCCAGTGCAGTATCTAGTATATTTAAGGCCAGGCTAAGGATACTGTACTTTATTTTATGGGCAACAGGGGTGGGGCATTGAAGGTTTTAGAGCTGGATAGCAACATTATTAAGCATTTAATATGGAGTAGATTATTTAGGCAACTATGTAAAGCAACTATATAAAGGATGGGCTAGAAAAAAAAGGAGGAAATGAAGGTAGAAACCAGTTAGGAGGCTATTACAATGGTCCAAGCAGCAGGGGATAAGAGAAATGAGGATGATGTCAGGGTGGGATGGATTCAAAAAATGTGGAGGCAGAGTTGATCAAACTTGAGGGGGGTTCCTACTTTTAGTTTCACAGCCACTGAAATAAACTTTTGCAGAGTTCCTGTAAAATAAAATAAATTAAATTCCCCATGCTTTTAGCATCTTTCTCTGAGTAGCTTAATCTGAATTAGTTCATTAGTTCTCACTTTTGAGGTACCTTCCAACTCCAAAACAGATCTGATAACTATGAATGGCACATAAAATCTTGGAAGATAGGTCCCGTCAATTCTAAAAATCAATCCAAAATTTTTAACTTTCATAGGTTGATTTTCTCAAAATCAATGTGCATTAAAATTAGGGAATAAAAGCACAAAGCTTAAACAGTAACACCTGGAATTCTAATACCCTCGGATGATAAGCAGATGACCCTGAGGCATTCTGACAAAATACCAATACCATCAACTAAAAATATTTCACAGCTTTTGAAAGGATTTTTAATTATGATCAGGAAAAACTTATTTCATTATAAGGTGTTAAAATTGACATTGCTAAGTTTAGAAAATTACGAGTATACATTTAGATATTCTGCAGCTTGAAATATATCATGCAACCATGCATTATGCAACATTTTAAAATGCACAATATGTAATTTAATTGCTAAGACAATTTATAGTAGTGTATCATGCACTGGAATGGCAGCCTGGAACTCTATGTACTACTTACTTCTTCTGACTCATTGAATGACCTTAGGCAAGTCATTTAACTTTAACCTGTCAAAGCTTCTGTTTCCTAATTTGTTAAATGAGGATAATAGCCACCCCTTAAATAATTCATATAGTAGTTGTGGGAATTAATTAAATAATGTCAGTAATTCACTTTAAGTGGCTCAGAAAGACATTAGCAACAAAGTATTACTAATATATTTTAATTATCATAATGAGAGGAACTTTAGCAGTTGAGAGAGTTGGCCTGGGAGTCAGGGTGATTTCAGTACAAGTCCTGCGCTCTGACACATAGTAGCTCTCTGACACATAGTAGCTGTGTGACAGTGGGTAAACCAAGTAATCTTTCAGTGTCCCCAGGCAACTCTGTAAGACTGAAAGTTGCATAGCAATTGCAGGATCTGTACTGGTAGAGGATGCTTCTCTTTAGACCAATGAAATCATAAGTTCAGTCCCCCCCAAAAAATTACATATATTTTTACAGAAATTTAGAACACAATTTAATTCAGTAGTTTAACACATTCTTTTCCTTGCTCTCCTTAATCAAAAAATAAAAATAACACCAAATTTCCCAACAAAGAACAGCATCCCAGCAGGCAGGTTTAAGCAAGCAATTCCATGGACAAAATCCCAGATCATTGTGTTGCCTCTGAAAATGAGAAAGCCAGCAGTTAATAATTGGCTTTTCTTGCTGTGCTACACAGCATCTGGACAATTTTCAGGGCCATGGTAGCTTTAGATAATCTGGTATAGTCAAGGGGAGATCAACAGCGGAACTTGGGTCTTGCTGCAACAGCTCAGCCTAGTTGATTCTGAGAAATAGTGGGGCAGGGTCAAGGTGACCTATGGCAGCTTTAAATAGTCCATGGGAAGATCATCTGAGGATAGGAAGTTAGGGGAAAGCCATCAACATGAATGGTTTTGATACCAAGACTATAAAGGATAGTCCAACATATTTTGGTGCCCAACTGGACCCTTAAACTGTCTTCATTATTTGTTTCAAGCAAATACTTTTAAGGTATTAAAATTGTCTAACTCCATTTTAATGTATTGCCAGCCAAGAGGAAAAATCCCAGCGTATTATAAACTCTAAGATTTAAGTTATTTCCTAGCTACGCTAAATCAATCAATAATCAATAAGTATTTATTAAGCACTTACTAGGTGCCAGGCACTGTGCTAACCACTAACTCACTTGTTTCACATACAGTGACATTACATACAGTATGGCCACAGTGGAAAGAGCAGTAGACTTGGAATTAGAAGACATAGGTTTGAGTCTGTCACTGACTAGACTAAAGGTATGGATCTAATCTCTGAGTTTCAGTTTCCTCATTTTAAAAATGAGAATAATTAAAATTGCTCCATTTCAGAGGGTTATGAGGAAATGACATATATTAAAGAACTATTTGGAGATCTATAAAATGCTTTACATATATAAGCCATCATTATCAGAAGGCTTTGCCCTTTCGTTCTTAACTAATTTGATTTTCAATTTTCAATCTCAAAATACTCTT
Organism: Bettongia penicillata ogilbyi; assembly: GCA_023548195.1. Lineage (NCBI taxonomy): Eukaryota > Metazoa > Chordata > Mammalia > Diprotodontia > Potoroidae > Bettongia > Bettongia penicillata. Next base: position 1,783,069 of record JAJHZJ010000468.1, read on the forward strand.
ACAGGATTTTCTTTCTATATCACCCTGTGCCCTTTGAACTTATCACAGAAGAAAAAACCTTAAAATCATTAAATATTAAAAAAAAATTAGTGCCACTCTGATGCAATTAAGCTTGTTTCAAGACGTCTGCTTGCATTTAAAAAAGCAAGGTGAGGAAAACTCAAGAGTGGACCTTAAGAGGCTTAAAAAGATTTAGTCACTGATCTAGTTTCAAAAGGTTTACAGGTCAAAATGTATTCAGAAACAAGTAAGCAGTGAATATAAATTACAGAGTAGAGGAGTAATAGCTACTATACAAAACAGATTCAAATTTAATGAGATGCCATAAGCAAGAATAAATATCTAATGAACCATAACTACTGAGGCTATGATCGTTTTAGTGGGGTTCAGTGATTTGTTTCTAGATCTAAAGTGGGGCTCTCCCATCTTCCTGGGGTTCCCCAACAGAGAGGGAATTTCCTTAATCTGATAGAACCTCAATAGGAAATGCAGATTTTGAAGGTTTAGGAGAGGATTTTTATTTGCTAGTAGGAATATGGAAAGGTTGGGGGAATTCCTATGTGTCCTCTTAGAGAGCAGGGGATCCCCATTTGCTTACCAGATTTCCCTCACTGGAAGATACGGAGTATTTCATGTCACCCCTCCTCCGCCTCATTTCTATCATCCTTTCTGGATCTCTATGACAACTGACAGCGTTCTAGAGCTGTTTGGCAGCTAAGGATTCAGGGATTTCATGAAATGATAAAGCCACCTGTTTTATCAACTGGATAATCATTTATCACCAGCTAAAATGTCCAGGTTTAAGTACAATACTAGGTAAAAGGCAATGTGCATATTATAAAAACATATGAACTATGTCAAAAAGTCACTTCCTGGAATATTTATAAGTTTGGTACACATCAAATTTTTGGTGCATTACCATTACAGATAAGCATCATAGAAGATGAAAAGAATTTTTTGCTTTAAAAAAGGGAAAAATTCCACATTGAAAGTAGTGAAGGCAAATATCAAAATTTCATATTACTCCCAACCCTGGAAAGTTACTCGTTACCTCCTTTAGTATGACAAAATTATTTCTTTGCAAAATGCTATGCTTTTTTTTTTAAATAAAAGGATCAATTTAAGAAAAAAAGGAATTTACTACTAATACACTAAGTTGTTGTTCATCTGAAATAATGGAAATATATCAGACAGTCCTAAAATGTACAGCTAGAACATGGTGGCCATGCCAAAGCGTCAATCTTAAAGACTACTTAACTGATTCAGAGAGGAGAACAACAACCAAAACTCCCTACACTTTCAGGGCCACAGATTACACTCTTAACCAAACCAGGTATCTCCATTGTTGGTCACCAAGTGAGTCAAGTAATAATGTGGATATTACAACCAAATCAACTAATCTACCTCACTGGGAAAAACCCACAAAAATCATTGTTTTACCACTGGCGAAGTGTCATCTCTACTTAGTGTACAAAGCAGAACTGATTTTGTTAAAAGTTAAATGTTTAGAAGAGGTAATTTTAAACATCCTACTTGAAACTGCATTGTATTAAATGAAAATTGCTTTTAGTAGATGGCTCTTTAAGCCAGTGATATAAAGGCATCATATTAATTTTAAAATGTTAATTCATAAAATTTCTTTCCGAAAATCACATTTTAATTTTTAAGCAAATTAACTAGATATAGGGTATATTTCCTAAGGTTTTATAATTGTTACCTCAGTAATGCATAGATGGAAGGTAACATTATTTTTATTTTAAAATACAAAAAAATTAAATTGCAAAAATGTCCTAGTAATCACAGCAAGAATCTCATAACCAAAAAATCATAAAATGCTTAAAACTTTACAAGAGTCACTTAATTTTCACTAACTTTTATCACCCCTGGATATTACAGAAAGGCAATAGTCAGAAAAACCTAGGTGCAAGTCTCAACTCTGAAATCTACCTCTGAAATGAACCAGGGGAAGTCGTTTAACCTCTCAGTGCCCCCAGTCAAGACTAAATTACATACCACTGCATAGAAAGTGCAGGATTTGTATTGATAAGGGGAGTTCCCTACACCAATGTACTGATTTTGAAATGGTTAAAAAAAAAAACCAAAACGATAAAACTCCATATTTGAAATAATACTTTTACTTGAAAAAGTTTTGCAAAATGAATGAGTTCACAACTGAAAACAGATAAGTGCAGGTTAATAAATATTAGGTATCGTTTAAATATACATAAGCACTTTTACTTATTATACCGGCCATCCTCAAATGAGTAAAAGTCACAAAACGTTTCCTAGACTATATGAAAGCAGCTTTATTTTCATCTCAAATTTGTCCCTCCAATTACTTCTGATTTACAATAAAAACGAAACCATTCAAGTGGGTATTTTTTTTAAATGAAGACTGTTATCTTCAATGCACAATCTTCAGTTGCACTCACTAACGCCGTATAAGCTGACTCCTCCCCACTCCGGGGAAAACCCTGCCTAATATTTATAACGTTATGACATACTGTAATACTCACAAGGTGGTTGTAGAAATATAAACACAACTGGAGTTATCTGATTGGCTGCCGGTGATGTAACACCCATGTCAATACTTCCCAGCGAACGCACGTGTTCGACCTTTTATTTAAATTTCCATTTCATCACAGCAATAAGACACTCGGGGCGGTGCATTTCTGTGCAATGATTATTGCCTCGGGCCCGGGGTGCTGCCTCCCTCGCACGCAGACACACACACAGACACAATGCATCAGAGGAGGAGGTGTCCATGGTGCGATCGTCTCACTCCCAACGCGCCGCCCGTCCCAGCCTTTGTCAAAGGATCAGCATAAGTTCAGTTACTCGGGGTGCTCCCACCCACCGCGGACCAACTGCCCGAGGCCGGAGAACCCGGCTCCTTAAGCGTCCCAGGCGCTCGGCTCGGGGCTGGAGGAGAGCAGACGTGGGCATGCAGGCGGGCCAGCCCGCGGCCAGGAGCTGCGAGTGGGCAGAAGGAAACGCACCCTAACCTGACACTCGCCAGCTGTTCCTCGCGCCCGGCCCGGCCTCACTCCTCATCCCGCAGACCAGGCCCCCTTCAAGCCCCCAGTAATCCTCTCACCGTCTGGGTGACACCTCCCACGCCCCGCTCACCTCCTCCACCCCCGCCCCCACCCCACCCCCGGGTCCGGCTTCCTTTCCGCTCCCCCCCGCAGGCCCAGCCCAGCCCCTTTCCCGTTCCCCTGGCGCCCCCCCACCCCCAAGCCCAGCCCCCCTCCCCAGCCCGGCCCCCACCCTCTCCCCCTCCAGCGGTTACTGCTACCCCGGTGCATTGTGGGCGCACAGTCCGTTGTTCATTTGCCATTCGACCTCCGCCAGGGCCTGGTCGGACGGAAACGCTCCGCCGGGTTCATTGTCGGTTTTTACATGGTGGAAGCCGGCCGCCCGGCGCGCCGCGGGTCCTCTCGGCTCCGGAGGCTGGCGGCGGAGTCCGGACTCGTGCGCCCCGCGAGAAGGCGTCCTCTTTTCGCTGGCCTTCCGAAGGGGGCAGGGGAGGGTCTCCCTACTCTCCGCCTCTCAACTTTGAAGGCCGCACGCACCCCCGGTTGCTCCTCCACAGCCGCTGCCGCCGCCGCCACCTCCCCCCGCCCCCTCACCTTTCCCGCGAAGCGCTTTTCGAAATCGCCACGGAGGGGGGCGGAGGAGGAGAACGGCCCAAGGAAGAAGCCCGGCGAGCGCCAGACGCGTGAGGGGGACCGTGAGCGCGAGACCGGAGGGAAGGGAGGGGGGAGAGAAGAGGAGCGCGAGACCCGGGCGTGAGGGGCGGGGGTAGGGGGTGGGTGGGTGGGAGGGGGGCGGGGGAGGAGGAAGAGGAGGAGGGGGACGCCGAGCGAGGGAGCGCGCGAGCCGGGGGCACGGAGCGAGCGCGAGACGGAGCTCGAGACCGGGCGCGAGCCGGGGGCACCGGGCGGCTGCGGCGGCGCGCGCCATGTTCGCTGAGATGAACCGCAGGACGCTGGCGTTCCGAGGAGGCGGGCTGGTCACCGCCAGCAGCGGCGGCGGCAGCGGCGGCTCCACGAACAATAACGGCGGCGGCGGGGAGGCCTCGGCCTGGCCGCCGCAGCAGCAGCCGCGGCAGCAGCAGCAGCTCAATGGGCGGGGGGCGGACGAGGAAGTGGAACTGGAGGGCCTGGAACCCGAAGACCTGGAGGCCGCCGCCGCGGCTGCCCCCGCTCCCGCCGCCGCCGCCGCCGAGGAAGGGAAGGACCTGCTTCTCGCGCAGGACGGGGGCGGCCCCGCCTCGCTGGGCGGCGGCGGCGCCGGGGGCCCCATGTTCGCCGAGAGGAACCGCCGGACTCTGGCCTTCCGTGGAGGCGGTGGCGGGGGTCTCAGTAACAATGGCAGCGGCGGCAGCGCGGAGGCCTCGGCGTGGCCCCCGAGGCACTTCAATGGGCGGGGGACGGCGGACGAGGACCTGGAGCTGGATGTGCTGGAGGGGAAAGAGTTGGTGCAGGACGGGGCGTCCCTGAGCGACAGCAGCGAGGACGAGGAGGAGGGGGCGAGTCTGGGCGACGGCAGCGGGGCGGAAGGCGGCAGCTGCAGCAGCAGCAGGCGGTCGGGAGGCGATGGGGGGGACGAGGCGGAGGGCAGCAGCGTGGGAGCCGGAGAGGGAGAGAGCGTCCAGCACTTCCCGCTGGCCCGGCCCAAGTCCCTCCTGCAGAAGCTGCACTGTTCCTTCCAAACGTCCTGGCTGAAGGAGTTCTCCTGGCTGCAGTATTGCCGGGACACCGGCCTCATGTCCTGCTCCTGGTGCCAAAAGACTCCCGAGGATGGGGGCAGTGGGGACTTGCCCCTGGTGGGTCACGATGAGCTTTCGAGGGGGACTCGTAACTACAAGAGAGCCCTCCTTCTCCGGCATCACCTCTCGGCCGAGCACAGACTCCACGAATCCAGCACGCAGGTACGGTACGGCGCGGACCCCTCACTTGTCCGGACCCTTTCCTGCGAGGAAGGCTTATCTCCCCAGGAACTCCCATTTCTGGGTGCAGGGGTCCGATTGTAGGCTTGGCGTGGGAGCCTTTGGGGAGTCGGGCTTCGGGGAGCGCTGCTGGGGACTGGGTTTTGGAACGTTTGATAGGTGACTGACATTGTAATTGTTATGCAAAATTAGCGTTAAAGACCAGTTTTACCTTCTGTGACTAATAAGCAGATTGCTTTACTGTATCTTATCTGATTGGATCAAGATTAGGTTTCCTTATGCGCATAAAAGGTTGCAGTTTCTATTCCTCTAAGTTTATCAGCGCTGACGACCCACTTAAAATATACCTGTTACTTTATGGATCCTGACTAATGTTAATGTACGTCTGGCAAGTGCTGAGCCAAGTCTGAAGGCTAGTAACCTTTAAGAGTGAAACATTTAAGAATGACATCCTTTACTTCAACTTTTAGGACATCCCCTTAAAATCATTTTTTTTTTAATTAAATCAGGATAATTTGAAATTTTGAACAGCTTGTAGAATAGAAGTTCTTTGGCAACAGGCACTTCGTTCTGACTTGTGGATGAAATTTTTTAAATCATCTTCTTTGCCTAAAGAAATCTTGTTTACAAGCTTAACACTGGGCGATATTCTTTTTCTTGAAACTGTTGTAAAGTAGCTTTTAAATACCTTATTAGATACTCTTGTTTTCCTCCGTGTTAGAGGTAGGATGATAGGAGCAGATACAACTATTTACATCAAACCACTGACTTCTGCGTTTTGGTTTCCAAAGTAGTTGACTATTTGCCAAAGTGACACAAGTCATGACTAGACCAGTTTGTGGGGACTGGTTATTGAGCTGCGTGATATTATTCTCAGAGCCAAACATAATAAATAATAGAAATTTGGAGCTCCGGCATGTTGTCTCGATCTTATCCAGTGTCATTGAAGCTAAGCTGGTTTGGGGATTTGGTGAAACAATTGTGTTTCAGGTAGTAGGTAGAATTCATCTATAGAGGTAGCTGTCACAACATCACTGAATTATGCAGATGCAGACTCTCAGATGTCTGTGCTGTGAATTGAAGTGGTTAAAATGATGATCCATATTCAGAGATTTTGTGGTTGGTCAGTCTCTTATTTGATACCAGCACCAGAATCGGAAGTTAAAATTTTAACTTAGTGTGTAGTCTAAGTAAGCAACTGAATAAGTTAGCCTAGCCTAAGAAATAGCATTAGCAAGCCTCTTACAGACAATGGCACATGGTGATGACATAAATGTTAGTTGACCAAGAAGTACCTCTGGTGGAGCTCTGTATTCTAATTGTTGGAATTCATTTTTTTATTATGGTACCTTATTATTAATTTTCAATCTCTTCATTTCACTCATGAGGTTAAGCCAAAATGATTTGCCCAAAATCACACAAGTTTAGCAGTGGGGGAACTAACACCAGATTCTAGCTCTCTTAACTCCTCTTAACTTGAAAATTAAAGGCTTTATATAAATGCCATTTTAAGTAAAATGTTATTAACAAAGTTTTTCCTTATACCTGATATGATACGGAACTGAATTTGGAGTCAGGACCAGGGTTCAAATTTTTGTCTCTGGTACTACCTTTTGTAACCTTAGGCAAATCACTAAGTCTTTCTGGGTTGCAGTCTTCATTTGTAAAATGATGGGGTTGGGCTAATCAGGAGTTCTTGACCTAAGGTCTGGTAACTTGTAATTTGAAAACTATTTGGGTCTAATCTGTTTGCTTTGGAATGGTATATATTTTATTTTATGCACTTGACAACATTTTGATAACATTTGTTGAGAACCCTTGGACTAATCCCTGAACTAGATGGCCCTTTTCAGCCCTTAGGTTCTGTGAGCTCACACTTTTCATTAAATCAGGATAATTTCATGAATGATTTTGGCACGTCCTTCACATACCACCACATTTGTGTGATGGGAGGGTATTGGGTACAGTGCATCTTCATACTTGGCCTTCTGTGGTATGTATCTTATTGGGAGTGTGGTCTTGTCAGTGTTGGATTAGTGCTTGCTTGTCTCTTTACTCTTTACTCCTAGTCTGTGTTGGTGTAGCCCTCTTCATGCCTGTGCCAGAATCAAAGGATAGTGCACTTTTAGCGGACAAATTTCACTCATGGCCAGAGATTGCTTTGACTCAAAATTCTTGAAAATATTTTGCTGTTACAGATTGCAAACTACTGACAGGTTTCACGCCATTATTTTAGGTTAAATGCAAAATTGGACTGCTAATTACTTGTTTATAAAGCAACCCTGTAGTCATATGTGGGAAATGATTGTTGTGGGAGGTCTGTTCTCGTTACTCCAGATATTTCCAGGTGTATAAATTGACTTCATTACTTGACCTAAACTTCTGCGGAGTTTTTCCATCCTTAGCCGTCGTTTGCAGTATTATGATTGCCCGTAGATGGCTGTTTTAATACTAGTTGAATTTAATTCTTACCAGTATGTATTTGAAGGATTTGATGAGGTGGCAATTGAGTTTGAAAATAGGGCAGGTTTGTACTCAGATAACTTTGGTAAGTTGTTAGGTTTTTGAAAATGGAAATTAAAGCAGTCCCCATTTTTATGTTTATTATAAAAGTGACAGCACACCCAAATCTGAAGTTAATATTTTTAGGAGAGTTAATTCATCAGACCAGTGACTCTTCTCCAGTCGGCCTGACTCCAGTGACTTTACACTTGACCATTATGTTTGAGTTCTTTTGCTGATAGTGTATCAGAATCAGAGCTGAATGGCAGTTGAAGCAAAGAAAGTATAGCAAATCTGTTATTTTCCCCTTTATTTGGCATAAATGGTTTCCAGCAGTTGAACTCTTTCATATGTACAAATTAGAAGCAAGAGGGAGAAATAGTTAAAGATGAAGCTTACTTACTATATATACTTACTATATATATACAATACTATATATATAATACTATATATACTTACTATATATTCTTTATATATATTACTCTCAGACTAAAGTAACATTTTAGTATAACGCTCTTTCCTACCATTAATGCTGCCCAGGTCTCTGTTGCTTTTAAATCTTACCAGTAAGGCTTTGGAGGATACAGGTGGTAAGGACATAATTACTATTAATTAATGCTTTAATGGCTTCTTCTAAATTACATTAAAATTTAATTTTTGAATCCTTGAAAGATTAGAAAATAGCTTTTGTACGTGTAAGTGGTATTCCCTTGCATAGCTACCATATGTGGAAGGGAGGACCGAGAGACTGGTTCTAAGTGGGAGGTACCATTAAGCACCACTGTGACTGGGCAAGTTACGGACTGTGGTTTTCCATGTGTTTAATGATACACTATATAATATGCTGTGATACATTGCACAACACGATGTGTTCCCTCTAGTTTGAGAGAGTTGGGTGTTAGATAAATCCATTAGTTATAAGTTACTTGTTTAGCAGTCGGAACTAAAGGTTATCTTTCAGTTAGGGTTCATAAGAGGGTATTTTACTATATACAGTTCAGATATGTTTATGCTTTTTAGCAGTCTGGGTTGTGGTGAGAATAAAGTTTCTAGCCTTTTGTAATACTCTATAAAAAATAAATTTTTAAAATATACCAAGGCTTCACAGTTGATTAGCTTGGGACATACAGCCTGAAGTTATTCTTTAGCAAGTGTAAATGATACGTATTAATTGGGTTTGTCCAAGTGAATTCCTCAGCATTTGTGAGAAATATGCTGCTAGGCTAACTAACTAACTAACTAACTAACTAACTAACTAACTTAAATTCATTTTCTGTGAACTTAAAGCAGTCTTGATATTTTTGGTATAGACTTAGTCTCTTAACTATATATAATAATGCTGTATAATTTTTGCCTTGGAAATGTGTTTTCCAGACTTAACAGCAAAAAAATATACTGTAGAATACAATACTGTAAAATACAGTACTGTAGAATACTGTTAATGATAACTTTTTTTCATAAAAATTTTGTAAAATCCATCCTTGATTATCTAGTGTCACTTATCCATATTGTTAGGATTTGGATCTACTTTATATCGTTTTTTTACTACTAGTTAGGTATTTCCCTGGCCATTATAGCCTTTAAACAGACTGTGGGAAGAGGAAGGAAAAGAAAACAAAAACTCAAAAACCAGATTTGCTATTAGAGTTCACCCTGGTTTACGTGAGGAAGCTAAAGCTAATCTAAAAAATTTCATTTTAGCCAAGGTTTTGCTCTTTCTGCTCTGTTGCTTACATTACAGTAAATATGTTGGGATGATGTGATCTTGGTGAATATGGTCTTTTTTGGGTGATGGGGAAGTTTAGTTTTGCTGTTCGTTTAGGGGATCAAAAGCCACTTTTTTTTCTTTTCTTTTTTTTTGGAGAAAAATTGTCATATATAGCTGGTTAAGCCTCATGGCACTTGTTTTCAAGGCAAGTGTCTCAACAGGGCATAAGTACAGCATTCATACTGGGTTTGATTTGGAACTATGTTGTGTATGTATGTGTGCGTATATATATATATATATACACACACATTTATGTATGTGCATATATATATATTTATATATGTATGTATATATGTGTGTGTGTATCTATAACTGTGTATCTGTGTCTATCCGTCTGTCTATCTATTACTATTAGATGAAGAAGCAAATAATTCAGGCAAATCGAAATTAAACTGTACCATCTTTTTCTTTGGTCCAAATTCTGCTACCTAATTTATATTCATTTGTATGGAAGTGGAAGAAATGGTGAGGAAAGGTGCTGGGTTTTGTATATATGTGTGTTTTCTCTCCTTCAAATTGCTGTTACAGATTGTTTTGTTATATAACAATTTTTAGGGAATTATTGCTTTCCCTTTCATACGTATTCAGGTTTTAGTTTTATTAAGGTTCTTTTAAGTGAGTTACTTGTAGAGCTCCCTATTACCATTCATTAACTTGGCTGTTAGCTAAAAAGCATGATTCCCTCCCCCCTGTTACTCCTGGTCACAAAAGTAACAAGTTACTTGATCAAATGATAAAGTTTAAATGAGATTTTTAAAGGCAAATAATAAAGTAAAATGTATAGTTGATTATATAGCCAGTGATTTTCTGTAACACTTCTAAGTTCCAAAGTACTTTAATTATTTCATTTGATTTTTATACCAACCTTATGAGTAGGTAATTGATACTATCTTCCATTTCTGTACTGTTAAAGTTTTACAGTTTTCTTTTTCCATATTCCTATGATTTAGATTGTGCAAGTATTGTCCTCATTTTACTGATGAAGACACCAAGACTAAGAAAGGCAAACTAATTTGCCCAATAAATTCAAACAACTGCAAAATACAGTCTGAATCTGATTTCACATCCAGCTCTGTTTCCTAAGTAGTGACTCAATAGACAAGGAAATGAATCTAGGACAGAAGAGACCTTTTTTAGATTTCATCCAACATCCTCACTTTATAGATGAAAAAAATTGGAGAGACAGCTTAAGTGACAAGTCCAAGCTCGGGGAGTCAAGTGATTCCTAGACTTAATCTTTTTTTTCTTTCCACCATATAGCAACTCAGATTTCTTTTTGATTACCTCCAGATTACAAGATATTAATTGGAGAAACCTGGGCTATGAACCACATCAAAAAGAATAAGTAAATATTAGGTTAATTATGAAGGGTGTAATAGTGGATCACAAAATTTCAGAGCCTAGCCATTTTCTATAAATGGATCTTTAAATCAGTTGATCTGTTCACGAACTATGTGCTTTTAAAAAACAACAACCACAAAAACCCACAAGAGTGACTGAGACTATCGAGACTATCATGCTGGGTTTCAAAGGAGAGAAATAGAACCAGTTGGGTGAAAAAGTTGCAAGGAGATAGATTTCAGTTCCATGTAGGGAAGAACTTTATTAAGAGCCATGTAAGTATTTATTGGAAAGAGCATTAGATTTGAAGCTTGTCAAAAGTCATTGCAAAATGTTCCTATATGGCTTCAGGCTAATAATTTAACCTAATCTCTCAATCTCAGTAATCTTTATTCTTATCCTTAGCACTGTTCTGGCTGAGGCTAGATGACCATGTGTAAGAAATACTATAGATGATGAAGTAGGGGTTGGTTCTCTCTTCTAGTTTTTACCTTTTTATGACTATACTTGTCTCAGAAAGTTAAAAACTAATAATCCACCCATACGTATAAAGTCCTGGACTTAACCTGAGTCTTCAGATTGTTCTTGTTCATCTAATTTTATTATTTGGGTAAATTTTTCTTTAACTATTTTGGAACTTGAAACAGACTAGTCATGGGCATATTAGTGCTTGAAATTTTTTTCCACCATCCCATCCCTGCATACTGATGATTTTAGAAGAAAAATCCTCCTACTCAGAATTTACCCACTAACATGAATTTTTATGAAAAACAAATATACAGCTCGGTTGACCTTTTAAAATTTATTGGTCTATTTTCTAATTTCTTCTAGGTTCCATCAAGAATTTGATAAGTTGTGTTTTTTTATTTCATATTGTCACTTTTTTATAGTGCTGTATAATTGCTGATTCTTGTATTTTAATAAAATCCTCAAATTTCTCTTTGGGGACACGTGATTTAAAGGAAAAGCACTTCCAGTTTTTGTCCTCAAGAGTACACATCTTGACTTGACAAGCTTCAATTGAAGGGCATGTTTAACAGCTGCTAATAACAAACATATGGCACAGTGCTACTATTCAAATGTGAGTAGGAGGTATTGAACACAAAAGCAATGAAAACTTCTTTAAAACTGTTTGATAACCAACTAATCCAAACAATGAGAAAATTACTTTAATTTTACTTCAGGAATATTCTGGTTTGTTTCTATATTTGTGCCAAAATAAATGGCACAGATTTTTAGATGTGAATGACAGCAGTTAATTCTTAACTTCGCAGTATGTATAGCATAGAATAATGCTAGAATTCATGTTCTCCTTCCCCCAGCTTTTTTCGCGGCGGTGTAGGGGTGGGGGGGCAGATCTTGTGTATAAAAGTAATTTGTTTTGGCAAGTGAGAGCCCCCTCCACCTCTGCATATTAACTGTTCATCCCTAACTTTGAGTCTTGGACATGTACTAGAGGTGCTGAGACGTCCAGTGACTGTAATCACTCAGCTAGTAACAAGGGCTAGACTTGGACCTGGTTCTTTGATTCCAAGGCCAGCCTTTATGGATTGGCAACACTGCTTTCCTCCCCCTCATAGGAAGCTTCTTAAAATATTATTAAAAAAGAAAATACATTCCTAGCTTAAAATGATCAGAATTTTCTTATTCATCTTTCTAGTTAACAAAATATTTGTTTCTTCTTGAAAAAGATAAATTCCTATGAGTAAAGTTGTACTTTTTCTCACCGCAGTCTTAGCAAATGCAGTGCATAAACTTTAACTGGAGCTAAGAACCATTGATTTCAGATTTTTAAAAGTATACCTACCATCTATTTATATACAGTACTTGAAGGAGCTGTAAAAGTGCTTCACATCTCACTATTATCTTGCCTTTGAAGCAAGTACTACAGATATTATTCCCATTTCTTAGATGAGGCAGTTGAAACTCAGTTGTGATTTGACCATGGGTACACATGAGATTTTGAACCCACTCCTCTCCTGATTACAGTGCTCTTTCTTTCTACTTTGACAGCATGCCTCTTAAGCAGAGAATAACAAGGTAAAGAGAATTTGTAAGATTTACATAGGCAGGAAAAGATTTTTCATCCTTTTATATCTGATAATTAGGAAAACTGTACTTTTCAAAATAGTATACACTTTATTTGTGCTGGCTCTTAATTCAGAAATAAAAGTTAAAATCATATTCCCGGATTAAAGAAATCTTTGCAGATAGGAAAAAAATATATAATAAACATTCTGAATACAAGAAATTCAATTTGTCAAGTTGGTGTAGTAGAAAAACTTCTAGGTTTGAAGTAGAAGTCCTGGATTGGATTTTTAGTTCTGATACTTAGCTTAGTTTCCACACCTGTAAAGCATGGATAATACTGTGTAAGCTACTGTATGAGATATCTTGAGGAAAGAAAAGTTGGTGGGGGGGGGAAGGAATGTTGAAACGGGGAAAAAATTCCTTTGAACTGGCTCATAATTTTTATGAATGGTGAAAGAATTTATAATCATGAATTTTAGATCCTTAAAATGCCCTACTGTAGCTGCCTAAGCAGATCTTTCTAGTATTTTCCTGAAGTTGGTCCCATATTCAGAGCTATTAGGTATACTGGAACTTTGTTTTGTTTTCTTAGAATGTCTTTCACCATTTCTTTGTCCCCATCTTTGTGTTACTGTTAACAAGTGGTGGGTCAGTTTAACTAGTATTTTCTTAAATGATAGAATAGCAGCACTGCCAATTACTCATTTTATTCAAGGTAGCATTAGAACTTTAAAAAGGAAATTGATTTCAAATTCATATTTGTTTTTCTAATTACAGGAATCAGAAGGAGTACCATCGGAATCAACTAATGAAGAGGGATACTGTGATTATAACAGTCGGCCAAATGAGAACTCCTACTGTTATCAGCTTCTTCAAGAACTAAATGAGCAGAGGAAGAAAGGCATTCTTTGTGATGTCGACATTGTGGTGAGCGGACGAGTTTTCAGAGCTCACAAGAACATCCTGGTTGCAGGCAGCCGTTATTTCAAGACTCTATATTGCTTTACAAACAAAGAAAACCTTCCAAACAAAGAAAATCGTAACCAAACCACTGTTACCCATTTAGATGTTGCTGCAGTTCAAGGTTTTTCAGTCATCTTGGACTTCTTGTATTCTGGTAATCTGGTGCTTACTAGCCAAAATGCCATTGAAGTAATGTCAGTGGCCAGCTACCTTCAGATGACTGAAGTTGTTCAATCTTGCCGCAATTTTATTAAAGATGCCTTAAATATAAGCATAAAGTCAGAAGCTCCAGAGTCTGTAGTTGTGGACTATAACCGGAGATCCATTAGTAGAGATGGTCTGCCTTCATCAAGGGATCAGAAGGTTGCCAGATTTTGGGCAACTCGAAATCTTACAAATTTGGCAAGTAGTATAAAAAGTGAAAATGATGGTTGCAGTATTGATGAGGGCCAAATAGAAAACTACCAAATGAATGACTGTGGTTGGGTCCAGGATAGTTCACCTGAAACTGCTGAGAGTGAATCCCAAGGTCAGTCAAAAGTGTTTGTTTGGAATGATATGGGATCACAGGGAATACCAGAAACTGGCAAAGCAAGGAGAAAAAACCAAACTACAAAAAGATTTATTTATAATATACCACCTAATAATGAAGAGAACTTAGAAGATTGCTCAGTGATGCAGACATCTGCTTCTTACCAAGAAGAGGATTTGCAGTTTATTAAGGAAGAGCCAGGTAACTATTTTATGATTTAGATTTTTGAATTTTGAAAGAAGTATTTTAATTCTATTTGCTCTTTGTTGAAAATATACTGAAAATATACTGTTTATATTTTATATTTTAATGAAGCTATGAATTGTGTATTAGAATATTGTTTTAAGTGCATCTCTATATGAACTGACTTAATCGGTCAATTTATATTATTTTTAAAAGCATGCTAAAAATACTTCCCTCACTGTCCTTGCTGTTTGCTGTGTGCTTACCTTTACATTCAATGGAGTATGGAAGTAGGAATGTGGTTTATATTGAGTTTTGGATTTCCCATAGTTAAATCTTCCAACTTAATAGATCAATCACTGTTAAATATCTATTTAATAATTGTTATAAATAATTCGACTTTTTCCATTGGTTTTACTTCATAGGTTTAAAGAGTTATGACCACTTTAGAAATTTGGTAACTAGTATATGTGATAGGGAAGATTATAAACCAAATTGACTTTGTTTAAACTCAGTTCTTCTGCCTCAATAAACTTAGAAGAGCGAGATGTCTATTATGATATTTGTACTTTCCCCACCTTTTTTGTTTTTCAGGTATGTCTTAGTCCTGAGACTTTTTAGGAGTTGACAATAGAAGTTTTTCTTAGGATAGAAATGAGGGAATGTAGAGTGGGATTTCTTCTTTTTGTGAGTGGTGTAAGGAGTGACTTGTGAGGTGAGGCAAGAGCAAAGCCTTTCTATAGAAAGATTTTAGGTTGATGTTTCCTTTGTAACACTATCTGTTCCTAATTCCGGTTTATTTGAAGAAGCAGCCCAGTGGCTTTGAGGTTTCCTATGTATGCCTCAGACTTGTCCACCACTGTCAGATATGATTTAATGCTTATGTTGGCTCAAAAAATTGTGACTTGCTCGAAGTGTGATGTGCTTGAAAAATCTGGTTGCCACTGGCAACCACATTAACAGCTGCAGTGACCATGCTAGTGCTGTCATCTTTCTATTAGTTCTGAGGAAGCCCTGTCTTTAGTTCCCCAAGGGGCAAACCACCATTTTTTTGGTAAAATGGTTCATTTCATGTTACTAGTTTTGTTTTTCTTTATTAGGGTAGAAACATTTTCATTGACCGTATGTAACATACTTTCTCCTCTACAACTTTGTTTCTGTTTTGTTTAAGGGTATAAACTAATTTTAAAAAGCCCTTTAAGATGCTATCTTGAGCAGTAAAAGCCTGTGTAAGTTTTTGTTTCTTTTTAAAAAAGAAAGTGAAATTCTTTTCACCAGCCTAATTGTTATAGAGGATCTCAGAGGAAGTATTGAAAATTAGTACTGTACTATAGGCAAGTGGCACATGCTATGCAGTAGTATGTGTAGAAAGGTGAGTTGCTGACGTTGGTGATGGCAATAGGCATATCGCCTTCTCTGTGCCAGGCAGTGTGCTGAGCACTTTACAAAAGTTGGACTTGAAATCAGGGAGAGCTGGATTCTGGTACTTAGAAATTACGTGAACAGAGGCAATCCACTTAACCTCTCTAAAATTGTGAAGTGGCAGTAGCAGCACTATCAGTTACTTCAGCAACTGATCTCTGAACTTTATGAGGATCAAATAAAAAATAAGTGTTAAATAGATGTCAGTGATTGTTAGAATTTTTGTTATTACTGGCTTACTGTTAAATGACTTAATTTTTCTTGTTTATTTTGTGTAGTGTGTTCTTAGGAAGCAGTGGTAGGATTAACATTTTGTCTTTGTGTTTCCTTCCTACCCTAAAGCACAGTGAATCTAATCTCCCTTAGTAGGTGCTTAATAAATGCTTGCTGAATTAGTGAATTAAATCCTTAATAATTTATCTTTTCTTGTCTTAAAGGAATAGAAATTACTCAGTTCATTTGGTTATAGAAGAGTTTTATCTTGAATTACAGGTTGATGACTTTCAATAGTATGGCATAGTCCATTTTACAGTACAGCAGTATTTTGCACAACTAAACAGTGTCTTCAAATACTGGACCCTTAAAATTTTCTGTGACAAAGAAGTAACTTAGATATAGAAGCGAGAGTGATGCTGCAAAATTATTTCTTCAGTATCCTGTTAGATGACTCTCTGAGCATTTCCGCTGATAACTACTTAACAATGCAGCCATTTTCAAGTTAATATTTAGAAAATTTTCCATTAGGCTCAAATCTGTTGACCTGTAACTTTACATTGTGGAACATTGGTTCCACTTAAGAGTGTAATCATAGCATTTAATTGGATTTTTACATATCATGTCATCTCCTCCCCTTCCTCCCATACATACATTTTATAGATGAGGGTCATAGAATCACAGACTGAGCTCACTGAGTTAGAGAAATCTAAACTTAGGACAGAAGTTTGGGATTGGAATCCTGATCTATCTCCTTTCCTGTTCTTCCAGTGCTTTTTGAAGCAACAAGCAAAAAAATAAGTTCTTCCACATGTTTTCTTTTGATTCATTTAAAAAGACAACTAAGCTGTCTTTTAATTTCTCTTTTCTGGGCTTAATGGCATCAATTCCTATATATGATTCTTAAATGGGTAAAATGAGTTTTTCTCCCTGCTACAAGGGAGCTGCATTTATTTCTAGTATTCTATATTATCCCATAACTAACCCAAAAATAAGGTTTTCAAACTGATAGCTGTCCTATAAACCTACAGGTTCCTAGTGGCATAGATTTTTGAGCTGAAAGAGATCTCAAGAGTTCAAATACCTGGAAAGAGTGATGAATCTGGAGGAAAAGAGCCTGGGCTAAATTCCAGACTTGACCTCTTTCCTATGTGACTGGACAAATCATTTTTTGTTTCACCTGTAAAATGAGTGGGTTCCACCACTGCATGCTTTCTAAGATTCCATCCAGCTAGAAATTGAATTCAATTCCCATCTCCTCATTTTCAGACAAAGAAAGGTACCCAGGCCACAGAGCAGTAGAGCAAGAATAGGAAAGCCAGGCTTTGGGGCACCATGTTTGGGGTTTTTTTACCTCACCATGCTGCTGTCACTATTCTTAGAATGTGGCTTCTAGACTGGAATATAACATTCCAGATATGGTCTGACTAGCATTTGCCATCCAAATTAGACTATTTTCTTTTAGGAGCATTATCCTTCTAATAGGTAGTTTGACAAATCAGTGATATTTTACTTACTAAGTCTTTTTTTAGATCGCTAGGCATTGTAATGGAAAAACATTAATCAGGAAGAAAAATGAGAAGGTTGGATCTTTGAGGGTCCCTTCTAGGACTAATGTTTTATGATAGGCATTAAAAGTAGAAAAAGGTTTGATATAATTTTATTCAAATAATGGAATTTTTGGAATTGTAAAATTTACTGATTATAGTTAAAACCTACCATGATGATTTATTTGGGAGAACGGTTACTGGGTGGATCATTGATATAGAAACCAGAGGATTTGGAATTTCAGTTTTACATATTAAGTATTGGCTTTCTCTGGTGAACTGCCTTAAATTTTTATTTTTCTTGATTGCATATTTATTCCAAGTAGAGCTGAACATTGTTTTAGATTAAGTTCTACTTCTACAGCTTATACATTATTCTTGGGTTAATGAGGAAGGAATTGTATTATTTAAAAACTTTAAGAAATAGAAATTTTTGTTTGTGAAGTTTTGATTCCATTTTTACATTTACTATCTGTAGTATATGAAAAAATGCTCCAAATCACTAGTGATTGGAGAAATGCAAATTAAAACACCTCTGAGATACCACCTCACACTCATCAGGTTGGCTAACATGATAGAAATAAGGAAAATGACATGTGAGGGAGGGGATGTGGCAAAATAGGGACATTGTTGGGGGCGTTATGAATGCTCCAGCCATTCTGAAGAATCGTTTACACTATGCCAAAGAGCAATAAAGCTGTACATTCCCTTTGACCTAACAATACTATGTGTGTATATATATATATGTATACATACACACACATATATATGTGTGTATATATACGTATATATGTGTGTATATATATATATATGTGTATATCTCATCCGTATTCCACAGAGATCAAATAAAAACGAAAAGAACTATATGTACAAAATTATAGTAAGTCTTTTCGCGGTGGCAAAGATTGGAAATTGAGGGGAATGGTTAAACAAGTTGTGGTATATAATTGTGATGCAATATTATTGCATAAAAATTAAGAGCAGCAAAGATTGTTTCAGAAAAACCTGTGAAAGAGCTATGTGAATTGAGCATAGCCAGGAGATTATAGCATATATTAATAGCATTGTTCTAAGTGTGATCAACTGGGAAAGACTTGACTGCTCTGATAAATAGAATGATTCAGATCCTTCCAAAGGACTTCTGATGAAAAATGCTATCCACCTTCAGTGGGAGAACTGATGAACTGAGTGCAAAATTAAAATAGAATTCTTTCATTTTCTTTATTTTTCTTACCTGTTGCGAGGGCAACATTTCACACAATATAGTTATCAATGGATAGGGGGAGGGGTTGGAGAGAGAATTTGGAACTCAAAATTTTTTAAAAAGAGTATTAATAAACTTGAAAAACACAAAAAGTAAAAGTGGGAAACTGCATTAATTTTACACAGAGCTTGGAACTAGCTTGGAGAGGCTTTGCCACCCCCATTAACCACTTCCAGCCCCATCGACCCCCTCCCATCTTCTATGGCTAGAAGTGTTGGAGAGCAGGAGACAGAGGGTGATGATAACTGTTGCCTACCTCAACCTTATTGAAGGAAGTTCCTACCAAGGAGCATAGTACTTTGTTAGAGTAAATCCTAGGTGTTTTGTTGACGTTTGTGTTAATGCTTACTATAAAATTAGTTAACACTGGTGTGTGTCTCTCTGTTACCCCACTCCCCACATCTCCAAAACACACATTTTGACTTTTGTAAAGAGAGGGGAGAGACAGTGGTTGTACTCCCAACCAGGGAGTATTGTGAAACTTTTCTAGAAATTCCCACAAATAACTTTTAATTGAAGTATTAGTAACATAATTGGGTCTCTTAGAAAGTTTTCAAAAGTATATAAAAATTTATTAAATGGGACAATGGAGTAACCATCACAACTGACATGATTATTCTGTAGTAACTCCCTTGGACATTTTTCTGTGCAAGCCTTATTTTATGTTTATTTTGTATGCAGCTTGTTTGTACAGTCGTTTGCTTGTTGTTGACCTCCATTCCATTAGATTATGTGTTCCTTGGAGGCAGGGATTCTCTTTTGTCTCTTTGTATCCCTAGCACTTAGCACAGTGCCTGGTGCACAGAGAGTGCTTAATAGATGTTTTTTGACCGATGCTTTCCCTTTTTAAAAAAATCATTTTTACTAAACTGATGAATTTTTAGTTTTCTGCAAAATTTAGTTTGTATGAGGCTTTTCCTGATGCTCTCAAAAATTATTTTTTCTTTTACACATGGGATGGAGAAAAAGAGAATGGGTGAATACATGCACACTCTACCTCATCTAAATTGTAAGCTTTTTCAGGGCTTTTTGATTTTGGTTTTTGTATCCCTAGCATCTAAGTACAGTGCCATCTGGGTGGCTCAGTGGATAGAATCCTGGGCTTATAGTCTGGAAGACCTGAGTACAAATGTGACCTCAGAAATTTACTAGCTTTATGACCTTGCTGTCAGTCTCTGCTTCCTTAACTGTAAAATGGGGATAATAATAGCAGCTACCTTCTGGATTAAATAAAAATATGTGTGAAAGACACTTTGTAGCACAGTATCTGGAACATAATAGGTACTTAATAAATATTTCTCTCCTCTCCCTATTTAGCTAGTGCTTGCTATTAATCCATTATTGTACATAATCTAAAGCAAACATCAGCAATTTTATATTTGATATATCAAGTATAGCAGGAAGCTGCAACATAGATTTTCTTAATGCTACTTCATCAGCACAATCAGTTTGCTTTAACTTGCTTTTGTAATATACTGCTACTTGATAGTATTTGTCTCAGAGCTTTGGTGTGAATTGGTGGTCAAGTCAACTATAGCATTGCACTCAGCCTGTTACTGTCCATGTTACTAGGATCCTTCCCATTCACACCCAAGTTCAGAATGTTGTAATCATCTTTAACTCCTTTCTTCTTTCAATTATGAAAAATTTATTCCCACAATTGTTAAGTTGTTTTGAGCTCACCCTCTGCAGTATCTCTCACATTTCTCCTCTCCTTTATCCTCTTATAGTTCAGGCTCTCCCATACCTTTTAGCCAGGATTATTGCAATAGCCTAGTTGGTTTCTTCTTCTACAGGCTCTTCCTTTTCCAAACTTTCCGTAAGAATCAATACTTCAAAAACACAGAACCAACCGTGTTACCCTGCTCCCTTCAACATTTCTTAATTCCCTATTTTCTTTGGAGAAATAGAAAATCTCTTCTGGCATTTAAAGCACTTAACAAGTTTAGCTATTTTGGTACTTCATATTCACTCTCTCCAAATAAATTGGCTTACTACCTGTTTCTGTACCATAACATTTCATTTCCGGACTGCCTTTGCCCAAAAAGTTCCTTGTGATTGGGTTGTACTCCTTCCTCATCTGTGCTTGCTAGAATCCTGGCTTATGTAAATTTAGGTGACATTTCCTATGTGAGGACTTTTTCCTTATCTTCTGGTTATGAGCACTGTCTCCTTCTTCAAATTACTTTGTATTTATTTGTTAGGTACCTGTTGTATCTTTCCAATACAGTAAACTTCTGCAGGGCAGGTACTGTTTCTTTCCATTTGCCTTGGTTTTCCCAGGGCGTTGCCCATAACACAGGTGCTTCTTTTGAAGTATTTGTTAAATTTGATCTTATATCTGTAAAACCTTAAGTCTTCCCTATAACTTTTTTGTTTACTATTTATTTTAATTATTTATTTGTTTAATATTTTGTTTTTTCCCCAATTGCATGTACAATCAATTTTTTAACCTTTTTTAAACATTGAGTTCCAAATTCTCTCCTTTTGTCCCCTCTCCCCTCAGTGAGAAAGTAAGCAATTTGATATAGGTTATACATGTGCCCATAAGTTGTAAAGAGTTTAATAATGTAGTATAAATATAATTAGAATAATGTTAGGACAGGACAGCCAGGTGGCACAGTGTGGAGTTGAGAAGACTTCCTGAGTTCAAATCTATCCTCAGACACTTAGTAGGTGTGTAACCCTGGCCAAATAATTTAACCCAGTTAAATCAGTTCCTCATCTGTAAAATGAAGTAGAGAAAGAAATGGCAAACCACTTCAGTATCTTTGCCAAGAAAATCCCAAAATGGATCAAGAATTTTCCTTTATGGCTGAAAGGACTTAACAACAATAGCTGATTAGAACATTTTTAAAACATTGATTTGGGAACATAAAATAATGTTAATTTTCCCTCGTAACAGGACACATTAGATCCACACAAAGTGTTGTCCTTCAAGTAGCCACTTAAAACATTTTTGAAATTTCCTTCGGAGCTATTTTACCAACCACACACGTATCAATCTTGTCTTCGGGCACAGGACATTCTCTCATGGTCTCCTACCCTTTTTATTCCTTCTGTCTTTGCTCCACTTCATCTCCTTCTTTTCCCACATTTTAGCTATTAATTAGCCCCAAGCTATCAATTCTGTTGCTTGGGACCAGTGACTGAGTGGGTTGACTTGAAAGAGAGGAACTAGGGCTGGGACCTGATCAAGAGTCAGGCTAGAGGAAGCCTTACCTGAAACACATCCGGAAGCTGTCTGATGCATAAACTCATTTGTGTGCTGCCTGTTTGCTATAAGTTGCAGTAAGTCCAAATAATTAGCTTGAGGGCTGCCCATATTTAGAAAGATTAAAGAAAACTACCCAATTCAAACTCAACTTAGTTTACTAGTTAGGAATTATCATCTAATCACTTTTTAAATAACTATCTGCATTACTTGATTACATGTGATTTGGTGAAGAGTCTCATTCCAACAGTGTAGATCCTCTTTCCCTTATTAAGAGCATATCCTTGGGTTTCTGAGGTCCAGGAAGTGTCACCTGTAGTGTTATTAAGAACACATAGGGCAGATAAGTCATCCATTGTTGAACACATCCTCAAGGACTTGAAACTTGGCCTTGTCAGACTTGCCCAGAGCATTTGCTTTGCCTCTGCTCTGCCTTTTAGAACCTTTTAGAATTTGTGTTTATGCCTTGAATAAAAAGGTCATTTAGTAAACTTAATATAACTGTAATTTGTATTATTCTCAATTTAAATGTAATTTTTGCGTATACTATAGCAGTAGCCCCCTTACCTGGTCTCCCTCTCCCAAGGTTTTCCCTACTCCTGTTTTATCCTCCCACGCTCTTGCCAAAGTGATTTTCCTTAAAGCAAAGATCTGACCAGTAAACTTAAGTGGTTCCCTTTTACTACTCCTAAGTTCAACCATAAATGTAAACTCCTGTTTGGTATTTAAAACTGTCGATTTACTCCTTTCTGTTTTTCTACTCTTGCATATTACTTCCTGTTACAACAGCTAGCATTTCTGTAATGCTTTAAGGTTTGCAAAGTGCTTTACATTATTTCATTTGATCCTTCATAACAATCCTGGGAGGTAGCTGTTGTTATCCTCATTTTACAGATGAGGAAGCTAAGATAGAGGGTGAGTCTCAGGCAGAGCCACAGCTAGCATCTCAGGCAGGATTTAAATTCAGGTCTTCCTGACTCCAAGTCCAAAAATCTAAGGATTGAGCTACCTACCTGCCAATACTGGACTACTTGCTATTCCTCTCATACAGTGCTCCATGTGTGGCTAAAGTCATCTCCCTACTTAGGATTTCTGTCTTTCATAATTCACATGTCTCCTTCTGTAGGAAGCCTTTCCTGATACCCCAGGTGCTGAGACCTTATTTTTTAAGGCTACTTTGCATCCATAACTGTTTTGGTATATATTGTCTCCCTCCACATTAAAAGCTCCTCAAGGATAGGA
The DNA here is from genome assembly GCA_023548195.1 of Bettongia penicillata ogilbyi. Taxonomy (NCBI): domain Eukaryota; kingdom Metazoa; phylum Chordata; class Mammalia; order Diprotodontia; family Potoroidae; genus Bettongia; species Bettongia penicillata. The sequence continues at coordinate 1,806,245 of JAJHZJ010000468.1, forward strand.
ATTTTTTTTTTCTGTCATATTTTTAGTGTTTATTAGCACATTATATTGGCACATAGTAAATACTTAATAATAAATGCTTGTTGACTATACGTACAAATGGTGGTGGATGTATGGTATTTTTGTCAACTTTGGGAAAATAGCTCTAGCATGGGGTGAGCAACTAACTGGAAGCTTGGAGTCTTTATTTGAATTATATCTTGAAACTGATTGCCTCCTGACTGTTTGCATTACTGTGTAGTAGTACAATAGAGTAGTGGAATGAGCACAGACTTGGAGTTAGTTAAGACCTGAGTTCAAATTCCACCTCTTATATTAGCTTTGTGACACTGGCTCTTTGATCTTTTTTCCTCTTCTGTAAAATAAGCATGATAATACTAACAGTACTTAGCTTTTGTAAAGTTTGTAAACCTTACCTAAATGTTAATTATTTCACTGTGGAGCCTTTGTACTCTACTGGGGCTGGCTGTAATTAGTGGAAGTTTTTTATTAGAGTGTTTTTTGTGAGCCTTCCCAAAAGAGTCTTTTTGTTTGAATGAATGAATGAAAAAGCATTTAAGTGCTTTCTACGTACCTGATGCTGTAGAGCAATATGTACAAACACAAAAAGTGTGCTCTAGGAGTTTACATTCCAATGGGGGAAGACAGCCCTCATGGGGGATGGGTAGTAATCAGGGAGTAAGTGTTTTGGTTTGCTGAGTTACTGGGGAGTTATATGCACCTTTTCCTAGAGCATTGACATAGTTGGTTTAATTATGGTCCTGGAACTGGGATGGAAGAACAGGGTATTAATCTGAGGAGGGTATGAAAGAGTTTGTTTCAGATGTTTAGACTTTGACATTTTGAGGTGAAGTATTGTCTCAGTATCATAAAGCAAAATATAGGGGATAAATGAGTAAATCTTGTGTCTTGTTCCCCTCTGTAGATTATCTGCACTTGGTTAGAAAACAATCTTAAAACCTTTCCAGAACCAGTAAAATGAGCTTTTGGAAGGAAGGCAATTTTGGGAATATGGAACTACTCTAGTGCTCTCAGGATCTGAGACCTGAGACTCTTGATATTCCTATCAAAATGACACAACTCTGTACCTAAAAGCTGTCAGATACAAGAACCGAGAGTTTAAAGAAAGTCATTCACTTAAAAAGCATGTAGATATAGTGAATCAGTCACCAGTCTCCAAGTTAAGCCATATTGACACAAATTGAGAGAAATTTTGTCATTGTGGGTCGTCTCTACAGTTGTATATAACTCACCCCTTTCCTATACCCTCTTCTGATGGTTATACGCCTTTCTTCCTCATCTACGTAACGTGGCCCTTCTCTTTTAACAGCCTATGCTGTCTCACAATTTATCTGATTGCAGCCAGCTTTTTGTGACCATAGATTTCCTGTATGATGCTTGTTATTGTCTGCTAAACATTGTTGATAATGTTTCAACCCATTTACACCCACTAGGCATTTCTCCATTGCCCTTTGTCTCTCAGTTTTAAATCTTTGAAGATTACAGTGTTCCATGACTCATCATATAGTATCACCCATAAAAGAAGATGGGTTTTAAAAGATGGCTTTTTGTGTCACAATAAACATGGATATAACTGTATTGGCGAATATAATTAATTATAATCCATATTCCTACATACTTCTGAACCATATATTTTCAGTGCAAACTTATTTTTTCTAAAAAGCACTTAAGATACAGTTTAAATAATTCATTTAAAGATACACCCTGAATTGGTAGATAATGAAATAATGCTTAGTATAGCCCCTTAAACAGTGAAGAATTCTGGTTTCACTTAGCTAACTTGTGTATGTGTGTCTTTAGAGATAAAACATACTTGTTAACAGCCTAAGGAGATGAAAATTCATAGACAACATCCAGGCCTTCAGCAGTTGTGCTGATCCTTTGTATACAGCTGCTTTAAACCCCTTTTCTAAACTCTTTTAAGAGCGTAAGTGATTGGCACCGTTACCTGCTTCTGGAGCCAGCCACATTTGTAATCGTTAACCAAAAACGATTCTATTACTACTCTAGTCATTGTAGTATCTGGTATAATACAACTCAGTATGAAAATTTGACATCTTGAAAAGTTACATGGTGTAAATAACTTTGGAATAACGGATTGTGTGTTTTTGCATAAGCAATAATTGGTAGCAGCACATTTTTCTGTGTAGATTAATAGAAATATGAAGCTGCAGTGAGAATAACAGATAAATTTTGAGTAGCTTTTTCCCCCCTCTTAAGTTTTGAAGGAGACTAATGAGAGAACAGTATTTTATGGGTATAGGAATGGCATTTTATAACCTTAACATGCATTTAATAATTTTTAATGCAGAGCCTATGTGGAAGCTAGAAGCTGGACAAAATGGTGAAATGCATTTAAATATCTTGGATTCCAGTTTTACCTTTTTTAGAAGTCCACCTTTTCTACTCTGGCATCACTTTCTGGTATTTCTAGTAATTCACTAAGGTGAAAACTTTCCCCAGGATGTTTGTATTTTAATATGAAAATTACATGTTCTTACTCTGCAAGGCACATTTTGATTTTTGAGCTAAAAACTTCTGTTCAGGGTTGTATTTTTCTCTTAGGGGCAACCTGTATTAAAATAAAATGACCCTTTCTTTCACTTTAAAATCATTGCTTTGGAAAGTTTGGTAATTTTTGTTAAGAGAAAAGTTAACATGTGCAAAAAGATCTCCATTTTCAATTAATTGTACCACAGTTTTGTATATATCTGATACCTATTTCTTAATCAGTTCCCTGTATATCTTAAAAATGAGAATTCTATTTATAGAGAAACTTCAAAAATTGTTCATCTTACCCCCTGTGAACCTCACTAGCCCTTGTTTGGTTATGAATTCTTCCCTTATCCATAGATCTGATAGGTAATTTCTTCCATGCTTCTCTCATTTGTTAGTGATGTCACCCTTTATGTCCAAATCATACATTCACTCTGTCTCTGTCTCACACACAGTCACATACTCACACACTCACACTTGCAGCTTTCTGTTATTTCTACTAGACTGCTTTCTAATTTTCTTAACAGTTTTTTTGTAGAATAATGAGTTCTTGCCTTAGGAGCCTGAAATATTTGTGTTTGTCAAGCACTAGACTATTGATAACATTGTTTTGATGATGAGATCTGGTACTTCTAGAACTCCTTCCTTTCCCACTTTTTTTTCATTATTTCCTTTGAGATTCTTGACCTTTTGTTCTTCATATGAATTTTATTATTTATTCTGACTCTGAAGTAATTCTTTGATAGGTTAGTGTGGCACTGAATTAATTTAGTGTTGTCATTCTTATTATTGGATATTAATATCACTGAGTAATTAATACTTCTCCAATTATTTAGATCTTCATGTAGAGAGTGTTTTGTAATTGTGTTCATTTAATTCTTGTGTCACAGCAGGTAGATTCCTGATTATTTTAAATTTATTTTAAAAGGAATTTCTAGTTCTTCCTGCTGGATTTTGTTGGTTATATACAGAAATGCTCATGATTTATGTGCACTTATTTTCTGTCCTTCATCTTTGCTGAAGTTGTGTGATTAGTTTTCTAATTAATGTTCTTGCATGCTCTTAAGTAGATCATATCATCTGCAAAAAAGTAATGTTTTTATTTCTTTTCTTACGCGTATTCCTTACATTTCTTATTGTATCGAATAGCAATGGTAAAATTGGATATCCCTGCTCTACCCCTGATTATATTGGAAAGGTATCTAGTTTGTTATTGCAGATAATGCTGACTCTTTGATTTAATTAGATACTACTTATCATATTAAGGAAACTTGCACTTTTCTCTGTTTTCTGGTGTTTGTAACTGGAATGAGTGCTGTATCTTGTCAAAAGGTTTTTCTGTATTTATTGATAAGTCATGACTTTAATTAAAAAAGTCTCTGGCTTTATTTTTTAAGTTTAGTGTTTTTGTTTTTTGCCTTTAATTTTGCTTTCAAGATTTCTATGGAAAATTTTGGTTCTTTTCTTTTTTTTTTTTTCTGCTTCCTAGTTTTCTTCCTTGTATACCGAGTTCATTGATACTTTTCTGCCTAATAATTTCTTTTCATTCTTTGTGAGCTTAACTTTCATTTTTGATACTGGTGACTTTTTTTTTGAAAATTAAGTTTGTTGTTAGCTAGTGGTTTACCTATAAAAATTTTTAAAGCTGGTTCATTTTATTTGTTCAATTCATTGGGGTATTTTTGTTTTAATTTTGTTTTTTTATTCAGGATTTCTGTTTTGGTGTTTGATGGGAGTCGTGATGGTGCGTAGATTTTTTAATTCTGTGTCCAGTTTGTTGATCTGCCCTTTCCTTATTGAAGCAAGTGTTTAGAGACAAGAGATTTTCCTCCTAAGCAGTTAAGTAATTTGGAAGTGTGCTAGCAGCTGGGAACTAGGGCAGATCAAGGAAGGCCTCATATGGGAAGTGGTGAAACTAATAACTTAGAAATATTCCTTTCAAATAGACTTATGCTGATGGCAAGGGCATCCTGGCCTAGAATGTGGAATGCTAGGCTTGCAGCCTGGAAGACCTGGGCTTGAATCCTGCCTCAGATACTTGCCAGCTGCTTTTATTTCCTCATCTATAAAATAAGAGTTAACTTGATGACCTAAAAGGTCCTTTTCAGCTTCAAATCTACAATCATTTATGTCCAGTAGGAGTACTTACCTTCATTTTCCATTACTTGAAGATTTGCATCATGAAACAGTTCTATATTCCTTGCTTTTTATCCTCTAATTCTTATGTCAAGTTAGGGGTTTCTAAGCACTAAGAATTTTTTTAAAAACCTTGCTTCTTTGCCAGGTGAATGATTGGTTGCCTGTTGTATGTATGACTTCTGATGGATGCATCAGTGTTTTCGAGTCTGAAATGAATTAATAGGTACTGTGTAACGTACTTATCAGTATTGGTGTTGGGGGGAGAGTCGATAGTTGGGACTGAGCTCATTGATGATCATAGTTATTTAAGTTTTATTGCTTTTTTATAGTGATAGTAATAGGGAGTTACAGATTTTAGGTGAACTGTTAGAAGATTTTTTTCCCCTTTATTTGAAATTATAGTAGCAATAGATCAATTTCTATAATACTTCACAATTTTCAAAGCACTTTTCCCCTGTCCTTAATCTTACAAGTCACACAGCTATCAAGTAGCAAAGCATTGACTGGGACCGGACCACTAGTTCACTATTCTTTCACCTATATCACAAGAATTAGGATCATGTATTTTTATTTTTGAAAACAAAATTGCTTGTCTCTAGGTTTGAGATTTTAATTTTCAAAAGAAGCTGACTATATATAGAAGTAATTTGGATTTGCCATCTGCTGGGGACACTGAGTATTGGCTCACACTTTGCAAATTCTAACCTTTGGTTAATTTGGTAGAATTACCCACCTCAAAAGTGTATAATGTTGGGATACACATGTAGTAAGGTTAAAACTGAATCTCACCCCATCGTTGCGTTCTTGGTAAAATACTATATTTTAGACAAAGTGTTGCATAATTAGCATTGTGAAAAACAATGGGAACTGTCCATTTATTTGATTTATGCTGTATTACTGTTTTTGCATTTCAATAAGGTATTTTGTCTCAGAAATAACTAAATATAGTTTGTAGGATTTACAATCTTATTAATTTATTCAAACCATTGAACTCATTGATCTGACAGGTACAATTGATCATAGGAATATATTAAACTGGGAGGGACCTCATTCCTGCCAAGGCCCCTATCTGGTCCAACCCCCTCACTTTACAGATTAGAAAAATAAGACCCACTGAGAGATTAAATGATTTGCCCAAGGTCGTAGTATTCACCTGGATTTGAACCCACTGAAAAAGCCCAGTGTTCTTTTCATTGTACCAGGAAGTCTTTTAGAAAATAATCAGGAAATCCAGTACTTATTTAGATAAATCATTTTTTCTTTTTTTTAAAATGCCTAAAAGCCATCTGATTACTTTGGGGAGTCCACCTTTGGGTTTTAGATTCAGAGAACCTCTTTATGCCTCTTTATTATTATATTTTTGGTCACTAGTCTACAAATAGAATTTGAATTGAGATAGCAAGTCATTTTTGCTGCTTGAGATATTGTTACAGATAACTTCTCTGCTAAACATGTCTTCATAGATCTAGAACTACAATACACCTCAAGGCGTTCATGAAGAACTGAAGAAATTGAAGTCCAGGGAGGTTGTTAGCTACAAATTCACACAGAACAGAAGTAGAATTTGTTATTAATGATGCAGCAATTGAAAGTAGAAGTTAATATGAATTTATTTCCTCAGAATGAGCCTTGCAAAGAACATTTCCTTTTTTGAGAAGCTGAATATGTTTCCAGATGGCATCAGTGCTTTACACAGCATAATATTGTAGTGGAAAGCACTGGACCTAAGTTCTGATGTCACCTTTGAGACAAGCTAGGTTTATGATTGTGGGAAGAGGGGCAGGGGAGGGAAGGTAATAAGCATTTATATGGCATTTACTAGGTGCCAGGCACTGTGCTAAGAAATTTTTTACAAGTATTTTAATGGGCAAGTCTTTTTCAGCTTTGATTTCCTCATCTCTAAAATGGTAATAGTGCCACCTATAGTATTTACCTCTAAAGAGTGTTAAGATCAGATGAAATACTGTATTTCAAGTGTTTACTACTGCTTTGATTTACATATATATCTTGATCATAGCAAAATGCTATTTTTTATGGTAAAGGTACTGAAACATGAACTAGTTAGTAAGTACCATTAGGTGGCCACTTAAATAGAATTACTAAAGAGGGTTGATTTTAATAGTTCTGGGGTCTTGCTGAAGGGAGGGAGAGGTGTCACAAAACTTCTACCTTTGACCAGTGATGTGAATGAAGATAAAATAGAAGGCATGCTAGTTAGCCTTGCAAATGACACAGTTGGAAGTAATAGATAATAAGATTATACCCTAAGAAAAGGTTTTAGTGGGTCAGTTGCCTATTCAATCAAAATGAGTATATTGTGATCAAATCTTAGGCTACGTTAGTAAAATATAAGACAGGTTTTATCAAAGTAGACACTTGTCTATTTTGATAGATTTGGGATATTGTGTTGCTTTCTGGGTAACGGATTTTTGAGAGGGTTCCTGACATTCTGGAGAGTGGTCAAGAGTGCAATAGTGATACACTGGTAAGAGTACTAGTACTAGATCTTGAACCAAAGGACCAAGGTTTGAATCTTGACTTTGTTTCTCTCTCCTTACAAAGGGACTTGAAAGTCTCAGCTTAAATCTTGTGATCTTTGGATCCAGTAACCATGTTGTCAGAAGAATGGGAGGTTGTTTAGCGTTGTCCTTGGGTATTTGAAGGGCTGTCCTTCCGTGTCTAGAGTATGCTTCCTCTCTTCCTTACTATCAGTCATAAGATCATAGATTTAGAACTGGAAGGGACCTTTAAAAAGGGTCAGCTAATTCAGTCCTCTCATTTTTATAAAGAATTGAGGTTCAGGGAGGCAGTGACTTACTTCAAGTTCACATAGGTGGTAATAAAAATCGTTTATGTTCATAACATTTTAATGTTTTCAAAGCAATTCATAGATGTTATTTCATTTGATAAAGGTGCTAGATGGGATTCACACCCATGTCATCAACTCCAAACTCAAGCCTTATTTCCAAGACTGTTCTTCATTGTTATAAGACTTTGTAAAACCTATAAAGCTTTCTGTTCTCTTCTAGTCTCTCTACCCTAGCCAAAAGCTTCACGTTTTCCTAGAGCTGTAATGTCAGGGCCATTCATTGCCTTAGAAAACCACAAATTAACATTGTCTATGTTGTATGTATTTTTATTTTTTAACATTTCTCAATTACATTTAATTTGTTTCCAATCTACTGGAGTTTTGCAGGCAGTATGAGTACTGTCCTCTAACCTAGAATGCTTAGGATTCCTTCTTTTTGCCCCCTTTAGCTCCTTTAGGTTACAGTTGTCTTGTACATGTGTCTACACACACTGTACACAGACACACACACACACACACACACACACACACACACACACACTCCATCCCCACACCCAATCCCTGAAGTTGAGTGTAAACTCGTTGAGAGAAAGATTGTTATTCTTTGTTCTCGGCCCCTAGTACAACGCCCTGCATAGTTGGTAGTTATTTAAGAAACCTGAGATGATTTTTCATATAGAAGAGGACAGGGCTAGGTCTGGTTCATTTTAACAAGTAGTCAAAGTGGAAATAATACATTATATTTTTCATCTCATTGTAAGAATAAAGCTTGTTAACATCTAAATTTTCCCCTGTGGTATAGTCTTCTTAGGTAATGAGCTCCCCGTCATTGTCCCCGGCAATGACTGACCATCTGTTGGAACTTCTGTAAAAGAGATTCTTTTGTTGTGGGTGAGAGGGTCTATTAAATCAAATAAATGTTCTTAAACATTTTTGTGTTATGGACCCCCTTTGGCAAGTCTGGTGAGGTCTGCAGATAGGAGCTTAATGTTTGTTAAGAAGGGATCTATAATCTACATTATGCTGGGAATAGAAAAGAAATGCAGGTGCTTACAGGTTAATCTGATGGAGGAGAAAACATGCAAATAACTGTACAAACAATACAGTCTATCCTAATTTTTATGTGTATAACATTACTAGAAAATTGCATGAAAGTAAAAAATGTGAATATTGATACACTGAACTTAAGGAAATAGTGAGTAGGTTTCCTATTCTTGCTAAAGACTGCTAAAAATACTTTTATGCATGCAGTTCTTTTCCTTAATTTCCTTTTATGCAGGTACTTTCCTTAAGATAGTGACCGTGAAATCATCCATAAAATGCAGTACACAAAATGTTTTCTTAATTTTGTGAAAATATTTTATTCTGAAGAAAAGTTTTCCACATTGATATTCTTTTTTTATTATTATTTTGTTCTACAATCACATCCATATATCTTAGATTTTTTTTCGCTTCCCTCCTCACACCCTCCCTGAGATGGCATGCAATTTTATATAGGTTCTACACATACATTCCTATTAAATACGTTTTCACTTTAGTCATGTTATATAGAGGAATTAAAATGAATGGGAGAAATCATAAAACAAACCAAAACATAATACAAAAGAAAAGTCTGCTTCATTCTGTGTTCCAATTCCATAGTTCTTTCCCTGGATGTGGAAGGCATTTTGCCTTAAGAGACCGTTATGAATGATTTAAGTCCTTGCATTGCATTGAAGTACTAAGTCGACCAGAAAAATTCCTCACACACTGTGGTTGTTGCTGTGCACAAAGTTCTCCTGATTCTGCTCCTTTCACTCAGCATCAGTTCATATAAGTCCTTCCAGGCCTATCTGAAGTCTTCCTGTTCATCATTTCTTATGGCACAATAGTATTCCATTACATTCATATACCACAATTTATTTAGCCATTCCCCAATTGATGGGCATCCCCTTGATTTCTAGTTTTTTGCCACCACAAAGAGAGCTGCTATATTTTTGTACATGTGGGACCCTTTCCCATTTTTATGATCTCTTGGGGTTACAGTTCTAGAAGTGATATTGCTGGGTTGGCTATGTACATTTTTGTAGCCCTTTGGGCAAAGTTCCGCATTGCTCTCCAGAATGGTTGGATCATCTCACAGCTCCACCAACAATGAATTAGTGTTCCAACTCTCCCACATCTTCTCCAACATTATCATCTTCATGTTTTTGTCATGTTAGCCAGTCTGATAGGTGTGATGTGGTATCTCGGAGTTGTTTTGATTTGCACCTCTCTAATCAATAGTGATTTAGAGCATTTTTTCATGTGACTATAGATAGCTTTAATTTTTTCCTCTCAAAACTGCCTGTTCATATTCTTTGACCATTTATCAATTGGGGAATGAACAACGTGAGCACAACAGGGTGAGCAAGACCAGTGAAAATGCCTAGTAGACTACCAGAGGCTCCACAAACATGCCCCTCATTTTTTTTGTCTACTGTGCATAGCTGCAGTTGTGCAGTTGCCAAAGCAAAAGTGAAAATTAGGATAATAATAAAAACACAGGGACATGTTTAAAGTCTTAAAAATTGAACGCTCAAATGCTGAGGATTGATTGTACTTCTAGGATCAAGTGGTGATAAGACTATGGGAAAGTCACTAGCATTAAGAAGGGAGCTTAGGAGAGGTTTTTTGTAGAGATGAAATTTTAGCCCTTGATTTTAACAAGCACACCTGGAGGTAGAGATGTGGAGAGAATAGGATTCCAGGCATGTGGGAAAGGCAGTGAAAATACTGGAGTCAAACAAGAAGATAAGTTGTTCCTTGCTGTGCAAGGAATAGCAAGCCAGTGTCACCATCATAGTGTAAGATGGGAGTGATTAAGATGTAAGATTGGAAAGGTGAGAAGAGACCAGGTTATAAAAAGGCCAAACAAGCTTTTTTACATTTGATCATGGAGGTAAATAAGGAATCAAGGGAGGTTTTTTGAAATGGAGGTGGGGAGAGTGTTGATGTGGACATGGACTTTTTAGGAAGATTATTCTGAGAGCTGAGTGGAGGAGTGAGGAGAGACTTGAGGTACAATGTTTTAATATAGCATAAAAGTATTATATATAATAGCATAAATAGTATAAAGTATTATAAAGGAAATACATGATAATAAAGGAAATAGTTAAATTTTTTAAACAGACCTCAAGTTTAAGAACCCTTAGACTAAATAAATTGATTTTCTCCTGCCAGTAAAACTTCCTATAAACCTTTCTGCAGTTATATTAAGGCAAAAATCAGGGCCATTAGGTTCGTTAAGCAGGCCACCCTTGTAGTAAGCATTTTGTTTAGATCCACTGTTTTCGATAATTATATGACAATAAACAAGCTCATTTATGGGATTTTATACTGTTGATTAAAGAAACCCATAAAATAGGAAGTTTATTTCTTTGTTATACTCAATCTTGAAAATTGGGACAGTTCAAAGAATAAGTAAAATAAAAATATGTGGCCTTCACTATATTAAATACAGTGGATAGACAGTAACTGAAAAGGCTAATCAGTTTAAGCAAATAAAAATTTAAGCAAATACATACTTTTGTCTTTTTTGTCTCCTTTTCTTTTTAACCTCTGGGGTCTACTTCACACCCTTTGTAAACAAAATCTATTTTCTTTGGAATCAGAGGTCTTAATTATATTCTGTAAAGTTAAAGCCTAAAGATGACCTGGAAATATCTTACAGTCTTTGTAATTGAAGGACTAGATCATCTACCCAGACCTGAAGATGATTAGACGTGTTAGGGACATGTTTCCACTTACATACTTGTGAAAAAGCAATTTGAGTTATTGATCAAAGTACCATTTATAAAAAAAAAATCTATAATCACAGAATGAACAATTGATAATTATGTAGGCCTATATTTAACTAATGCTATCTGTTCCACAGCTATTTCCTTCTTCCTCCCCTTCCTTAGTTCTCTTCTCTAAAACTACAGCCACCCAAAGTCTTCCAACTACATTTAGCTACCAGACGCAGCTGATGCTACAGTGGATAAAGCTGAGATTAGAGTCAGTAGGACCGGAGATCAAATTTGGTCTCAGACGTTTATTGGTTGTGTGCCCTGAATGAGTTATTTAACTTCCGTTTGCTCAAAAATAAGATGGGGATAATAATGGCACCTACTTTGCAGGGCTGTTTATGAAGATCAAATGAGATAGTTGTAAAAAATCACTTTGCCAGTATATTGATATATAAATATTCATTACTGCTTATTCCCCACCTCTTAACATTTTTCTATACTTAAGCTCCTTTAATTTAAAAGAATGATTGGTTTTTTTTTTCTTGTGTGTACAATTTTGGATTCTTAATACACTCATTGGGCAATATTGCATATCAAAAATATAGTTTTGAGTTTTTTGTTTTTAACATTTCACTACTTCCTACTCCATTAGTTTTAAATTCTGCCTGGTTTTCAAAGCCCATCTGCCTTTTCAACCATTCATAGTAATGCATCGTTCAGTCTTGTCCAAGCCTGTATGTCTCCACTGATGTGGTTCAAAATATTGCTTCTAAAAATCTCACTCATAATTTAATGCCCAGACTGACTGATCCATAAACATTTTTGAGTATTCTTTCTCTTACATTTTTCTCTCTCCTGTCAACACCAGTTGAAGTAATAATCTGTGAATTTAATAGTCTTATGCACTGATTGTTCAATTTATGTCAGTCTTGGTTCCTCAGTTAAGATGTAATGTCCTTCTGCCATCCTGTTGCCTTCCCAAGTGTTGAATATATAGTAGACATACTATTAATATGCATATAAAACAAAAGAGAAGAAAAATATTTTGTGAATTAACAGTATATTTTATATGTCCTTTTCAGATTTGGATGGTGCTCTACTTTCTGGGCCAGATTGTGATAGAAACATGAATTCAGGTTTGCTGGTTGAAGCTAACTCGAGTCAAGATGGAGGTGATGCTGGTAGGTACTAGGTGCAGTTGGAACTTTGCAGGTGATTTTAAAAGGATTTGGAGAATAAGTATCATATACAGATTAGAGAGTGGAGATGGATCAATTTTATTCTGGTATGTCTGACTTGTGATGCCTGTGGTTTTATGTAGTCATCCTTATAACTAACTCTTCAGGAATTATAATTACAGTAACTATAACATTTTACTAATCAATTTAATTTCTCTGTATTGAGCAAATAAGCAAAATTAAAACCATTTATTTGAATACTATATGAATATTAAAAGCATTTTGAATTTTGTGGTTTTTTAAATATAGGTAAATATTTTGTTTACAGAGAAGTGTGATTTATCTGATAGTGTTGCCCAGGAGTCAGGGTGACCCAACCATTCGAATCCTCCTCCTGACACATTCTGGTTGTATGAACCAGGCATATCACTTACTCCCTCAGTACCCTAAACAACTCTCATAATATTATATTTGCAGGAAAATTTATACATTGGTAGAAAGGATTTCCTTATCAGGTGCTCCCTAAATGAATGAAATCAGAGGTCCAGAACAATTTTTACTAATTTTGCAGATTTATGGGAAAGGTGTGTAGGAGCAGTAATGTATGAAAATGAAATGCTTTATGGAAATTCTTTGAGACATAGATTAGGCAAGAACGATTTTTAAGTTATGCTAGGGGAAAAAACTGTGTGTTTGAGTACCTCTAATTTCATTGAACCTTTTGTGCTCCCTCTTCTGAGTAAAAGCCTCGTCCTGCAAACAACCTAAAAATGAACACCAGTGAATTTAGTTAGGCCACTATCTTTAGATAGTAGAAAGCATATATAGGTTTTCAGCTTGGGAAGGACTTGCTAGAGCTTTCCATTCACCCTTCAGGAGCTCAGGATCAACTTTATGCCATGATGAAGCGCTGTAGTTATTTAATAGAGGAGGAGATAACGCATAAGCATACATGTGATTAGTATATTAAAACTCTTTGTTATCTCATGGAATGAAAATGTACATTTTTTTTGCATTGGGTTGTTGGAATGTGGATACTTAATTTCTTATACTTAAAAAAAAGTACTATAATTTTACATGATTATGTTAAGGTGATTAGAAAGTGCTCCCTAAAATAGATTCACAGCAACACTGTGTCACTTAAGGGAGAACAGAGAAAAGAATCATCATCAATAAGCACTTATTAAATACTTACTCTGTACCAGGCACTTTGCCAAACACTGGGGATAAAAGCAAGACAAAAACGTAGTCTCTGTCCTCAAAGGAGCTCATTCTAGAATGTGATAAAATGGTCCAGGGACTCATTATCTGCAATTTGCTCAGAACTTTACAAGTTGCTTCTTTTTTACAACCTGTTGTGATATAACTTTATCCTCCCAAGTTCTTTCAGGGTTATGATGACTGAAAATTTTATTACTTGGTGGTGACAACCTGTTGCTGAGACTTTCTGAACTTAGCTGAGATAGTCAGAAATTGACATACAGTAGAAGGAATTTAATTCGTTCTGAGATTCTGTTTGTCATGCAATTTGTGTTGCAAAGCAAATTATCCCATAGGAAATAATGTGAAGCCAGATGATCGGTACCATATCCTCAAAAATCATATGAAGTAATTATTTACAATTTTAAGTAGGTTTTTTGTCCCTAATGCACCTGAAATATAATAGCAATAATTAGTACACAATATAAACTGGAAATCAGTTAACCTGCACTTCATCGTGTGGCGCTGGCATGAGGGAGACAAGGAGGAAGGGTTATTACTAGGAAGGAGAATCTTATATGAGATTTCAACATGGGGGAGTGTTCTCATTTATGCTACTTTGACTAAAAGTAAGACTAACACTACTGCCTTCACTTATTTTCATTTTTTAGAATGACTTCCATGTTTTGGCTTACTGATTTTTTTTTTCTTTTCCTTCACTTATGACTAAGAAACTACAACACTATTTGGGTGAATTTTTGTTCATCCTGCAAGACAGATTTTGCAAAAAATTATAGTCCACCACAAGGTTCAGTATTTCCATCTTGGTAGGGCCTGTCATTCCTTATGCTCCATTGACCTAGCCTTTGAGAATTTTGAGCCTCCTTACAACGAGAGTTATTTCCCTCAGAGTAGTTCCCTTTTTGGAGATTTTTCTTTTTTTTCATAAAAACTTTTGAGTTCATCTTTACATGTACCATCTCATTTAATTCTCATAACCCTTTGAAGGATTGGTAAACAGAAGTAGTAGTATACTCATTTTATTTTTATTTCCAAAACCAAGAAGGGCATTTAAGGTAGAACAGCAAGGATGTGATAGGGTAGCTCTCATGCATAAAATGAATGCTTTCTGTGTACTTCAGAGGAGTGATGATCAAATTCTTCTTTAATCTCTTTGTTTTTTTTCAACATGATAAATTGTTCCACTTCGCAGATGAGGAAATGGAGACTGAAGGGTTGGGACTAGATTATTACCTCTGGGTTGCTCAACTAGCCATTCATTAGAGATAGGTAAATGGGAGAATCCCAGATCTTTCCCACCAAGTCAAGTCCATAATAATATGTCACAGGGGTTCCGGCTGGTCCAGGGGTACTTGGACTTACTTGCATATCAGAAGAACTTGTTTTTGTGGTTGTGTTGGGAGGCAGGGATGGTGATCCCCTTCTCCTTAAGAATTGCTTCCCTTTAGGTCTGGCTGTAACTGGAAGTAAAACTGTCGGTTAGTGTGCCCTTGAGCTGCCTGGCACGTGGATGTCTTTGGGGGAAAACTATTAGTTGTTGTTTATACTTGATTAATATTCTTAAAGTCATCATTTAAAAAAAATTTAAATATGTGAAATTCTGTTGAGCAGAGGAATAGGAATAGCCTTAGATTGGGGTAATATTTATGTTTCTTAATCATTTAACATGTAAACTGTGCTACCATTTTTTATTAGATTCCTATATTTTTGTGTGTGTCACTGACAGACCTTTATTATTATTTATCTATCTATCTATTTATTTATTTTTAGCATTAACTCCATTTTCATATTTTGATTAGCGATTTTTATTGTGATTTTGCTTGGCATGGTGAGTTGTAGCAGAACTTGCCTGTAGTTGCTTTTTTATACCTGTGTTTCCTATTGTATTTTATTTATTGTATCCTGTTGTATTTATTACTAAGGTATTTGTTGTGGTTAATATGAAACCAAGTTTTTCCTGTTTGTGAAATCAAAGGAATAATATTTTCAGTACCTACTTACACAGGGTTATTGTGAGGAACGAAAGTACTTCATAAACTTGTGATATGTGTTTGTGTCCTGGGTTTAAAAAACTTTTGTATTTTACTTTTGTTCCTTTTAGTGTTATTAAAGCTTTTTTTTTTTAAATCTACTCTTACAACAACTCTTCTGAGGTAGCTCCCAGTATCCCGATTTGACATATGAAGAACTTCTGGGAAGATTAGGTGACATGTCTATAAAATTAGAATTTTTGGCCACAGTCCTGGCATAAGGGCCTACCTCCTGGGAAGATGTAGAAATCCCATGTTGATCCTTGATTTCTGTGATAATGGCATGCTTCCCAGTGTAGGTATGGCCAACAACAGGTTAAGACCTTGTCCAGGCTCCTGGTTTGTGTCTGGTTTATGGTCTGTGGGCTAGCCAGAAATATCTGAGAAAACAACCCCTTAATGTGATTGGATGCTAAGAATGACATGTTAAAACAATGGGCAATTTTTTCCCTTTATCTTTTTGAATTAGGTAAAAGAGGCCATTCTTTGCCTCGTTTTTACCTAGCTTTAATCACTGAATGGACGTTGCCTCAGTCAAACTAAGATTTGGTAAAGGCCTTAGCTTAAAAAGGCCAAGGTCTCCCGTTGCATCCAGGGCCATCTCCAGTTGTCATGCTCTGTGCCTGGCCACTGGACCTAGATGGCTCCAGTGGAGAAAGTGGACTAATGACTTTGCACAGCCCTCCCTCGCTTAAATCCAATTCACTTGCCTATCATGGCATCACCTTCCTGATATCATAATCCTCTTTGAGAATAAAGGACAAACATTAACCTCTGTTAAGTAGAAATAGGAGCTGCCCCACTGGAGCCCAACTGAAACTGGCCAGATAGGAAAAACAGCTCCCACCCTTCCTTTCCCCTTTTTCCCCCCTTTCTTCCTCCCCCACTCCCCCAGGTACTCTGCCCAAAGGAATGTAAATTTTCATTGCTGAAACCTTTTTTTCTTGAGGACCAAGACTTTAACCCATATTGCTCTGCCTCTCATAGATTGGTCCCCGGCCAAGCTCCTCCATGAAACGTTTAGGTTTCCTGCAATGTACACCTTCTTTGTAATTTTATTGCTTTAGGTAATTTTTCTTTCTTGTACTACCAAGGGCCTATTGGACAGAATGATATAGAGACTTGGGGTTCATGCCCCCCCCCCCCCCACCTACTCATTTACAGATATTCTTTGATCCAGTGACACTGGCCTCTCCTGGCTGTTCTAGGAAGAAGATTTTTTTTTTTTTGTCTCTGGGTATTTTCTCTAGCTGTCTCTCATGCCTGGAACACTCTCCTTTCTCTCTGTTCTGGCTACTGACCTCCCTGGCTTCCTTTACATTTCCTATTTATCCTTGTTTGTCTCCTTGTTAGTTAGATTGTGAGTTCCTTGAAGGCACTGTCTTTTGCTATTAGGTACTTAATAAAAATTTGATTGATGTATTGTCAGAGTCTTAATCAGAGATCAGATCTTCTCTAAATACTTTCTGTTTTTATTAGAAAAATATGGGATCGAATCATCTTGCTTTTCTTGGTCCCTCAACATTCTCAACCCTTTTTGATTTCTGTCTTGGTAAGAAAGGACAGTACAGTTGCTATCTTAACAGGAGTTTGGCACAGGCAGCTTGAGGTGTTAAGGCTACTCTAATCAAGATAGTGATCCTAATAAAAAATTCTGTCAACCCCCCCAGAGAGAGAGTATTGACGGGCCCTTCATTGCCCATTGAAATATATATTTTTTCACAATTTTTCTTGATGGGTTTTTTGTTTGGTTTTGTTTTTTGTTTTTGCAAAATGGTTAATATAAACATTGTTTTGCATAACTTCATGTATAACAAATTATCATTGCCTGCTGTTTCAACAAGTTGGGGAGGAGCTAGAGGAAAAGAATTTGGAACTCAGAATTTCATTAAGAAGTATATGAAAGATTATCAGAAGGAGATGCAGTTAATCCTCCCCCCCAAGCAAAAACAAATAAAATGTATTGTTACTCATCCTTTGTTCTTGAAGAGGACCACCATAGCTGTGTCTTGACTTGCTCATGAATTGATTTTAAGTGAGGCAGACCTGCACAGTCATCAGTCTCACTTTTTCCTCCAGAATCAACAAAGACCAGTGGCAAGGCAAAAGTCAAGATTGATGATGGCCAGGGATATATACATAGAAATTACAGAGACTGATTTAGGCTTGACCCAAGTACTCACTTTCCCCAACAGTTATCCATAATTGGACATAACTGTGTGCTTTTAGATATAGTGTATTTATTCCTTCCTGCCTAGAGACCCTCAGTGGGCCATCTCCAGTTGTTCTGATCTGTATCTTGATACTGGATTTAGATGGCTCCAGAGTTGAAAGTGAAGCTAGTGACTTTGCACAGCCCTTTCTCACTTAAATCTAATTCATTTACAAGTCATGACATCACCTTCTGATATCATGGTCCTCTTTGAGAAAATGAAGGACAAACAACAACAGACCCTCAAGCAGTGAATGATATGTTCTGTATTAATGGCCTCATGCATTCTGTTTCAACTCTTGAGATTTTTTTATTCTATTAATGAAATCATTGGATTTTTGTAATTATTTTTTCTCTGTTGCACAAACCATTCTTTTAATAATGTATCACAGAATTTTGTCAGTCAAAGCAGTTGACTGTCCGTGGTTTGAGAACTCGACCTGCTTCAATTTTTATCATATCTCCTATTTTTGTCTTTTTGTTTGTTTTGATAGAAGTACTTATTTCTGATAGACATAATAGCAGAGTATTAAACCTTTGATTTGAATGCTCTTAGGGGTGTAAGTAGATTCCCTAGAGATACAGAGATAGGATCTTCAGATTCCCAGTAACCCTTCCATAAGCTATAGCCAGCAGAATTGTGTGAATTGGGACACTAATGAAATTTCAGTAGCGATTGAAGTTGCTGCTGGAACAGCTGAGTCTCTTTGATACTGTCACTTTATTATACTGTCACAAAGACTACATGTCCTCAAGGTTTTTGACTAGGAAGAACGTTAGTGCCTAAAACCATCATATAAAGCAAAAGTTGTTAACTTTGGGAGCATCATTAACCCTGTTGGCATTTTGGTAAAGCCTTCTCAGAACAATAAAAGGTTAATAAAAATGGAGATAGTTTTTTTCACCATTCAAGTCCATGAACTTATTGAAATCTCCTCAGTGCACCAGTTAAAAATCCATAAATATGATTAAAAAAGATAAAAACACCATGATAAATGGTTAACTCTGCTCTATCTGCACATTGCTATCATGAATAGTCCCATCTCAATGTGTTCCTTAATTGTCCTGGAGCAGCAAATAGGAAAAGACTGCTCACTAAGGAAGAACTTTAAAGTAGGCAAAGTTAATATTTTTTGAATCTCTTACCTTGAGAATTTTTATCATTTTAGGAAACTTTTGGCACCAATTTTATCATACCATTCAACTTTACTGAATTTAACTTTACTTTTTTGGTGAACCAAGACTTTGGGATTGACTCTGAGTCTTTGGGGAAAGGATGCAATAGAATCATTAGAGATGGAAGATAGAACCATAGTAAAATTTTGTTTAGTAAGTTCATTTTGCAGATGAGGAAATTATGCTGTAGAGATAATGTAACTTGCCTGTCGCTACAGTTAATAGCACAGTTAGCTTTAGGAAACCCAGGTTTCCTAAATCAGATTTTATGGTATTGGATAAGGGAAGTAGAATTGACAAACAGGTAGAAAAGTCATCAAATTCTCTTGGTAGTGGTTGCAGTTTGGTGATTTCATTATTCAGTCTTTCCTTTCTATGAAGACTTTTTTTTAACACAAGTAGTTTCATGAAATTTTACTCCAGAGCTGAAAAAAGGTGGTTAAATACCCCTAATTCTATTGATGTTAAATTTTGACAGGGAAGAAAAAGCCATATATATAAATATGTACATAAGTGTATATTTGGGTGTGTGTATGCAGCCTTATCCTTTCAGCAGCTTGGTCCCTTAGAATCCTTTCTTTGTAATCATTGCCAAAGTTGACAAAGAGGAAAATGAAATGGCAGGGCTTTGGAACAGACAAAAGCACATTAATTCATTGGTGGAACTGTGAATTGGGCCAGTGGTCTGCACAACAATTTGAAACTCCTTCAGAGAAATGACTGATGACTGCGTTGACCAAAATTCTTTATGATAATGTTGTCTTTGTATCTTTTGACCTCCTGCTTCTGCTCACTTCATTCTGCATCAGTTCATTCTTTCTAGGATTCTGCTACATAGTAATATTTCACTAGATTCATAAACCACAATTTGTTTGCCCACTTCTCAGTTGTCTAAGGTCTTGGACCTCTTTTCTTTGGTCCCCCTTTTAATATCCCCTTCAAATTAGGAAGTTTGTTTTGCTTGTGACTGTTCCCTACTTTTTACCCCCCCTTCACTCCACCATCCACCCGTGTCTCCCTCTGATACATTTCTACTCCACATTTTGTGTGGTGTGTTCAGTCCTCTTTGTTTCAGACAAAAATGAGGTTCATCTGATGCTCACTCCCTTACACACTTTACTCCTTGTTTGTATATTCTCTTCATGTTCCCCAATTATGAATGCATCCTCCTTTCTATCCTCTTTTCCTTCTTCAAACCCTCAACCAAACACAGATACACCCCCTACCTCCAAGCTACTTTTGTTTTTCTTAACTCCCTCAACAACCTTTGAAGATGTAAAGGTTCTAAAAGGACACTTGTTTCTTCTCTTTCTATTAGAATGTCAGCACTACATTAGCATACGTGCATTAAAATTGCTCATTTACTCTTCTAGGCTTTTCCGGACTATTGTGTTTCCATTTCAAAGTATCTACTCATCAGAAATGTTTGAAAGTCCTGTTTCTGTTAAAGGTCCATTTTCCCCACTATATATTCATTGTTGTTACATTATTCTTGGTTATATACCAGTTGGAATACTGTATTCCAAAGTCAAGTAGAACTTGTCACTTCTTTTGTGATCCTATATTCCTTGATTTGATTTGAGCTACTTCTTTTTGGATGTTTGCAGTATTTTTGTTTTTAACATGGAAACTTTGGTTTTTGTCTGACATTCCTATAACTTTTCTTTTTAGAGCTTCTAAAGCAAGGAGGTTCTGTCTTTGTCCTTCTGGTTTTCATTTACAGTTTTTAAAAATAGTAGTTTTCAGTTAGTGTAATGATTCCGAAATTATCATTTCTTGACCTGTTTTCTAAGTCTTTATATTAGATAACTTATTTTTTGTCTTTATTTTTTTTTCTTTCTTGCTTTTGTTCCATTACTGCTTGCAGTCATTTGGTCCATTTGAGTTTTCAAGCAGTCATTTCATAGGTAGAGTTTACTACGTAATTAATTTTCTTGGCTAATTATCGTCCTTTAATTCTTGACCCGAGTGCTTATTTCAGTCCTAGTAGGAAAAAAGTCTTTCACCTTTCCCTTTGAGTCAGACTGCTTCAGTTATTCTCACCTTTTGGTGTGTATACTTTTTTTTTTGGTTAATAATGGCCAGTGCTTTCTTTGATTACTCAATCTCTTTAGTATTAGCCCTTAAACTGAACTTGTGAGCAAGAAATACCTTCTCCACCCTGGTCTTTTGGATGAGGTGGTCAGCTCTTCTTTGTCCTGCCCTGGGTCTCCTAGATTCCTGCACCAACTTCTACTTCCTAAGGTTAGTGCCTGAGCTGTACCACCCTCCCCCCCCCCCCCCCCCCCCCCCCCAGGTCTTTGAGGTGCAGGATGCTGAATCTTGAAGGCCTTCTCTACTATGCTTTGGTTGGTCATTGCTGCTAATACTCAGCAGTCCCAGGGTAGCACTCCCAGGGTTTCCACCCTGAGAGGCGTCCAGAGCTCTAAAACTGACACTAAGGGCTCAGAGGTTACCTTTAGCTGGGCTATGCATAGTGACTCTTTCCTATTTCTCGGGGGCTTCTGTCTTTTGTGCAGTTGTAGGATTGAAGAAGTACCTTACTGTAGTTACTCATTAGATTTCTTTATTTTTATTCAGTCTCATCTTAGTGTTTTTCTGGAGTGTAGGTATAGGGAAACAGATCTACTTGGCTTACATTAAGTTACAACTATCTCATCTGGAAATTTGATGCCTTTTTATAAATTGATTTTTTTTTTCCAGGGGAAAATCTGCATTTTCTCCCTCTATTCCATTCTTCCTCTCCCTCCCTCTTTTAACACTGAGGAAGAAAGAAAAGAAAAGCCCTTTTTAGAAACAGAACAGCTATGGGAATCTGCACTGACTGTGAACAAGAAAAGAGAAAATGCCAATCTTCACTCTTGAGTCTATTACCCCTTTATCAAAAAATGGATACTGTATATCATCATGAGTCCTCTGGAATAATGGTTGGCCATTGTGTCAGTTCCTGAGTGACACTTCTTTGTGTACTTTATAAGGGTGATGGTGGGATATCATGCAACCATGTTGAAAAATAGAAATGATTGTAAATCTTTTGTGGTATTGGAATATAGTTACCCTGAGGTATAATACTGGTATACACATTGTTTTTAAAAACAATATATTAATCAACTGTTAGACTACATAGCCAATCAACTTCTCAAACTCATCAGGACATTAGTTCCCTAATTCCTCATGGAAGAATGTTCTGTTGCAAAATTTGGCACTTTTATCCTATGAACCCCCAGTAAGACTGTATTATTTTTGAAAGGTTAATAGAATTTGTGGTATTAAATAGTTCAGCATCAGTTCTTTATCCCTTACCTGGAAGAAAGTTGTGAAACATGGACATTCTAGAGTAAAATTAATTGATACTTTCCTGTGAGGGATTTCAAGATCTGTGAGTTTGCCATGATATGTGCATCCAAACACAAACCACCACCATTGATTCATATAAATGCACGCACACATACTTGTTTTTTTTTTAACAAGGAGGAGGATTAAGTATACTTAATCAAAAATTCTAAAATTTTCCTTGTTCCATTATTAGCCAAAATCTGGAAAGTTATCACTTTTAAAGCCATATAGTGTTCAGTTGTAGAGTGAGAACTATCTTGCTTTATATACAGTGGCTTTTTTTTTAAAGTAAAACAAAAAAGTACTTATTAGAGTACTCAGAAATGAAACAATTCCCTCTAGCCAAGAAACCCTAAAGAAGGATTACCATCTTAATGCTTGGAGCACATCTCTCCTTAAGTGCAATATGATGTAGTGGAAAAATTCTGTGTTTAGAATTTTGCGTCACGTATTGCCTTGTCAGAACAAACCTATTTCATTTATTGAAGAATTCCAGCATATTATCAATCCAAATTCTGTTGCATAACAGACCCTTAAATTATCCATAATTTGCATTTTAAAAGTTTATTTAGTATGCCACCTAATATTTCCTTACTCTTTAAAAGTTTCTTGAAATACTGTGTTGTAAGTTTCCGTTGTCTTGTTTCTGTCATTTTTGTGGGGTTTTTTTTGTGGTATAGCTTCAAGGCAAAAAGTGATTGTGCGAAATTACATCTACTGTTAAAGAATGGAGTTGGGGGAGGTAGTACCATTATAGAGTACCTAAATGCAGATCTAACTCAGAGCAGATTATGGTCCTTTTAAGTTTATCATTTTATTTTGTTTGCTTTTTTCATAAGGCTTCCAAAGCATACAGTGGGCTCTATAGTCAGAAGAAATGGGACAATAATATTCATAAGTGGAGAAAATAGCAGTACCTGATAAAATTTAAATATTTCATTTGGTGTACTTGGCAATAAGTTATTGGAAAATATAACCAATCTTTAAATTTAAAAAAAGCATACTTTCCATACTTCATATATAACTTGGGTATTTCATGTCAGTCCTTTACTAGTCAATGCTTGAATTACTTTTTTGTAACCTCATTTGCTCTGCTTCTTTTACTTCTGCATAAAACAGTATGGTTATCATAGATGACCGCTGAAAATTAGAAACAGTGGGGGAGGAGAGAGAGAAACTAAGGAACTTGTAAAAGTTTCATATACCTTGATATATAGCAAGAAACATTCCTTACCATGTCTTCAAAAGGAAAGTATTTTTTTTTTCAAATTATAAACACCAACAAAAGCATTCAGACTTAGAAAACATGAGAGCAGATACTTTAAACTACTTTAAACTCTGACAAGACAGAATTAGAAGAACCAGCAACAACCAAGCACATTTTAAAAAGGTAATATTCTCTGTCCCTTTCCAAACCTGTTTGAAATTCTGCCAACTTTGACCCTATTTTTCTAAAGAACCTATTTTTAATAACTAAAGACCTTGCCTCTCCCTGTAGTATTTTCATTCATTTTTTAAAAATAAATTTTATTTATATCCTTTTCCCCATTTCCTACACTCCCATAATAAAAAAAATGTTAAAGGGGGGGTAGGAAACCATTTGAGCAGAAAGCAAACTTACTGAAAATGTCTAAGATTATATGCAGTACTGTATGTCTGTAGTTTCCCATTTCTGTAAAGAAGGAGAAGGGATCAGTGCTGTTCTTTATTATATCAATTGATATAAAGGTTGGTCACTACAATTAATTTCACAGCACTCAGTTTGTTGTTGCAATTGTGTATCATTTCCTTGGTTCTGTTTATTGCACTTTGCATCAGTACATGTAAATCTTCTCTTGTCCAAGATGGAGAAGCTAGCAGAGGTGGGGCTTAATCCAGTTTTCCTTTCTCTGATCTCTTAAACCCTAAGTACCACATTGACCCTCCAAAAATTTGTTTGACTAGAGATTGTATTCAGTTTTAAACTGGAAAAAAAAATACATTAATGATATAGTGGATATTGAGGGCTGGGCTTGGAGGCAGGAAAATGACTAGAATTCAAATTCTGCCTCTGACACTTACTAGGTATGTAACCATGGGCAAATCACTTTTATCTATCAGTGCCCCAAAAAAGTCCAAGACTTACCAGCTAAGATGTCCCCCGTTTATTAATGGAAAACTTTCCATTCCATTCCTCACATGAATGAAATAAAGTCTTAGCTTCTAATCTCCCCTTGCCTCCAAATCCAGCTTAAAATATTGATTTTATAATATTTCTAAAAACAAAATAGATAACATGCATTTTAGTAAAACTGACTAAGTATAAATACAAGCAGAGAGGTAAGAAAAACTTAACAGGTAAAATATCTGAGTTTATAAAATAGAATTTATTTAGACTTAAAAAGAGGTGGTGATGAAAAGAAAACATTCCTGTCATGATAAATAGCAAAGCATGAAAATAATTCTTTAGTCCAAGTACCACTATCATCCAGTAATATGTTCAGTGCAAACATCCTGTTGTCAACAGATAGCATCAGAAATCATGAGAAGTAGAAGAAACAATTCCTGTCCCCATGAAGGTCAAGGAAGTCAAGTATTTTTTCCCATTATTTGCTTTTTGACTCAGTGCCTAGGAACTTTACTAGGCAGGCCTACAGCTTCTATTTATGACGATAACATAAGACTTAAGCTTGAATTTAGGTATATCATCACTATACTTATTGCTACTCTGACATTTGTGTTGATGCAGATAAATTAAGATACATTATACCTATGTTTGAGTTTGCCTGTGTAACCCACTGTGACCACAGATTTCTTGCTATGTCAGCAGTCCAAAAACTCACTCTTTTTGTTGTCATTAGCAGCACCTTGGTAGGCTGGAACCTGTAAAATCTCATTTTATTCTTAGTGAACCATTCTTGGCCAGGACTTTTATGATCTTGTTGGCCTGCATTAAGAACTTACTTTGTTTCATTAATTCCCCAAAGTATCCTTTTAACTGTTACTTTGACACCAAATTTGTGGGTTACTTTGTCATCTCTCTTTAATTGTATCTGAATCAACTGTCCAAGTGAACTTCTCATTCACTTGGAAGTTTAAGGAGATCTCACTTCTCATCTTCATGCTCCTTTGGAGCAAGGTGATCATTGAGGAAAATTGCTATTTGATTGTTTTGCCAAATACTTCATAGCAGTGAGCACTTCTGTTCCATTGTGCAGTTTTCTACATACACAAATCTGAACTATTAAGATAGGATTCATAGATAAGATAGGATTCATAGATATCTTAATTTTGTAAAATGGGTTAAAATGGGGTGTAAATGATGGTCATCAATCTAGAGTAGAAGTTTGATCCAGCAGTTGCACAGTGTTCATAGAGGTTGAATGTATGTGCCCAGTCAAGCCAGGGTACTAACTGTTGCCCCTCCCCTTCCCATTTCTGCCAAACATGCATCTGTTATAGTACATACTTAGACAGTCAGTCAAGTTATATTCTCAATTAATTATGCCTCACCAGTAGTCATTTTTTTCACCGAACATATGGCAGTATAGCATGAGGCACATCCCATCAATGATTTGTCCTCATTTAAATCAGTATTCTACATCCCTATCTGCATATTTTAAGTGCTTATACCTCATAACATACCCTTTTCCTCCTTCCTTTCCCTCCCACACGCCCCCACCCCCAATCTGTATTTGAAATTCTTAGGCAGCTTTCTAAGATATATAGCTTCTTTGGCAGTGGAGTCCACTAGGAAAGCAGAATACCCCATATGAGTGGTGTATCTATAGGAGAGTCTGCTGCATCATTTCAGCCATAGATAGTTGTCTTCATTCTTTACTGTTGAATAGATTACTAGAATAATGAAACAGATGGCCAAAGCTATATTCAGTCTCCAGCAAAAAAACAATAAACATCATTCTATCTCTAAATGGAATGATAGCATCTACCTTTTTTAGAATATTCTCTGAAAACACATAGTACTCTAGCCTACTATGACTACATAAGTATGACTTTGTAGTCTTACCTTCTAAGGAGTAGCATATGAAACTAATGAGTTTTTGCTAGATTGAAAAAAATGTTATTAATGAAATTGTGCATAGGTTATTTGTTTTTCAAACTAGTATTGTTGCTTTATTTAACATTAGTAACTCAGAACATAATCAAATGAGTACATAAATTTAGAGAAAGTTAACTTTTGGAATAAAATTGGAAGTGCAAACCCATCTTACCTTTTCACAGTATACTGCTTTGTTTAGATGTGCACATTATTTAAATTTCGTTAGAACATTCAATTTTCTTTCTTGATCTTGATAGGTATCAAGTAACATCTTCCTGCAAATAAGATATTTAAAGGTTAAAAAAAAGCTTTTAATTTGTAATAGGTCCTTCAAATGATTTCAAGTATGGATTGTTGCCGGGTACTTCAAATGATTTCAAGTATGGATTGTTGCCGGGTACTTCAAATGATTTCAAGTATGGATTGTTGCCGGGTACTTCAAATGATTTCAAGTATGGATTGTTACCGGAATCTTGGCCAAAACAAGAAACCTGGGAAAATGGCAAGTAAAACCAACAGAGTATTTTTGAGAATTTTGGAAATTATTCCAGCCACACTTTTAAGTCGTGAAATTTTTCATATGAAAAATTTGCTTAAAATCTTAACCTGGAATTGCCCACAGTTTTCACTCCCCCCTGTGCACAATCTCATACTCTGAGAAAATACTTTGTGTCGTAGACTGTCATTTCAGTTACTGGGAAAATAGTGTCGTACCCTGAGCATTGAGATTTGTTTTAGTTAAGGGCTCACATTTTTTGCACTTAAAAGTTTATAGGGCATTTTGTCTCGGTTTAAATTAAAGTCTCTTTTAAAATTAGTAGTTGATATGATTTCATGACTCATTTTAAAATTTATGGAGCATAATGAGGAGACTGCTTTTTATTATAGTGTGATGGACAAATAGCTGATTCTTGATAAGGTGTGTTTTCTCATAAAAGGAATGAAAAATACTCAATGATTAAATAGGTTTGGGGGATTCTCCTCCCCTCCATCCCCACTTTTAAATCCCTTTAAAAGATGCTACAATGAAATCTGACATGGTTAGGTGAGAGACTAACATTTGTAGAATCCTTGTTGAAGTAGTAGGGCAGGGGAGTAAAGAACTGCTTAATTTTTTTTTTTAAGTTTTGATTATTTACTATGTGTGTAATATAGGTGCATATCTCTTCTCTTCTCTTCCTGTTTTGGTATCATTCCAGTATTTATGTGTTGTACATCAACAGAAGTGGGCAGTGGTCTGCCTATTTTTCTCATTGTTAGGGATTTGAGGAGTCAGTTTGGAAAGAAGTTTGTAACTTGGCTAATTATTTTAGTTTTAATAAATCTTTACCATCTCTCATGCTGGCTCTGTTTGGTCTTTTTCTCTTTCTAAAGGTGAATCATCTATAATCATGAACAAGTTAAAATGCCCTCATTGCAACTATGTAGCCAAATACAGACGAACACTAAAAAGACACTTGCTCATTCATACAGGAGTGAGATCATTTAGCTGTGATATCTGTGGGAAATTGTTTACTCGAAGAGAACATGTAAAAAGACATTCCCTGGTAAGTAATGTCTTATTGACTTGAAAATCTAACTGTATTTGTTAAATATATTTGTGAAGTTTGAAATATTTTAACACCATTACCTGAGAAATTTAATTGGTATAGATTTATTTATGTAGTCTTGAATAGCAAATGAAGTAGGAATTGAACCAATTTATATAGTCCTCTACAAGTTGGGCAGTTAGATACCATGGTCTGTTCTGTTTACCTGCTTCATGAAATATCTATTATAATTTAATTTGTATGATTGCTTTAGTATTCTCTTACCTATTCTTCTGTACATCAACCTTTTTTTTTTTAACTTAATCAGGTGCATAAAAAGGATAAAAAATATAAATGTATGGTGTGTAAGAAGATATTCATGTTAGCAGCCAGTGTTGGAATAAGACATGGATCTCGACGTTATGGAGTGTGTGTAGAATGTACAGATAAATCACAACCAGGAGGTCAAGAAGGTGTAGACCAGGTGCAGGACACAGATTTCACTAGAGATGAAGAGTATGAGGAGAATGAAGCAGGAGAAGCTGACGAAGAGTTGGTTGATGATGGAGAAGAACAGACTGATCCATCTCGATGGGACGAATCGGGGGATGTTTGTATGTCACTAGATGATTAACTGACCTAGCATACTCCTCAAGGATGCTGCAGTTGGACATAATATGAATTGACAATTTGAATTCTTGAACTGAAGGCTTGCAAAATATGGTACATGCTGGATGGTAGTTATGTTGCTGTGAAAACTGTAGGGTCAAAGCCTTATAGCAAAAAATATTACTAAATTTTTATATTTGCACAGGACTGTACAGCAAACAACCTTTTGGTTGAATTATACAGAGTACTCACATCTCCAATCAGTTATCAAAGTAAAAATATTTTTTATTATTTATAGGATATACAGTAGCTATTTGAGTCATATTAAAAGCATAGTAACTATCCTTGTAGTGTTTTTACATTCATGTGTTACTTGTTACCATGAATGGGGAAAATTTTTATGGAAGTACAGAAGTAGCTTCCTCAAACCCAATCACACTGTCATCAAACCACTCAGGCTAGTTTGTGCTAGTAGAGTTTTGTTTCTATTTTTTATTTTTAAACAAATTTTTTTAAAAGAAAAAGTAATAGAGATTTTCTGTGAGGGGCTCTAGTCCCCCTGTGGTTCAACTTTTTTCAGTTGTCCAATTTCAATTGCTTCATAACTTAAAACAATTCTTTTTTGGTATTGATATTATGGTTTCCCAGCTCTTTGTTCCTGTGTGTCCCTTTACAAGAACTGGAGAGGTTATTTATTGGAATGAGCTAACTGACTCCCCCTTTCCCTTCTTCCCTTCAGACAGTTTAAATTGCAAAAACTTCACTACTTCATGAGATGTAGAATGATGTTGCTGAAGTTAACTTTGTTTTCCAATGAAGTTGACAAAATACCACTAAAATGATTGAGTATAAGTAACTTTCTCCTGCTGCTTTAGTTTAAATTGATAAATGGTTACTATATGACGTTTTCTGACATGTCCGTCTAGTTTTTTGGTATCTGTTACCTTGGCACTGTTTGTTAGCTTACCCTCTTCCCACCTCCCTTTCTTTCTCCCTCCTGTACTACCCTTCCTGTCTGGCCAGTGTATATACCTCAGTCCTCTATAAAAGGCATAAATTTCTAATAGAGAGTTATAGAATTATTAAGCCACATGATTTGTTTTCTAATTTATCCTGCGTGTCCAATTTGGTTAGTTTGTTATGCAGTATAAGTCAAACATCAGGTTATTTTTACTTCCTGTGCCCTTTTTGATCATTAAAATTAACACAACAAATTGCTTTCTTCTTTTTTTTTTTGTTTCACATTTTCTGGGCCATTGAGTGTTTTTACAATTATGGTAAATGATTGATTTTTAACTTAGTTCTCAGTACCTTTTTTAAAAAGAAAAAGATACCTCGCTCTTATATTTATTCGTACTGGTAACTATTTCACATATTCTGTGCCTATTTCAGCATACTACAGTTTGGGGGCACTTGGAGCATGGAAATTTGAAATTGGATTTTTTTTTAAATTAACATTGCCAGAATTATTGTGCTATACTTTCTATTTAAGGTTCTTTGGAATAGAAAAGGGTACTGTATTATTAAGTTAAACTTACCAACGTAATATTGCCTAGTGGCAAATGAATTAACTGATCATTGGACACCAAGAACATTTGACATGATGAACTGATATGCCACAATATTAAAATATGCACAGCATTTACCAGTAACACTTAGCTAGGCCAGTGTGATAGTACTGTATAAGAATAAGAAGGTCACCATATTTTCAGCTTTGTTTTAAGTATAAAATGACTATTTTCCTATTTTATAATATCAGGTAACTAAATTATGCTAGTTGTGTGGATAAGTTTTGAAGTATGTTTTGACAGACATAATCTGTCATAATCTTTTGGTGCTCCATCTGATCAAAGTTGATATGTATTTTAAGAGACAAGTTTTATCATTGTCCCTTATTTCAGTAGAATGATGGTTTAATGTTAGACACTGATGTTTTCTGCTGGATGAAAATGAGATAAACTATAGTTATATGGATATTAAAATGCATCTTTTTCATCTAATTGTTTCATTGATAGCTACTGCATCACTGTATACCTGACAAATGGCTAGATTTAATTTGATTTTTATTTTAATCTGAAGCAT
Organism: Bettongia penicillata ogilbyi; assembly: GCA_023548195.1. Classification (NCBI taxonomy): domain Eukaryota; kingdom Metazoa; phylum Chordata; class Mammalia; order Diprotodontia; family Potoroidae; genus Bettongia; species Bettongia penicillata. Next base: position 1,836,868 of record JAJHZJ010000468.1, read on the forward strand.
ACATCCTATTTCTCATTGTTCTAGACTGAAATGAGTAATGTGTAATTTTGGTGGGGTCCAAAGTAGAAATTAGTAGGGCAAAGATAATATGAATGAAAAAGTATTTTAAACGTAAATGTTCTGCTTTGTGAATATGTAAGTATAGTATAAAGATTTTTCCATCCCATTTATCCCCCCTTAAAGAAAAACCATAGTTTACAATTGGTAGATCTGTCTATATATATAAATATATATATATATATTAAAAAGAAAGCTATATATCTGAAAATCACCTAAATCTGCTTTATTAGACTACAGCTCACTTACCGCATAGAAACTGGACCTGGCTTTTCATTCTTAATGTACTTTAACTTTTTTCTCAAGGTATGAACTTATTCTCTTGAAACTGAATCTTCTTTTACTACTTAAATCATTTATGTATATCTGGTAAATTATGACCAAATTTGTTGTTAGATTGCATACAGTAAATTGAAATATACACTTGGTACACTACAGAATTGTTGTGCTTTTGTTTCGGTTATAATTTGAAAGTGAGGTTTAATATAGATGGCTTGTTACTGATAATTTAAAATATTTTATAATTGATTGTCCACTGCTTTTTCTGTTATTATAGATTGGCTTTATTCTTGGTCAAATGACATTTGATACTTTTAATATTTGTTTTGAGAAGGGTAATCCAAAGGAAAAGTGTTTATATTCCTGAATATATTAGCTACAGCCTATAAAAGTTATTTCTTAAAAGTAAAAATTTTACAACAGAAATGGAATTGAAAGATTTTTCTACTTGCTGACTGCCTAACTTATTTTATCTCCTGATCTTGGAGGGGCTATCTTTCCCTTTCTAGGTCTTATTTTTTAATCAATACTAAGTTATACTACTGGAGGATTCTATTTTGATAAGTGTTCCTTTATCTGACTTGCAGTGCAATTTAAGGAAGTTGTTTGTGTTGGAAAATTCTGAAAGCTTCTTTCTTAGTCCTGAAGGCAATACCAATAGAATAGTAATGTTATAGTTATGTTTGTTAAGAAGCCACTGGCAAAATTAGAAGGTTCACATTCATTGAAATAAAAAGAAAATAATTTAATCAAGTGAAGAGCATAAAGCATTGTCGTATATCCATTCCATAGGAAATGGATGTCCACACAATATCTGCTAAAATTAAGACCAAGTGTTATGTTTTTTTATCTCACTTCTAGTTTGGTCTTACAGTATTGTAGCCATTGGTCATCATTATTAATATTTGCCAGTTATACTATTTTTCCTATTTTAAGCTAAAAATGGAATGCCTTTGTAGGAATGGGAGAACTGAAGAAAGAAGGGAAGTTAAAGATTCTGGGAAATATCTAATGGTCATTGGTAAACTAAGGGAGAGACGAGGGATGAAGGAAGAATCAAAGGATAGATTTGAGAATGGGAATAGAAGAACAGAAAATTAAGAGTAAGGGGGAAGTGTTAAGCACTGTGAAATTAGTTTCTATTAATAAAGTTATTGGAGGACTGAATAGAGCAGCAGAGGTGTGTGATGAGTTACAAAGGAGAAGAAATACACATCTTTAAGGCTTATGTAAAATTTCATCTACACCCAATTAAAGAACAAATAAATTGTAAGCGCAGTTTTAAAGAGATTTCCAATAATGTATGCTTGGCAGAGTTATTTAAAGGTTTAATATGTTAGGAAATTATATATTAAAAGCAATTCTATCATGATTCTTTTTTTAAGACTGACTTGTGGAGTAAGCTTCACTTTGTTCAGTTGGTTGTCCCTTAAGTCCATGCTAATAATTTTTTAAAATGCATGAAAATCTGAATGTTATAGTGATTTCTGAATGTGACGTGAAGGATGTAGATTTACTTCTATCCCCTTCTTAGTGAAAAAATTAGTAATGAATTTAAAGCCCTGAACACACAATTTCCCTTCAAAACAGCAATGGACCCCCTCCTGTGAGTCTTTGCTATGAGGTCATAGGATTCATTCTCACCCCATATCCTTCAATTCCCACTGTTTTCTTCTAATATGGTAGTTATTATGTTACCTGGCCCAATTAATATGAGCTACACTGACTACTAATCAAATATCCCACTTTCATATTATGAAGGCTGGATTTCAACTGGGGAACCAGAGATACTTTTTCCTGTGCCATTCAGTCACCCAGATCCTTAAAACTATGGTATAATTATTGGTATAAATACAATTTTTTAAAAACTAGTCTCAGTAGTATTTAATGTGTGATGTTCCTCATTTCAACCTTGTCCCTCTCTTCATTTGAATAATTCCAATATTTTCAAAGTCAGGGACAAGGATACTTTTAAAAGGACTATTTAATAGCTCTTGAGTTATATAATATCAGGGTCCTTTAATTTGAACTGAACAGCAAAGTTTTGGAATGGGAGGATGGATGTGAGCAATTATAAATGGGGGAGTATCTGTTTTAAACACTGTAAACATAAAAACATGTTCTTCTAAATGCTGTTGTTTGTAAAAGTTCTTCTGGAAGATCTTTTACAAAAATCAACCTTTTGTTGTAATCTACCTACCTAGTGTCTTAAGACATGTTTGTAAACTTCCAAAACTGTTTTGTCAGTGTATTTAGAAAATACACAGTATTCTTGATCAAACCTAAAAATACAAACTTGTGAGCACTAAACTCCTTCCTGCCTTGTGAATTTATTTTAATTTTTTAACTAATATTTCAGGGTTTTTTCTCCATTTATAAACTTCGAGGAGGAAAACTTAATTTTTATTACATTTAAATGCATAAAAGAAACTCATTAGGATTATGGTATTACCTAATATGTTGATTCATGGTGAACTGCTTTAATGACTAGGGAAACATCTATATGCAGTGGAAAGAGCACTATACTAGGAGTCAGGATATCTGCGTTGAAATGCCAGCTCTATATCACTTTGTGTAATCAAGGGTAAGTCATTTAAGCAACCTGGGTTTGTGTTTTATCATTTCTTAATTGCAAAAGTTGAATTAAAATGATCTCTCAGGTCTTTTCTACCTCTAACAATCTTAAGACTTACTTGGTATATTTTAATAGGAAGCTCCACTGGACTAGGATCCTGTTCAGAGACCTCAGTTCAGACTGCGCCATGAACAAGCTATGAAATTTTGTGCAAGTCAATCTCTAAACCTCAGTTTCTTCACATGTAAATTAGGATAATAACCTAGTATACATTAGTATATATTGGTGTATTTCCTAGTGTATATTAATGAGAATTAAAATTGATTATAAAGCACCTTGAAAACTTTAAAGCCTTATATGTTATTTATTATTAATAGTCATTTTAGAATTCACTTTTAGGGTACTTGAAATTTATTTCCCAAGGGTGGTTTTTTTGTCTTGTTAGCCATTTTCTCTTGCTACTTAGATCCTTGCTACACAAAATGTAGTCCAGCCTTTAAAACACCCCTCCCCCCCAAATTCCAAGTTCATGGATTGAAAATTTATGAAGTTTGAAATTGTTATACCTAATAACATCTACCTTTATACAGCATGGAGGGGAGGGGGAAACAAAGCACATAGGAACTCTTATTTTTAACCAGCGTTCTTCTGACCACTTCAGACTCCGTATGCCACAACATAAACCAGTTTGGAATTGGGAGATGTTAAGTTTAAACATAATCACAAAATTTGAAAGCTAGAAGGGGAATATAAAAAGATTGTCTAATCAGTGTTCCGTTATTACACAGAAACTGGGACCTAAAGAGTTAAGTGCTTTTCTACAGTCTGTCTTTGCTGTCTTACTAAGAATGAAGAGAAATCTTGGGAGATTTCCTTACTCCAACATGGCCCTCTTGGCTTTCAACTCTTCTGATTTTGAAATGGGCAACTTATATATGGGAGAAGATTTACAATCTCAGCCAATAAGTACTAAGCAGGCACCATCTACATATCAGATACCATGCTTGGTGCTGGAGATAAAGGCCAAAGTATTCTAAGTTACTTGATATGGTAGCTACATACTTACAGTACCCTCAAATATGAGGGAAGGGAACATTTATTAAGCACCTACTATATATCAGGCATTGTGTTAAAAGCTTTACAAATAATCTCATTTCTCCTTAACCACCTCATTCTTAAGGGTTGGCACTAACCCAGCTGTTTATAGATTTTGTGGGCTGAAAGGGATTTGGGAGATAAGAATTAAGTTTCTAAGGAGGCTTTAAAAATGGTCATGCCCTAAATGCCCAAGACCAACAAAGAATTAATTCCCTATTTCATTTAGTCCTCCTTTTACCCCTACTTGTTTTCAAACTTTAAGTGGTGAAATCTGTTACCTCTCAGTTTTGTATATGATTGAATATTGCCAAAATGGAAAGTTGATTTTTCTTTTGTGCAGTAATTAAGTTTCCAAAAAAAAAAATGAACTAAGTTTATTTTAGAAAAGCATAATTTTCTTTATCAAACTACTTATTGGAATTAAATAGAAACAGCAGTCTTGGAGAAATTTCCCTTTCTGTAGAAGGTTGTATATGTAGTGTAAACTGGCAAGACCAATTGGGATGCCTTTTCCCCATGATGCAATAACCCTTCTCCAACTTTTTCTCTAGTGAGGACAATTTATTTGGATGCCACCACTGCTTGATATGGTGATGGCAACCTCATTCTCTGAGATGACCTCATAAAAGATGGAGTAGGCTATCCAAATAAAGAATGACCTTTTTAATAGAAACATGAGTGCATACCTTTTTTTACCCTACCTCTTCAAATTATTGTAGGAAAGCACTTAGAAGTATTTGAAATTTAAATTCTTGCAACTTGGAGCTAACCTGGACCCTCTTACCTTCCACCTCTACTTTTACCTTCAGAATATTCTTTAAAAAAAAATTTATGAATGCCTCCTTCACCTAGAGATATTTTTGGTTTTGCTTGCCTGTAGAAAATGAGAATAAGGGGAAGCTACCAACAAATTAACAATAGATCTTCTGGGATATTAACATGGTAAGAATGATATCTGTTAGTAACATCTAAAAAAGACATCTGAGAAAATTCCCTTCCAATTCAGCTACTGAAAAGCAGTATGGGATAGCCTTGTTCTTTTTTTTTTTTTTCCCCAAATAAAGAATTCCTGGTATGAAAACTCCCATCTGCTGATAATGCAGGTTGGTACTTACCTAATTTATATTTTTAGGGGATTGCTCAGTGGCACCCAAGATGCCTATAATCACACAGCTAGTATGTACCAAAGGCAAGACTTGAATTCAGTTTTGAAGGTGATCTTGTAAGCACTTTACCATCCTATAATATACCTATACACAGGTATCTCTGTATATACACAAACACTTGTAGAATTACAGGCAGTGGCATAGGAAATAGAGAACGGACTTTGGAATCAAAGCCCTGAATTTGAATTCTTACCTTGGGATGGAACTGGATGTGTGATCTTTGACTAGTTCCTAAGGAACACAAGATTATAAATTATTGAGAGGTGCTAATCCACATTGGTAGAAGAAATTCTTCCCTATAGTTATCCAATCACACCATGATGTCCCCTATTACTTTGTTTCTCTGAAAGTTTTTTAAACCATGGCAAGTTAACCCAGTCCATCTCACTAAGAGGCACCTTATTACAGCAACTTGTACCTTTCCCCACATCCTAGGTCAGAAATTTCCTCCCTACAATTGACATTAGATACTGCTCCCTGTAGTAGTCCTGAAACCCCAGGAAATCTACAAGGCCGTTTAACATCTTCAGAACCACTCCTGTGTAGGGAACATTGTATGGGCGGCTGGGAGAGCTGTTAAGTTTAGATAAGATGAAGTCTCAATATTTATGGGAGCTTATAGAGTCCAATATGTTATTCGTAGCCTCTGCATGAGCAATATGAAAACTTCCCAGTCATCCATTAGTGATAATCTACAGTGTATCTTAAACAAAGGTGATAGGACATTTTTTTTCTGTAGAGCTGCCTTATTTTTAAGAGTAGCGAGAATTACCTTTCCCCTGTTTAATGTGTACTCTAGATAAACTGAGGGTTGAGAATTAAAAGATGAATTGAGGACCTAAAAAGGCAAAGTATAGAATTTACATCAACCAGAATATTTGTTAATGACTCTACAATAATACTGCCATTAGTTCAACAGGTATATTAGATTCATTCTGTCTTTTGGAACCAAAAACTTAGCTCCAGACCTTCAAAACTGTTAGCTAATTGCAATATCATGGTTGCAATATAATTTTAACATTCTTAATTCAGTCATTTGTGACTTTGATAATGTGACTAAATGAATGGGAAAAACAGTGTCAAACTGACAACAGAAACAGGAGATGAAAATCTGAAAATCCCATGAAATACAAAGAGATAGCTTTCTCTGAGCTGATCCTTAAACAGGGTGACATATAAGTCCCATGGTGTTTAGATATAATTTAAAGAGTTTCACTAAAACTGGCTTAACTTGTTTGAACACATAAATTTAGTGAATAGTTGTTAGTTCGGATCATATTTATTTCTGCTATATTAGAAACCATCTTCTCTCTGGTAAACAAATAATACTCAGTGTATATCAGCTATATTCTATATATAGTACCTTGGGTAGAGTAAGCTATGAAAATACACTGAGATGTCTTTTAAATTCCATATTTTTTTTTAAAAAGCATACTTTACAGGATAGTTGCTGCTAACAGTATTCATGTTTGTAAGTGGTTTAAGATTTGTAAAGTTTGAATAAAAATATGAATGAATTGTTTGGGAGTTCAGATTTCTTTCCCAAGTTCCACTATTTGGAATGATTTCATGTTTTCAAAATTATCTGCTTTAGAATCACTCTCTGAATTACTAATTCAGTCTCCTTCAAACTGATCTAACCTTAATAGACCTTTAAGATTTTTTTTTTTTACATTCTCTGGTTCAGTTCTTTAAACCAGATTTAGTCATATTTGGGATATAAAATCCCTAGAAATCTAGGTTTAGGTAATTCAAAAGACCCATGTTGTGTTTCACTACAGTTTAATTTATTTGAAAAAAAGCGAGACTTTGTGCTTAAGTTAATCGCATAAATGTACCTGGTGATTCTAATGCCTGCCTTTCAGGGAGGTTTTCTTTATTAACCATTTCTGTACCTCTTGTGTGTTGGTATGAAACTGCCCCAAATTTTTCTGCGTTGATTGTGGCCCTCCCTTCTCAGAACAGAAACCATACTTTGCCAGAAGCACAGATTTCATTTTTTCGATAACATGTATGAAAGTGGACCAGAGCCCAAGAGAAACCTGTTAGAAAAACCCAACCGCTTTCAGTCTTGTTGATAAATTAATTCTTGACAGAAATAAACATCCACTAAAGGCTCACTAGCATTTAACAAATATCCACTGTGTGCAAAACACTGCTGTTACGTAGAAGATAATTTTTGGACGGTTTCTATCCTTAGGAACTTCATAATCTAGTGGGAAGACAAGACATAACTGTAGGTAACTGGTTGTAACTTTATATTGTCAGTGCATTAGAGATGTGCAAAACAAAGAGCTAGAAAGAGTAAGGGAAAATTGTTTTTTTTTCTTTTTAATTAATTTGTTTTCACTTTCCAACAGTCACTTCCATAAGTCTTAAATTTTCTCCCCCTCCATGCTCCCTCCCTGGGAGGGCATGCAATCTTATATGGGTTCTACATATACATTCTTTTTATTATTATTATTATTTTTTCTAATTTTCTTTATTTTTCATTTTTTTAAACACAGTTCATACAGGTGATAATTCTTTTAAAGCATTTACAATATAGACCACAAATGGATTTTTTTTTAACATTAACCAACAAATAATAACTACATATACTAACTTCATAAGGTCTTGACCTAATTGTCTCCACACTATTACTAAGAACTAAAGGACTCATTGTTATAGATCTAGAGTCCTAAACCTAATAGCTTAGTTTTAGACTTGACCTTGGATGTTCCCCTACCAACAATCTATAATTTGATAGATCTGCTATTAAGCTTAAAAACTTTTTGACTATAGGAAATTGCCACTAAGAGTAGGGACGTTGCAGGGAAACAACATCTCCCCAACTTCATGTCAATTACAGGCAGGAGTAGATTGTCTACTTGCATTCAGTGAGGCTTAGAGTCTGCCAGGTGTCAGTGGAGAAACTGAGTCAAGAGAATACTACCTCAGCCCAAACTTAACAGCTGTTCTCCCACCCTTCCCATGATAACACCTTTTTCAGTTCACACCAGCATCTCACAGGCTTACTGGCATCATGAATTGGAGGCTCAGACCGCCTTTGTTGCTATCCATACCTGGAGTTAGACTCAGAACAGTCACTTAATAGTCTCATAGCATCTTAAAATAGCAAGTTCCAATAACCAGGTTTCAGATATGACTAAAATTTCACATTGGCTAAGGAACATCATTTGAGGCAAGTCTTAAGTGGTTTACATGCCTTTCTATACCTGTTCTAGTTCCTGCTAAAATAATAATCATAAAATCAAATTTACCATTAAAACCTTAACTCTTCCAGCAATGCCAAATTTTACCCAAAGTTACTTGCCTCTAGGAGACTTAGACTAAAATTCATTTCCCCAAACTAAAGATGTTTCTGATTTAGTCTCAGTAATTAATTCAATTGTTTTAATACTAATTGCTTTTACATCACTTTGTAACATGTCCAATTTTTCTCCCCATCCCTCCCCTCCCCCCCCACCCCCAATACCTTGCATTCTGATTACCCCTTCCTTCAATGAGCCCTCCCTTCTATCACACCCCACCCTTCCTTATCCCCATCTTCTCTCTTTTCTTGTAGGGCAAGATAAATTTCTATACCCCACTCCCTGTATTTCTTATTTCCTGTTATATGCAACAATAATTCTCAACATTCGTTTCTAATACTTTGAATTCCACCTTCTTTTCCTCCCTCCCTCCCTCCCTACCCATCCCCACTGAGAAGGCAAGCAATTCAATACAGGCTATATAGGTGTCATTTTGCAAAAGACTTCCATAATAATCATGTGTAATACTAACTGTATTACCCTCTATCCTACTCTATTTCCCCCTTATTTTTTTATTCCCTCATTTGACCTTGTCACTTCTCAAAAGTGTTTTCCACTTAATCCCTTCTCCCATTTACCCTCCCTTCTATCATTCCCCTCACTGCACTTGTCATCTCCTCCCCTACTTTCCTGTAGTATAAGACAGATTTTCATTTCAAGTTTAGTGAGCATGTCATTCCCTCCTTAAGCCATATGTGGAGAGAGTAGCTTCACTTTTCCTCTCTCCCCTTCTCCGTTTTCTCCTCCATTGAACATGATTTTTCTTTATCTCTTTTATGAGTTATAGCCTGCCCCATTTCATTTCTCCCTTTTTTCCCTCCCTCACCCCTTAAATTTTTATTTTATATATATTTTTTGTGGATATCATCTCTTCTGACTCCACACAGCCTGTTCTCTCTGTGTGTGTGTGTGTGTGTGTGTGTGTGTGTGTGTACAATCCCTCCACCTACCCAAAAACTGAGAAAAATCTCGAGTTATAAATATTTTCTTTCCATGTAGGAATGTAAACAGTTCAGCTTTAGAAAGTCTTTTATGATTTCTCTTTCCTGTTTACCTTTTCAATCTTCTCTTGATTCTTGTGTTTGAAAGTCAAATTTTCTGTACAGTTCTGATCTTTTCAACATGAATGCTTGAAAGTCCTCTATATCATTGAATGACTCTTGAAGTATTATACTTAGTGTTGCTGGGTAAGCAATTCTTGGTTTTAATCCCAGTTCCTTTGACTTGTGGAATATCCTGTTCCAAGCCCTTTGATCCCTTAATCTTGAAGCTGCCAAATCCTGTGTTATCCCTATCGTATTTCCACAACACTCAAATTGTTTCTTTCTAGCTGCTTGCAGTATTTTCTTCTTGACCTGGGAACTCTGAAATTTGGCCACAATATTCCTAGGAGTTTCTCTTTTTGGGTCTCTTTCAGGAGGTGATTGGTGGATTCTTTCGATATTTATTTTGCTCTCTGTAGAATATCAGGACAGTTTTCCTCAATAATTTCATGGAAGATAATGTTTAGGCTCTTTTTTTGATCATGGTTTTCAGGTAGTCTCATAATTTTTAAATTGTGTCTCCTAGATATGTTTTCCAGGTCAGTTGTTTTTCCAATGAGATGTTTCACATTATCTTCTATTTTTTCGAACTTTTGGTTTTGTTTTCTAACTGCTTGGTTTATCTCATAGTCATTCATATCCTTGAACTCAATTCTGTCTTTCAGAGAACTATTTTGTTCAGTTTTTGAACATTCTCCTCCAGGCTAATTCTGCTTTTTAATGCCTCCCTCTCCTTGTTGGCTTTTTGGAACTCTTTTTCCAATTGAGTTAGCCTCTTTTTAAAGGTGTTATTTTCCTCAGCATTTTTTTGGTACCTTTAGCAAGCTGCTAACTCGATTTTCAAGCTCTTCTATTTCCTGAGCCCAATTTAAGTTCACTTTGGAGGCCCTGGAGGCAGAGGTCTTAATTTCCTGTGACAGTAAGCCTTGTTCTTCCTCATCTGAAAGGATGGGAGGAGACACTTGTTCACCAAGAAAGTAAGATTCTATGGTCTTATTTTTTTCCCCCTTTTTGGGCATTTTCCCAGCCAGTTACTTGTCTTCTGAATCCTTTGTCAAGAGATTAGACTCAGCTACTCAATTCCCCTGGGCTTTGGTTGGTAGCAGGCCATCACACAGGGCTGGGGTTTAGATCAGCTGTTCCCTGCTGCCAGAGGCTTTAAGCTGAACTGCCTGAACAATGGATCCACATTGCTTCCCCTCCTCCTTAGCTGGCTACAGTCTGCTGCCTAGGTCTCTGCCATGGCCGGGGGCTATTGTCAGAGAAACCCATTCCCTCTTCCGCAGCTGGGAAAGCCCTCCTCCACTGACCTTTGGAGCCTTCTTTGGCGCTTGTGAGTTGAGGTATCTGGGACTTGCACTGCTAGGAACTCTGCCTGGAGGTCTCTTCAGGTCCTGTTCCAGTACCGCATGGCCAGGGCTGTGCTCCACTCCACTCAGCATCCTGTGAGGTAGACCTTTCCTGTCGACCTTCCAGGTTACCTTTGGCTGGAAACCTCTTTCACTGTTGTTCTGTGGCTTCTGCTGCTCTGGACTTTGAGAGTCATTTTTACAGGTATTTTGTGGGCTGTGGGAAAGCACTAGAGTGTATGTGTCTTTCTACTCTGCCATCTTGGCTCCGCCTCCTAACATATATTGTTATTAAAATATTTTCACATTAGTCATGTAGCATAGATGAATTACAATGAATGGGAGAAACCGTGAGAAAAACCAAAACATAACACAAGAAAATAGTCTGCTTCATTCTGCATTCCAGTTACCTCGATTTTGTGGGTGTGAATGTAGATGGTGTTTTGCCTTGAGAGTCCTTCTGGAATGTTCTAGGTCCTTGCATTTCTGTGAAGGGCTAAGTCTATCAGAAACAGCCCTTGCACACTGTGGCTGTTACTGTGTGTAATGTTCTCCTGGCTCTGCTCCTTTCACTCAGCATCAGTTCATACAAGTCTTTCCAGGCTTGTCTGAAGTCCTCCTGCTCATCATTTCTTGTAGCACAATAGTATTCTATTACATTTATATATCATAATTTGTTCAGCCATTCCCCAGTTGATGGGCATCCCCTCAGTTTCCAGTTCCTGACCACCACAAAGAGAGCTGCTATAAATATTTTTGTACATACGGGATCATTTCCCATTTTTACGATCTTTTGCTGGGTCAAAGGGTATGTACATTTTTGTAGCTCTTTGGGCATGGTTCCAATTGCTCTCCAGAGTGGTTGGATCAGCTCACAGCTCCACAAACAATGAATTAGTGTTCCAAGTCTCCCACATCTCCAACATTCGTCTTCCTGTTTTGTCCTGTTAGCCATCTGGTAGGTGTGATGTGGTTCCTCTCTAGTCGATACTAATGTAGAGCATTTTTTCATATGATATAGACAGCTTTAATTTCTTCCTCTTCAAACTGCCTGTTCACATCCTTTGACCATTTATCAATTGGAGAATGACTTGTCTTGTGAATTTGACTCAGTTTTCTGTATATTTTAGAAATGAGGCCTTTATCACAGACACTCATTGTAAAAATTATTTTCCAGTTTTCCGATTCCATCCTAACTGCATTGGGTTTGTTTGTAATCAAAATTATCCATTTTGTACTTTATTGTGTTCTCTATCTCTTGTTTGGTCATAAATTTCTTCATTCTCCATAAATGTGACAAATACACTATCCCGCTCTCCTCTAATTTGTCTATAGTGTCAGCCTTCGTACCTAGATCATTATACCTGGTCCAGATTTGGACTTTATTCTTGTGTACTGTATCAGACATTGGTCTCTGCCCAGTTTCTACCACACTATTATCCAGTTTTCCCAGCAGTTTTTCTCCAACAGTGAGTTCTTATCAGTAGCAGAAGATGGTTAACAAAAGGGAATATTCAGGACAGTTTTCATGGAAAAAGTGACATGGACTCAAATACTAATTATTTCTTACAGCTCCAGAGTTTGTTTCTCATTCAGTATAACTGCCATCCACCAAGTCACTGAAGTTAATAACCAGTCCTTTAATTCAACAAATCTTAAATGCCTACTATGTGCAAAGCCTTGCACTAGGTTTTAGGGATACAAAGACAAAATGAAAAATAGTCCCTGCCTCAAGAAGTTGATGTTTTGCAGGAGGATGCAACACATAAACACATAGAAGGAGATTTAAGGCAGGAGAGCTCTAAATGAGTTGAATAAGGAAGAAATACTTACAGGGAGTACATAAAAGCATGGAGATAGGAGTAATCTTACCAAGTTTTGGAAGCATCAGGAGGCATATTGTGAAAGTCTAGAAAGACTGGTTCTGGATTGTAAAGGAATTAATGTGGCAGGCTGAGGAATTTCTGTTTCATCCTGGAGGTGATAGGGAGCTAAGAATTGTGTTTTAAGAAGAGTAAAGTGTCAGTCAAAGGGAGGATAGGTTAAAGAAAGGGTGGAGGGGACTGGGACAATTACCATCAACAAGAAGAGATAAACTTAAGAGAAGGAGCCTGGTTTAACATTATTTGGAGGTAAAATTGACAAGTCTAGACTACTGATTGGATAGGGGTGGTATGAGGGAAGAGTAATAGATCACTAAATTCAACTACAATTTAAAAATTCATATCCAGGTATGTATCCCTCCCCCTTCATCAAGCACGAACTTGTCACTCCTCAGAAAGCTTTAGTTCCTTATTACCTCTAGGATAAACTATGAAATCCTTTCATTTAAAGCTCTTAACATTCTGGGTCTCATCTATTTTTCCAGATGGATTTAATTACTCCTCTTCACAAATTTACCATTTCAGATCAATAGGCCTATCTACTGTTGTCCATAAACAATACTACATATTCCATCTCTTTGCCTTTGCACAAGCTGCACACCCCACTAACCAGAACTTTTTGATTTCCTAGCTTCCTTAGGGTTTGGTTTGAGTGCCAGTATCTTAAATATAGGCCTTTCTTGATCCCTGAGTTGATGTTGTGACCCTGACTCCCAAATTTACTTTGGTTTTATCTTGAAACTATTTAGTATTTACTTATATGTTTCCCCCAGTGGAATGTGTTCCTTGAGAGCAGGTATTACTTTTTTTATTTCCTATTCCTGATTCCTTGCACATAATTGTTGCTTACGTGATATTTATTGAATCAAATTCAGCTGATTCTCAAACATATATAACCTGTCCTCTCCCCTCATACACATGTTGACACCACCATCCTCCCAGTCACTCCTTGAATCTTCTCTCCCTCACCAATATCTAATCAATTCTATTCTGTCTTACAAACTGTTTTAAGGACAATACTACTTGGTATTCCCTAAAGTGGACAGTCCATATCCACCTTTGGTTGGGCAGTTATGTGTGGTAGGCATCCCCATGCCTGAGAAATACTACTATCTCATTTTTATCTTTAGGATCACTTGAGCACTACTTCACTAAAGTCATCTCTCTCCTTCCTCATTTTACCTTGGATTATACTTGTACATTCATGTCTTTCCACCACTCCCCCAATTCCTAGAATACATTCCCCTGGAAAGCAAGATATGTTTTATCTTTGTACATTCAAGATCTAACCCAGGACCTGGTATATTGTAGATGCTGAATAAATGGGTTTTGAATTAAATTGAATTTTAAAGGATAGGTGAAAATTCTGCAGGTGTTCAGGGAGAGATCCTTGGCATAGAAAAACCCATGCACGAGGTTCAGAGGCAGAATAACGGGATGTTTTCAAGTGGCAAAGAATAAGTAAAACTGTTTGACTGGAACCTGTGCTCATAGACAACTATATTCATAAATGTCGATAGGCATTTTCAGAAGGATGGAAAAAGCTGGGAGTATTAAAGACCAATTGGAGGGGAGAGTGAGTAGGAAGGAGAAGCACCTATTGGATTTTTCCAGTAATGGGTGTAGGGAGGTGGGAGGGATGATAGTGATGGCAGTAGGAATAGAAAAGAAGGTGTAGATGGGAGGGATGTTATGGTAAAATTCACAGGATATGTGGAAACATTTCATAAGTTAGGAAAGGTTCCAAGAGGACTGTAAAGCTTTTGAACATTGGGAATGGAATGAACAAGTGGGGCTACATAGCCTGACATTGGGAGAAGAGGCTAAGTTAAGAAAAGGCAAGTTTAGTTTTAAACATGTTGTTTGAGATGCTAGTGGAACATCCAGGTGGAGATCATTTGATCATAGATGGCTGGAAGAACCTTAGAGAGTCAACTAATTTGACCTTTTATTTTTTAGATGAATAAGCAGTCACAGATTATGACTTGCTTAACGTCACAGAGGTAGAAAGTAGCAGCATTGAGATTGGAACCTAGGTCCTCTGATTCCAAACCTAGTACTCTGAAGTTCCTTTGCAAAGTCTGAGATTCGGTTCGGGAGCTTAGACAGTCAGGAGTAGAGAGGATTTTTTTTTAGTCTATATGCTTTGAGATGGGAGGTGAAGCCTTAGTAACTGAATTCACTTCAGGAAAGTACACAAAGTGAAAAGACCACCAAGATCACAGGATATATCCATAGTAAGTGATCAGGAAGATGATGTAGATGCAAATTTTTAAATATTAATTTGACTTACTCATCTCTTTGGCATTAGTTCTAGAATTGGGGTTTTGTATTAAAACCAGGCTCTGCACACTTCTGAGGTTTGGGGTTGGGTGATCAATCCTTCTTTGTCTCACCCTCAGTCACTTGGGTTCCTGCACTTAAAGTGAGCTAGGGGTAATAAGGACAAGATAGATTTCTATTTGTCTGTTGTGTCAGTGTGTATTACTGAGGAGACGTGGTCATGTTTATAGATAGGGAAAGGAGTCAGTGATGGAGGGAGAGATGTTTCTATAGCTGGACCTAGGGAAGGTAGGAAGGATTGAGATCAGAAGTTCAGGAAGTCATAAAGACCTTTCTCATTATTAGGGTAGTTAGAAGGAATATATATATTGACAGAGGATACAGGTGTAAGTTGAATATAAAGGGATAATAGCTAAAAAATGAAATTAAGGAGTGAGAGGAATGTACTGGAGGAAAGAGAAAGGGAGAGGTAGAATGGGGTAAATTATCTCACATAAAAGAGGCAACAAAAAGCTTTCACAATGGAGGGGAAGAGGGAACATGAAGGGGAGTGAGTGAACTTTACTCTCATTAGAAGTGGCTCAAAGAGGGAATAATATACACATCCAGTTGGGTATAGAAATCTATCTTACCTTACAGGAAGAGGGGAAGGGAATAAGAGAAGGGAGTTGGTAATAGAGGGGAGGGCAGATTGGGGGAGGGGGTCATAAGCAAAACACTTTTGAGGAGGGACAGGGTGAAAGGAGAGAGAATAGAATAAACGGTGGGGATAGAATAAAGGGAAATACAGTTAACAGTAGTGAATTTGTGAATGTATAGTGAATTGTGAATAGTAAATGTGAAAAAAATTTTGAAGCAAGCTTCTCTGGTAAAGACCCCATTTCTCAAATATAAAGAACTGAGTCAAATTTATAAAAATAAGGGCCCTTCCCCAGCTGATAAATGATCAAAGGATATGATCAGTTTTCAGATGAAGTAATCAAAGCTATCTATAGCCATATGAAAAAATGCACTAACTCAATATTGATTGGAGAAATACAAATCAAAACAATTCTGAGGTACTACCTCATACCTGTTAGATTGTCTAACAGGACAGAAAAGCTAAATGATAAATGGTGGAAGGGATGTGGGGAAGCTAAGACATTAAAACACTTGGTATTGTGACCTGATTAAGCTATTCTGTAGAGCAGTTTGGAATTATGCAGGAAGAGCTATAAAAACCATACATACCCTTTGACCTAGCAATGCACTAGGTCAGTATTTTAAAAGAGATTTAAAAAACAAAAAGGAAAAGAAACTATATGTACAAAAATATTTATAGTAGCTCTTATCTGGGGGCAAAGAATTAGAATCAATTGGGGAATGACTGAACACATTATGATATGATTATGATGGAATACTATCGTACTATAAGAAATGATGAGCAGGATGCTCTTCAAAAAACCTGGAAAGACTTGCATGGGCTGATGCAAAATGAAATGTACTACGAAAAACGTACAGCAATACTGTAAGATGATCAACTCATAATGACTTAACTATTCTCAGCAATACAATGATTCAAGACAGTTCTGAAGGACTTAATGATGAAAAATACTATCCACAGAGAGAGAACTGTTGGTGTCTGAATATAGATTGAAGCATACTTTTTTACTTTATTTTTCTTGAGGGTTTTTGTCTGTTTTCTTTCACAATATAACTATTTTGGATGTGTTTTGCACATGACTGAAATAAAAGTTCAGGCAGAAAGATTAGTTTTAGTTTCCCCTCCTGGGAAATTGATATTATTTTAGACCCCTCAACTGAATTAATTTTTATGTCAATTTGCCAATATGAGATCATGTCATAGTCTGTGATTTGTAAGGGAGGCTTTGACTTCAGTACCCCATTCTAAAAGACTGTGCTAACCCTGATTAAGTCTGAAATACAAATCTTACTCCGACTTGTGGCTATAAATTTAAATACTGATTCATTTTTAGTCTCTTTCAGGGTCCAAAGGGGTACAGTACTAAAGTATTTTATTGGCTGGGATCTATTATTTCAAATATGGGAGTGGGTGGGGCAGCATTTAAGAGTAAACTCCCAGTTCTGTGTTGTAGGGATTTTAGTGACTTTGAATGCTTTTCTTTGTTTCCTCAGTGATCATGCCTGGTCCTGGAATGGTATAAAGCCACAGCTCTGGGTGAATGCCCAAAACACTTAAAAACACATATACTAGCTAATACCTATTTCTCAGCTGATTTTTCAACTCTTCTTGCCATGGATGTAAACCATAGCTCCTCCACTCTGCCCTTACCAGGAAAAGACTGTGTAAAATTCTTCCTGTTAGGTGCAAGGCTCTTTAAATGACTCATAGTAATTTTTGTTCAAGATGGCTCCAAAGGCCTAAGGCTATATTTAGGAACTTGCTATAAAAGTACCTGCTACTAATTTCATGGTCAGTTCCAACCAGTTTTTCCAACACAGTGTAAGGAGAGTTCCAAGTTCACCAAGCCATGCTATATCTCCAAACTGGCTAAAAACTCTAGTTTTAGACTTTGAGATTCCCTTTAGTAAAGTTATATAATATATTTTTTACTCAATATATGATTTCATCAGCATAGTAAGCTTTGAATAAAGAACATCATTTGACAATGCTGATTAGCACTTTACCTGCATTTTGGAGTGTTAGAAAGTTGCCTGGAGACGCTGGAAGGCTAAACAACTTGCCCAGGGTCACATAGCAGGTATGTGTCTGTAGCAAGGGTAGGCAATCTGGGGCCTTGAGACTTATGGCCTTCTGGGTCCTTGAGTGTGGCCTTTTGACTGAGTCCAAGTTTTACAGAACAAATCCTTTTATTAAGGGGATTTGTTACATGAAGTTTGGATTTAGTCAAAGGGCGTGAGGACCTAGAGGCTGGACCTGAGCCAAAGTCTTTCTGTCTCTAAGGTCAGTTCTCTATGCATTTTGCCATACTGCTTCTCTATACAACATTCTTTTTTATATCGTATTTATTTTCAGTAAGTATAAATCTATCTTTTCTCCATTGCTCTCCAACCTTTACCTCCACCCCCAACTGAGAATGAAAGAAAAACAAAACCCCTATTTACAGACGTACAGTCAAGCAAAATATATTTCTACACTGACCTTGTTAAAAAAAAAAAGTATCATTACACACTTTACATGCTTCACTTCTCTGTCAGGAGATGGGTGGTGCGTTTCAGTCCTCTGGAATCTGATTGATGATTACACTAATTACAGTTCCTAATTCTTTCAAACTTATTTGTTTTCACTATATTGTTGTCAACATATAAATTATTCTTTTTGTTCCATTTACTGTTTCAGTTCAGTAAATCTTCCCAGGTCTCTCTGAAACTATTTCCATTATTTCTTACAAAACAATAGCATTCCATTACACACACACACACACACACACACACACACACACTATAACTTGTTCAACTATTCTCCAATCTGTGGACATCTCAAATTTTCATTCAATACCATCTCAGAGGTAGAACTATAATCCTTAGATTTTGTTTTGCTTAGGACTAACCTCTCTTTTAATTTACTCTTCCAATAATTATCCCTTCTCCTTTTATTTCTCTATTGAATGAAATGTATTTTTGTAACCTATCCTGTGTATGTGTGTATATTCTTACCTCCTTTGATCAGTTCAGATGAGACAAAGAATCAAGTGTTAGCCATTCCCTCATCCCCTCCTCCTTTTTTGCATAATAGATGCTATTTCTGCAATACATAGAATAATTTTCTCTAATCTGATGTTCCTTTCTCTTCCACTGTATTCCTCTTCTCCTCTCTTTCCCTTCTTAAGATCATGTAATAACAGAAACCCCCTCCCCAGACCTTCTATCTAATTATGACACTGATGATGATAGAGTTCAGCAGGGACACATGTTATCATCTTCTTTTATTAAAATGTAAACAGTTTATTCTTGTCTTTACTTTTTTAATATTTCTCTTAACTCTTTTGTTTAAGCTTCAAAGTTTCTACACATCTCTGGGCTTTTCTTGGAAATGCTTGGAAGTCCTCTATTTCTTTAAAAGTCTATTTTTCCCCCTATAGCACTATATTCAGTTTTGCCCAGTAAATTATTCTTGACTATAAACATATATCCTTTGCTTCCTGGGATATCATATTCCAAGCTCTGTGTCTTTTTCTTACCCAAATCCTCTGTGAATCTGGCCATGGCTACTCAGTACTTGAATTTTTTTCTTTCTGGCTACTTGCAGCATTTTTTCTTTGACCTGGAAGCTTTACATTTTGGCTATAATATTCCTGAGAGTTTTCATTTGGGGGCCGATGGATTCTCCACTTTGCCCTCTGGTTCTTAGAGATCTGGGCAGTTTCTTTTAAGATATCTTAACGCATGATGCATAGGCTATTGTTTTGATGATGGCATTCAGGTAGTCCTATGATTCTTAAATTTATTTCTCCTCATTCTGTTTTCCAGGGCTGTTGTCATTGCTGTAAGATACCTTACATTTTCTTCTATTTTTTTCAACTTTTTGAGTGTTTTAATATTTCTTATCTCATGAAATCACTGGATTCTATTTTGTCCATTCTTATTTGTAGAGAGTTTGTTGGTTGGGCAAGGTTATGCATGTTCTTTTGCCAGGCTTGGGTGTTAATTCTCTTTCCAGTTCTTTCTTCCATAGTTCTCATTTCCACTTTTTTTTCCCCTTTAGCACTCTCATTTCATTGACAGAAACATCTTTAGCTTTTTTTTTTTTTTGAACTCTTAATTCATCTCTCCAGGAATTCTTATCAAATTTGTGCCCAAACTGTATTTTTCTCTAAGGCTTTGCTTGTACATGTTTTGGAATAATTCTCTTTTTTCCGGGTTTGTGTTGTGAATGTTTCTATCACAATAGCTTTTTATAGTGACATTCTTCTTGGTTTGTTCATTCTTCCAGCTTACTTCCTGGTTTCACACAATTTCAAGACTGATTTCTATGCATTTCTGTAGGGAATGTCTGGACTGGTCCAAGTTTTCTTGGGGAGGTGGATGTTAAATTATTCTAAGTTCTCTGGAACAGTTCAGACTAGGGACCTGTAAGCTTTCAGTGTTCCCAAAGTGGTCGGATCTACAGTAAAGTGTGATTGATGTCTCGTAGATCTGAGGTCTGCCAGTACCTGACCTAGGTTTGGGTCTGAGGAATAATACACTGTTGGTGTGATCAGCTCCTATCAGCCAGCTAAGAAGTTCTGCTGGCTGAGGGTTACAGAACTGCAGGCTTCCCTTTTGGATCTAGGATTTCTGCTCTGGTTAGGTCTCTTCAGGCTGAGCTAGAAGTTGGAACTGAGATTCTCTTTTCTTCCTGGGACCTGAGCCCCACCCCTGAATCTTGGATCTGAAACTGAGTCATGGACAATAGTGCTTCCAGTTGACAGCTGTTCCAATTGTAGTGCCCTGGTAGGAGTCTGGAGGTACCCTCCCTAGGATGGGTCTAGGATCTCAGTGCTGCTTATGTGGCCCTCCTGGCCAAACCTGGTCCCTGCTGTCCACAGACCTGTCTCCCTCTGCCAGTCTGTCCTAGAAAAATGACTCATTGTGACTTTTTTCTTAGGCTTCCCCATCATAATTTGATCTGTAGCATTTTCTGGATCTATCTGAAGGAGGTGGAGGGTGGGAAGATGAGGGGGAGTAATCTCATGGTACTGCTTCCTACTGTTCTGGCATCTTGTTGCCACTTTTTAGAATAGTGAAGTAAATAAAAAGCTCCCTTTCTGTGATATAATTTTATCTTTTCTCCTGCTTGACATAAGATGCCATTAAATCTTCTTTAAAAAACATATTTAAAATGATCTAATAAACATTCTGTGTAGTGACCAGAAAGTCTTTCCAGTAGTGGAAATAATTCTAAACTTGGAGTTCCTGGATCTAAATTCAAATACCAGCTCTGCTTACTACCTGTGTGACTTTGTGTAAGTACTTAACCTCCATGGACCTCAATTTCCTCATCTGTAAAGGTAAGGAATTTATTTAAATGACACTTCTACCTCTAGACCTCTTCCTTTAAAACATAGTCTCTTAGTAGACACTGAGTAAAGGAGTCACCCCACCAGAACTCAGCTGAAGACATCTTAGGAAAAAAGAGATGAAGGTGTGTTTTCTCAGCTCTTCTCTAGGATCATTATACTTATGCAGAAGTTAAATAAAATTAGAGCATTTATCAAGCATCTCACCATGTGCTAGGCACTGTACTAAGTGCCGTGTAGTTTTGCTTGCTTCTTCTTTCAATTTCCATTGGTCTCATCATGTATACTATTCCTGATTCTGTTTGTTTTGCTCTCTATCAGTTCATATGCCTTCATATACCTTACTCTGAATTTTTCAGTCATCATTTTTTTACGTCATAGTAATATTCCATTACATTCATATACCACAATTTGTTTAGTTATTCTCCAACTGCTGAGCACCTACTTTGTTTTCAAGTCTTTCTTACCACAAAAAGGACTAAAGTTAATATTCTGGTATAAGTGACACCATTCTATCCTTGCCCTCCTTGAATGCATGCCTTCATGCATTCTCTTGGACATTTTATTCCTGACATTATTCTTGTAGAACCATGGTACTCTGTTGTATTTAGACTCATACTTGTCCTTGCTCCCATCTTATTTATGTGTGTTTTGTTTTGGTTTGCTTTTAAATATCAGTTGGTCATAGGGATCCTAATCCATCCACATTGGCCTCTTCAGGCAATTTCTCCTTCTTTCTAATCAATATCATTTCTACATGCCGAAATCCTGGTGCTTTACCTCAAGATTTATAAGGACATTTACATATTTTTCTTTTTTTCTCTAGGAGCTTGGTTTGAGTCTGTGCCAGTCCAGTACCTATCCAGTACCAGTGCCACTGGATCTTTGGCACAGAGACAGTATGGTATAATGCAAAGTGTGCTGAATTTTGAGTCAAAAGACCTGGGGTCAAATCCACGTCTCTCTATTTCAGTTTAAGTATCTGTAAAATGAGGGGATTAGACTAGGTGACCTCTTACATTCCTTCCAGCTTTAAATTCTGTGATCCTATTCATCTTCCCAGCTCTTCTCCAAAAGGAGTGGGAGACTAGACCTACACTTTCCTCTGATGGAAACTCTCAGGCCAGAACCTATCCCTCTGAGCCTGCCCATGGCCTAGAAAAGTCTGTTGTACTCCCACAGACTTCTCCTAAGAAATATCTTCTCAAAACTACTAATTCATTAGATTAAGGCCTTGGCACTTTAGTTCAAATACTACCTTCTTATAGGGAGCTTTTTCTCATTTCCCCAGTTATCCATACCCCCTACCCCAAAATTATATGTATATTTACTTTTTGTATGGATGAGTGTATTTGTATTCACTTACCTGTGTACATGGTTTTCCTTCCTGTTTTCATTTTTGTCAGTGCATCCCCAATGCCTAGTACATAGCAGGCACTTGTTGAATTGGCACCTATCTAGAGACTGTCATGCTCTGGTCTCTTCAGAAGTTATTCACTCCTTTGCCACTTGTTCTCACTGGTCCCCCAAAGAGGATTTCTTTAAGCTCAGTTTTTCAGCCTATTCAGCCCTTGTTGAAAAAGTGAACACATTCACCCACACACCTTGTAGGCCCACCCTCTTGACTCAGGCTACAGGGACGGACTCATTCTCTTACTCTCTGTGGCTTTTCCCACCACAACAACTTAGCTCTCTTTTGTTCTTGTTGTTGCTGAAATGTTTCAGTCCTTGCTGACTTTTCATGACCCCATTTCAGGCTTTCTTGGCAAAGATACTGGTTTGCCATTTCCTTTCCCAGCTGATTTTACAGATGAGAAAACCAAGGTAAGCAGGGTTAAGTGACTTGCCCAGGGTCACACAGCTAGTAAATATCTGAGACTGGATTTGAGCTCAGGTCTCCCTGACTCTAGACATGGCACTCTATTCACTATGCCACCTAGCTGCCTACTTACCTCTCTAGTTTTTCATAAAACTTTTTATTAAATAGCCATAAACAAAAGTAAATAATCATACACATTATAAGAGGCAATGTGCTGATGGAAAATGAGTACTGGATTAACATTCAAAGGACCTGGGTTTGAAATTCAGTTCTGCCAGTTACTATTTGTGTGACCCCTCGTAAAGTCATTCACTTCTCTGGGCTCTCAGTTTTCTCCTCTGTAAAATGAAAGTTGTTCAGGGACCAGAGGCAAGTTTCCTGAAGACCCAATTCAATTTACTTTTAAAGGATCTCTGACTAAAGTCCAGTGAGGGAAGAAAAATGACCAAATTCGTGAATTATATTTTGTTTTTGCCTTTTGCCAAATTGTCAGTGCTATTTTTTAAGTCATGTAAACAAAGGTATATTTGTTAATACATACACACACACACAAATCATGAGTCTACTCTCTAAGCCTCTGTCCTGGGCATAAAATTAAAAATGTTTAAGAAATTCAAATGTCTTATGAAATCCAAGAGAAGCAGCATGTTGTGGGGGAGTAAGAGCCTGCCTCAGAATGGGGAAGACTTGAGGATTTCATCTGAAACATCCTGGCTGTGTGACTTAGAACAAATCACTGAAGGTCTCAGTAACTGCCTAAAGCTGTAAGTTAATAATAACTACAAAAACAGTAATGTTAGCCTTTATATAGTGCTTTCAGATTCACAAAGCAGTTTACAAATATTTATTTCATTTTATCTTCCCAGCAACTCTGAGAGGCAGGTATTATTATCACCTTCATTTTGCAGATGAAGATACTGAGGCAGAGTTTAATGTCTGAGACTGTATTTGAACTCGGGTCTTTCTGACTCCAGGTGAAGAAGGAGGAGGAGGAAGAGAAGAAGAAAAATCAGTTTCATTGAATGGTGATAAAAAATAACTTCCTTAACAACTAGTTAGCAGCGTCTTAGGGACCAAAGAAACATTGTATAATCATATGAGTTAGCAGTGTAAGAATGTCTGGCATTTGTATAGCATTCTGCATACACTTTCTCATGGGAGCCTCAAATGGCCCAGTGAGGTAGGCACTACTGGCATTATTACCTTTATTTTACATGGGGAAACTAAAACTGGGAAAGGGGGAGTAACTTGTCCATTTGAACCACGGCCTTTTTTGGAAAGACATCCGATGCTCTCCACTACAACATACTGATTTTTTTCAATAATGCAAAACCAAACATGTCCCAGGGCTGCATATGATGAAAAGCCAGGTACTGATAGGTTCAGAGGAGGCAATAGGAGTCGAGTTAGAGAGGGAGAATAGGATTTGGATAGGTGGAAAGAAGGGGAAAGCTTTTCCAGGGAATGACTTGAGCACAGTGGAGGAGAGAATTTACATACTATTTCTTTTTATTTTTTTATTTTTTTTATTTTTTATTTTTATTTTTGCTTCTTTAGTTAATTTTAATTTTTTTTTAATGTTTTACAATCATTTCCTTAAAGCTAAGATTTTATCCCCCCCACCCTTCTACCCAATACCCCCCTCCCTTCCCGTGACAGCATACAATTCTGTATAGGTTCTACATATACTTTCCTATTGAGCACATTTTCACTATAGTCATGCTATGTAGTCGAACTAAAATAAATGGAAGAAATCATATAACAAATCAAAACAAATACACTGAAACCCACACACACACAAACATGATCTGCTACATTCTGCGAATGACTTCCATATTTCTCTGAGTGTGGAAGGCATTTTGCCTTAGAAGACCGACATTAGGATTTTTTTTTTCTCAGTAAGTTCTTGTGTTATTACAAAGTTCCAAGTCTACCAGAAAAAACTCTTGCACCCTGTGGTCGTTGCTGTGCACAGAGTTCTCCTGGTTCTGCTCCTTTCGCTCAGCATCAGGTCATATAAGTCCTTCCAGGCCTCCCTGAAGTCTTCTTGTTCATCATTTCTTATGGTGCAATAGTACTCCATTACATTCATATACCATAATTTATTCAGCCATTCCCCAATTGATGGGCATCCCCTTGACTTCCAGTTTTTGGCTACCACAAAGAGTGCTGCTATAAATATTTTTGTACACGTGGGACCCTTTCCCATTTTTATAATCTCTTGGGGATACAGTCCTAGTAGCGATATTTCTGGGTCAAAGGGTATGCACATTTTTGTAACCCTTTGGGCATAGTTCCAAACCGGTCTCCAGAAGGGTTGGATGATCTCACAGCTCCACCAGCAATGAATTAGTGTTCCAACTCTCCCACATCTTCTCCAGCATTTATCATTTTCTTGTTCTGTCATGTTTGCCAATCTTACAGGTGTGATGTGGTACCTCAGAGTTGTTTTGATTTGCATCTCTCTAATCAATAGTGATTTAGGGGGGCGGAGCCAAGATGGCGGAGTAGAAGGACGCACGTATACGAGCTCCGAAACCAAAGCCCATGGAATTGGTGTAGAAAGAGTCCCCCATAGATTCTGGGTGAGTGCAAGGTGTGCAGAGGCAGAGTGGAGGAGATTTCCGTCCCAGGGAGCCCCTCAAGACCCGTCCCCAGGGTCCGGCGCGCCCCGGAGAGTAAACCCGACCCCCAGCGCTGCCCTGGCCGAGGCCTCAGAGAAGCGAATCCGAGCAGGCTTCAGAGACGGAAGCTGAAGCAGCCGGGAAAGTCCCTCCGCCCACAGAAGCAGGTCAGTGAGAGAGGCCGCGCTGAAGGAGAGGGGAAGCAGGGAGCCTCCGTGACTCGGGCCCCCTCGGGAGGAAGCGGCGGCGGCGGGGGACGGGGGCAGGAAGCGGGTGGCGGCAGAGGCGTGGGCTGGGGCTGAGGCGGCAGCGGCCCGGGACTCAGGAATCCCCCAGCTGCAGGCGAGATCTTCATTACGGAAGATTCCCGCATAAAACCTGACGGAGCTGAGCCTGGGAAACGGCCCTGCCCCCGCCCCGCTCTGTTGCTGAAGACTTCTGCTCGGGACCCCCCGGGGGAGCTGAGATTGGGAGGCGGGCCCCCCACCCCGCCCCCACCCGCTCCATTCTTGAGAGTCGCTGCATAAAGCCCCCCGAGGGATCAGAGTCTCGGAGACAGCCCTGGCCCCGCCCCAGCACCTGAACTAAAGCTCACTGATTGACAGCCAGCAGGAGGAAAGCCCATTTGAATCTCAGAGGCCAGGCGCTGGCTGGGCGGATCCAGGCGGGGGTGGAAGGGAATCTCAGAGGTCAAGTAACTGGCTGGGAAAATGCCTAGAAAAGGGAAGAAAAATAAGACTTTAGAGAGTTTTTTCCAACAAATGCAAATGATCCCAACCTTCGGATCTGATGGGGAGGACGAGAACGTATTTTTCCCATCAGGGAAAGATGTGGAGGGCGGGGCCTCAGTACCCCAGACACCCCAGGGGGGTGTTGGGTGGGCTCAGGCCTTGGAAGAGCTTAAAAAGGATTTTGAAAAGCAAGTTAGACAGGTGGAGGAAAGACTGGGAAAAGAAATGACAAAGATGCAAGAAGAGTATGAAAAAAAGGTCAATATCTTGGTAAAGGAGACCCAAAAAAATGCTGAGGAAATTAACACCCTGAAAAATAGGCTCACTCAATTGGCAAAAGAGGTTCAAAAAGCCAATGAGGAGAAGAATGCATTCAAAAGCAAAATGAGCCAAATGGAAAAAGAGGCTCAAAAGCTCACTGAATTTAATAGTTCTCTCAAAATTAGAATGGAACAGATGGAGTCTAATGATTTTATGAGAAACCAAGAAATCACCAAACAAAACCAAAAGAACAATAAAATGGAAGAGAATGTGAAATATCTCATGGGAAAAACAACTGACCTGGAAAATAGATCAAGGAGAGACAACTTAAAAATTATGGGACTACCTGAAAGCCATGATCAAAAAAAGAGCCTAGACATCGTCTTGCATGAAATTATCAAGGAAAACTGCCCTGACATTCTAGAACCAGAGGGCAAAATAAGTATTGAAAGAATCCATCGATCACCACCTGAAAGAGATCCAAAAAGAGAAACTCCTAGGAACATTGTGGCCAAATTCCAGAACTCCCAGCTCAAGGAAAAAATCTTGCAAGCAGCCAGAAACAAACAATTTCAGTACTGTGGTAATACAATCAGGATAACCCAAGATCTAGCAGCTTCTACATTAAGGGATCGAAGGGCGTGGAATAGGATATTCCAGAAGGCAAAGGAACTAGGACTCAAACCAAGAATCACCTACCCGGCTAAACTGAGTATAATATTTCAAGGGAAAATATGGTCTTTCAATGAAACAGAGGACTTTCAATCATTCTTGATGAAAAAACCAGAGCTGAAAAGAAAATTTGACTTTCAAACACAAGAATGAGAGGAAGCATGCAAAAGTAAACAGCAAGGAGAAGTATTAAGGGACTTACCAGAAATGAACTGTTTGCATTCATACATGGAAGGACAATATTTCTAACTCTTAAAACTTTTCAGTATCTGGGTGGTTGGTGGGACCACACATACACATGTACACGCATGCACACACATACACACATGCATTCACATGCAGAGACAGAGAGCACAGATTGAACTGAATAGGATGGGACCATACCTTAAAAGGAATTAAGGTAAATGATGAGAGAGAAATGTAGTGAGAGGAAAGAGGGAGAAATGGAAGGGGCTAACTATATGTCATTTAAGAGGCAAGTAGGAGATGTTTTTAGTGGAGGGAAAAAGAGGAGAGCTGAAGAAAAAACAAACAAACAAACAAACAAACAAACAAAAGTTTACCCTCATCACATTTGACTAAACGAAGGAGTGAAATGCACACTCATTTTGGTATGAAAACCTATCTTACAGTATAAGAAAGCGGGGGGGAGAAGGAGATATTGGGGGGGGATGATGGAAGGGAGGGCAAAGGGAGGAGGGAGTAATTGAAAGTCAACACTTGGGGAGGGACAGGATCAAAGAGAAACAATGAGGGGCAGGTGAGGAGGGATGGCAATTCAATTAGTCTTACACAACACGACTATCAGGAAGGTCATTTGCAAAGCTACACAGATATGGCCTATAATGAATTGCCTGCCGTACCAAAGGGAATGGGTGGGGAGGGAGGGATGGGGGAGAATTTGGAACTCAAAGTTTTAGGAACAATTGTTTAGTATTGCTGTTGCAACTAGGAAAGAAGACATACAGTTAATGAGGAATAGAAAGTCATCTGGCCCTACAGGAGAAAAGAGAAGATAGAGACAAGGGAAGGGAGGGATGACAGAAGAGAGGACAGATTGGAGATAGGGAAAATTAGATTGCTTGGGGTATTGGGGTGGGGGGAGGGGAGAAAAAGGGAGAAAATTTGGAACCCAAAAATTTGTGAAAATGAATGTAAAATAAATAAATAAATAAATAAATAAAAAAAAATAGTGATTTAGAGCACTTTTTCATACGATTATAGATATCTTTGATTTCTTCCCCTGAAAATTGCTTGTTCATATCCTTTGACCATTTATCAATTGGGGAATGACTTGGATGGTTATATATTTGAGTCAGTTCTCTATATATTCTAGAAACGAGGCCTTTATCCCTGAGCTTAGCTGCAAAATTTTTTTTCCCAATTTACTACATCCTTCCGAATTTTGGTTGCATTGGGTTTGGTTGTGCAAAAACTTTTCAGTTTAAAGTAATCAAAATTATCCATCTTGCATTTCATAATGCTTTCTATCGTTTCTTTAGAAAAAAATTCTTCCCCTCTCCATAAATCTGATAAATATACTATTCCTTGCTTCTCCAGTTTATTCATGGTATCAATCTTTATACCTAAATCATGTACCCATTTGGACTTTATTCTTGTGTACGGTGTCAGGCATGGGTCTATGCCTAATTTCCACCACACAGTTAACCAGTTTTCCCAGCAATTTTTGTCGAACAGTGAGTTCTTATCCCAGAAGCTGGGATCTTTGGGTTTATCAAACAGGAGCTTGCTATATTCCTTGACTACTGTATCTTGTGTGCCAAGTCTATTCCATTTGTCTACCCCTCTGTTTCTTAGCCAATACCTACTGGTTTTGATAATTGCTGCTTTATAATACAATTTGAGGTCTGGTAGCGCTAGGCCACCTTCCCAAGCATTTCTTTTCATTAGTCCCTTTGATATTCTGGACCTTTTGTTTTTCCAAATGAATTTTGATATTATTTTATCCAGCTCTAGAAAATAATTATCTGATAGTTTAATTGGTATGGCACTAAATAAGTAGATTAATTTAGGTAGAATTGTCATTTTTATTATATTAGCTCGGCCTACCCATGAACAACTGATGTTTTTCCACTTACTTAAATCTGACTTTATTTGTGCAAAAAGTGTCTTGTAATTGTGTTCATATAATCCCTGGGTTTGTTTTGGCAGGTAAACTCCTAAGTATTTTATAGTGTCTACTCTACCTTTAAATGGGATTTCTCTTTCTATCTCTTGCTGTTGGACTTTGTTGCTAATATATAGGAATGCAGAAGATTTATGTGGGTTTATTTTGTAACCTGCTACTTTGCCAAAGTTGTTTATTATTTCAAGTAGTTTTTTACTTGAATCTCTGGGATTCTCTAAGTATATCATCATATCATCTGCAAAGAGTGATAACTTAGTTTTTTCTTTGGCTATTTTTATTCCTTCAATTTCTTTATCTTGTCTAATTGCTACTGCTAACATTTCTAGTACCATTTTGAATAATAATGGTGATAATGGGCATCCTTGTTTCACCCCTGACCTTATTGGAAATGCATCTAGCTTATCTCCATTGCATATAATGCTTGCTGAAGGTTTTAGGTAGATACTGCTTATTATTTTATGGAAAGTTTCCTTTATTCCTATGTTCTCCAGTGTTTTTAATAGGAATGGGTGTTGTATTTTGTCGAAAGTTTTTCTGCATCTATTGAGATAATCATGTGGTTTTTGTTGGTTTTGTTGTTGATATGATTGATAATGCTAATAGTTTTCCTAATATTGAACCAGCCCTGCATTCCTGGTATGAAACCTACCTGATCATAATGTATTATTCTCTTGATAAGATGCTGTATTCGTTTTGCTAAAATCTTGTTGAAAATTTTTGCATCTATATTCATTAGAGAAATTGGTCTATAATTTTCCTTTTCTGTTTTGTCTCTTCCTGGTTTGGGTATCAAAACCATATTTGTATCATAGAAAGAATTTGGGAGTACTCCTTCTTCCCCAATTTTCCCAAATAGTTTATATAGTATTGGAATTAACTGTTCTTTAAAGGTTTGATAGAATTCACTTGTGAATCCATCTGGTCCTGGAGATTTTTTCCTAGGGAATTCATTGATGGCTTGTTCAATTTCTTTTTCTGAGATGGGGTTGTTTAAGTATTCAGTTTCCTCTTCTGTTAATCTGGGCAATTTGTATTTTTAAAAATATTCATCCATCTCATTTAGATTATCGAATTTGTGGGCATAAAGTTGGGCAAAATAATTTCTAATTATTGTTTTAATTTCCTCCTCATTGGAGGTGAGTTCACCCCTTTCATTTTTAATATTAGTAATATGATTTTCTTCTTTCTTTTTTTTAATCAAATTGATCAAAGGTTTATCAATTTTATTAGTTTTTTCATAAAACCAACTATTGGTTTTATTTATTAATTCAATAGTTCTCTTAATTTCAATTTTATTAATCTCTCCTTTGGTTTTCAGTATTTCTAATTTGGTATTTTCTTGGGGATTTTCAATTTGTTCTTTTTCTAGCTTTTTCAGCTGCATACCCAAGTCATTGATCTCCTCTTTCTCTATTTTATTTATGTAGGCATTCAAAGATATAAAACTTCCCCTAAGAACTGCTTTTGCAGTATCCCATAAGATTTGGTAGGTTGTCTCATTATTGTCATTCTCTTGAATGAAGTTGTTGATTGTTTCTATGATTTCTTCTTTAACCCATTCCTTCTTTAGGATTAAATTATTTAGTTTCCAATTGATTTTTGCTTTGTCTTTCCATGGCCTTTTATTACATATAATTTTTATTGCATTATGATCTGAGAAGGATGCACTGATTATCTCTGCCTTTCTGCACTGGATTTTGAGATTTTTATGTCCTAGTACATGGTCAATTTTTGTAAATGTTCCATGTACTGCTGAGAAAAAGGTATATTCTTTTCTGTTCCCATCAATTTTCTCCAAAGATCTATCA
This sequence comes from Bettongia penicillata ogilbyi, assembly GCA_023548195.1. Taxonomy (NCBI): domain Eukaryota; kingdom Metazoa; phylum Chordata; class Mammalia; order Diprotodontia; family Potoroidae; genus Bettongia; species Bettongia penicillata. Next base: position 1,867,960 of record JAJHZJ010000468.1, read on the forward strand.
TATCTACCTTATCTAGAGTTTTATTTACCTCCTTAACCTCTTTCTTGTTTATTTTTAGGTTAGATTTGTCAAGTTCAGAAAGAGGGAGGTTGAAGTCCCCCACTAGTATAGTTTTGCTGTCAATTTCTTCCTTCAACTCCCCCAGCCTCTCCTCTAAGAATCTGGATGCTATACCACTTGGAGCATACATGTTTAGTAATGATATTGCTTCATTGTCTATGGTGCCTTTTAGCAGGATATAGTTTCCATCCTTATCCCTTTTGATTAGATCTGTTTCTGCTTTTGCTTTGTCTGAGATTAGGATTGCTACTCCTGCCTTTCTTACATCAGCTGAAGCACAATATATTCTGCTCCATCCTTTGACCTTTATCCTATGTGTATCCCCCCGTTTCAAATGTATTTCTTTTTTTTATTTATTTAATTTTTACATTCATTTTCACAAAATTTTGGGTTCCAAATTTTCTCCCCTTTTATCCCCTCCCCCCACCCCAATACCCCAAGCATCTAATTTTCCCTATCTCTAATCTGCCCTCTCTTCTGTCATCCCTCCCTTCTCTTGTCTCCATCTTCTCTTTTCTCCTGTAGGGCCAGATGACTTTCTATTCCTCATTAACTGTATGTCTTCTTTCCTAGTAGCAACAGCAATACTAAACAGTTGTTCCTAAAACTTTGAGTTCCAAATTCTCCCCATCCCTCCCTCCCCACCCATTCCCTTTGGGAAGGCAGGCAATTCAATATAGGCCATATCTGTGTAATTTTGCAAATGACTTCCCTGATAGTTGTGTTGTGTAAGACTAACTGAATTACCCTCCATCCTACCCTGCCCCTCATTGTTTCTCTTCTGTCTTTTGATCCTGTCCCTCCCCAAGTGTTGACTTCAAATTGCTCCCTCCTCCCTTTGCCCTCCCTTCCATCATCCCCCCCTCTTGCTTATCTCCTTCTCCCCCACTTTCCTATACTGTAAGATATGTTTTCATACCAAAATGAGTGTGCATTTTATTCCTTCCTTTAGTCAAATGTGATGAGGGTAAACTTCTTGGTTTTTTTTCTCAGCTCTCCTCTTTATCCCTCTACTAAAAAGTCTCCTACTTGCCTCTTAAATGACATATAATTACCCCATTCCATTTCACCCTCTTTCCTCCCACTACATTTCTCTCTCACCATTTACCTTAATTTCTTTTCAGCTATGGTTTCATCCTATTCAATTCAATCTGTGCTTTCTGTCTCTGTATGTGTGTGCATGTGTGTATGTGTGTGTGCGTGCATGCGTGTACATGTGTGTGTATGGACCCACCAACTACCCAGATACTGAAAAGTTTTAAGAGTTAGAAATATTGTCTTTCCATGTAGGAATGTAAACAGTTCACTTCTGGTAAGTCCCTTAAGACTTCTCTTTGCTGTTTACTTTTTCATGCTTCTTCTCATTCTTGTGTTTGGAAGTCAAATTTTCTTTTCAGTTCTGGTCTTTTCATCAAGAATGCTTGAAAGTCCTCTGTTTCATTGAAAGACCATATTTTCCCCTGAAGTATTATACTCAGTTTTGCTGGGTAGGTGATTCTTGGTTTGAGTCCTAGTTCCTTTGCCTTCTGGAATATCCTATTCCATGCCCTTCGATCCCTTAATGTAGAAGCTGCTAGATCTTGAGTTATCCTGATTGTATTTCCACAGTACTGGAATTGTTTCTTTCTAGCTGCTTGCAAGATTTTTTCCTTGAGCTGGGAGTTCTGGAATTTGGCCACAATGTTCCTAGGAGTTTCTCTTTTTGGATCTCTTTCAGGTGGTGATCGATGGATTCTTTCAATACTTATTTTGCCCTCTGGTTCTAGAATGTCAGGGCAGTTTTCCTTGATAATTTCATGGAAGATGATGTCTAGGCTCTTTTTTGGATCATGACTTTCAGGTAGTCCCATAATTTTTAAATTGTCTCTCCTGGATCTATTTTCCAGGTCAGTTGTTTTTCCCATGAGATATTTCACATTCTCTTCCATTTTTTCATTCTTTTGGTTTTGTTTGGTGATTTCTTGGTTTCTCATAAAGTCATTAGACTCCATCTGTTCCATTCTAATTTTGAGAGAACTATTATCTTCAGTGAGCTTTTGAACCTCTTTTTCCATTTGGCTAATTCTGCTTTTGAAAGCATTCTTCTCCTCATTGGCTTTTTGAACCTATTTTGCCAATTGAGTGAGCCTATTCTTCAAGGTGTTATTTTCTTCACCATTTTTTGGGGTCTCCTTAACCAAGGTATTGACCCGTTTTTCATACTTTTCTTGCATCTCTCTCATTTCTCTTCCCAGTTTTTCCTCCACCTGTCTAACTTGCTTTTCAAAATCCTTTTTGAGCTCTTCCAAGGCCTGAGCCCACCTGACATCCCCCTGGGGTGTCTGGGGTGCTGAGGCCCTGCCCTCCACGTCTTTCCCTGATGGCAAGAGTACGTCCTCGTCATCAGATCCGAAGGTCGGGATCATTTGCATTTGTTGGAAAAAACTCTCTATAGTCTTATTTTTCTTCCCTTTTCTAGGCATTTTCCCAGCCTAGACTTGACTTCTGAGATTCCTTTCCACCCCCGCCTAGATCCGCCCAGCCAGTGCTTGGGGTCTGAGGTTCAAATGGGCTTTCCGCAGCAAGCTTTAGTTCTGGTGCTGGGGTGGGGCAGAGCCGCCTCCCAGGCTCGGCCTCCTCAGGGGCTTTATGCAGAGACTTTCAGGAACGGAGCGGGTTGGGGGGGGTGCCGCCTCCCAGGCTCAGCTCCCTCAGGGGCTTTATGCAGAGGCCTTCAGTAATAGAGCGGGGTGGGGCAGGGCCGTCTCCCAGGCTCAGCTCCCTCAGGTTTTTTATGAAGAGACTTTCAGTAATGAAGATCCTGCCTACTGCTGGGGGGAGTCCTGGGCCAGCCGCAGCTGCTGCTGCCTCCGCTGCCGCCCACGCTTCTGCCTCCGCCGCTTCCTGCCCCCGTCTCTGCCGCTTCCTCCCGAGGGGCCCCGAGTCACGGAGACACTCCGCTCCCCCTCTTGTCCAGCCCAGCCTTCTCTCTCACTGACCTGTAGCTTCTGTGGGCGGAGGGACTTTCCCGGCTGCCGGAGCTTCCGTCCCTGAAGCCTGCTCGGGTCAGCTTCTCTGGGGCCGCGGCCAGGGCAGCACTGGGGTGGGGTCCACTTTCCGGGGCGCGACAGACCCTGGGGAACGGCTCTCCAGGGCTCTCTGGCACAGAAATCTCTTCCACTCCGTTTCTGTACCCCTTTCAGTGGTCCAGAAGTTATGGGGGTCTCTTTTTACATTAATTCTATGGGCTGTGGGTTGGAGGTCATAAACGTGCGTCCTTCTACTCCGCCATCTTGGCTCCACCCCTCAAATGTGTTTCTTGTAAGCAGCATATTGTTGGATTATGGCTTTTAATCCATTCTGCTATCCGTCTCCGTTTTACGGGAGAATTCATTCCATTCACATTCACAGTTATGATTACAATCTGTGCACTTCCTCCATCTTCTTTCCCACCATTTGTGCTTTTAGCTCTGCTGTCTCCTTTCCCCTCCTCACTAGTATTCACTTTTCACCACTTCCTCTTGCCACCTTCCCCTCTTTCTTTTAGCCTCCCTCCCTTTAACTCCCATTTACTCTTATTGCTTCTTCCCTCCCTTTTGCCTCCCTCCCCTTTCTTTCCCCTTCGTCTCCCACTGCTTATAGAGCTAGTTAGGATTTTCTACTTAAGTTTATTCCGTCCTTTAAACAAATCCGATGAGAGTACCTCTCACACAATGCTCATCTCCCTCCCCTCTTTCCCTCTACTATGATTTTGTACTTCTTGTGATGTAATTTGCCATTTTCTGCTTCCTCCTTTTCGCACCTCCTATTACACTCCCTTCTCATACTTAAATCATATTTTTTTATCATGATATCATTTACTTTATACCCATTCCCCCTATGCTTATCCCTTTTATATTTCTTAATAGACACACAGTTCTCAAGATAAACAGATATCATCTTCCCTTATAGGGAGGTAAACAATTTGCCCTAATTGAGTAGCAAGTTGTTCCCCCCACTGTTTACCTTTTTATGATTCTCTTGAGACCTGCGTTTGAAGATCGAATTGTCTATTAAGTTCTGGCGTTTTGGTCAGGAAACTCTGGAAAGCCCTTACATCGTTGAATGACTTTCTCCTTGCCTGAAATGTTATGCTGAACTTTGCTGGGTAGTTGATCCTTGGTTGTAGTCCCAGCTCCTTTGCCTTATGGAATATTGGGTTCCAATTCTTTCGATCTTTTAATGTAGAAGCTGCAAGGTCCTGTGTAACCCTGACTGTATCTCCTTGATATTTAAATTGTTTCTTTCTGGCTGCTTGTAATATTTTCTCCTTCACTTGATAGCCCTGGAATTTGGCAACTATATTTCTCGGGGTTTTGAGTTTGGGATCCCTTTCAGGAGGGGAATGGTGGATTCTTTCAATGACTACTCTGCCCTCTGAATCTAGTACTTCTGGGCAGTTTTCCTTGATGATTTCCTGGAAGATATTGTCCAGGCTTTTTTCTCCATCATGGGTTTCTGGCAGGCCAATAATTCTTAAGTTTTCTCTTCTGGATCTATTTTCCAGGTCAGTTGTTTTTCCAATTAGATATTTTACATTTTCTTCTATCTTTTCATTCTTTAGATTTTGTTTGACTGATTCTTGCTGTTTCATTGAGTCGTTAGTTTCTACTTGCCCAATTCTAATCTTCATGAAATTGTTTTCTTCCGTTAACTTTTGTATCTCCTTTTCTGTCTGCCCAATTTTTCCTTTTAAGAAGCTATTTTCTCCGTTAATTTTTGTACTTCCTTTTCCAAAAGGAAGTTATTTTCTCTAGTTAATTTTTGTACTTCCTTTTCCATTTGGCCTTTCAGGAATTTATTTTCTCCAGTTAATTTTTGAACTTCTTTTTCCGTTTGTTCAATTTTCCTTTTCAAGGAGATGTTCTCATCAGTGAATTCTTTCTTAATAATTTTAAAATCATTGGCCAGTTTATCTTCTATTTCCTTCTTCAGCTGTTCCAGGAGAGCTGCTTGTGCTTGCGAGCAGTTCATAGTCCCTTCTGAAGTTTCAGATGGAAGTACAATCTCAGCTGTGACCTCTTTGGGGTTTGTGTTTTGGTCCTTATCCCCATAGAAAGATTCTATGGTTCTTTCGGCCCTCTGCTTTTTCCTGTTCATGATTTTGATTGAGTGTTGTGGCTTCTGGTTCTTTCAGTCAGAAGCTAGAGAACTTTTTGCTGAGCTGATGTGTCTTACATACTATTTCTAAGGAAAATAAGGCTTTGCAACAATCTGGCTGGAGTAAAGTATATTTGTGTAAGACGTTAGGTTGAAATGGTAGGCAGGAAGGCCTCGAAAGCCAAGGTAAATGTTTTCTACAGAGCTAAGTAGACAGAAAGGCAGCTTTGGCCCTAGGCAAAACTGTGAGCTGAGGTTTTTAATTCCCCATATTCTCCATTCTCATCTCCCTTCTCAACTCCCTTCCCTTCTATTTCCCCTATTGCCCAATGTCTAGACTTTGTCTTCATAGCTAAACTTGCAAAATTTTTTATTTTGATTTCCCAAGTATAGGAGAGTCCTATTGAGGAACCTTATAACATTTCGTATTAGTACCCCCTCTGTGATTTATAAAAATAAATTATTATTATTATTAATTTTTTTGAAGCGTTGCCTGGGGCACTGAAAAGTTATGTGACTGGCCCAGGGTCACACAGCCTGTGCTGTATCAGAGGCAGGCTTTAAACAGCTCTGGATGTCTGTGGCTCCAAAGTACTCACAAGAAATGCTCTGAATTGATTCACAATGAGGTGTAACTGACTAATAACAGTTTGAAATATTATCCAAGTCTCTTAAAGGGAATTACTTTTTAACTGGGATTAATCCTTTAAGTTATGGGGAGCAACTTAAACCTGTCCTTTGAGGGGATGCTCTTAAGTGAACCTTTCTTAGATCACTGAATTCACATACCATAGGCTATTGTCTTATGAAACTGCCTCTTTTATGACTTATGACCTAATACAAAGCTACCAGAACACATCTGATCATTTCTCAGAGGGTAAAGAGCTCATTGAAGGTTGCAGACTACAATGATAGCCAAGAAGAATCATATTGAGTAGTGAGATTATGAGGGTGCCTCATGAGGTACCGTAAGATTTGGTATTCGACTGTCTTTTTTTTTTAACATCATTACTACTACTACTACTACTAATATTAATTAATTGATAATAATAACTTGATAAATGTGTTTGAAAGAATACTAATTAAATCTTCAGAGAGTAAGGATTTAACTGTGGGGAATTTCAGGCACTGGGGAGCAGTGAACCAACTGGTACCCAGAGAATAAAATAGTTTTAGGAAATAAAGGAAATAAAAGGAAATCCAGCTTAGGAAAGTGTGGGAGAGGCAATCTGGAGGAAGTCATTTCTAGAAAGGCATACCAGCAGGCAGCCGTGTAGAAGGAATAACTGGATGAGAGAGACACAGAGCATCTGACAGCCATGTTTTTACTGTACCAAAAGGAGTCCCAACAATCTTCTGGTGTGAAAGTACACTACAGTGAAAGCTACCTCTGTCTTTTTGTGCTTGATTCTCACTTGTTTCTAAATCCTCTGCAGTCTGGCTTCTGACCTTCCCACTCAGCTGAATCTGCCCTCTCCAAATGATCTCTTAATTGCCCAATCTAATGACTTTTCCTCAAAGTTCTTCTTTCTTGATTTCTCTCCAGCCTTTGCCACCATCAGTCACCACCTTTTTCCTCCTGGATACTCTCTCTTCTCTAGATTTTTGCCCCAGACCTCTCTTTTCTGACTCTTCTCCTACTTCTGTGACTGCTCTTTCTGTGTCCCATGTCGGATCTTCATCCAGTTCATGCTTGTTAGCTATGTTAGCTCCCCCAAGGTTCTGGTCAGGGCCCTTTTCTCTCTTACTTTTATCCTACTTGGCTTAGTGATCTTATTAGTTCCCATGGGTTCAATTTATTATCTCTGTGAAGATTATTCCTAGCCCTACATCTCTATACTGAACTTCAGTTCTGTCTTACTGCCTTTTTGGCTTACGGAACCACTACCCCTAGTACTAAGTGTCACCACATCTTACCTGGGCTATTGTAAAAAGCCTTTTAATTAAGGCAGGTAAGTGATGCAATGGATAAAGAGCACCGGACCTGGAGTCAAGGAGATTTGATTTCAAATCCTGCCACAGATAATAGCTGTGTGACCTTGGGGAAGACAAAAGCCTCTTTTCCATAACTGTAAAAATGGGGACAATTAGCACCTAACTCCCAGTGTTGTTGTGAGGTTCAAATGAAACAACATTTGTAAAGCACTTAGCATAGTATCTGGCACATAGTGGGTGCATAATGCTTTTTTTTCCTTCCTTTTAACTTTTCTCTCTGCCTCAAGTTCTTCTCCAGTTTATCCTCCACTCAGCTGCCATGATGATTTTCCTAAAAAGCAAGTCAATGAACTATTTCCTTCTGGATCAAATACAAAGTCCTCTGTTTGGCATTTAAAACCCTCTACAATCTGACCTCTTCCTACTTTTTCAGTCTTTTTATACTTGACTGATCTCCACACATTCTATTATCCAACTACATCATTCCTTACACTATTCCTTACAAACAGTTCTCATCTCCCCACTCAATACTGGCTATCTCCCATGCCTGGAGTACTCTCTTTATCTCCCTCTTGATTTTCTTCACTACTTTCTTCTGGAGATCTCTTCTGGTCCACCTTGCTGCTGATATCTTCTCTCTTAGATTACTTTCCATTTACGTGACATTTGCACTTACATAGTTATTTGTAGTTTGTGCCATCTATTGGAATATGAACCGCTTGTGGTTAGTCAGGGACCATTTTTGCCTTTGTATTCCGAACATTTACCATGGTGCCTGACACATGGGAAACTCTTAATATAAAATTCTTGTTGACTGACTTCCAGGTTGTTTCCAGTTTTCTTGTAATTAGATGTAATGCTGCTATGAGAATCTTTGAACAGAGACAGAATTCTGCTTTGTATATGCCTGGGTCAGATGTTTATTTACTGGGGAATTTTTTGATGGCTTGTCTTATTTCTTCCTCTGAGATTGGTCAAATTAAATTATTTTCCTGCCATTTACTATAAATTCTATTCACTATAAATTCTCCAATTCTCTACATCTACGTGTAGCTTTCACTAACTTTCTTGATTTCTTTTGTGTTTGTTGTGATCTCTCTTTTCTCATTAGTAATTTTTCTGATTAGGATTTACCTTCTCCTTTTTATAAAAAAAATTACATTAGCTAATGACTTGTCAGTCCTGTTGGTCTTATTAAAAATCAGTGCCTGGTTTGCCTTAGCAATTCAGTTGTTTTCTGACAGTATGATCTAAGGACAGAGACCAAGTCTTCTCTGTCTTTTATATTCTTTATAGCACCTGGCCCTGGGCTAGACAGACTATGTCCTTAATTAGTACCTGTTGATCTGACTGGCTTATTAAAATAAAGCCGTGGGATGGGAGAACAAAAGATGGCTATGAGAGATTTGGATAGTGTAGGTCCAATGGGAATGTTCAGCAGGCCTAAGGTGTGCTTGCCTTCTAGGGGAGTCCAAATTTTGAGTCTTTGAGGGTCTGGGTCAAGGAACTCATGGGAAAGAATTCAACAGTGTCAAGGAATTGCCCCACTGGCATATCCAAGTTCATTTCCCTTCAGAAAGAAATTCATGGGCTACTGTAAATACTTTATTTGTTTTCTGAAAGTGTTTATGGAATCCTATGAGTTCTTTGAGGATCTTGAATGTTTTCTTTTCTGTTCCTGTGAATCCTGTGCATATTTTTTTTTATGGGGTAAAATAGAGGCTATCCTCTAACCATACATTTTGCTACCTTTAGTGCCTCTTTGGGGGCTGAGAATTCTGTTATATACATTTGTGGAAACCTAGATAGCTATACTTGAACTATATTTGGAGATATTCCCAGATTCAACTCCAAGTTTGGACAATGCGTCAAAGAGAAAAATTGGCCCTTATGTCTGCCCCACCATTAGGACTAAACCTATGGGCCCAAAGTCTGTGGGGACTGTTGGGCCATAAGTTGCACTTTTATCTCTTTGCGGCTCCTTTTCTTATAATTGAATAGTCTTGTTTTTAGCTTCCTTTAAGACACAAATAAAATCCTTTCTTAAACTAGAATCCTTCCTCAACCCCTCTTAATTACAATGCTTTCCCTCTGTTAATTACATCCTATTGATCTCATGTATATAGCTTGCTTGTATATATTTGTATGCATGTTTTCTCTTCCATTAGAATGGAAACTCCCTGAGGTCAAGGACTGTCTTTTGCCTCTTTTTATATCTCCAGCACTTACACAGTGCCTCGCATATAGTAAGCATTTAATAAATGTCGATTGATTGATTGATTCAGGAAAGAAGATAGGATGAATACTGGTAGAAAGCACTGTATAAACTGTAGTGTTATTATAAATATCCTATTCTTATAAAATTTAAGCACCAGAATTAATTTCTATTGGTGTCAACAAAATATTCAAAATTTTAGACCTATTTTCCCAGCAGAGCATTCCCTGCTGCAAAGTCCTCATTTTTATTTGCAAGCTATAAAGTGGGGCAGGGCATAAATTGCCTGTTCCCCTCATTTGTGCAGGCACTGGCCTAATGGAAAAGACATTTATATTCAAGATTTACCTAGCATGTACCATGAGTCAATTTATAGTAATAAAAATACATAATATTTATATAGCACTTGAAGATTTGGAAAGTTGTATGTGTGTGTGCGTGTGTGCGCGCGTGTATGCGTGTATGTGCATGTGTGTGCGTGTGTGCGTACGTGTGTGTGCGCGTGTGTATGTGTGTGTGCGTGTGTGTGTATGCGTGTGTGTGTGCGTGCCCAAAAAGTCTTCATGCAGTTTTAAGCTTTAAGAACTGAAAGGTTTTTCTTTTCCATAAATGGAGCCTACTTCCTTCTTTTTAAATATTTTTCTTTTTAATTCTGAACTGTTTGAGTTCAGAACTTAACTAAGTTTGGAATGTTTAATCCCCCAAATGAGCATTTTTACATACAAAGCAGAACACACAAAAAAGGGATTATATATGAAACTGTGAATTTCTATTTTATACTGTTTGCTTTAAAAAAAATATCTATAACAAACTCAGCCCATTACTTTCAAAACTGTCTTGCTAGTCTGTGCTTCCTTCTGGACTCCTCTGTTCACTTTTTAATATGTCTCAATAACTCTTCTTTTCCTTTTTGCATCACCATCACTACCCCATTTCCTTCTTCCACTCCTCCTCTCCCAGTGAAATGGGGATCATTTCCATTGTAATAGAATCCCTGTCACCTGAGAGTTAGAAGCATGGAGTGTCTGTGGTTCTGTGAGACTCCATGTGCTTCAAAGATGGAAGGGACTTTAGAGACCATCAGGCCTAACCCTCTCATTTTACAGATGAGCTAAATGAGGATTATGAAAATGTGGAGTGTCTTGTTCAATGTCACACACGTATGTTACATACGAATAATAACAGCTAGCATTTTTACAACACTTTACGGTTTGCAAAGCATTTTAATCAGTCCATAAGTCAGTCAGTAAACGCTTATGAAGTGCTTTACTGTGTGCCAGGCACTGTACAATGCACTGAGTTTAGAAAGAAAGGCAAAAGACAGTCCCTGCCCTCAAGGAACTCACCATCTAATATTTACCACACTGTTTCATTTGATCTTCACATCTATCCTGTGACATTTTTCTCCCCATTTTACAGATAAGGAAATTGAGACTCAGGGATATTAAATGATTTGTCAAGGTTCACACAACTACCTAACTATTAAATAAAATTCAGTTCTTCCTGACTGCAAGTCCAGCCCTTTATCCACCACACCAAAAAGCAGCCTCTAATAATTGATAACTGACATTTATAGAGAGGTATAAATTTGCAAAGCCCTTTCCATGTATGTTGACAAGAATCTAGTGAGCCCCAGGTGGACTGATCTCCCCTTCCTGTGGGAGAAGAGGTGGGAGGGGGAAAGGGAGGAGTAAGAACCACTCAAGATGGGGTGATAGGGAGAGGACAAGGAAGAGAGACTGGCTGAGAAGGTTGGAGTCCAAGGACATAACTGCCACTACTATTGACTGCTGTGTTGGGAACTCCTCTAGGAGAAGCCAGCAGACCACCCATGCTGGGACTGGTGAGCACAAGAAAGCCGTGCAAGGAGGCAGCCCATAGTAGGGAGACAAAGAAGGCAAAAGCTATGGGGAAAACTACCCTGGAGGCAAGAGTAGAGTGAGGAATCTCATTACTATATTATATCTGACGTCAGGTTGAGGCTTATCTGGGCAGATCCTCATTTGCTGAACTCACCTAGAGAGGCAGATCCAGGATGATTACATTTCCCTCTTTCTCCCTGAGAGAGCATGGGCTTATTTCAAATATGTCTCTGTTTTGTTAAAGTAAATTTTTTTTTTAAATCCCCTGCTCACACAGTCTTTTAAATTAGTATCAATGTGAAATGCTTAATTAACCATTTGAATTGATGATCTGTATGTTTCATTACTCAAATGCCACTGAGAGGCCACAAGTAATAAAGCATAAAAGAGAAGGAAATAGGGGATTTTGAGCTGCGATACGTTGTTGTTGCCACGAGAGAGATTCTCTAATCTCTGAGACCTTCCGAGATGGGGACCAGAGGGGAACAAAAGAGAATACCTGATTCATATTTTTATAACCTCACTAAAAGAAGTAGGAGAACAATTTACATAATGACAACAATATAAAGAAAAAGCAACTTTAATGACTTTTGAATCAATGTAATAAGAAACCAGAACTGATAAGCAGTAAATTCCCACATCACTATAGCCAAAGTGTATGTCTCTTTTTGAATTTAAGTGTGTCGCCCATCAAACGGATAGCTTGTTTCATCTTTGATCCTCTGGAGTCATGGTGTGTAATTGCATTGATTAAAGTTCTCAGGTGTTTAGGTATCATGATTATTATAACAAATATTTGTTGCTGTTGTTTTAAATTTATTATTTATTAAAAGATTTCTTTTTCTTTTTAAATTTTGAGTTCCAAATTCTCTCCCTCCCCTCACCCACTGAGAAGGCAAACAATATTATATCAATAATACATGTTAAATCATTCAAAGCATACTTCCATATTAGCCATATTTTTTTAAAAAGCAAGAAAAATAAAGTGAGGAAGTCATACTTCAGTTTGAACTCAGAGTAAGCAACCTCTCTGGAGGTGGATAGCATTTCTTTATCATGAGTCCTTTGGAATTTTCTTGGATCATTGTATTGATCAGAGTAGCTAAATCTTTCACAGCTGATTATCATTACAACTTCACTGTTATTGTACACAATGGTTACCCAGTTCTCACTACACTTTGCATCAGTCCATATAGGAATTCCTCTGAACCCATCCCCTCTCATTATTTCCCATAGCACTACCATAGTACTCCCATAGTACTCCTTCGCAATCCTGTGCCACAACTTGTTCAGCCATTCTGCAATTGATGAGCAATCTCTCAATTTCCAATTCTTTGGAAAGAAAAGAATGGCAGATTAGAGACTTCCCAGGTGAATTCTCTTAATATTACCCCCAAAAAACTTTAACCTCTCAAATCAAATTTTGGAGTAGCAGAGCTAACAAAAGGTCAGGGTGAGATCCCTCTGACCTAACAAAACCTAGGTCCACAGGGTGACACAAGGTTGAAGCTCTTTCTGGAGCCCATGTGCAGAAGCTTTTGCTGTCTTTGGAGCTCTTAGCCCAGAGACATTATTAGGGTTGGACAACTGGTCAGAAAGAAATTACAGGAGACACTTTGGTGGCACTGGGTTCAGCTGGCCCCGATTGTCAACTCTTGTCCATGTTTAGTTCTCGGTTGCAGTTCCAGGTTAGAGTTCCAGGGAAAGGAGGAGCCCTGAGGGTCCATCACAAGGGAGTAGGGGCCCTGGTTGCAGTTCCAAGGCATAGAGGAATGCCAGCACTTGTGACTGCAAGGGAGCAGGGGACCTTCCTGGGTGAAGACCAGAGCATAGACTGCAAGATCAGTGACCACACTGCTCCCAGGATCACACCATCTTGGAAGCACCAAAAACGTGCAGACCCCTAGAACTAGCTCTGAACATAGCATCATGAAAAAGGCTGAAGCTAGGGACAGTGCCTCCTCCCCACCCCAAGGTGACCAGAATTCAGCTTTAACATAAAATTCAAGGCTAGAGAAATGAGCAAATTTTTAAAATAAGGGTCTCATTTTCTTTTAAATTTGTTCATTGGGGTGGGCAAATAGAAGAGAGAGAAAATAAATGTTTGTTAATTAGGAAAATAATAAAATTTAAAAATGAAAATGTAGCCCTTTGTTTCCCAAAGAAGCTTTGGATCGTTGATAAAAACTTCTGTATAATTCTGTCCACCATCATCTTGCTTAATTCTACATCTAGTTCATTATTTATGTATGAAGTCTGTCTGTCTGTTATATATGTACATATGCATGTGTATATATGTACGTATACACACACATATATACTTACTGATAGATAAGTCTATGAATTGTTAATCCTTTTCTATATCATGGTTTCAACAATAGGCATTTTTCATCCACATAGTTTTTCTTATATGGATAGTTGACAGAGCGCTTTGGACTGAGTATAGACTGAAGTGGTTAGTTTTCAAAGAATAGGTAGGATTTGCTCTGGGTCTTGAAAGATAGGTAGACTTTGGATCAGTGAAGGGGAGCAGCAGTAGCTAATAGCAAACATTAGCAGAAACTTAAAATAAGTACATGTATGAACCAGAGGGTGTTTTCCTCTTCCTTTTGTGGCTAAAGAGTCAAGGCTATGGAATTTTTTGCTCTGGCTCAGGCTACTTGGAAACCCTACTGGAAACATGAATGACTCCATGTTCTTATTAATAAGAGCATGTATTTATGCTTGTTTATTTACACTTCTAAATAGCCCTTGTATTTTCAGACTCCCTTCACATTCTTCATGTTGTCAGTTCAAACGTTTGCTCTGAATAGTGGCAGAGATCTGTTGGGTGAATTGGGAGTTAGGAGACCTGGATTTTTGTCCCAGCTTTCAATCCTTTACTGGATGATACCTGGTATATCAATATCACTTTATTTTGTTTTAAGTCACCTGTAAATAGAGATGAGTCCCAGATAGCTGGGAGATCCTTCAGAAGGGATGTTGTCTATGTTTATGCTGCCACCATATAGTGTATTTCATATTTTATAAGTAGTTAAAAAGTTCATGATCCTCCATTGGGATATTGCTATGAACCAGGTAGAATAAAAGCATTCAAAAGAACTAAACAGGAGAAGGCCAGTACAAATTGGTGATAATTTGAATTATGAAATATTTTTTAAAATTTAGGTTTGTGTGTGTGTATACAATGACATTCAATTCAATAAGCATTTATTAAGCACTTACTAAGTTCTAAGCACTATGCTAAACTTTAGGAATATAAAGAGAAGTAAACAGAGAAAGGCCACTGACCTTGAAAAGGTTACATTCTAGAAGGGGAGGTCATAAAAGAAAAAGAGGAGGACAGGTACTTGGGCCAGAGAATGAGGAGCAACTAGGAGAAGAATGAAGGAACCAACCAGTCAAGTCTACCAGTCAACAAGCTTGCCTTGTAGGAGTCTTCCAAGACCTATTTTGGTGATTAGATCAGATAGATGAGTAATAAGTATGTCATATGCCAATGTTGCTTCTGGAATATTTCAAAATAATTTATTTGCTTAAGTTAAAACTGTTGTCTGTGTAATATTTATACATTGCTTGTTTATCAACCCCTTTGTTTTGGACCAGAGGTCAACATGAGCCCATAAACCTTGCCTAAATTATTATAAATTTAGAATTTATAAGGTTTTGCTTTATTATAGCTCAAATAGGCTCCTGAGATGCTGGTTAAGTTTTCAGTGTGAGCATTTACACCTTGGACATGGGCAAACACTACAAGTCAGGGATTGATTTATTGTATTGCTAATTGATGATAATAAATTGCTAATTGATGAGGGAAGGGAAGGGAAGGGAAGGGAAGGGAAGGGAAGGGAAGGGAAGGGAAGGGAAGGGAAGGGAAGGGGAGGGAAGGGGAGGGGAGGGAAGGGGAGGGGAGGGGAGGTTGTCAACTGGCCTAAGCTCTCAGAAGAATACAAGGTTCAGGTAAGGCCCGATCTTCAAGCACACATTAGCAGGGTAATAAGTTTATTGTTCAGTTGTGTCCAACTTTTGGTGACCCCTTTTGGGGTTTTCTTGGCAGAGATATTGGAGTGGTTTGCCATTTCCTTCTCCTGCTCATTTTACAGCTGAGGACACTTGAGGCAAATAGAGTTAAGTAAATTGCCCAGGGTCTCACAGCTAGAAAGTGTTTGAGGTCAGATTTGAACTCACCAAGATGAGTCTTCCTGATTCCAGGCTCAGCAGTCTATCTACTCCACCACCTAGTTGCCCATCACACAAGTAGCTATAATATGCAATATATCATGATGAGTCCACTAGAGTGTCACAAAACAAAGTACTATGTGCTATGTGGTCTCAGTGGAGAAGTTGTTATACCTGTAGGGAATCAGGGAAGGCTTTCTGCAATAGGTGGCACTTTAACTGGGTTTTAGAGGATGGAGAGTAATTCAACAGGTGAGGAGGGGGAAGGAAGGAATTCTGAAGGAAGACCACGAACAAAGGCCAAGAAGCGGGAGGATGCAGAAAAGCGCACTCCAGTTTAAAAAAAATACGAAAAAGCACTCTTCCCCCATCCACTCAAAAATAATAATAGCACTTTAAGGTTTGCAAAGCACTTTACACATGTTTTCTCATTTAATCGCTATATAAATGCAGGTGAAAAGCTCCTATTAGGAGCTCGATTCACTGTCTTTTCACTTTACTCTTTCCTCATTCACCTGATCTTTATTTTCTGGATACCAGGTAGAAGTCAAGCCCATCTGTAAACCAGAGCCCTTATTTGAAGAATGATATCCACCATCCATGCTAGATTCATCCTCTATAAACTCAGCTCCAGAAGCCAAATCATTCATACTCTGTTCCCAAATTCACCATCTCTGGATTCCTGCCTGGGTTTGGGATGACGCTGCTTTCTTGTGAGCCATACCCTGTGCTGGAATTTTTTCCAGCATTTTGGGCTTGGTCATGCACTCCATTAGGAGGTACTGTTCCTTCATCCTGGAGGCAGCCATTTATCATTGGTTCTTACCATGAGCCAATGAAACTGAATCTGAGGCACTCCCTGCTATGTATCTTTTATGATGAGTAGATTATCAGAGAACTGCTGGGTTGGGCTGATTTTCATTTTCCTTCTGGATAATGCATTATGATGCATCACAGTCCCAGAGTGTGGGGAAGTATTTCCATTTTACATTAATCCCTCCAATTGCTTATTCCTACTTGTTTGGACTTCACTGGAGAAGAATGTACCACCACAGGCTCTAGTTGCCTAAAACAGTCGCTCCATCAGCAGCTATAATGTACCTGATGCTGTGGTAGGTGCTGGGAATGTAACAACAAAACTCAGATAGGACCTGTTCTTGAGGAGCTTACATTCTAAAAGGGAGAGAAGTGCACTTATAATTCTATATAGAATAAAAATAAAATAAATACAGAGTTCAATGGAGATAGGGAGAGAGGACACTGGCAGTTGGTGGGAAGGGGTAAATGGGTATAATACCTGTATCTGGCTGTTTATGTTATAAATAGCCAGACTCTGTGGATTTTCTTTGGTTAGAAGGCCATCACTCTCATTCCTTCTCAGATCATAGGAGGGCACACCTAGAGGGAGAAGGGAGGAAGGAGATCGTTTACCCCAACCTCCTCATTTTACAGAAGAACAAACTGAAACCAAGGGAGACCAAGTGACTTGGCCAACCTCACACAGGCAATATGAAGCAGACCTGGGTTTTGAATCTCTGACTCCAGAGCCAATATTCTCTTTACCTCACCATGAGTCCTTCTATCTAAATACATATAATCACATGAGATGATTAAATCGTACACCATGAAACCCCAAATCTCCCAACTATTTTACCCCTCCCAGGCAGGACTGTTGTTCCTCCGTCATTTTTTAAGAGAACCAATGACATCATGGGGTGATGTCTTGACTTGTGTATGAATTGGATTTAAGCAAGGCAGTGTTGCCCAAAGTCATCAATTTTACTCTCTCTTCCAGAGTCATCAAAGTCTGGGGGCAGTACAAATGTCAAGACAACTGGTGATGACCTGGGAGGCAGCAGATGACCTTGGCATCTTTGACGTCTGATCCACAGTGCCTGCTTCAGCCACCTTTAAGGTCACTGGAACAATGTTCTCATTGATCCATTTTGCTTCGGGAAATCTTCAGTCTCTTGGGGGATTTACCCAGTAATTCACCAACAGGTTAGAGGCCTATTGATTCCTCTCAACTTGCTTTAGCCCTTCTGCTGAGACGGCTTTCCTTGGGTGTGACTTCTTGGAGCCACAGGTAAGAGTTGAGTGAATGAGGTAGAGACCAAAGGTGGATGAGCAGCCTTGAGAAGGGCTCCATAGCCCACACAGCAGAGGTACTGGTCCTCCCTGAGTGCCCCCCACACCCCACAGGTGGGATTAAACGATAACAGAAGGAGGAGGTTCATTCTCTCTTCCTCTCCTCTCATCATATATGATGAAATCCAATCAATCCAATGAGTCACCTGTTACATGCAAGGCACTATGGTAAGTGATAGGGATAAAAAGTAAATGAAAAATGGTTCCTTCTCGAAGCAGTACATAATATGTAAACTGATGAACATATAATCCACAGTGATGAAGGAGAAGAGACCAACTGAGATGATCGTGATTCTGTACACATGAGCTAAGCCTTGAAAGAAGCTAGGAATTCTAAGAGGCAGAGGCTAGAGACAATTATGGTCCAGGTGTGGGGGACAACTTGTGGTACTATGTAATGAAATGTGCTGAAAACTGTCACTGACATTTTGTTCTATAGAATTTTTCCACATCATCTGTGTGCCAAAGGATTTATGGACTTCACTTATTTTCTCTAAAAGCCAAACTTGGGGAAGAAGGAATGGCAGAAAATAATCGATACTATTCTCCTTCCTGGATAAAGATCTTATTCATCACTTTAATTCTGACCTCTACATTTCTTTCCAGCTGCAACTTCATAATCTTATGATTCTATAGGTAAGCTCCTTACTAGATTCAAAAACTTCCTGATTGCCTCATGCACTTCATTGATAGTTCTGACTCATTGAAGGGTGACAGTATAGTGATATCCCCTGCCTTCTTTAATTTTGGGATACTACTGGGACCTTAGAGTGGCAAGAAACTCCCACGGTTATTTAGGCCTGCATTTCTGCTAATACCAAAATCCTTTTATACCATACATGATGTGATCATTGGCCTTCAGCTTGAAAATTTCCAGAGACAGCGAGCTCAGTACTTATATTACTTCCCTTCCTTCACTCTCTGCTTCAGCTGAATGGAACTACTTATCATTCTCTGATGTGGTCCTAACCTGTCCTGGCTCTGCCTTCAAGACTCACATTCTCCATGAAGCTACCCTGGATTCCCCATTTAGAAGAGATTCCCAAGCCTCTCATATCAATCTGCCTGATGTCTCAGATGCAATTAATAACATACTAATTTGGATAAAATACTTTAATTTGGGTCCCTGACATGTCTGAGAGATCTGGCCTGTAGCCTTTAGCTACTTTTCCTAGGTTCAATGTGGGTGTTTTTGGTATTAGGTTTTCTATCATGGCCTGAGCCCCTATCCTTTACAGCACTCTCTATTATAAGACCATGAAAGAGTTGTAAATCCAGTAGTAAAAGCATTTAGACATAAAATCAATGTAAATAACAAGTAGTAGAATAATCATCTGCCTACCATAAACAAATGAATACTATTTTCTCTATCTCCAGAGACCTCCTATGTAATGTTATTGAGGAGGGGGGTAAGGAAACTGTCTATCAGTATGTGGGGAAAGAGTCAGAAAATTGCTATTTGGTTTCTTCATTTCCCAGTGACCCATATGGAGAACTACTCACTTCTCAAGTCAGGCTGTCATATATTGTTATTACTCTTATTTTGTCTGCAAAGTCATCAGGATTGGGTCTAGGTTTGAGGCTGCCATAGAATGAGTGTTTTATGTATCTTTGCTTCAAACTCAGTTTGCAGCTCACATGTCCACTCCATGACAGCTCACTAATAATGATAGCTGACATATATAGGGAGGTTTACATATTTTGCAATGTGTTTAATATGCGCTATCTCTTTGGAGTCTCACAAACAACCCTGTGAAATAAATTCAACAGGCATTATCCGCATTTTATAGATGAGAACTTTGTTGACGTGACTAATAAGTAGGAGAGAGAAGATTTGAATTGACTTCCTGACTCCAAGTCACAACACACTATCCAGGATTTGGTAAGGATCAAGTCCCTGTTTATATTCTGTTTATAAATGTTTAGCATTTTTTGAACCTTATCATGCTAAATAAATGAATTATTATCGTTATTATTCACTACTAAATAAACAGTAAAATAAATGCTAAATAAATATGAGCTTATTATTATCCAATACCAAACTCCCCCACTCCTACCAGTTACCTCTCCATCCTCTTTCCCCTATCCAACTCGTTTATCTTTTCCTGCCACTTCTACCATGCTGTCTTCTTCCTTTTCCAACATTTTACCACCTGGTGTCCAGTCAAGGCTCCGTAGGAGTTTCATACCTTGGAGTTGTCTCCAATGAATAGAATGGACCTCCCCTCATCACAGTGTACCTGAAGCTTTACAGCAGAAATTCCATTAAAGGCAGCCTTTCTCTGTTATGTATATTCATGTCTTATCCCTTCTCCTCGTACCCCAGTAGATTGTAAGATCTTTATGGGAGGCAGAGTCACGCATTACTGTTGAATCATTTTAGTCTTGTTTGACTTTTCATGACTCCACTTGAGTTTTCTTGGCAAGGGTGCTGGAGCAGTTTGCCATCTCCTTCTCCAGCTCATTTTACAGCTGAGGAAACTGAGGCAAACAGTGTTGAGTGACTTGCCTGGGCTCACACAGCTTGTAAGTATCTGAGGCCAGATTTGAACTCAGGAAGATGAGTGCCCATTCTACATACAAGCACTATATTGGCCTTAAATAAAGATTTTGGGAGGAGCTCTCTGTTCTACAGGCAGCCAGGTGGGTGTAGTGGATAGAGTTCTGGGCCTACAGTCAGAAAGTCCCTCTTATTTTGAGACTTCTTTTGAGGATGGCATGACTCCTCCAAAGATAATTAGACATACTCTCAGGGTGTCGTGAAGGCAGAGAAGGGAATGATTTAATGTATGGAATCTTATGATGTGATTACTGAGGAGACAGCCATGGTTTTTTACGTGAAGATCTTTTGACCAATTTTTTTTTGTCTCTGTGAAGTCATTCTGGACTCATGCAAAACTAAACCACATATGATTTCTAGGCCTAGAGGATGTACCCGTTCTTATGTATCAGTACATCAGTCAAGTGGTGCTCCCTTACAAAGATAAGACCAACCCCTAAAGTTTCAAGGCAGGTTTGGTTGTCAAAGCCTAAGAGGACCTATCGACATCTTGGGTCTTCTCTGGGTTTAGTACCCTCATGGCTTTAGTATTTCTTTCCATTCATTTTCCTTCTTTAAGATAAATAGTATTTACTTCCACCTGCAACCTCTAAAAGAGAAAACACTGACCAAATGCAACATTTCTGCACATCACATTAGCAGTTCTTTAATAGCTGAGCATAATTTGCTCATTTAATCAGTAGGAATTGTCTAAACACCTACTGTTGCCCTCTGGGGATAAAAGAGTCATCCTGAAAAGGTTGAAGAATTTCAAGTCAAGAAGACCAGGTACAAGTAGTGATTCCAACAAACTAGTTATGTGACCTAGAAAAATAGCTCTCTTTCTGCCTTGGTTTCTTCATTAATAAGATGGGAATGATAGTAATAGTATCTGTAGGATATACCTCAGAGTGTTATCGTGGACATTTTTTTTTTTTTTGGTCAGAACCTGTGACTTCTTTGAAGTGGAAATCCTCTAGAGGTCTACTCATTTGTACCTCACAGAATTTGGGAGATGGAAGACACTCCACTGACTATCTGGTCCAAGCCATACTCAGAAACAATCCCTACTAAAATGCAGCCAACAAGCGGCCATCTAGCTTCTGCTTGAAGATCTCTCAGGAAGGGGAAACTACCACCTCTTGAAACAGGGGGAGAAGGGAATAAACATTTACATAGCATCTATTCAGTGCCAGGCACTTACAAATATTCTCTCATTTGGTCTTCATAATAATCTTGTGAGTGAACTAAGGGACTGTTATTATTTCTATTTTACAGCTAAGGAAACTAAGTCAAACAGAGGTTAAGTGACTTGTCCAGGATCACACAGCCAGATTTGAACTCAGGTCTTTCTGACTCCAGGTCCCATAGGCTATCCACTGCCACCACCTAGATGCATTTGAAGCAGCCCATTCCATTCTGGAGCAGTTTTACTTTACTTTACTAAATTTGCCCTCTTTTAACTTCTACCCTGTTGTTCCTGGTTCATCTCTGCGACCAAACAGAACAAATCTAATGATTCTTCTGTATGACAATTTTTCGAATATGTGAAGACTGCCTACTCCCCTGAGTTTTTTTTTTCTTTTTTAGATGAAATATTGCTAGTTCCTTCAACCAATCCTCATATGACATGAACACAAGGCCCTTCACCATTCTAGTTGATCCCTACTGGACATGTCAATTAATAACCTTCTTAAAACATGGTTCCCAGAACTAAATACAATACTCTAGGGGAAGTCTGATGAATAAAACTATAACTGCTCTATTCTTAGAAGCAAATCATGCTCTTAGTAATTCTGCCCAAGATCACTTTTTGGGTGCCAGACCATGATGTTGACTTGTGGTCCACTAAAAACCCCTGCTATTTTTCAGAACCAAAACTATCTAACTGTGCTTTCCCTGTCTTATTCTTGTGAGGATGGTTTTGTGTACTCAAATATAAGACCTTTATTTGTCCCTACTGAATTGCATCTTAGTAGATTCAGCCCAATACTCCAGCCTGTTAAGATCTTTTGGGATCCTGTTTCTGTCATCTAGTGTTTATACCATCTGCAAATTTTGTAAGGATAGAAAAATATCAGTCTGCCTGTATCTGTCAATGATAAAAATGTTAAATTGCCTGGGGCCAACCACTGCTTCCCTAGGGCCCTCCACCTTGTTGACATTGAACCATTGACAGCTACTCTTGAGTCTGTTCAGTCAACCAGTTGTGAATTCATCTAATTGTATTATTATTTAGTACACATCTTTCTATTCTCTCCACAAGGATAGTATGAGATCCTTTAAGAAAGTTTGCTAAAATCTTGGCAAATGATGTCGATAGCATGCTTATCTTAATTTCTAACAAGGCTTTAATCTGCACTCATCTATCATCTATCATCCCCAGAAAGTTTTTTGGCACTGGAATTTACCCATCAGAAGTACCCTTTCCCCATGCACCACCCCCTCCTTCTGACTGGACGGCTCCTCCCAGAACCTCCATTTAAGGAGGATGGCCAGGTAAGCCATATCTTCTTTTCTCACCAGGTTACAGTCTGGACTCTCACTACTACTTTGCCACCTGTTCTCTTCCTCTCCTGCCTACCTTCATTTCTCAGCTTCCTTTTATGTGTTACCTTCTCCCATTAAAATGTCCTTGACCACAGGGGCCATCTTTCTTTTCCCTTGTATTTGTATCCCCAGCTTCACACAGTAAGGGTTTAATGCTTGATGACTGACTGGCTCCCCTATTAGTTTAAAAGGGCTAAGAAATAGGTCGGGCAAGACCTGTTCTTGATGAAGCCACGTTGGCTGTTGGTCATCATCACTTCCCTTTATAGGTCTTTACCAATCATTTCCTTAGTGATCCATTCCAGAATTTCACAAAGTAGTAAAACCCACCACTCCATAGTTTGCAGTTTCTATTCTGATCCTTTTTTTTTTTTTAAATTGGGACATTTGCCTTTCTCCAACCTTGTGGTACTTCTCCCATTTTCCATAATCTTTCAAATATCACCCACGGTGGTTCATCAGTCATATCTCTCTCAGTACCTGAGAATGTAGTTCATCTGGGCCAGGTGACTTGAATTTAATATAAGTAACTAGGTGTTCTCTTACTATTTCCTTACTTTGGGTATCACCTCCCTGTTAGTCATTTTTGTTTGGTCATTTCCAGTACAAAGTCTTACAGAGCTGAGTTGGGTGGGGAGACTTCCAGTTCTTTGCCAAAGGTCACACAGCTATCAAGTGTCAGAGGCAAGAATAATTGAGCTCAAGCCTTTTGATTTCAAGACTAGTCTTCTATAATGAGTTGACTTTTTTGTAAATCTTAGTACTGCATAAATGTGGGTTATTATTGGGTAGAAGCTATGATCTACTGCCTCTGGGTACTTAGTGATCGTTTTAAAAGGCAAGAAACAAAAACATGAAAGAAATCCCAAGACAAACCAAGTGCCTGATGAAGTCATTCAAACTATGCACCATGTCCTTAGGGAACACCATCAGACAATATTAACTCAACTTATTTTTGCCAATTACCGGCTATATATGAGACCCTGAGTTATACACTCTGGGAGCTACAGAGATGTCAAAGACAAAATTTCTCTCCTCAAGGAGTCTATTATCTACTAAAGGAGGTAAAGTATGTCCCTCAAGGGGAAAAAAAATTCTCCTAGGTAAATTTTTGAAGTTAAATATATATATATATATATATATATATATATATATATACATATTTACTTTACAAATATACATATACTAAGAACATTTCCATATGCAAGGTAGAACTTAAAAAGGAGTAGAGGGGAAACCACAACTCAATTATGTACAACTTGTTCTTTGAAAAACTAAAGCATATAATATATTCTTTATGTTATTTTGAATACTGTCCTGTTTGTTTCTTAACATCCTTCTGTCCTCTTCTGTGCATGTAACAATTCTTCAGTAACTGCCTTTTCTCTTTTCTTTTTTTTCAGATACCACTATTAGTTTCTCTTTCCTTTCTTCTCCCTCCTCCCCATGAGGAAAAAAATAAGAAAAACACAACTATTTCAACAAATAAACATAGTCAAATCTAACAAATCCACACATTGGCCATGTGAAAAATGTGTGTTCATTATTCTGTATGTTGAGACCACCACTGCTCTGTTAGGAGGTGAGTAGCATGTTTCGTCACTGGTCCCCTGGAATCACAGTTAGTCACAGCACTGATCAGATGTCTTGCGTCTTTCAAAGTTGTTTAGGCACATAAATCATTAATCATCCTTCAGGGATCAGTGCTTTCATTTATATGGTATTCCCTCCATTGTCACTGATCCCAAGCCCTTCTACACCATAATAGACTATATTGTGACTTGCTTGTGGTCAAAAATAACTACTAGATATGCAACTTGTGGTGATAAGCTTCTCTGCACTCTAGACTTGTCCTTGGATGGCCATCTGGATGTTGGACCTGCATGGGAAGGCTTTCTGATCTAGTGGGAACTTCTACAGCTTATACTCTGCTGGCTATCACATTCAAGTATAATATAAAGGAAAGAGCCCTGGATTTGGAATCAGAGGACTTGGGTTTTATTCCTGGTTCTTTTATTTAGTGTCTGTGTGATCTTGAATAAGTCACTTTATTTCCTTGGCCTAAGTTTTTTCACCTGTAAATTGATGATGTCTAAGGTCCCTTCCTTAGGGAGGCGGCAGGGTGGTGAAGTGAATAGAGAGTATGGGGCCAGGAGTCAGAAAGTCCTAAGGTCAAATCTGGCCTCAGCTACTTATTATCTCTAAAATGAGGATAATAACAGTTCCCTACCTCATTGGGCTGTTGTGAAGATCAAGTGAGATGAAATTTCTGAAGCCCTTAGCAAAGTACCTGGCACTTAGTAGGAGTTTTCGTAAAGCTTTCCTTTCTTCTCTTCCTTCTGTCCATCCCTCCCTTTTCTTCCTGCCTGCCTTCCTTCCTTCTTTCCTTCCTTCCTTCTTTCCCCTTCCTTCTTTCCTATTCTAAATCCTAGAATTCTAAGAATACTAGGTCTCTTAACATCCGACTTCAGAATAATTGGAGGAAATAATTATAATGCCTGCTGTATAGAATGAGTTCTATCTGAGATGGATGGCCTACATGCTATAACTTATACATGACTTATTTCTTACTCCACAAGTTTTTGTACACGATGCTCCCTAAATGCCTGAAATGCTCTCTCTCTCTTCATCTGTACCTTTTGGAATCCCTGTCTCCATCCAAGGCTCAGCTCAAGTGCCACCTCCTCCAAGCATCTTTTCATGCCAATGTTAGCACTCCAGATCTACAATCTAATCTAACTATATGTAACATCTGTCTATCTGTCTTGTCTATCTATCTGTCTATCTATCTATCTATCTATCTATCTATCTATCTATCTATCTATCTATCTATCTATCTATCTATCTATCTTATTAGGGTCCCCCACCACAACTCTACCCCAGTAGAAGCTGCTGGGGACAGAGATTTTTCATTTTTTGTCCTTCTGGAAAATGTATTCCCATTGCCTACTATAGGCCTGGCACACTGGTGCAAGAGGGAATACCTCAGAGGAAATGAGGATTATGCTGTTTATGAAGGAGAAGATGGCTCAGAAGAGGTAGGAGAGGAGCAGGGAACTGGGGAGGTGACAACTACGTCAGTCTCTCAGGGCACTTAACACCGAATTTAACCTAGAGAAGGTTAAAATAATCCTATCCAGGCTCCTCTTTGTGCAGAAGATTTGCACATGCATTTGTGCATAAGGATAGCCCATGGGCCACAACTGAAAGCAAATTCAGTCTGTTGGCCTTTTTGGTTTCTAACTATGACTCCTTGGCTCCACCTCCAACTAAAGAGATTCCTAGATGAACTGCAAAGATTCCTGCTCCCATTTCCCTAGTTCTTCTAGTCTCTAACAAAACAACTTTCTCCTCCCCGACCAATTAACAAGCATTAATTGAGTGCCTACTCTGTCTCATTGTGGTGGGCACCGAATACTATGCTAGAAACTGAAACTGTCTCTGCCCTCAAGTTGACTTTCTGTTAGGGGATTTTTTCCCCCTTTAAATTGTATTCTATTTTTTCCCCACAATTTCTCACAATTACACCTCAAGACAATTTTTAGCATTCATTTTTACTAGATTTTTGAGTTCCAAATTTTTCTCCTTTCTCCCACCCCCCCTTTCTGAAAATATAGTTTGATATAGTTTATACATATGCTATCAGGTAAAATATATTTCCATATTCATCACAGTTGTGGAAGAAGAAACAGATCGAAAGAAAAAAAACACAAGAAGGAATAAGCAAGTGAAAAAAAAATATGCTTCGATCTGCATTCAGAGTCCATCAGTTAGTTTCTCTATCTGGATACGGACAGCATTTTCCTTGAGTCCTTTGTACTTGTCTTACATCATTGTGGGGCTGAGAAAAGCTAAGTCATTAATAGTTCATCATCACACGATGTTGCTGATACTATGTATAATATTTTGCCAGTTCTGCTCATTTTACTTTGCATCAGTTTGCACAAGTCTTTGCAGGTTTTTTCTGAAATGTATCTGTTCATCATTTCTTATCGCACAGTAGTATTTCATTATATTCATACATGACTGCTTGTTCAGCCATTCCCCAAATGATTCACATCCCCTCAGTTTCCAATATTTTGCCGCCACTACAAATAGAACTGCTACAAATATTTTTGCATATGTAGGTCCCTTTTCCTTTTTTATGGTATCTTTGGGATACATACCTACTTAGTGGTATTGCTAAATCAAAGAGTATGCAAAGTTTGGTAGCCCTTCGGGCATAGTTCCAAATTGCTCTCCAGAATGATTAAATTAGTGCATTAGTGTCCCAATTTTCCCATGTCCTCTCCAACATTTATCATTTTCCTTTTTTTGTCATATTATCTGATCTGATTGATGTGAGGTGGCACCTCAGAGTTGTCTGTTTTAATTTGCATTTCTCTAATCAGAAGTTATTCAGAGCACTTCATATGCCTATAGATAGCTTTGATTTCTTTGTCTGAAAACTGCCTGTCTATACATACTTTTGACGATTTATCAATTGGGAAATGGCTTGTATTCTCATAAATTTGACTCAGTTCTACATATATTTGAAGAATGAGACTTTTATCAGAGAAATTTGCTGTAAAGATTGTTTCCCAACTTTCTGTTTTCCTTCTAATCTTGGTTACATTGGTTTTGTTTGTACAAAAGTTTTAAAATTTAATACTGTCAAAATTATCTATTCTACATTTCATAATGCTCTCTATCTCTTGGCTGGTCATGAATTCTTCTGGGAGAAACTCTTAATCTGGGGTCGGTGAACTTGAATTTAAATTTTTTTTATAACTTCATTCCAGTGGAACTGGTTTCCTTTGTAATCCTGTGTATTTTATGCATTTAAAGATGCTATTCTGAACTTCATGACACTGCCAAAGGAATCCATGACACCTATAAAAGATTAGGAACCAGGGTGCTTTTGTGTCCTTATTTGTCTATATCCCCTGAGCTGAATGGAGGCAGAGTTGATAGGCAGTAAAAAGAGCCACAAAAGAAGAATAATCATGAGTTGAAGAAACAATTACTCACAAACACATGAATTGAATTTGCTGGTCTGTATTACATAGTTCTGTAGTACCTTTGCCTGGAGTGGGGAGGTAAGGAAGCATCATCACAAAGGTAAGGACCTGCCTTGAGGTTTGTAGTTGCGGAAGATTGCCAAAGCTGCATCTCAATATGTGAGCAGATGCGGTTGTGGCAGCAAGGTGAGGTTGACTTAAAGGTCTTTGATGCAGAAATATGGCCATCAGAATTATAAATAACAATAGCATTTCTAAAATATTTTTAACCTTGTGAGGTAGGTGCTATTGTCTCTTTGAATAGATGAAGAAACCGAGTCAGAAGTTAAGTGAATAGCCCAGGGTGTCACACAGTAGTGAGAGTGTCTGAGGCCGGATTTAAATTCAGGTCTTCCTGACTCAAAGTCCATCTTTCTTATCCACTGTGACATCTAGCTGCCTGGATGAATAATTGAGGGGAAGAATTAAGGAGTGCACCAAGGCCAGGAGGCCCTCTGAGAGATTCTGTTACAAGTGTAACAAGTTGGTAAAACCCTGGACTAGGGTGCTGGCTGAGGAAAGGGAGAGAGGGGTGGAATTCAAGAGATACCTTTGGAAGATTTTTCAGGAATTAATTAGAACGAAAGAGGGAAAGGAGTTAAAGATATCCACCAAGGCTGCAAATTTGAGAATCAAGGAGGAGAGTGGTTTCATGCCAGACTGGATAAATACATTGTTTCTGACGTGCCCAGGGTTAATCTTCATGGCAGACTTTCCAAATGGAGATAATCCTAATGGTCTAATATGCTATACACTACTGGAAACGCAGGTGAGGATGGAGACACCAGTCCTGTAGAAAGCTGATATTTTGAGTATACATGAGCTCTGTGAATAAATGAATGTAAAGAGAGAATTGCAGAAGACTAAAAAGGACTGAGCTTTGAGAGATTCCAAGGGAGAGGAGTAGGATAGATGGGAATGAGGGAAGATAATATTAAAAACAGAAAAGAATACTTTGGAAACTGAGATATGAATCATTGTCAATTTTAAATTTTGTTATACTTTTATCATGAAAAATTTCAAGTATGTTACGAAGAAATTAATTCATTATTGAGTTTGATGAATTTTCCAAAATCTCTTAATGAAGAGACTTTCAACAATAATCAATAAAACATTAGCTAAACTACATACACTATGCAGAAAGGCTGATGCCAAAACATGCAATATAAAAAATACAATGAAAAGAATACCATCTACTGAGTTTTAAAAGCTACCTCAGTATGAACCCTTTGCTACCAACAGAGAATTAATTATCCATGGAATCCAAATTACATCCTTCAATGCAAATAGCTATAAAGAAAAGGAAAAAGTTTATAGTTACGTTAAAGTATTTTAAGCAATAAATCAAAATAGACATCAGTTATAGATTAAAACTCAGCCATTTCCTGATTTCAACCCCCCCCCCCCCCAAACTTTTCCTTCCTTACTAACTTCACTGGATTAGATATCCAAAAATTTACCACCACCCACTCTTTGCAAATGTGCTATTAAAATTCTGAATATTTAGGGATTCCCAGTAGGAGATGGAGGTGGGGGATGGGAAATCAAGGTATGATATCTGAAAATCTCCAGACTTCAAAACCCTGGGAAACATTTTACAGGTAGAAAGGTAGCATAAAAAAAAATTGTAGGAGACACAAATAGAAGTTTTGTTAATACTTTGTTAAATTGAATATATGTATGTATATATATATATATTATATATATATGTAACTTTCATAGCTTAAAATTACGTTTAGACTTTTGGGACATGCCACATATTGTCAAATGGTCCATAATAGAAATTCATAGTTTCTTTGAATACTTTATATTAGCCCTAAGGTTTGCTAAAGTGTTTATACACACACACACACACACACACACACACACATACACACACACATCCATATACACAGACATATATAATTTCATTTAATCTTATGCAAATCTCTTGTTCTTTTTCTTTGGTGCAATGTTTGTATTTGCTGAAATTCACAAATAGAAAATTTAAAAAAAAATAAAAAGAATACACTAGACCATCTAAAATGTGTAAGAACAAGAAAGTTTGAGTTTAAGTCTTTGGAACACAGTCCAATGACCCTGGACAAGTGACTTAACTTCTCAGTGCCCAAAGACTATAAATATAGACCGATCTGAATTCAGAAAGGGAGTTTCCAAAACTAAGGATTTCTCTACACTGGAGATTTCCCGTCAACACCCCCACCTACTCCTACTCCCCTGCCTACACCCCACCCCCAATAATTCGCAAGGCTTCTTCCTGGGAGGCTGGCAGCGTGGGGTGTGGAGGTGAATTGAGGCAGATGAATGCGATTCAGTTTATGCCCTGGAGTAACTTACAGTCAATTACCGGTAACAATATAAGAAAGCAAGTAGTTTCTTACATTTAAAACATCACAAAGAAGCTTCATTTCCTCCAGAAAAGAGAGCTATTCAACTTAACAAGGTGCTAATAAGTTGTAGAGAACTGGTTAAGCTAATTAAGCTTTCACCTGGCCCTGGGGGAAGTTTGTTCTGATTGGACGAAGACTTTCTCTCTTTTCCAGTTAGAGACTTTCAGACTGACGATCTGGGCATCCAATTGGCCCTAGGGCAGAAAACTAAGGGAGGAGGTAGATAAAGAAACGAAAACCCGTCTGCATTTTTTTTCCTGCAAGCCTCGGAATCCTAGATCTTTTTGGGTCTGAGGGACACATGTTTTTGCTGAACTTTTTAAAAATATTGCTGTAAATTCTCTAAATTACTTTGACCTTATCAAGCCTAGCATGATCATAAAACAAGTTCTCAATAGGGCAGTTGCTTCGAGTAAAATTACCTTGTTTATCTAAGGATGGGATCTCCCCTAGTGCTCTGAATACTTCCTCCCAACGCCCAGCTGGGAACTGGAAGACAAACTTGCCATTGTTTTATTGTCCAGTGATCTACTTGGCACCTCTAATTCCTTTCTGGCCACTATCTAGGAAAAGAAATCCAAAATCTCTGGACCCCAAATTCAAAACCCTAATTCCTCAGGGAGGGAATCAGACTTTCCACAGTATTTCTACCCCTGATAGGCAAAAAATGAACATCCTCTTCAGGACTATAGAATGCTAACATATTTTTTCATTCCGTTAACAAGAAAGACAGCTTGCTATTTCCACCTCCACAGCATGCAGACATTTTGATCTTTCTAGTTTAAGAAAGTGGAGGAACCACTCACACTGATGATGGTTCACATCCATCAAAGGATTAAGTGTCATGAAAGACAAAGAGCGTTTAGAAAATCAAGAGATGAGTACTTGGAAAGGACTGTTATGAGAAGACCTGACCTCAGATGACTAGATCTGAATTCTATGGCAAAGGCAATGAGTGCACTAACAAGGTCATAGAATCAACCACCTGGTGTTTTTGTTGGATTTTTTTTTTGGTTTTTGGCTTTTTAAACAAAACCAAAAACCTGAAGAGATACTTAGAAAACTTGCGAAAAGCAGTTGTGGTATGATAAAAATATTCTATACTGTAGCTTTGCTAGGCCTCTCTCCAATAATAATAATAAATAAATAAAGACAATACTATCTGGTAATCCCAATGTTGAGCTTCAGTGATAGGGTAGGGCATAAATTTAAAAATGATTTTCTGTAATTATTATGGAAATTAAGTGAACCTAGCCCCTAGGAGCTACCAACCCTCTGGACTTTCTTAGATTCCTAAATGAGGGAGGCTCTAAAGCAATGGTTCTTAATATATGGTCCATGAACCTCCTAGGGATATGTGGATAGACATAAGGAGGTCCAGGAACTTGGATGGGGAAAAATTATATCTTTATTTTCACTAGCATCTAGTTGAAATTCAATATTTCTTTCACTATATAAAATTATTTTGAAAAGGGTTAAACCAGTTTACCCTGGATCTGAACCAGATTAAATTAGTTTGGACTGGATTAAAGTGAATTGAACTGGTTAGGACCAGGTCAAACTGGTTTGGACTGGATAGAACCAGATATGGCCAGTTTTGACATGGACACTAAATTCAGGTCTGTTGAAAACTAACAGAAATATCTATAATTTTCAACCTCAAATTCATACCTCACAGTACTCCATGGTTTGGTTTTAGTAACTCAATAATACAGAAATAATTGTTTATTAAAGAATACAGCATCTTATTGTGTGGTATGGTAAGTAATACCCACATTTATGCAGCACTTCAGAGTCTTTCAAAGCATTGGTAGATGCTTTCTTTCATCTTTTCAACAACCTTGTGAAGTACTGTAAGTATTATTGTCCCATCTTCCAAGTGAGGAAACTGAGGGTAAAAGAGGTTAAATGACTTGCCAAGATAAAGTATTTGACAGACTTAGGGCTAGAACCTAAATCTTTTGTCATCTTATTACTTTATCTATCCACTATACCACACTAAATATCTCTTTTTCTCCACCCTCCTTCTCTTTCTTTTCTTTCTTCCTCTCTCTTTCTCTTTTTCCTCTCCCCTTTCCCTTTTTTCTCTTCTCTTTATTTAATAGGGAAAATGTAATTTTACTGGTATGAATAATTGAAAATTGGGGAATTCCCTCCATCAATGCAAGTCAACACCTTTTTTTTGCAACTTATACTTTAGACATGGGACAATTGACTTGCCCAAGGTCACAAGTCAATAAGTGTCAGAGGTGAAACAGGAGAGTCTAGGGCTCATGATATAGTAAATAGAGCCTTGGACTAGGAGTTAGGAAGATGTGGATTCAAATTCTGCCCCAAATATTTACTAGCTGTGTGACCCAGGGCAAGTCCCCTGACTTCTCTGGGCCTCAGTTTTCTCATCTGTAAAAAGAGGAGGTTGGACTTAATGGGCTGTAAGGTGCCTTCCTACTCTTGATCTATGCTCACATGAGTTCAAGTCTTCCTGCCTCTGAGATCAGCTCTCTATCACCACTAGAATTAGTCTCTCAATACAATTCTCTTACAAATGCCTGTGGCAATTTTAGTAATGTAACTTTCACTTCCCACCTGGTATCTGTAAACATTCATTTATCACATAGGCTTCAAAAACGTTGGCTGTGAAATATAAAAACTTTCTGGATGGTTCCTGAAATACAGATTGCTTTTCTACCAAAGAGGGGAAAATATTATGTTTTTGGTTAAAATTCCTCAGCAAAAGATATAGGAGACAGGGTCTCTGAGAGTTACATGCATATTTGGCTTTCTCTTTCTTTGTTTCTACTTTCATTTCAAAATGCTTATTTCTAAGGAGAATTTTGCAGACAAAAGCCATTGGACTAGCTTATCCTGAACATACTTTCCAACACTAAGTGAACAAATAATCCAGGAAGGGAAGAAACATTTGGGGCAAATAGTATAGTGCAGTTGGAAACTACTTGCCTTTTTTTTTTTAACAGCTTCTAAAGAGTATGTTTTTCTTGTTCATTTTCTATGCAAGAAATGACATTTTCCTCCTCATCTAAATTTAGATGATGGAGTTACAAGGAACACAGTGGAATCAAATAAGCAGAGATAAGGCAATGTTTTTCCTCAAAAGGTTGACTGATCATAATATTTTCAGACCAGAGAACTGTGTAGCTAACATCTGTAAGTTAGTATATGCAGATCATGTTTGTCTGATAATTGAAAACTCCAAAATATCAAATTGTGTTTTGGAGGGAAACCTAAATGATGAAACTAATAAAAATGAAGTTTTGGAGAAAGAACTGGATCAGAGTCAAACTAATTGAATTTGGTCTCTAGCTTTGCCAGTTAATTAGCTGTAATTATGGGAAAGTCACTTAGTCTTTTGGGGCCTCAATGTCTACCTGCGAAATGGGAATAATAAAACTCATGAATAATACATTGAGCAGAAGCCTTAGAAAGAACACCTGGGATCAAGTCCACAAATTCAGCTTCTGACCACATACTACCTGTGTGACCCTTGGCAAATCACTTAATCTCTTTGGTAGTCCAGGCAACTTCCTAAAACTCTAACATTCCAGAGAAGATACCAATTAGCCTTCCTCATTTGGAACATGACACATTTTTGAAATGAAATTGTGGGTTCAGTACCATCATTAACTTCCACCCAAGAACAAAACAGGATTACTTCTGAGGAATGAAAAAAGTGAGGAAAGTGCTTTGTAAACTGTAAAACCTAGAAATATTAAGCATTGTTTTTATTATCAGTAGATTTTTCCCAGTATCTGATGACTGCTAAGTAAGTCAGTGGAATTCTCTATGGCCATATGCACATATTACTCTTATAAATTCCCCACTTGTGGGTCATTTGTAGAAAAAGAGGATGGGACTGATAAATGAAATTAAGATAATCTATAAATATCATTCACATTAATTGTTTTACTCTTCCCCTACACCATTTTATAGGAAGGTTATAACAAATTATATTAACTTTGAACCTCTTGTTGCCTTTGGAGGTCCAACTCTACCAAACCCTGGAGGACTTAACCCTTCCAAATCTATATAGATTACCCTGGCTCTAATATTGGCACATCTTCACATTAGCAGTTGTTTCTGAAACACACATATATATCTATGCATGGGCACCAATCAAACTTCACTTCACTCCTGGTCATCTTTCCACAAGTTGCCATGTTGTTGTGGAATGCCCTGCCCTTGCCCAACCCTTTCCAGTTCTGGAACTATAACCAAATCAACTCTGCTATTGGTGATTAAAAGTGTCTATCAATCTATTCCACTATGGTTCCACTTACCATCCTTATAATTTATCAAAGGGACAGCTAGTTGGTGAAGTGGATAGAGCCCCAGCCTTGGAATCAGGGGGACCTGAGTTCAAATCCAGCATCAGATACTTACTAACTGTGTGACAGTGGAAAAGTCACTTAACCCTGATTGCCTAAATATTATTATTCTAAAAATAATAATTTATCATGGCAAAATATCCCTTCAGACTCATCACTACCCCATTTGTGCTGTTCTCCCTCTTATTAGAATATAAGATTTGGTATACAGCACTGCATTTGCTCATCTGGCTCCAAACACTCTCAAACACCAAGACTGGTTTAATAAAAATGATGGAGAAATTCAGACATTGCTAAATGAAAAACAAGAACTCCATAAGGTTTACCAGTGGGATAATTCATCCATCTCTAAGAAGGCAGCATTTATTTCCATCAAAAGTCAAGTACAAATAAAACTTAGAGAGATGCAGGATCCCTGGCTCAGTAAGAAGGCAGATGAAATTCAGTTTTATGCTGATAGTAACAATCCAAAGTGCTTTTATGATTCCCTGAAAGCTATTTATGGACCAAAACCCTATGGTGTATCACAACTACTTAGGGCTGATGGAGCCATATTGATTAGTGATAATGACATGGTCCTAGAGAGATAGGCTGGACACTTCCATAGTGTTCTCACCAGACCATCATCAATCAATGCTGAGGTCATTGACTGTTTACTTCAGGTTGAAGTCAGTCCCTCCTTAGACAAACTTCCAACTGAAGAAGAGGTTTTGAGGGCCATTAGGCTCCTTTCATGTGGCAAAGCACCTGGTGCTGATTCCATTCCAGCTGAGATTTACAAGGTAGGGGGACCACTGCTCATACTGAAGCTGATTGAAATTTTCCAAGTTATAAGGCAAGAAGAGGTTATCCCCAGGAGTTCAAGGATGACTCCATTGTCCATCTCTATAAAGGTAAAGAGAATAGATTGTCCTGTGAAAGTCACAGGGGGGGTCTCTCTCTTAGTCATTGCTGGAAAGATTCTTGCTAGAGTCCTCCTTAATAGGCTAATCCTTCACCTGGAAGATGGTCATCTACCTGAGAGCCAGTGTGGTTTCAGAAAGTTGATATGGTGTTTGCTGCTCAACAACTTCAGAACTACCAGGAGCAGAACAGAGGGCTGAACACAAAGTTTGTAGATCTGATGAAGGCCTTTGACACTGTTAGTCACGAGGGCTTATGGAAAATTATGTCAAAATTTCATTGCCCAGAGAAGTTCTTTAGGATCGTATGGCAATTTCATGATGGCATGTTTGCCTGGGTTCTGGATAGTGGACAATGCTCTTGTGCCTTCCCAGTCACCAGTGGAGTGAATCAGGGCTCTGTGCTTGCTCCCACGCTTTTTAGCATGACGTTTTCAGCCATGTTGACAAATGCTTTCAATGAGAATGAACAAGGCATCAAGGGCAACTACTGTACTGACTGTAAGTTCTTCAATTTGAAAAGGTTACCAGCCAAGACCAAAGTGGAGGGAGTGCTGGTGCATGATTTTCTGTTTGCAGCCTCTGAAGCTGAGATGCAGCAAAGTATGGATCAATTCTGGGCTGCCTGTGCTAATTTTGGCCTAATAATTAGCACCAAGAAAACACAGGTGCTCCATCAGCCACCACAACACCATTCGTATGTGGAACTATTGGTTACAACGAGTGGAGAAGCTTTGAAGGCTGTGGATAAGTTCACTTACCTTGGTAGTATACTTTCCAGGGATGTACACATTGACAGTGAGACTGATTGCCTCACTGCCAGAGGTAATTTAGTATTTGGGAGGCTCCAGAGAAAAGTATGGGAGAAAAAAGATATTAGATTGACTACCAAAGTGAAGGTCTACAGAGCCATTGTGCTGACCTCATTGTTATACGCCTGTGAAACATGGACAGTCTACCAGTGCTATGCCGGGAAACTGCATTGCTTCCATCTGAACTGTCTTAGGAAGATTCTGAAGATCACCTGGCAGGATAAGGTACCAGACACTGATGTCCTTGATCTAACTAAACTGACACCATTCAAACTATGCTTCAGAGAGGGCAATTCCGATGGGCTGGCCATGTTGTTGAAATGCATAATGTTTATTTGCCAAAAAGACTGTTTTTATGGAGAACTTGCATGGGGCAGGCAATCACATGGTGGTCAGAAGAAGTGATACAAGGACACTCTCAAGGTCTCTCTCAAGAACTTTGGATATGATTGTGCAACATGGGAGACACTGGCACAGGACCTCTCAGCATGGCGTGCCCACATCAGAAAGGGTGCTGTGCTCTATGAGCAAAGCAGAATTGAAATAGCACAAAGAAAATGTAGGATGTGGAAATTTGGAGTATCCACCCCAAATGTTCATGCAGACTATCTGTGCCCAACCTGTGGTAGAACATTCCGAGGTCATATTGGTCTGATCAGCCACATTCAGACACACTGAAATTTCACTTTATCATGGTGATGTCACTTTGGTCCTCTTTGAGAATGAAGGACAACCGCCAACCAGAATGTAAACTCTGAGGGAAGGTACTCTCTTCTGTATCTATATTCTCAGAGTTTAGCACTGTGCTTGCCAAGAATAAATGCTTTTTCTCATGAATTCCTTTATTGTTTGTACCTTTGTGTTTCATGCTCAGGTTCCTTTCAGTAGAGGATTGCAGAAGGTGCCTTTAAGAGGACGGAGACCATTGTAGTGTAAAGGTGGAGTTGAAACCACCTCAGTTTAGCTTGGTCTCCTTAACCTGGGAAAGAACATTCTTTGATTCAATCAAACAATCAGAACTGAATGTGAACAGGGACACCTCCTTGAATTGATCTGTGCCGCTGGATGAGAGACAGTGTGTATAATAAGGAAGAAGCTATCTCAGAAGTGGAGTTGGTGACTTCGAGAGTCTGAATTTGTGAGGTTAGAGCAAAACTTGACATTTCAGGAAGTCCTGAGGAAAGATAAGCTTTTCCTGTAACTTCCCCTCAATCCTCCAGAGCAGAGGTGTTAAACGCGCAGCCAGCAGGCCCCTTAGGCTGGCAGTAAAACTCCCAAGGGCCTCTTGAATCGAGATTAAAATGTAATTGGAAAATGTTTAGCAAAATAAAAATACAACACAATGTTAATTTCTGGTTTTCTAAATCAATGTGTTGCCCAGACTACGAGGCATCTGTTTCTATTTGAGTTTGACAGTATTGCTCCAGAGGTATCTTTCAGGATACTTCCCACATTAGGCTTTGGGATCCTTAAAGTTTGTCACTACTGCTCAAAAGGCATCCTAGAGGAGTGATAGTTTACTCAGAAACCAGTGCTGCATACTGACTTGTTGTGACAGGTAGGTGGCAAAGTTGATAAAATGCTAGCCTTGGAGTCAGGAAGACTCATCTTCATAACTTCAAAGATGGTCTCAGACACTTACCAGCTGTGTGACCCTGGGCAAATCACTTAACCATGTTTGCCTCAGTTTCCTCCTCTGTAAAATGAGCTGGAAAAGAAAATGGCAAACTATTCCAGTATCTTTCCTAAGGAAACCCCAAATTGGATCATGAGGAGTCAGACACAGCTGAACAACAAAAAATGTTATATTGCCTTTTAATTTATTTTGTTATAAGTTTCCCAATTACATTTACTCAGGTTTAGGAGGCACTCAGCTTCGTGTTGGACCCATCTGTTCTAGGTGCCTCTCTATCCAGATGCTATAATATAATCTGTTGTTTCATTACCCAGCTGTTTCCAGTAAACTGAATTTTGCCTCTGCTGCAGAGGTTAATATAAATGTAAAGTCAGGCAAAGAAGTCAACATCTACCCTAGGTGTTACGGGCTCAGTAATGGTGACTGAATTCAGAACTTTGGATCTAAGATAAATTGAAGAAGAAAAATAAGTTGAAGAGGAGGGAACAAAGTGGATAGAAAGCATTACAGTGTTTCCTTGGCTTAAAACAAGTTAATTATTGCAATAGAGCATTACAACAGAAAAACAGAATCATAAAAATTTGTAACTGGAAGGGACCTTAGAGGTCATTTAGTTAGTTAATCTCTATTTTACAGAGGAGGAAACTTGGGCCCAGATGTAAGCGTGATGTCTTGGTTCACACTTAAATCTCACTAGGGTGATGTCTTGACTAGTACATGAATTACAAATGGAGAAATTTTGAATACCATAGATAATTTCTCTTACTTTGGCAATATGCTTTCTAGAGATGTACAAGAAATGATGAAGTTGACCCATGCATTGCCAGAGCTAGCTCAGTTTTGGGGAGACTCTGAAGGAAAGTGTGGGAGAGAAGAGGTATACTGACTACCAGACTGAAAGTCTATAGAGTTGTTGCACTGACCTACCTCACTGTTGTATGGCTGTGAAACATGGACAGTCTACTAGTGTCATGCCAGGAAACTAAATCGCTTCCATTTGAACTGTCTTAGGAAGATTCTGAAGATCACTTGGCAGGATAAGGTACCAGACACTGAGGATCTTTCTTAAACTAAACTGTAAAGTGTTCAAACTCTGCTGCAGAAAGTGTAATTGCAATGGGCTAGCCATGCTGTTGGAATGCCAAAACTATGTTTGCCTAAAAGACTATTTTACAAAGAAAACTCCACAAGGCAAGCACTCACATGGTGATCAGTAGACATACAAGGACATTCTCAAGGTCTCTCTGGAGAACTTTGGAATTGATTGTGAGACATGGGAGACACTGGCAAAGGACTACCCAGTATGGTGTTCCCAGAAGGCACTGTGCTCTATGGGCAAAGCAGAATTGCGGTAGCTCAAAAGAAGTGTAAGATATACAGATTTAGAGCACTGACCCCAAATGTTCGCCTGGACTATTTGTGCCTCGCCTGTGGTAGCTCTTATTCCAAGCTCTTATTGGTCTGATTAGCTATTATGTGAATATGAGTAATTATTTACCTGTTTATCCTCCTGAGCATCTAGCACAGTGCAGCATATTGGGCTGATGTCCTCAGGAGACATAGACAGATAATTAAGCAGATAGATATGTGTATGCATATATAATATATGATATATACACCCACATACTCTAAGGTTTGCAAGGTACATTACATGCATTACCAATTATCAGACTGTGATGTAGGAAGAGGGACATGTCACTAATCTTTTAAGACTGCAGTCTTCTTACATCTTATTCCCTTATACATTACTGCAGATGCTTTTATCCCAAATGCAAGATGCTGTGTTGGGATCCCTTATACATACTCTACCATCCAGTGACAATGGCCTTAACAGGGAACTCCATCTCCCAACTTCATGCATTTTCAATCTAGCTATCATCTCCTACGCCTGGAAACTCTATCCTCATCTCTACCTCTTGGCTCCCCTGGCTTCTGTCCAGTCTCCACTAGTCTCGCTTTCTGCAAGAAGCCTTTCATAATCTTAGGGCCTTCCCTCCAATATGATCTCCAATTTATCCTATATGCATCTTGTTTGTAAATAGTTGTTTGCATTGTGAGATATTTGAGAGCCAGGGCTGCTGTGTTTTTTTTTTGCTTCATTTATTTTATTTATTTCTTCATATTTCTCTTTATCATCATCTTCTTCTTCTTCTTCTTCTTCTTCTTCTTCTTCTTCTTCTTCTTCTTCTTCTTCTTCTTCTTCTTCTTCTCTCTCTCTCTCTCTCTCTCTCTCTCTCTCTCTCTCTCTCTCTCTCTCTCTCTCTCTCTCTCTCTCTCTCTCTCTCTCATATCTCCAGTTCTATGCACAATGTCTGGCACATAGTAAGTACCTAATCATAAATGCTTGTGGCTGATTTGATGATTCCTTTAGGCAGTAATGCTAAGATAGGAATATGATGGGAAAGGGAGAGATTAAATGCAATTTTCTCACCATAGTTTCACTGAACTCTGTTTACATTTGTAGACCTAGAATCTTGGGGATATTTTTCTAGTTTCATTTCCCTAGAGGTTATGTTTCCTCACATGATGAGGATCCAGCAAAAGACACTGAATAGGAACATTCTTTTGGAGAGGAGGAGGCCCAGGACACAGTGGTGCCTCAAAAACTTAGAAGAGAGTATCAAGGAGGAGAAAGTGATCAACAATGAAAAAGGCTGCATAGAATGAAGAAAAATTAAGATTGAGAAAGACCATGGCCCCTTACCAAGGCTCCTCCACCTGTGTAAGGAATCCCATTCCGTCCTGTCTTCTCCAACACAGGTGACCCCTACGTCATCCCACTTTTTCATTTATCTTCAATCGCTCCCTCTCTATGGGCTGCTTCTCTACTGCCTACAATATGCCAATTTCTCCCTCATTCTCAAAAAACCCTCACTTGATCCTTTCATTACTGCTAACCATTGTACCGTATATTTCTCCTCTTTGTGGCCAAGGTCCTTCAAAAGGCCATCTACAATAGGTACCTGTACTTTCTTTACTCTCACCCTCCTCTTAACCCTTTACAATCTGACTTCTGACCTCATTGTTCCACCAAAACTGACCTCTCCAAAATTACCAGTGACCTCCTAATTGTCAAATCCACTGGACTTTTTTGAATCCTGTTTCTCTTGGACCTCTCTGCAGCCTTTGACACTGTTGATTACTTCCTCCTCCTTGATACTCTCTCTCTTTTCTCTACATTTTTGAGATATTGCTCTCTTCTGAGTCTCTTCCTCAGATCATTCCTTCTCAGTGTCTTTGGTAGGACCCCCATCCACACAATGCCCTCTAACCATAGGGGTCCCACAGGTTTTGCCCTGGGCTCTGTTCTCTTCTCCTTCTACATAAGTTCATTTGGTGTTCTCAAATCGCCTCCCATGGATTTAATTACCATCTCTAAGCTGAGGATTCTCAGATCTACCTGTCCTGCCCTGTTGTTGTTGTTGTTTGTCCTTTGTTCTTGAAGAGCACCGTGACATTATGACAGGCAAGTGAATTGGATTTAAGTGAGGGAGGACTGTGCAAAGTCACCAGGTTCACTTTTTCCTCTGGAGCCATCTGGGTCTAGTGGCAAGATATAGATCAGGACCTCCAATCTCGCATCTCCAACTGTCTTTCAGACATCTTAAACTGAATGTCCTGTGTACATCTTAGGCTCAAAATATCCAAAACAGAATTCATCATCTTTTGCCCTAACCCTTCCCCACCTCCTAACTTTCTTATTACTGTCAAGGGCAACAGTGTCTTCCCAGTTCCTCAAGCCAAGGCCTGTCAATTTCATCTTTGCACTATCTTTCCAATATTCCCCTTTCTCTAACCTGATGCTGCCATCAGAGTGGTGCAGACCCCTATCATCTCATGCCTGGTCTACTGTAGTAACCTGCTAGTGGGTCTGCCTGCCTCAAGTCTCTTCCCACTTCAATCCATCCTCTGTTCGGCCACCAAAATGGTTTTCCTAAAGCGCAGGTCCAATCATTTCACTCTTCTTCAGTGAAGCAGATCACAACCCTTTTGTGCTTGTCCATTTTGTATGACAATTGTACATGTCCTCCTAAAGTTTAAAACAAGGGATCTACAAAACATGTTGGAGGCTTTGCTCATGAACGACATCGAGGTACCAGTGTGGTGCTCTCCCTGTCCATCTGCAAGTTCCTCACTCTCCACATGTGATTAGGTCATCTTCTTTTCCTTTCATTTAGTTCCTTGATGATGTCTTTAACTCCCATTTGCCTTAAGAGTTCCTCATTGGTTCTATGTTGCAGCCTGCTTACATCACCTATGTACCTCTTGATGGCTCTCTGTGATACTTACTTTACTTCTATGGAGATAATTATAGTATATGTTTCACTGCCCACTGGTAGAAAGTTGATATTAAAAAGATGGTCCTTTACTTCATGGGAGCTTGATCTTAGTAAAGAAAAACTTTGCAATTTCCTGAAGGCAATCCAGCCCATTTTTCTCCTCCAATTCAATG
This sequence comes from Bettongia penicillata ogilbyi, assembly GCA_023548195.1. Lineage (NCBI taxonomy): Eukaryota > Metazoa > Chordata > Mammalia > Diprotodontia > Potoroidae > Bettongia > Bettongia penicillata. The sequence goes on from JAJHZJ010000468.1 coordinate 1,910,141, forward strand.
CTGGACCCAATTTGTTGTTTACCTTTATTTTCTGTCCCAGCTTTACACATTACTGGTCAAGTTCTGGAAATTATTCATCCAAACTTGTGCTGAAATACGGGCAATAGACATTCATTATCCATTTGGTCTTTCCTTTGTGATTAGTCAAGTCAAACTCTTTCAAATGATTATAGATCTCTTCCAGGAGGTTCTGCAATGTTCTGGGGGCTTTATACAATCAGCATGATATCATCAGCCAATAGAAAAATCTGAAGGACTTCACTATTCCCAAGCAACACTTCTCAAACAGGGAGCCAAAGTATACACTTAAAAAATGTATACACTTAGTTGGATATAGAAATCTATCTCAACCTGTGAGGAAGTAGAAAGGGACAGGAAAAATAGAAGGAGGAGGAGGGGCTGATAAAAGGGAGGGTATACTGGGGAAGGCATTGATTAGAACTAATGCTTGTGAGGATGAAAAAGGTGAGAGGTGGGGGTGAGGTAAAACAAATGAAAAAGCATGGAGAGCAATACATGGGTCTGAATTCTTTGCTGTATCTCTTCTACCGCACTATCGATAAAACACCATTTTGTTCTACTGAATAAAATACTTTTTGGTGGTCAACTAACAGTAAACCAAATGTTATATTCTCTGTACTTTTCAGCTAATTACAAAATGATATAGATTTGTTGAATATTTTTACAAAAACCTGCTTGTTCCCTACTAATATTCTAGTTGAAAATGTCCTCCAACTGATATATAGAAACACTCATAAAGATTTTGTAAAAATGGGAGAGTGCCTTTGGTGTCTTCTCCTCTTTCATATGCCTTGTATAGCTGTCCCTAAGCTTTCCCCCACCCTCACAATTGTGTCTTCTTTAGCATAAATGGAGTTCTAGGAAAACTCCTTAATGCCTCTCTTATGATCACTTTGTGACTGATTACATTATGGGCCTTCAGTGACAACATCAGCTGAAGTAGGATGAGTAACTTCTTCTTTTGTATATACTTGACTGTTTTTCCCATCTTTGTTCTCTTTACTACCATATCTGTCTCCTGTATAATCTTATCCAGAACTATAATGATAGCTCCAAGTGTGGTAGTTTTACTGCTCGTTGTTATAAGGATTTTTGCAAATCTTTTCCAATTTTTTTATCCATTTATAGTCCTTGTTCCATTTTCATTCTTTTTTTAAAAAAACATTAATTTATGTGTTTTCAATTTTCAGCCATTGGTAGAGCCAAGATGGCGGACTAGAAAGACACACTTACATAGGGTTCCCCCCACAGCCCATAAAATACCTGTAGAGAGGGACTCAACAAATTTTGGAGCAGCAGAAGTAGAGAACAACAGAGTGGAGGAGATTTCCAGTCCACAGCGATCTGAAAGGCACACGGAAACATCGGTTGCGCTGGACACAGGAGCCGAGCACAGAGCCCAGCCCAGCCTTGGCCATGGTGCAAGGAGATTCTGGGAGGACAATACTTTGGGGGCAGAATCTCCAGTCGCAGTAGCAGGTCCTCAGATCCCTCGGCCCATGGGCACCAAAGGTCAGTGACGGGGTTTTATCAGGGAGCCAGGAAGGGAGAAGGGCCTTCCCATAGCTCCGGCAACAGGCAGCAGCCACAGAGCCAGTACAGCAGCCCATAGGGAAGCTCCATTGTTGGAGTGTAAAAACTCCTGAGAGCACTGAAGAGCTGAGTCTTACCTCAGCCCTGGGTGGAGGCCCTGGCTGAGCTGGTCTTTGTCTCCAACTGAATGGTGGCCCTGCCCATCCACCTAATCTGAAAATTAGCCCCAAGTGCTGACTTTGTGGAACTGGAGGCCAAGTAGCTATGGAGAGGTATCTGCCAAGATTCTGGGCACAAAAATCCCTCTCTGCGTCCAGACTAGTACCTGCTTGATTGTGCCACCTTGGAGGAACTGAGATCTCACAGATTCCCAGAGTATACCCTACTCTTGATAAAGGACCCAAAAGTCAAGTAACAGCTTGGGAAAGTGCCCAAAAAAGGGGAAAAAAAATAAGACCATAGAAGGTTACTTTCTTGGTGAACAGATATCTCCTCTCATCCTTTCTGATGAGGAAGAACAATGCTTACCATCAGGGAAAAACATAGAAGTCAAGGCTTCTGTATCCCAAACATCCAAAAGAAATATTCAATGGGCTCAGGCCATGGAAGAGCTCAAAAAGGATTTTGAAAATCAAGTGAAAGAGGTAGAGGAAAAACTGGGAAGAGAAATGAGAGAGATGCAAGAAAAACATGAAAAGCAGGTCAACACCTTGCTAAAGGAGACTCAAAAAAATGCTGAAGAAAATAACACCTTGAAAAATAGGCTAACTCAATTGGCAAAAGAGGTTCAAAAAGCCAATGAGGAGAAGAATGCTTTCAAAAGCAGAATTAGCCACATGGAAAAGGAGGTCCAAAAGTTCACTGAAGAAAATAGTTCTTTCAAAATGAGAATGGAACAGATGGAGGCTAATGACTTTCTGAGAAACCAAGAAATCACAAAACAAAACCAAAAGAATGAAAAAATGGAAGAAAATGTGAATTATCTCATTGGAAAAACAACTGACCTGGAAAATAGATCCAGGAGAGACAATTTAAAAATTATGGGACTACCTGAAAGTCGTGATCAAAAAAAGAGCCTAGACACCAACTTTCATGAAATTATCAAGGAAAACTGCCCTGATATTCTAGAACCAGAGGGCAAAATAAGTATTCAAGGGATCCACTGATCACTGCCTGAAAGAGATCCACAAAGAGAAACTCCTAGAACATTGTGGCCAAATTCCAGAGTTCCCTGGTCAAGGAGAAAATCTTGCAAGCAGCTAGAAAGAAACAATTCAAGTATTGTGGAAATACAATCAGGATAACACAAGATCTAGCAGCTTCTACAATAAGGGATAGAAGGGCATGGAATAGGATATTCCAGAATTCAAAGGAACTAGGACTCAAACCAAGAATCACCTACCCAGCAAAACTGAGTATAATACCTCAGGGGAAAAAATGGTCTTTCAATGAAATAGAGGACTTTCAAGCATTCTTGATGAAAAGACCAGAGCTGAAAAGAAAATTTGACCTTCAATTTTCAATCATCACTTTCATAAGACAAATTTTCTCCCCCTCCCTCCTTGAGACAGCATACAATCTTATATGGGTTCTTCACATACATTCTTATTAAACATGTTTTCACATTAGCTATGTTGCATAGAGGAATTAGAATGAAGTGGAGAAACTATGAGAAAAAAAACAAAACAAAACAAAACATAACACAAGAGAAAATAGTCTGTTTCATTCTGCATTCCAGTTCCTTAGTTCTTTTTCTGGATGTGGACGGCATTTTGCCTCAAGAGTCCTTTGGTAATGTTCTAGGTCCTTGCTTTGCTGTGAAGGTCTAAGTCTATCAGAAACAGTCCTTGGACACTGGCTATTACAGTGTACAATATTCTTATGATTTTGCTCCTTTCACTCAACATCATCATATAAGTCCTTCCAGGTCTCTCTGAAGTCCTCTTGTTCATCATTTCTTATAGCACGAAAGTATCCCATTACATTCATATACCACAACTTGTTCAGCCATTCCCCAGTTGATGGGCATTCCCCTCAATTTCCAGTTCTTGGCCACCACAAAGAGAGCTGCTATAAATATTTCTGTATTTGTGAGACCTTTTCCCATTTATATAATCTCTTTGGGATTGTATTCCTAAAAACTATTGGAATAATTTGTTTAATTGCACATCTTAACAAACTTTCCTTAAACCATGTTTATCAACTCTATTGTCTATTTTACCCTCTACTTTCTGTTTTCTTAGATGCTATGGCTAATAAATTGTCCAGCAAAATCTTTCTTGGTAAGATTTTTGCAAATGAGTCTATATTCTACCTTGGTGCTGCCTTTAGTAACCATTTCTCTGGCAAGAAAGACAGATGATTATTGACAAAAATACTTTTTTTTCTTCTCTTTGTTGTGTCAATCCTAATAGCCTACTACATCGATTAAACTTCTGGATAAAATTGTTATAGTTGTCATAGATATTATTTTTGTTGTCCATTCTCCATTTTGGCTTGCAACAACTTGTTTAAATATTTTAGGGCTAAGTTGTTTCAATTGTATACTATGTCTTTTTCTCGTTATTATTTCTTTCTTTTTTTCTTTTTTTTTACTAATTCTAGTCTTAACTCTGATAAGTCACTGGTCTAACTGTACATAGAAACTTGACATTGGCATAATTCTCACATCAATCTTTTCCTGTTTGTTAAAATATAACCTATTTCATTTTTTTTATATGCAAAATATAGGCAATGTATTTTTTTTATCTTGTTTGTACATAGCTTTTTTTTTTAAATTTTATTTTTTTTTAATGTTTTACAATCATTTCCTTAAAGTTAAGATTTTATTCCCCCCCCACCCTTCCCTCAATACCCCCCTCCCTCCCCATGACAGCATACAATTCTGTTTAGGTTCTACATATACTTTCCTATTGAGCACATTTTCACTATATTCATGCTATGTAGTCGAACTAAAATAAATGGAAGAAATCATATAACAAATCAACACATATTACACTGAAACCCACCCACACACAAACATGATCTGCTACATTCTGCAAGTGGCTTCCACATTTCTTTCTCTGAGTGTGGAAGGCATTTTGCCTTTGAAGACCGACATTAGGATTTTTTTTTTTCTCAGTAAGTTCTTGTGTTATTACAAAGTTCCAAGTCTACCAGAAGAAACTCTCGCACACTGTGGTCGTTGCTGTGCACAAAGTTCTCCTGGTTCTGCTCCTTTCACTCAGCATCAGATCATATAAGTCCTTCCAGGCCTCCCTGAAGTCTTCTTGTTCCTCATTTCTTATGGCGCAATAGTACTCCATTACATTCATATACCATAATTTATTCAGCCATTCCCCAATTGATGGGCATCCCCTTGACTTCCAGTTTTTGGCTACCACAAAGAGTGCTGCTATAAATATTTTTGTACACGTGGGACCCTTTCCCGTTTTTATAATCTCTTGGGGATAAACCTATTTCATTTTTAAAGATATTATTTAGTGCTCATTATGACCAGGATCTACCAGTTATCTTTAAGAAGAAAATTATAAAGAGGTTAGAATTATCTCATAAATTTATAACCAATGAATCTTAGCATTCTCTCATCACTTTGGTGTGACAAAATATGATAACCAAATATCTTGTGAAGTAATACTTCTTATTATTTTGGGCACACACTCTGCCAACTTCTTTCTTTGCTTTTTCCAGGGAATACCTGTAAGCTATCTTTCCATTTGAGGCAGCTAGCTGGCACAGTGAACAGAATGTCAGCTTTGGAATCTGGAGAACTGGAGGTCAGATTTCATTTTGGACACTTACTAGCTTTGTGACACTGGGCAAGTCACTTAACCCTGTTTGCCTCAGTTTCCTCATCCAAAAAATGAGCTGGAAAAGGAAATGACAAATCATTCCAGGTCAAGAAAATCCCAAATGGGTTCACAAGGAGACAAGCACAATTGGAAATGATTGAATAGTTTCTCATTTAGCTGAAACTTTCCTTTTTATTCTGGTTTCATTTGTAGCAATAATGTCAAGATTTACATGGTTCAACATGGCCCTATTTTGGTCATTGAATAAAGATTTCACAAATAGAGTACTAAACATCAAAATGTAACTTATTCATAGTCTGAAAACTATACTTCTTAGCACTCTATTCCCCCTCTTTTATTACTCTTATCACCATCATTTCAGAAGTGGAAGGAGATAGTATAGCATCAAGGTCCATTTTTGTAGGCAACTAGGTGGTGCAATTAGGTGGTACTGGACCTGGAGTTGGGAAGACAAGTTCAAATCTGACCTCAGACACTTACTAGCTGTATGACCCTGGACAAGTCACAAAATCTCTGTTCACCTCAGTTTCCTTGATTGTAAAATGGGAACAATAACATAAGCTACCTATCAGGGTTGTTGTGAAGATAATGAGATGATATTTCTGAAGCACCAAGCACAGTGCCCATCACATATTAGGTACAATATAGATGCTCATTCTCTTCCCTATTTTGTATTTTACTTTGTTTCATGGATTACCATGGCCAAAAAAAAGATGATCATCAGCTGGCCAACTGACTGGTGATGTGCTCCTCCATAGATAGCGAGGTTGGTCTTTAGAAAACAGGTTCTGTGCTTTATGTTGTGTTGGTCCTTAGTTCTTGAAAAGAACCATTACATCAGGGAGACGATGACATGATTTGCAGTTGACTTTGATTTGAGTGAGGGAGGGCTATGCAAGGTCACCAGCCTCACTTTCTCCTCCAGAGCCATCTGGGTTCAGTGGCTAAATAATTCATCAGGACTGGTTCAGTGCTTAGAAATGAACACAATATTCCAGATGAGGTATGATGAGGGCCAAGTACAGTGGGACTATCACCTTCTTATTCCTAGAACTTATGCCTCTCTTAATGTATTTTAAGACTACTTTAGCTTTTTTTGACCGTCACATCACACTGCCAACAAGTCTCACCAAACTTGTAGTCTATAGCACCCTAGCCAACTGGTATTTTCGAGAACAATTGCTTTTCATAGCATGTCTCCCACATCTTACACTTGTGAAGTTGATATTCTATGTCTCTGTGTAAGACTTTATTTTTATCCCTATAGAATTTCATCTTATTAGATTCAGCCTAATAATCTAATCTGGCAAAATCTTTTTAGATCTTGGCTCTGTCATTGAGTATGTTAGCTGTCCATTTCAGCTTGATGTCATCTGAAAATTTGATAAGGATATCAGTATGCATCTCTACCATTATTCAGGTACTTGATATAAATGTCAGACAACCTAGAGCCACACACAGATTCCTGGTTTACTTTCTTGGAGACGTCCTGCCACATTGACACTGAACCATTTAGCAATGATTCTTTGAGCCTGGCTATCCAACCAATTTCTGAGTCCTCCTAATTGTAGTATTATCTTGTAAACATTATTCCACTGGGAGATTGGAATTTGAGCTGAGAGACTACTTGAGACTAGAAACTGAGAGATGCTGATGAATCGTGGTTGGCAAGGGAATGCACCTCAAGCTCCATGGGCAGTGGCTACCTTTACCTTCAATGGCCACACAGGAAAATCTGAGACACTGAGGAGAGAGTGTCTGAGTCATTAGTCACTACTGACTTTTCTTTTGAGCAGATGGTAAAGTGTCTGTCTGCCCTCTCTCAGCTCTTGCTATCTGAGCGAGCATATGTTAAATCGATGGGTTTTCTGTTCTTTAAAGTTTGTTCATACTTTCTGTTTAATGAGCACTAATGCTGGCTTGGATAAAGATTTGGTTGATTATAATTCCTTTGATCCATATATTTCATTAATAGGAAGGTATAAAAGAAATAACAGTGACTGTGACCGGCAAACTCTGTGGAGGGAAGGAAACACAAAGAGATAGATGAACTCAGACATTCTGTTGCTGATTCCCCCCCTGGAATCTGGCTAGGGGCCCAGGAGAAGTATGAGAGAGCATCTTGTTGATAGATTTCCTAAATCAGGATAAAGAATATATGAATCCAGGGTTTCCCTTAGGCGAGTTGCAAATGAAAAGTAATTTGGTTAAGAATAAAGGCTAGATTGCTACGTAGAGTTACTGGCCTGGTTCTACACTGTTGTCTTTCATGAATGCTTAAAGACATACCTTTGTAGGGGTGGAACCTCAAGAGGGCAGTGACGTGAAAGTAGGTGAAACCTGGTGGGAGGAGATGGATATATGGCTAAAATATGTGGCATCCACATTCTAAGGGTGGAGGACAGAAGAGATTGAGCAAGAACCATTTCTGTAGTATAGGCCAACAGGTGAAACTTTTGCCCTCATGCAAATGAACCCTAATGAACCCAGGCTTCCCTGCTGTCCCTGTCAAAAAAAGGAATTGAACTTATTCAGGCATGACCTTATCTTGATGAAACCATGCTAGTTCTTTGTGATCACACCTTCCCTTTCTATTTGTGTGTCAACTATCTTCCCCTATCCATAATTATGAAAGATATTTCCTTGTTTTCTTCTAGTTTGTTTGTTCATTAAATGGCATTTTATGTTTGTCATGTATCAACTTGGAATTTATTGTGGCATGTGGTGTGAGATATCAAAACATCAGTGAATCATGATCTAATGTTGACAAGGAAGTCAAGTCTCATTTGCTTGGGCTGGCTAACTGAACTTCCTCAATTTACAGTTGCCAGCCTAGAGAAGTTAAATGACTTGCCTAAAGTCACACAGGTAGTTGTACCATACGTGTCAAAGGTGGGAGTGGTCTAAAACTAATTTCTGCAAGATAGCTTTCCAGTTTTTCTAGTAATTTTTGTATAACAGGGATTCCTTGTTCCAATAGTTGGCATCCTTAGATTTATCAAACATTGTCCTGGTATGTATGTTTCCAGGTTTTATTTACCTAATCTGTTTCAATGATCAACTTTTCTATTTTTTTTTAAACTAATACCAAATCACTGGAGGCCTTTAAGAAGAGTTTGGATGAACATTTGTCATAAACAAAGTATGGTTGGGGGTAGATGGCCTCTGGGATGGTTTCCAACTCTGGGTTTCTGGGATACTGTGATAAGAATCTCAGATTAGATACCCCTCCTTGATTGGAGATGCAAGACTTAAAATTCCAAATCTGAACCTACTCACTACTCTCTCCTGAGAAGAAATGCCATTGGCCTATGAAGTGGGGAACTTAACAGACATAGGTCTAATGAGAAATATGCTGGTCTGTGGGTTAAGAAATCTGAGTTCTAGTTTTTGCTTTGTCACTGACTTTCTTTAGGCAAGTTATTTAACCATTCAGCCTCAGTTTCTTCATCTAACAAATGAGTAGATTGGACTAGATTATCTTTGAATGCCTCTTTCAACTATTTTTTAAATTTAAAATTTACTAAATTTTTAATTTATGGAGTAAAATAAGTATTTCCATAGCAATATAATAAAAAAAAGATTGCACATGAAACTGTAACTTTATTAATACAACTTGCTTTCCTCTTAAATATATGGTATAGTGTAATTTTCTTTTCTTTTTCCTCTTTTTTCTTCCCTTCTACCCCCACTATTAAACTGCCCTTCCTTTAATAGTCTATGATACATTTCTCTTTTTCCTTCTTAATCAGGATATGAGAAGGAGCCAAATAGGGGCTAGTACAGGTGGTAAGAAGGAAAGAACGCGATTAGCCCCAAATCTGGATAGCTGGTCCCTATGCATGCTCTGCTGTTTTACGTACCAGGAGGTAAGGTATAGTAATTCATTCAGAAGGAATCTGTTTGAGTCACAAGCTGTATTACCCTGTTTAAGTTCCTTAATCTTTCTGTACCTCATCTGTTAGGTTTTGATTGGGCCAGGTGACCTCTACAGTCTCCTACAGATTTAACATCTTGATCCTAAGTGTCTTAGTTGCCCTATGCCTCAGTTTCATGGAAAGTTATTCCTTCTTCTCAAGGTGTGAAGAATATGCTTTATAAACCTTAAAGCAGTATACAAAAGTAAATTACTACTAAATTCCCAACAGAAATGCCAACAGATGCTACTTTGGAAGCATGGACAGATCTTTCTTGAAATAAATATCACTTTAAGTGATTACACAACAGTTGTAGCAGACTCTTTTAAAATCTTATTCGTGTGTCAAGAGTCGCATTATTGATTCAGGAAGTTTAATTATCTAGTGCTGGCAGTTTATGATTTTGCAATGAAAGACCTATTACTTGCTGCATGATGATTTAGAGATTTGTCCAAAGATACTGTCTAATCAGAGCATGAAGAGAATATGGTTATTGACCTTATCAATGCTTTTCGACATAGTAAATCATATCCTGATGAAAAAATTACATAGAGGCAGAATGAACAAGGCAACTGTAAATTGGTTTCCTGGCTGCCCTATGGGGGCAGACTGCTTCCCTCCCTAGGAACAATCCTTGTGACAGCTAAATTAACCTCAAGGTACTAGGAGGGTTGGCACAGATTTACATACTTGGATTTTTTTCTGCATTCTTATTTACAAAGTGCAACTTCCTTTGAGAGAAAAGCAGTATACCTTATGTTTAAATTAACGAAGAAATTAGGAGGAAGGAAGAAAGAATGCAAGTGATGTTATCAGTCATTTCAATCTCCTAGAAAAAACTCATGTGTGACCTCACAGAATACTGCCTTCATTCTTCAATTCAGATAAAATGTAGAGGATCTGCTATTAAGAACAAAAGGTAGCAAGGTTATCAAATACTGAATTTTCCCCCTCTGGGTTTCTTTAAGGGTCATCTACCCTTTTTACTTTGAGAGCTAGCACTGTTGAGATCTTCTTGAGACAAAGAAATTCTCAAATTTTGGTCAAATTTACTAACATCATAAAATGTTAGAGAAGGGTGGAATCTTACATGTCATGTAGTCCAACACTTACTTTATCAGAGAGAAAATTGCTTTGAGTCAGTGAATTAAACCTAAACGATGGAGCAGAAATCATCATGAGTGAGAGTGTAGGGAGGGAAGAGAATCTGGGAGAGCTTTAAACCACTGAATTTAGAAATAAAGAGGTTAGATTGGTTTCAGTAGAGTGATAGGGGTGATAGCAGGAGGAGGGCAGAAGGTTGAGGATAGAGTGGAGTGGATACTTTTTCTACACGTTTAGCACTGAAGGTAGGAGTTTATCAAGGTCTAGGAAAGGATTTTTTTTTTTTAAAGGAAAGGAGAGACTTAAACATACTGATAAGCAAAGTGAGGAGAACCTAGAAGACAGGAAGAGATTGAAGATGAGAGAAAGGAATGGACAGCTTTCTGGAGCAGGATGCCAGCTGAAAACGAAGGGATAGGATTGGCAATTCCTCTCAGACTTGAAAGATAAAAGAAAATGGGCCAAAACACTGAGACCTTTAAAGGAGTGGAAGAGAGGAGATGAGGTTCATCAGAATAGACTATTTTTAACTATAGCAAGTAGGTCAAAGTGAATGACATGCAAATATGGAGAAATAATGAGTTTCCAACTACATAGGACTTTATAAAACTTTTTTTTTGCAGCAATCCTGTGAAATATGTATTACAAGTATTATTATCTTTTAAAGGCAGATATGTGGTAAGAACACTGAAGACAGGAAAACTTGAATTCAAATCCAACGTAGGTCTATGTAACCTTGGCCCCAGGAGAGTCACTTAACCTCTGTCTGTCTCAATTTCATCACCTGATAAATGGAGGTAATTTAGAGCACCTACCTCCCAGGTTGTTGTGAAAAATGAGAGAATATTTTTAAAGTATTTTGTAAACCTTAAGAGCACTATATAAATTCCAGTTATTATTAGTTAGGAAAACAGAGAAAGCTCTCCTAAAAATCTGTGTTAACAGAAAAAAAGTGGGATAAAGAGGTAAAAGCAAAATCCCAAATCCATATAAACCAACTGGTGTTAGATAGGAATTTATAATAAATTTTAAAAACCCGTAAATCCTTTCCTTCCATAAAAGGAGAAAAATCCACTGCTATTCTTTAAGAGAAAGATTTTTTGTGAATAACCTCACTCATTTAATTCATTCTTCTATTTATCAAAAAATAATTTCTTAACTATTTATTTAATTTATTTCTTAACTATTTCTTAACTATTAAATGTAATCAGAAGTTGCAGCTAAATGCAAGGTAGCTTGCAGGTTTTCCTTGGGGAAACAAACAAACAGGTTGATAGAGTGGCAACCAAAGACAAGAAGTCCCTTCATTTCATAGGATTCACATTCATCTCTCCTAACAATTCTCATAATAAGCAGAACTGAAAAGCCCACCATAAACATGATTTATGTGTCCATTACTATTATAGAGGTTCAGGAGGTAGAAGAATTTTATGAAGAACTCAGTTGAACCAAGGGTCCTCAACCTTTTTTCTGTCATAGACCCTTTCTGGTGAAGCCTGTGGACTCTTCAGAATAATGTTTTTAAAAGCATACAATAAAATCCATAAGACTATGAAGGAAAAACCAATTACACTGAAATACTGTTTCTCTTTCTCTCTTTCTCTCTCTCTTTCTCCATCCATCCATCCATCCATTCATCCATCCATCCTTCCATGCAACCGTACATCCATTTATTTATCTACCAGTTCCCAGACCCTAGGCTAAGAGCCCTTTCTCAAAACAAATCTACATACCGTCTAGTACTTGATGGCTTCAATGCAAAAATAGAGATTGGAGAAAAAGATGAAAAAATGTGTTGGAAATTATGTTTAAGGATTAAGGAATGACTTCTTTCACAACATGACTAATGTGGAAATATGTTTAATCTGATCAGATTGCATACTGTTTTAGGAAGGAAGTGATGGGAAGGAAGGAGAAACATTTGGAACTCAAAATCTTATAAAAATGAATGTTGAAAACTATCTTTACACGTAATTGAAAGAAATAAAATACTATTAAGTGGGGGAGGGAAAGGGGATTAAGGAATGAAAGGCTTCTTGACTACACTTGAAGCCTCAGATCTACAAATCATGAACACTTTCTTCAAAAAGAGCCAAAAGGTTTTGCATATGAAGAGAATTGAAGAATATCATACACATGCAAAATCACAGAGAAAAAAATGAGAATGATTATAACAGACAGGAAATGACTGGTTACGGATGTGGGAGTCCTATCAGAATCAGTTGTCTCTGTGAAGTAAGACCATAGACTTGTTAGAACAAAGATCAAAATCAAAACTAAATTAGAAGAAAAGATAAAGATGAGAAGTAGATATATAGTACAAGTAAAATAACTCTAACATGCATATTCAAATAAGATATCAATCTCCACTCCAACCCCCAAATGAGAAATAGAATAAGGGAAAGTTAGCATGGGCTAGCAATATTTCCTACCTAATTTTAACCTTCATGAAGCAATTGACATGATTAGAAGTCCAAATAAGCCTAGAAAGGAAGAAGAAATGAATAAATATTTATTAAGCACCTACTGTATGCTAGGCATTGTGCCTATATACTTTACAAATATTATCTCATTTGATCTTTAAAATTAGCAAACACAAATCTTCTTAATACTACAGCCTAATACTACTTGTAGTGTTACAAGGGTAACACTAGTGTATTATTATTAACAGTGATAATAATAACTAGCATTTATTTAAGTGCTTTAAGGTTTGTAAAGTGCTTTACAGTTATTATCTCATACCAATTCTGGGAAATAGGTGTTATTATCATACCCATTTTGCTGTTGAGGAAACTGAGGCAGACAGGGTTAGGTGTCTTGCCCAAAATGTCACATAGTTAATAAATAAGTGTCTTTGACCAGATTTGAATTCAAGTTTCCTATCTCCAGATCCAGCACTCTATTTACTGTGCCATCTAGCTACTTTTATAATTTAGACTGTGAACTCAATAGCTTAACCTTTTGGAGGGTAGTAAATGCTTCTGAGTAAAATGACTTCATCTAGAAGCAATGGAGAGATAAAATAAGCTTGCAAGCTCAGTTAAGTCAGATTATCCCCCCAAGTATTTAAAGATGGAATTAGAAATGGGACGAAAAAAAAATCAGACAACAAACAGAATAGAGCAGTGTTTATCGACCCATTTGCTGAGTTTCTGATTTCTATAAATTCTTTATGAGAATAATTTAAATATATATCCACTGCACACTTGATGAAGATGTGAGAAGGGAACCAGCAGTAGAAGCACATCTCACCAACACATCATTGACCAAATAATTCAGAGAGTTAAAGATCCCACTGTGCTCATGGTTTGTTGAAAGGAAACTGACTTTGTAGAACAAAATGTAGCCTTAAAAGATTTCTCCAACAATATGTTGTCCATGTTAAGATCATACAAAGTTCCTTGATGGGAGCAAAAATAGAAATATTGCTGACAATTTTCTGATGATCAAAATCAACCAAGGCATAAAATAGGGAGATGAATTCTCCTAAGGTCATGGAAAATATTCGGTGGAGAACCAAAATGGAAAAGAGGTTTCCTATGAATAACCAAGACCATCAGATGCTACTGTTTTGGAGTGATGGGGTGCTAAATATATCAAGCCTTAGAATACTATACAGTCTTTTGAGTAAGCCAATAATAATCAGAGGAAAAACTAGGGAAATAAAGAATACCAGCTCTTTAGATTATGAACCAAATGAACTAGTTCATAAGATTGGACAGACACTGAAGATAGATATTGAACTGGACTCAGAATTCAGTGTAAACAAGGCAGCAGCTTTTGGATATCCTTTTGAATATTAGGAAGGGTTCTCAATGATTCCAAATTGTTCTCAGACACAAAAATTCATCTTTTTAACATCTGCATTTTTCCAGTAATTTTATATGGCTAAGAATGAATACCATAATATCAGAAAGATAGAAATCATGATTGACTCAAGGAATGAATGGAATATATAATGAGAATAAGTAAATGGAAGCATATTTACAATGATGATTTGCCCACAAGCAGTATTATAAAGAATATCTTTAGGAGTTTGGATAATCAGAAAAGGAGAAGAGACTGGCATGTAGCAAGTATAATGGATAATAGATGGACAACCTAATTGCCTTACTACCAATGTAATATTAGACCGACAGGAAGGCCCAATATACTGTGAGGGGGGCTGAGGAGGATTTACAAAAAGACATGGACCCCTGTGCTACATGTTGGGGAGATCCTAAGATAATGTAGACATGGTTCTTGCCTTCATGCAACTTATACTCTACTAACAGGAATAAGAAGTGTAAGTAATGTAAATTACAATCTGATAAATACATAAAGATAAAATAAAGTACAATGAATTTGAGAAGGGGAGAGATTGTGGGAAACTAAGCTCAAAAGATGTATTTAATTTTCAGTACTAAATATCTTAACTTTTATTCATAAATGGTTAATTTGCATTTTCACTCACATTTTTGTGGAAAAGAAAGAACAATTAGAGTGGGGAATCTCACTTTAAGCAGTTAGAACAATACAAGTAGCACCAGAGTCAGACTGGTTTTTGAAGAAATTGTGCTGATGACATCAGGTAAGACGGAGGACAGAAGGCTGGAAGTAACCAATCAATGGGTCAAGGAGAATTTTTAAAGCACTATGTTCCAGGCATAATTACCAGGGGCTGGTAATTAAAAAGGTGGTGGGGTGGGGTAGGGAGTGGGGGCAGTGGGGAAAGGACTGGTCTCTGCCCTTACAGAGCCTATTTGTAGAAAATATTTGGTTATCCACGGAAAGCACATGATTAAGTTACATCTTATGTGTACTGAGAGTAGGCCTTCAGAGTTCGGAGAACACAATGAAGTTTTACCTTTTCCTTGCCTGCCATTAATTCAATCTTGGTTGATGTTTCTGGTAGTTACAATGTTTCAAATAAAGTGCGGTGTTACAATTCATTGTTTCATAGTGCAATCTGGAGAGTTCTCAAAGACTAACACTCTTTCTTCTATGGCTAATGTCTGGCCCTTCTTTTCTTGGGAAACTTCTGAATTTAGCTCACTTCCAGAGTCATTTGAGTTAGCTCATCTAGCAACTATGCAGTCAAACAGAGAAAGCAAAAATGGAACTTCCAGGAGCAAAGAAAAAACCAATAATCTGTTTACAATTGTTAAACTCAAAACATTAATAATAGAGGCCTTCCTAAATGGGCAGAGTTGGAGCTTCATCAGCGTAGAACACAAGGCCCTTGGCTCTAGATTTTCTGCTTCCAGATTCCTTTTGGTGCAGTGCCCTGTTCATTCAATTTTCACGATCCAATCCTGCATCTGTTGAATTCATTTATGGGCAACAACCAGCCAGGTCACTGCCCCTCCTGCAGCTCCAGCCTTTGGCTTAGAAAGCCTCAGTCACTGGCATGATAGACAATGGCATGCTTTTACTGTATTCAATTGTCACTTATTCTCCCGATACTTACTTCCCTTTCATCCCTACATACTGATTGCCTTCCTTCTCCCTCAGTCCTTGCTCTCTTCTCGTAAATGACAGCCTTCTGGGCACACAGCCTCATGGGAAGTAGAGAGTCCTTGCTATGGATATGTCTGTTACAATCCAAAACTTAATTCATCTTTAAAAAGTTCAAATAACATATAAGCACTGTCGACTTATAAATTAAACTTTTCTTAAATCAAAATTATGTCTTCACTAACTACCTCCTCTTTTAGCTCCTAGTTGTGAGACCCTGGTCCTAAAATACTAAACTTCTCTGAACCTCAGTTTCCTCTCCTATAAAATTGAGATAAATATTCTGGCACTTCCATCTCACAGTTTTGTTGTAAGGCAAATATTTTGCAAATCTTCAAGAACATAGCATCAACTTTTCTCATGGTCATCATAATCATCATTGTCAGCATCTTACAAATGTCCTTTAGAGCTCTAGCTCGTTGGAAATATGAAAACCAGCTTTCTTGAAAGCTTAAGCTATGATCTTTCTTGCTTATCAGTATTATTCATGCCTTTCTGAAATAAAGTCAAGAAGCAAGCAAAATGTTCTGTGCCTGACGTAAAACTAGCTTTTTCCTCCTTCGCAAAGATGGAATTAGGTTACAATCTATATCACTACAAAGAAGTGTTCTGTGTAACAAAACTATTTCCATGTTCTGGATGATGGCCTTCAGTCACAATGCTCCGAAGGTCTGGTGACAATGAATTTTCTGCGAAGGATCAGGGAGAATCAACATTCAATCTAGTTTCTGTTTTCATGCCTTAATTTTGTAATAACAAAACCTGGCAGTTTGCAGAGCACTTCTTAGGCATTAATCCAGTTTGAGAACCAGGAAGTGGCAATTACCTTCCTTTATTTTTCTTATATAGAGAGTCCCAGTTGTTCTCCTGAACTCACAAACCACTTAAACCCAGAAGGTCTTGCTAAAACGCACAGACACACATGTATGCATGCACGTACACATGAACTCATCCACACACATGCACACGCACCACCCTATCCACTACCCTTAATGACGGATTCAGTTCTGGAAAAAGGGTCCTGAGTGAAGATGGGTGCGTGACATCATCCTCGTTATCATGTGTATAAACGAAGTTTAGAGCAAAAGAGGCTTATTGTCATCTTCCTTCGGTCTCTGTTTTTGCAAATTAAGTATATGATTTCTCTTGATTTCTCATGACCAGAAGAAAAAAAGGTGCTGGAATTTTACAAAATGAGATGTCATGTGTAGGTTGTCATAGAACTTGATATATTTAGTGTTCACAGAGTTGAAGGGTAATTTTCTTGTAGGTATTTTGGCATTTGGTGAAAGAAACGATTGCTTTTAAAATATGTTTTTAGAGGTCATTCATACATTCAGGAAGCATAAAATACTTTCAAAGTACAGTTATAACCACTGAAGACAAAGACAAAAACTAGTCTGTCCCTGCCTTCTAGGAGTTTACTTACACTCTACTGGGGAATACAGAGTTATTTTATTCAGTAATGACTTCTGGTTGCAATCCATAGTGAAGTGGTAAAACACTAAGCTTAGAAAAGTAGACATTTTTCACTTAGTAGTTCAGTTTTTTCTTTACTTGACACTAAATCTTACTCTCTTCTCAAATGGATCTGTGAGCTCATCACCATAAGTGGTCCTGCCAAAGAGGCACCGTGTAAACTATTCACACCTGTCAATCTTTTGTGACCCTTTGCCTGTGTTTTCCCATAGGTTCATCATAAAAAGTGCTGGAAGCCCTTCTCATTTTCTTTTGATATCTCAGGAATATCAATGGAGTGTCACATTGGTTAGTAAATCTTGACCTTTCTATGTGTGACCAGGCCATCTTTTTTCTTCATTCATTTATTTTATGACACTCTTTACTCCATTATCTTGCACAGCTCCCCATTTTAAATGGGTTGCACCCTGCTTATACCTACCACGTGCCTTTCTGTTTCTCTCTGAGTAATACTAGTTTTTAGTTCTTCACAGGCTAAAATGTTCCATGTTTTGTAGCTATGCAGTAGCATTAGAAAAATATTGGTTTTTAAAAACTTTGACTTTTTTTTAGGGGAAAATTTGGGATGATTAAAAGAACTTTGTAATTTTCTAAAGGCAAACCAGCCTGCTCTTCTCATTTTAAATTCTATGCCTTCTCATTGTCTGCTTGCAAAAACTGTCAAAGAAATATACACTGAAGAACACATTCAATAGGTGGGCCATCCATCTGTATATAATAGTCTGAAGAGTAGGCATTTTTTCATCCATGTAGTTTTTTTTCTGAGTGAATATTTAGGCTCAATTTTTAGTGTGGTTATAGGAGCTACTACATTATGGGGCCTCTACAGTGTCGTAATGCTTGGTGAAATCAACACAGTCATTTGAAAACAGCAGCTTTTAGAGGGAATCAGGGAAGGAAACAGCAGCTTTTTCCAGCGAATCCTTTGTTGACTTGGATGTTATGTCAGATTTCTTCCGTGTCAGTGAAAAATGCTTTTGATGAACATGTCTCCCTGTTTTATGTCTTGCCTGAAACTAATGATGAGAGGGTCATTGAATAAGAGTATCCCATGTCATTTTTTGTTGTTGCTTGTGTTATCTTTCAAGAAAGATTATATAACTTTGATACATTCATGGGAGCAACTTTTATTATGTTTTGCTCTGCCCAATTAAATGCTTTGTTATAGTCAAGAAATAATAAATGTAATGAAATCTCATATTCGCTACATCTCTTAGTCAAATTGCTGATGGCAAAGATGAGGAGTGCCATGTAATATTGCTCATGAAAGCCTACTTATTCTCTTCTAATACCCTCATTAAAAATACCCTTAATGCATGTGCACATTATTCTCATTAAAATATATATGGATGAGATATTAGTCATATGGTTTAGTTATTGATCCTTTGAAATTTTTTTTGGTAGTAATTAGATCCAAAGGTGTTGCCACACTTTGGGTATCTTCTCCTTCAGATACCATGAATGCCCTTATAATTGTCTTTGCCTTCAGTACAGCTTCCTCTGTACACTTGATATGGTTCAGCTGTTTCCCATCTTTATTCCTTTCAGTCCTGTGTCAAATTCATCGATAAGCACATCTGGCACTTTGATGTTGGAGTCCAACTGTGGGATGACTCTACTCTCCTCAATAGTAAAGAAAATGTGTTTAAAAATAATTGAAGATCATTTTCATCTTTTGCCAGTTTAGCTTCTTTCCAGTTTCATCCTTAAATATTCTTGTGATGACTTTGCCTTATTGGGTCAGTCCAAAAAGCTTTCTTTTAATTGGTTTTCTCCTATATTACTTCCCTCTCTTTTTTGTGGCAATATTGCTTATAATCTACTTCACCATGTAATCTTATGAATGAGTTTATTTTCCCAACAGGCATGGCCCTTGGCTGCCATGTATTTTTTTTTGGCAATGAAGTTAAGTGTTTGCTGACTAGTTTGCTGACAAACTTCTGTATGAAAATAATGTAATTGGTGTCAGTGACATTCCATTTGTCCATCTCCTATTTTAGGCGCTAACAAATTATTTAAATAGGTCAGTTTAGAACTATTTTAATTGCACACTACATCTTTTTCTCATTTTTAGCCTTTTAACTTTGCAATAATTTTGACCTTTGCTCTAATAATTGATGGTCTGATTGTACACAGAGAGCTGATTCAGGAATGACTCCTACATTACTAATAAGTTGTTTCCTGTCTGTTAAAATATAATCAATTTCATTTTTTGTAATGCTATTTAGTACTCATGTTCCACCCCTTCCAAATCTCTTTTATATCTTTTTAAATCTCTTCTTTTCCAAGATCACTAGGTATTTGCGGCTGTTTAACGAAATACAATGGGTCATTAACATAAATTATGTAAATTCATCTATTTGGGATGTATGTTTAAATGGTCCCTTGCCACTTTGACAATCTTATTCTCCTGGTCTTTGGAGCTACATCAAAATGAATAATTAGTCTGAATATGAAATAAAGGCAAAGCAAGTTAGTTTGCTTTTGTTTCTCACCCTAGAGACAAGAGGGAAAACAAACAAACCCAAAGAGCAAAGATGCTACATAGAAAGAGATTTTCAAATCAATTTGAATGAGCTTTTTGCCCAAGACAGGGGAAAGAGGGCTACTGGAAACTGACTGAGTCTAATGAGTGCTATGCACACAGTGAAAGTCTAACAAATGTCGACTAGTAAGAATGATGCCTCCTCCTAATTACTGCTGGTTTTGCAACAATCCAGAGAAAATGACAGTGCAGCCCTAGCAGCTCTATTTGCTCTGGTGCCCTGTCATTCTCTGACTCATTTAGGAATTTTGTTTTCAAATGAGAAATGAGAAAGTAACACAATGGAGTATGTGAGATGGTGACTTCCTATCCGAATTCAAAGAACTGATTGCATGTTGAATTCTGTAACCAAGTAATAATTGTATTTTTTTTTTACCTCTTCGACACCTAATTATGTACAACAAATTTCAGACAGGAAAGCATGCTTTTCTAGCCCAGCTTTTTTTTTGACTAAAACAGGATTCAGAATGGAAGTTGAAAGCCCAATTGCTGTCATATCTCACCTCAAACTACTTCTTTTGATTCATACTTTTCTTATGTCCACATCAATTCTCCAAGAACTTCCGTGTCACTGGTGGGCATCCTCGTTCCTCTGACTGCTAAAAACAGATCCCATCACCTGTTGGGATACCTCTGGCCAAGAAGTTTTGCTTAAGGAATGACATTTAGAGAGCAATTTCAGTTTTAAGTCCAATAAGTACTATGCAGAAGGAAATCTTTTGTAATTGCCTATGTTATCCTATTTACTTGAGTCTGACTTACCCTCACTTGTTCCAAGGAACTGTGTTTGAGATTTCACGGAGTAAGCCTGGATTAATTGCTCTGGCTGTCTTAGATAACTCATTTGTGTGTCATTTAAATATTTAGTTTTTGTTAGCGTTCTTATTTTTTATTTGTGCTTTTCTTTGCTTTGCTTTTTGTGTTTCTTCTTCAAATCTGCTGTTCATGCAGACCTACACAGCACCATCATCAAAAGAGTATGCTGGTATACAAGGCTGTGGATTGTGCAAGTTAAATAAGCACTGTCGTCTTATACAGATGCTGTCCCCTGACTTCTGGGACCTTATAATTTACTGTATACAGTGAATGTAGGCCATGTTTCCAAAGTTTAAACCTGAGTGGTCTCTCCTACAGCAGCAGAAGCAGCAACTTCCACTCCTACACATGCTAGTGGAGACCATGCTGAAAATCCTCATTATGAGGTACAAGAGGCAAATCCCTCCCATCACCTTCTTTCCTGACCCAGTTCCTCAGATTTAGTCATTTTTTTTTTACTTGGAGAAAGAAGCAACAAAGTGATTCTCGATGATGGTTGGAGGCAAAGGACTCAGAGACCCTGAGACATGGGTTTGGGGTGGGGAGAAAAAAGGATCCAACTCCTTTGAACCATTTGGGACCTTCTAATACAGTGTAATCCAGCAAGTACTCATAAAATGAGTAAAATGCACAAGGCACTAGGGACACAGGGACAAAATTAAAAGCATGAACATCCAGGAGAATCAGAAAAATTTAATGAAGGAAGCTGAGCCTTGAAAAAAGCTAGATTCTTGGAGGTGGAGGTAAGAAGGAAATACGTGCATCCCAGATATGGTAGATAATTTATACAAAGGCATAGAAGCATAAGATAGAATGCTGAATTTATGGAATAAGAAAGCTGTTCATTTGACTAGAATATAGAGGCCATCAAAGGGAGTAATATGAAATAAGCTTAGGAAGAGAGGCTGGAGCCAGAATGTGAAGAACTTTCTATGCCAAGATGAAGAGTTTCCATAATCTTAGATGCTGTAAAACTGCTGGTTTCAGAGAAAATGACAATACAATCCTACAAACTCGTGCTGGTGTCCTGTCATTGTCTGTGTCATTTAGGATTTTTGAAGAGCCATTGTTCGACAGAGAATTGACATGGTCAGCTTTGGACTTTGGAAGATGATTTGAGGAACTGTGTGGCAGATGAATTGGAGAGAGGGGGACCTGGGAGGTGGGAGTTCAATGAAGAGGTTACTGCAGTAGGTCTAATGAGAAGTGATGAGGTCCTCAATTAGGTTGGCAGACAAGTTAGTGAAGAGAAGGGGGTAGTTACAAAAGAGTTCATAAAGGTAAAGTGAATAAAACTTAGCAACTGCTAAATATTAGGGATCCAGGAGAGAGAGTAGTTGAGCATGGTTCTAAGGTTGTGAAACTAGGTGACTAGATAGAGGACCTAAACAGAAATAAAGCAGTTTGGAGAAGAGGTGAGGTTGGGAGATGGGGAACACTAAGGTTAAGAAATGAGTTCCATTTTGGACATGTTGACTTTGAGATTCTTATGGTGCAGATGGAGATGTCCAACAGATACTTAGTATGTGACTGGAGCTCAGGGAGAAATCAATATTGTATAGAGAGATCTGGGAATGATAAACAAAGAGATGATAACTGAACCTCATGGGATTGATGAATTCACTAAGAGAGAGAGAGGGAAAAAGGAAGAGGGGGGGAGAGGGAGAGAGAGAGAGAGAGAGAGAGAGAGAGAGAGAGAGAGAGAGAGAGAGAGAGAGAGAGAGAGAGAGAGAGAAGACATTTCCAGGTTAACTTTGGGGGATACCCAGGGATAGAAGGCAAGATTTGGATTTAGCAAAGGAAACTAAGGAGAACCAGGAGATAGCAGCATGAATCTGAGAAGAGGAAGTGGAAGCAGGGAGACTAGACAATTTTTCTAAGATTTTTTCTGGAAGGAAGGGAGAGATAGAAGAAGATAGCTTTCTGTTTTAAGTTCTAGCTTACTAGTACCACTTAGACCCTATAAAGTCAATTTTGGATTGCTGGTATGGGAGAGAGGAAGTATGACACCTCCATCCACTCAGCCACTTTTCACTCTACCACTACTGTTCCTGTCCATAGGTAGGTACAGTCCCAGGCTCTCACTGTTTGTACTGATTTTGGGGTGAGGTTCAGTCCCACGCAAGGAATGGTAAAGGCCTAAAGGTCGTGTGAATGGGAGCTTATCTAATAACCCCAATCCAGGCACAGCAGATGCATGTCCAAATGGACTCACCTTTACTATTTGTCAGATAAGGTTGCAAAAGAGATCGCACTGGCATTGGTCACATGGGGTTACTGTAATCTCACCTTGCTCTTGAGAAGGCCTGGCCCCAGGTTTAAGACCTTAAAGAAGTGAGGGCCTTCAATGCTTATAGGATTCTTCTTCCTGACTCCAAGGCCTACCAACTAAAGTGAAGAGGTCCCAACTGGCCAGAGATTAAATGGACAGGCTGATGAATTGCCAAGGAGCCCTATCTTGAACCTTAGACTTTGGAGATGAGCAACTCTGCTCTTCCCTTCCTCCCTCTCTCTCTTCTCCCCAGATATTCAACTCATCTTCAGCTGGGGAGGCATAGAGACTGGAGGTCTCCTGCCATCCTAGGTCTATGTGTCTTGAATTAGGGTAGGAGGCACTGAGAGTTCTAGAGCCATGGCATCTTAAGAAAAGAGACATTTAGTTTGACTCTGATGAAAAGGTAGAGCCTGGAACATTGGTGGTCCTGCTCCTTTCTCCTTGGCACTAATTTTTGTGCTCTAAATTTGGCCATCCCTGGGGAAATGCCCCATTTGTGCTAACTTAGATTAATTTATGCTAGGTTATTGTAAAGATCAGAAGGATTAATGCTCCTAAGCTATTTTGCAAATGTTAAGCACTGGTTATTATTTTAACTTTTACACTTCTCTGGCGTTTTTTTTAAAACTTGCTTTGACGCCATACAGTGTGTGTGTGTGTGTGTGTGTGTGTGTGTGTGTGTGTATGTAACTTATTCATTTACTGAAACCAACATTTCTTCCAAATAGATTAGTTTATTTTATATGCTAACTTTTGTGTAAATATCTGTCAGTATCGTTTACCAAGTGCCAACTCCCCAGATTTTATATGGACCACGATCCTTTCTCATGGGATTACAGAATCTGAGTTGGAAAGGACTTCAGAGACCACCGAGCTTAACCTGTACCTGAGGGAGAATCTCTTCTACAACATTCCTGGCAAGTGGTCTCCCAGCCCTTGCTTGAAGACCTCCAGGCAAAGGGATCCCACAACCTCCATTCCACTTTAGGGTAGCCAGTCAGTACATCAAATTGCCTCGTTGTAAACCCTTATTACTCTTCCTTCTGGCATCTGAGAACAAACAGAACACATTAAAGCCCCTTTCCATAGGGCAACTTTTCAGATACTTGAAGTTAGCTACCATGTCCTTTCTGAGTCTTTTCTCCAGGCAAGGCAATCGCAATTCCTTCGTCTAGTCCTCATATGGCATGGACCCAAGACCATGCTGGTTGCCTTCCTCAGAGTGTGTGGTCTCTTTCTTATCAATGCTATTCCTAAAATATGTTCCTTAGTACTAAACACAGTATCCTAGCTGTTATTTGGCTCCAAGTATAGTGGCACTGTCACTTGAGTATTTGGAAGATTTCCCAGACTGGAATAACCTTTTGCAGCTTCTTTTTCTGAATCTGAGTTTGATGAAGACACATCTCAGTTTCCCTCATCTATTAGAAGCTATAGTTTGGTTCCTTTTTATAGACAAGGGCAGAGTGGCAAATTCATTTACTTAGATTTAAAGGAAATTTATTAAAATCCCAGTTCCCTGATTTACCAGCTGTTTGACTATAGGCAAGACACTTCGCTTTTTACAAAAATGGATGCTCTTTTAAAAAAATTCGCTGTTACTTCCCAATGTCTCCTAGTCTGGCTTCCCTGCCTCCCTCCAGTTGTGTCCCTTGTAATAAAGGACAGCTGAGCAGAAGCCAATCAACACATTGCTCAAGTCTGACAGAAAATCCTTCATTGCACATCTAAATCTGGTAAGAGATAGGAAGTTTACATTACTATTAGCCCTCTAACTGCATTGATCAGAGTTGTAATGTCTTTTGATGTTTTTTTTCTTTATCCTATATATTTCCTTATGAATGTGATCCTTGTATAAACCATCCTCCTGACTCTGCTCAGTGCCTCAAAGTGTATGCCCAGTAGTGATAATGCTGGGTCAAAGGGGACATTTAGGGCTGAGCCTGCTCAGCCCGGTAGTTTTGTCTAATATTGGAACAAAATGAGACTTTTGTAGGTCATTCAACAGTTAAGGAAAGGAGTTTTCCTTAGCCCTCACAGGAGAAAGATATTCAACAAGGACACCCCAAGCTGAGTCTGCTGAACAAAGTTGCCTTGTCTGAGTTGTCCATTGTGTTCTACCAGCTCAGCCTCAGAATATACTTAGAGATCCTTGTAGCTCCTTTATTCTTGGGTGACCAGTAAGTGATGTTAATAGTCTGAATCTTTTTTCTCCTGAAAGAAAGTCTAAAAACTTGTTTCAATAGAAAAACTAAAGCCTCACTTGCATGGAAACCAGAATTATTCCACCACAGGGTATGTAAGTTTTCTTTAGTGCAGTTTTATAGTATTAATCCCAATTGTTTTTCATAAGACCATCATGCTTGTTGCCTATAGAACTTTCAACATTTACCATTTAGGCCTTTTTTTATCTTTGCCAATATGATGGGTGCAAGATCAAACCTAAGCACTATTTGAATGTGCAATCATCTTGTTAATTGAGATCTAGAATAGTCTTTCATGTAACTATTGATAAAAAGCATTTTTTTCTTTTGAAAACTTCCTGTTCCTAACCTTTGAGCATGGTTCTATAGGAGAATGACTCATGTGTGTGTATGTATATGTACATACATATTTTAATCAATTCCTTGTATATCAGGATATTAGAGATATTTGAGAGGCAGTTTTGAGGAATCAGAGAGACCATGAGTTCAAGATCTGATGTTAAGTGGTTCTATGCCTCTGGGCAGTCCACTTAACCTCACAGTGTCCATGCATCTACAAGGTGCAGAACAGTCACCAATCGTCATTGGTTGAGTTTCCTGTTACAATGAAATCATAGGTTTGGACCAAAACTCAACAAAATAATGATTTGTTCCTTATCCACAGTTTTTCTTCTTTTCTAGCTTTTCATACAAAAGCTTTTTAATTGGGTATACTCTACATTATCTATTTCTTCCCCTTATGACCCATCTCTCTCCCTTGTTCATTAATATTATTCCATCACTTCATTTTTCTGAAAAATAAAAGCTCCAGACTTTTCTAATGATTTCTAATGTTCCTGGCAGCTCTAGCCATCTACATGAATTGAAGAGGTGCTAAAAATTAGCAGAAACTCTTTGAGCATGGGTCTAGGGAGAGACTATTTGTGAGGTGAAGAACAGATCAGCTAAGTCCAGAGAAGCTCATCGTGTGTGTGTGTGTGTGTGTGTGTGTGTGTGTGTGTGTGTGTGTGTAAATGTAATGGAAGAGGGAAGCTAGGTAATGCAGTGGAGGGAGCACTGGCCCTCAAGGCAGGAGGAGCTGCGTTCCAGTGTGACCTCCAACACTTGACTTACTAGCTGTGTGACCCAGGCAAGTCATGTAACCCTAATTGCCCCCCAAAAATGCAATGGGAAGTAAACAGTAGGCTCATTTCCCCTTTCCCCATTCTGCTCTGGTGAGAAAACCCTCTATGGAGTAATGAGCCTGCACCCTGACCACTTCAAAGGAAACATGTAGATCAATGCTATAAAGTGAATTTCCCCGCTAAAGTTATTGAGGTTTTTTGTTTTTACATTACAGACATTTCCAAATTGCTTCTGCCTCATGAGTTCTTTTATAATAAAGTAAAACAATTATGCAAAACTAATAATACAGCGGTTTCATCTCAAAGTACATACAACATTATACGTAATTAACAGGAATTATTTTCTCTCCCTTCCACCCACCCCTACCCCACTGAAAAAAGAAAAAGAAAAACAAACTCCTCACATCATATATGCATAGTTAAGCAAAACCAATTCCCTCATTGGACATGTGCAAAACTGTTTCATTCTGCACCCTAAACCCATCGTCGCTCTGCCAGGCAGCAGAGAGCATGTTCCACCCTCAGTCTCCAGAATCGTGGAAGGTCCTTTTATTGCCTTTCCTCTTTTCATTATTTCCTATTCATCCTGTATATGACTGTTGGGCACACATTTGTTTTGGTATTGTCTCCCCCGCTGGATTGTGAGCTCCTCAATGATAGGAATTTTCTTATATTCTCAGCGCTTAAAGTACATAGTGGGTACATAGTGGGTAGTTAATAAATAGGCTTCTTGACCTACTGATCATAGTTCTTTATTATTTCATTTTATTTTTCAGTTTTCTACCATCACTTCCATATATCTTAGATTTTCCCTCCCCAGATGATGTACAATCTTATATAGGTTCTACACATACATCCTTATTAAACACATTTTCGCCTTAGTCATGTTGCATCAAAGAATTAAAATGAATGGGAGAAACTATGAAAACAAAACAAACATAACACAAGAGAAAATGGTCTGCTTCATTCTGGGATCCAATTCCATTGTTCTTTCTGGATGTGGAAGGCATTTTGCTTCAAGGGTCCATTGGGAATTTTTTTAGGTCCTTGCATTGCTATGAAGGGCTAAGTCTACCAGAAAAATTCCTCACACACTGTGGTTGTTGCTGTGCACAAGTATTTCTCCTGGTTCTGCTCAGTTCACTCAGCGTCGGTTCATATAAGTCCTTCCAGGCCTCTCTGAAGTCTTCCTATTCATCACTTCTTATAGCACAATAATATTCCATTACATTCATGTATCATAATTTATTCAGTTATTCCCAAATTGATGGGCATCCCCTTGATTTCCAGTTCTTGGCCACCACAAAGAGAGCTGCTATAAATATTTTTGTACATGTGGGATCCTTTCCCAGTTTTATGATCTCTTGGGGATACAGTCCTAGAAGCACAATTGCTGGGTCACAGGGTATGCCCATTTTTGTAGCCCTTTGGGCATGGTTCCAAACTGCTCTCCAGAATGGCTGGAGACTGATCATAGTTCTTACAACTTTCAAAGTTGTTTGTTTTTAGATTATTATTGAATAAATTGTTTTCCTGGTTCTACTCATTTTATTCTTAATTAGTTTATGAAAGTCTGCGAAACTTCATTTTTATATTATTGGTGTTACGTTATAAATTGTTCTTCTGGTTTGGCACCTCATACAAGGCTTTCCATGTTTCTTTGAAATCATCTGTTTCCTCATTTCTTACAACACAATAGTATTCCATCAACATTCATATACTACATTTATTTGACCATTCCACAATTGGTGAATATTCTTCTACTTTCTAATTTGGGGCCACTGCAGAAACAACTGCTATAAATATTTTTTGTATACATATAGGGCCTTTTCCTAAGTCTTTGATCTCTTTTGAGTACAGAATGAGCAGTACTATAGCTGGGTCAATGGGTATGCACTTTCAGTACCTTTTTCTGTGCAATTTCACATTGCTCTCCAGGGTGGTTGTATCTATTCACAGCTCCACCATCAATGTGCCTGTTTTACTACATTTCTTCAGACATTTGTCATCTTCTTCTTTCTGTCATCCTTGCCAATCTGATGAGTATGAGGCAGATTCTCAGAATTGTTTTAATTTCACATTTTTCTAATTATCAGTGATTTGGAACATTTTTTTTCGTGTGGCTATAGATAGCCTGAGTTTCTTCTCTTGAGAGCTGCCTGTTCATATTCTTAGACCCAAATTTATTATTTGGGTAATGACTTTCCCAACAGGATAACCAAGCTTTCTTCCCAGGAACCTCATTTTTCAGAATTTTTCTTAGAAATTAGGTTCTACCCTTTAAACAGTGAAGAACCTATTCCAAAGTTCAGGGAGAAAATGATAACAAGTACGCTCTTATTGTTATCATCACCAATTGCTAGGCAAAATTCCCCAGGACTGCCTAATTGACCTTAGAGATTAAGGATCGTATTTATAGCTTTTTGGCTAAATCTGATGGATATATCATCACTCAGACCCCTGTCTTCATGTACTCTGGCCTTGTTCCCAAGTGATGCAAGACCTGACTATGGATAACCTAAAACATGGAGGAATATTCTATATTAACTTAGCTTTAAAAAAAGAAACTAATTGTGTACTTGCTGATTGTTCATAGAAAACATATCTGTAGAGTTTCTGAGCTAGAGAACCTATGCCTTTAAAGTTATACCTAGAACCCCGAGAAAAGTAGTAATCACTTCTTTGGGGAAAGTTGTGAGTTAGGAAGTAAGCTTGTTAGGGGTGCTATACTGAGTATTTGGGTTAGTTTTAAGACCTTTGCATTTCTTGGGACCCCCCCGGGGAGATTCTCCCATCCAGGACTCTCATGTTTGTACACTGTAATTTGCAGGGATCCACTAGGAAAAATAATAGCACTTTTCCATTTTTGTTTTAAGCTATAATGAGACAGTCTGTTTTAGAATGTGTTTTCTTACGAAGACAGAATGATTCCTTGCTTATTTGAATATTTATGTACTGATATCTCTTGCATTACTATACCTAGTATGTAGTATGAGCAGTATGAATTTTCAATCCCTAATATTCTTCTAGAGCTCCATACAATACGTCATAAATCTTCTTCTTTTTAAGCTTCCATCTTGACTTTAAGCAGACGTAGACTGCTTGCTTCATTTGTGACATGAATCCAGACAGCTTGTCTGAGATCATTTTGGACCATAGGACTGTAGATGAAAGTTTGCCTGTTGGCCTAGAAAGCCTGAGAAATCAACCCCAAATAATTAATTCCTTTTGATAGCCTCATATGTGTTTGGGGCTTTTCTGACTCTGTTTTACCTGTTTTTTAACTAAGCCTGCCTATCCTATTATGGGGTGAGCTAGGAATATCATTTGGATTGCCCTGTGCATTCCCGGAGATTCTTTGGAAAATTTGGGTGCCATATGGTACAGAACACCAGAGGAAATTTTTGTTTGAGCTCCAGTGGGATCGCCTTATGCATGATAGGGATCCCAGGAAACATATTGATGTGCCATCTGTTAAAAGGGACACCTAGAGATGTTTTGTTAAGACCTCAAGTTGGAT
This sequence comes from Bettongia penicillata ogilbyi, assembly GCA_023548195.1. Lineage (NCBI taxonomy): Eukaryota > Metazoa > Chordata > Mammalia > Diprotodontia > Potoroidae > Bettongia > Bettongia penicillata. The sequence goes on from JAJHZJ010000468.1 coordinate 1,939,987, forward strand.
CACCCTATATGCTAAAGGGAATCGTGAACTAAATTTTACCTAAAGCATCTTCATTTCTTCCCTGAGGGTAAGGGGGTGACTTCTAGTTGACCCCAAATCTCTAATTCCTATGGGGAGAGAACCACATGTTCTGAGAAGCCATATGGGGAAGAGTCTTTCACTCTGAGAAGAGAGGATTGATTATATTTTCCTTTTAAATTCAGTCTAGTTAGAGGGGGAATTAGTAAATACTTTGATTGAAGCCTAATTGTCTAGCTGGTTGACTGTGACTAGGAAGCACACTGGTGGGGGTTTGTGAACAACTGAAACTCAGGCTCTCAGGGTTATCCCTAAAACTATGAGAACAGTGGTAGGCAGGCACCTCACTGGGATCCAGTCTGTGAGTTCATGTTAGCTGGGAGAGCAATGCCAGAGGGGTTTCTATAAAAGGAAAGAAATACTCTTTGATGTCTTGCACTTACTTTTACATAATGCATTGTAGGATAATGAATTGCACACTAGATTTAAAGTCAGAAGAGCTGGATTTGAATCCTCATTCACTTGCTTTGTAGATGTATAACTTTAGGTTGATAATTTAACAACACTTGCATCCCATATATAAAATGTAGATGATACTTGTATTTACTAATCTATAGACTAGTATATATGGCATATCCATTTTGAACAGAAGAAGGACTATATGAGTATGTGAGAGAGATCCTGAGGATTCCCCAATCCTAAACTCTGGTTGTGCATAACCATATGTCTACTGGGCATTTATCCTGTAAGCATCTAAAGTTCAAAAATTCCCAAAAAGAATTCATTATCATCACTAATACACACACACACACACACACACACACACACACACGTCTTTCAATCTTCCCTATTTTATTGATTCTGTTAAAAAAATTATATACAGGAAAAAAAGAAATAATCAACATAGGGAAGCCTCTAGAATTAAGGGGGATAAGAAAAGGCTTTTTTTAGAAGGTGGAATTTTAGCTGGGACTTGAAGAAAGTCAAGAAATTCAAGAGACAGTTAAGGAAGGAGAGAATTCCAGGCAAAGGGGCCACCCAGGAGTCAGGAGATAGAGTGTTTTCAAAGAACAGCAAGGAGACCAATGTCACTAGATCGTAGAGCATGAGTAAGGGAAGGTGGAAGGTATAAGAACTCTGGGAAGAGGTCAGTTTAGGAGAGCAGGGGGCTTTTAATGCCAAACAGAGTATTTTCTACTTGATCCTAGAGGTGATAGGGAGCCACTGGAGTTTACTGAGCAAGAAGGTGACACAGTCAGATCTGCTCTTTAGGAAGAAAGAGCACGTTGACAGCTGAAATGAGAATGGCACAGAGTGAGATGAGACTTGCAGCAGGAAGACCACCCAGGGATCTGTTCTGCTAGTCCAGGTGTGAGGCGAGCAGGGCTTGTGTCCGGGCAGAGCAGAGATGTTAAGAAGGGTTCAGATACAGTGAGTGAGAATGAGGACAACACCTCAACTTTGAGCCTAAGTGATTGGAAGGATGGTGGTTGGCCTCAAGAGTAATAGAGAAATTAAGAAGTAGTCGGGGGATGGTGTCTTTAATGAGGCAAAGAAAAACAGCTACATCAGGCTGGGAGGGAAACAGCAACAGTTACTATTGATAATCACTGTTAAGCCAGGAGGGTCCAGAAAACAGTCCTTAAGTGGAGCTTGGGCAGGGATCTAGTGTCATCTGATTTATGGGATTCGGAGTGTAGTAGGTTTAAGGTTTGGGGAAAGAAAAGGGAAGGGAAGAGAAAGGAAGGGAAAGGAAGGAATCTAGACAGTGAAACTCAAGTCAACCGGGCATCTTCTGGTCATCCAAATTTACCTTCTTCTGGAGAGGAGAAGGAAGGGGAGGGGGAGACAGATAGGAGAGGAGGAGCTGAATCTACTCACAGTATTGTATTCGTCCTTCCTTGACAAAGAAAACCATGCCGTCAGTGCCATCAGTGCATCTTGGGTCACCTCCAGTCATCCTGATGAATATCTGGTCACTGGATTCAGATGTCTCTGGAGGAGAATTGAGGCTGGTGACCTGCACAGCCCTCCCTCACTCAAAACAAAGTCAAATGCAAGTCATGTCATCATTCCTCTGATGGCATGGTCTTCTTTGGCAATGAAGGACGAACACAACAATAGGCAAATTAGGGGAAAAGGGAATTTGGAGTGAAAGATAATGAGCATCCTGTTGAAGGGAAGATGATAATGATGAAACTTTTAATTTTTATTACTGTTATTGATGCCATTTCTTTGTACATCACATTTGTTTCTGAATATATTTTTCCCCTTCTTTTCCCAGAGAACCTTCCCTTGTAAAATGACAAAAAAAACATCAAAAAGAAAGAATAAAAGTTCGTAAAACCAATGAATAAAAGATTATGCCTGACAATATATGATAATAATAAAAATGACAGCTAACATTTACATAGCACTTCAAGGTTTGCAAAATCTGCTCCACATCCATATTTCTCCACCTTTGCCATAAAAGAAGGGAAGTGCACTTCCTCAACTCTTCTCTTGGGGTCAATATTTGTCATTTTAACTATATGAAGTTGTGTTGCGTTTTCATTTTTCTGAAAGGTACTTTTAGGAAAATGAAGAAATAGTTTAGATACTTAAATACATTTTCTCTCTAATGTCCTCACTATATCAATAGTTAACTAAGCCTGAAGTTGTTTGATGTAAGTAGTTAGGAGGTGATACACACTAAAAAAAATATTGCCTAAAAGGCCAAATTTTTTTAGCATGATTTTTTTTTTATTGCTTTGCAAAATTGTTTTCACCGAAACTGAAGAAGATAAAGACACAAAGCATACTCTTTGAAATAGTTTGGCAAGACAGCACCAACAAGTACTTGTGACAGACAGGTAAGCCAACTCTAATTTACTGTTTGCACTTAAATTCAATTCACTCACGTTGGGACATCACTCTCATGATGTCTTTGGTTCTCTTAAAAAATGAAACACAAACAATAACAACAATTTACTATTTGTTATCAGTTAAAAGAAAATAATGGTATGGCTTGAAGGCATCATTCATTCATTCATTCATTTCCTAATTGATGGGCATAAGGTTTGTATGAGGCATTACAAATGTTGTAGATGTCGATCTTTTCTTCCTTTCTCCTTGGGGTAGAAAGTCATAGCTTTAGAGCTACAATGGACCTTGGAGGCTAACGAGTCATAGGATTGGGCAGCTAGGTGGCACAGTGGATAGAGTGTCGAGCCTGGAGTCGGGAGAATTATCTTCCTGAGTTCAATTCCATCCTCAAACACTTTCTAGCTGTGTGACGCTGGGCAAGTCGCTGGCATCTGTTTGCTTCAGTTTCTGCATTTGTAAAATGAGCTGGAGAAGAAAAATGGCAAAGCATTCCAGTATCTTTATCAAGAAAACCTAAAAAAGGTTCAAGAAGAGTTAGAACTGAACAAGTCCTAGGACCATACCTGCCTTTGGGCACAGGAGAAAGATGTTATAGAAGTATCATCCTGGCTAGAAGGCACTTTATAGACTATCAAGCCCAACCCTCTTATTTTACAAATGAGGAAACTGAGGCCCTGCGATGTTAATGATCAAAGTTGCACAGCACATAAGAGGCAGAAACTGCATTTGTTCCACTGACTTTCTTAAGATAATTGAATCAAAAGGTTTTACAGTGGATAGAGTGCTGAGTCTGGAGTTGGGAAGACCTCAATTAAAATCCAGTCTTAGACATGCAAGTCCCTTAATCTCTGTCTGCTTCAGTTTCCTTATCTGTAAAATGTGAATAATAATGGCATCTACCTCCCAGAAAATCATAGCTTTTGTGAGGATAAAATGAGATACCTGCAAAGTGCCTTGCAAACTTAAAAAATGCTATATAAATGCCAGCGAGCCATTTAATTCCATACCTAAAATGTATATTTTAGATTATAAAGTACTAAGACTCCACAAATACCAAATGCAATTTGAATGGATGAATGAAGTCATTTGTCCAAAAGGCCACATTTGTGAGATGAAGGCTGTTCTGAGGATTTCTTGCATCTTCATCCAAATATATGTCCTTACTTTTCACTGCATGAGTCCTCTTCACATGATCTTGTACTGACTTCTTTGTGTGTACATATTACAATGCCCCTCCATGAGGTCAGAGTTTGGTTTTTTTTTTCTGTGTTCCAAGCAGCTGCCACAAGGCATTGTATATAGTAGATGCTTAGTAAATACTTGTTAAATTAGCCCAAGTTTAAAAAAGGATCAAAAAAGAACCACTGAACCACAGTGCTCCTGACATACTGTGACCGTCCCTTCTTCATTGACATCCTTTAACAAACAAGGAGGTTGGCATTCTTTGTGAGTTTGAGTCTGGGCTGGACTAGTGATACAGAAATAACATGGCACTCTACTTCTGCAGTTGCAGTAATCAGAGAGCAATGATTGTTTCCTTTACATCCCCAGCCTGTAGGAGAAAGTGAGGCTGGTGACTTGGCACAGCCCTCCCTCACTTAAATCCAATTCACTTGCATGGCATGGCATCACCTCCCATGTCATGGTCCTCTTCTAGAATGAAGGACAAACCACAGCAAGCCTGTAGGATACCCAGGAGCTAGAACTGAAACAACTGATGTCAGATGGCTCTGGAAGATGTGCTTTCCCACTGGTTCTCATGTGGTCAAGTCACCCTGGGGGGAGCACTCTCATAGCTTCAGTGAAACGAAGACCCCACTCAGAGATAGCATGGAGTAATGGCAAGAATATCTTGGGCTTTGGAGACATACTTGGAGTCAAAAAATGTGGGTTTGAGTCCCATCTGTTCTGTGGAGTGGACAATTAACTTCCCTTCTATAATCTGTATAATGATAAAATAATATTTAAATGAGGTTATTATGGGAAAAAGCAACTTGTAAGGTTTGGTTTTTTTTGGGTGTGGGGAGGAATCGGGACATGTGATTTCAATAGTATAGGAAACTTCCTTTGGGGAAACTCCTTCTACCAATGCAAATCAGTTTCAAAGTTTCCCTTGGCTTGAGGTTTAGGCCATTAAAATTTTTTCAAAAAATATTTTATAATTTATAATTTAATTTATTTATAATTTTAAAGAGTTACTTATGGGCACTAAAAGACTGTTATGACTTGCCTAGGGTCACAATACATCATACGATATATGTATGTATATATGTTTATGTGTATATATGTTGTATGTATATATTTCACTATATATCTCACATGCATATGTATTGTGTGTATATATATAAATAGATCTTTCACAAAAGCTATTTTATTACAGATATGATATATGTGACTTGCTCAAGGTTAGTAGCAAATAGTGTGCAAGATATCTATGAATATATATACATTTATATGTAGGCTATATGCTTACACTCACACAGTTATGTATAACATATATGTATATTCTGTATCTCATATGTCTATACATATATAAGTATATGATATATCACAATCACTAAATAATTGAGAACTATTCCTGCCCTCTCTCCCCCAAAATTAAAGAAAGAGGTTTAATTATAGCTACAAGAGTCTACTTTGCTGCAGTTCCATAGTCCCTCAGCGTGACTTGTTCAGTCATTTTTTAGTCACATCTAACTCTTTGTGACCCCATTTGAGGTTTTCTTGGCAAAGTCACTGGAGTGGTTTGCCACTTCTTTCTCTAGCTCATTTTACGCTGAGCACGTGAGTGACTTGCCTAGGATCACACAGCTAGTAAGTGTCCTTGGCTGGATTTGAACTCACGAAGATGAGTCTTCCTGACTCCAGGGCTGGCACTCTATCCACTACACCACCTAAGACTTTGTCCCAGGGCATTGGCATCTCATGGGAGGAGTGAAGAGGGGGAAAGGGCTACTCTATTCTCTATACTTCTTTTGGTCTATATTCCTCAGTGGTACAACTATTCCTTGGTACACACCCGGAGGGACCCATGGCCTCCCAAGGAATCACATTTCCCCAAAACCTCTTTGGGGTATGGGCTGGGGGTGGGCTATTCCTTCCCCCTGTAAATCTACATTTGCGTTCCCCACAGAGCAAAAATTGTGGTTGTTTTTCCTTATCCCAAGGGAAAAATTCCTAGTTCTAGTTCTGCAAAGCAGGGTTCCAGCAAACCAACCCTTCCTCCCTTCCCACCCCTCCCCATTCCTCTCCCTTGTTTAAACGATCTCCTCTCCTTCAACTCACTCCTCATTCTAGGTTGGGCTTCTCGTACCTGTACTGTACTATGACTACTGGTTAAGGAAATGTCATTTCAAATAAAGTTGCTTCCTAATATACTGTTGTCAACATGTCTTATTTTATTAAGACTTTTCTTCTTTATCCCATAGTAACTCAGTCCAGATTTCATGGGGCTTAAAAAAAATGTATTGCTTCCTTTCTGTGTCAGGAGAACACATGGTTAGAATTATTTGAAGATCACTGCTAAGTGATTATTCTGTTCAATGAGATGTTTGATGTTTTTAGTTCCGCAGAATTTCATCTGATCGCTTGGATTGCTTGACCAAAAATGTGCAAAAATGTTTTTTGTTTGCCAACTCGAATAAGTTATAACTACAAAATCTGTCTGTGGGTATATAAATTAGAAATAGCATGTGCAAAATTGCTGCTCATGAATGCAATTAAAATTAACCTGTGCTGAGTCCAGAAATTTGCATAAGAATAAAACTGCTCATAATTTTCTTTTTTTGGTCTTAAAATTCCCTCTTCTAGGTTGCGTTCAGCTGGCCCCTCCTGCTGAGAAGGTTCACATTTCATTTTGGAGGGGATCTGAATTGTGGTAGGCAGAATATCAGAATATGTAATCCTCTGTTAAGTAAAGAGAAAAGGATATTTATCTTACAAAAACAGCCAAAGTGCAGTTTCCAGAAAAGGGGGGAGAAGGGGGAGGAAAAAATAGATTTACTTTGGGGCTAAAATTAAAAAGGAAAATTTCACCTAAAAGGAAAAGCTTTCAGAAAAAAATAATAATAAAGAACTTGCCACTTTATCTACCTGCCAATTGGAGCAGGAGGAAGGCCTCTGTCAGGGGCCTGGCTGGAGCCCCCCACCATGCCATATGGCATTTGCTATGAGGGAATAAGGGAGAATCAGTGGAGCAACTGTTCCTATGGTCTTCCTTCTGCACTTTTGGCATCAACCCCAATCCCGACTGCTGCACAGGGCAATCAGGAATCTAGACTGCCTTGGTTATGGAATAAATTCTACTCTGTAATTCTTTGCAGTGGAAGGGTACACGTTGGCTGCCCCCAGGAAATCCTGCCTGCCTGACCTGGCCTAACCGGAAAACGGGCAGCTTACTTTGTACAGTTTACCCCTTCCATTAGTGGTAAAAATTTGAATGCTGAAAATCTTTAAGTAAAGTTCTGCCCTCTGCTCTTTCTACCCCAACCCAGTGTTGAAAAGAGATTAGAAATTTTAGCTTAAAGCCAAAAGAAATGTCCTTAACAAGCAACCTGAAGGTCCCATAGTCCCCTGGTACGACAGAGGACATTTGGGAAGCACTGTATATACTTTTGTGTATCTCTCACCTTTCCTCATTGCTTCCTTTACCCTTTTCCTCAATTTCCTTCTTCCCCTCTTGTAATGCAATATCTGTAAATGTAAAGAGAAGCAAAGGCAATCACCTGAACAGAATGATATGACAGCCTGGTGGAACAGCAAGTGTGTGTGCATGTGTATGTGTGTGTGTATGTGTACTTGTGTGTGTGTATGTGTGTGTGTGTGTGTTTGCATGCAGGCTCTTCTTTCACCTACTATCTGTGTGACTATGGGGGAACTGCTCTAGCTTTTCTGAACTTCAGTTTCTTCATCTGTCACATGTATGTATGGATGTATGGTGGACAGCTAAGTGGCAGTGTGGATAGAACACTGAACCTGGAGTCACAAAGACCAGAGTTCAAATGTGACATCAGACACATTAACTGTGTGACCCTAGCCAAGTCACTTAACCCTTGCCTACATAAAACTGGAGAAGAAAATTCCTCTAGTATCTTTGCCAAGAAAACCCCGGGGGTCCACAGGGTCACAAAGAGTTGGACATGACAAAGATTGAACAAGAAGTGTTATGAAACCATACATATGTATTGTATTCATATGGGAGGGTAGTTTGGAGAATGTTGGATAACTAGGTGATCTCTGCAGTTCCCCCCAGCTCTAAATCCTGTGATAAATTCAGAGTCATCTCCTCCCTCCAAGCATATTACTAAAGAAAAGGTTTATCTATTGATTTAGTCACTGATTTGTTGCTGTAATCCCACGTACTCATCAATAAGTGTTTACTAAGTGTCTGCTATGTGCTAGGCATTTTATTTAGGTGCTAGGATTACAACAAAGCAAAAACAGACCTTGCCCTCATGGAACGGGGGAGATAAAATGCCAACAACTGCGAACAAACACGATATGTACACATGATAAAATGGGGCTAATTTCAGGAGGGAAGATACTAGCAGTTAATCAGGGTTGTGCAGGAACCTGTTCTTACTGGCTCATGAAGGCTGGTTTTTAAGTTATCTGTGAGTATTTACACCTGAGAAATTGGTATATACTACAGATCAGGGCTTAAGCAAGTGATGAGGAAAATGTTAATAATACTCATTAAACTTATGTGTCCTGTGTACATTTTTGCTAAAAACATTTTTTTTTCCCTGGGAGCTGGTTGTTAAATATGTACTAGCAAACTCCTGACTAAGGCAGACAGAAAAAGGCTTCTTGCAGAAGATGTGATTTTAACTGACTTGAAAGAAGCCAGAGAAGTCAGCAGGTAAAAGAGAGGAGAGAAAAAGAATTCGAGGGATGGGGGAAGAGCGAGTGAAAATGCAGGAAGTTAGGTGCTCTGAGGAAGCGAGGAGGCTGGGGAATTTGGTCTGCTGAGGTGATGTTTTCTTTTTCTGAATTACAATATTATCCCATGAGTAGTTTTTCATAAACAAATATGGGAACCAAGTAGAAACATGTGGCCTTAGAATTAAATCTAGTTTTTACTTGTTTGATCCTTAGATCTTTTTTAATTTTACTTTTTTATCCTGAACTTCACGAGCATCCAATAAAATGAGCAATTGTATTATTCCAGTTTTACCTAAACTTTTATTTTCTAAAATTCCTTTGTTCTAGGTTCTAAACCTAATCCAGTCATCATTATGAGTCCATACAGCTTGAGATAGCGGGGAAAATGCTGGACTTGGTGCTAGAAGACTTGGCAGCATGAACATGCCTAAGTGACTTTACTCCTCCAAACTTCAGTTTCCTCATCAGTAAAATGGAGATTAATAATACTTCATGTAATTTACTTCTGACAAGTGTTGAGAATGAAGCAGTGGATAGCGCATGGCAGCTGGAGTCAGGAAGACTGACCCAAATATTTACTAGCTTTGTGACTCCGGATAAGTCAAGTAACCACTATCTGCCTCAATTTCCTTAACTGTAAATGGGTATAATAGTAGCAATTGCCTCATGGGAAGAGGAGGGACAGCTAGGTGGTGTAGTGCATAGAATGTTAGCCCTGGAGTCCGAAGACTCATCTTCTGGAGTTCAAATCTCACCTCAGAAACTTTCCAATTGTGTGACCCTAGGCAAGTCACTTAATCTACCTCAGTTTCCTCATCTTAAAATGACATGGAGAAGGAAATGGCATTGCAGTCTCTGCCAGGAAAATCCCAAATTGGGTTACAAAGAATCAGACATGATTAAAAAAATGGCACAACACCAACAAAACTTCCTAGGGTTGTGAGGATCAAATGAAATATTTGAGAAATATTCTCAAAACCTGAAAGCAACAAATAAATGCTAGTTATCATCATCATCATCTGAGGTTGTCACACTTTTTGATGCTGTTTAAAATATCTTCTTTTAGTAATGATTGCTAAAGATTAGTAGTTTGTTTAAAAAAGAAAATGTTTAATATAATGATATCAAATTTTGTGATTTACATTTAATTGTAAATATGAAAGAATCAGATAATCATTGGAGGAAATAAGAATAAAAAAGATCAGGAATAATGCTTGTGATGTTTACATGCCAATACAGCTGACTCTGGGTGTAAACATAAGTGGGTTTGACATTTTAACGCAAGTAAGCAAATATAAATGTATAAAACTCAGAGAAATATGCCAGTGAAAATCCAAAACTGGATCAAAACAAATAACTGCATAGAAAACCATGGATATGAGGTAGGAGTGGAAACAAGGTGGAAACGTTTGGATAAAGAAATAAACGGAAAAATAGAAGTGAATTATTGTAGTAATACTGCAGATTGTCCAAGGCTGTGAGGGTCTATGGATGATGCAGTGCTGATGTAGAATATAAAACTAGCAAAAACGTCTTATTATAGTTACTGGGAATTTTAACTAACTGAAAGTTTTGTTTGACTCAAAGCAGATTATCTGACAAATTCTTGCCTTGTCTTGCCTCAGTAATAGAGAAAATGGCAAGGGGAACTGTTGTTCCGTATCAAACTCCTACTGTCCAAGAGGAACTGGTCTCAAAGTGTAAATGACCTTCAAATTGGCAGAGGGTGATTGGCAGAGCATTTGAATTAGTAATGGAAGGGGAAACACGTAATGTATTCATAATGCATCTTAGAGTATAGAGTAGCCGATTTCAAAATTCCGATTAAAGAGACATATTAACCTGCAGACTGAGACTTGAAGATAAAAGAATAGGAGATTCTCAAGGTGGATTATGACAGTACAATTCCAAATATTCCAATGAGGTAGAAAATGTAAAGGCAACTCAAAAGACTGATGGTATCGCAGAATGAGCTCTACAACAAATACATATTTAAAAGGACACGTACAAAAGATGGAAAAAAGGGTACATAATCGAGGATTAATGCTGTCATGCCTTTTTATGGTCACTCAGTATGCCCCTCCTCCATCTACAAAAAGAGCAGCAAGAAAAGTGGCTGAAGATGGCAGTAGGAAATGAGGAAGAGAGATGAGATGCCAAAGCACCAGAGGGTGGTATTGTCACACTCCAGGGCAAAGAGAAAACAAAGACAATGGCAGCCTTACTCTTTGCTTGGGCTGGGTGATGAATTCACTAAGCTAGTTCCACGATGGATCATCTGTATTCAGGAGAAGTCAGTAGACCCTACCAACCATAAGAAAATTCACCAGGTCTCCTGAGAACCTTTCATTTCATAGCAGATCTCACATTTCTGCAGCATCTGTGTTATGAGAGAGCCAGGACCCTGATTCCAGAGTTGCTGTCTCTGCACCTGATGACCAATACTGAGGGAAGAATGAGGCAAATATACTGGGGAATGTTGCTGTTGTATTCCTTTGCTAGATGAAGGGAAGACTCTGTACAATGTTTAGAATTCCTGAGTCCAGATCAGTTTTTTTTGTCTGCAGAAACCTATGTAGTTTAGAAGAGAAATGAGCTGGTGTTGAATCAGTGGCTGTTTTGTAAGGTTTATTGTGCATCATGAAAATCATTGTGGGATAGCAGATAGAGAAGCAGCCTCAAAACCTGGAAAATTTGGGTTTAAGTCATGCTTCTGATAATGTGCTGGCTATGAGTCCTGGACATGTCAATGCTTTAGTCAACCAACATTAAGTTGCAGAGAAGACGGTGTGGTATTTCTGCACTGCGAGTCCCCTATATCACAAGTCCATTGCCCATCCTTATTATGCATTGTATATATTCTTACTAAATACTGTGAATTGATTTATGAAAAGAATAAAAACACTACTTGTTGCAGACAAGCGTATGTGTTGCTGTGGGGACCTGGGGGAACTGATGTCATTATGCCAAAGTCACATGACAAGCGCTCATTTAAACACAGCACATTCCAAAGAAGGCAGGGTCAGTGAGTGGGCTGGGGCTCAGAGTTAAAGTCTGATTGGGTAGTTCCACAGATACAAACATCCCCTGGCCTACCGTAAGAATTGAAGCTGAGAGAGAGAGGATCTTGAACTCCTTGGTAACTACAGAAAGCATAGTATTTTCACATTGCTTCTGCCCCAGTAGGGCATGAAAAAACCACTGAGGTCACCACGGGATACCCCAGAGAGCAGTGGTCAGTACCACCGGGCAGTTTGATGCTAACTTCTGCCAGACCAAGTCAGCATTCCCTTCTTGAGTACAGTCAGCATGCATATCTTCATTTTATCCACACTTGTACTGAAAGGTAGCTTAGCTTGTTTGGCTCTGCCTTACTGTTGGTGGTTCTACCTTTGGTCATGAGATCCTCTTCCATTCCAGGAATATCAGTTCTGCCTATTGTTTCGTTCCCCAGCAGGCTTTCCCTAACCTTATTGCTGTTCAGTCATTTTCAGTCTTGTCTGACTCTTTGTGACCCCATATGGGGTTTTCTTGGCTAAGATCCTGGAGTGGTTTGCCATTTCTCTAACCTCCTGACTTCAAATGAAAGGTAACCAGAGGGGTTCTTGTTCTCCTTTTGGGGCCCATATAGCAGAAGGGGTTCTACATGGTGTTTTACTAAGTACTTTGTTAAATGCTTGTTTTGCAATGTGCTACAGGGGTACTCTTGTTTTAATACATCAGTTCTTTGCTCATATAATTGTATCCTATCTAATAGCATGCTGTATCTAATGTGTGATTTAGTCTTTTCAAGACCAACCAGTCACATCTGCCTGTTCCCCACCAACGCTGCCTCCATCTTCTGGCTTTACCCCTTCCTTAACTACTGGCCTGAAAAACAATGTTGCCACACGCAACAGCATGAACTCATAGGGATCCCCCCTTCCATACCTGTGAGTGATGATAAATTTAGTTTAAGTTTGCTGTGAATTCTCCATAAGACCAAATTACCTCCTTCTCTCATTTTGCAAGCATTCTAATGTCATGACATCAGGTTTTCAGATTTTCAACTACGCATCAGATCGAAAGCTATTCCCTTTAGAATGGTCAGTGCTCACCTCCTTTTTGACACTCCACTCACCTGCCTTTGCTGTAATGTCTTTTTTGTATATCCTATCCAGGACTCAAATAGTGCCTCACCAGCTGGACATGGCATCTCTCCTGAAAAGGAATGCAACTTGGCATCATGAAAGTGTGACTTTGGCTTGCGTCCAGTTTGCCCTGCACCTCCAGCTGTCTGCTTTTTTCTCATCAATGTGCCGGACTATGTCTTCAGACAGTCTGTCCCTTTTCAGGAGCATCTTGAGTTTTACCTCTAGTTTCTTTTCCTCAGGGAAGGGTTTAGTTACTGGTTTCCAGGTATTTCTTGTGACATTGTTCTCTCTGGGGATGCTAGAATGTGCCACCAATCCAGGTAGTTCACTGACTAAAAATGGGATCTGTCTCCTTCCTTTAACGTTAGATCCTCCAAATTATTCACTATCTCATGTGGTGATTATTCTTTTTTTTTTAATATAAATTTATTTATTTAACTTTTTACATTCATTTTCACAAAATTTTGGGTTCCAAATTTTCTCCCCTTTTATTCCCTCCCCCCACCCCAATACATGGAGCATTCTAATTTTCCCTATCACCAATCTACCCTCTCTTCTATCATCCCTCCCTTCTCTTGTCCCCATCTTCTCTTTTGTCCTGTAGGGTCAGATGACTTTCTATTCCCCATTAACTGTATTTCTTATTTCCTAGTATCAAGAACAATACTCAACAGTTGTTTCTAAAACTTTGAGTTCCAAATTCCCCCCATCCCTCCCTCCCCACCCATTCCCTTTGGGAAGGCAGGCAATTCAATATAGGCCCTATCTGTGTAGTTTTGCAAATGACTTCGATAATAGTCATGTTGTGTAAGACTAACTGTATTTCCCTCCATCCTATCCTGCCCCCCATTGTTTCTATTCTGTCTTTTGATCCTGTCCCTCCCCGAGTGTTGACTTCAAATTGCTCCCTCCTCCCATTGCCCTCCCTTCCATCATGCCCCCCCTTGCTTATCTCCTTTTCCCCCACTTTCCTGTATTGTAAGATAGGTTTTCATACCAAAATGAGTGTGCATTTTATTCCTTCCTTTAGTCAAATGTGATGAGGGTAAACTTCTTGTTTTCTTCTCAGCTCTCCTCTTTTTCCCTCCACTAAAAAGTCTCCTGCTTGCCTCTTGATTGAGATATAATTTACCCCATTCCATTTCACCCTCTCTCCTCCCACTACATTTCTCTCTCACCATTTACCTTAATTTCTTTTAAGATATGGTCCCATCCTATTCAGTTCACTCTGTGCTCTCTGTCTCTGTGTGTGCATGCATGTGTGTATGTGTGTGCGTGCACATGTGTACATGTGTGTGTGTATATATGTGTGTGTGTGGTCCCACCAACTACCCAGATACTGAAAAGTTTTAAGAGTTACAAATATTGTCTTTCCATGTAGGAATGTAAACAGTTCACTTTTGGTAAGTCCCTTATGACTTCTCTTTGCTGTTTACTTTTTCATGCTTCTTCTCATTCTTGTGTTTGAAAGTCAAATTTTCTTTTCAGCTCTGGTCTTTTCATCAAGAATGCTTGAAAGTCCTCTGTTTCATTGAAAGACCATATTTTCCCCTGAAGTATTATACTCAGTTTTGCTGGGTGGGTGATCCTTGGTTTGAGTCCTAGTTCCTTTGACTTCTGGAATATCTTATTCCACACCCTTTGATCTCTTAATGTAGAAGCTGCTAGATCTTGAGTTATCCTGATTGTATTTCCACAGTACTGGAATTGTTTCTTTCTAGCTGCTTGAAATATTTTCTTCTTGACCTGGAAATTCTGGAATTTGTCCACAATGTTCCTAGGAGTTTCTCTTTTTGGATCTCTTTCAGGTGGTGATTGATGGATTCTTTCAATACTTATTTTGCCCTCTGGTTGTAGAATATCAGGGCAGTTTTCCTCGATAATTTCATGGAAGATGATGTCTAGGCTCTTTTTTGGATCATGACTTTCAGGTAGTCCCATAATTTTTAAATTGTCTCTCCTGGATCTATTTTCCAGGTCAGTTGTTTTTCCCATGAGATATTTCACATTCTCTTCCATTTTTTCATTCTTTTGGTTTTGTTTGGTGATTTCTTGGTTTTTCGTAAAGTCATTAGACTCCATCTGTTCCATTATAATTTTGAGAGAACTATTTTCTTCAGTGAGCTTTTGAACCTCTTTTTCCATTTGACTAATTCTGCTTTTGAAAGCATTCTTCTCCTCATTGGCTTTTTGAACCTCTTTTGCCAATTGAGTGAGCCTATTTTTCAAGGTTTTATTTTCTTCAGCATTTTTTTGGATCTCCTTTAGCAAGGTATTGACCTGTTTTTCATGCTTTTCTTGCATCTCTCTCATTTCTCTTCCCAGTTTTTCCTCCACCTGTCTAACTTGATTTTCAAAATCTTTTTTGAGCTCTTCCAAGGCCTGAGCTCACTGGACATCCACCTGGGATGTCTGGGATACAGAGGCCCCGACCTCCACATCTTTCCCTGATGGTAAGAATAGTTCCTCATCATCAGAATTGAAAGGCGGGAACATCTGTACCCCATCAAAGTAGCTTTCTATAGTCTTATTTTTCTTCCCTTTTCTGGGCATTTTCCCCGCCAGTTACTTGACTTCTGAGATTCCTGTCCACCCTCACCTAGATCCACCCAGCTAGTGCTTGGGGTCTGATATTCAAATGGGCTTCAGGCACGGCTGCTATTCAATGTGAGCTTAAGTTCTGGTGCTGGGGTGGGGGCAGGGCCGCCTCCCAGGCTCAGTTCCCTCAGGGGGTTTATGCAGAGACCTTTGGTAATGGCCCTGAACTTCTGCCTGCTGCTCTGAGAGTCCCGGGCTGCCGCCACTGCCTCTGCCACTGCCTCTGCTGCTGCCTCCCGAGGGGACCTGAGTCACGGAGACACCCCGCTCCCCTCTCGGCCAGCCCAGAAGTCTCTCTCACTGACCTGTAGTGTCTGTGGGTGGAAGGAACCTTCGCGGCCTCCGGAGATTCCATCCCTGAAGCCTGGTCGGATCTGCTCCTCTGGGGCCGTGTGGCCAGGGCAGCACAGGGGTGGGCTCCGCTGTCCAGAGCGCAATGGACCCCTGGGGATGGCTCTCCAGGGCTCTCTGGAATGGAAATCTTTTCCACTGTGTTTCTGCGCACCTTGCAGTGCTCCAGAATTTGTGGGGAGTTCTTTTTGCAGGAAATATATGGGCTGTGGGTTCGGAGCTAGCATACATGAGTCTTTCTACTCTGCCATCTTGGCCCCATCCCCGAGAAGATGTGGTGATTATTCTACAGTATTGCCTGCAGTGCCATCGGGCATTCCTAATATCAAAATGCCCTGGTGGGCATTTAACTCAAACACCTTACCACAATGCTGTGATATTTTAATATCTATAGTACTCCTTATAGTTTAAGTTGTAACCAATACACACAGCAACACAATGAAAAACAACACATAGCTAACTAATTATGTAGCGGTTGTATAAAAGGACGAGTTTTTACTCATCATAGATTCAAAGGGCAATAAAACAGCCTAGGCAAACTATGATATCTGCAGCACAAATGTATACATTTGTATAAACTAAGAGGGGCCCTGCTGTGACAGTAACAATTCAGGAGGAATGGGCAAAGAGTCAATCAAACAAAGTAAAATTGAGAGAAAATTTTTTTCTCTAAAAAACTGCATCATTTGAGTCAAAATAAAATATAGGTAAAACTAGAGTTCCACAAAGTTCTAGCTGAGTCTCTTAGGAAGCCTTTTTAGAGGAGCAGGGAGAACAAAAACCCCAACAAAAAATCAATTCTAGATGAAACCTCTACAATTAACCGCAGTTGGTTATGAGAGTTTTCATAACTCATTGGGGATTTCCAGATAAAAATTTTCTCTGAGTTTTATTCTGTTTTCCTCCTCCCCTTCCTCCAGTTCCTCCTGAATTGTTTGCTGTTGCAGCAGGACCTCTAAGTTTACATCCACTGGGTTAGAAAGTTTGTACAAGTGCCATGTACTTTTAGCTTACCAGGGAATCCAAGGCCTTCTACCATCACCTTCTCCTCCTGCTACTGGGCAGCACCAGTCATTATCTCGGGGGAAGGTGGGTGAGAGGGGGTTATAATATAGATCTATCCAATCTAGGTTGAGCTCCAAAATCCCACCCATTGACTCACTGAGTCTTTTTTGTAAAGGGCCTCTATTTAAATAAGCACTGGCCATGTGATCTTAGCATATTGGTTCCAACTTCCCATGGAAGCAAAACACATGCTGGAATGCTGCCTTTTGTGTTCTTACTCATAGTGTAGAATTGACAAGTAAATAAACAGAACTTAATAACCAGAGAACAATGCACAGAGCAGCATCAAACATCTATCGAGTTGTTGCAGGAGCACTTCTCTCCTAAACCCTACTGGTCTCCCCAGACGTTGGGGCTGCCTGGCCCCAGGAATTTTGGGCAATGAACAGAGTCCTCCTTTGTGCAAGCAAAGGAGTATGACAACATGGTTCTCCAGGACCCTTGACTCATACTTCCCTTTTCGTACTCATTGCCAGGGGCAAGTACAGCAACTTTGAAAGCAGAGTCATAGCTCCCTCATGGTCCAGGTACAGGAACATGGGACCTGGTTAGAACTGAAACTCAGTAGGATTGGCGGTTTTTCTTGTAACTGGTAGGGTCCTTTGCTCTCTTCTAGGCACAAGGGACCCATCATAGGGCAGGTTTAGTGGATCTGTCATCCAACTGGCCTGAGGAGCAATGTTTCTTATGTTCTGAATTCTGCACAATTCTCATTTCTTTATGAACAAAAGAGAGAAATGAGTGGAATCAGAAAACCAATATGTCATCTGATTAGTCAATCAGCAACTAAAGACATACTATGTCAACTGACACGGGAATTTTAAAAATAATCTCTAGAATAATTTTAGTATAATTTACAATATTACTATATTTTTATAATTTACCATAATTTTTCCTATCTGTGCAAACACATTTTAAACACAAATCATTACAAACAGGGTAGTAACATGGTTAGACTTGTGCTTTAAGAATATTCCTTTAACACCTATTTCGAGAATGGATAGGAGAAGAAAGAGGCTTGAGGAAGAGAAAGGGGAAAGGAATAAGCATTTATTAAGTGCCTACTATTTGCCAGGTGTTGTGCTGAGGGCTTTTACAAATATGATTTCTTTTGATCCTTATAAAAACCCTGTGAAGTAGGTAGTATTCTCCTCATTTGACAGTTGAGGAAACTGAGACAGACAGAAGTTAAACAACATACTCAAATTTTCCTGACTTTAGGCTCAACATTCTATCTGCTGGGCTACTTCCTTGCTCATTAATATGTCTGGATAAGAAGTAAGGAAGACTTGAATGAGATTAGTGGATGTGAAATGTTGTGAAGGTAAAAGTGACAAGATGTAGCAGTTGCCTGGATCTGTGGATGAGAGAAAGTGAGGAGCACAGGATATCCCCCAGGGCTGCAAAACTTGGATGACTAGAAAGGTGGTGGTACCTCAGAAACAGCAGAGTTTACAAGATCATTGGGAGAGGGATGATTACCAACAAAAGAGACTGAAAGCAGTGTTCCAACATGTATCACAAAAAGGTCATCACATTTGATATTTGCAGGATCATTGGTAATTTTGGAGAAAGCAAAATTGGGGTGGGGGAAGAGTGTATATGTATGAGGAACTGGAAACAAACATTTATTATTATATGGACTAAGCACTTTACCAATGTTATTTCATTTGATCCTCACAATTCTGGGAGGTAGGTACTAATATTATTCTCATTTTACAGTTGAGGAAATTGAGGCAGACAGCTTAAGAGACTTGCCCAGGGTCACACAGCTGACAAATGTCAAGCTAGTTTTGAATGCAGGACTTCCTGACTCTAAGCCCTGCGCTTTATCTTCCGTTCCACCTAGCTGTCATAAGTTGAGTCATGAAGTTAGAAGTCAGATTGCAGAGAGTTGAGAAATGTGGGTCAAGGGGTATTTGGCTTTGAAAGCAAAAAAAAAATTAATAGGAGAGGAAGTAGGGGCAATGGCAAAAATATCTTTTTCTATGAATTTAGTTATGAAATGGAGGAGAAAAAAACAATAACTTTAAGAGATAGTAGCGTCCAGTGAGAACTGTCGGTGTTTTTCCCCCAATCGGAAAATGTGGGTATATATGTAGACAGCAAGGAAGGAACCAGCAGATAGGGAGAGATCGAAGATTAGAGAGAGGAGGGGGTGATTGTGGGGAGAGTCTGCTGGAGAAGATGGAAGGGTGGGATCATGAGTACATATAGAGGGGTTGACCTTAGTTAAAAGAAGTATCACCTCTTCCTCAGAATCTGAATGATACCGGGGTTTGAATGATGAGAAGGGAAGGAGGAGCTCATTGTAAATAGTCTCTATTTTCTTAATAAAGAATGAATCAAAGCTTCACTTGAGGTCAGATAAGTGGTAGTATAGGAGCCTTAAGGAAAGGAGAGAACACTGGAAACATCTTCCTTGAAGAGTGTAATTAAAAAAAAAATCAATTAGGGATTGCCTTGCTGTGATGAGGACCCATTTGAGATTAGACAATATACATTTGTAGGAGACATAGTCATTAGCTCTGTTGTGTCACTTCAAAAAGCTCTCTGTTCAAAAGCACATTAATAGGAATGGAGAAGGCACAGGGTCTAAATAAATACAAAACTGGTGTTTGTCCAAAAATGTAACTATATTTAGAAAAAGGATAAGGGATTTGAGAACAGTGTAGCGTTATATTGGTTACTTACAGGGTTGAGATTGGGAAGGGAAGAAAGGGAATTTTTGAGCAAGGGTGATGGTCTGGGAGTACCGAGGGATTTGTGGTCTTGGTGAGGCAGAGGAACAGGTTTAGGAGAAATAAGATATAAGGAGAAGTGGTATGATAGGCTATGATTTAACATAGGAATTTCAGGGTTTTTAATAATGGAAGTAGAACGCCTATAGGTGACAGCAAGCTCGCTGGTGTGATCAAGTGTATGTATAATTAAGGTGGATGTTCCTTAATTCCCATGACTTGAAGAGATTGAGAAACTGGGAGATTAGGGAATTTAAAGGGATATCAACATATGTATTAAAGTTGCTTAGTATAAAGTCAGAAGTAGAACCAGGGTCTCTGTGAACTAGGGACTGAACTAGGAAAGGTGGGAGAATTACCTGGGGGTCAGTAGATGACTGCTATGAGAATCCAATTTGGGTGATTAGTGTGGATAGGATGAACCTCAAAGGAGAAGAGGTCATTAAGGGATAGTGGCAAACGGACAGTCTCAAAGTGACAGTATTGTGACAACCTGGAGCAAGGAATAGTCTGTCCTTCCAGGGCATATCAGGTAGTGTATCAGGGGCCAGGAGAAAAAGTGCAGCCAGCACTGGAGAGGGTGATCAGGGATACAGTGTTAACTGAAGTTCAGTCTTTGTTAGTGCCAGAAGGTGGATGGATCATAAGAGAAAGAGGTATAAAGTGAAGAGAAATTGAGTGATAACAGAACAGAAATTTTAGAGGCCATAATGGAAGGGGCAGGCAGAAATATAGCAATGTAATTATTTTTAAAATCACTAAAACGTAGTTGAACAATGATTAGATATAAAACTAGTAATGACTTTCTAAAACAGATAATGAAACAGACCTCTCACTTTATGGTAAAGAGACATGGGATATGTAGGGCAAGATTTTTTTTTTTTTAATAAAATTTTCAAACTATTTTTCCTTAATTGGTTTTTTCTTTGTTACCAGGGAGAGTTAAGTCTGGAAGGTATTGAGAGTGGTGTTTCCAGAAATTTCTCTGATGTGAAACGAAAAGGCATCAATAAAACTTATTACAGCGTTTTGAGTATTTTGGAGAATGGCAGACACATTAGAAGACAAAGTGAAGATATACCTCAACTTCTCAAAAAAAAGGAGTGGGGGGGTAGAAAGATGGAATCTAGAAGCTAGAAATATTTCAGAAACATTAATTTTGAGGGACATTATATTGCAGAGTTGAAGTCTGGAGAGTCTGCTTTTAATCTAGACTCAGTCACTTCCTAACAGTAGGACCATGGGCAAGTTGCTTAACTTTTCAGTGTCAGTTTCTTCATCTGCACAATAGGGATAAATACTAGTCTATTTACTTCCCAGGGTTGTTGTGAAAAAAAGGACTTTTACAAATGTCAAAGCACTATAGAAATAAGAAATAGCATATTTCAATCCATGGTAAAAAAAAAAAACCAAAAAGAAAAGTAAAAAAGATTATTAAATGGAAGATTTGTGAGCACTTAGAAAAGAAAGCAACATAGAAACCAGTATGGGTTTACCTAAATCATGCCAAACTAAGCTGATTTCACTAAAGTTTTAGAACATATAACCATTTTTAGACTAGAAAGGGACAGGAAAATTCTGTGGATAAGGATATGAAGTTGAGCCAGATGGCCTCAGAGGTGCCTTCAAGTTTCAGCTCCATGATCTGGAGATCTGGATTCCAGCAAAGCATTTTATAAGGTTATATCCTTTTGGACAAGATCGAGAAATGTGTCTGGATGATAATATGTATGGAGTCCCAAAAGTCTTGGTGTACTTTTAAGTTGTTTATGGGACTTTAAGAGCTTAAAACTGTATCAAGACTTTTGGGACCCTTTATAGTTGGTTGAATGACAATCCTCAAAGAAGGGGATAATGGAGGTATATTCTGTTAACGAGTCACAAGTCCTTCTGTCCTTGGTTCTGCCTTGTTCAGTAGTTTTATCAATGACTTGGATAAAAACATATAATATGCTTCTGAAATGTATGGATGTCACAAAACTCTTAATACATTGGATCACGGAATTAGGATTTGAAAATCTCCAGGAAAACTGAACATATTTAACAATTTACAGCTCAGCAGTGAAGGATGTATATTTATCAGTATTTGTATCTATTATGTGTACACATTTATACATTTACTTCCTTCTTCCACAAGATGAAAAGGTAGGGATAGACTGCAGTTACTCAGTTTTAAGAAATACCTATATTGATGAATGCATGGGTATAATGTTAATGAGATATAAGATCTTTTCCACCCATTAATACGCCTCACATGAAACCCTGGTGCAGAGCCTATTAGGCTTTGGGTCACAGGGATTCCCACACCTTCCCAATTAAATTCTGATTTCCAAGCTTCTCTAAGCCCCAATCAAGTACCCAGTCTTTGACTGGAAACAATATATATTGTATTGCTTGGAGGAAAACATGTGAGTGGAAAGAGAAGCAAGGAGAGAGAGAGAAGCAGGGAGAGAGAGAAACAAGTGGAGGGAAGAACTTGCTTAGGGGAATTTGCTAGGGAGGCTTGAAGGAGAAAATGCTTGAGATGTCCTCACTCCCTGGATTGATGATGAGTACCTTACTAAATCTTGCCTTCTGGTATCCTAATAGCAATGTTCCAAATAAATATTTTGGTTTTATCTTGTAGAAGGAGAGTTTATTATGTTTTGTGAACAAACCCTGGGAATATGTATGCATACCGTATCATAGCAGCTGCTATGGGTATCATATGGGTGTTACAATGGGTCAAAGAAAACACTGGCAGTACAACTATAAAGTCCTATGTTTAGGTTCCAATAGTCAACTAAGGAAATGAAAAGTGAGAAAATGACTAGGCAATAGTTTTTTATGAAAAGGAGTTAGAGATGTTCACTAAAGCAAAATAAGAGTCAATAGACAAAATAGGAGTTGTGTCCACCAGAAAAAGCTGGCTGATGCGATCTTATATTGTTAATATTGTGTGTGTGTGTGTGTGTGTGTGTGTATAAAACATCTTATATTGTTAGAAGTAGCATGTCCAGAGCAAGGTACTTTGCAATAGTCAGACCACAACTAGATCATTGTTATTTTATTCTAGGCAGCAAGTTTTAAAAGGAATGTTGACAAACTGGAGCTTGCCCAAAGGATAGAGAACAAGATTATCAGCAATTTGAAAGGAAATTTTGTTTTGTTTGGCCTGGAGAGGAGAGACATGATAATTGTCTTCAAATCTTTGAAGAATTTTCATGTGGAGGAAAGGTTAGATTTATTTTGTGTATGGCTAGAAGAGAAACAGAGAACTGTGGCAGCAAAATGTAATGGACCTGGACAAAGAAGAACTGACTTTGAATTGTGGCTCTGCCTTTGGGTATTCATTTGACCTTGAACAGGTGAATTTACTTTGGGTGAGGGTTTTGGAAAGAGGAGTGGCTCAATTTCGTCCATTTTGACAGCAGCAGCTGCTGTTTCTGGAGCTCTAGGCTCACAGATTGTGGGGGGATTGAGTGGTTGACAGTCCAACCCCACCCCAACTGGCAGCAGAGAACTACCTTGACAAAGAGCTCAAAAGTCAAGTAAATGTCTGGGGAAATGAGCAAAAACTGGAAAAAGAATCAGACTATAGAATTTTACTTTGGTGACAAGGAAGATCAAAGTATGCAAACAGAGGAAGACAACAAAGTCAAAGCTTCTATATCCAAAGCCTCCAAGAAATATAAGAATTATTCTCAGGCCATGGAAGAGCTCAAAAAGGATTTTGAAAATCAATTAAGAGAAGTAGAGGAAAAATTGGGAAGAGAAATGAGAATGATGCAAGAAAATAATGAAAAACAAGTCAACGGCTTGCTAAAAGGGAACCAAAAATACTGAAGAAAATAAATCCTTAAAAAATAGACTAACCGTAGTGGCAAAAGAGATCCAAAAAACACATGGAAACTAATGACTTTATGAGAAATCAAGAAATTATAAAACAAAACCAAAAGAATGAAAAAATAGCAGACAATGTGAACAATAACAGACAATATCTCAGTGGAAAAACAACTAACCTAGAAAATAGATCCAGGAGAGAAAATTTAAAAATTATTGGACTACTTGAAAGCCATGATGAAAAAAAGAGGCTAGACATCATCTTTCAAGAAATTTCAAGAAAAACTACCTTGATATTCTAGAACCAGAGGGTAAAATATATATTGAAAGAATTCACCAATCACCTCCTGAAAGAAATTCCAAAAGGAAAATTCCTAGGAATTTTGTAGCCAAATTTCAGAACTCCCAGGTCAAGGAGAAAATATTGCAAACAGTCAGAAAGAAACTATTTGAGTATTGTGGAAGCACAATCAGGATAACTAACACAAGATCTAGCAGCTTCTATGCTGAGGCATTGCAGGGCTTGGAATATGATATTCTAGAGGTCAAAGGAGCTAGAATTAAAATCAAGAATCACCTACCCAGCAAAACTGAGTACAACACTTCCTAGGAAAAAAATTGCTCATTCAATGAAATAGAGAACTTTCAAGCATCTTGATGAAAAGACCAGAGCTGAATAGAAAATTTGACTTTCAAACACAAAAATCAAAAGAAGCATGAAAACGTAAACAGGAAAGAAAAGTCATAAGGAACTTACTAAAGTTGAACTGCTTACATTCCTACATGGAAAGATAATATTTGTAACTTTTGAGACTTTTTTCAGTACTAGGGTAGTTGGAGGGGTTTGATAGATAGATAGATATAAATATAGATATAGATAGATAGATAGATAGATAGATAGATAGATAGACAGAGGACATAGGGTAAGTTGAATATGAAGGGATAATATCTAAAAAAATAAAATTAGGGGGTGTGGGGAAAGGATAAAGGTAGAAATAGAATGGAGTAAATTATCTCTCACATAAGAGGGAAGTAAAAGCTTTTTTCAATGGAGGGGAAGAGGGAGGAAGGAGAGGGAAAGAGTGAACCTTATTCTCATCAGATTTGGCTTAAGGAGGAATAACATACACACTCAATTTGGTATGGAAATCTATCTTGCACTACAGGAAAGTAGGAGGGAAGGGGTTAAATGGATGGTGGTAGGGGGATGATCGGTGATGGAGGGCAAATGAGAGGAGGAGGTAATTAGAAGTAAACACTTTTGAGGAGGGACAGGATCAAAAGAGAGAATAGAATAAATGGTGGGCAGGATAGGATGGAGGGAAATATAGTTAGTCTTTCACAACATGAATGTTGTGGAAGTGTTTTGCATGACTACACATGTATAGCCTGTATCAAATTGCTTGCCTTCGCAATGCGGTTGGGTAGGAAGGAAGCAAGGGAAAGAAGTTGAAACTCAAAGTTATAGAAACGAATGTTAAAAATTGTTTTTACATACAACTGGGAAATAAGATATACAGGCAATGGGGTATAGAAATCTGTCTTGCCCTACAAGAAAATAGGGGGAAAGAGATAAGAGAAGGGAGGGGTGTGATAGAAGGGAGGGCAGATTCGGGGAAGGGATAATCAGAATGCATGCTGTCTTGAGGTGGGGGAGGGGAGAAATGGGGAGAAAATTTGGAACTCAAAATCTTGTGGAGGTGAATGTTGAAACCTGTAAATAAATAATTTTTTTAAAAGATGGATTTTTGTTTTAGGACAAAACTTGTGATCACTGGAAGACTATGTAATTTCCAACATGTAACCTAATATGCCATCCTTCTATTCAACTCTGGGTATGTTGTTGATTAGTCAGATAAATAGATAGATATATACCTCTCCTCCCTTCTCCCACCCCATGAATCAGTTGTGTGGGTTGTTCATCTAACTGCCTATCAAAGTCTAGACGTCAGGCAATCTTCATTTCCTTAGTGTTTTCCTTAGATCAGCTGAACTTCAGCAATTATGTCAGTCAGTCAATAAACACTTATTAAACACCTACTGTGTGCCAGGAACTGTGCCAAGTGCTGGGGATACCAATACAAATAAAAGAAAGACAAGGAATCTCCTTCAGGAAGTTCAACAATGTGATCAGCCCATTGCTGTCTGGAAGCCAGAACATCTGGATGACCACATCATCTATGGGAAAGCCTTCTTTGATTTGGACACTCTCTAAGGGGGAAACAGCCATGGTGAGTAGATGATACCTTGGTTTATGCCTCCTTTGACAGTAATAATCATAGGGTTATTGGATGAAATGATCTCTTTCGTTAAATCTTAAAAGAAATCTTTGGGATCTTAACATGGGGCAGGTTGCTGGAGATCTGATAAAGTAGCCTTTTGGCTTGAACCTTGCAGGCATTTAATGAGTGTTGTTGAATAGATGAATAACACCCATCTTTAGAATGTTTCCAAATAGTCTGGTGTTGCAGGTATCTTGTATTGTTGCAAACTTAAAATTTTATTTCTTCATTTTAAATTAGTACTTAATAATTTTGCTATGTATGGGTTAAGGAACAATCAGAAAATACCCTTTTGCTTATTTAACCCATGCAAAAACCTTTCACAAAACAAATAAACAAAGCATTCACTAGAGGCCTAAGGAGACAGAAGTGGACAGAGTATCCTTTTAAATGCTAAGATTTTCTGAGAAGTCTCCCTTGACCTTCTTTTTGTGAAACACAGAACCTTCCCAGTTGATGGGTTTGTTGCTGTCTTTTTTAACCAAGTCCCTGCTTAGAAGCTGGACCTATTTATGGTGAGCACTGTTTTTTCAATTAAGTTTATTTTCAATCTCCCATAAGGCCTTGTTAGCTAAGGACTTGGAAAAAAGTTTAGTTTCCCCGTTCTTATTTAAAAGGACAATTTAAAATAAAACATATTTATATCTCTGCTTATTTTTAATCCTATTAAGCCTTGAACAAAAAGTTTTGAGTACTTTGGGCAGATTCTAAGTGGAAGTTTTGAATGAATTTTTCTTTTTTTAAATGTACTTTTTGGTTTTATATAATAAGAGCTGAGAGAATAAGGAACTTGGTTATTTAATGTACTTCGCACACTAGTTTGTTGTGCAGGGGAAAGAGCACTGGACTTGGACAGCCAATTTTGATTTGAGATTCACCTCTGATATTTACCTAACTGTGTTATTATGGGCAAGTCAATTTCCTCATCTGTAAAATAGGGATAATAATACTTATACAGCCTTCTTCATAGGGATGCCTGGGAGAAGGATACATTGTAACGTGCCATACAAATTCAAATTGCAAGAGTTATTATCATTATTTTGCAACTTGAGGCAGTAAAGTAGTGGAGTCAGGACTGAAAAGACAGTTTCTAGGCCTTGCTTTACCACATGTGATTTTTGTCAAATCACTTTTCTTCTCTTGACTTTAGTTTCCTCATCTGTAAAATGAGAGGATTATAATTGATGATTTCCTGTTTTTTTGTGAAATACTACTCAGTAATGATAATATACTTCCTCAGATTTTTATCCTCCTGTCAGTCAGTCAATGACAATTATTAAGCATGCCTGCCAGGTTTATGCTAAGCTTTGGGGGATACAAAGAAAGTCAAGACAGACCATGCTTTCTGGGAGGAAGGGAGACAACATAATGGCTTTGCACAAATAGGGTAAATCAGAAATAAATTAAGAAAGGGAAGGAAAAAAAAGCCAGGATAAATACTGAAGACTGTCAGCTTCATGTCGTGGAGTGGTCTTTGAGTAGAAAGCTAGCTTCAGAGCACAGGTTTATGTCCACTACTGACTAATACTGGCTATGTGACCTTCAAATACTTTATCCTTCAGTGATCCCAGACCTTTCTCTACCAGTATAAATTGCAGAAAAACTACAGACCTGAACTGGGTCTGAGAGGGGCTTACAAAGAAGAAACCATAGGTTCAGTGGAGAAAAAAAGGCAAAACAAACAAAACAAAACAAAAACCAAAACAAAATCCCTCAAAACATGGAAACACCAGATCTTCTAAGACACTTGACATCAGAAACATTTCACTTGTTGGAAACAGCAAGGAGGCTTCCTAAGGGATCTTAAAAAAATAAATTCCCCCAGCCCCCTGAGATTCTCCACATTTGGGACTTATTTCAAGTCCCAGGAAAGGCAGGGTAGGGCTGGGCGAGGAACGGTTATTCTGGCTGGTCATTGACAGACATAGTTTGCGACCCTGCTCTCAGGACTGGGAAGGACCAACAAAGAACAAGTTGGGCAGCTGCTGGGCTCTCTCACTGAGCCCTCCACCCCGCACAAGGAGTGCTACAAAGACAACTACTGAGTGACTCCAGATCACTTTTTCAGGTTCGTATTTGACGGGTCAGGCTTTGAGACTACCCCATTGTCACCAGTGAGAAACAGTCCTGTAGCTCCCACCCTGACTCCTGGCTCAGGCTGCATACACAAAGTCAATTTCGCTTTCCCCAGACCTGCAGAGGCAGTAGCAAGGGCTGGACCTTGACCAGCTTGGTGTTGGTGGCTCGTGTGACGAACAAGGCTCACCTTTGAATAGAGAGGACTGGTTTAGTGTGGACGACTGTCATTTGCTAACCATGCCGTCTCTGTGAATCTCATAACTTTCAGAACTGTTAGTGACCTTCCAGATCATCTAGTCTAAGGAGTTCTTAACTTAGAGTCTGGAAATTAAAAATTTTTTTTTCAATAAGTATTTCAATAAAATTGGTTTCCTTTGTAACTATATATATTGCATTTAAAAACTTCATTCTGCAGAGTTCAGAGGTTTCCACGATACACAAAAAGTTAAGAACTCCTGATCTAAATCAATTTTCTCATTTTTATAGATGAAGAAACTGAGATCTAGAGAGGTGAAATGAAGTCACAAGAAATAAGTCTCCTAGCTCCCTTCAAATCCCAGAGAAAACCCCACCTTCCACAGAAATTCTTTCCTCCATTTAGCAGGGAATCTTCCACTGTACTAGCCCTAGTTTGTCCTGTATGTTGTCACGTCAGTAGACAGAGTTTCTGGAGAGCAGGAAGTTTCTTTTGCCTTCCTTCCTATCCTCAGCACAGTCTGGCACATAACAGGCACCTAATAAATGTTTATTGCCCGATTGATTTGAATCCAGGTCCTCGGAGTCTAAATCTGGGGCGTTCGCGATTACACCAAAGCTGTAAAAGGAAGGGACTGAACTAGATTATATGAAATCCTCTCTAACTAGTAATTAAATTCTGTGATCCTAAGAGAAGAGTGCAGCTGTTCCATGAGGAAAAGGGAGAGGCGTAGCTAGCGTCCTGGGGATATGAGGGCCTGGGGCGGAGAAGGGAAGAGGGACAAAGCGAGGGGAGGGAGAAAGGGGGGAGGGGAGAGGAAGGCGGGGGGAAGGGGCGCTGCTGCTACTACCAGCTCTGCTGTTTCTAGTTCTCAGCTGTTCTTTGCTTACAGAAGCAAAGGCTGCTTCCTGTCCAAAGACCGGACAAGGATCCATCCGGCTCTTGGGACTCCCTCGTACCCTGCCCAAATTTCCCCTCCTCCCCTCCGCCAGTACCTTAACCTGGGTACTGGGACAAAGCTCCATTTCTGTCTTTCCACAACCTACCAAGCTCCTAGGATGCTGGTAAACCGTGGGGGGCTCCCTGGAAGAGGAAGCAACAGAATGCTTAAAGATCTCAGAAAAAGAGAGAAGCTTGGAGTGGGGGTGGAGTTGGGGAGGGAAAATCAGGGAACCGGCCACATTGTCAGCTCAGTCCTCCAGTTCCTGTCTTCCCCCAGTCATCCCACTGCTGCCCTCCCCCTAAATGTCACCAGTGCTTGCACTCGGACCAGATGGCCCCATTGAGCAGAGCTCGCCCTGTTGGGGAGGGCGCGGCTGACACAGGGAACTGGGGGGTTTGTGCCCCCAATTCAGGGCAATCCCGACAGCTGGTGGCTCTGCGGCGGTGTCAGGACCCCGCAGCGCTGCGCTTACAGCGCCTTTCTTTCTGTGTGCAGATGTGGGAGTATGAATAGCAACTGCCTCCCGGGGGCCCCCGTGGCTGCTCCATCCAGTCCGCATTTCAGGGTCCTGGCTGGGATGTCTCACTCTGCCTTCCTAGGACGGGAAATCTGAACAGCCTCAGAGTCTCGGCGTGACATTGGGGCATGAAAGAGTCTCCAGGATGGTGAGGGAGTTGGTTTCGGAAAGGTCCAAGGTCCTCCTTGGCTTTAAGTCCTGTAATCTTAGGATTCCTGTTGCTGCCTCTGAGAGTGGACCAGGTCACCCAGAGCTTCGACTCCCCCCCGCCCACACCCTCTCCCACACCACCCCTCCTCCTCCCCACCCCCACTTCACCTCCGCTTTCCTCAGTAAACTGGGACTGACCATTTATACCCTAGCTATGGCTTGCCAAGGCAGATGTTCCTGTGATTCCCAGCGCTGTACTTGAAGTCAGGGGCCAGAGGCAGAGAAGAGGCTTCCCCAACGTCCTGAGAAGAGAAAGCCTGGAGGTTATGGCGGGAGAAGCTATTTTTACATTAAATAAATAACAGGATAATTTCATTAATTTCATTCCACAGCCATGGACAGTACAGCCATTTTGTGACTAGCCAGCAACTGTGCTTTTAAAACAAGGGCATGGCGTAGTTAGAGGGAGCTCTGGACCTGGGTTAAAGAAGAATTGGTGTCATGTCTTAAGGTACCTGCTTAGGGCTGTGTGATCCTGGGCAAGACACAGCTTCTCAGTGCCCCAGGAAAAGCTTTAAGACTATATCAGCTGAACTTGAACACAGGCCTTCCTGACTCCGAGGCAAGCCGTCTCTCTTGTGTTTAACAAAAACAGCTTATTGACATGGACAGCTTCACAGGTTACAGAGTCCTTTCGCTTGTGACCCTTTGCTTACTGCCATTCTCTCCAACCCCGGGGGAGGCTGATCTCATTGAGACTTGGCATCCCCCTCTATTCCCTACTCAACCCAGAGCTGACTCTGCCTGAGAGGGGGGCTCAGCTCTGTACTGTCGCTCCTGCCCCTCCCCCTCACAGTCCCTTTCACATGTACAGTGCTCCCTAAGGATTTGGCTGGAAACGGAGGGGAACCCGATCTCCTAGGTAGGTATCCTGACTTAGGGAGGAAAAACCGTTCCCAGGGAGGTGGGAGGATAAAAAGGCCTGAGCTTTTCAGCATCACCACCAGAAGCTCAGACCCAAAAGTTCCCTTTGTTTTCATACCACAGGCCCCAGAAGGGGAGTTTCCCACAATCTACAAAACCTGGTTTCAAGCAGGCTTGAAACTGGGGAGCAGTTATCCCCTATCCTCATTCAGAGGGCATTCCTGCTTCAGCAGAACTTATCTACCTTCTTCTGGGCCACCCAGCTCCAGGTGCTTTCAGCTCCTATGACCCTGCTGGTTTCCTCTAGTTCATCAGAGGGTTTAGGGGCAGAAACAGTAGAGCTGGTAGTAGCAGCAGCCCCCTCTCCCTCTTTTCCTCTCCTCACCCCCCTTTCTCCCTCCCCTTGCCCTGCCTGGAGGAGCAGAATTCAGCCATTCAGAAATCATTCTCCCCACTTTGGGGGCCAGCTAGACAAGACCACAGAAAAGAATCTAACAATGTGAAAATATCCAAATAGCAGCTAAGTCCACCAAGTTATTGGAACAGAAAATCTATTTCCTTTTCAGGGTTGATTTTTACTTTCTGTGCAAACTGCATGCTTTTGGTGTGTGGATGACACACAACCTGGAGAATGGGTGAAGAGAAGGAGTTCATTACAAACTGACATTACCTCAAGCCTTTCCTCTCTACAAAGCTGCCAAAGTGTCCTTCTTAAAGCTGGGAGAGTTCCTGGCACTTCTGTGTACAATAAACTCCAGTGGATCCCTCTTAGCCCTGGATTGAATTTAGCATTTAAAACTTTCCATAGTCTGGCTCTAACATACCTTTCAAGGGTTACTATATTCTACTCCTCTTCAAGAACTTTACAGTCCAGCCTAACTGGCCTTTTGTTCTACTCTTCACATGCGGTATTCCATTGCTGTGATTTTGCATAGGCTGGCCCCATTTCAGGAACCAGCTCCTTCCTTATCACTGCCTCTTAGATTCCCAAGTTTTCTTCAAAGATGAACTTAAGTAGAATCTTCTACTAGAAGTCTTTGTTGATCCTCTCAAATGTCAATTGCCTATAGGGTAACTGTGGCTTAGTTGAGTGTTCTAGACCTGGAGTCAGAAAACTGACTGAGTTCAAATCCTGCCTCAGATACTGAGATGTGTGACCCTGGGTAAGCTATTAACCCTCTGTCTCAGTTTCCTCATGTGTAAAATGGGATAGCACCTACCTGCAAGATAAAATGAGGTAATGTTTACAAAGCACTTTGCACAGTTTAAAGTGCTACAGGATGACTAGTTATTATAATTATTTTAGTGATTCTGCCCTAATATTACCTAATATTTATTTTGCATAGATAGTATAAAATACATGTACCATATGTGTGTATGTATGTATGAACATGTAGATATATAAGACAAGGGAACAAGCATTTATTAAATGTCTGCTATGTGCCAAGACCATGGCAAGCTGTGAATATATATATACATATATGTGTGTGTGTGTGTCTGTACACACACAGACACACACAAGTTTAGGAGCTATTCTCCTAACCAAGGAGTGAATTATGGATTCCTATCACTGAACTTGTAGTGGATCTTCTGACCTTTTGAAGTACATCAGGTCATTTGGTCTTTGATACTCATTCTCGCTGACCTTATGATCAGGTAGAATAAACACAACAGAGACAAAAGAAACAAAAATGCCATGTGTTTGAGGCCACATGGCAACCAGGTGGAAGAGGGGCTCCATCATCTAGAGATTTATAACATTTCCTCCTCTTCACTTTAATGGAGAGGAGAAAATAAAAATCAATTCTGAAAATGAAATAGATTTTCTTTTCCAGTAACTTTGTGGACTTAGCTGCTATTTGGATATTTTCACATTGTAAGAGGGAGATAGGAAGATCTATAAACTTTCTCCATTAGAATCTTTTGTGAGTACCTTCAACTCTGACTCACCAGACAATCACAAGGCCTTTCATCTCCACACAGTATCCAGCCCAGAAAGAGTACCAGAATGCCTCTGCATATTCTGAAGTGGATGGCAAAGCCCTTCAGTTCACATGCCTTACTTAGTTATCGACTTACTCTTCTCCTGTCTCCCACCCTCATTATTTCTTTGGCATTTATATGGCACTTGAAGTGCTTTACATACAGTAACTCATTTGAGCCTCATAACAGTCACACAAGGTAGATATTACAAGTATTATCATCTTCCTTTTTTAAAGATGAGATCAGTCAGTCAATAGACATTTATTAAATGCCTACTATGTACCTACTATCCCCAGAGCGCTGGGGATACGAAAAGAGGCAAAAGGCAGTCCCTGGCCTCTGGGAACTCACAATATAATGGAGGAAATAACAAGCAAGTGGAATGTCCCTGACTCCAAGACTGGCATCCATGCATCCATCCATGCAAGCATCCATCCAACCATCCATCATCCATCCATCCATCCATGCACTCACCCACCTAGGTATCTAGGTATCTATCTACCTACCTATTTACACACATATACATGGAAATATGGAAATTTGGTTCTCCCTCTCCCCGCCTCCTAGATTACTTGATATAATTAATCTTATTAAGGATAATAGAATACTAAACTGGGACCTAGAATTTCAACTCCCTGGAACTGAAATTGGTCTGAGTTCAAGGATCCAGAGCAAAGGAACCCTTAGTAGGAAAGAGCAAGGGCAAACCCTTCCCAGCATCCTTCCATCTCACCCTTTACACCCCCACTCCCCAGCAAGGACCAGTTCTCATTTGTTATAGTAGCAAGTACTGACTAAGCTCAGAGCAGAGGGGCTCTTCAGTGGGAAAGAGAGATGTTGAATCTCTACACCACTTTACCTTTGGTTTCCTTTTCCTAATCTTTGTGGAGAGAGCTTGATGGCATCTGGGAACTCTATAGAAACCAAGTTTATCCTTTGGTGGGTAGTGGTGGGGAGAGTGTGACGAGGAAGAGGCTTGATTTTTCTTTTTTCTTTCTTTTTATTGTCATTTGACTGGAGCAGGGTCTTTGAAAGTGCCAAGACAGGTGGTAGTCTATTAGAATTTTGCAAAATTGTGTCCATTTCAAAAAATTGGGTTCTCCTGAGTTCTGAAGTGAAATATAACTCTCCGGGACCACTAATTATGATAGCTCCTTGTGGAAGAATGTTTATTTCCAGATGGATTGTGAACTGTCACATGAACTTAGCCAAAAATGCCCTTTTTGATTTTTTGGGCACAGGGAATGTTTACTGGGGGAGAGAGAGGGAAGATTTGATCCTTCTCCTTCAGTTGATGCAATGACATGCTGAAGTCATGTGTTAGCACCAGGTTATACCTTTAGAATATATAAAACTTCTCTGATTCAGAAGGAGCAACTCAGCTGGCTGGGCTGAATATTGGCAATATCTCTAGGGGACTTAGAATTCCTAGGGGATAGCTAAACTCTAGAGAGAGTTAGGAGATTGAAAGTTCAAGATTAGAGACAAATGAGGCAGGAAACAGCAATCAGTGAAGAACCCAGCTTTTTATCTCTTGTGGGGAAGAGGGAATTTTCTTTCTTCCTCACTCCCATTGGCCATACCATCCAATAGCAATAGTTACCCTCCCAGAAGTTGGAGTCACTTTGAGAAAGTGTGAGGTGTGGCTGTAGAACATAGATATGTATTTTAGATAGATGGATACAAAGAGGTTGTCACTAGGCCAGAAGCAGTTTCCAGGAGCCGGACCTCTGGCAGTAAAGAAAAGAGTTCTCTGTATACACCAGAGTCCTTGCAGTCCAGAGTTGAGCTATAGAAAAAAGAAGACTCTGGAAACCCAGCAGAGATATTGCATCCAGAGTGGAGCTTTTTGAGAACCTCACGGGAGAGCAGGAGAGAGTCCTGCAGTGCCAGAGTTGTGAGTTGCTTAAGCCACATGTGTCTTTTTTGTGTATGTCTTACTATTATTGTATTCTAAATTTGTGTTCACTCTTCCAGTGGATGTTGTGG
Organism: Bettongia penicillata ogilbyi; assembly: GCA_023548195.1. Lineage (NCBI taxonomy): Eukaryota > Metazoa > Chordata > Mammalia > Diprotodontia > Potoroidae > Bettongia > Bettongia penicillata. The sequence continues at coordinate 1,974,526 of JAJHZJ010000468.1, forward strand.
GAGAGTGGATCCCAGGCTTATGGAATGTTGGGCAGCCCTTGTTCTTACTCTGCTGTTTAGTAAAAGTCTTTGCCTTGTTGTTGTGGTCAGTTGTTTCAGTTGTGTCCGACTCTTCATGACCTCCTTTTTGTTTTGTTCTCTTGGCAAAGAGACTGGAGTGGTTTGCCATTTCCTTCTCCAGCTTATTTTACAGATGGAGAAACTGAGGCAAACAAGTTTTTTTTAAAATTTGCTCAGGGTCACATAGATAATAAGAAAAAGAAAAAAATTCAGACTTCTTCTTTGGTACAAAGGGAGGGTCAAAAAATTTTACATGGATTTTCTAGATCAAGGGTGGTGGTGGGGGGTGCCCCTAACACCCTCAGTGTGGAAGTGGTAACTGTATATGGCTACTGAGTAGATACACACATCCACTCACTCATCTATCCATCCATCCATCCATCCATCCATCCACCCACTGTAAATACGGCTCTTTTACCAAGGGTCTATGAAATGAGAAAGTTAAGAACCGTTCTTCAAACCCATCAACCAGCCCACTGGTACCCCTGGTGAGAAAGGTCCAAGAAATCAGGGGGCAGGGAAGAGAATATTTCTGTTGCTTCTTTCATTCTTTTTCAATGGATCTGTTCTCCCCTTGAGAATGTTGATTCCAACTCTGGCCCCAGCCAGGATCAGAACAAAAGCTTGACTCAAAACATCCAGCTTCCCTACAGTGCTCCTGTCATATGAATTTTCTTCCTTCTAAGATGAGACCATTATAGAAAAACCTGGAGAAACGGGAGTCTATTGACTCTAGAATGGACCAGGAAGTGAGAGTCTGGGTTTAACATTTCTGTCCTCCAGTTTCTAGTAAAAACAGTGGTTATCACAGACTATCTACTTCCACCTGTCCAGAATCTTGAGTGAGTTACTTGGAAGGGCTTTGATCTCTGAAGAATAACATAAAATGTCTTTATTACTCTTATAAAAAAGGACTTGAAAGTACATATTATAATTGCAAGGACTCTATTGGATAAAGCATGAGGGAGCCATTGCATCTGAAGCCTGAATGAATTTGCCAGGGATTAGGAAATAGTGCACCTGGGGAAAGTGGTTAGGTGGGTGCCAACATCTTGATTTTATGAGGCAAATTAAAATAGAATAGAACTTGTAGGCAGAAGCAGTTAAGAGAGAGAGAGGGGTGGGGAGGATAGGAGAGACAGGGGAAAAACACATTCCCTTTTGTGTACTTGATATGGAGTATCTCCCAAGTGTGATGTTCAGAAAGTCTTTTCTGGGTTGTACCTGTTTCCTGTAAAAGAAGGATACTATTAAAGATCTATGATGTCATGGATATGAGAACTCCTTCCATCAATGTAGCTCATCCCCTACCTGTAACTTAGATAAATATGAGAGTCTTTTCAGGCTTAGAGAGGTTAAATAACTTGCCCATAGTCTAGATGGGTGCCAAAGGAGGGATTTGAACTCAGATCTAGTACTCTTTTCACTACACCAGACCTCTCCATATAGGGATGATAATAGTACCTAAATCACATGGCTGTATTTCTCTCTCTGTCTGTCTGTCTCTCTCTCTCTGTCTCTCTGTCTCTGTCTCTCTCTCTCTTCCCCTAGCCCTCTCTCTCTGTCTCTCTCTCCCTCCCTCCCTCCCTCCTTCCCTTCCTTTCTCTTTGTTAATATAAATTATTTGATGAGAATATTAGATCATGTCCTTAAATGCTTTGAAATCCTGGGAGAGAAAGTGTTATACAATCAATGAGTAATACTGTATTATATGTTTAAAATAACCATGTCTTTCCTGAAGATTAGGGGCATTGCATTAATTATTTTTGCTTGTAACTATAGCCCAAGTTCTTTAAGTTCCCTTTGTCAGACTATACTGCCTTGATCATAAAAGTTTCAGATTTCGAATTCAATGTCCATGTGCTTTGATCCCATATGTGTAAAAGAATGTCAAAGAAGCATGATTACTTTTTTAAAAAATGTTGTATTAATGCCTTTATCTTTAAATCAAGCATTTTTAACTACCCCCATCCCAGATAGAACCTTCCTATGTGACAAAGCAAGAGGAATTAAAGCTAAATTTCTGATAGTGAAACCTTGTTTGCCCATGATATTCTGCCTTCTCTGCCATTAAGGAGGAGATATATATCCCACGATCTCTTCTCCAGGACCTTAATTGATTTTCCCATTACTGAGAGCTCAGCTTCCTTTTAGTGATATTTTACTTACATTTAGTAAGATTTCTTCAAAAATATGTGTAGTGTTCATCTCCATAGCTAGAGAGCTGACCTAAAGTCAGGAAGACCTGGATTCACCTTTTACTTCTGTTACTCCAGCTAGTGTGAGCCTTCAATGGGCAGCGCTGGGATTCTTTAGGTTTCAGAGAAGAGAGGAAGGACCAGCACTAAGTGAGCACTGTGCAGTTATGTTTTACAAATATTATCTCATTTAATCGTCACTACAACCCTGTGATGCAGGTACTATTATTATCCCCATGTTACAGTTGAGGAAACTGAGGCAAACAGGTTAAATAACTTGACCTGGGTCACAGTTTGATAGAAGGAGTTTTCTCTCTCACTAGTTCCCCTTGCCAAGGAAATCAGAGTTCAAGTCTTAGTCCCTTTTCTTAAAAACTTAAAAGACATCTAAGGATGTTTTCAAATCCTTCACTAAAATTCAGACAGGTTGGTATACCATGTGAAAGTGGAACTAGAAAGTGGACAGAAAAACCCAAAGTAGTGAGAGTGGGGATTTCACAAGTGTCCCTTCTGGGAATATGATCTCCTCTCCTGTAGGGGATTGTAAACAGAAATACTGTTTCTAAAACTTGAATTTGAAACTAGAGTTGCCAATGAACAGCAATAAATATTTACTAAGTGCCTACTTTGTACAGAAGAGTATTTTTGGTACTGGAAGTGACAATTATTTTTCTTTTAAAATGTTTTACTGTTGGTTTTTTCTCATCTCTGTCACTTCCTGCTCCCCACCCTCAGACAGAATCCTCTCTTATAACAGATAATTACTGTCAACAAAACCAACATTTTGACCACATCTGAAAAAGTATGTGTTTTGCCTCTCTAGCCCAGAACCTTTTTGTGAGAAAGGGGAACTATGCTTCATTATCAGTTCTCTGAGGTCATGATCGGACACCAAATTGATCAGGGTTCTGAAGTCTTTCAGTGCTGTTTTCCTTTACAATATTGGGGCTATTGTGTAAATTGTGCCAGTTACATTTATTTTGCTGTGCATCAATTCATATAAGTCTTCCCAAGTTTCTCTGAATTTTTCATACTCTTAATTTCTTATGAGTATAATATTCTATATTTATCTGCCACAATTTCTTCAATTGTTTCCCACTTTCCTTCTAATTAGAAAGCACAACTTTTTAATTTTTTTACTTTTGTATGTATGTGACTTTTCCTTTTGGCTCTGACTTCTTTGGGGCTACCTGCTTAGCAGTAGAATCAGTGGATCAAAAGATATACAAGGTTATATGGATAGTTTGGTAACTTTTTTTTAGCATAATTCCAAATTATTTTCAGAAATGGTTGAATTAATGTGTAGCTCTAACAGTGCATCGTTATATTTGTTTTCCCACAGCCCTTTTAATATTTACAATTTTTTTTCATCTTTGTCCATCTAATGGGTATGAAGTGAAACCTCAGATTTGTTCTAATTTGCCTTCTCTGATTGTCAGTGATTTGGAACATTCTTTCATATTGCTACTGAGACCTTTCATATTTTCTTTGGAAAATTCTGTTCCTATACTTTGACCACTTATCTATTGGGAAATAATTATTCTTATTCATAATTCATACATATAATTCATACACACATATAACATGCCTCCCACTGAGCAGAGAAAGAGTCAAAATTAAGAAAGAGTAAAGAGTAAGAGAAAGAAGGAAGCAATGAAGAATAAACCGTATCAGTGTGGGTCATTCATGGAAACAGTTCTGAAGGGACAGGAAGTAGAAATGCAATATTACAAAATATACAACATTACAAGTAATTTGAACAATTCCCTATATATGTTGGATAACAGACCTTTACCAGAGATGAGACATAGGCTTTAGAAAAACTAATCCCTGTTTTACAGAATAACTGGGGGACAGGGAACTAATATTGACAGTTATAATCCACATTACATAATTATCTCATTAGATAATGAGCAAAGTGCTATAAGTGGTCTGAGGGGGAAGGCTATTACTAACCGGAGGTCAAGGGAAGCCTCTATGGAAAAGGTGGCACTCATGCTGAGTTCTGAAGAATAGATAATAACAATTCAAGAGGTGAACAAGAAGGACCCAGGAAATAGGGTGAACAAACCTATGGCGGCGCCTGTTTGGGGAGGTCAGAGAGTAGTCTGGTTTGACTAGAATACAGAGCGAATGGAGGGGAGCACTACCAGGTAGGATTGGAAATGATTATGTAGATGAAAATACAGATTATGTAGATGAAAAATACGCATGTCTACATGGGTTGCTTAAATGTATAATTGAGGCTGGTGAGTGGCATGGAGGGAGGAGGAGAGATAGCGGTAGATCTGTAGCTTCAGCACATTTACTGGGGAGAGGGTAGGAGGAGGCAGGTATATCCCAGGAGTACCTCAAAACTCAATGCTCTTTTCCTCTGTCTCCAACAAGGGTTTCAGTCTAAAATTATGTTAATCTTCCCCCTCAAATATTTAGGTTCTAGGTGTACAATGTAGGAAGGAATAGCTTAGACTTGCAAGCTTAATTAACTTTTTAAAAAAATTAATTTATTCGTTTTCAGTTTTCTACAATCACTTCCATAAGTGTTAGATTTTTCTCCCTCTCTCTCCCCGCTCCTTCCCTCCTCCCTCCCTGTGACGGCATGCAGTCTTATATGGTTTCTATAGATACATTCTTATGAAGCACATTTTCACATTAGTCATGTTGCATAGAGGAATTAAAATGAATGGGGAAACCATGAGACAAAACGAACCAAAAACAAAACATAGCACAAGAGAAAATATTCTGCTTCATTCTGTGTTCCAATTCCATACTTCTTTCTCTGGATGTGGATGGCATTTTGCCTCAAGAGTCCTTTGGGAATGTTTTGGGTCCTTGCATTGCTGCGAAGGGCTAAATCTATCAGAAAAATTCCTCACACACTGTGGTTGTTACTGTGTATAATATTCTCTTGGTTCTGCTCCTTTCACTCAGCATCAGATCATATAAGTCCTTCCAGGTCTCTCTGAAGTCTTCCTGTTCACCATTCATCATACCACAATAGTATTCCATTACATTCATATACCGCAATTTGTTTAGCCATTCCCCAGTTGATGGGTATCTCCTCAATTTCCATTTTTTGGCCACCACAAAGAGAGCTATAAATATTTTTGTACTTGTGGGACCCTTTCCCATTTTTATGATCTCTTGCGGATACAGTCCTAGAAGTGATATAGCTGCGTCAAAGGGTATGCACATTTTTGTAGCCCTTTGGATATAGTTCCAAATTTCTCTCCAGAATGGTTGGATCAGCTCACAGCTTCACCAACAATGAATTAGTGTTCCAACTCTCCCATATCTTCCCCAACATTTATCACCTTCCTGTTTTGTCATGTTAGCCAATCTGATAGGTGTGATGTGGTATCTCAAGGCTGTTTTGATTTGCATCTCTCTAATCAATAGTGATTGAGTATTTTTTCATATGACTATAGATAGCTTTAATTTCTTCCTCTGCCTGTTCATATCTTTTGACCATTTGTCAATTGGGGAATGACTTGTATTCTTGTAAATTTGACTCAGTTCTCTATATATTTTAGAAATGAGGCCTTTATCACAGATACTAGTTGTAAAAATTCTTTCCCAGTTTTCTACTTTCCTCCTAATCTTGGTTTCATTGGGTTTGTTTGTGCAAAACCTTTTCAATTTACCTTTTCAATTTAATGTAATCAAAATTATCCATTTTGCACTTCTCTCTATCTCTTGTTTGGTCATAAATTTCTCCATTCTCCATAAATCTGACAAATAATTGTTCCCCTAATTTGTTTACAGTATCAGCCTTTATACCTAGATCATGTATCCATTTGGACTTTATTCTCATGTATTGTTCCGCTTAATTAACTTTTTTCCACCAAATTTTGGTTATGCAAGAGTGCAGCACAAATAAGTAGAGAAGAAACTTACTTATCCATGTACATAGCAAGCAGAAATTGGAGAAGTTCTACAGATCTTAACATGCTAGACAATAGAAAAGACTTCAGCTGGGAGAGAGCTGATATCTCTGCTGAAAGGAGAAGAGAGGACCTAATCTTCCCCAGGATGTCCATTCAGCGTCTGGGGAAGCAAACTGGAAATCGGGGACATGTTGAACATCTTGTCTCCCTTACATGTGTGTGAGTCTTTCCCAAAGAGCCTTGGAACCAACCACACAGAAGAAGCTCTGGAAGCATTTTAGAAGCCCCTTACACAGTAGGTAAGCATCATTGCCTCTGCATTCTTGATGCCAATCAGGAGTCGTCTCCTTCTATACATGATACACACAAGTACCCCAGCTTGACTGGCAGTCCAGTTACATAGAATTTTGAATGCAAGGTAAAATAATTTGAATTTGATTTCATGGGCAGCCAGGAACCTTTGAAGACTTTTGAGCAGAGGCCTGGCCGGACCAGATTAGGAAGATAATTTTGCAATCTGTATAAACACAGATTGAAGGGGGTGTAGAATGTAGAGAGGGGATGTCCTGTAAAGAGGCTATTATCATAGTCTAGATGAGTGGTGAAGGTGGCTCATGCTAGCGTGATAGCATCAAGAATGAATGAAGAAGAGGACATTTACAGCTTAGAATCAATACAGGTAAAGTGGTACTATGGAAAGATTACTGGATTTCTAGTGAGAAGGTCTGTGCTCAGGTTGGTTTTTACCAGTTATTATGTGTGTGATCTTGAGCAAGTAACTTACCTCATCAACAAAATGAAGGCTCTCCTGAATGCTTTGGATAGACCAGGTGATCTCAGCAGTCTCTTCCAGATCCAAATCTCAGATGCTGTGAACTCTTGCAGGACATGTGGCTTTGCTATAGAGTAATGTTCATGAAAATAGTCCCAGTCAGGACTCATAGACTCATGGGATATACAGGTAGAAGGGACCTAAGAGATCATTTTATCCAATCCTTCCAGTAACAGATATAGAAATTTAAATTGAAAGGAGTTAAGTGATTTGACCAAGTATAACAGTTAGTCTGGGCAGCCAGGTGACTTAGTCTCTCTTGACTTACACTGAGTCTCAAGTCTGGAGGATCTGAATTCAAATTTGACCTCAGACACTTATTAGCTGTGTGGGCAAGTCATTTAACCCTTTTTACCTCAGTGTCCTCTCTATAAAATGAGCTGGAAAAGGAAATGGACAACTACTTCAGCATTTTTCCCAAGAAAATCCCCAAAATGGTCATGAAAGAGTTGGACATGACTGAAAATGACTAAACAACAACAGATAGTAAATAGGAGAGTACAGATTTTTTTTTTCTGATTCCAAATCCAGTGAGTCCACAAAAGAAGTCACCAGAAGGAGAATACCCTTCTCCCATCTTCCTCCATAGTTGCCTCCCCCACATATAACAAAGTCACTTAAGGTGGTGAGTTGAATGTGAACCCCTTTGCAAAGTTTTTCTTGGAGATCTTTGATATTTAAATTTATGCCACTTCTGTGAGCAACAGATTTTTTGGTAGGAGTTAAAGTAGGAGTGAGTGCCTAGTTATATAAAAGGGAATTTTGCATATGTCCACAGTTGGCAGTACTAATATCAGGGACACTTTCACGTGATACTGAGGGAAAGGAATGTTGGAGAATGTAGCCAAACCTTGAGGGTTTCAATTGCTACTATATCCAATAGTACCATTCTAAGGTGAGGACCTTGAGAGCTCCTATTTCTGATGAGCAAAGGACTTGGAAAATTAGGCTCCAATTTTTCCCTGCATGTCCCTTGATGGAAGTCTTACCAACAAGCCTGAGAGAACCATGTAAAGTACCTTAATGATTTTATGTGAGCTGCTATAAAGGTATCCTCACAAAATTAATTTTAAACTTTTCTGCCTGGTCATCAGTGATGCTCTAGAAGCGCAAGCCCATCTTATGTGGAACAATTTGTTATTTTTAAAATTCACTAGATGAGAAATCAAGGTACCTGAGCATATGGGGGAGAGGGAAGGAGGAAGCTAATATGGCTAGAATACTTGACCTGGAGTCAGGAAGACTGGACATCAAGTCTTCTTAATAGCTGTATGACTCTGGGCAAGTCATTTAACTTCCATTTGCTTCAGTTTCCTCATCTCTAAAAATAGAGATAATAAGAGCCACTCCTTCCCAAGGTTATCATGAAGATAAAATAAGATCTTCGTAAGGTGCAGTGTACACCTTAATGTACTGATTGTTGTTTGGTTGATAAATCACATCTGACTCTCTGTGACCTCACTTGGTGTTTCCTTGGTAAAGGTGCTGGAATGGTTTGCCGTTTTCTTCTAGTACTCATTTTACAGGTGAAGGCACAGAGGCAAAAAGGGTTAAGTGACCTGCCCAGGGTCACGCAGCTAATAAGTCTCTGAGGCCAAATTTGAACTCCAGTGTTCCTGAAGTCAGCTGCCTTTAAACTGCTAGAAAAATGTTAACTATTATTATTCCTTGCTCTGCCACTAACTAGCTATGGGACTTGGGGATTCAGTTTCTATATTTTAAGATCTCTTCTAGTTTAAAAAAATATATATTATAGATATACAGTAAGCTTTGTTCATGTAAGTTCTTAGTGAGTTAATTCACGTAACCCTTTGAGGCAAAGTGTCTTTTTATCTCCATTTTACAGATGGAGAAACTGGGGATCCAGGAGATTCTCCAGCAGTTACACCACACCATCCAAATATGGAACCATGGGTTGTAGTAAATGGAGAAATTTTGAATGCTGCGGATGAGTTCACTTACCTTGGCAGTTATTTTCCTGGGATGTACACATAGATAATAAAGTTGACATATATTGTTGGAGCTAGTTCAGTGTTTGGGAGGCTCGGAAGGCAAGTGTGGGAGAGAAGAGGTATTAGATATAAATGGCTTCCATTTGAATTGGTTTAGGAAGATTCTGAAGATCACCTGGCAAGATAAGGTACTGGACACTGAGATTCTTTCTTGACCTAAACTGTCAAACATTCAAACTCAACTTTTGCTAGGCTGGCAAATTATTAATGCCAAAGGTGAGTTTGCCTAAAAGACTGTTTTATGGAGAACTCCCACAAGAGAAACACTCACATGGAGGTCAGAAGAAGGGATACAAGGACATGCTCAAGGTCTTTCTGAAGAACTTGGGTACTGATTGCGAGACTTGGGAGACACTGGCACAGGACCCCCAGCATGGGGTGCCCTCATCAAAGAAGGCACTGTGCTCCTTGAGCAAGGCTGAATTGTAATAGCTCAAAAGAAATACAAGATGCCCAAACTGAGAGACATCCTCACCCCAAATGTTCACATGGGCTATTTGTGCCCAACCTGTGGTAGAGCCTTTGAAGCTCCTATTGGTCTGCTCAGCCACAGTCAGACACTGTACCTTGTCCCCAACGTAGTGATGTCATTTTGGTCATCTTCTAGCATGAAGAACAACCAACTAAATTCCTAACTTCTCGAGGATCCCACCACAGAACATTGTTATAGTGGCAGTTCAGCAACTTAATATTTTGCTTGTGAGTGCCTATTACATCACATCATCTGCTGAATTTTATGCTTTTTTTTTTGCAGTCCTTACCTTCTATTTTATTTCTCCTGTATTGTGTCATGGCAAAGGCACAGGATTTGGAGCCAGAGGCCTGGGTGTGAATGCTGCCTCTGCTACTTGGTAGCTGTGTGAACTTGCACAAGAGGCTTTGCCTTTCTGAGCCTGAGTCTTCTTATCAAGAAGATATGGGGTTTAGGCTTGATGTTTTCTAAGGTCCCTTGCAACTTGATAATAATAGGACTTCAGCTTGGCTGCTTGTTGGTTTTATTACCTTAGGCATGTTACTTCAACTCTCTGGCCTGAGTTTTCTGAGCTATAAAATATGGGGGTTGGATTACATGATCTTGGAAGTCCCTTCTATGATCCTATGATGTTCCATAGCTTTATTTCTTCCTTATTTGTCCTGATCTGTTTTTATTTTCCTTTGGTGTTTTTTTTGCTTGAAGTGATTAGATTTCAGGTAGAGTGAAGACAAGGGCCTCTTTTGCAGGACCCAGGGGTCTGCTAGTTTGGAGGACTTTCTGGGAGGGTGTTTTGAAGTCAGGCTATGGGATTTATGGTTGGGGTGTTCAGAGTAGCAAAGGAACCAGACAAAATGAGAGTGACCAGAAAAGGGGAGTCCAATCAGCAGAGTCACAAAATCACCTGTAATTCAGCAAGTAAATGTTTCCCACTGGGCAAGGGAAAAAAGATACATTGAAATGGAAAAGGTGAGAAGGAAGAAAAGAAGAGAGAGGAGTGTGTAATAAAGGATGAGTCGCAACAGCAAGGGCCCTTTGTGGGAACACATCAGGACTAGCTTCCTTATTTTACTTCAGATCAGTTCAGTAAACATTTCTTAAGCACTCACTATGTGTGCCAGGCACTGTGCTAAATACTGGGGATACAAGGAAGAAAAAAAACATAGACTTTGTCCTTAGTGAACTCACATTCTAGAGGGGGATATGACATGCAATTATGTACTTACTTAAGCTTTACACTGATTCAAAAAATATTGATAGAAAAAAGCTTTTAGTAAACCTAGAAGCTTTTTTAGTTTGAAAATATGTTCTTAGGTGATGCTTGGAATCCTGCTCTTAATTGGTGGATGGTGGGTCGGCAGGTCAGGCACTTAACCCTCCCTGCCTGCTCCCTTCTGGGATTCTTGTGGTTTCTAGAAATGCCAAAGAGTGAAGCTCTGCCCTTCTCCCTCATCTTAGCATGATTTGCTTCAGTTATTCTTTTTAGTATGACATTCATCAGGGACAATATCTATTTATTGATCTATTTCTGTTGCTCTATTAGCCTTGTTCTCTGTTATTTCTCCTTATAAATGATGTTGGCTGAGAAGCATGGACCAGCATCTGTTGGCTGGGCAATTAAACAGTTTGATTCAGGGTTTGAACTAATTTCCTCAAGGGATAAAGTCAAAATGTTTCATCTTAAAAAAAACAAAACAACAACACTGTAATTGCTAGCCTTTAATTCCAGTACCATTTTTCCTTTTATGTTCTCTTGGGGGGTGGGGTGAGGATTTTCTTTCTTCATCATAATCAAAGGAAAACCCTCTTTTGTTTAATAAAGTGACAACACCTGTTCCTTCCTTGAAAAGTAGATATTAAAAACCAGCTAAGGGTATCTTATAGGAGGTGATAACCAAAGCTTGCTACTAGGTGACCAAGATCTGGGTGGAGAATGATTAGAAAAAAAGTGAAAGGTTTTCTCCATCAGGATGAAACTTACATAAGGAGAAGTCTATTTCCACTTTACACCTTAATACCAACCAGCAAATTTGGTTGTACTGCTTAAGGAAACTCTTTAGCAGCTTAAATTCATTTTGGTTTGTCTGACCCCTGAAGGTGACCCCAAAGGATTGACTGCTCTTCTCTGTTTTATGGTCTTTGTCTAGGTCTCCAGACAGCTGCCCTGAATATCCCAATGACACCTGCAGTTGTGACCCCTGAATTGAGAATCCATTAATTCTTCCCATCTGCTTGGATCAACAGCTATGGCAACCCTGGGCTTACAAGTTCTTGTGGAGGGCAGAGACATCATTTGGGTAAATAAGGACTTGGGGTACCAATAACATGGAGAATTGCTGTCATGCTTTTTATAATTGAAGGGTAAAAGCCCCATGTTTTTTGGAGACAAATATTATTGAGTTTTTCTTTTTTTAACACATGAAGAGAAAAGAGATGAAGTCTTACGAGATTTCTTCACAAGTCTAGTGTTATTAAGCTCCAGCATTCTGACTTGAGCCCCACAGATTGACAGGAAAGCCATTCTCCTGCTTTTTTTTTTCCTGATCCAAGACAGTGACCCTAATGGCAGCTGTCTTTCATAATCACACAATCCAAATTGAAAGAGAACTCAGAGACCATCTAGCCCAGCCTATACCTGAATAAAAATTCCTTCTGCAATATTCTGACAAAGAGGTTATCCACACAGTGTTACAATGGAAAAATATTGCTAGGAGACTATAGTCCTCCTACCTACTCCCCCCCACCCCCCCATGGAATCAGTTACCTTTAAAGGAGATTTTTGGTGCCTGAACTTCTTAGCATAATAGCATAGTCATGTTTCTAAAAGTGAACAGATGCCAGGCTGATATGTTACCTAATCCATTCCTCAATGTAGCTTTCTTATTTATGCCCAATATATATACTTCTTTTTTTTGTCTTTGCCTTTTCATTTTTTATAATTTATTTCATTTTCAATTTATAGAACAAAACAAGCATTTCCATAATACAGTACAATAAAAAGATGATTGCACGTAAAGCTGCAAATCTGTCACACACAACTTGCTATTCCCTCCAAATACACATTTTTCTTAGAAATAAAATGAACCTTTCCTTTATTCTCTATTATTTGATCCCATTTCATTTGCCAATATTTTCCTTTTCTCCCCATTTACAAAAATGTATATATCTTTTTTATATTAGTCTTTTCCTGATTAGTCTTTTCCTTCCCACACACTGCACTGAAACCTTCCTTCTAATAAAGGGGGAAAAAAAACCCTTAACAAGAACAGTTAAGCCTAATTGACCAAAACAACCAGTGATAACATATGCTACATTCTCAACTGGTAGCCCCTCACCTCCCCATGGAGTAAGTAGGTTTCATCTTCTGTTGTCTGGAACTAAGATCCTTCATTGCAATGAATTGCAATTAAGATTGTTCAGCTGCTTTTATGCTGTTGTAACTTCCCTTATTGTCAGCATGGTATATATATATATATATATATTGCTCTCTTATTTCAAGAAGCACTATTGATCCACAATTTTTAAAGTATCTCAACTTAGAAAAGTAGACCTGGAAACATTTTAACCTTGGCTTGTGTGAAACCGCCTGTGATGGAAGAAGTCTTATTAATTTGCCAACTCACCTGGTAAGCTAACTTGTTTGGAAGCAAAATTTAAAGGAAAGCTACAAACGAGCAAGACTGAAATGTGTCTTTAGCTTCGAGTAGCAGGGATGTTATGGGGACAGAAGATGTGGGGATGACAAAAGGTACTTTAAAATAGGGGCCAGAGAAACGTTTCATTTCAAGATGAGCTAGTCTTTTCCTCTATTAGTTTTTCTGTCTACTCTGGCCTAATCCTTTGGGGACAGTGAAAGGGATTGCAAAATTAATTAAGGGGGGAAGGAAGGGGGGGAAAGTAACTTACAAAAGCTTGTGGATGGAATGGTATTATGTAGCTTCTCTTGATTTCCTCCTGCCAAAATGAGATTCATCGAAGAAAGCCTTTAACTAAATTAACACCTCTCCTCCAAGGTCTCCTCCTCCCCAGATGTTAACAACCAGCTGCAGTCCTGTTGGATACCAGTGTGGATAATCAACAGAAATGGTTCTATTAAAGAACTGGAGACAGCCTCGTGGGATGTTTTATTTACTTTTAACTTAGAAAAAGGAGGCATTCACTGGAGGACTTGCTTATCCAGCCAGCCTGGCTAGCTGAAGAACCCACAAGGAGAAAATAGAAAGCTCTTTAACTCGGTGAAGAAGCTTAGGGCGGTTTTCTTGCTCCCACAAGCTGTTGGTTTGCCAGTGTTATTTCCTGTTTGTAGAAGGGAGGCTCAAGAGCTGGGTTTGGGGAGCGGCCCGGCAGCAAAGGGCAGTGGCCAGGACAGCAGCGGCCCTTCCTTCCAGAGGGAGGATCTGGGCCCGCTGGGCTGTGGGCGGCAGCAGCACTAGCAGCCCTCGCAACGCCCCCCCCCCCCCCCCCCCCCCCCCCCCCACTATGGGAAACTGCAGAAAACAGAAGCGTCCTTGTCAAACACAAAACCCACCGTCAGTCCTGCGGCTGCTTTCGAGTCTCACCCTCTGCAGCCCCGGGCACCGGACCACACTGGGTAATTAGCAGCTGGTGGGTAGGGCCCGGACCGAGAAAAGACACAATCTCTGTGTGGAAGACGGGCCCCAAAACAAGACACAATCTCTGCCTGGAGGAACTAACTGGGAGCCTCGTGGGTGGGAGACAGAGAGAGGGCAGAGCAAGACAAAAAGATATACACAAGTGTCGCAAGAATAGCGGGCAGGGTCGTTTGGGTCCCTGGACGTCTTTTAGACACTTGTTCACTTTAAAGGCTTTTAGGAGCATTTTGGTAATGGTGAAAATGGACCTGGAATTAGGAGAAGTGGGGTTCAGATCTGGCTCCACCATTTACTGGCGAATTGGCCTCGAGCAAATCATTTAATCTGCGAACCTCAGTTTTCTCCTCTGTAAAAAGGAGAGAGAGCACTTCTGTTTGTTGACACTGTCAACTCTCGGGGCTGTTGTCACAACAAATGAGAGGTTGTGTTGGAAAGTGCTTTGAAATGTTAAAGGGTTGCACATACACACGTTTGTGGTTGTCCACTGTTGAACTCTTCACTATCCCATTTGGGGTTTTCTCTAAAAAGAGACTGGAGTAGTTTGCCATTTCCTTCTACTGCTCATTTTACAGATGAGGAAACTGAGGCAAACAAGGTTAAGTGACTTGCCCAGTCAAACAGCTAATATGTATCTGAGGCCAAATTTGAATTCTTGTATTCCTGAGGCCAGGCTTCATGTCCATTGTGCAGTCTAGGTGATGTACACACACACACACACACACACACACACACACACACACACACACATACACACACTCACACAAGCTGCAGATAGTAAGTAATATGAATATAGAAAATCGCCGCTGTTATTTTTCACCATTAGAAGGATAATGGCAATGAGAGAATCCTGCACATGATTCATATAGAGTCTGTAATTGTGAGAACTGGAAGGAACCTTATAGTCCAATTCTTTCATTTTACAGTTGAGGGAACTGAGCCCCAGGGATACTATATGAATTACTCAAGTTTGCACAAGTATTGAATGATAGAGGTGGGATTCATATCCATTCATACCCATTCATCTTATCACTCCAGAAGACAACAGTCATTTGGTTGAGGGTACCATTCTCTAATACAGTTTTGAGAGACAGTAAAGAGCCCAAATGATTCCCTGAGAATGAAGGGCACCCTCCCTGGAGACTGAAGCATGATTTTCCTTAGCTGCTACCCTGGCTCACTCACCACAGGCAATGTCTATTGCCTAGTTTGACACATGGCTGCAATTAAATGGAAGTTACCGGTAAGGAGGAAGGCCAAGGCTGGGCTGGGCAGTGAGCCCTTTGGATGTGAGGACTGTGCTGAGTTACATGGTACCCTTGGTTTCTTGAAGGAAGGAGAGAGCTGAGTGGAAAGGAGGTGCAACTGTGGGAAGGAATATGGTACAATGGGAAATAGAGAGGGGAGGGCAGTACTCCCTTTATAAACTGAAGAGGAAAGTTGACATATTCAAAAGAGGGGAAAATGAGAGAATGAAGGCAAGATGGAGATTACATGACGGTAGGATAGTAGAGGTTGGTATCTGAGCAATAATATGAATAGTAATGAAAGGTAAAGGAGAGCAATGGATGAGAGCTGCCCTGAGACAGCAAGACCTGGGTTCAAGTTCCAAATGAGACTCATTTTGGCTACATGACCCTGAACAAGTTACTCAACCTCACAGTGCCCCAGGCAATTCTCTAAATTGTCCCAAAAGGTCTGATTTGCAGAAGTAAAGGGAGTTCCTCACTGGGAAATCCCTACGCCAGTTAGATCAGAGAGAGAGAGAGAGAGAGAGAGAGAGAGAGAGAGAGAGAGAGGGAGAGGGAGAGGGGGATGGGGATGGGCATGGGAGGGGGAGGGAGAGAGTCATGTAAACTCAGCTTCCATTTCCTTATTTATGAAATGGGGATAATAATTGCACATACCTCCCAGGGTTATTGTGAGGATCAAATGAGTTAATATTTGTAAAGTGGTTTACAAATCTTAAAACACTATGTAAGTGCTGGCTATTATTATTGTACAAAGAATTTTTCTCAGGACAATTCTGTGGGGTAGGAATTATCTCCATTTTACAGATGAGAAAACTGAGGCTCAGAGCAGTTAAATTATTTGTCCAGGATTACACAATCAGTGATAAAGTCGAGATTCAAACACAGGTCTTTTGCCTCTAAGTCTAGTATTTTTTCCATTATGCCCTGCTGTACTATGTAGGAGAAAGGAAAGAAGCTAATTATATATGTTTATAATATTTTACTTCCCCCAATTACATGTTAAACAATTTTTAAATATTTTACAAAAGTTTTGAGCGTCAGATTTGATCCCTCTTTCCTTTCCTCCTGTCCTCCCTCTCTGAGACAGTATAACTAATTCAATGTGCAATAATGTAAAACATTTCCACATTAGTCCTTTTATACAAGAAGATTCTAATGTAAAAAAAGAATGAAAGAAAGAAAGAGAAAAATAGCCTGCTTCAGTCTGTGTTCAGAGAGTAGCAGTTCTTTCTCCGGAGGCAGATAGCATACTTCATCATGAGTCCTTTGGGATTGTCTTGGGTCGTATTGCTGTGAGTAGCTAAATCATTCACATTTCTTCATTGAACAACACTGCTGCTGCTGTGCGTCATGTTCTCCTGATTGGCTCGCTTTCCTTTGCCTTAGTTCATGTAAGACTTTCCAGGTTTTTCTGAAATCATCCTGCCTGCCATTTCTTGTAGTGCAATAATATTTCATCGCAATCATATACCATAGCTTGTTTAGCCGTTCCTAAGTGATGGGCATTCTCTCGATTTCCAGTTCTTAGCTACCACAAAAAGAGATGCTCTTAATATTTTTGTATAAATAGGCTCTTCTTCCATCCCCTACCCCCTCTTTTTTAATGCCTTCAGGATACAGACTTAGCAGTGGTATTGCTGGATCAAAGGGTATGCACAATTTTATAACCCTTTGGGCATAGTTCCAAATTGTTCTCTAGAATTGTTGGATGGGTTCACAAGTCCACCAGCAATGCATTACTGTCCCAGAAACTAATTCTATTTAAGCTATTAATCGATATAAGCTATTAAAGTTTAAAACTGCACTAAGACTTTTGGGACACTTGAAATATAATAAAAGCTCACTAATTTCCTGAAGGAAATTTTTGCAGGTGCATCACAGAATATTTTTCAAAAATTGACTACTTTGAAAAGTAGTTTTTAAAAAATTTACTTCTTGTATATATTTCATAAATACAGGGAATCCCAGATATGGTCCCTCTGGCAATGGCTGTGAGAGCAGTCCTAATAATGAGAAATTTCTGTCATTACCATTTCCCTTGTCTACAGTAGAGGCCAAGGGATAGATCATAAGAACTGGAAAGAACCTTAGAGGTCATCAAGTCCATTTGACAGATAAGGAAAATGAGACCCAGAAAATCCTAAGTGACTTGTCCAAGGTCACACAGCTTTTTTTTTTGGTATAAAGACACATTGATTCTTTGAGATTATTGCTTCTACTTCTAGAAACTCACTAACCATCCCTTTAACAATTTGGTCTAGAATTTTTCCAGAGAGTAAACTCAAGTTCACTGACCTATAGTGTGTGGATTGCATTTCTTTCCCTCTTTTGAAATTTGGGACTATCCATGGCCTTCTCAAATCCCTCATCACTTCTCTTATTCTCCATAATCTGTCAAAAACCCCTCATAGTGGCTTAGGAAAGATATATGCCAGTTCTTTCAGAATCCTAGAGTGTCATTCTTCTGGATCTGGTGCCATCAACTATCGGTTGCTCTAGATGTTCTCTAAGATCCCTTCCTACTTTTTTGTTCTGTGTCTGTGGTTCTGTGATTTGAACTCAAAAACGATGACTAGGTGCTCTCTTTCTGACTTCCTACTAATCTTTACAGACTTGTTTTTGCTTATTTTCATTGTGCCTGTTCCAGTCCAAAGGTCATTTTGTTTGACAGAAAAACAAAAGCAAAGTAATGATTGAACAGCTCTCCTCTCATCATCTGTTACTGCCATCTTGTTTACCCCAATCATCTGCGCTCTCTTTTTTGTGAGAGCACTAAAAGCCTTCTTTGGTTTTCCCTTAGCTGTCATTGGTAACCTGAGTTCACTCAGAGCTTTAGCACTCCTTATGCTATTCTTATAAGACTATGCCATGCTCTTACGTTGGTTCTCTTTGCCTGACCTTGTGTCCATCATCTACATGTGCCTTTTCTAATTGTAGGTGGTTGATAACTTCCCTGAGTATCTACAACAGGTAGTTTAAGACAAGTAGACAACTACCTTTTTTCCCTCTGCTCACTGCAATTATTTTTCCCTTTCTTCCACATTTTATCCTTGATGGCTTTCCATTCTGCCTAAGCTAACTTTCCTTATAGGATTTAAGATGAATGAATCCTACCTCTCCTTTCATGGAAACTTTTGAAATCTGTTCTCCTAAAATTTGGGATACATATCAGAATATCCTTGGCTTTCTTCTTTTGCCATCCCCAAGTCCGAGATACGGTGCTCATTTCCCTCAAGTTTCTCATTTGTACTCCTAACAGCCAGTTTCTCTTTGTTGATGACAATAAGATATAGAATGCCTTAGTTTCCCTTCTTGGTTCCGCCATTTCTCAGACTTTAAAGCACATTACAAATGCATTACCTCAGCAATACACAGAAACCATCCCACCCTCAGCCAAAAGTATTGTACTTCCATTATCAAGAGCTCTGAAAGATTTCTGTCTGATCACAACCTCCTAGCATTCCCTCTCTGCCTATGTTTCACTCCTAAACCTGTTCTTTGTCCTTACTTGGACAGTCCTTTTATCCCTTAGTGCCCCTCTAGGCCAATACTCTGCTTTGGCCTCCCTTTCCTTCCTTCCCAGTCCTTATACTAAGAGGTTTTGAGGGCCATCAGGCTCCTTTCATGTGGCAAAGCACCTAGTGCTGATTCTGTTCCAGCTGAGATGTACAAGATAGGGGGACCATTGCTGATATAAAAGTTGACTGAAATTTTCCAGATTATATGGCAAGGAGTTCAAGGATGCCTCCATTGTCCATCTCTGTAAAGGTAAAGGGAATAGATAGTCCTGTGACAATCACAGGGAGGGTCTCTCTTTTAGTTATTGCTGGCAAAATTTTTGCTAGATCCTTCACCTGGAAGATGGTCATCTACCTGAGAGCCAGTGTGGCTTCAGAAAGGGCTGAGGGACAATCAATATGGTGTTTGCTGCCCAACAACTCCAGGAGAAATGCCAGGAGCAGAACAGGTCTGTACACAATGTTTGTAGATCTGACCAAGGCCTTTGACGCTGTTAGTCATGAGGGCTTATGGAAAATTATGTCAAAAGTTGATTGCCCAGAGAAGTTCTTCAGTATTGTATGTCAGTTTCATGATGCCATGTTTGCCCAGGTTCTGGATAACGGGCAAAGCTCTCGTGCCTTCCCAGTCACCAATGGAGAGAAACAGGGCTGTGTGCTTGCTCCCATGCTTTTATCATGATGTTTTCATTCATGTTGTCAAATGATTTCAATGAGGATGAACAAGGCATCAAAGTCAACTACTGTACTGATGGTAAGTCCTTCAATTTGAAAAGGCTACAAGCCAAGACCAAAGTGGAGGGAGTGTTGGTGCATGATTTTCTGTTTGCAGACGATTGTGCACTCAATGCAGCCTCTGAAGCTGAGATGCAACAAAGTATGGATCGATTCTCTGCTGCCTGTGCTAGTTTTGGCCTAATAATTAACACCAAGAAAACACAGGTGCTCCACCAGCCACCACCACACCATCCATATGTGGTACCATCAGTTACAACAAATGAAGAAGTTTTGAACGCTGTGGACAAGTTCATTTACCTTGGTAGTGTACTTTCCAGAGATATACACATTGACAATGATTAGTTTGAGGCATGCATTGCCAGAGCTAGCTCCCAGTTTGAGAGGCTCCAAAGAAAAGTTTGGGAAAGAAGAGGTATTAGACTGACTACTCAACTGAAGGTCTACAGAGCCGTTGTGTTGCCCTCATTATTGTATGCATGTGAAACATGGACAGTCTACCAGCACCATGCCAAGAAACCCATTTGAACTGTCTTAGGAAGATTCTGAGGATCAACTGTGAGGATAAGGCAGTGGACGTTGAAGTCCTTGCTTGAGCTGAACTGCCAAGCATTCAAACTATGCGTCAGAGAGTGCAACTCAAATGGGCTGGCCACGTTGTTCAAATACTAAATATACACTTGCCAAAAAGACTATGTTATGGAGAACTCAGAGGGGCCAGGAGACTACATGATGGTTAGAAGAAGCGATACAAGGACACTCTCAAGGTCTTTCTCAAGAACTTTGGATTTGATTGTGAGTCATGGGAGACACTGGCACAGGACTGCTCAGCATGGCGTGCTCACATCAGAAAGGGTGCTGCACTCTTTGAGCAAAGCAGAATTGAGAGGAGCACAAAGTAAACACAGGATGCGCAAATTTGGTATGTTCACCCCAGAAATTCACACGGACTATCTGTGCCCAACCTGCGGTAGAGCATTCCAAGCTCATATTGGTCTGATCAGCCACAGTCGGACACACTGAAAGTTCACTTTACCATGGTGATGTCATTTTGGTCCTCTTCGAAAACAGGCAACTAACCAGCGGTACAGATCACCAGTTTAACTTGGTGTCTTTTCTAATTCTCCAAATTCTGTCCCCCTTATGCTGTATTACCACTTGGGCCTTGCCAAACCCTAACCCTGAATTCACTTACCATCAATTTCTTTTGCTCCTACTCATGCTCTGGAACTATTTTGAAAGTCTAGTCCCAATTCATATAATCTAATTTCCACTGACTCCTTACTGCCTTAAGGCAGTCCTTTTCATCTTTCCTAATTGACTTTTCCCTCTACCACAGAGGATATTTAAAAAGCTCTTTTTTTGTGTAAGCCTCCAACACTATCATTTTCTTATACTTTATTGAGAAAATAGAGGCCATTTGTTGTCACCTCTTTTCTCTCCTTTTCTACAACTCAAAAGGGGCAGCTAGGTGGTGCAGCAGATAGAGCACTAGTGCAGGAGTCAAGGGGACCTGAGCTCAAATCTCACCTCAGGCACTTGACATTCACTACCTGTGTGACCTTGGGCAAGTCACTTAACCCCAACTGCCTCATCCTAGGTCATTTCCAGTCATCCTGATGAATACCTGGTCACTGGATTCAGATGGCTCTGGAGGAGAAGTGAGGCTGGTGACCTGCACAGCCCTTCCTCACTCAAAACAAAGTCAAGTGCAAGTCATGTCATTATTTCTCTGATGGCATGGTCTTCTTCAGCAACGAAGGATGAACACACACACAACTCCAAATCCCTTGATATCACCCCCCTTGCCATCCTCTCCTCCTTTAGTTCTTGTCCTTGCTTAGACCAACCCCTCTGCTTCTACCCTTCATCTCATTCTCTTTTATATCCTCTGCCCCCATATTCTTCTCCCTTCTCTCTAATCTTCAATCTCTCAATCTCTGCTCTTTGCTTGCTGTCCAGGCACACGTTCAAGTCTTCTCCATCTTTAAAAACAACACCGCTAGACCCTACCATCCCCTCAAGTTATCATTCTTTATCTTTCTTCTCCACTTTAGTTAAATTCACAGAAAACACTATCTACACTTGATGACTCCACTTCTTTTCCTCTCAGTTCTCAACTCCTTGCAATTTGTCTTCCAAAGTCATCACTGACGTGGCGAAGAGAGAATGAACCCTTATGTATCACCCTTTATATGGCAGGCTTATGACAAATATTATCTCATTTGATACAACAACCCCAGAAGGTAGGTGCTGCTGCTGTTATTATTATTATCCTTTATAGTTGAGGAAACTGAGGCAGGCAGGAGTTAAATAACTAACCCAAAATTATGTAGCCAGTGGTATCTGAGGTTGAATTTGAACCTAGATCATCCTGACTCCAGGCCTGGGGCTCTGTCTACTGTGCCCTCAGCTGCCTGAACTGAAAATATCCCTTTTAAAATTACTAGTGATCTGATTTCCAAACCCAGTGACCCTTTTCCCATCTTTCATCTTCCTGCCTCTCTGCAGCTATTGATACTGTTGATCACCTCTCTCCTCAGGGGTGCTTCTCTAGTCTAGTGTTTGTGACATGGCTTTCTTTGTACCTCTACCTGTTTGACCACTTCAGTCATCTTTGCCTGAACATCACTCACATCTTGCCCCTAGCTGTAGGTGTACTGTGCCCTTTTTTCTGCTTTTTCTACATTCTCTCTTAGTGATTGCATTAATTCCTATGGGTTCGATAATCTTTTCCTATGCAGGCGATTCTTATATCTGTATATCCAGCCCCATTCTTTCTTCTGAGTTCTGCTTCGGCATTATCAAATGCCTGTTGGTCTTTTCCCAGTGGATGTTCTGTGGATATCTCAAACTCAGCATGTCCTAAACAGAATTATCTTCTTTCCTTCCTGCCCAGTTCTCCCCTTCCCCTCAACATAGCTTTCTTCCTATTTCTGTCAACTGTACCACCATCCTTCCTGCCACACAGGTTCCCAACTTTGGACTCTCAATTTTTTCTCATTCCCCATATTCAAACAGTATTCTCTCTATGATGTATCTCCTATCTACCTCTTTCTCTATGGCCAACACCTTGGTTCAGGATTGTATATCTTCTTGCCTTTACTATTACAATAATCTAATCTTTTTCCTCTGAGTAGCTCCCCTTACTAATCCATTCTCCACATGACTGTCAAAATGAATATTCCTAAGGCACAATTCTGACCATGTCATTTTCCTAATGACAACCCTGCAGTGGCCTCTAGCAGCAAATATAAATTCATCCGTTTAGCATTTAAAGCCCTTCAAAATGTGTCTCCCACCTACCTGTCCATACTTATTAAATATTACTCCCCTTTATGCAGAATTCAGTTCAGCAAGACTGGCTATTTGCTATTACTTGCATCCCATGTCTCATTTCATTTCCCATCTCTGAGATCTGGAAAGGCCTCAATTTTTAAAAAAATTAATTTGTTTCCAGTTTTCAACAATCACTTCCATAAGTCTTAAATTTTCTTCCCCTTCTTCTGCTCTTCTTCCCCGAGACAGCATGCAACCTTATATGTGTTCTACACATACATTCTTATTAAACACATTTTCACATTAGTCATGTTGCATAGAATGATTAAAATGAATGGGAGGAAGCCATGAGAAAAAACAAAACAAAACATCACACAAGAGAAAAATTCTGCTTCATATTTCTTTCTCTGGATGTGGATGGCATTTTGCCTCAAGGATGAAAGGCCTCAGTTTAGAAAGGCCAAGGTCACCCACTGCATCCTGGACCATCACCCATCATTTCTGCTACTGGACTTTGATGACACTGGAAAAAAGAGTGAGGCTAATAGCTCTGCAGCTCTGCCTCACTTAAATCCAATTCCTACTCAAGTCAAGATCCCTGTCATGATGTCATCAGTCCTCTATCTGAATGAAGGATGAATAGCAGCTCTGATTTTGCACTGGCTCTTCCTCTATGTCTGTAATATACTGTTCCCTTGCTTCTGTGTCTTAGAATTCCCTACCCTACCTCCAAAGCTCAGCTCAAGCCCCCAGCTTGTCCATGAAAACTTACTGATCTTAGCTGTTATTTCTTCTCCCCATAAAAATTCCATTGTACTTACTTTTCATATGCTTTATAATTGCTTACATGTGAACATGTTCCAACCAGTCAGTCAATAGACATTTATTAAGCACCTATTAGGTGCCTGGCTAAGCATTCCCCTGGCGGTGTTCAAGATCCCTCAGGGAGAGGATTGTTTTCATTTTATGGCTTTGTATCTCTATCACATAGTACAGAGCAGGTACTTACTAAATATATTTTGATTAAATTATTGCAATATATTAATCATCAAGAATACTGGGCAAAAAAGATAGAAATAGGTCAATGAACTAGAATGAAGATAATAGCATCCAATCAGATTATACAAAGATTAGCTGTTTATAAAATATGGAAAATAAAGACTCTGAAATGGATGAATTATTTAATCAATATGCTTGTGAAAATCTGTCATCAGTTTTCTTTTGGGAAATATACCAAAAACTACATCTCACACCATCTACCTCAGTGAATTGCACACCAAAATATAAACTAAAACTCAAACTTTTCAAAAGGAGAAAAAAATGGAATAAGGTTTTTATTTTACTTGTGGCAGAAAGCAGACTTTTATTATAAAATGAAAGCAATTATATAGAAGATGGATGTGTTTAATTACAATAAAACTTTAGTGTAGCAAAAAATAGTATACTCAAAAGAAAAACAGAAGATTGGGATAAAACATTTATGGTAAATATGTCAGAATATCAATAGTAAAATGTATAAGAAATTGTTTAAAATTTTTTTTATGAAGTTAACTACCAGTTTGCAATGAAGAAATGATCAAAGGATATCAACATATTATTTCCAAAAGAAGAAACACAAGTTTTTAATAATTACTTGGAAAAATACTCAACCTCACTGAGAGTCAAAGAGACTCTAATTTAAACAATTTTGAGGTGCTACTTCCCGCTCATCATCAAATTGGCCAAAATACTTAAAGCAATGAACTGGTAATGTGGTAATGTGTCCACTTACTCATTGGTGGTGATGAAATTGTACACTTGGTGAATCCCTTTGAAAAACATTATGGTAAAAGCTGTATAAAAAAGCCAGAGTTTTATTTTACAGTTCTTTTTTGTATTATCAGAGAATTTTCAACAATTTGGTTATCAAAAATAACATGTTCCAGTATTTTAGGATGACTTTTTTTTGTAATTGCAAAAACGAATAGGGGAATAATCATATACATTACAATGTATTCATGTAATAGAATTCTATAATGACTCCAAGACAGACAAATACAAGAATCGAGAAGATCCCTAAAAAAATTATCATGAAAGAACATGATGAAAAAAAAATCAAAAGAATAATAACTAATATGTATCTAATGCTCCAATGACTGCAAAGTACCATATTGTGTGTATATATGTTATTTTCATGATAATACTAAAATGTTATTTGCCTATTAAAATGTTCTTTCATTTTCCAAATACACATCTGTGTGAGTTGAGATTTTCTTCATATACTTCAACTAAAACAAAGACTGAATGCAGAAATAGGTAGGAAATAAAACCCAAAGAATTTATCCACTGGATGGTCTCTTCTGCCAGCACAGTACAGTGCCAAGGGGATAGATTTAGAAACAAAGTATCTTCTACTAAGCCAGACAGTAAAGAAATTTCAAAACTATGTAAAACAATGCCACTTTTCTCCCTATTTTTTCAAAAAAGAGTTATTCTTCATAAAATGTGTTATTTATGTTAATATGTAATAGGTTTATTATTGTCACTTTGAATGAATTCATAAATGAATATTTTAAAATATCTGTTTTAATTTCAAATACAGTAAATTGTGATACCTACAACTCTCATAAACCAAAGCTCTTTGGGGTCCTCAATGATTTTTAAGAGTGTAAAGGGGTCCTGAGACCAATAGTTTTGAGAACTACTTCCCTAAAGCCATTACAGTCTCTCTTGCATGGTTCCTTAAAGAAGGGAGATAAATAGGATTGCAGCCTTGTGTATAGTGAACACTTAATGAATACAACTGTAGGGACAGAAGGTTTCTTATGGTTCATCTAGTCCAACAGCCTTATTTTTTTAATCAAAAAAATTGAGGCCCAGAGAGTCAGTTAGTAAGAATGTATTAAGTCCCTTCTACATGCCAGGTTCTGTCCTAAACATTACGGTTACAGTGAAAGACAAAAGTCCCAGCTCTCAAATGAGCTTATAAATGAATGGAGGAGACAATAGCAAATAAATAGATACAAAGAACTATATACAGCATAAACAGGAAATAATTAACAGAGGGCAGGCAGGCATTAGAATTAAGAGGGATTGAGAAAGGTTTTCAATAAAAGAATAGAATTTCAGCTGGAGCTTGAAGGAAGCCAGGAGAAAAAGTGGAGGCAGGGGAGCATTTCAGGCTTGGGGAAAGAGCCAGAGAAACATCTGGGTCCTAGAAATGGAGGGTTTTATTGTGGTAGCAAGGACAAATGTTTCTGGATTAAAGTATATGGGGTGGGATAGGGTATGTAAGGTGTAAGAATATTGAAGTGGTGGTGGTTGTGGTTTGGGTTATGAAGGGCTTTGAAAGCCAAAATAGAAGATTTTGCATTTGTTCCTTAAAACGAGAAGGAGCCACTGGAGTTTATTGAGTATGGAGCTAGACATGATCAGACCTGCACCTTAGAAAAATCACTTTGGTGGATGAGTGAAGAATAAACTGGAATTGGGAGAGACTTGTGGCAGAAGAGAGAAGGGAATGTAGCTTGAGTAACTTCTTCAGTTAGTTGGTTGAGTCAGGATTCAAAACTAGATTTCAAGGCCACTAACCTTTCTACTTAGTCAACCCTAAATAATATTTGGTGAACTGAATTTGTTGAATAAATGCCCTTTCCCCCTTTCTTGAGTGCAGCCTAATAAAGTCCATCTCTCAATTTTTATTGGTTAAAGTGAGAACAACATAAGGCATATTCTCTACTTAAAGAAAAACTGAAGATTTTTTGCAGTGTAAGGACAGCTAGATGGCACACTGGATGGAGTGCTGGGCCCGGAGTCAGGAAGATTCATCTTCCTGAATTCATATCTAGCCCTACTTATTAGCTGTGTGACCCTGCACAAGTCACTTAACCCTATTTGCCTCAGTTTCCTCATCTGTAAAATGAATTGGAGAAGGAAATGGCAAACCACTCCAGAATCTCTGCCAATAAAACCTCAAATGAGACTCAACTGAACAAGGGCTAAGAACAAAGGAGCTGGTGTCAAATGCTAAATTTTAGCTCTTCCCATCACATTAGGAGACAAGAAGAGTAGCTAGATTTGCTGAGAGAGAAATGTTAAGAAAGGAGAAGACTCTAGTCTTGGAAAAGTCAAATAGAAGATGGAAGGAATATCAGATAACATTCAGACAGGGAGAAGCCATGCATAACATCAGATCAAAGGGGAAAACCTTGCTGAAGATTAAAGGGGGATAATTGTACCTTGAGAGAGTTTTATAATAGAGATGCTGATAATAATAATATATATTTGAAGTAAAACCTTGAGGGACAGACTGCAGTTAAAATAGGGGGAGGGGAGGCCATCTTTGGATCCTTCTGATTGTCTCCAGACTAGCAGGGAAAAAATACTGCCACCTATTTACTCCATAACTTTATTGCGTGCTAAATTTAGTATTGTCTGAAGTGATTTTTTTTTTTATTTCTTGGGCATTAAACTAAACTTTCCATCACTACTTGGTTTTGAAAGAGTGCTACATTGTGTTTCTTTTCATTCGGTGTAACTTCAAAGCTTAGAATATAAGGGGAAGGAGAGACAAAGAAGAATAGAGATAGACATAGAAAGAGAGAGAGAGAGAGAAATAGACATACAGAGACAGAGGATAGAAACTGAGAGAGATAGAAAGATAGAAAGAGAGACAGAGACAGAGGGAGATAGAGACAGAGTAAGAGAGAGAGAGAGAGAGAGAGAGAGAGAGAGAGAGAGAGAGAGAGAGAGAGAGAGAGAAAGTCAGAGATAGACAGACAATAAAGACATTTGAAGACCTTATCCTTTCCTAGACTGGACTTACACATGCTTCTTGTGTAAGTTCAATGTTTAAATATAGCTTACTCTTGTTTCAGTTCCAAAACATGATGGTGTGAAGCATGAACCATAACTGTGGTGAGGTAGAAAGAGCCCTGAATTTGGATTTGGAATCAAAAGATCTGGGTTTCATTCACGACCCTGTCATTTCTGTTTACCAATCTGGTAAAAAACCTCACTTTTCTCATTTGTAAAATGAAATTTCTAATTCTCTGCAAGATCATAACCCATCCACCAAATACAAGGGAAATGTGGGAAAATTAAGGATAAATGCATTTTTTAAATGGCAATCATTTAACACTCCAATTCTTTCTTTACTTATCTGTTCAGAGTTTTCAAGTAGAGGTTGGCCCTATCATCTTCCCTGTCATCCAAGCCCATAATTCTGGCTTCTTAGACTTTTCCATCTGTGTATCACTCCCCATATCCATCCTGTTACCGGGTTCCATCAATACTTCCTTCATAATATCTCTCATCTCTAACCCTTTCTCTCAATTCTACTGAAATAGTCTTAAGACCTTCCTTTACTCACACCTAGATTACCTTTCATGGCCTTGTAACAGACCTGTGACAAATGTAGTCTTCCTATCTTATCCCTCCACATTTTATTCTTCTTATCAAACATTTTCAGGGCTCCTTATTGCCTGCTGAATAAATTATAAACTTCTCTGATCCTAGCAGTCACAATTCTATATAATTTGACAGCAATTTTTCTGCCTTTATCTCATCCCTTCATCTCATATCTTTGAAGACTCTGCTTGACAGCCAAACTGGACCATCACTGGTTGACTGAACTCTTCTACCTTCATTTTCTCAGCTCACTACATCTCCCATGCCTGGAATGGATGTTCTGACCTCCATCCCCTTTTGAAATTCTTCTTTCCTTTGAGATTCAACTCAGACAGCAATGCCCCCATGAATTCTTCCATGATTCCTCTTCTCTTTTCCTTAGCTGAAAAGATTCTCCCCCACAAATTTTTCGTAACACTACTTACATCTCTCAGATGCACTTAACTCTCTTATATCATAACTCTTTGTGTACTTTACCTTCCTTCCTGCCCCCAATTATACAGTAGACTCCTTGAGAGCTATCTTTTGTACTACAGTGCTTTGAATAGAGCAGAAGCTTTGCTTCAAGGTGATATCGACCCATTAATGGCTCTTCTTGGCTCCAGCCATTTGGCCAGGTTGGACTTCACTTAACTATAGGCAACAATACCATCTGTCCGGCCCCCATCTCTGTCTTGTCCATAAGAATAACATAAAAGAATTTGTCAGATGCTTCACTAAAATCTAGGTAAAGTATATCTGTGGCTTTCCTCTGATTGGCCAGTTTAGGAACACTGTCAAAAATGGAAGTCAAAGTGAAATTCTCTGACAGACAACTCCACAGACTCTACTCTCTTTCTTTTATTGAAAATTAGAGAGCATTTGCTTTTCTGTCCTGCAGAAGCTCTTCATTTTCCCAATGTCATTCAAAGATCACTGACAGTAGGTTAGTAATCAAATCGTTCAGTGTTCTGTTTTTAACCCTGAGATATAGTTTGTATCTGTCTTGAAAATGAATAAAATATTTCATGGTTTTGTCTTGGGAGAATTGTGTGAGAAATATAGAGCTAGGGGAGCTGAGACCAAGCAGCAGAGAGTGGTTTGTTCAGTTTGTTTGTTTTTAAAAACTCTATAGAGAAAAGAGCGCCTGCTCCAAGTGGAGGTAAGGATGATAACTTACAGTGGACTGAAAGGAGAGTTGTTCATCTCCCTTTTGGTTTCCGTTTTGTTTACCAAGGAGAATGATTTTTGGGTTAGAAAGGACAGGACAAAAAAGATGGCTCCTAGGGATAACATCTATTAGCACATAGTAGGTGCTTAACAAATATTGATGGATTGAGTGATATCCAAGATCAATACTTAGAACATCCCTATTAGAATTTGAGTTCCTTTGGGATCATCTTTTTGTCTCCCTTTGTGATCCCAGCACTTAGGGCAGCACCCGGCAAAATGGTAAAATGGTGGTTGGCTCATTGACCTTGATGAGTTTGTAATGAAGTCCAAATGAACTACATTCTAACATACTGGCAGACCATGCTGAGCCTCTGCCAGTGATTTGGAAAGATTATGGAGAGGGAGAGAGGTCCCACAGGATTGGAAGACACACCTCAATCTTCATAAACAGGAAAGAGAACCAAGTTTCTAAACTTTAAGTGAGTGAGCTTGACTTCAATTCCTGGCAAAATTCTAGAATATCCTACTTCATGGATTAAATGGAGGAATTGGTGATCAAAAAGAATGTATCTTCGCTGAGAACCTGCTACACCAGACAAAGTTTCTTTTTGGCAGAGTTAACATTGTATGGGGAAAAATAGAAACAGGGATTGGAATAGACGAGTTTAGCACGAGTCAATAATGTGCTATGGAAGGCAAAACAGAGCTCTTTCAGTTTTAGGCTGCTGGAGTCAGCTTGGGAGAGCGAATTATCAAAATTTCAGTGTGAGCCTGAAATACTTCAGATTGGCAAACACTAAAAATCAGGTCTCTAGTCATTATTTTGTGGATCGTCTAGACTTAAGAAAGTGATGGAAAATGTTAATAATGAAGATTAAGCTTAAAAGTGCGTTGTAGGTACCATTGATTTTTGGATAACCAGTTGTTAAATATTCTTAGCATACCCATAATGTATGAAGTAGAAGAGTAGCAACCAGGAAGATGATAATCCAACTGTATCCCGGCAGATTATCTCTAGTACATGTTCAGTTTAGGATATCAACTTTACAAAGCACATTGACAAGCTGGAGAACATCTAGAGGAATGTGAGTGGAATGTTGAAAAGATTGAGACCATGCCACAGATCCATAAAGAAAGTGGAGATATAGTTCTTGAAAAACAGACTGGGGGGTGAGATAGCAGTCTAACAGTATTTGAAAGGCTGTTGTATGAGTGATGAAACTTTCTGCTTCCTTCCTTCCTTCCTTCCTTCCTTCCTTCCTTCCTTCCTTCCTTCCTTCCTTCCTTCCTTCCTTCCTTCCTCCCTCCCTCCCTCCCTTCCTCCCTCCTTCCTCCCTCCTTCCTCCTTCCTTCCTTCCTTCCTTCCTTCCTTCCTTCCTTCCTTCCTTCCTTCCTTCCTTCCTTCCTTCCTTTCCTTTTTCTCAGGGCTGCCAGGTGCTTATGGAACTGCTGTTCCATTATATTGTTTGACTAGATTGTTAGCTCCTTAAGAGAAAGGATTACATCATCTCTCTGTATCTCGCTCGGTAGCTGGGAGCCATCTCCACTTTTACTAATCTATATGTTGCCATTGGACCCAGATGGCTCCAGAGGAGAAAGTAAGACTGGTAACTTTGCATAGCTCACCTCACTTGAATCCACTTCACTTGCATGTCATGGCCTCGCCTTTCTGATGGTCCTCTTCTAGAATGAAACATAAACAACCACCACCACCACCACCCTTAGTAG
Source organism: Bettongia penicillata ogilbyi (assembly GCA_023548195.1). Lineage (NCBI taxonomy): Eukaryota > Metazoa > Chordata > Mammalia > Diprotodontia > Potoroidae > Bettongia > Bettongia penicillata. The sequence goes on from JAJHZJ010000468.1 coordinate 2,005,650, forward strand.
CTAGAAGACTGCTTTATATACGGCAGGTGTTTAATTAAACTAGAAGTTGAACACAAGTTTTCAGAAATTATTGTCAAAGAAGTAGAGATTTGAAGCTGGAAGATACCGCTGAGATCATCTATTTAGTTCAACTCCATTTTACAGATGAGGAAACTGAGGATCAGAGAGGCTGTGACTTGCTCAGGGTCACATGGTTAAGAATTGGCAGACCCTGCATTTGAGCCCAATCCTCTGACTCAAGTCTGCCCTTTTCTGTCGTCCCTCCCTGATGATACATGGTAGATCTCTGTGAGAGACCGAGCTGACTGAAATGACTGCAGGTTGGTGACAGTTTTACTTCAAAAGGGGTACCATCTCCATGCCTACTTTGTTGATATGATACACCTTTCAAGATCACCTTTTAGACTTGTGCTTCAGCTTCTACAATGCATTTATTTCTAACAAGTGCATCACTGCAGCAGCCCACCAGAGGTCAGTGTTTGCTAAGAGTTGAGTCCCTGAATATGGGTAATTCATAGAAATCCCGGCATTATTTTAGTCGAAATAACAAACCCAGAAACTCCTTGCTTACTTTACACTGTTGCAACAAAAACGCTAACTTGAGAAGGCATCCAGGTTTATAAAATAACCGCAGCTGCAAGTAGTATAACCGGAAGGAGAGGGGATATGGCTATAAATGAAGAGACAAGTCCTGCATGTTTAAGTGTTTCTCCCTCTCCTCTCCCCTCCTCTGTCTCTGTCTCTGTCTGACTGTCTGTCTTTCTCTCTCTCTGTCTCTGTCTCTCTTTGTCTCTGTCTTTCTCTGTCTGTCTGTCTCTCAGCTTTCTTAGATGAAAGAATTCATCAAAAAGATTGGAAAGTATAGAAGTAGCTTTTAATGTTTTGGTTGTATCCCATTGATTTGCTTAAAGGGAGCGCAGTTGCAAGTTTCATCTTTGACATATCACCTCCCAGATCTGAAACCCCGACTCATCTGAATGCATTTTATCCGCTCTTAATCTGGGGTCTGTAAACTTGTTTAAAAATATTTTAGTAACTTCCTTTTTCCATATAACGGGTTTTCTTTGTAATCTTACATTTACAGTGTCCTCAGAGTCTCACTACAGTTTTGAGTGAGTAGAGCTTTGCTTTAATTACTTAAATAACTATTAGATTTTTTATTTTGAGAAGCCGTCTACAGGCTTCCCCAGACAGCCATAAGGGCTTGAAGGCACAAAGAAGACTGAGAACTCTTAAGCTAAGAAATGCAGAGTCAGAAGAGCAGGACAGGGGTGCGGTGCGTGTGCTTGGCAGGCAGGTGGGGTGAGGTGTGGGGGTGGGGGTAGAGGTGGATTTATTATGTGGGGGTGGTCTGAACCAAGTGGAAAGAAGCTTCCCTCCACCCTGATGCCCTAGGGCTGCCACATTGGGCACAACTATGGTTCTATTGGGGTAGTTGCTTTTGGGTTTGGGTGAGTTCCCCTTCCCCATTTCCCTCACCCCATCTTATTTTACTGATACCGTTTCCTTGACGTGTGCAGTATTCTCAAGGCTGGCAACCTGAATACTCTAATTCTTCAGCTAGGGAAAGATGAATTTCCACCAGTTTAGAAGTAAAAGGACAGGCTTTGGCCTCCTCTAGCTTTGGCCGATGCAATTTCCTTTGGGTTTAAAGGTGAAGGGGAGGAGGGGCACTAGAAATGGAAGTGCTCTGCAGTGGCGCAGCCTTCTTTCAACTTCACTTTGTACTTTGTAGCAAGGCACTACTTGTGCCCGGGAACTGTATCTAACATTGGCCTGGTCGGGCTGGTCAGGGCATCAAGGAGCGAGGACTATAGCCCTCCAACAGAAGGGAGAATTAGGGTACTAAGAATTGGGCTTCGGTTGACAGAACTCACAGGAGTAAGAAAATAATAACACAAAAGTGAGGTGAAACATTCCTTTTATCTGTAACCCTGGATTTGCATAGTTTGGTGAGAGCTAGAGCTTCTAGAATGATCATTTGGTCTAGGTCGTACCTAGAAATTCATGTAGTTCTATAGAATTCTCTGCTAACAATGGATCACAAGCTGAGCATTTTGCTCTTACACTTTTGAAGTATAGTTTGGACCAGGGGTGGTCCTGGGGTGTGGCATTTTGACTGAATCCAAGTTTTGCAGAATAAATCCTTTTATGAAGAGGATTTATTCTGTGAAGTTTGGATTCAGTCAAAGGGCCACACTTGAGGACCTAGAGAACCACATGTGGCCTCGAGGTCACAGGTTCCCCACCCCTGGTTTGAACCTTCATGCACTTTATATATTTCTGAAAAACTGAGTTCTAAGTGAAACTTTATTATATAGTCTCCCTCCCTTGAGGCAGTCAAGTGGCACTGTGGATAGACCACTGGACCCAGAGTCAGGAGAACCTGAGTTCAAATCCAGGTTCAGATACTTCAGCTGTGTGACCCTGGGCAAGAGACTTAACTCTCATTTACCCCAGTTTCCTTATCTATAAAATGGGGATAATAATAGCACCTGCCTCTCAGTTGTGAGGATCAAATGAGATACTAAAAAGCACCTTGATTATATTAAAAAAACAAGCAAACCTAAAACTTTTAATCTTAAGGGCCTTGAACATAGTACTTACAAATGTTTATTTAGTTGAAATGAAGTGTTTTTTCATTGAGTTCTGTGATAATTTTAGAAAAAGAGACTCCTTAGCTTACATTTAAGGTCTTTCATAATCTCACCACAGCCTACCTTTCTAACCTTATAGTCTACTTTTTCAATTCCCTCTCAATGGAGGAGATGCAGAAGTTTAGTGAATTCTTCATGGAGATGTTGTAATAGCTATCATGCATATGATGTTTTAAATTTTGCCAAATGGATTTCAGAAAAACCTGCAAAGCCTTACATGCACTGATGCAAAGTGAAATGAGCAGAATCAGGAGAACATTGTACATAATATCAGCAACATTGTGCAATGATCAACTATGATTGACTTAGCTCTTCTTAGCAATACAGTGAATCCAAGACAAAGTCCAAAAGACTCATGATGAAAAGTGCTATACACGTTCAAAGAACTGATGGAGTCTGAATGCAGATTGAAGCATTCTATCTTCACTTTCTTTACATTTTTCATGTTTTTTTCTTTTATTCTATTTCTTTTTTCACAACACAACAAATATGGAAATAGGCATTACATGATTGCACATATGTAACCAATATCAAATTGTTTACCATCTTAGGGAGGGAAAAAATTTGGAACTCAAAATTTTATATAATAAATGAATTGTTAAAAATGTTTTTACATATGGTTGGAAAAAATGAAATACTATTTAAAACAATAAAGTTTGCCAAGTTCTTTATAGATATCTCATTTGATATTCACAATGACCCAATGAGGAAGCTGCAATTATTATCTTAATTTTACAGTTGAGGAAACTGAGTCAGACAAAGGTTAAATGACTTGCCCAGAGTCATGTAGCTAGTAAGTATCTGAGGCAGAATTAAAACTCAGTTCTTACTGACTCCAAGTCACTGCACCACATAGCTTCCTCTTTTGTAGAGGGATTCTTCTTCATGAAAGCGTTTAGACTAGACAAAGGAAAGGAACTTCTGAATTTTTTCTAAATGTGAGGTTCTAAAGTTCTAGGTCTCCATAAGAAGATATTTCAAGAGTTCTCTTGGGAAGCTTGTCCTCTTCAAGAGTCAAATGAAAAACTAACTTCTCTCATGGGGATAATAATAACATCTACCTCTCAGGGCTGTGATGTTGCATAAATAATTTTGCATGATAAATATTAATTGTTGCATTAATTGTAAATATTAGTTGCTGTTGCTATGGTATTATGATATTGTGATTGCTATAATTTATCTCATTCTTCTTTTTTTATGGAATTCAAATAGAAATGATCCTAGGATTAGTTATTGTCCTGCTGCTATTCTTAGATATTTAATGTTCAATGTACTATTGCTTGCATAAGAAGAGAGAATAATTGCTTTTCATAATTGGCTAAAATTGCTGTGATGTAAGCGCATCTTCCATGGGCCCACCAAGAATGACTTTGATGCCATTGCAGTTGTATCCAAGATGAGGGAAGTGATATACCTTGACCTATTCCCACATGTTTTGATATCTTTTGCTAGTTCTCTCTATTTTAAAAGCTTTTTTGTTTCACGAAGCTTAGAGATTATGAGTATTTGGCATGGCAATATCTGATAAAATAATGATCTAAAATTTTTTGGGGGGAAGTCAATGCTGTGTCTAGATGATTGTGGGAAATAAGAATTCTGTCTGTGAAATGGTTCCATTTCAGTAGTAATCATCAAAACTATTTGGTATTAGATGTACTATTATTCCCTTTTGTGGCTCCTTGCCCTTACAAACTTCCCCTGCCACAACAGCCTAGAGAAACTTGCCTTAAGGGCAACCTTTTGTACTTACCTCCACCTTTGTAACAGTACCCTTCACCCACTTGGTAGAGAAACTTATTTAACGGGAAGATCAAATCTCATCAATTTAAACCATTTTAGCAGCTCCTGTTACCTGCAGACTACTCCCAGTGTGTGGGTGCTTTTATCTTGTGATTCCAGTCACATGTCTTGGCTGTGATTAAGGGGGTTCATTCTGGGCCCTTTGGAGCATCTTATGTCAGACTGTCACAGTCTTCTGGATCCACTTTGCATTGCAGATGGACACCTGCTCCTGTTCCGATGTCTGTGGTCAGAGCACTATGGATTTCTGAGCCCCCTGTGGCTTCCTTGTTTACTTTCTGGTCTCCTGCTTCCTTGTACAGAGATGGTAGGCTTCTGGTGTCCCTAGGCATCTCTAGTTTGGGTGTTGGCAGACTTCGACTTTGTTTACCTTTGTCCATGCTGGCTTCCTTGGTGGAGGAATCCTACAGGCTTCTGGATGGAAATGCTTACTGTAGTTTCTCTTTGAATTTCTTGATGGTACTTGGTCTAATGTTATTTTTAGGTCTTTGCTGCAGTACATGTTGGATAGCTGGTCTCTGTTGTGACCTTTCATGCCACTCTCTTAAACAAAAGTGGGACAATAACTTTTTTAAGTTCTAGTTTCTTCTTCTGTAAAATGGGCATAATAAATGTACCTATAGTACTTACCTCCTAAGTTTTTTGCCCCAGTTTTTAATTCTGTCCTTTCCTCCTCTCTGAGACAGTAAGCAATCAGATATAGGTTATGCATGTACAATTGTGTAAAACATTTCCATATTAGTTATTTTGTAGAGGAAGATTGAATAAAAGAAAATGGTTAAAAATATCTTGCTTCAGTCTGGATTGCTTTGGGATCATCTTGGATTGTTGTATTTCTGAGAAGAGCTAAGTCATTCACAGTTCTTCATTGAATAATACTACTGTAACTGTGAAGAACATTCTCCTGGTTTTGTTCATTTCATTTTGCATCAGTTCATGTAAGTCTTTCCAGGTTAGTCTAAAATCATCCTGCTTGTCATTTCTTACAGCACAATAATATTCCATTACAATTCTATCTCACAACTTGTTTAGACATTCTCCAATTGATTGACATCCCTTTGATTTCCAATTCTTAGCTACCACAAAAAAAGCTGCTATAAATATTTTAGTGCAGATAGGTCCTTTTACCTTTTTTTGGATGTCTTTGGGATATAGACCTAGCAGTGGTATTGCTGGATCAAAGGGTATGTACAGTTTTAGAGCCTTTTGGGCGTAGTTTCAAATTACTCTCCAGAATGGTTGAATCATTTCACAATCCCATCAACAATGCATTAGTCCCAAATTTTCTCACATCCTCTCCAATATCCAACATTTTCCTTTTTGTCATATTAGTTACTCTGATAGGTATGAAATGGTACCTCAGAGTTGTTTTAATTTGCATTTCTCTGATCAAGAGTTATTTAGAGCATTTTTCTTATGACTACAGATTTTTTATTTATTTTTTTGTCTAAAAACTTCCTGTTCACATCCTTTGACCATTTATTAGTTGGGGAATGGCTTGCATTTTTTATAAATTTGACTCAGTTCTCTATATATTTGAGAAATGATGTCTTTGTCAGAAATACTTGTTGCAAAATTCCCCACCCCACCAGTTTTCTGCTTTTCTTATAATTTTGGTTGCATTGGCTTTGTTTTTGCAAAAAAATTTTTAATTTTATAAAATCAAAGTTATCTATTTTAGATTTTGTAATGCTCTCCATATCTTCCTTGGTCCTAAATTTATCCCTTATCCACAAATCTGGCAGATAAACTATTCTATGCTCTCCTAATTTGCCTATGGTATTATCCTTTATGTGTAAATGATGACCTTATCTTGGTATACAGTATGAGATGTTGCTCTATACTTAGTTTCTAGTTTCTGCTATACTGTTTTCCAGTTTTCCCAGCAGTTTTTGTCAAATAATGAGTTTTTGTTCCAAAAGCTTGGATCTTTGGGTTTACATGTACTATGTTGCTATAGTCACTTGATACAATTTGTACCTAATCTATTCCACTGATCTACCACTGTATTTCTTAGCCAGTACCAGATTGTTTTCATGATTACCACTTTTTCATACAGTTTGAGATATGACATGGCTAGACCACCTTCTTTTGCACTTTTCCCCTTTGAATTCCTTGAAATTCTTGAGCTTTTGTTCTTCTAGATGAATTTTGGTATTTTTTTTCTAGCTCTACAAAATAATTTTTTGATAGTTTACTTGGTATGGCACTGAATAAACAGATTAACCTAGGTAGAATTCTCATTTTTATTACATTGGCTCAACCTACCTGTGAATAATTAATACATTTTCTAATTGTTTAGATCTGACTTCATTTGTGTGAAAAAGTGTTTTATGTTTGTGTTCATATAGCTCCTGGGTTTGTCTTGGCAGGTAGATTCTCAAATATTTTATATTGTCTATGGTTATTTTACATGGAATTTCTCTTTTTACCTCTTGGTGCTCAACTCTGTTGGAAATATATAGAAATGCTGGTGATTTTTGTGGGTTTATTCTGTACCCTGCAACTTTGCTAAAGCTGTTAATAATTTCAAGTAGTTTTTTAGTTGATTTTCTAGAATTTTTGAAGTATTACATCATATCATCTGCAAAGAATGATCATTTTATTTCCTCATTGCCTATTCTAATTTCTTCATTTTTTCTCCTTCTCTTATTGCTAAAGCTAACATTTCTAGTACAATATTAAATAAATAGGTGATAACGGGCATGCTTGCTTCATCCCAGTTGCATTGGAAAGCCAATGTATATGGCTTATCTCCATTACATTGCTGATGGTTTTAAATAAATAGTACTTATCATTTTAAGGTAAGCTCCATTTATTCCTATGCTTTCTAGTGTTTTTAATAGAAATGGGTGCTATATTTTGTCAAAGGCTTTTTCTTTATTTGTTAAGATAATCATATAATTTCTGTTGGTTTTGTTATCAATAGTTTTCCTAATTTTCCCCCTAACATTTCCCCAATTTTCCAATATTCTCTAATATTGAACCAGTACTGAATTCCTGGTATAAATTCCACCTGGTTGTAGTTTGTGATCCTTGTGATATATTGCTTCAATCCCTTTGCTAGTATTTTACTTAAAATTTTTGGATCAAGATTCATTAGGGAAATTGGTCTATACTTTTCTTTCTCTTCCTAGTTTGGATATCAGCACCATATTTGTTTTGTAAAAGGACCTTGGTAGGACTCCTTTTTGACCTATTTTTACAAATAGTTTTCATATTATTGGGATTAATTGTTCTTTAAATGTTTGGTCAGATTCACTTGCAAATCCATCTAGTCATGGGGATTTTTTCTTAGAAAGTTAATTGATGACTTGTTCAAATTCTTTTTCTAAGATTGGGTTATTTAAGTATTTTATTTCTTCTGTTAATCTGGGTAATTTATGGATATTCATCCATTTCATTTAGATAATTAAATTTATTGGCATATAATTGGACAAAATAACTCCTAAAAATTTTCTTAATTTGCTCTTCAATGGTGACAAATCTACCCCTTTCATTTTTGATACTAATAATTTGGTTTTCCTCTTTCCTTTTTTAAATCAAATTAACCTATGATTTATCTGTCTTATTTTTTCATGAAAGCAGTTTCTAGTTATATTTATTAGTCCAAGGGTTTTCTTCCTTTCAATTTTATTAGTCTCTCTTTTGATTTTCAGGATTTCCAATTCAGTGTTTAATTGGGGATTTTTAAATTGCTCTTTCTCTAGTTTTTTTTAGTTGCATGCTTAATTAATTGATCCACTTTTTCCACTCTTTTGCAAGCTATTAGAGACATAAAATTTCCCCTAAGTACCACTTTCTTTGTATCATATAAATTTTGGTAGTTTGTCTCATTGTTGTCATATTCTTTAATGAAATTATCAATTGTTTTTATGATTTGTTCTTTGATCCACTTGTTTTTCAGGATTAGTTTATTTAATTTCCAATTAGTTTTTAATCTCTCTTTCCATTGTCTGTTATTGAATTTTTATTGCACAATGATCTGAAAAAAGTGCATTTACTATTTCTGCTTTTCTGCATTTGCTTGTGAGGTTTTTATGTCCTAATACATAGTCAGTTTTTGCATAGATGCTATATGCCACTAAGGGAAATGTCTATTCCTTTCTATTATCATTCAGTTTCTCCAGAGATCATTATGTCCAACTTTTCCAGAATTTCATTCACCTTAATTTCTGGGTTTTTTTGTTTGATTTATCTAATTTGGGGAATGAAAAGTTGAGGTCCCAGGTTAGTATAGTTTTATTATCTATTTCTTCCTGTAATTCATTCAACTTCTCCTTCAAAAATTTAGAGGCTATAGTTTGTGGAGCCACGACCTAATCCAACCATTCTGGAGAGTAATTTGGAACTATGTCCAAGGGGCTACAAAAATGTGCATAACCTTTGACCCAGCAATATTGCTTCTAGGACTGTATCCCAAAGAAATCATAAAAATGGGAAATGGTCTGACATGTACAAAAATATTTATAGCAGCCATCTTTGTGGTGACCAAGAACTGGAAATTTAGAGGATATCCATCAATTGGGGAATGGTTGAAGAAGTTGTGGTATATGAATATAATGGAATACTATTGTGCTGTAAGAAATGATGAACAGGAAGACTTCAGAGAGGCCTGGAAGGACTTACATGGACTGATGCTGAGTGAAAGGAGCAGAACCAGGAGAACTTTGTACACAGCAACAATCACAGCATGTGAGGAATTTTTCTGGTAGACTTAGCCCTTCACAGCAATGCAAGGACCTAAAAAATTTCCAATGGACTCAAGGCAAAATGCCTTCCACATCCAGAGAAAGATCTATGGAATTGGATTGCAGAATGAAGCAGACCATTTTCTCTTGTGTTATGTTTGTTTTGTTTTCATGGTCTCTCCCATTCATTTTAATTCTTCTATGCAATATGACTAGGGTGAAAATGTGTATAATAAGAATGTATGTGTAGAACCTATATAAGATTACATGCTGTCTTGGAGAGGGAGGGAGGAGGGAGAGGGAGAAAATCTAAGATTTATGGAAGTGATTGTAGAAAACTGAAAACAAGTAAATTAATTTTTTAAAAATATTTATTTATTTAATTTTTTACATTCATTTTCACAAAATTTTGGGTTCCAAATTTTCTCCCCTTTTATCCCCTCCCCCCACCCCAATACCCCAAGCAATCTAATTTTCCCTATCTCCAATCTGCCCTCTCTTCTGTCATCCCTCCCTTCTCTTGTCTCCATCTTCTCTTTTCTCCTGTAGGGCCAGATGACTTTCTATTCCTCATTAACTGTATATCTTCTTTCCTAGTAGCAACAACAATACTAAACAGTTGTTCCTAAAACTTTAAGTTCCAAATTCTCCCCATCCCTCCCTCCCCACCCATTCCCTTTGGGAAGGCAGGCAATTCAATATAGGCCATATCTGTGTAGTTTTGCAAATGACTTCCCTGATAGTCGTGTTGTGTAAGACTAACTGAATTACCCTCCATCCTAACCTGCCCCTCATTGTTTCTCTTCTCTCTTTTGATCCTGTCCCTCCCTGAGTGTTGACTTCAAATTGCTCCCTCCTCCCTTTACCCTCCCTTCCATCATCCCCCCCCTTGCTTATCTCCTTCTCCCCCACTTTCCTGTATTGTAAGATAGGTTTTCATACCAAAATGAGTGTGCATTTTATTCCTTCCTTTAGTCAAATGTGATGAGGGTAAACTTCTTGGTTTTTTTTTCCTCAGCTCTCCTCTTTTTCCCTCCACTAAAAAGTCTCCTACTTGCCTCTTAAATGACATATAATTACCCCATTCCATTTCACCCTCTTTCCTCCCACTACATTTCTCTCTCACCATTTACTTTAATTTCTTTTCAGCTATGGTCCCATCCTATTCAATTCAATCTGTGCTTTCTGTCTCTGTATGTGTGTGCATGTGTGTATGTGTGTGTGCGTGCATACGTGTACATGTGTGTGTATGGACCCACCAACTACCCAGATACTGAAAAGTTTTAAGAGTTACAAATATGGTCTTTCCATGTAGGAATGTAAACAGTTCACCTTTGGTAAGTCCCTTATGACTTCTCTTTGCTGTTTATTTTTTCATGCTTCTTCTCATTCTTGTGTTTGAAAGTCAAATTTTCTTTTCAGCTCTGGTCTTTTCATCAAGAATGCTTGAAAATCCTCTATTTCATTGAAAGACCATATTTTCCCCTGAAGTATTATACTCAGTTTTGCTGGGTAGGAGATTCTTGGTTTGAGTCCTAGTTCCTTTGACTTCTGGAATATCTTATTCCACGCCCTTTGATCCCTTAATGTAGAAGCTGCTAGATCTTGAGTTATCCTGATAGTATTTCCACAGTACTAGAATTGTTTCTTTCTAGCTGCTTGCAATATTTTCTCCTTGACCTGGGAATTCTGGAATTTGGCCACAATGTTCCTAGGAGTTTCTCTTTTTGGATCTCTTTCAGGTGGTGATCGATGGATTCTTTCAATACTTATTTTGCCCTTTGGTTGTAGAATGTCAGGGCAGTTTTCCTCGATAATTTCATGGAAGATGATATCTAGGCTCTTTTTTTGATCATGACTTTCAGGTAGTCCCATAGTTTTTAAATTGTCCCTCCTGGATCTATTTTCCAGGTCAGTTGTTTTTCCCATGAGATATTTCATATTCTCTTCCATTTTTTCATCCTTTTGGTTTTGTTTGGTGATTTCTTGGTTTCTCGTAAAGTCATTAGACTCCATCTGTTCCATTCTAATTTTGAGAGAACTATTTTCTTCAGTGAGCTTTTGAACCTCTTTTTCCATTTGGCTAATTCTGCTTTTGAAAGCATTCTTCTCCTCATTGGCTTTTTGAACCTCTTTTGCCAATTGAGTGAGCCTATTTTTCAAGGTGATATTTTCTTCAGCATTTTTTTGGGTCTCCTTTACCAAGGTATTGACCCATTTTTCATACTTTTCTTGCATCTCTCTCATTTCTCTTCCCAGTTTTTCCTCCACCTGTCTAACTTGCTTTTCAAAATCCTTTTTGAGCTCTTCCAAGGCCTGAGCCCACCTGACAACCCCCTGGGATGTCTGGGGTACCGAGGCCCCACCCTCCACATCTTTCCCTGATGGCAAGAATATGTCCTCGTCATCAGATCCGAATGTCGGGGTCATTTGCATCTGTTCAAAAAAACTCTTATTTTTCTTCCCTTTTCTAGGCATTTTCCCAGTCAGTTACTTGACTTCTGAGATTCCTGTCCACCCCCGCCTAGATCTTCCCAGCTAGTGCTTGAGGGCTGCTAATCAATGTGAGCTTTAGTTCTGGTGCTGGGGTGGGGGCAGGGCCACCTCTCAGGCTCAGCTTCTTCAGGGGCTTTATGCAGAGACCTTCAGTAATGTAGCGGGGTGGGGCAGGGCCATCTCCCAGGCTCAGCTCCCTCAGGGGGTTTATGCAGAGACTCTCAGTAATGAAGATCCTGCCTGCTGCTGGGGGAGTCCCGGGCCGCCGCCTCAGCTGTTGCCTCCGCCGCCGCCCCCGCCTCTGCCTCTGCTGCTTCCTGCCCCCGTCTCTGCCACCGCCGCTTCCTCCCGAGGGGGCCCGAGTCACGGAGACACCCCGCTCCCCTCTTCCAGCCCAGCTATCTCTCTCACTGACCTGTAGCTTCTGTGGGCGGAGGGACTTTCCCGGCCGCCGGAGCTTCCGTCCCTGAAGCCTGCTTGGATCAGCTTCTCTGGGGCCACGGCCAGGGCAGCGCTGGGGTGGGGTCCGCTTTCCAGGGTGCGGACGGACCCTGTGGATGGCTCTCCAGGGCTCTCTGGAATGGAAATCTCTTCCACTCTGTTTCTGCACACTTTATAGTGATCCAGAACTTATGGGGATCTCTTTTTACATTAATTCTATGGGCTGTGGGTTTGGAGCTTGTAAATGTGTGTCTTTCTACTCCGCCATCTTGACTCTGCCCCCCCAAATAAATTAATTTTTAAAAAATTTAGATGCTATACCATATGACTTCATTGTCTATGGAACATTTCAGCAAGATTTAGCTTCTTTCTTTATTTCTTTTAATTAATTAAGTTTTGCCTTTGCTTTGTTTGAGATCATGATTGCTACCCTTGCTTTCTTTGCTTGCTATCCCTGCTTTCTTTGCTTCAGCTGTAGGGTAAAAGTTGCTGCTTCAGCCCCTTACCCTTACCCTGTGTGCATCTCTCTGTTTCAAATTAGCTTCTTGTAAACAACTTTTTGTAGGGTTTTGCTTTTTAATCCATTTTGCTACCTACTGCCATTTTATGGCATTCACATTTAAAGTTTTGATAACTAACTGTGTATTTCCCTCTATGCTATTTATCATTTGTCTATCCTCTCTCTCTTACCACCTACCCTTTCCTTCCTCACAAGTGTTTTACTTCTGACCACCACCTTCCCTGATATACCTTCCCTTTTATCAGTCCCTCATCCTCCTTCTATGATCCCCTTTCCTTTTTACTTCCTTATAGGGTAAGATGGATTTCTGTATCCAACTGTCTATGTTATTCCCTCTTTCAGACAATTTTGATGAGAGTAAGGTTTACGCTTTGCTCACCTCTCCTCATCTTCCTCTCTCATTATAGTAGCTCTTTATGCCTTTTTTGTGTGGGATAAATTGCCCCATTCAGTTTCTCCCCTCCTTCTTCCTCCAGTGCAATTTTCTTTCTCACCCCTTTAATTTGTTTTGGATATATCATCCCATCAAAGTCACCTTATATCCACACCCTCTATCTACATACACTTTTTCTAATTGCTCTTATAGTAATAAAAGTTGTTAAATGTTACAAATATTGCCTAAAGAGCTATAAAATTGTGCATATCTTTGATCCAGCAATTCTACTACTAGGTGTATATCTCAAAGAGATAATAAACCAACATATACAAAAATATTTATAGCAGCTCTTTTTGTGGTGATGAAAAATTGGAAATTTGGGGGATGTCCATGAATTGGGAAAGGACTTAACAAGTTGTGGTATATGAATGTCATGGGATATTATTGTTCCATAAGAAATGATGAACACAGATTTCAGAAAAAGCTAGAAAGACTTAAATGAACTGATGTTGAGTGAAGTGAGCAGAACCAAGAGAACACTGTATACAGTAACAGCAACATTATGTAAAGATCAACTTTAATAGACTTGGTTTTTCTCAGTAATGCAATGATCTAAGACAATTCCAAAAGACTCATGATGGAAAATACTATCCACAATCAGAGAAAGAACTATGGGGTCTGAATGAAGACAGAAGCATACTATTTTCACCTTCCCCGCCCCCCCCCCCCTGTCTTTTCTTTTTCATTTTATCCCTTTTGTTCTTATTCTTCTTTCACACATGGAAATATGCTTAATATGATTGTTCATGTATAATCTATATTAGATTGCTTACCATCTTGAGTAAGGGAGAAGGGTGAGAGGGAAGGAGGAAAAAAGTTTGGAACTCATCTTATAATAAAAGTGAATGTTGAAAAAAAGATAAAGTGCTGGAAAAAAAGTTACAAATATTGTCTTGCCATGTAGGAATATAAGCAGTGCAACCGTACTGAATTTTTTATGTTTTCTCTTTCTTGTTTCTTCTTTACCTTTTTATGTTTCCCTTGAATCTTGTATTTAGAGATAAAATTTTTTATTAACTCTGATCTTTTAATCAAATATGCCTGAAAGTCCTCTATTTTGTTAAATATCCATCCTTTGTTCCCCTTCAAACCCCCCCAAAAAAGATTATATACAATTTTGCTGGATAGGTGATTCCTGGTTGTAATCCTAACTTCTTTTCCTTCTGGTATATTATATTTCAAGCTCTCTGATTCTTTGATGTGGAAATTGCCAAATCCTATGTAATCCTGACTGTAGCTCCACAACATTTCAATTGTTTCTTTTTAGTTGTTCACAATACTTTCTTCTTGGTCTGTGAGCTCTGGAATTTGGCTATGACATTCCTGGGAGTTTTTGTCTTGGGATCTCTTTCAGGCAGTGATGGGTAGATTCTTTCAATTTCTCTTTTGCTCTCTGGTTCTAATATATCAAGGCAATTTTCTTTGATAATTTCTTGAAAGATGTTCTCAAGGATTATTTTTTATTATGGCTTTCAGGTAGTCCAATAATTATTATATTGTTCCTCCTGGATCTATTTTCTAGATCAGTTGTTTTTCCAATGAGAAATTTCACATTTATTTTCTGTTTATTTTCTTTTAAAATTTTGTTTTTCTCATATTTTGATGTCTCATAGAGTCTTTAGTTTCCACTTGTTCAATTCTAAGTTCTAAGGAATGATTTTCTTCAGTGAGCTTTTGTACTTCTTTTTCCATTTGGCCAATTCTATTTTTTTAGGGAGTTCTTTTCCTCAGTAAATCTTTGTATTATCTTTTCCCATGCTGGTGACTCTTTTTTTTCATGAATCTCTTGCAATACCTTCACTTAATTTCCTAATTTTTCTTCTACTTCTCTAATTTATTTTTAAAAATCTTTTTAAAACTCTTCCAGGAATTCTTTTGGGGCCTGACACGAAATTAAATTTTTCTTTGTGGCTTCACATTTAGCCATTTTGACACTATTATCTTCTAAGTTTGTGCCTTGATCCTCCTTATCACCATAACAACTTTCTATATTCAAGCTTCTTTTTTTGCTCATTTTCTTGAGCTGGGAGTTCTGGAATTTGGCCACAATGTTCCTAGGAGTTTCTCTTTTTGGATCTCTTTCAGGTGGTGATTGATGGATTCTTTCAATACTTATTTTGCCCTCTGGTTGTAGAATGTCAGGGCAGTTTTCCTTGATAATTTCATGGAAGATGATATCTAGGCTCTTTTTTTGATCATGGCTTTCAGGTAGTCCCATAATTTTTAAATTGTCTCTCCTGGATCTATTTTCCAGGTCAGTTGTTTTTCCCATGAGATATTTCACGTTCTCTTCCATTTTTTCATTCTTTTGGTTTTGTTTGGTGATTTCTTGGTTTCTCATAAAGTCATTAGACTCCATCTGTTCCATCTAATTTTGAGAGAGAACTATTTTCTTCAGTGAGCTTTTGAACCTCTTTTTCCATTTGGCTAATTCTGCTTTTGAAAGCATTCTTCTCCTCATTGGCTTTTTGAACCTCTTTTGTCAATTGAGAGAGCCTATTCTTCAAGGTGTTATTTTCTTCAGCATTTTTTTGGGTCTCCTTAACCAAGGTATTGACCCATTTTTCATACTTTTCTTGCATCTCTCTCATTTCTCTTCCCAGTTTTTCCTCCACCTGTCTAATTTGCTTTTCAAAATCCTTTTTGAGCTCTTCCAAGGCCTGAGCCCACCTGACATCCCCCTGGGGTGTCTGGGGTGCTGAGGCCCCACCCTCCACGTCTTTCCCTGATGGCAAGAATATTTCCTCGTCCTCGTCAGATCCGAATGTCGGGGTCATTTGCATTTGTTGGAAAAAAACTCTCTATAGTCTTATTTTTCTTCCCTTTTCTAGGCATTTTCCCAGCCGGTTACTTGACTTCTGAGATTCCTGTCCACCCCCGCCTAGATCCGCCCAGCTAGTGCTTGGGCTCTGAGATTCAAATGGACTTTTTGCGCCACTAATCAATGTGAGCTTTAGTTCTGGTGCTGGGGTGGGGGCAGGACCGCCTCCCAGGCTCAGTTCCCTCAGGGGCTTTATGCAGAGGCCTTCAGTAAAAGAGCGGGGTGGGGCAGGGCCGTCTCCCAGGCTCAGCTCCCTCAGGTTGTTTATGCAGAGACCTTCCATAATGAGGATCCTGCCTGCTGCTGGGGGGAGTCCTGGGCCGACCGCAGCCACTGCTGCCTCCGCCTCTGCCTCTGCTGCTTCCTGCCCCCGTCTCTGCCGCCGCAGCTTCCTCCTGAGGGGGCCTAAGTCACGGAGACACTCCACTCCCCCTCTCGTCCAGCCCAGCCTTTTCTCTCACCGACCTGTAGCTTCTGTGGGCGGAGGGACTTTCCCGGCTGCCAGAGCTTCCG
Organism: Bettongia penicillata ogilbyi; assembly: GCA_023548195.1. NCBI lineage: Eukaryota > Metazoa > Chordata > Mammalia > Diprotodontia > Potoroidae > Bettongia > Bettongia penicillata. The sequence goes on from JAJHZJ010000468.1 coordinate 2,022,025, forward strand.
TCCCTGAAGACTGCTCGGGTCAGCTTCTCTGGGGCCGCGGCCAGGGCAGCGCTGGGGTGGTGTCCGCTTTCCGGGGTGCGACGGACCCTGGGGACGGGTCTCCAGGGCTCCCTGGAATGGAAATCTCTTCCACTCCGTTTCTGTACCCCTTTCAGTGGTCCAGAAGTTATGGGGGTCTCCTTTTACATTAATTCTATGGGCTGTGGTTTTGGATCTCATTAACGTGCGTCCTTCTACTCCGCCATCTTGCTGCTCATTTTCTGTCCTTTTATTTTTGTGATTTGGTGTTTTTATGTCAGAATTGGGCTTTGTTCCTACTCTATCAATCTTTCTTGTGTTTGGTTTCTGGGTCTTACTGTTGGGTTTCACTGGGCTTCAGGGATTAGCGGCTTATTTTCTCTGGAGGGTAGGCTTTCCTTCTGGCTTACTGGGGGTTGGGGCCTCCCTGTTGGCCTCTCTGGGTGTGGGATTTAGCTGCTGGTCTATTCCATGGGTGGGGCCTTGCTGCTGGGTTAGTATGGAAACAGAGTCTCTCTGTTGGTAGGGTCCAGGGGTGGGGTCTTGCTGTTGGTCAGCCCTGGATCTAGACTTCATTACTGGGCAGCAATGGGGTTAAGGTCTCACAGGGTTGCAAGCCCTGTGCTATGAGGCTGGCTGCTACTGCTGCTGCTCCTCCCTGTCCTCCTCAGTGAGATAGTTCTTTCCTGCTGGACTGGTAAGCCCCTTCCCTGCTTCTAGTTCAATTTTGAGGCATATTTCTGGAGGAGAATTTGGGGGGGCTTCAGGGAATTCTGGTTATCTTGGCACTGGAATTCCAGGGTGACTTTTTTTTTTAAAGATCAAATGAAATCATGTATGTAAACTATTATATAGATATAAACTATTATTATTGTGAGATCAACAGGTATAAAATTCTACCAGAATTCAGTGGAGGGAATGATGACTTTGACCTTGTACAGTATCAGGGAGGGCTCTATAGAGGAGGTGGCAATTGAGCTGAGTCTTGTAGAATTGATAGGATTTTGACAACTAGAGAAGCAAGAGCACATTGCAGCTAAAAGGGATAATGTAAGAAATTATGCGGAAGGTTAGGGTTAGGCATGGACTGGGGCAACACTGAGTGGTATAGTTTGGTTGGACAATCAGGATCAGGAAGAACTTTTCTATGAGAGACAGTTGGCAAAATTGATTGAGAAAAGTTGCAGAGGGTGGGACTTGAGCAAATATAACCTAGGTTCTGCCATAGTCTCTACATTTCTCACAGAAGATGTTTTCCTTCACTTGAGAATATTTCATTTGAACATTGCTGGTTTATCTTGCCAGATGGCTCTCTAAGTAAATGAACCAAAACAAAATATACCAGAGTTAGGGTCTCACTGTAGTCAAAAATAAAGTTGCTATTATTAAAAGTAAACAATTTCATGCTAGCATGTTGGGACTTGCATAGTCAGGGCTATCTCTGATGAAACTAGTTGGAAAATGTGATTGGATTCTAATGGCTACTTAATACTGATTTGGGTGAACAGTTTGCTACAGTATGAGAACAGATGTTGGGGCAAAAAACAGTGAGAGTTTACTCTAAATATTTGCTTTTATCAGTGACTAATCAAGAGTGTAACATCCCACTGTCAGAGTATTTGTACCATAATTGCAAACTTATGTATATCACCCAAATCTTCTTTATTTCTCTTTCTTTTTCCCATCCTTCCTCCCTTTCTCCCTCTCTCCCTCTCTTCCTCTCTCCCTTCCTTCCTTCCATCCCTCCCTTCCTCCCTGCCCTCCCTTCGTTCCTTTTTATATCCCTCCCTCCCTGTCTTCCTTCTTAATTTATTTTCTTTCCTTCTTAATTTTTTTCTTTCCTTCCTTCCTCCATACCTATATATATATATATCTATACCGAATCAATTTCCTCCTATCCCTAAGGGATTAGAAGAGATGTTGGCATATTGCGGTAGCCCAATTCTTACATTGTACTTGAAAATTAATTTCCACAGTAAATATTCAATGTCACTGAATTGGTATCCTTCAAAAAATCAATATGTGGTCTCCTGAGGTCAATTTAGACCACAGTGGAAAAAGAACAAATGAGTTTCATGGACAATTGGACCTTAATGTTGCAGTATGAGATAACATTTGTAAAGCATGTAGCACAGTGCCTGGCTCATAATAGGGGCTTAATAAATACTTGCTCCTTCCATTACCTAGTAGGATTTTGTGCAATGTTAAATCTTCTTTCTTCTATTCAACATGGCTTATTCCTAAATAATATTGGTATATTCAACTACATGTAAAGAATTGTATTTCTTTGATGCATTGAAAGATGTGTCATTCATTTATGCCACCATACCTTGATTGAGGATTCCTATTGATCCTTGATTTGAGTGTAAAAGGATGGCTAATGGTAATGCTTCCTCAAGTGTGCCAGTACAGCTTAGTTATTCCCTATACTTACTTATGTTCCCTCCACCGAAATAGATTTACTGAGTACAGTATAGGTGTACAAAATAAGCATTTAAGAAATGTGTGTTGAATTTGTTAAGTGAAATGACTGAAGGGTACAAATAAGTCCAATAAGTTCAAACATAAGTCCTGGGTTTGGATATATATAAGCTCATCTATTCACTCATTCTACAATTTTGGATGAGTCACTTCATGTCTGGGTCTCAATTTCCTCATCTGTAAAACAAGGATTTTTTAGAAGAGATGACCACTAAAATCTCTTCTAGGTTTAAATGCTATAATCCTGTGATATCTTGCAGTTTTCATTGTTGTATGGGTTTATTCAGAAAAACAAAATAAAGCCCTGCTCTGATGCTTAGTTAAGTGTAGTCATTATACTGAATTTTTGAAGACTATTCTAGGGAAGCATAAAACTTGGTAGGGGTATTAAGCTGAAAGCAAGTCACAAGGATGACTGCCGGGGAAAAATGTTCCTTATACTACAAATGTACAAAATAGATTATACACACACACACACATATGTATGCCTATATATATAATGCCTATATAGGTATATATACATATGTGTATATATATATACACACACACATACACGCATATACATTCATACATATATGTAAATATCTATACTTACATTTGTAAAGAGAGAGAATGCTAGAGTATTTGCTGTCCATGTATAATACTGTTCTCTAATACATTTCACAATCACAATAAAGTCAAAGATAGGATATGAAATGATATGAAACAAAACATCTCTTAGAAGACAGAGTAAGCCAATTATCAGTCTTCCCACACTTATATCCATTAAAATTTCTCTTTAATTGAACTAAGTATGGCTCTAAATTAAAGAGAGGGTCAAACCAAAGCATCTCATTAAGAACTTGATAAATATGGATTACATCAAGCTATGTGGCTCCACCAAAAACCACATTAAGCAGTTTCTCTATTCTGTGGAATCTTTATTCAATTATATCAAAATGTTATTTGAACCATATAAATGTTAAATTCTTAATTTATATCAAGGAAAGAAGAAACCACAGACTTAATGTTTGAATGCCAATATAAAATTGAATGAATGGATAAGGTTATACTTACAAATACTTTGTTTTCTTTAGGCATTGAAGTAAAGTCATGAAAGAGAAAATGGTGACTGAATGTATAGAGACTTACAGCATTCCTGAAATCAAAGTTCAAGAGGAAGTACACATTTAAAGCAATTTATAACTTCTCAGTATCAATCTTCTTCATGTATGTTTTCAGGACAATAAAATACATCATAATAGATGTGAAAAGTAGATAAATGTAAACTTATACAATACTAATAGAACATAGAGCCTACCTACCTAAGGCAACCATAGGAAGATGGATACTTCCTTATCAAAAAGAAAGAATAGGATTGATGGATGTTCTTAGATCACATAATAAATAACCTACAGAAATACTTTTGGAGCAAAAAAGACATCACTTCATTAAGCAATAGCAAAAACTGATAGTAGGTACATGTCACTGGATATGCTGAAATGTGACCGTAAGTGGTTTATATCCAGGTGGAACTTCTGAAATAGCTAGGATTAAAAAATGGAATCAAAAGACCCTCCATTGGTGACATCCACATGGATTCAACCAAATATATGTCATCAAGAAAGCAGTGAATGCATAGTTGTGTCATGTTGATTTGATTATGGAAACAGAAGCATTTTTGGTGGAAATTGTGGACTAGGTAAGAGACACCAGAAATCACAGAAGGGTTATCTTTGAGGAACCAAGAATTAGGTATCATTATTAATCATTCATATTTGTATCTCTATTTAATATACTACTATGAGCAAGAATTCCTTAGAAGAAATGGAATAACCCTTATAGTCAAAAAAGGGTGAGAAAAGCAGTGATGTCTGTTCAATGATACCCAAGGCAAACTGTTCAACATCAAAGTAATACAAATCTGTGTTCTAACCACTGGTACCAAGGAGGCCAAAATTGATAAGTTCTACAACATCTTCTAGAAATAATATACACAAAAATGCCATATTCATCATAGGGAATTGGAATGCTAAAATAGGAAATCAAAAGATAATTGGAATAACAGGCAAGTTTGGCCTTGGAGCACAAAATGAGGCAAGGCAGAGACTAATAGAGTTTTGTCAAGATAACTTGCTGGTCATATCAAACACTCTTTTTCTACAACCCAAAAGATGACTCTACACATGGACATCACCTGGTGGTTAATATAGAAATCATGTTGATTATATAAGCCAAAGGTGGAGAATCTCTATACAATCAGTTAAAATAAGACTTGGAACTGACTGTGGCTCAGATCATGAACTTCTTGTTGAAAAATTCAGACAGTTCATTGAAGAAAGGAGGGAAATTATACGACCATAATAGATATGACCTAATAAATGACATCTCTTATGAATATGAAGTAAAAATGATAAATAGATTTAAGGGATTAAATCTGGTAGAGTGTCTGAAAAACTATGGACAGAGGATCATAATACTGTACAGATTTGTTGTCACTCAACTCTTTAGTCATGTCTGACTCTTTATGACTTCATGGACTATGGCATGCCAGGCCCTTGCATCCTCCACTGTCTCCTAAAATCTGTCCAGGCTCATGTTCATTGCTTTCATGACACTATCTATCCATCTTATCTGCTGCCATTCCTTTCTCTTTTTATCTTCAATCTTTCCTGTCAGGGTCTTTTCCAATGAGTCTTGTCTTCTCATTAAGTGGTCAGAGTATTTAAGATTCAGCTTCAGCGTTTGACCTTTCAGTGAATTGCCTGAATTAATTTCTTTAAGTATTGACTGATTTGATCTCCTTGCTATCCAAGGACTCTCAAAAGTCTTCTCCAGCACCACAATTTGAGAGTGTTGATTCTGTGGCACTCAGCGTTCTTTATATTCCAGGTCTCACAGGCATATATTGCTACTGGGAAAACCATAGATTTGATTAAGTGAACCTTTGTCAGCAAGGTGATATCTCTGCTTTTTAGTATACTGTCCAAGTTTTCCATAGATTTCCTCCCAAGGAGCAAGTGTCTTTTAATTTCATGGCAGCCATCACTGTCTGTTGTGATCATTGAGCCCAAGGACATAAAATCTACTAGTGCTTCCATTTCTACTCCCTCTATTTTCCAGGAACTGATGGGACAAGTTGCTACAGAAAGCAGCAACAAAGAAACATTTCAAAGAAAAAGAAGAGCAAGAAAGCAAAATGGATGTCTGATGAGGCTTTATAAATAGCTGAAGAGTAAAGGAAAATAAAAAAGAAAAGATATACCCAAATGAATGCAGAATTCCAAAGAATAGGAAGGAGACCTAAGGTTTCTTCAATGAGCAATGAAAAGAAAGAGAAGGCAGTTTTCTGTTCAAGAAAATTTTATGCAAAAATGAGCATGATAAAAGACAAAAATGGCAGGGACTTCTACTTCTGCTGCATTGACTACACTCAAGACTTCATGTGGATCACAACAAAATATGGTAAGTCCGCAAAGAGATGGGAATGCCAGATCATCTTATCTGTTTCCTGATGAACCTGTAAGTCAAAAAGCAACAGGGAGAGCTGAACATGAAACAACTGATTAGTTTAAAACTGGAAAAAGAACATGACAAGGCTGTGTTTTCTTACCTTATTTTTTAACTTACATGCAGAGTACATCATGGGAAATGCCAGGGTGGTTGAATAAAAAGCTGGAATGAAGGTTGCCAAAAGCAATATCAACCATCTTAGATATGCAGATGATATCACTGATGGCAGAAAGTGAAGAAAAATTAAGAAGCCTCTTGATGAGAGTGAAAGAGGAGAGTACTGTAAAAGCTGGTTTGAAGGTTAGCATGAAAAAAAATTAACATCTTGGCTTAAATACTTTGGCTGCACAAGGAGAAGACAGAACTCACTGGAAAAGACCCTGATGGGAAAGACTGAGGACAAAAGGAGAAGGGAATGGCAGCAGATAAGATGATAGATAGTGTCATGAAAGCAATCAACGTGAGTCTGAACAGATTTTAGGAGAGAATGGAGGATGCAAGGATTGGCATGCCATGGTCCATGAAGAAGAAAAAGGAGAAGGAGAAGGAGGAGGAGGAGGAGGAGGGGGAGGGGGAGTCTAACTGCAACAATAACAACAAATTAATCCTGAAAATAAATGACAGGAGTTATGCAACCCAGCACTGTATGTTGCAAAAATTTAACATATGCCGAATACCTAGCAAAACATGACTTGGTGTATAGAATTGTACATCAGAACCTCACTACTTTTCATGGTTGAACACAAAAAATTCCCATACTACAAATAAAACTTTAAAATAATTTTGAGACTTTAATGAATAAACTGAAGTGGAACTCAAGCATTATTACGTAGAAATTGCTACCCACAATAACCTGGATTTGACAGTGAGTCATAAAGACTTAATAATATTTTTAGTAGATGTTGCCTCTCTAAAGTACATGGGAAAAACATTCAAAATGTAGAGATGTAACAGAAGGAATAAAAATCATGTGAGGACAACATGAGTATTACATGGATATATTTTGCCTGACTATACATGTAAAACATATCAAATTGCCTGCCTTCTCAAATGAGTGGGGTGGAGGGGAGGAAAAGATTGAATTTGCAATTCTAAGTTTTAAAAATGAAAGTTAAAAATTGTTTTTACATGTAACTTTTTAAAAAGTCATGTGATGAGAGAATTAGTGCATATCATTTCCATAATCCTATCTGCTATTGGAACTGTACTCCAGTACAATGCTTTCAGTAATCCTAATGAAGATAAGCTTATCCCTATTTCTTCTTTTTCAATTACCAAAGCACTTTGCTTTATTTATGTGAACAATAGTCCATAAGATATAAATATAAAATAATAATAGTATAATGATTTGTCCAGGATAATTTCTAGATGAATTATATAAAACAAGATGAGAATAAGATATGATAATATTAACAGAACTTTATGGAAACAGAATAGTTTTTAGTAGAAAATTTGGACCAGGTCAGAACCACCAGAAATTACAGAACTAATCTATGATCACATCAGAAGTCACATCAACTGATCCTCAGCACAACACCATAAGGTAGATGATAGTATCCTCATTTTACAGACAAGGAAACCGAGTCAGACTAAGAGATTAAATGACTCGCCTGGTGTCGTCATATAGTTAGTAAGTCTCTGAGGCAGGAACTAGACCTTGCTTTTCCTGATTTCAAGTTAAGTGTTTTATCTTTTGGCGCATGCTGTTTTCAAAGACCACCTCTAACATCATACTATTTTCTTTTATCTAATACTATTCATTATCTGTATCAATGGAGGAAAGATACATTGATAAAAATGTGAGAAAATGAAGAACAGCTGAAGCATGTCTAGGCATTTGTTTGTTTTGCAAACATTTATTGAATCTTTACTATGTTCAAAGTAGGGACATGGATTTGGGGAATGAGAAATGTGCCAAGTTACTAATAATAATAAAATAATTATTTTCCTTCCTTGTCATCTTCTCATCCTCCTGTGCTTTCCATACAAAGAAGAACAAAAGAACAAAATAGTAACTTTTATTTGCAAGGACCTGATCGTTCTCCCCAAAATAAGAAAACAGAAAAAACTCACCATGCACAAAATCCTACTGCTAACCCAATAACTTTGTTTAACTGTTTTGTTTTAGGAAGATCGTAGAATCCCAGAATTTGAGTTTTGGAAGGGACCTCAGGGTTCATTTAGTCCAAATAATAAATGTCCATACCTGCCCATTCTCCTTTTGGACAGCTCTAATTGTTAGAGTGCTTTTCCTGACATCAAGCATCAGTTGGTCTTTGGCCATCTTCTCTACATTGCCTCTGGCCCCCAAAAAAGAACAAGTTGAATTCTTTCTCTTCAAGACAGTTCTTCATAAACTTGAAGTCCTTCCTTTGCCTTCAGTTCTACTTCCCCCAGTCCTTCAAGCAATCCTCAGACGACACAAACTCATCATTCCATTTGCCTCCTGGACACTCTCCATCTTATCAATGTTCTCTTTAAACCATGGCACCCAGAATTAAACCCAATACTCCAAGTGAGGTTTGACCAGGATAGAGTTGAGTGAACAATTGCCTCTTTATTCCTGGAAGCTTTGCTTTTCTTTATGCAGCCCAAGATAGCCTTGTTGCCACATCACATTGTTGACTTATATTGAGACTGCCATCCACTATGTTAGAGATGGGCTTGACACACAAAAGGTATCAAGGAAAATTTAGTAAAATAGAGTTCAGAGGAATTGAATGCCTTGGCCAAAGTAAACTTCACCCTTCTTCAGAAAGGAGGAGAGAGATACGAAAGTATTTTATGCAGGACAGATCCTCCCATCAGAGGATAAATTGCCCCATTCTCTTTCAGGTCACAATCTTTTGCCATGCCCACTGCACATCATTAACAAGCGCAGTTGGATTTTCTCCTTTCTGATAGGCTTTCCCTCAAACAGCTTATCAAGCCTGCATACAAGTTTCTGACTTTCTTCACCAAATTCTGCTAGGTCACAGATTAAATTTCCCTACTGGAAGTTTTGACCTTGCGGAAATGAAACTTTCCTTTATTTACCACAAACTCCCTCCCCCACTTTTTTTTTCAAAATTTCTGTTTCTACATGTAAATACAATCAATACCTCCTCACTTTCTTTCCCCTATGAATTCTTCCTTCCATCTATTTCCCCTTTATATGAATACGAGAAGGGAGTAAAGTTGACTGACACACTGACAAATTACAAGGGGCAGTCCCCTTTCATAAGTACAGAGACAGAGACTCAAAAGAAAAAGACAAATCAACAAATTGCCCTTTTAGAAGTTTCATCTCATACAGTAGTCTGGGAGGAACGTCATTTGAAGCAGTTGTCTGGTCTGGATGCTCGTTCAAGCCATCTGAAGCACAGCATCTCAGAATCTTTATCTTCTTGTAGAAATGGTGTTCACTTTCCTACAAAACTGACATAATACAATTTTAGATTACCATTCCTAAACTTTATACTTGTATCACTCTTCCAAAATCAAAATTGGAACTTTGGTCAATTGTTATGTGTAAGAAATTCACATTAGAACCCAGCTTTAACATTTTATATTAATTCACTACTCATTTCCCCCATCAGGAGGATGAGATTTCACTAAGGAATTAGTAAAAGGTTCCAGTACATACATATACAATAAGTAACAATTAACAATTCCAACTTCTGGTCATGTGATGCTTCTTTTAAAGCATTTACAAGATAGACCACAAATTATTCTTCTTTTAACATTAACCCACTGAGACAAGAATCATATTAACTAAATATGCTAACCTCACAGGCGCTCAATCTGTCTCCATGCTATTACTAAGAGTTAAAGGACCCTAACTTACTGATCTAAAATCGTAAGCCTAATAGCTTAGTTTTTGGTCTTAATCTCAAATATTCCCTACCACTAATCCATTATTTAATATATCTGGTATTAGGCTTATAAAACTTTTGGTATTAGGAAATTGCCATTAAGAGTAGGGACATTTCAGGGAAACATCTCCCTAACTTCAGGTCAATTCCAGGCAGGAGTAGATTGTCAACTGGAATTTAGCCAGGCTTAAAGTCTACCAGGTGTCAGTGGGGAAATTGAGTCAGGAGAATCCTACCTCAGCTCAGGTGGAAGTTCTCCCAATCTTCCTATGAGATCACCTTTTTGCAGTTCATAGCATCTCACAGGCTGGCTGGCATCATGGATCAGTGGTTCATCATGGTTCAGAGAGCCTTTCTTACTATCCACACCTGGAGTTAGACTCAGAAGAACAGTCACTTAATAGTCCCATAAAAACATAGCAAGCTCCAATAATCAGTTTCAGATATGACTATAATTTCACACTGGCTAAGGAACATTTTCTAAAGTAAGTCTTAAGTAGCTTGTATATCTTTCTATACATGTTCTAGTTCCTGATTAAATAACCATCATCATAAGTTATTGCTCCAGTAGATTCACATCTGCTTCCCAAGCTTCTCTATCCCTTTCTAACCACGCTCAGTCTAAAAGAATGAGATATACATACAAGTTCAAACATTAACTTCAACTTATGTTCATGAAATGAATTACAATCAAGACAGAAACATTTAACTTTCCATCAATGCAAAAATTACCGGAGATTACCTGCCTCTAAGAAACTACCCTGAAATTTTTTTTTTCTCAAACTGAAGGTGTCTTTGATTTAGTCTCAGTAATTAAGTCAGTCAATTGTATTCATACCCAAGTACTTTTTAAAATGTAAAGACCTTATTCCAAGTCAGGACCTTTGTACCTTACCTGAAAAGAATTTTAGTCCCATTTTTCTAAAAGGATCCTAGAAAACCTCACCTTGAAAGCTCCTTGGATTTCCTCACTTGAACTGGCTCTCTTGAGGCCCTATCACTATGTCCTATCCATCCAATTCTCTAGACTACTGGCCACTCCCATTAAGACCATTCCTGGAACCCTTAGACCACCTGGCATCACTGCTGAACTCCTTTCCCAGTCCCCCTGTAAATCAGATCCATGAAAGTGCTCAGACTCCATTCCAGCCTGCTTACATTAGCAATACAAATGCTCAGATTCCTTAAAAATCTACCTAATATTGAGAAACCTTAACAAACTTGGACCTTCTTTAGCTGAAAAAAGGCTGGGGTTGAATTTATTTGAGCAGGACCCAGTATGTAGCTATTTTTGGGTCCCAAGCACCCCTAATCTCAACAATTCCATACAATTACAGTTAACTTGAAATCTCAGTCTCGTTCTGTGGAACAATGATTCAATATCACATTTACACTTTGGTTTCCTTTCCTTTATCTAATTATTTCCATAATATTCAGAAAGAATGTTTTATTTCAGAGATTTTATCTTTCACAGTACCAGAGTGCCCATTTACCTAATTAATGGAAAACAGCAAGATTCCACTACTTGCATTGTGCTTACATGTTAAACTATCTGCTTTGATTACAGGAACATGCCATGAAGATGAAAAGTAAGGACCTATTTATATATCATCTCCATCTTATAGCTAGACTCAGATATAGTCAAGTGGAAAATATTTCTTTTCAGAGGAACACAATGGGGAAACTGAGCCAGAGGGATCCCATCCCAGGATGAGGACAGGATTGTCCCCTGAAGTAACAGTCACATTCCTCTCTGAATAGTAGAACACAATTAGTAATGGTCCCAGGGGCTTTCACATCAGATGGCAGATTTCATTAATTAAAAATTTTACCAGGACTTACATCTTAAATTTGTTCTAAAAACCAATCACTAGAGATTATTTATTACCAAAACAAGTTCCTTATTTAGGGACTCCAGATAAGGACTACAACTTTAATAAAATGAGTTTACCCAAGTCTGAGGCACCACTGCTTTCTAACCTCAGATGTCACTTGGTAATGCTTTCAGGCTTTTCAAGCCTTCGGGACCCAGGGTGAGGCTGGCACCCCTCCTTTCCTTCAAAAATAAGAAAGAGTTAACATCTTTTCTCTGAGCAGCTCTGAGTTCAGATTAGATCTTAAGAAGTCCTTCTGTAACAATGACTGGACTTTGAAGGTGAATGAGATCACTATGAAGCTGCCTTAAATGTATCACAGAACTTTCTGGAGCCACAAAACTCCTGCTCTCCTTTATCTTTTCCCTTATCTTCCAACCCCCATAGAACTTTATGTAACAAATTAGTTTACACATATAAATTTGGTAGACCTTCCAAAAATCATGCAAAAAATTTTACAAAATATTTCTTCATACAACAAATATTTTCCTCTCTTCAAAACAGTTTACAGTTTATCATAAATTCTCTTGAACATGATTGATAAAAATTATAATAAATCAAGGCTTTGCACAATTACCACCTTTTCTCTCACAAACATACTTTTGTAAATGCATGATTTACAGCAAAAACAATTTCAGTTAAAACTTCTTTCTTTGTAGCAGAAATAAACTTTTTAACATACTTAAATGGAACAGGCTTGAAAATAATACCGAAGGATTCTCATTTTCTCAGCAGGAATTCAACAACACAGAAACTCTTACACAGAATTCATGAGCTTCTTAATTCATCATTAATTTAACTATGCCATTCCTAATATAGCATTTAGATAAATTACTTTTTTAACAATGTACAATATATATTTAAAACTTGAAGCAGCCCATCATCCTTCAGGTGAATGCATTTTCATATCACCTTGCACAGAAATTCATCTCCTTACCCCTACATGGGCATACACTATCATATGATTATTTTTTCTCTTCTTAAAATACTTCCTCACACCCTCATGACTTACTAAAACCATCTGAAACTGACACGTCCAGAACAAGTATTCAGACTTTCTTATCTACCTTTTATATTTTCAATCAAACCTTTATTTATCTTTCTAGTTCTTTCAATTTCATTACTCAGATTATCCAGTTTTTCTTTACGTTTCAACCATAAGACGAGATGGCTCATAAGTTATTACTCTTTACTAACAACTGTCTGTACTAGAATTCTATTCCAGCTTTTAAAAAGCAAAGAGGTTAATGGCTAACCTTACAGGCTAATATTTCACAAGCTTTCTCATTCTTCCCTATTTATGCTCATTCTGGAAGAACGATATTTCAGAAATTAAATCTTTTTAGTCAAGATTTCAAATGGAAAAATCTATCATTATGTAGCAAACATCAGAATTTTCACTGCTTATTTATAACCAAATATAAGTTTCACATTATCAAGTTTCTATCACATCCTTTTAAAACCCCAATCTATATATAACAAAATCCAAATTTAAAAATTGTGTAGCAATTACATTAGATTAATGTTGCATATAACATGTGCCCACCCTTGTGCCATGCACTTTACAATCATAAATGCCAAATCACAATATCTCTTTCTGCTTAATCCTGAAAGGAAGTGCACTTTCAGATGCTGCTCTTTATTCCTTCAGGACAGATTTTGATTTGAATCATATCAAATTGGGATTTATAATCACTAATGGTAAACATTTTACTCCTTTTTTTTCTTAAGTCAAATAGTCTTGCTACATAAAAGAAAACTTTATTCGTAACTTCACATAATTAATCCTTTGAAGGAACACATGGTGGCCATTCTCAGCTCTGAATAGCTTTTCCCCTTTTTACTCTACTTTCTTAAAGAGCTGAAAAGCAGTCTTCCACCTCCCCTCTCTGGGTCACCACTGGTGGGGAAGGAAGCAACACCACTCACCACCCACCCCCCACAAGGTCCAAGCACATGGACTCTCTGCTGTCCCACCCAAATCTTTGTCCCTTTACGTTTCAAATAAACCAAATACTCACCAATCTCTTTTAGCCTCCCCTGCTCCTTCAGAAAAAAAAGAAACCTTAGAAGTTAAAAGCTTAACAATTCACTAATCAAGAGAGCCATTTTTTTTTAAGTTGAATACTTTGCAAAGAGTGATCTAAGGGAAAAAGATTTTCCCTTCCTTTATCTTTCTCTTCACACTCAAAAACTTGACCAGAGTTTAGAATGCAGAAAGATTTTTTTAAAAAAGGTTTTCAACTCTCTAACACCATCATGAAACACTTCCCAAACACACACGGACAAGACATTTAACAAAGCATTACAGAGTGCACATCGGTTTCTAATTTAAATTTAGAAAGGTAAAAAATTTGTGGTTTCTAGCCAATTTTAACGATTAAATTCCTCTCTAATCCCCATCTTCCTTGAGTGGAGCCTTATGAGAGGTGCCACTCCTCCTTTTCCCTTTCAGGGCATTCTCTCCTGAAATGTCCTGACTTTCCACATTTAAAGCATATATTTTGTCCTGATCACCCTTTCCTTCTGCTTGTTAGCCTTTCCTCTCCTCTCTTGTTGGTGTGTCTGTCCCAATCTTTGTTCCCTCCTGGTCCCTTCCAATTTTTACCACTTCCTTAATAGTCTGAACATGATCCTAGTCTTCCATTTTTGCTTCTCGTCTTCCCTTTTGGCACATGCTTTTTGGGTTTCTCTCAATAACTCCCCTAAATATTTAGTACCCCATTGTTCTAATTTTTGAAGTTTCTTGTTTGTATCTGGCCAGGAATTGGTCATAAAGTATGACTTAAACATTCCGTCTGCAAGGGAATCTTGCAGACCTAATCCAGAGTATTTCCTAAAACTTTCATACTTTCTAAAAATTTGGAGGGAGATTCTTCCTTTTTGTTTGGCTTAGGAAAATGCTGCTGCTGTTGAGACTAAAGTCCGTGGGCCCCAGCAACTAGCATAGTTCTTTGCTTCTTCTGATGCCTCCATTTTATTATTTACATGTAAATTCAATAACTGGCAGACCCAATCCTTATCTGTTCCAAATTTTGACCAAAATACTAAAGGTGTCAGGATAGGTCTTTTGGTCCACTCATGACAACAATATTTTATCATCTTTTCCTAATACTTTCCTTTGGTTCTGGGAGCATCCTCCCAATACGTTAGCATGTTCCCCAGTGGGCTCTTCAGAGGTATGTTTTCTCAGAGATTAAGCTTAGAATTCCTCTGCTCCATTGCTCAAATCTCTGGGACTCTGTCCAAGTTTGCTTGTTAGCTTAGGGTCAAGGAGGAAACTCTTGGACAGAGACATGACCAACAAAGAGATTGCCTCACTGAACTTCATTCTGTCAGTAAAAGACTGACCCAGAGTGCAAGTTCCCAGGATGCAAATTCTGGGAGTGGCTTGATCTTTGCACAATTAGTCAGCTTACCTGATCAGCTGGCAGCAAGTTTCCTCCCTCAATTCCTCTGAACTCCCCAAAATGTGGTTCAGGGTCACCTGTTTGACAGAGTAGATTCAACGTACAGTGTAAAAAAAATTATTTTTTTACAGAAGTATTCTCCCTGTGTTTTATCTTCCTAGTTCCCCCTAGTCAGCAAATTGAGCCCCACATTGGGCGCTAAATTGCTAGAGATGGGCTTGACACACAAATGTATCAAAAAAAATTTATTAAAATACAGTTCAGAGGAACTGAATGCCTTGCCCAAGGTGAACTCCACCCTTCTTCAGAAAGGGAGAGAGCATGAGATATGAAGGCATTTTATAAAGTTCATGTAGGACAGATCCTCCCATCAGAGGATGCATTGATCCATTCTCCTTCAGGTCACAATCTCTTGACATGCTCACTGTATGGCGTTAACAGCTGGATCTTCTCCTTTCTCATAGGCTTTCCCTCAAACAGCTTGTCAAGCCTGCACACAAGTTTCTTTCCTTCTTCACCTGACCCTGCTAGGTCATGGATTAACTTTCTCCATTGAAAGTTTTCATCTTGCAGAAATAAAACTTTCCTTTGTTTCTCACAACTAACTCTACCCCTTCCCTCCAAACAATAGCTATCAAATCATGATTCCTCCATCTTGTACTTTTGAACTCATTATCCTGTATTGCCTCTCTCTTTCATTGCCAAACTCCTTGAAAAAGTTGTTTGCACCCATTGTCTTCACTTCCTCGCATGTTATTCATTTCTAAACCCTTCACAATCTGGTTTCTGCTATTATCACTCAACTGAAACTCCAAAAGTACCAATGATGTCTTAATTGCCAAACATGATGGATTTTTCCCATCCTTCTTCACCTTCTCCTTCTAAATCCTCTCCTTGCTGGGTTTTCCTGACACTGCTTTCTCTTGGCCCTTTTTCTACCTGTCTGATCACTCCTTCTCAATCTTTTTGACTGGATAGTTTCCATATCATGCCTCTTAACTGCATGCATGCCTAAAGACTCTGTCATGGGACCTCTTTTATTCCTATCCTCTTTCATTTGATGACCTCATCAGCTCTCCTGTGTTTAATTATGATCTCCATCCTTACAATTCCCAAAGTATACAAGATGTCCCAAAAGTCTTAGTGCAATTTATTAGTTTAGCAATTTATAACTTCTTTGTATATAGTTGTTTACATGTCATCTCCCTCATTTGACTGTGAACTCCTTGAAAACTTTTTTGTTGCCTGTCTTTGCACCCCACCACTTAACACAGAGCCTCGCACTTAGTAGGCGCTTACTAAATCTTTATTGACATGCTGACCAAGGTTCATTTAGCATGAGTGACTCTGCTCAACCAAAGTCAATCTTTAGGATTGTGCATGGGTAACTCATTTGTTGCTGATCTTTGAAAAATTATGGAGAAGGTAAAAGGTGTGACAGTAATGAAGACAGTCAAATTTCTTGTCTTCCAAAGGGGTGGATTCTTCAAACTGGTGAGTTTGGCTTCAATTCTTAGCAAAATCCTGGAAGGCCTAATTAAAGGGTGGCTTTCCAGTTCTTTCCAAGGCATGCATTATTCATTTTGAGCTAGCATGGGTGGCTTAAGAATAATGCCAGCCTAACTTCTTTTCCTTTTTTTTTTTTTTGACGCTAAGCTGATAGATCAGGAGAATGTCACAGAGATAGCACAGTAGGATTTCATCATGACATTTAGCAAAATCTTTCATGCTATCCTTGTAGACAAGATTAGTAGATATGAAATAGATAATAGTATATTTATGTGAACTTGGAGCTAACCAAACACTGTCTGGAGTGAAATTTAACAAAAATATAAACTGAGACAACTCTCCAAGATACAATTTATTAATAGGGCACCAAACCTATTAATAAAGGGATCTCTGGTCTACCTCTATTTGTACCAAAGATTGAGGGTGGACAGGACCTTTTAAACCTAGTCTTCCTTCTGATATTGTCTTATCTATCATTTGGACCTCCCCTGGCAAAGGCAAGGCAATCTCAACTGGTGGACATTTTAATGAGGATGTGGGTCAAGAGTTCTCAGCTTCTCCGAATTACTTCATGGGGGTGGGGCAGGACTAATCTTCAGGAGAAAAGATTAATCTGAAGCTAGGGAAAGTGGGCTTACCTTCAGATGTGGCTGATTATATCCCTCTCTGATGCTTCAAGAATGCTAGTTGCTTTATAAGACCATTGCTTCTAAGCAGTCTTGGTTACCCTAATCAGGTCTTCCCAGCACCATCTCCCTCTTGTAGACCAGGTTACTCCCAACTTTAATGAAGAAAAAGCTAGGACAAAGGACACGTCCCCTGGAGAGGATCAAGTTGGTTTCTGTTTACAAAACAGAAAGAGGAAATCCTAGGAAAGGTCCCACTTGGGAGAGGCCTGCCCAAGTTGATTCAGGAGCAGATGCCTTGGGGGCTGACAGTGATTACCTTGCTCAAACCCTTCAGAAACCTGCTTGCCCTTCAAAAGTGGGGTCTGTCAAAATCTGGGAATGGATGGATCACAGAGATATATTGGTTATTAAATAATTCAGTGCAATATTAATTTTTTTTCAACACCAACACCCCTGAAGGGCCTCTAGAAGAATGTAACAGAGTTCTGGCCTTGTCTCTCTCCTGTTCAACATTTTAAAATCAACAACTTGGATAAAGTCACCAATAACATTTGTCAAACTTAAAGATTATGTGAAGCTGGTAGAAACAGTTAATACACTGTAGAGGACAGTTAGGATTCACAAAGAATTTTGGCAGAAATGATGGGGCTAAATCTAACATAATGAAATTTAATAAGGATAAATATAAAAGCTTCAAAAAGTCAGCTGAACAAGTATAAGATTTAGGAAATAGACCTGGGAGGCTTAAAAAATTAATGACTGTTGATTAATCTTACTAGATGATTGTTCATGTCAAACCTGACTGTTTTAGTAGATTCTAAGCTTGATAGGAGTCAGCAGTGTGACATGACAAAAAATAAAAAATAAAAAGAATGCAAGCTTAAGCTGTATCAACAGTAGTATAATATTCCAAAACAAGGGAGGCCAGAGTCCCACTCTACTGTTTTATATCAAATGAGAAAGTTTATGTAAAAAGAGCTTTTTAAGACACAAAACACATATGTATTCTGGACATCACATTTAAGGGACAAACTGGAAAACAGTGGTAAAAGAGTTGAAAAAAAAGCCACATGAGGATTGTTTGCAGAACAGGGGATGTTTAGCCAGGAGAAGGGAACTGATGGGGGTATAGCTATTGTCAGCATGACAAATGCCAGCATTTGAAGGGCTATGTGGAAGATCGATTACTTTTTTTCCTGCTCTATCCCCAAAGGCAGATCTAGGACCAATAATTTATGGAGGATACCAGGAGGCAGATATGGATTTACTGTATTGAAGAACTTACTGATAAGCAGAGCTGCTCCAAAGTGGGTTGGACTACTTCAGGAGTTATTCCGGAGCTCTTCAGGTGAGGATTACCCAGTCACTGGCAGGGCATATGGCAGGAGAAATTGATGTTCCAGGTATGACCTAGACTATGATCTCAGGGGTCTCTGATATTCTATGGTTCTCTCTGTAGGGGGAAGTGCTAGTTAATAGCTCAATTAACAATGCTAGAGAACAGAGTTTATTGTATAAGTAAATCTTCTGATACATCAGCAGACAAAAGAAAACCTCTTATTTCTGGTTTGTTTTTTAACATCACAAGTTGTCAAGTGCTGTAGCACAATGACCTTCTAAAAAATGTTGGGTCTCAGTATATTTCTCTCTTTATTAACTTGGAGTTTTCCTTGCTTATTTGTCCCACATTTCTCTTCATTACCATTAGTGTAGATCTAAACTGTACTTTCCAAGGTTAATATTGCGAGAGATTGCCCAGTGTGTATCTTTGTACAGATAAAGATAAAATCTGATCTTTTTCCATTGATTATCTACAGTTTAAAACAGAGGGCTATACCAGTGTGAGAGACAGAGCTTTCTGTTTTTTCTGTATGGTTTTTTACTGTTTAAAGCAATTTCAGATAACTGGAAAACAAAACAGGTCACTCCACAAGCTATACAGCTATCTATATGGTATCAAGAGACAGAGAAAGGGCCTGGGATGCTGGTTGGACTCCTCATGGAAGACTTAAGAGAGCATCCCAGGTTAACAGAATCAGAATTGGAAGGGACTGCAGACATAGGCAAGAGTCACACAGAGACTGAGAGACTGCATGGTGCAGTATTTAGGACACCTCATATACTCACTAGCTACAATCCTGTATAATCCCTCAGTTTCTTCATCTGTAAAATGAGGGGACTGGACTCCATGGCTTCCAAGATTCCTTCTAGTTCTAAATCTATGACTCTATGATTGAACCAACGGAAGGACTGTCCACATTGGTGAGATCATAGATCTGTTGCAAGTATTGTGAAAACCCTCAATTACTTCTTTGGGAAACACTGTATCTATTCTTGTACATAAGTTGGCTACTGTTTGCTTAAATAAACTAACAACTAGAAGCAGATACACAATTTGTTTTTATCATGGGAAAGTTAGACTTACTCCATGATAGGGAATCAGATACAAGTGTATTAGATTCTTGGTCTGTGGACATCCTTGCAGTTGGTCAGAAGGGGCTTACTGAAAGGCCAGGACCTAGACCAGACTCATGCTAGGGGCACTCTCAGTATAACCATAAACAGTAAAACACAGACCAGAGACATGTTGTTAGACAAGAGAAGCAACAGCATGTTTATTGGTACATCCAAGCATCACAAAATCTGAAATCCCAAAGATTAGAGAACTCTGACTAAATGGTTTTCATACAAACTCTTCTTTCTACTTAAATTGAATGCTCCCATGTCCCTAATGTATCAAATATGCAACAATGAGGAGGGAGTCATTTCTCCATTTTACACTTCAATGGGCAACAGAAACTGTAAACATTTGATGGTCCTCTGAAAGCCCATTTCAGGTAGACTGTGGCTGGTCTCTTGGGAAAAGTGCAGCTTAATTGGTGTGTACACTGTGGGTAGAGTTATATCGCAAACCTTCAATTTAAAGTTGTTCTCAAGATCCAGACAGCACCAATTTGTTGTTTTTCTCTCCTGGTGTTAAATCTTTAGGAAACATGTATTTATTTTTACCAACACACAAAGTCCAAAACAATGAAAAGCAAAGAAAACAAAAACAAAGAAACCCCCAAACATTCAAAATAGTTTTTTTAAAAAGAGTAACAGTATTTAGAAAAAAAAAAACACTAACATTTAAACTTTTTTTTTTTTATCTAACCTATGTACAATATGCCAAAAGCTAGCACAAAGCTGATGAACAGTCATTTTTAGGTTTCTTAACCTGAATCTTTACAGGCTTTATTTACAGCTAGATATCCAGAAAAGTAATCATCAGAACACTGGAATTTGGCTAAAAATCATATAAAAAAACACCCCTCCCCCCATACCGTCTAAATATATAGCAAATATATCCAGTATAACCCAAAGTATCAGGTTTGGAAGCTCTTTTCTCATATTTTAAAAAGTGAATTGTGAAATGAAACAGCAGTCACAGATGGTTGAGAAACTCTCTTTCTAGACACAAAGCAGGGTCAGGATTGCAAAGGAATTGAACAGTCTGTGTGTCCTATTAACGGGTAAATGAAGAAGAATATTTTTCACACTAAGCAACACAGACAAGTGCTGATAAAGGAGCAAATGGGGAAATGTTAGAGAAAAGACTAGGAACACAAGTACAAGTTGGATGAGGAAAGGGGCATATGATCCGTACAGAATTCTGAAATAAAGGAAAATGTCTCCATACTTTAAAAAAAAAATCAATGATTTGCTTTAAAGAAAGAGAATATTTCCATGTTATTCCTTTGAAATTATATAATCCAAACCTTTTAGAGTAGATTTGCCACCCTCCCCTTACCCCTCCCCCCCAACCGGACTTAAAAAAAAGCCACAAGGAAGAAAACATCTATTGCATTTATATTGCAGCTATCCTATGCAAGTACCTACAAACTGTATACAGTTTGGAGTCCCGAGTATTTAACACTTGTTAAATAAAGGGTATACTTAATTCAGCCAGCATTTTGCTCCATGGGTAAAATAGAAAACACTTGTCATTTCTCCACTAAAATGGTTGGACTTGTATATTACACAAAGGTGATAGTCTAAAGTTAAATGCACTGTGACTTTAAAAAAGCACATCGACTTAAAAAAAACTAGATACATGGGTGTCTAATCTTCCTGGAGAGGACATGCAAAGTCAAGGTTTTTGTGTACCATTTGCAATAATGATAATCATCTATGGAAAAAAGCTTACTTGGACTCCATACAAAATACATGTTACTTGATGAAAAGTATGAAAATGCATAGCTTGAAACTGTTTACATTCATTCACTAATATTAAAGATTTCTGTAAGCAAGTTCTTCACCATCAGTTTCCCCATCACATTGTATTTCCACTGATCTAACTATCCAACTTCAAAATCATTGCCTAATTAAACAGAAAGTGTCACTTTAATGATAATAGGAAGATTGGCTACTTTTCCTTTCTTCTTTTGTCTCTGTTCTCCATTACACAGATATCATCTCCAAACCTAGGCTTTCTTGGCCAGCATTTCTACCTATTATGTATCCTGTTCTATCCCATTCTTAAAACAAATAATAATTTTGTTATATTGTTGGTTTTGGATTTGGTGTTTGAAATTAGCTAAAAGATGGCTTGGTTTTTGGGCACAGAGGTTCTTTAAACCTCAGCATGGGCTGGGTGCAGGTGAGATTTGCCATAGTCATCATGCCCTCCCACCCACCCCTACTGGAAAAATGCTACTGATTCCTTCTCAGTAGTTGCATTTGATAGTGCTCATGAACCCTTTGGGACCTAGCAAATTTCTTCTTATCCTGAGCTCATATATAAAGTCTATTGGGTTACTGATACAGCTAGCATGCTACGAACTGCACCAGGACCTGGTTACTCAATATAGAATATGTCTAAATGGCAGATTATTTCCTGACCACTTAATGTAGAAAAATAGGAAAGTTAGGGCATATCAAGAATTTCTGTTGCAAGGAAACATTTAGCAATGAATAGTATACTTTAAATAGCTAACATAATCCCAATCCCTATATTATTTTAAGTCTAGGGTATTTTCAGTGATTGAAGCCACAAAAATAGGAATATTTTCAGGGTGTTGAGCTCTTGAGTTTGACCTACCTTAGTCCTTAAAATCCATATTGTGTTGCTAAGTCTCTTCTAAAGCTCTCCAACAATGGCTGAAGGGGGTTTACAAAATATTTTGTGTATACACCAACAAGGTCTTTTTCTTACCCAGACATTGATTAAAGCCACAACCACCAATATTCAAGAAGCTAAAGAATGTTTCAAGATGCAAACAAGAGTCTGATTTACAAAATGGCACTTTTCATCCTGAATTTGAGAAAGTCCTATCATTAGATTATGTTCATATGGGGATATTTTGTAACATGAATTCAGGTAGCTGCGAATTGAGGGGGCAGGGGCAGTCTCTACTCTACAATGTTGTAATCCATGGTGGGTTTACCAGAACATGTCAAATTTTAATTTCCAATGGAAGAGTAAGTAAGTACAAAGTATTTGTAGTCTTGTAGAGGTGTTTAAAAATGTTTTGGGGTCACAGATGCCTTCTCCTTTCATGATGATTATACTAAAGTGATTATACTGGAGAAGACATTGCTCATTCAAATAATCAGGGCTAGTCCATTTTCCTATGTGATAGAGGGTTAAGAATACACCCTGAAGTAAGTGGAGACTAAATATGAAATTGTCCTTGTAGGTGTGGGTCTCCATAAGCTCTTTGTTCTGGAATAAAAAGTCACTGGTTCTGATTGCTGCATTTAATTTTTCCCTATATCCATGATATTAATAGGGTGGGCAACTAACATGTGTTATTAAATCCGAAAAGATTATCTTGCTTTTGCCAGCTATCAGAGCTCAGACATTTCTGTGGCAAATAAAGCAGGTTGTGCATTCACTGAGCTGCTCTCTGATCATCTAAGCTGTTCAGACAGATGGAAATTTCTCCCTGAAGGAAGGTGGTGATCAGGTGTGGGACCTGCCTTGTCGGCCACAATGACGTTTATCCCCCAATGGACCTTCCTTTGGACCAGATGTATAAATCAGCTGCAGAGGAGCAGCAGCAAGTTACTGCTGGGTTGCTGCTGTCCTGTACAAATATGGCACTATGGTTTGTATTCTTTTGACAATTAGCTTAAACATCAACATTTCACTGTAAGCTAGGCTGTTCAGTTAATCAGACTGACCCACCCAAAGGACAGAAGATATTCAAGTGGCTACTAAGAAAACATACCCCTTTCAAACTCTTTTTTTCCTATTAGCTAGGAAGTAGGGAAACTGAGGCCAAGAACTAGGTCATGGATGATCCTTTTCTTTCTTTAGCTCAGTCACCACTTCTAAGGTGGTGATGGTCCTGTCTTTAAAAAATAATCAATAATAGAGAAAAGATAATGTAAACAAAAGGTAAGAATTAGCCCTCAGAAATGGGATCAAAAGAAAGGAAGATATCCTCTTAATGGATAAACTTTTTTACCTTTTCCCTGAGCTGCTATATCTATTCATTAATTTTCTGAACAAAATAGAAATGGCTGCTGGAAATCCAATGTAATATTTAGACTTAAGAACTGTGTGCAGCATTTTTGGATAGTATTAATAAAGGGACCACTCTTTGGAAACATACTTAGTAACTATGCCTATGGTGTTAAACCTGATAGGGCTTAAAAAAAAAAACCAAAACAACAGAATGTAATCAACTGTCTTCTTTCAAAAGCCTGTAGCTTCCCATTTGTATTTGTGTATGTGTGTGTGTGTGTGTGTATGTATGTGTGCATGCATGCACGTGCAAAGTTCAGATTTCCAAAGTTATAGTGTTTATGCCAAATCAATGGAAAAGGATTCACTTTTCAAATGTATACTAATACTCTTCTCTAGGTAATTTTATAATCCCAACGTAGCCAAAAAGCTGTTGGCAACTACTGCAAAATGGGCTTCTGTTTTAGGATATGCATCAAAGATACACCCTAAGGAGGTGTAACACCAAGCAGTTTTCCTTTTAATACTGTACATTTTGCATCCGAAAAGCAATATCTAAAGCATTCAATTTACTATAGAAGAAACTTTTGGAACATGTGTATTTATGAATATGTAAGCAGACTAATATGAATTAATAAACTATGATGAATTTCCCATAATAGGAGCCACTATAGTACTACATTCACCTCCTTGAAAGTAAGGAACAAGCATGCAAGGTCTCCAGAAGCCTCTGGTAGCTCTTTGATAGTGAGAATGCTAACGGTCAAGACTGATAAATAGAAAGTTGAAGTAAAACCCACTAAATACATAGTTTTCCATAAGCTACTTACTATGGTTCATTTTTTTTTAAACTACACTAGAATTTGAATAACTCCAAAAAGGGAACATCTAACATTTACTTAATCTTATATTTTTCTAATCTGGCCTCAACTTTAAAATTTCAGTTAACTTTTAATTTTTGGACTGATTTACTCTTATGCCAGATAAAAAGTAAAACTTTTGGAAGTGAAGAAATTCAACTTTTTTAGGGTAGGAAAGACTTTTATTTGACAATTTGGGACTTATTTGGTGTTCAACATTTGAAGACTTGTATGTATGTGGTTAAGAGTACAGTCTAATTAGGGAGAATATTTTATTTTCATGTTCTATTTTGTTATTCTTTCATATTTGTCATAGGCCTGTTAGAAGAGTAAAATTCTTGTTATTCAGAGCTAATTTTTTTGACAGTGGTAAAGAGGGCACTTCAGCTAGGGAATGTACTGGAAATTGAGAAGATAAATTCCAGTGTACCAAGTACAGGTATCTGATAACTCTCATAGCAAAAAGTGACCTACATGCTCCTTCTGAAGAAATACTGGAAAATTCTCTAAGCTAGATGTCTGGTAAACCTTAAGTTCCCAATCCGAAATCAGTCTTTATTCAAGCTTGCCTCAGGGTTTGAGTCCAGACGACAAGTAAACTCTGGGCACCTTCTCCATTCTATAGTGACCCTATGACAGGGGTAAACTGGTAAATGTTTTAATAGCTGGCTGTAAAAAATGTACATATGACACAAGTCTAAGCTTAATCATCATTATTAACAGTTCCTTTATCATGTTCTTAAGTCTAGATGACAACAAAACAAAAAAATCAGGCCCTAACTTGCAGCGTTTGTCAATATCACACTGAAAATTTACAAATCAGTTTTCATGAGCTGGTTCAACTTGGCTCTATCACACCCCTGCTCTATTAAGTAATTTTTGCACTATCCTCAGTTCTGAGAATTGTTTCCTTCTTCTTGTAACCTGAATTAGTTCTGAGGCTGATCCCCGGGTTCATCTCAGCATCTAGGTTGGCTTTGGGGTGATGAATGTTCCTGGACAGGTTTCCCTGACGAGGAGTAGGTCTTAATCTTTCTGAATTTAACTTTCAGGGAGTACTTCAGAACTTAATTCCAAGTAGTTAGTAATGACTTCAAAATCATACTGTCTTTTAAAATGAACAGTACTCAATTTTAACACAGGGTTTAAAAATTATTTAGGTTAGCTATCCAAATGAATGAACAGTCTTTGAGCTAATCTCTTCCAAGATATAGCCATGGCTAATTCCCTAACTGCCCTTAGAGAAGCTTATATATGTATTTGTTTTTTTTAAATTTGCACAGAGCCTCCTTTGGAGATCCAAGGGAAGCTCCAGATTATACAAAACAATGAATGGTTTTGTAGTGAGGTGACAAGAATTTTGTTAGGTCAGATAAGAATAGTGATTTCATAGTGAAAATTTGGGTGGGGAGATGGAAGGAACACAGAGAAGTGCAGAGAGAATGGTAAAGGGCTTTGGCATTAGAAAACAAAGTGTGTTATCTTTCGATAATTGCAGAGGACTCCCTTGCTGCCTGCTTTCAAGGGGCAACAGCTCTCCTGGGCTACCCCTTTCTTGTCACAGTGGTTGCGGTAGTAATGTCAGTAAGAAAGCTTACAATTGCAGTTTTTTTCAGTGCTACTGGGTACTCCATAACCAGCAGGAGAGCTAACTTTGATCATGTCTCAATGACTTTTGTTTAGACAGAAGTCCGAGGAGATCACATTTCTGAATTTGTCTTTAGTAAAAAATAATTTCTGGTGAGATATGACCTCAATGACTTCTCCCTTCACTAAACAGCTAAGGTTTTCAGCCTCTCCATAGAATTCTAACACATGAGACAGAGAGACTAAGGGAGACATGATACAATGCTGGCTCTGATTATAGAGTATACTTTATATACCTTCAGTAAGGCTCAGTCTACCTTTAAGTGAAACAAATATTTTTGGTTTAAAAAAATTAATAAAAGTTGGTTGGGAACTTGACCTGCATATCACCAAGATCTATGGGCTATGTACATACAAAGTTTTCCAGGATTCAGCTTGGTTTCGTAGAAAGGGCATTGGAGTCACAAAGTCTGAGACTGAATCCTGGCTGTCACTGACCACCTCTGTGACCCCAAAGGAGTCACGTCTGGACCTCAGTTTCCTAAATGAATTATAATGTCACTTCCAGATCTAAATCTCAGGATCCAGCCATGATCCCTCAGACTTTCAGGTTTTTAAGGCTAGATGGTTGCCTGTCTTTCTGGTTATCTCAAAGGAGGTAGACCATTGAATGGGCATCTATCCTCTTCATTCCTGTCCGTACCTAAGGCTGTTTAGTTGTTTTAGTCATGACTAACCCCTTGTGATCCCATTTGAAGTTTTCTTGGCAAAAACACTGGAATGATTTACCATTTCCTTCTCCAGCTCATTTTACAGATGAAGAAACTGAGGCAAACAGGGCTAAGTGACAGGGTAACATAAATGTGTCTAAGGCCGGATTTTAAATTAGGAAGATGAATCTTCCTGACTTCAGGTCTGGAACTCTATCCACTGCACTACCTAACTGTCCCATAAACTTAATATTAGGTCAGCCATTATTCTTCCCCCTGAAAACCTAGGTGACATACATCTGAAGCATCTGGCAATGAACCTGATCAATGTGTATAGATACCACAGTTTTGTTTAAATAAAGCCAAAAAATATTTAGGCAGGAATGAAAACCTCTAGTATATCAGACTTTCTTTTAATTTAAAAAAATTTGCTTTAACAACTTGACTCTTGAGAACAGTCACTTCCCTACAATCTGTGATCCCTTATAAGTATATTTCTCACGTTGAAAAATTAAACATTTGGCTTATTAGAGACCTCACTAAAGAGATTATAATTAATTCTGGGAATCAAAGAGCCCCCAATCTTAATGATTTCCCAAGAATTATATCTTTGGGCCTATAAAGAGATTTAAAAAAAAATCTCATCTCACCCAATGTTGAATGATTTCTCACATTACATACAATTTCACAATTCCCATAGAGTAAGCTCATTTTTAGGACTGACAGCTAGTAACTTCATACTGAGCACCTCAAATATGTAAATACCTGCCCCATTAAAAATGCCTCTGTTAAAGTTCTTAGTTTAAAATGGCACAGGAAATGTCTCTTTTAGGATGTCTTTTTCACTACATAGCTCCTGGTAATGGTAATGGAAAGGAAGAGCTATAAACATGGGGATTCTCTTAGTTGTATGTCTTCAGTTTGGCCTGTTCCTGTCTTTGCTGCAGTGAGATAAGAGATCCAGTGAATGATCAGTCACTAGTCCAAAATAGTGAAGCCCTTTTTTAAGGGAATGAGTTGCATTATTAGCCGTAAAGGCTGTTCCTCCTCCTTCTTGCCTGATAGAAACACTGCCCTAGATGTGCTTCATGGAGATGAATAACATCTTCTCTGACCAATGATGACGCAGCCTGTACTGACAAAGCATGGAGCATCTTGAAAAATGTTTTTGGTCCCCTTGAGAGGTTAAGCACCAGAAGTTTATTAGCAGAATCTCTTGCTTCTTAGAAGGGTGGATATCTTTAAACAGGGCTTTTTTTTTTAAGCAAATTAAGCTAATTTTAGTGTTATTTAAATTTATGCACTGGTATGACAAAATATTGTTCTGAATCCCAGACTAACAGCAAAGTTACAAAGAATGAGATTGTCGTGCAAAACAAACCAAACCAACCAAAAAAATCCCCAACAAAACCCTGACTATACAAGAAATGATTGGAAGAGTACTGCCTCCTTTGATTACCATTCCTATGACAAACACAAGCCTGGGAAAATCTTTTATTTCTGCTTCCTGGGAGTTTCAATGCAGGGTTGATATCTACACATAGAAAACTCATTAGTCTAGAGGATAACTTTTATTTCCATAAGCTATCAGGGTGAGAGTCAGTGTTAATAATGGTACCTAAATGATTTAATACTACTTTTGTAGGCTTTCTGAACTAGCAAACTGAGATGCAAAAGAACTCTACCAAGATGTTCTAATAAGGAGAAATTGCTGTAGGTTTGAGGGAGGTGGAGAGTTGGTTGTGTGCAGCTGTGGTGGTTGTTTTCTTAGGGAAAAGAATTTCTAGTAGACCTGTGCACTCAGAGCAGTATAATATGCTCCACAGCCACATTTGTATTCATGAATCCTACCCTGCTTTGGCTCTCATTTAAATTCATGAATTCTACCCGGCTTCCACTTGGGTCAGCGCTACAGAAGACAGGAAGATCGATCTCATTTAACAGTATCTGGAAGAAAGCTGTACACCTTTCTGGAAGGTACTTCTAAGTCTGCACTACAACATGCTATGGAGTGCAAGACACTTTTAAGACTGCTTCCTTGTACAGACTTCCACTTACATGATATAGCTATTTAACTGAGGGATTGTAGGAGATGACACAACTTCGTGTTTATAAGTACATTCAGAAAAGCTTTATACAAAGTCAACAAACACCTGCAGGGCTGAAGAAGCCACAGGTAATATCTGTTTGGGGTTCAAATTCCAACCTTAGAACTTCAGATCAGCTATAAATATATACCTATTCCTTAAGGGAGACAAACATGGCAGGGGAGGCGCTGCATGCTACCTAAGACAGTGGCCTCCCAGTAGTGTGTTTCTCTCCAAATTCGGACATCATCTTCATTTTGCTACATAGCTTTGACTAGAAAAAAACACTAAAAATACATATTAAAACTCTTACTCCTGTTAGGGTCCACCAGACCTAATTTACAAATGTTCTGCCCTTTAATTTTCCCTGAGGAAATGAGTATTATTTACATTATTTCACAACTATTATCAAGGTATCCTATTTTATATTAAAAGGGAGGGGAGGGTTAATAACACTGGCCCTACTGCCCTCACAGGATTAAATGAGACTGTGTGTAAAGTGCTTTGTAAATGGCAAAGCACTGTCTAAAAGTGAGCTATTATTATATACAATTTTAGTCACTTCTCAGGCTAGATGAATGCTGCATTTTTCCCTTTCTATGGAAACCTTCCAGAGGAAAAAAAAAATTAAAAGCGTTTGCAGCACTGAATCTGGATTTAGAACTGAGAGCTGTTTTCCAGTGTAGCTTAGAGTGAAGTAGAAGATAAGAGTCCACTTATATTTAATTATCAACTTTAAAGTTCATAGGTTAGACTCCATTTTCAGAACTCATTTCTACCATGCAAATGAATCCTTCTGCTAAAATTTCATGGAAAAGTCAAAGGCCTATAACAACTGCATCACTCAGCTGAAAAGTTTCATTTGCAGATAACAGTTATGACCAGAAAGGCAATTTTGTAATAAAAGTGGCACCTCAGCACAGCATTTATCTCTGTCCGTGTCTCCCAGGTCACAGTTTATGGACAAAAATATGCTGTGGAGCACAAAGTATGCTGGATGAGTGAATTCATTGCTTGTGACTGCCCCGGGTACTTCAAGCAAGAGGAGAAAAAAGGGCCAAAAAGTATGGGATGATGGAGTGGAAGCGTCCATGCTGCCGTTTGCTTTAGGATGAGAGGTGACCTTTCCATCCAGGCAATGGAAGCTTTTGTTTTTTAGGGCCTTTCCTTCTTCCCTAGATGAATCTGCAGTCTGCTTTCTTTTCAGAGAGCCATGATGGTGTCATGATCTGAGGTGGAAGGGCAAGTCCCTAAATTCACCTTGTTCATAGCACTACTCAAATCTGTGCCAGGTAGATAAACTTGCCTATGCGGCTAGGAGGGCTCTTCTCCTACCTCCCACCCAGATCCCCAATGCAAAAACTCTCTTACCTACTTTTTAAGTTCCCTTTTCAAGGAAGTTTGGTACATCTCTACTGGAAAGCACGGAGGGGCTTTGGCAAAAGCATTTTATAAGAATTATGAAGATAAATGATGCCTCATTCGAGAAGGGGCCATGGTGACAACAGTACAGGTAGGGTACCATTTTCTTTTCAGATATTTGGGGAATACAGTTTTGACTGCAAAGAAATGTCCTCTATAGAGAAGACAGGAAACTTTGTGAAAAATAATTAAATGATGATCACAAAGATACTTTTAGAAATAATTTTGGACCTTAATTCATATTCTTGTCACTCTGTAGGGGTAGAGCTCCAGTGTGTTGCATGAGGCATTTATGTAAGTAGGAAGAGGGTAGTTGGAGACTTCAGAATGAAGTCAGCTACTTCTAATTTTCCTTCCTCTTCCTCCCACCACTAAATAAAGAATTAAGATAACATATTGCCCAATGTAATATTATAAAATGAATGTGTAGTTTAATTTGGCACTTGAGATAAACAGTTACAACCAAATTACCCTTCTTCAAAATAGATAAAAGAATTTTTACTTTTGTAGTTTGGAGCTGTTTTTTGGCTTAAACAACAAAATGACAATTTTTCCTAGGTTTATATTTAAGAAGTCACAATTCCCTTTCTCCTAGGTCACCCAGGGAAAACTTCCCAGCTACCTCAAATGCCAAAGTATGGGGCCTGAGCTGTTCACTATGCTAATTCAAGCATGTATTATGAAAGCAAAGCCAGGGATATGTATACCTGGCTTTGAAACATAGTCTGGTCTCCAATAAAAACCTGCTGTCTGGAAACCAGTTAGATGAACATCTCTGGATGTTTTGCATTGCACATCCCTGGCTGATTTGGTGACTGAGTATGAACAATGATGGCTTTAAACCAGCAGTTCTTAATCTGGTATTTTAAACCTTGTATTTTAAAAAGTATTTTGACAATTGTATTTCAGTATAATTGATTTTATTTGTAACCATTTCTATGAAGAACATTATTCTGAGGGGCTCTATAGGGTTAGCCAGGCTGCCAAAAGAGTCTATGACTCCAAAAATCGTTAGGAACTCTTGCTTTAAACCAAAGTGGTGGTTTGTATAGGCGCCTAGGGAAGTAAATGGCTAGGCTGCATAGCCTCTCATTACAGTTGTACTGATTCTGAAGTTAGGGAGTGAAGGTTAGGGTACTTCTGGAGAACATCATACCACACTAGAACATCTCTGGTGGGGTGGGGTGGGTTGGAGACTTGAGGCTCAGCACAATAGCCACAGAAACTGACCCCATGCTGAGCTCTCCCCTACACCTAGCTCTCAAGGAATGTGGAGAATTCAGTTCTTCATTATCGGCTAATAAATCAGACGAAACAAAACCAAGGAATAGACCCTATATGTAAATAGGCCAAGGAGCTTCACGTATTAGATGCTGATCATACTGCCAGTCATAATAGAAACCAGAACAAACTCCTAACCATATGTAGAACTGTCCTACTGAGGGAGCGAGCGATGTCATCTTGGTTATAAGACAGTGTATGACAGGCACAATGACATGAGAGGGAAGGAAGAGTCTTGTTTTTTGAGGGGGCGATGAGAATAGGGGCAAATAAATGTGTGAGAAGATGATGGAATTTTTCAAAGACTGTTTTCATGGCTGACCAAGGGAATGCCATACTGGATAGCAAGTATTAGAAAATACTTTTTTTCCCCCAAGAATTATGTTGAGTGAGGTTGTACAAATGCTATTTTCTGATATCTGGAGCTAAAGGGTTTTAAAGAAGTATCAGTAGAACTGACTAAAAAGAAATGATTAAATCAGACTAACCCATTAGCATTGACTCATAAGAAACAAAGGCCTATGATTCTATGAGGGATCTGAAATAAAAATTTGACAAAAAGTAAGCATAAATAATGGGGGCCAGTATATTGCACTGTGCAATCTACCTGTACTTCCCTTTTTTTAAATATAAAAATGGAAATCAGGTATAATAAGATTTCAGTTTAGAAATGTGTATATATGTGCAATTTCTAAACATAGTAACACCCTTCCTTTGTGCAATTTTACTTAACATTCCTATGGTTGATGCTAATTTTCGAGTTCTAAACAATCCATCTTCTAAGGTGCTATTCTTTGCACAGGGGTAGGAGAGAGTAAAGGTTTGGTAGGGCAAAAGGTTTTAGATTGAATGCAAAATTAATGTATTTGTAGGGATGAGCCTAGCTCCCAAATTAATTTTTTTTTAAGCAAAGGCCTTAGATCCTGTACATCCCACCTATTTTAAACCTTGACCCTACTAAACAGAGATATTCCTATAACTACACTTTGTATACATCCAACATGGCATTTTCCTTTTGTTCGTTCTATTTTCTCCACTCAGATAATTTATCAATAAATAGCCCCAAATTTTTCAAATGATAAAAAATAAAGGTCTTTATCTTGCATTAACCCCTACAAAGACCTATAGTATTCATTAACCCATATACCAGACATGCAAAAGCATAAAAATCTATAAAAGTGCACTCAAAATAGGAATTGGTTTTCTAACTTCAAAAAAGACTTTTTAGAATGGATGAGACTATGTAGGCTCTGTTCTGCATTCAAAGCCAACCTCACAGGTTCATCTGTATAGGACATTTCTGAGTTTTAGACCTTTTCTGAAAACAATTAGTTATAGAATTCTTTTTTTCTTTTTTTGTGGAAAGGACTAGTGACCCATTAAGCTGGCAACAGTCTCACAAACAAGCAATAATAGTAAACAGAGCTGAGCTGCTGGTTTGGATCACATCCCTGAAAAAAAGGATTAAGGGTTACCCAGATGGCTACATGGACCAGTTCTTGATGGAATTGCAATAAGATGGAGAGAAGCAGGATGCTGCCTCTCATGGCATGGCCACTACATCATAGAAAGCCAAGAAATTAGAAAAAAGCTTCTTGGGAAATCAAGTGAAGCTCCCAGATGTTTCCCAATGATGACAATTGGATTTCCTGATCTCAGCTCGTGGCTGAAGTTTGCTGGTGATTTCCATCGTTTGTTATCTTTTTGTGTTCTTAAAGGTCCCAGGGGGCTTACAGGGTAATAGTTCCCACAGGACTTCTGGTGTGTGGCCATTTTTTTAAGAAAAGAAAACCCCAAATGGAAAAGAAATCATGAGTGCTGTTTGTCTCTATAGCACAGCAGGGTACCCATGGCTCCAAGGAGTCAAATGGGAAAGAAAAGCAAGATTGTTCATATTGGGAATTATGGAGTAGAGTCCATTCTTTGTACAAATGCTGTTGAATAAACTGTAGCTTATGTGGTGGGTTGTTTCTTAAAGTGTCAGAAAAAAATCTTGGAAGGTATGTTAGTCAGAAAATATAGCAAAAGATACCTCCATTCTAGGGAAAGAAGGGTTTGTTGTTTTAACTGCTACGGAAGTTCACAGTACGGTTACAAGATCTACTGGGGCTGGGGCGGTGAGGAAGTCACAGAGCAAAAGGTTAACTTTTTTTTTAACTTAAAAAAAGTTATAGCTGCTTCCAGGTTGGATACTGGTTGGTGATGCTAGCTACTTTAAAATTTTTTTTGCTGTTCCTCCACACACAGGTTTCTCCAAGGGCTTCACCTTGGCTATGAATGCATTTTTGTGGTTAATGCACAAAGCTCTTTTCAAAACCAGGAGTGGAAGGAGAGGGCAGAAAGAGTGTCAAGGGCAGCTGTAGGCAGGCTCTTGGGCATCCACACCCCACACCTTTGAGGCTTCCACTCTTCAGTCAATGAACCTTTGGCAGGCCTTCTTCCAACGGCAGGCAGTACACCACATGTCTCGATTCTCCATGCCATAAACCTTCCGGCACTTTTTGCCCTCCCCCCGTGGCTTTCTGTAAGACAAAAGAGGCATCTTATCAATGGGGGTTCCTGGACTTTCTCCTGGTTTCCTGAACCTGTACACATTGGTAGAGATGGTGTGGCGTGGTAGATAGAGGGATCTGGTCTTGAAGTTAGGAGAACTTCTCACTGTTGTGTAACCAAGGGCAAGTTCCTTAATTTGCCCAAGTCAGTTTCCTCACATATAAAATAGGGACAAGAATAACTGTAGTGCCTACTTTGCAGGGTTATCATGAGGATGAAATGAGAAAAATCATGTGAAATGCTTTACAAACCTTGAACCTCTATAGCAATGTTAGTTATTATCATTCAATTTATTAGGAAGAATTTATGAAGTACTTATTATGTACTCTGCTAGTTACTGGAGATACATTGGTCTCCTAAAAGCAGAAAAACAAAAAACAAAAAACCCAGTAACTACATGAAGAAATGGAGTTCTATCTGAGATTTCAAGTGATTATTAAATTTTGGGAATGGTATTGAATTATAATGGTTAGGCTTAGATAACTGGATACTTTAGAGTACCTCTTAAATTTTAATCTCCCTATTTCTGGGAGATGGAACTCCACCAAACATTTTTGGAAGTGCTATATGGTTAAGTGGGAAGAACACTGGTTTTGGAGTCAGGGGACCTGAGTTTGAATCCTTACCTCAGCTACGTCCTATCCATATGACATCGGACAATTCATTTAAACTCCTAGACTTTGGTTTCTCTATCTGTAATAAGAGGGTGTTGTTGGGCTAAATGGTATCTAAGTTACTTTACAGCTCTAACTCTATGATTTCTTCATGAAAGTTTTTTTTAATTAAAAAGAGCTTAAATTGTTCATAAAACAATGTTACCTCTTGAGGTTTCCTTTTTTCTTCTAAATTGAAACAACAAAAAAGAGGATTTCCATATATACAGAAGAACACAGCAGAAGATCAGTTGTGAAACTGAGTCTTCATTTCATACTATTTGCTTTATAAAAAGTAAAAAATAGATTCCACATGGTCATTTCAAGACTATCCTGCTTTTTCGTATTTATTTCTGAACTCTTTCTGTTCTCATCTATGAATTTAAAAAATGTTTTAATGAACCTTTTGGCATTGCTATCACTCTTACCCTCCTTATCCACAAATAAAAATAGAGGGAAAGGGAAAAGGACCTATACGTACAAAAATATTTATAGTAGGTCTTTTGGTGGTGACAAAAGAATTGGAAACTGAGAGGACGTCTGTCAATTGGGGAATAGCTGAACAAGCTGTAAATGTAATATGATATTATTGTGTTAGAAGAAATGATGGAGGACTTCAGAAAAACCTGGAAACTTATATGAACTGAGGCACAGTGAAAGGAGTAGAAAGAGGAGAATATCGTACACAGTAACAACACTGTGAGACAATCAACTATGATGGACTTAGCTCTTCTCAGTAATACAATGGTCTAAGACAATTCCAAAAGACTCATGATGGAAAATGCTACCTGCATCCAGAGAATGAACTATGGAGTCTGAATGCAGATCAAAGCATATTTTTTCATGTTGTTTTGTAGTTTTTTTCCTTTTGTTCTGTTTCTTTTTTCACAACAAGATAATGATGGAAATATGTTTTAGATGATTACACACATATAACCTGTATCAAATTGCTTACCTTCTTAGAGAGGAAGAAGGGAGAAATATTTGAAACTCAAAATCTGATAAAAAAATGAATGTTAAAAGTTGTCTTTACAGCTAAGTGGGAAAAATAAAATACTAGTTAGAAAAAGAAAAACAGAGGGAGGAAAAAATCCCTTGTAACAAATGAGCATTGGCAAAGCAAATAAATCTACATAATGGCCATGTCTAAAAATTTGTCTCTTGTTTTACTTTGGGAGTATTGTTTTCCTTTCAGGAGGTGGGTAGCAGACATCATTCTACATTCTCTAAAGACATTCAGAGGAGATTTTTCTTTACAATGTTGTTGCCATTGCATAAACTGTTCTCCTGGTTCTGCTCACTTCATTATGCATCAGTTCATAAACTGCAGGATTCTCTGAAATCATCTCTTTTATAATTTCTTGTGGTATAATAATATTCCATTGCGTTCATATATTACAATTTGTTTAGCCTTTAACCAAATAATGGGCATCCCCTTAGATTATGCCTTATTTCTTTTCCTGAACCGTGTTCTGAAAAGACACTTGTAACTTCTCCCTTTATTAGAATGCTAACACTTCATCGTCATAGAGTTCCTTCCAACTGCTTAAATAAATTTGCCCTTCTATGTTTTTTTGACTCCATCTAGTGTTTACATTTCAAAGATTTTAGTGAGATGGTACCAGAGGAGTCTGAGCCACAAATCTGACAGACAGGGTTCCTTGAGTTCCTATCAAATAAATCAATCATTTAAGGCATATGATGGATGAAACCTGCAAAACTGAAGTCTGGGTATTGACCCTTCATGAGGAGGTCATAGTAAGGGTGCCACGTTTCCTTGATGGGTGTAAAGTGCTGGAAGTGGTGGTAAAGGTGGGGAATGAAATGCTGAGAACATGCCCAGTGGGAGGCTGAGTACACCCAGATCATTTCTCAGCTATAGTCTTTTCATGAGAAATACACAAAAGTGCTATATTCCATTAAAGGTCCATTTTTTTTTCCCTTTATAGATTTATGTTCATACTGGCTCTTATTGGTATTCTATGGAAATGCTGATGATTTGTGTGGGTTTATTTTATAGCCTATAAGTTTGCTGAAGGTATTGTTTCAATAAATTTTTAGCTGACTAGATTTAAGGACACTATCATTTCTTTTGCAAAAGTAGTAATTTTGCCTCTTCTTTATCTATACTTATTCCCTTGATTTTTTTTATTGCTATAGTCAGCAGTTCTAGTATTATGTCAAATAGAAGTGATTATAGTGGGCATCCTTTTTCACCTGATTTTATTGGAAAGGATTCTAGTTTATCCCTATTACATATAATGGTAGTTCTACATCTTAGATATATAGTATACTAGTTAACATTTTGATGAAAACTCCATTAATTCCCATTTTTCTTAGTGTTTTGTAACAGAAATGGATGTATTTTGTCCAAAGCCTTTTCTGCACCTATTGATGTGATTATTCTTCATTTTATTATTAATATGGGAAGTAAAGTTTAGAGTTTTCTTAATATTAAATTAACTCTCCATTCCTAGCATAAACCTAATCACAGTATAAAATCTTGGTGATATGTCGTTTTAGCCTCTTTGCTAAAATATTTTGCATTAATGTTCATTAGACATATTGAACTATATTTTCTATGTGGTCTGTTAGTTTATAACTGAAGACTATATCTATGTCATAGAAGGCATTATCTTCTGTTATTTTTTGAAAACTATATGATATTAGAATCAATTATTCTTTGAATGCTTTGTAGAATTTAATCTGGTTCTGGAGTATTTTCTTTGGGAATCCACATACGGCTTGAAATTGGGTTAAGTTCTCCATTATTCTGTCTATCTGGGTATTTTATATACTTGCAAATATTCAACCATTTCATTTTTATCACTGGTTCTCTTGAATCTTGGCTAGTCATTGGAATGATCATAACGCTTACAGCTTTCCAAGTTGTTTGTCTTGTTCTGCTCATTTCACTAATTGATTTACAACAATCTTCAAAACTCTTTTAAAAATAATGATGTTATAGTATAAATTGTTCTTTTGGTTCTTCTCACTTTGATCTGCATCGGTTCATACAAGTTCTTCCATGTCTCTTTGAAATAAGGTATTTCCTTACAACACAACAGTACTCCATGACATTCATGTTCCATGACTTAACGCAGCTGTTCCTTAATTGGCAGGTATTCCTTTAAGTTTGTGCTTTTTTGTGAATCACAAAAAGTGCAGCTAAAAGTAATTTTGTACATATAGCAACTTTTTTCTTCCTTCACTTCTTTCTAGCAGTGGTATAGCTAGGTCAAAAGGCATGTACCATTTAGTAATTTTTTGTGTGTATAATTCTTAGTTGCTTTACAGAATGGTTGTGGAGTAGCTAGGTGGCACAGTGAGTACTGAATCTGGAGTCAGGAAAATGCATCTTTCTGAGTTTAAATCCTGCCTCAAATATTTACTAGCTGTGTGACCCTGGACAAGTCACGTAGCCCTGCTGCATCAGTTTCCTTATCTGTAAAATGAGCTGGAGAAGAAAATGACAAATCACTATAGCATTTTTGCCAAGAAAACCCCAACTGGGGTCACGAAGAGTCAGACATAACTGAAAAATGAGTGAACAGTCACAAATTACAGAATAGTTGTACTCATTCACAGGTTCAATAATATTGCACCAATGTGCTTGTTCTCCCACAGTCTCTTCCATTTACCATTTTTCTTTTTTGTCATGTTTGCTAATCTGCTAGGTGTAAGATATAATCTCAGGAGTGTTTTAATTCAAAGTTCCCTAGTTTTTATTTGTAGTATATGTATTTTTAAAATTTTTAATGTATTTTTTTGTATGTATCTTTTTATATGTCTATAAATAGTCTGAGTTTCTTTCCTTGAGACTTCCTGTTCATATTCTTAGTCCATTTATCAACTGGGGAATGACTTTTACTCTTGTAAATTTGAAATATTTCCTCATAAAACTTGGAAATAGGGCTTTTATCAGAGAAACTTGCTGCAAAAACTTTTCCCCAATTAATAATTTTCCATTTGATATTGGCTTTATTGAATTTGTGTAAAACTTTTTAAATTTCATATAATCAAATTATCTATCTTATTTTCTGTGATCCTTTCTATTCCTTGTCTGGTCATAAATTTTCCTTCTATTCATAGATATAGTAAGTATTTTTCCATTTTTCTCTAATTTGGTTTATGATGAGACCTTATATATTTAGGTCAAGTATCCATTTGGAGCTCACCATAGTGTAATGTATGAAGTGTTGGTCCAAATTTCTTTTATACTACAGTCCAATTTTCACAGAAGGTTTTATTAAACAGTAAGTTCTTGTCCCAGTAGCTGCTAAATACTAGGCTATGGGGTTTGATTGCTTCTATATGTTGTGTGCCTTATCTGTTCTACTGTTTGATCTATATTTTAAACAGTTACCAAATTGTTTTTAAGAATTACTGCTTTTTAGTACAACTGAGCTTTAACACTGCCAAACTACCTTCATTCTCATTTTTTCATGATTTTCTATGAAATTTTGACCTTTTCTGTCTTCACATTAATTTTTATTATTTTTTTTCTACAAAGTAATCTTTTGATAGTTTGATCAGTATGGAATGGCATTGAATAAATAAACTTAGAAAGTATTATCATTTTTATTATACTGGCTTGGGTTACCTTTTTCACAAGCAGATCAATATTTTTTCCCATTATTTAGGTCTGTCTTTGCTCCTCCAACAATGGTTTAGGATTGTATTTATATAGTTCTTGAGTATTTCTCGATAGGTAGAGTACCAAGTATTTTATACATTATGTAGTGAGGTAGACTTGCAGGAACTTGTTGGCCTCACTTCCAGAGTCATGATGACTGGTGATGGCTTGGGATGCAATAGACTTTGGTGGTGTCTTCATTGTTGTATGCCTGTGAAATGTGGACAGTATCCCAGTGCCATGCCAGGAAGCTGAATCACTTCCATCTGAATTGTCTTAGGATGATTCTGAAGATCACCTGGCAGGAAAAGGTACTGGACAATGAGGCCTTTTCTTGAACTAAACTGTCAAGCATTCAAACTCTACTGCAGAGAGTGTAACTTCAACGGGCTGACCACATTGTATGAATGCTGAACAATATGCTTGTCTAAAAGACTATTTTGTGGGGAACTCATACAAGGCAAGCACTCACATGGTGGTCAGAAGAAGAGACAAAAGGGCATTCTCAAGTTCTCCTGGGAGAACTTTGAAATTGAGTGACATGGGAGATGATGACAAAGGATCGTCCAGCATGGCATACCTGCATTAAAGAAGATGCAGTGATCTATGAAGCAGCTCCAAAGAAATGCAAGCCATGCAAAATTTAGAGAATCCACCCCGAATGTTCACATGGATTATTTGTGCATGTCTTGGGTAGAGATTCCAAGTTCTTACTGGTCTGATCAGCCAGTAAGACATACTGCACTTTGACCCCAACACAGTGATGTCATTTTGGTCCTCTGTGAGAATGGACAACAACCAACATTATGTAGTTATTTTATACGGAATTCTCTAACTCTTTGTGCTGCATTTTTTGGGTTTTATCACCTTCCGAGAGAGTAGATATAGGGCATAGAATTAAACAAACATTTTTGTATACAACCACTGAAAGAATTTGTTTTTCTTCTCTCTCTCTCTCTCTCTCTCTTCCAATTAAATGGAAGGGAGAGAAAATAGATTTCCATTATTTCTGTTCTGTTCTGTTAAAAAGAACAATTTTTAAAGAATTGTTAAAAAAAAAAAGGTGTGTGTGTCTGCTACAGATGTGGAATGTTGCATTTCCTTTTAGATATGTCATTATATTGTAAGTTTTATTGTTTTACTGTGTTATACCTTTCCCAGAGTGGGGGGAAACTGGAAATGTTTGTAATGTAAAAACCAAAACATCAATAAAACTTAAAAAACTCTTATTTTGAACTTGTCAGGGTAAGTTATTCTTGTTTGTAAGAAAACAGCTTTTGCTCTTTTAGAATACTGTATTCCAAGATTTTTTCTCTTGTATAGCAGAAATTTCCAGGTCCTGTGACATCCTGACTGTATTTCTTTGTTACCTAAACTGTTTTTTTTCTGGATGTGTGCAGTGATTTTCCTTTGACTTCAATGCTGGATGCTGAGCCAAGATGGTAGAGTAAAAGCAGGGACTTGCTTGAGTTTTCTTCCCAAACCCTTCAAATACCTGTAAAAAAATCACTAAACAAATTTTAGAGCAGCAGAACCCACAAAATGACAGAGTAGAATAAATTTCCAACCCAAGATCACCTGGAAGGTTGACAGGAAAGATCTGTTGTACCAGTCTTAGAGAAGAGAGCAGCCCTGAGTGGGCTGCATCACAGAAGGGGTTGGAGCAGCGCTCAGGGGATTGAATCACTGCCAGCTGTGCTGGTTTCCAGAATTCTCAACCCACAAATGCCAAAGACAACTTAGAAGATCAGTAGGAAAGGTCTTTTCCTGCATGAGAAAGGGTAAGGTCCAATCCCAGCCAGCAGGAGTGGCTGCTTTGGGAGCTCATGGCTTACAGATGATGGGGGGATTGAGCAGCAAATCAGAGGGAGACTGCAGGGATCTCTTTGCATGCACTGAGGCAGGATTCTCTTGCTGTGCTCTTCTTGGATCTGGATTGCAGTCCTGGGTGGCATTCCTGGGACAAGGAAGAGTGTTGGCGTGGCAGAGCTTGTGGAGAAGGAATCTTTCTCATAGTTCCAAGGGAAAAAGAGTATTTGTGGTCAATTACAGACCAGAGTACAGACCAGGAAAGGTCCTTGGACCATACAACCTTGGAAGAACTGAAAACTTACAGGTCCTGAGAAATATCTCTGAAAATAGCTGCAAAAAAACCCCTGAAACTTGGGACAGTACACCCTCCACACTGGAAACAGAGACCTACCTTAACAAAGACTTAAACAGTCAAGTAATTAGCTGGGAAAATGAGCAGAGGAAAAAAAATCAGATTATATGATTTTACTTTGGCAACAAGGAAGATCAAAACACACAACCAGAAGAAGACAACAAAGTCAAAGCTCCTACATCCAAAGCCTCCAAGAAAAATATGAGTTGGTCCCAGACCAGGGAAGAGCTCAAAAAGGATTTTGAAAATCAGGTACGAGAAGTAGAAGAAAAACTGGGAAAAGGACTGAGAGTGATGCAAGAAAATAATGGAAGTCTACAGCCTGCTAAAGGAGACCCCCAAAACGCTGAAGAAAATAACACCTTAAAAATAGACTAACCCAAATGACAAAAGAAAAATGAGAAGAAGAATGCCTTTAAAAGAAGAATTGGTCAAATGGAAAAAGAAGGCCAAAAGCTCACTGAAGAAAATAATTCCTTAAAAATTAGAATGGAGAAAATGGAAGCTAAAGACTTTATGAGAAGTCAAGAAATTATAAAACAGAACCAAAAGAATGAAAAAAAATATAAGACAATGTGAAATATCTCATTGACTTCGGATTCTGTCTATGAGACTTTCCTTTTTGAGATTTCTTTCAGGGAGATATTAGTGAATTCATTCTACCTTTGCCCTCTGGTTTTAAAAGATCTCAGCAGTTTTCATATATGATTTCTTGAAATACAGTGTCTATGCCTTTTGTTTTTAAATCGTAATTTTTCAGAGAGGAAGACCATTCTCCTTGACCATTTTTCCAGGTCAGCTGTTTCTGATATCAGATGGCTTATATTTTGTTCTATTTCTTTAGCCTTTATTTTGTTTTCATATTCTCTGCTGTTTCCGAAGAGTCGATGATTCCTGTGAGCCCATTATCTCAGTAAGGTTTACCACTTTCTGTTCTAAGTTATTTATTCTCTTCTGATTCTTTCAGATCTTTCATTTCATTTCTTATCTTTTGTTTCACTTCTCTTGGATATTCAGAACAGTCCTTGTGGAAAATGAACTTTTTTCCCTTGAGTCTCTGCTTTTGGTTTTTGTAGGTATTCTCTTCTAGGTTGGATTTTCTGACATCTATGGATCTACAAGAATTCTTTGTCATAGTTGGTATTTTCTTAAGGCTCTCCAGCCTTAGTTCCTGAACTTGAACTTTTTGCAAGGGGCAGAGCTTGTCCCTAATGTACTTTTTGGGAGGGGGGCTAGGTCCTACTTGGTTTCAACCTGTTTATCTGGATTTCTGTGCTCAACTCCACCTCTGTGCATTAGCACCCCTGCTCACCCACCTCAATCTTTGTGGCCCAGTGCACTAGATCATCAAGGACCACCACGCCATCTCAAGAAGTCTTTCTATAGAGCCCAGTGGTCCAGGGTGTCTGAGTGCGGTTGCAACTGTACTGGTTGCTTCCAAGGTCCCCACAGTGGATTCTAAGAGTACTTCCTGGCCCCCTCGAAACCCTGCCCCGGGTACAAAAATTCTTACTTATAGCTCTTCCTTTAAGTTTTTTTGGGAGGTCCTCTTTGATTTATTAAGAAAA
Organism: Bettongia penicillata ogilbyi; assembly: GCA_023548195.1. Classification (NCBI taxonomy): domain Eukaryota; kingdom Metazoa; phylum Chordata; class Mammalia; order Diprotodontia; family Potoroidae; genus Bettongia; species Bettongia penicillata. The sequence continues at coordinate 2,065,264 of JAJHZJ010000468.1, forward strand.
TCTGGTATCTCATTTAATAGAAAACTTATCTAATGAAATCCAGACTTTAAGTTGATAACTTTGATAACTCTGAATTAACAGAGCTTAGAGTACAAATCTGTGCCTTGAACTTACATAACTAGAGAGCCTTAAATACAACAAGTGCCTTTATCTGTCTCTTCATAAAACAAATTTATTCTAAAAATTTCACCTTCTATTCTCCTCCACCTTCTAATTGACAACTCTCGGCAGATGACTTACAAATGCAAAAAGTGGGACTGAAAGGAAGGGGATTTTAATGATACCATTCTACCACCGGACAGGTTTGAAAAAGATTCTGTTGCTCATTTCTCTGTTCTTTTGATGTATTTCTAATTGTGATTTGGTCCCTTGGTACTGGACCTGTTTCTCTGCTGCTTCAGTACTCATACCTTAAGCTGACTGCTCCTCTGGGAGGTGAAGACAGGACTGAATGAGTCTGCTGTTGTCTCTGCTCCCCTATCCCCACAGGACGATTGTGTGTTGGGGAAACCTAGTGGAAAACACAGAAAGCACAATTTATAATGTAATGTCTGCTTTTCTAAAATCCTCCCTCTCGTCACATTGTGCTGTGTAAGACACTTGGATACACAGACTGACTACTCAAAGAAAAGGCACATTCTCTGTCTTCCCAGAGGTTGCCTCTTAAAACAGACAAGATAATGACAATATGACTTTTTTTTAAAAATGTAAAACAAGAAAGACAACATAGCGACAGCCAAAGAAGAATACCTAAGCTTCTGTTATGCGCATTCTGCGCATAGTAACAATCTATATTTGAAAAGTACTTTTAACTTTATTTTTTTCAAAAATAGAAACGTTTTATTTACACTTTAAAATACTTTACACAAAGGGATCATGCTTCTAGAGCCATGAAGTATTAGGTGGCTTGTTGGGGGCTTGGAGTACTCTAGATTTATCTAGTATTAGAGACTTCCATTGGTGTAGGTTTATCCTCTTCTACATTAATCTTTACCAGGCCCCTGTGATAGTGTAAGTGCTCAATTTGTATTTGTATATAATTTTTAAGATATATATTTCTCCCAATTATGTATTAAAATAATTTGTAACATTAAACAATTCTTTTTTGAGTTCCAAATTCTATTTCTCCCTCCCCCCTTCCTGAGAGGGCAAGCAATCCAATATAGGCAATCTTATAAAACATTTCCAGAAATCTTGAATTTAAAAAAAGAATGAAAAAATGAAAAATAGCATTCTTCAGTATGTATTCAGACATCAGTTCTTTATCTGGAGGCAGATATTCAACTGAATAGAGTGAATTCAGTAAATGGCAGAATCAGAAAAGGCCATCTGTAGTCTTAGTTTTGGATCTAGTCACACCTCCCATTTTCCGTTTCCTGCTCACAAGATCTATCTCCCTTGCATCCATTCTCCTCCCCACCCCCTCCCCCATATACAAAACCATCTACAACACCTAGAATGGGATTTAGGGGCCAGGTATTGTAGAGAAGGTAGGCAAGGGTGTCTTCTCCCCTATAGTTCTCTCCATGGTCTTCTTGCTATATCGTGTTGACCTTGGTCATCCTCCTGGTAACTTAGTCCCCAATTTCTCTAATGAAAATGCTGGTCTGCAGCAAGGGGAGGGATGTGGGCAGACAATCACTAGCTCTGCACAGCTTGTGAGAAGACACAATAAGACATAAACGTGATCTTAGGCCCCTCCTCCTATAGGAAGTGCTCCAGGGTTGACCCTGTCTTGTCTCCACCACTTCCCCCACTCTTGTGATTTAAATATCATCAGGTCTAGAGTCAGAAGAGCCTTAGGGATCATCTTGCTCAATGCTCTGCTCTTAGATATGAACAAAGAAGATGAATATCAGAATGGTTGAATGACCTAAGGTCACTTATGTGAAAGCTCCAGAACTTAAAGTCAGCTCCTGTAATCTCAAATAAAATGATTTTTCAAGCACACCACCAGGACTCTCCAGTGTGAGAAGTAAAGTTCTTACATCCACATTTCTAGGTGATAGGGGTTGTGACCTAGCATGGACAGGCTGGAGGTCAGGGACTGATGCACAGGTCCAAGGAGCTGTGTGAGGAAGGGCCTATCACAGAGGAGAACATGGAGTCACCTGATGGGGACTTAAGACATTCCTAGGTGATTAGGCTTGTGACCTAGCATGGACAGGTTAGAAGTCATAAACCAACATGCAGGTCCAAGGAGCTGTGTGAAGGATCTATTAGAGAGGAGAACATGGAGTCACATGGCCAGGGGATGGTGTCTTGGGAGATCCAAAGTTGAAAAAACAGTATAAGAAGCCCCATCTTCCTGCATGTGTTGTAGTCTTCCTGTAACCTTACCCATCCATTTGGGGGAATGGACATAAAAATGAATAAAGGCTTTCCTAATTTTCACAACAGGTATTGTTCTTTAAGGTGAGCATGTTTCTCACCGTTGGGGGCTTGTTAAGCAGGCTCACTTCTAACAGCTTGGGGGCTCTTCCAGGATCCTTAGCATCAGAAAAGTTAGGATGCAATCTTGCTTGTGGGGAATGGGAGCACGCCCATTGACTTTTCAGTGGCCCAGATACCACAGCCCAGGTTCCCCGCTTCTGACTGCTAACTTCTTTGGGACTGTTTGGAATTGTTGTGAATTCAGGAACACAGCTAAAACAATGGATTGAACAGGCTGGAGACAGCATAAGTCAGGAACCTGAGCAAAAGCAGGAAAATCAGCAGCTAAGTGCTGCCTTGTGTGCCTCAGTTATCTTAGGCAGGATCAGTCTTTTGGAGGGCTTTTGAAGTATTAAGTCCTAAGATGGGGTGTGAGTGCTTGGAGAGCAGAGAGAAAGAGGGAGGAGGGAGAATATAGATTATCTAGATTCTGGGAAGGATTCTTTTGAAATTGGCATGAATAATTGTCATGAACTGACATGAATAATTGGATTTTGACTGGTCTAATCTAAAATTAGTTTTTTTCCTAAAAAGAGAGGACCTGTATTGCTCTGTCTGTTCTGTGTTTGTATATTTTTTTAAGTATTTTGTTAAATTTAAATGCAGGCTCAGAGGAGTGAGTGGGTTGGGGAGAGAAAAAAAGAAAAAAATGCTTTACTGTTTGGCTTGATAGTGATGTTAATAGAAAGTTTGAAAACTTTAAGAAGTTGCTTAAAAAAAGGATTTCTTTTTGCATTCTAAACTCTGACCAGGTTGTGAACGTGAAAAGAAAGATTTTTGGCTTTTTGAAGAGTATTAAAAAAATGTGTCTCTATTTTTTAAATTGTTAAATTAAGCTGTTAGGTGCTTAACCTCTACATTTCTTTTCAAGGAATAAAGAAGCTAGAAGAGGTGGTGAGTATTTGGTTCTTCTGAAATATAAAAGGAAGGGAGGAATATGAATGGGATGTGCTTGGACCTTGTACTCCCTCCTCCCCCATTCCACTTGAGAAAATGTTTAGCCTGATTGGGAAACCAATAGACAAAGTTATGGAAGGTTATTGGATTTAAAATTGTTTACTGTGATTTGTAATTATTACTAGTAGTTATTAAGCTCCCAAACTTAATGCTTGAAAATCACACTTGGCCAGTATGAAATTACTTAGGCCCTTTTGCCTGGGCTAGGAGGATCTCTTTTGTAATGAAAATTAGCAGAGTAAAAGGCAGGCAGTTTGGAGTGAAAAGTTGAGTTTTAATTTGATGAGACCTGAAAGCTAAAATCTGTACTTTATGTCTAAATTAATATATCTCATACTAGACTATGTGTGTAAAATTGCAAATTCACTTTAGAATTTCAGTAATTTCTCTTAAAAGCATTACCTCTGTCCATGTGCTCAGACTATACGGACAAGGGGAAGGTTACCCTCCCCACATGATTTAAAGGCTGGAATGAGACTGGGAGAGCTGGTCTGCTGGGCCTGGGAGGAAAGAGGGGAGCTGGAAGAGGGCTTTACAGCTCTTTCAGGAAGTAGGGTAAAAAACAGAGATTATGGAAAGTTATAAAGTTTTCTTTTAAGTAGCAAAAGTATTTGATTTAAAAAAAGGGAGGGCTAAAATGTTTATCATTAGTGATTATAAATCCAGGTTTGATATGATTTCAAGTTAAAATCTGTCCTGAAGGAATACAGAGGAGCATCTGAGAATGCTCTTCCTATCAGGATTCAGCAGAAAGATATTTGGCATTTATGATTGTGAAGTGCTTAACATAAGGATGGGTATATGTTAGATGCAACATTACTTTAATGTAATTGTTATACAATTTTTAAATTTGGAGTTTGTTATATATAGATTGGGGTTTTAAAAAGGATGTGATAGAAATCTGATAATTTGAAACTTATATTTGGTTATAAAGAAGCAGTGAAAATGCTGATATTTGCTATATAATGGTAGAGTTAACTTCTCTGCTTTAAGCTAGAAGGGGAATACAGTACAGACAGTTATGGTTAAGATGTGGACAAATTGGATAATATGAGTAAGGGGACTGAGAGACTTGGAAAAATGAATAAGGGTTTTGATTGCAAATACGAGAGGCAGATTAGAAGATTTGAATAGTTCTGGATGGGTCAATTTCAGATGGTTTCAGTAAGTAGTAAGGGTGTGAGGAAGTATTTTAAGAAGAGAGAATGAAAAACCATGTAGCTTGATTTGATATAGTTAATAGCGCAATGAAATTTGAGATGACTTTATCTGATCAGGGTGATGCCCATGTGGTGGTAAGGTGACATGGAAATGCATTCAGCTGAAAGGGGTAATGGCTTAAAGTTTTAAGTAAACTTAAATAGTTTAAATTTTTAAGTAAATCTAAATATTGTTATATTAGAAACTGCATTGTTAAATTAATGATGAATTGGTTAAAAAACTGTGATGAATTGTGTAAGAGTTTCTGTGCTATAGAATTCCTATTGTGAAAATGTGAATCCTTGGGAAAAAAAAATTCATACATATACATTTCATATATGGGTGTGATTTTCAAGCCTGTTCCATCTAAGGATGTATTAAGTATGTCAAAAGTTTATTTCTCCTGTTAAGAAGGAAGTTTTAACCAAAATTGGCTTTTGCTATGAGTCAAGCATTTACAAAAGTACGTAAAAGGAAGTTTATGGCCAAATGTGAAAAGGCCTTGGGTTTTAGATCTTGTAATTTTTGCCAATTAGGTTCCTGAGGGTTTTGTGATAAATTATAAACTGATCTTAAAAGAGGAAGATATTTGTTGTATGAAGAAATGTTTTGTGAAATCTTTCGTATTATTTTTGAAAGGCCTACCTACCAAATTTATATTTGTAAGCTAATTTGTTATAATAACTTCAGGTTTTATAGGGGGTTGGAAGATAAGGCACATTGGAGACCAAGAATTTTATGGTTCTGGGAATCTCTGTGATAATTTTAAGACAAAAAGTCTCCTGGCCCTATCCCCTTTTCCTTTTGAAGTCCAGTCATTACAGACGGACTTAAGATCTAATCTGAACTGGAGATGCTCAGAGGAGAGATGTTAACTGTTTCTATTGTCGAAGGAGAGGAGTGGCCCCATCCCCACTCAGGGGCTGCTAAGATTTGGAGAGTTTAAAATGATCACCCAAGTGGTGTGGCCCCTCACTTTGTTCAAGTTGTAATCTTTATGTAAAATGTAAACTGTATGTGGAGTTCCTAAATGACAAATTTGTTTAGGTGATAAATAATCTCTAGTAATTGGTTTTTAGGACAAATTTAAAATTTAAGATGTGAGTCCTGGTAAAAATTTTTGATTAAGTGAAACCTACTATCTATTGTACAAATCTCAGGGGACAACTGTGTCCTCAGCTTGGGATGGGATCCTTCTGGCTCAGTTTCCCCATTGTGTTCCTTTGAAAAGGAACACTTCTTTTAAAGTTTCCCACTTGACTATTTCTGAGTCTGGCTATAAGGCAGAGATGAAACCAAAGTATAGATGTGATGTTGTAACAGTAATGGTATGGAATTGTTGAAGACCCAAAGATAACAACACGCTGGGTCCTGTTTAAATGAATTCAACCCAAGTTATCATTCAGTTAAAGAAGGTCAAAGTTTGCTATCTTATTTACAGAAGGACTGAGGAAGGAGTTTGGGGTGGTCCCAGGTGGTCTAGGGGTTCCAGGCATGGTCTTGATGGGAGTGGCCAATAACCTAGAGAACTGGATTGATTGCATAGTGATATGCCTCTAGAGAGCCAGGTTATGTGGGACAAGGTGAGGTTTTCCAGGCCCCTTTCAGACAAATGAGACTAAAACTCTTTGGGGGTAATGGACAAAGGTCCCAACTTGGAACAAAATCTTTACCTGGGCAAATACTATTGACTGAATCAAGTTACTGAGACTAAATCAGAGATATCTTTAGTTTGGGGATCTATTACAGCAATAACAAGGTTTTAATCGTAAATTCGATTTTATGATTGTTATTTAATTGGGAACTAGAACATGTTTAGAGAGGCATATAAGCTACTTAAGACTTGCTTCAAAAGATGTTCCTTGGCCAATGTGAAATTACTGTCATATCTGAAACTCGACTATTGGAGCTTGCTATTTTAAGATTTTATGGTACTATTAACTGACTGTTCTTCTGAGTCTAACTCCAGGTATGGTTAGCAAGAAAGGCGGTCTGAGCCTCTGATACTAGTAAGCCTGTGACATGCTGGTATGAACTACAAAAAAGGTGATCTCATGGGAAGGTTGGAAGAGCGGCTGTTCAGCTTGGGCTGAGGTAGGATCCTCCTGACTCTATTTCCCCATTGACACCTGGCAGACTTTAAGCCTGGTTGAATACCAGCTGACAATCTACTCCTGCTTGGAATTGACATGAAGTAAGAGAGATGTTGTTTCCCTAAAATGTCCCTACTCTTAATGGCAATTCTTATAATCAAAAGTTTTGTAAGTTTAATACCAGATCTATTAAATAATAGATTGCTAGTAGGGGAACATCTGAAGTTAAGTTCAAAATTAAGCTGTCAGGCTTAGGACTTTAGACCAGAAACAATAAGTTAGGGTCCATTAATCCTTAGTAATGGTGTGGAGACAGTAAGGTCAAGGGCTCGTGAGGCTAGCATATGTAGTTATTATTTTCTCAGTTGGTTAATGTTAAAAGAAAAATGGTTTGTTGTCTATACTATAAATGCTTTAAAAGAAGTATCACATGACCAAAAGTTGGAGCTGTTTTATTATGTGATATGTACTTTGTTAAAAATGATTATTTATTGTATTTATGTAAGTACTGGAGCCTGCTATTGACTGCTTAGTGAAATCTCATCTTCCTGATGGGGAAAATGAATAGTGAATTAATGTGAAACATAAATCCTGGGTTCTAATGTGGATTTCTTAAACATGACAATTGGCCAAAGTTTCAATTTTGATTTTTTAAGAGTGATAAAAGTATACAGCTTAGGAATGGTAATCTAAAATTGTATGAAGGTCAGTTTTGCAGGAGAGTGAACATCTGAATTTCTACAAGAAGATAAAGGGAATCAGATGCTGTGCTGAAGACAGCTTGAAGGAGCATCCAGATCGGAAAACTGCATCAGATAATGTTCCCCCCTAGACTGCTCTATGAGCTCTGAATAGACAATTCATTGATTTACCTTTTCCTTTTGAATCTCTGTATCTGTTGTTATAACAAGGGGACTGCCCCCTTGTAATTTGTCAATGTGTCAGTCAACTTTTCTCCCTTCCTATATTCATATAAAGGAGAATAGATGAAGGGAAGAATTTATAGGGGAAAAACGTGAGGGGGTATTTATTGATTGAATTTAGGTGTGAAAATAGAAATTTTAATAAAGAAAAGAGGGGGAATTTTGTGGGAAGTAAAGTTCTTATGTCCATATTCCTAGGTGATTAGGGTTGTGACCTAGCATGGACATGTTAGAGGTCAGAAACTAAGGTGCAGGCCCAAGGAGCTGTGTGAAGAAGGGCCTATTAGAGAAGAGAATATGGAGTCGCATGGCCAGGGGATGGTGTCTTGGGAGATCCAAAGCTGAAAAAACAGTATAAGAAGACCCATCTTCCTGCATGTGTTGTAGTCTTCCTGTAACCTTACTGGGGGAGTCTACCCATCCATTCAGGGGAATGGACATAAAGATGAATAAAGGCTTTCCTCATTTCACAACAGGTATTTTTCTTTAAGGTGAGCATGTTTCTCACTGTTGAGGGCTTGTTAAACAGGCTCAATTCTAACAGCTAATCTCTATTTCTTCCCTCTCTTCTTCATCTGTGTCAGAAACCTGGAGGTCTTCATACAAAATACTGCCCTGATGCTTCAGGGCCAGGTCCTGAGAAGGAATCTGGGGAACCTCTGCACTTGACTTCTGTAGGAGGACTGGCTGTGTGTCCTTGTCCAATGGGGAACTCTGGAGTGATCTATCCAATTTATCCTGATGAAAATATCTGGAAGCAACTGTGGGTTCCTGGGTCAATTCCTGACCAGGTTGGCATAAAGAATTTCTAGACCTTTTGCACTGCTGGCTAGATGAATCATGCAACCATGACTTTGAACAGGTTAAGGAATTCTGAAACTTCTTAGCAGAATGGCATAGGAGGTGTAAAGGAATTGGGTCTGCCTTGGGTGAAGGGATCACTGGTTTCTGGGTCTGGGCCATGCAGTCTGGCCCTTTCTGACAAGGTCCTGTTAAACTTCTGTATTTATTTTGCAGCCAATTTTGAAGACTCCAATCTTTACGCAGGGCTTCTGAGGGAGGTTCAGGTTCACTCTGAGTTGACTGAACTGGAGGTGGCAGAGTATTCTGAAGGGGTTTGGCCATAAGCTTCCCAGAAGTCCTCTCAGGCCTTTCCAAAGGGACCTGGAGAGATAGTACTGGATAAGATTTTGTATTTTTCTTGAATGGAGGGCAAGGAGGAGCAGGCTGGCATGGATGCCGGATGCAGCTCAAACTTTCATTAGGGTCTATATGTACACACTGTCTCTTCTGGGGAGGGCCAGACTGGCTCTTCTGGTGCATGGGCATGGATCTTTTCTTCTGGAGAGGGTCAGACTGGTTCTCCTGGGGCAGGGGCACAGATTTCTCCTGGGGAGGGCGAGACTGACTCTTCTGGGTCATGGATATGGATCTTTTCTCCTGGGGAGGGCCAGACTGGCTCTTCTGGGTCATGGGTATGGACGTTTTCTCCTGGGAAGGGCCAGACTGGCTCTTCTGGTGCACAGGCACAGATCTCTCCTGGGGAGGGTCAGGCTGGCTCTTCTGGTGCATGGGCACAGATCTCTCCTGCATCATGGGCATAGATCTTCTCTCCTGGGGAGGGTCAAACTGGCTCTTCTGAGGCATAGGCATGGATCTTCTCTCCTGGGGAGGGCCAGACTGGCTCTTCTGGTGCATGGGCATAGATCTCTCCTTGGGAGGGCCAGACTGGCTCTTCTGGTGCATGGGCACAGACCTCTCCTGGGGAGGGTCAGGCTGGCTCTTCTGGTGCATGGGCACAGATCTCTCCTGCATCATGGGCATGGATCTTCTCTCCTGGGGAGGGTCAGACTGGCTCTTCTGAGGAATGGGCATGGATCTTCTCTCCTGGGGAGGGCCAGACTGGCTCTTCTGGTACACAGGCACAGATCTCTCCTGGGAAGGGCCAGACTTGCTCTTCTGGGGCAGGGGCATGGATCTTCTCTCCTGGGGAGGGCTAGACTGGCTCTTCTGGTGCACAGGCACAGATTTCCCCTGGAGAGGGTCAGACTGGCTCTTCTGGGTCATGGGCATGGATCTTCTCTCCTGTGGAGGGTCAGATTGGCTTTTCTGGGGTGGGAGCACACACTGTCTCTTCTGGGGAGGACCAGATGGGCTCTTCTCATGTAGGGGCAATTTCTCAAATCTCACTTTCAAAGCTTCCCTTTGGACCTCATTCATGGTTCCAAATAGCTTTCCTTTCACGAACATTTTGGTTCCTTGGGGTTTGATTAGGGACTTCTGAGGGAGTCGTTTAGCCAGCTCCTTTTCCTCCTGTTCCTGGGTCATGACCTTGAGTCCAGGGGCCAGGTCCTTGAGTGCACAATATTTTGGACATATCTTGTTTGTCCTAATGTGACCACGGGATCCGCAGTTACCACATATTAGACTCAATTTAGGGGCCTCTGACTTGGGAAGCTTCTTTGGGGAAAGGTTTTCCTTCTGCTCCTTTCTTTCCATTGCTTTGCGAATTCGGCGAAGTTTATCTTGGAGTCTTTTCTTCTCTTTCCGCAATTCCCGCTGCTTCTGCTCATCTGCCAGAAGGATCTTCTGGATGGAGTCCTCATCTTTGGTGCTCCTCACGAAGATATATGCATCAATCACTGCTGGGTCCTGGACTGTCTCACTCAGCACATAGTCCTTGCCAGACTCATCAACGTAAGTCCGGTGGATAACCAGAGTGGTTGAGCCCCCATTCTGCTTCTCTTTCTTGCCTTTGTCTTGGAGCATCAGCCGCTGCAGCTCCTGGCACTCCTGCTTTTCCTTCTCTCTCTGTAGCCTCTGAGGGCTGGTCTTACCCTCCAGGAGGTCCTCAATTTCACGACACATCTGCTCCGTCACAGGATCATTTTCCTCATCTGAACTGCTGTCTGTGTCTGTGGTCAGCACCTCGGTAGAAGCCAGGACCCTATTCTGGAGGTCAAAAATTCTTTGTACCTCTTGCTGGTAGTGTCTCTGCTGCTTTGTTCCTGAGGAATGGGGGGCTCGTGCAAATCTGGTGAGGTCTTTGGTCTTGGTCTCTAAGTGTAGCTTTTTGGTAGATAGGGCTTGGATAGCTGCGACCACCTCCCAACGGGACAGTTTCTGGATCTCCTCTTCTGACATCCCAGATTTCCTCAGTAACTTCTGAGCTTCTTTCAAGGTGAGACGTCGAAGGTCTGCATCAGTACCCTTCACTCTCCCTGCATCCAAGCTGGTTATGTTTCCCTGCTTGGGTTTACAAGCAACTTTGACATAGGAGATGCCCTCTCCACAGCCTGTGGGGTCAGCCACTCCTGTCACCTCCAGCAGACACTGCCCCTTGGTGGCTGCTAGAAAAGCCCGAGTTGTGTTCCATGGAGCAGCCTGGACCTCATCATTGAGACACACGTTTTCATCACTGGCCTCCTCTGTGCTCAGGAGCGATATCTCCCCATAGCCAGCATCCTTGAGGCGTTGCTGGGCAGCCTGCATGCTATACAGAGCACAACATTTCTCTGGGGTCACCATATCCCTCAGTTCCTCTTCACTTGGCAGGCGGAATCCAGCCTTCAGCACCCACCAATTAAAATAGATCCCTGTCCGATGGAAATCTGAACATTTAGTGAGCCTCCTTCTAATGCTGCTCTCAGAAAGTCTGGGGAAGGCCCTGTGGATCTCCTCCATGCGAATTCTCCGAGGCCTGTGAGGGCTCTTCCAAAACTGCCTATATATAAATACCTGCAGGAATTCATGGATATAATTCTTTGCCCTTTTTGAGTTGGGGGCAGGAACTTCATCCAGTGGGCACTGTTGCCCAGCAGTAAATATATCTTTCACTTCTCTCAGAAAGTAGCCTGCTTTGGTTACCACAACCAGGAAGTCTGTCTCTGCCATCTGATGTGGGTAGATGGGAGCCCGAAAAAGTTTGTTTTCCAAAGCCTGTAAGAACTGTCCTGCATGGAGTTGCCCCAGGAAGGGTGAGGATGAACAGAACACAAGGTTCCCGTATTTGTAGGCAGGAGGCCCAGTGTCTTTCCCATTTTTCCTTTTGTAATAGTTCTGGATCTGGGAAGCCATTCCAATCTGGTTTAAGAATGGCGGATTCTCCTCACTCCATTCAACCAGAATGAGATCACCATCCTGCCCACTCAAGTCCTGAATTGTCTTCATAAAAAACATGTGACCTCCCCCTGAGGCCTGCAGCTCCCGCTCCCGCTCCTGGGCTTTCTTTTGGATGTGACAAGTCAAGTCATGGACAGGGTAGGGCCCTTTGCCTAGCCACCTGACTGGTGGTCGATGAAGCAGAGAGAGTTGTTCAGCTCCCATGTGGGTAGGAAAGAGACTGGAATGTAGCTTCAGTGCTGGAAGTGAATGCTGAATTATGGGGTCCTTGAAGAAAACATGAAGACCATGCTGCTGGGGGAAGTAAAATTCATCATTGGATAGGTTCCAGGGATCCTTGACTTTCAGCTGGGCTGGAGTCTGCTTAGCCTTATCCTCTCCCTTGATGCCACATCTCTGCAGCATTTGACTCTTCTCAGAAAGCTGCTTCTGGGCTGGGGACTCTACTTCTTCAGGCTCCTTGACATCAAACAGCAGGAGGTTCTCATCATCTGGGTCAATGGTTAGGACTGGAGGATACAGTGGCTTAGGCATAGCTTGGGCATCCCAAATAATGTTGTCCTCCCATCGGCTATGGATGAGGGCTTCACTCTCAGGGACGAAAATGGACCCACCTGACTGAGAAGGGTCACAGATTTTGAATGATCTGGTATTCTCAGAGGGAATCCATCCTGCCAGAGCGACTTTTTGGGCATCAGGGACGTAATTTTGGAAGTCTCTGTTATCCCAAATTATGTCATCTTCCCAGTTCTTCTGAGTGCCCATCAGAAAGTTTTCATCCTTCAGCAAGGGGTGGTCTGTTTGAGTTGTCTCCTCTTCTTCTGGTGACTTTTCTCGAAGTTGAAATCCATAATCAAAACCTCTCCCATGGGGAGGGACCTCCAGCATGTCATACCAAAGTTTGGCAGGGCCATACCGCCATAGGGCTACCTCCTGTGAGTGAGGGTCCTGGGAACAGTCAGACAATTGAGAGACAGGCTGGGGGGCTACTGGAGCCATCATTTTCATCTCATCATCTGTTAGGCATTCCTCTGGGCCTGGTGATCTAACTTTCTGGGGGCCCCCCAGAGTAGGGTCTGGGGGACACTGTGCCTTCTGTTTCTTCCTCTTTCTCAGCCTCCTCCTAACCTCCTGCCACATGGTTGGTGTCTTCTTGTTCTCAAAGAGTCGAGAGAAACGAAGAGTCTTTCCATACCTAAATTCTGGCCAGAGATCTGTGACTGTTGGTGTGCTAGTGTCCTTCAGGCTGAGTCCCCAGGGATCTCCAAGATCCGGTTCCTTCTCCTTATTTTCAGTCTTCTTCTCAGAACTGTTGGAATCCACAGACAGATCCTTTGGGGAGGAGGTATAGCTGTCTCTGGAATGTAGGGCCTTGTCTTCTCCTTCCATTTGGGAAGCTACAACTTTGTCCATATGTAGAGAGAGAAAATGGAAAATCCGTCTGTACTGCAGTAGTCCAGAGGGATAATGACTGAAATCAGCTCCAAAGCTTCCTTTTATACCTTCCTTTCAAGGAGGATTCAAGCCTCTCCAGAGGTGTTAACAAGCCAAGTGGGGATGGGGGTGGGGGGCAATAAGAAGGGTAAGGTGAGATGAGAACTCAGAATTCTTGCTAGTTCTTAGTGCTCATCTGTTTTAACACTTGCAGAGGAGATCAGACCGGTTAAGGGCCAAGCTAAAATCACAGAAACATCTGGAGATCCTTACAAACCATTATTATTTTTCCATATTAGTCATGTTGCAAAAGAAAGTACAAACAAAACAAAACAATAAAAATACAGTTAAAAAAGTATATGGTTCACTCTATATTCAGAGTTGATTAGTATTCTGGAGGCGAATAGCATCTTTCATCATGGGTCTTTGGAACTGTCTTAGATTAGAGCCAAGTCTTTCTTTCTCACAATATTGTTGTTACTGTGTACAATGTTTCCCCCTCACTCATTTTACCTTACATCAGTTCATATAAGTCTTTCCATGTTTTTCTGAAATGATCTAGCTTGTCATTTCTTATAGGACAATAGTATTCTATTGCAATCATATACCATAACTTATTCAGTCATTTCCCAACTGATGGGCATCTCCCCAATTTCCAATTCTTTGCACCACAAAAAAGAGATACTATAAATATTTTTGTTCAAATAGGCCTTGTTTTCTTTTGTTTCAATTATTTTTATAAATTTTATATTTTTTAATATTTATATTTTTTTTATATTTTTCTTATTTTTATAAATTTGACTCAGGCCTCTATGTATTTGAGAAATTAGGCCTTTATCAGAAAAACTTGCTGTAAATCACCCCTCCACCAGTTTCCTGTTTTCTTTTTCTTTTATTAATGGAGGAGGGGAGGCAAGGCAATTGGGGTTAAGTACTTGCCCAAGGTCACACAGCTAGTAAGCGTGTTAAGTATATGAGGCCAGATTTGGGTCATTCTGTATCTGGGGCAGGTGTTATACTCACTGAGCCACCTACCTGCCCCTCCTGTTTTCTTTCTAATTTTGGTTGCATTAGTTTTCTTTGTGCAAAAGCTTTTTAATCTCATGTAATTAAAACAATCTATGTGACTTCTTGTAACATTCTTCATCTCTTGTTTGGTCATAAACTCTTTTTCATAGATCTGATAGGTACATTTTTCCAAGCTCTCCTAGTTTACTTACAATATCATTTTTTATATCTAAATCAATTATCCTTTTTGACTTTATCTTGCTATGTCATGTGAAATGTTGCTCTATGCCTAGTTTCTGCCAAACTGTTTTCCAGTTTTCCCAGCAATTTTTGTTAAATGCCGAGTTCTTATCCTCGAAGCTTGGATCTTTGAGTTTATCAAATATTAGATCACTGTGGTCATTTACTACTGTGGATTGTATACATCATCTATTCCGCCGAGCTATTACATTATTTCTCTGCCAGTAATGGATTGCTTTGATAATTACTGCTTTGTAATACAGTTTGAAATTTGGAATTACTAAGATATCTTTTTGCATATTTTATTTTGTTATTTTTTCTAGCTCTATAAAATAAATCTTTTGTAGTTTCATTGTTATGGAACTGAATAAGTAAATTAACTTAGGTAGAACTGTCATTTTTATTATATTGGCTCAGCCTACTCAAGCAATATTTCTCCAATTGTTTAGATGTCTTTATTTGTATGAAAAGTATATCTTGATCGTGTTCCTGTAATCCCCGGGTTTGTCTTGGCAGGTAGACTCCCAAGTATTTTAAATTGCTTATAGTTATTTTAAGTGGAATTTCTCTTTCAATCTCTCCCTGATAAGTTTTGTTGGTAGCGTATAGAAATGCTGATGATCTATGTGGATTTATTTTATATCCTGCAACTCTGCTAAAGTTGTTACTTGTTTCAACCAGTTTTTCAGTTGACTCTCTAGGGTTCTCTAAGTATACCATCTTATCTTCGGAAAAGAGCAAATATTCTAATTCCTTCATTTTTGTTTTCTTGTCTTTTTGGTATAGTTAGCAATTTTAGTGTCAAAGACACATTTTTCTGTTTGTGCATTTTAGAAGCTATTCTTAGAAATAATCTATATTTGAAAAGTACTTTTAAAAATCAGTTTTTAACATCATCTTCCCAAATTTCCTCTAGGGGAGGGCAAGTGTCATTATTCTAATTTTACAGAAGACAGCTACTGAGGTACAAAGACCTAAGTTCATATAACTGGGTAGGACTAGATATTTTCAGAATTGTAGCCCTTTTGTTCCTCCACTTGACTAGCTTACCTCTAATCAACTGATTCTTGCTTAGAACATTTCCAGAGAGGCAGTTCAACTAAAACTAAACTCTTAAGAAAAGTTTGAAAATTGAAATCTTTTGAACATCATTCAAATGCTGTAGTAAGAGGCCTCTCTGTTCCACTGGCTTGGATTACTAAACTATTTCAGAATTTCCCTCCTCAATCAATGCCTGTTCTCTTTGGTTTGATTAACTTCACAATTTCATCAATTGCTGATACCACAACCTCTCTACGCTTTCTCATCTTGTATGAGTTTTATCTATGTATCATCATAAATGCACCTGGTATAATCTACCAGCGAATTGAAAAGTCTCTTATCAAAACAAAATGAAAATAACAAACCTAAACTAAATAAATTCCCAGTTCCCCCACAACCTGATCTTCTACAGAGGGAAAACTATGCAGCAAATTAAACAGCAGAAGAAATATTTAGCAAGAAAAATGTCTACCACATAAAAAGTACAGCTCTTCTATAAATTTAGAAATGAATTCATCAATAAGCCTCTGTTCTCATTTAGAGGGAAGTGTGATCTTAAATGACAATACCATTTCTGGTTTTTCCCCCATATTTCTTAGGGATATTGTTCATATGTTCTGTCTCAGGAGTTTGGAGTTGCTTCAGGCAGAACATACTCTTTCCTTACTCCTTCCTGAATCTATCTTGGATTTGGAATACAGCAATGCCAGCCTGAATCAATGATCTGTGTGAAGATTGTTACTCCTTGTCTGTCTTAGCTCAATAGGCTTAGTTTGAAGTTGCCAGTCTTAGGAAATCAGGTTCAAGTTTGTTCCTGGTTATTTGGGATCTTTTTTATTGTAACACTGAGTGATATGAATTCAACATAGATCCAAGCTGGAGAAAAATCCTCTTTGCCTCACCTGGCAGTTGATTTATAGATAGCAGTGGGTGCCAGTAATAAGGTGGGAGAGCTTCTTATCCAATCACAGATGTGGAACGAAGCCCTGCCTGTATCATCATGCATTGTTCTGAAGCTTTCTTTAGAGGCCAGATGTAAATATCAGGAATGAAGAAAGTTGTCTTATTTTTGTAGTGCCATTCTGAATCTAAGTCTCCTTGTATTTTACTTTGTTCGTTCACGAAATGATAACAAATCTATTGGATTGTACACTCTTGATCTAGTTATTAGGAAGCAGAGAAAGGAACAGAAATAATTAAAATAAAAAATGGGTGGTTAGGGAAAACTTTTTCCTGCAAGATGTAATTAATAAGTATCTTTTTTCCCCTCCTAGAATACAGAAAATGGAAATATCTTTTTTATATTTATAAGTATGCAAATCAACTTTATTTGGTTTAGTATCTCTGGGAAGAAATCTTATCCAGGGAACTCATTAAGGCCAAATATTTTGGAATTGTCCCTTCTCCCTTGCTCTTCAAACCCCTGGATTTCATAGATAAGAGATTATTCTTATCTAATGAGCTTGGGGAAAATATTTACCCATTTAATACTAGGTCTTCAAAAATAGGGGAGAAAAAATGTTTAAATAGTGAGGTAATAATTCTGAACGCTTACTTTTTAAGTACAAAGAATACTTCAGAAAATGGAGACTGCTACACTTTTTAGCTTAAGACACAGCCACAGACATCGTTAATGCCAGCTCATTATAATTCATAATTTTCCTAGCTACCTTTTGAAAACTCAATTACACTTATTTAGAAGAATTAGAATTGACTTGCATAGGGAAATTATATGTTCTTAGTTTCAGTCTGGCTAGCATTATTCTAGGCATTCCAACTGTCAGAGGGGTTCTACCCAGAAAATTTTTGGAATACTGCTGACATACAACAGAGGAGAGCAGCCTTTTAAAGAGTCACTTCATTTGCCACACTGGAATAGGCCTTTTTTACAAGCCACCAATACAATGGAAAAGTCTGTAAGGAGCCTACAGTAAGCAACTGAGTGGTGACAGTACTTGGCAGTGTACAAATCATTACAGCACCCAGACCTCTTTCTCTCTAGGCGCAAGACAAAAGCTTTAAAAAATATCCAGTTTTTAAAGAAGCCTGTATTAGTGAAGGCTTGGCCAGAAGGACTGCTGAGATGATCCACATTACAGGCTGAGTCAGACTAGGCAAAATCTCTCAGCATTCTGTGGCTGAAGAACAAATTCGGCAATTCTGTCAGAGTTTGCACCAAGGAGCCTTGTCCCTCTTCTTCTTTCTGTGTTCTTCCCCTTCCCTATCCCCATCTTAATACTTATTAAATGTTTCCTTTTAATAGTCAGTTAAATGGTCAAATATGTGACAAGCCACTGAAAGTGAAAATATTGAGATAAAGGTAGGAACTCAGTCTTCTTTCTATCCATGAAAATTATTAAATTCTTACTGAATAGTCAAAATATAACAAAAGCCTTCCTACAGGCATCCTACTGTTTCCTAAGAGAATACCAAGTGTAAGGCAGGTTTAAAAAATAACAACAAAAATGCACTGTAAGTTAGGGTTATGTCTCTATCAGAATGATGAGTTTATCTTTCAGCTTGAGGAATGTCAGCCAGCCACAGTTTGATCTGCCAAACGTTGAAACTTAAGATTTTCTTTGCCCCCTGTCAAAGCACCAGAATAAGATCATGATTGGACAGAAATCTATACCTGCGCTACAACATCTCCACTATGAACCTGCTTTTACTCTAGGCTAGCAGTATGGCTCAGTCTACCAAAAATGCTTCCCAAGTCAAAACCTCAAACACTCTTTAGAGATCCCCAAAACACTGAAGACAGTCTATATGTATCTCTACAATTCTGTTCCTGTCTTTGCTCTATCAAGTATATATTGATGGAGTTGTTTATAAAAATGACAGTGTAAGGCACAGAAGCCTTTTCATGACTACCTGAAAAGCCAAAATGAATTGAATGTTCACCTCCACTGGGAATGATCTGTCAATGTGACAGGGGATCAATGTTCTTGCTTGACATCAACTAATACCTACATGCCTAAACTGTTCCCCTCTCGCTTCTGTATTTGGTGGTGCTGCTGCTAATTGCATTCTTGGGTCCCCAGTGCTACTAGCAGTCACTACTATTCAACAAAACAGGAAACATTCGTATGACTTTAGTTCCATTGTATTGTTTGGAAATTGAATTCCAGCAGTATTTTACACTTGGTGAGAGCGGCTGAGACAGGGTAGCTGAAAACGCTGCCACAGGACACCTTTCGTTGTGAGCTATTCCTTGATGGAATTTAATAAATATTCATTGATGGAGAGCGGTATAATTGATTCAGCCACTTTCATTTTTATCAGCTCTGCAGGATACCATAGCCCTCGCAGAAAACCTCTGGAAGTTGCCAAAGGTTGACAGTAAGAAGCTTTTGAAAGGATCCTGGAGAAGGGAGTGAGGAGGAAAATGCAAGTTAATATCTATTATCATAAGCCACTTACTAAGCTTTATCGGAAATTAAATACAACCATGGATATCAACAGTGTGCAGGTCTATACATTATATGATAAGCTATGAAAAGGCCCAATATATTTTAAAATGAAATGCTTTCAGATCAAGGAGCTTAGTGGTAATTATCAAGGTAGCAATCATTCACTATATCAAATCATATGCTTTTAATGTAATATTTACATTTGAACATCCATGTACTAATTTATTTTCAACCTGTCAAAGAGTATGGATTCCTAGAACACAGGAGGAAAATAATATTTTTTTGTCCATTCAGAATGTTGCAACCTATGGACTTATCATTTCAAAAATTTATCTTTTAGACCTCTCTAGTGGTTTTAGTTTCACTACATTCATTATGCAAACTGCAACTATGTGTGACATTAATTTTCAATTTAGAGTTTGCTGTGTCCATGCCACAGTCACATAACACCATCAACAGAAATGCTGGTATCAAAAAGATGGGTTTTTGTTTCTGTGTTTAGGTGTCATTAGAGGAACTTCAGAGTTTCCCAAAGGTCATAATATCCTCTTTCTTTTCAACTTAAGTCTCAGCTTGTGCATTTGCACTGTCGTTCTCAGAAATATATACTTATGGACAAGCTCAAGATCTTTAAGGGATCCATCCAATTCCGGCAATAGATATTTTTTTCATACACTTGTTATCTGTTTGTTTTTTGTGGATGGCCAGGCCAAACGCTTTTGAGAAATACTTTATTTCTTTCAGGAGGATATACACTGTTCTAGGGCTTGGTGCAACCAGCACAATGTCATCTGCAAAGAGCATTTGGAGGTCCTCAACATCTACAGCCCCTCCATACCTTTCCAGTCTTATACCTTACACCTCTTACATATTCTGTAATCCTTTGACATTTCCCTCTTTGCTATTCATCAAACAAAGCACTCTATCTCTCTGGCTCCAGGCATTTTCACTGGCTGTCCTGTATGCATGGAATACTCTCCTTTCTGCTTCCTGATTTCCCTGGCTTCCTTGATGTCCCAGCTAAAATCCTACCTTTTGCAGGAAGTCTTTCCTAATCTGTTTTAATTCTAGTGTCTTCTGTTTGTTGATTATTTCCAACTTATTCTGCATACAGCCTGTTGTTACATGTTGTCTCCCCCATCAGACTGTGAGCTCCTTGCAAGCAGGGACTAGCTCTGTATCTCCAGAGCTTAGTAAAGTGCCTGGAACATAGTAGGCGCTAATAAATGTTTGTTCATACACCACAAGGTGTGCTGAATTTCCTCCACTCTTGAATTTATTAAGCATTAAGTATACACTGAGCAACTAGAAAAATTTAGTCTGCTTTCAAAGAACCTACATTCAAATTTAAGGAGGCAGGATATAAAAAAATGTTCAGGGTGGATGGCAAAGCTCTGAAGTCCTAAGTACGCAATAGCAGATCAGATGGCAAGACTCAGGGGCCTTTGGGTTACATCAGCAGATCAGATGACAGTGCTGGGTGTCTGCTTAGTGCAGGGGCAGAGGAGAGAATAAGGCCTGGTGATCCTTACTGGGAGGAACAGAGTTTGTGATTTCCATCTTATCCAAGCCACATAAAGAGTCAGGAAGCTCTGACTAGGTTCCTGTCCTCTGGCTAGAATACATAGCAAAAGATGAAGGCAAGTAGGGAGAGAATCCCTGGTGGAAACAAACACCTTGGGTGAGCATATGCTCACCTCCTTTACCTCTCCTGATGTTGATGATCAGAGAGCTAGTGAATAAAAATATTTCTGCTGTCATGTCTTTCAAGGGATTTCTAATGGTTTTGATGTATGAATGGGAAATAAATTGTTCAAGAAAGCATTTCACTCTACTGAATCATCTACATAATCAATCAAAGCAGTAGGATCTTGCACTCTTTCAGTCAAACTGTGAGATGGCAAAGATGTGGTTTGTTTTATATCACTTGTGAATATTACTTGTGAAAGCTGGTTTTCTAATAATAACCTTACTGAGGATGCCCTTGATGCATGTTCTCAGAAACATTTTGTACAAGTGAGAAAGTAAGCATAATGTATGGGAGTTGCTGGTACCCTCTCTCTATGTATGTATTAATAAGGTCTAAGACTTCCCCCACTTTTGTTATCTTTCTATCTTTAAGCTACTTTGTGAATTGATGTGCCAGAGTCCAAGAAATTTCCTCACAACCACGCTGCCACCAGCATGGCTCTCCTCTCTATCTAATCTGACTGGTTTTTTTCCTTAATGCCATTTCTACATCTTCTATAAACCCACTTGGGGCTGTAAGGTTAGGGGCCAAGCAATGTGACTCGTTTTTGATGATGAAGACAGAAAGGTGAATGATGAATTTCTTAAGGTTGGCCGAGAAAAGAAGATGTTTGGAGTGCTTTGGGTGAAAAGCAAGCTCCATTAAGACTAGAGCCCATATCCAAAAAATTGAAGTCCCTATCACTACTACATCCTGCATCTGTGTGTTTGTAATTTGTTGACTTAATTCCTCATCTATTTTCTCTTTCCATTCAACTGTCTGTAGCATATGAATAGCTGCTGTTCTTGCTTCTACTTTCACTGACCTTAACACAACTTCTCTGTATCAGGCTTTATCCCCTCTAGTTTCTCAAATTCCACATATGAATATGTCTCCTTAACGTACAGAACACTTCATTTCACCTGCTCCCTCCCTACTCCCTTCCTGATCCTTGCAAAGAGACATTCCAGTCACTGGTTTATTGGTTCATCTCATCTAATGTTAGGGATAACACTGAGATAAAATCTGCCATCTTCGGTTAGGATCTCTAGCTTACCTTGCTAGTTTGAAATAGAAAGTTGACTTTTGTGTCATAAGACCAAGAGTCAAATCCCAGTTCTGTTATTTCCTACTTGGATGACCTTGGGCAAGTACCTTAAGCACCATGGGCCTAAGTGTTCTCAAGTATCAAATGAGGAATCTGGAATAAATGGCCCATAACTATCCTTTCAGCTCTAAATCTATGGTCCTAATAAATTTGAGCCCTGAGATTCCTGGTTCTTTTGTTAAACCTTTATCTACTGTGAACTTTCTGACTCTTTACTGATCTTTCTATGTTGTAGTTATTTTCTGTTGTATTGAGTTTGATAGAAATCAGAAGTCAGTTTTCTCCTTTTTTCCCTTCCTTTTCAATTTAAAGACCTTTTAATTAAGTTGCAATTCATTTGTATTCCAACTTCAGAATTTGTCCGTGGTTAGATTTCTTGCGGTTACACTCTCCCACTTACTGGAATGCCTGTGAAGGTAACTGGTGGAGACTGCCAAGAGATGCTAAAGCTGCTGCCATTCGGAGAGAACTTTGTGGATCCTGGAATGTTCACCGGGGGAGTAGCCTGTCAAGAGCAAAAACAGAGAAAGATACAAAGGAAAAGTCTTCTTCACACAGAAAAGCTGTCACTACTAATTTAGAGTTTCAGAGATGAAGTCAGAACTATATTAATATCTTTAACTAATTATCTACTAGGGCGGGGGTAAACACAGCAAAAGGGAGTAGGTGCAGAGAATTCTTTTCCCAAGCCTACTTAACAGCTCTAGGGGATAAAAGGGGGACAACGTTCAATTTTTGGCTTCTAAAAAGAACAAAAAAAAGGTACCTGGTGAAAATTTCAAGATTTTCTGTCTAGACTATAACCATGAAAAAAAAAAAAGCAGAGATGTTAAAATTTCCACTTTAAACAAGCACAAATAATTTGTGTCAGGTTATATTATTCTTTCTCCCCAAACAATAAAAAAACAAAACCATAGGGAAGGAATTTGATTGTTCCAGAGAACTTAATGATCAACTTTGAGCTACTGTTCTTCCAGAAAGCACTATAATTAGGCAAGGCAAAACAATGGGCTGAATGAGTTAATTGAAAGGAGAGACTGAACCACCCCCTCAAGCTTCTACCTTTGACCTCATAAATACCAAGATTCCACCCAGCTAAAGGGGCCCTTCCTAGCATGCTTACTGCCCATTTTGAAGACTATATGTGGTCATATATCTGAGTGGCAGGAAGATACTGTCTGTCATTCCTGCTTCCTTCTCCACTGACAGCTTAATTTAGTACCAAGTTAAGGAAAAATCTAGGGAGGAACTGTTCTCTAAGGATCCTGGAGAAAACTCCTAAGATGTGTCTTTTGTTGTGGTTGTTTAAAGAAAAGGAACTAAAGAGTATTAGTTATTAAGCTGTAGTAGTAAAGATAATCATGACCCCAAATGCTGCCATTTTGTAAACATCAGATCATAATGTAACTGTGTTGAGCTAAGACCTTGGGTAAGCATTCTCACCTGGTAAGCATGGTCAGTATGTACGAGGTAGAGGGTGGTAGGAGCTGATTGGCTCAGAGGCGTCATCAATTTCGGCTCCGTTTTGGCACATGGAGTTTCAGTACGGCTGGAATCCAAGGTGGGGAATGTTGGAGGAGACACCAAGGATTGAGAGGGAGAAACTGGGGAAAGGTTGCTGAGCCCATCAGCTACTGAGTCTGTATTGAGTTTGATCTCTGTGTAGTAAAAATCTTCTTCTCCATCACTGTAGTCTGAGTCACCTATGCGTCTGGAGGAAAAGCAAAAACAATATTTACCAATGATTCATGTTTATGGGTGTTTTTAAGGTGCCCCCCCACAAAAAGAACTCTGTGAGGAGGGTGAAGTAATTATGTAGTTGGCAGAGAGCAAGTCTTGAGGTCAGGAAGACCAGAATTTTAAATCTGCCTCTGATATTTACTAGCTGTGTAGCACTGAGCAGGAGACAACTTCTTTTTAACTGTGGTTTCTTCATGTTAGATGGGAATAATAACCTTCACAATGACAGATAAATAATAATAAATAGTTTATCATTTAAGTTAATTTGTAAATTAAAATTATAAAGATATTTTAAAATCCATATTTTAAAATTATTATTAAACCTTTAAAATAACAGAATAGAATAATATATATAAACATTTATATAAGATACAATAATTTTGTTGTTGTACAGTTGTTTTAGTCAAGTCCAATTCTTTGTGACCCCATCTGGAATCTTCTTGGCAAAGACACTAGAGTGGTTTGCCATTTCCTTCTTCAGCTCATTTTACAGATGAAGAAACTGAGGCAAACAGGGCTAAATAACTTGCTCAGGGTCACATAGCTAGTAAGTATCTGAGACTGAATTTGAACTCAGGTCCTCCAGAACTGTTGCTCTACTGGCTTTACCATATAGCTTCCCTATTACATAATAAATAAGCAAATACATAAACTCTTACCTTGCAGGGTTGTCTATGAAGCTCAAGAAAGACAAGTACTTTCCAAAGCTTAAAGTACTAACAAATGTCAGTTAATATTGGTATTATAACCACTTCCCCCCTTCCTTCCTCTGTCTCTCCTCCCTCCCTCCCCCACTTCACAGATGAAAAAACTGAGGTGCACAAACATTAGAGCCTTCTTTAGGGTCACAAAGCTAATATGGATCAGATCAAGGACTGGAACCCAGAACTCTTAGCACCCAGGCCAGTAGTTGCTTTTTGTAACAACATATTAACTCACATTTCTATAGCCCTTTAAAGTTTACAAACACTTTTCCTACAATTAGTCCTGTGGGGTAAATGGTGCAAATACTATAATACCCGTTTTACAGATGAGGAAACAGCATGAGAGAGTTACAATGACTTACCTAGTTTACAAAGTTTAAACACTCCAAGTTCAGAACACCATGTTGCTTCTTCTTCACATTTACATTTATTTATATGCAAACATCTACATGCTGTAAATTTTCTCTCTTTCAACTTCTGAACAATACTGCAGACCACTTTACCAAAAGGCAGAGTGCCTAACAAAAATCCTTGTGCTCCAGACTGTTGCTTGATTTCTATAAAAATCATTAACTTTTTAATTAACTACTTGGAGTCACACTGTTTTGAAATTTTCTTTTATCCTCTCAAAACCTACTACTGATAGAGTGATATTTTACATCATAAGCCAGTTATTTATTCTTATTTATCTAAATGAACTACAATGACTGACTGACAGATTCATTCCTCATGCTATAGTTAAAATACTTAAATGAATACCTTGTTTAAGCAACTAGAAACTAAGGTTAATGTGCACTTTGGTAAAGAGAAAAATTTATGAAAAGAATCTGTAAACAAACTATGTTAACTATAGTTAACATTTCCGTATGTATTTAAGGTTTACAAAGCACTTTACTCATGTGGTCTCATTTCATGCCCTCAACAGCCCTAGAGGTAACTACCATTATTCTCCATATTTTGCTGGTAAGGAAACTAAAAGAGATTAGATAACTTGCCCATATTCACACAGCTACTGAAGGTGTCTGAGACAAGATTTCAACTCTTATCTTCCTGACTCTAAGTTAGCAACAACAGACATTTATGTGCTTATTATGTGTTCAACACTATATTAAACCCCGAGGCTGACTACAAAGAAAGGCAAAAATAGTCCTTGCCCTAAAGGAATGTACATCCTACTGAGGGAACTACGGCACTTTACCACTGTACCATGTAGGAGAAATGAATCATTAACTGTCATTATTATAATCTTGCACCTGATAAAAGTTACTATTTGTTATTCTTGGATGGGCCAGATAATCAGTACTCTGTGTGTGTGTGTGTGTGTGTGTGTGTGTGTGTGTGTGTGTGTTTGGGAAATAGGTAACCTTCTGTGACTCTTCTTAGTGTGTACTACATAAAGGGGTGTCTTACCCAAGATGAATGGTTCTGATGTGTTTCTGGATTCCAGCAGCTGTGCTCAGTACCTTCCCACAGTTTTTCCAAAGGCATTTGAACATTACCTTCATGGAGTTCTATAATGTGAAAAGAAAATTGTATATAAAACTAGTTTGTTAACATTTTCCATGTTTTCAGATTTTTCTTTCACTAAAAAACAAATAAACACCTACAGCCTTTCCATCTTTATTATTGTAGTATACAGAACATCGGTGTGAATGTGGCAGAAAAATGCCTGTGGAATTACCACTTTTTTTAAACAAAGTTTTAAAGATGCCTTTTAAAAAAATGTCAGAGCAATTCCTGATTATATTCAACTCCACCTCCCCAGACTCCCAGTTGCCCCTTTCTTTATAACAAGGAAAAACAGTTAAGCAAAACACCTGACAAAGTAACTAGGTATGGAAATACATGCCGCCCCCCTCCCACCCCCCACTCTCTATCAAGAGGATCATGGTATCCTAGAAGCAGACTTGGAAGGGAACATGGAGAGGTCAATTAGCCCAGTGGTGTCAAACTCAAATAGAAACAGATTCCTACCCCTTGAAAAATGCCTTAGAAAACCACAAATTAACATGATCTATGTTGTATTGTGTTTTTGTTTATTTTGTTAAACATCTCCTAATTATGTTTTAATCTAGTTCCTTGCCTCACTCTTTTACTGCCAGGTTGTAGGTGTGACAACTCTAACCTAGTCCATCCCTCCATTTTATTGGGAAAGAAGGCATGTTTCATATCTATCTATTGAGACCCTTACTCATTTGAAAACATCATGCACATCTCCATATACTTAGTGTCCCTGTGATCTTGGACATTTCTCCATATTCTTTGGTTACTGAACTTGGAATCAAAAGATCTGAATTTGAGTCCTGCTACTTAATATGTCTTTCAGCAAACTGCTTAATCCACTTAGTAAACTGGAAACAGTTATGTATGCACTACCTACCTTACAGGGTTTTTCGAGGATCCAGTGAGATAGCGTTAATCAGCCAGCTAAGAAGCATTAAGTGCTTGCTCTATGCCAGGCTAACTCCTAATCTGATGATGTGATTCTATAAGATAGATACTGTATAATATAAATGATCTGTAAGATACTGTATAATATAAATGATAATAAACGAGGCCAACTGTGTAGTGGCGGGCCAACTGTGTAGTGGTCTTAGAGTCAGGACAGTCTGGTTTTAGGTTCCGCCTGTGGCTACAAAATACAATGTGAATATAAGTTAATTTAAGTGTTGCTGATAGATTAGTGGCTTTTGAGCCAGGAAAACCTGACAATCCATACGATCCTGGACAGGTCATTTAACCTTTTGTAGACCTAGGCAATTCCTTAAGACTATAAACTTCAGTGTAAGTTGCCTATCAACATTGGTGGCTTCCTCTTAATGAACTTCCCACCCCAATTACATCACAGCCAAAGAGTTAGGTAAATAATCTTTGAATTGCTGATATCATAAGCATGGCTAGAAATATGAGCTACATAAAAAGAAATAACCAACAACTCCTTGTAGAACACTCGTGAAGTGTTTCCCAAAGTGAAATCCCACTGATGACAGGCTATACAATGGAGAATCTTCTTTCCATTGGTTATACTTCTTGTGAAAAATAGTTGATAGAACAAGTAATCAAAGAAAGGAAACTTCCTTGATCGAAAATAAAAAACAAAAACAGTAAAGACAGGGACTTCCATCTCCAACGGAATGTCCCAAAGGTTTAGGAAATGTAAAAAGTCTTTGGAGACTCACACAGTTGAGGTTGGCTGCACTGTCCTGGAAATGCTTGCTTTGGGCCCTGCTGGCTGAGGACAATGTGCAGAAACACATGGCTTCCATCTGCCAAAGCAGATTAGTTATGTCTGAAGCAACACACCATTCATAAAGGGCTTTGCAAGACTAGTGGCCCACTCTTTTCAAGAGGCCCTATTCTTGAAGCTGGCACACTCACAGTACAGTAATGTAGCTGTTCCTTAGCCCTCTCCAAGCTTCAATGCATTACAAACAGCTTGCTGACTAATCCCCCTGAAATGTGCAGTATTTAGCGACAACAGCCACTAGAGCTGGGAGTTGTTAAAGGTAGCTGTGGGACAAAGACACAATTAGGTGATTTCAAAGCAGAGGATCCTTATGAGTCTGTTTATTGTGAGAAGAGATTCTGGAATCTGAGGTTCCTTAGTCTCCTCATACTGTTGATCTGAATACATGTAAAATAATAGGAGCAAACAGGAAAAGGGAGGTTAAAATCCTCCCCATGTGGGCTTTGAAAAAGAATCCTATTTTTAGCTTACTTTCTTATTCAAAGTGTGGTACAAAACTTTACATATCAGCATCAATTAATGAATTATCACACCCTGATGGTTTCTGCTCATTTTCCAGATAGCAAAACTACAATAGAGGAAATATGTCTTGCCCCAAGGAGCTGATGAATCAGTTAGAACTCACATTCCAACCTGTTGTCAGATGATGGAGTCATACTTAAAAAAAATCATAGACACATCAAACCTTAGAGTTGGAAGGTTACTCAGTGATTAATTAATCCCACTCCCTCCATTTTATAGATGAAGAAAATAATAATGCATTGGCACAATCCATTCTCAAAATACGCTCATAGATGTTTCCTCATTGGATCCTCATGACTACCCTAGATATTATCTTAAAGGTTTTACAGATAAGGAAATTAAGATGCAGAGAGAAGAAACTGTTTATTCAAAGTCATATGGATAAGAAAACAGGAAGGATGCAAAAAAGACAGAAATGCTTTCTTAGGTAAAACGGTGCAGTCAAATTAGTTGTGGAACAGCTTCCTGTGTATAAGAGACTTTTGTTTGGGGCCTAACTGTGCCAACTGGCAAATGTGATGACAAAGTGGATATGCCCTTCTGTGCTAGGAAAAAAAGAATCATTTATAAGAACAGCTGTCTCTTGCCTCTATAATATCTCAAGTCATGTCAGGGCTTCAGTTGGCATGGACAAAAATGTACATTTCTCATGTCCTTGTGTTTGACACGAGAAAAGGAAGCATTAATAATCTTTCCCCCCTTGATTTTTGTTCCTCAGTATTCAACCAAATCAAAAAGATGCATTCACACTGAAACTTCCAATGAAACAGACCACAGGACTCTCTTTACTTAATCCCCATACCGATGAAAACCTTAATAATAACCTCTTTTCTCATCTTTTTTTTTTTTTTTTTTTTGAGTCTGCATCTCCTTATCTTGCCTAGGTTGGAAATGCAAAGATCACTCCTGGGTCTGATAGCAATACCGACGGGCACGGAGGTTTTGTCCTGCTTCATGTCTGGGTTGGGCTAATTTGCTTCACTAAACTGGCTTGGTGGCCCTCCACTCCTGAGAACTAACGAGCTTGCCCATTGGCTTTTGCTCTCCTCCAGCTTGGAACTCCTGAACTCAAGCAATCCACCAGCCTCTGCCTCCCCAGCAGTAGAAATGAGAGACGTGCCACCATACCTGACATAACTATTTGTATGTGGTTGCTACTGTTCAGTTGTGTCCAACTTTTCATGACCCTTTTTGGGGTTTTCTTGGTAAATAACTGGAGTAATTTGCCATTTCCTTCCCAGCTCATTTTACAGATGAGGAAACTGAGGCAAACAGCATTAAGTGGACTTGTCCAGGGTCACACAACTAGTAAGTGCCTGAGGCCACATTTCAACTCAAGCCCCAAAACAAGAAGGGTACTCTTTACTTGCTATACAAGTTAGAATCTGTCCCAGGTCAAAAACAATTTGAAAGCTTGAAGAAATGCAATCATGGAATGTCAGAGCTAGAAGGGCTTTTCTTAGAGATCATTTGAGTCCAATATACCCTTTGTACAAATAAGAAAACTGAGGCCCTGGAAAGGTAAGTGAGGTCTCACAGTAAGTTGATGGCAAAGCTGAGACTGGGACCTATGTCTCTTGACTTCCTCAGGATTTCAGGAGAGATGGTGAGTGTGGACAAGATGTTTTTAATTTGCTTGTTGGTCCTAAAGACCTGAAAGAATCTGAGTCCTTTTCTTGGGACAAGTTGATAGCACTGTAAAAAACCTGTTCATCTATTTTAAAATATTGGGAAGTATTAGATAATACATTTGTCTGGCTAATTTAGTCAAACCACTTGCATATAAAAATGACCACTTTCTTGTGGAATTAACTACAGGCTGCTATGTCATAGATATTTCACATTTCATATAATGCTTGATATTCTGTAATTTAGCTGCTTTGTGAATCATCCACAGCAAACCCAAATCTCAGGTTGGCTTCTTCTTTGTAAAAGAATGCTTTTACCATTTAGGTTGTGCATAGTCAAGAAGTGAAAGATGATTTTTATCATTATAACTAGTATGGAAAATCTGCTGCTGAAAAATGTGCACAACCTACTCCAGACTGAGAAATCATTTTTGGATATTCTGTAACCATCACACCCCTCTCTCAGAACAAATAATGGAAAGCAGATTATATGTACAATACCAAATTTTGTTTATACAACTACATAGCAGTCTTACTGATTTTCAAAGGAATCATAAAAGCAATCTTAAAAAAAAAACCTTTTAGTATTAGGTAAGAAAAAAATCCATTTTTGAAAGGTATCTAAAAAATGTTAGTTCAGTTTCTAGTCTGAGGAGAACAAAACCTGTCCTTTCATTAAAAATGGAGAAAGTTTATGGTTTTGCCTCTAAGTTTTATTTTTTTCTCCTTTATTCTTGTTTGCAAAAAATTCTTTTATATTCACCTTATTTTATTCTCACATTATTTCCCACTAGTAAGGTGACTTTTAAAAATTCTGTACAGAATTCTGTATAGAAATGTCTTCTAGACATTACTAGCTGTGTGACCCTGGGCAAATCACTTAACCCTATTTGCCTTAGTTTCCTCATCTGTAAAATGAGCTGGAGAGGGAAATAGCAAAGCATCTTCGCCAAGAAAATCCCAAACAGGGTCATGAAGAGTCATTACTGAAAAGAGTGAACAACATCTTACAGTGAAACAAAGCTCCACACGTTGCTACTTCCTCAACTAAGTTTGGGGCATAAAAGTCATCTTCAATTTGATTTTTATAATCTTACTAACTTTAGGCTAATAGACTTTCCACAAGAAAGTCTTGCTTTGGGACTCTCATTTTTAAGTGAAAGCATGGATTTACTACATCTGTTATTTGGGAGTACTGGCTTGCTTAAATTTCACTAAGCTACAGCCACTTACGGATGGCTCAAACATAGCCTGGGTCTGCAGATAAACTAGTGGCTGTTTGTTATGCTGAAATACATCAAACTGGGGAAAGGAAGAACAGGAAGGACAGGCTAAATAAACAGCTATCAAATTTCCGCATGGGCCACGGTGGCCAAAACAACCCAAGTTGGCAGCGTCCAAGCACCCAGGTTCATGTCTGCTGCTCCCTGGCTGTTTAATCCTTGGCTAGTTAGTCATACTTTCAGAGATGTTAGGAAAAATGAAACCTATTATCTAATGCACAGAGGGATCTCTGAAAATGTAGTTTAACAAAAAGTGCAAAACTCCAAGTCAGTAATGAAGTCAGCAAAATTGCTGAACCTGCTGAAAAGTACTTAAGGAAAGGTCTCCATCCATCTGTCATACTGCAACCTCAATAACCTCCATGATTAGTCACATGAGATTGGCTTAACAATTCATCTAAAAAAACAAACAAAACACAATAAAGGATGAAACACATCTAATGTTAAGACTGTCACATGACTGTCATTTAATAGCAAGCATCTCTATAAGCATCTTATGGTTTACAAGGCACTATATAAAAATCTATTCTCGGAATATCTTTGGGAAGAATAGCTTTCATTATTCCCATTTTTACAGATTAGGAAACTGAGGCACATGGGTTGAATGACTTGTCCAGGGTCACACTGCTGTTAAGTGTCTGAGGCTGGATTTGAACTAAGTTTTCCTGAACTCAGGTCAGCATTCTATTCACTGCACTACCTCACTGACTCATGACATACAGTTGGATGAACAGCTCAGTGAGTTAGAATATCAGTTTATAGATCAAAAATTGGCACTGCAGATAGACAAAGGATTGGGCCCAGAACTGAACAGGAGGAAAAGAAAAGACTGGATAGCATCTGTGAAATTATGCAGTGACTTTAAGAATCCCAAGCTGTTCCCCAATACAAAAGGATATCTTTTTAATACAAACGTTCTCGTGGTAAGGCTGCATGATTATGAATCTTGGAATGCCATAATTTCCAAGAAATCAAAATTACGGGCAACCCCAAGATCAGTGGAAATATGTATGATGGGAACAACAGACTGTACGTCTAGAGTGTGGGGACTGTTGTGAGAATTTTACCTTTATCTCCCCTTTATCTACAGTTCCTAGTACTATACAGTACCCTGCACAGAACAAGTACTAACAAAATGCTAACTGAATTACAGAATTATATTGAAATATTAAGTTTTACCATATATCTAACAATGATTTATGTACATGAGGAAGTACAAGGGATTTTTCTGGGGGGAGTGTGCCTTGTGATTTCTTCAGGGTGGGGAAATTCCTAATGTGGAAACTCATTTCACCAACACTTGAATAGCTGTCGTACCTATCTCTCTGTACCTTAAAGACTTTTTTGGGGTTCCTGATGGTCCAGTGACTTGCCCTTTGACACATGACTAGAACATAACGAGGCAGGACTAGAACTCAAGTCTTAGTGACCATAAGTCTGGCTCTCTAGTCACTATGCTGTGCTGTATAAAGGAGATCACTCAGGAAATGTAAGCACAGAAAAGGGGCTGTGTTGGTCATGTAGGGAAAGTGAGGAATGTCAGACGCTATTCACTGGATTAAAATTAAATTTATATAAAATAAAAAATTTATTTTTTTAAAATAAAAATCATAGTTTAAAATTTTCTTGGGGGAAGTCTGCCCAAGAAAGATGTGAAAATAAAGAGCAGGGCTACAAACACAGATGATCCCACTGGAGAAAAGTAGGAGCTGTGTAAAGAAAACAAGGTGGAAGCATAGAGAAATCCCTGACCAACCTGGACTTTTATAAAGATATATAGGGAAGATGGATACTTAGGGCAGATATCTGAAAATTAACACAATCTAAGAGTGACAAAGTCATGTAAGAATAGTTTTGAGAGTGTAAACTAAGCTGAGGCTACTGATAAATGGCAAGGGTCACAAAGAATGTTTTTAGGTATTTGGGGAGCAACAGGGGAAAAGACCATTGCACAGGGTGGGTAAGATGATGATAACAGATTCTCTGCCAAGGAGAACAATTTTGAAACTAGGAAGGTGAAAATAAAAACAGCTAACAGAGAGTTAAAGTAAAAGATAAGAATTATAAGATGTTAAGAGTTTGCCTAGATGCTCTCAGTTAATCCAAGCTATGGGGCCCAGATGAAGCACCTCCTAGGATGTTGGGAAAGCCAACAGATAGGATTGCTTGGCTTCTACCATCAAATTGTCATTGACCAATCATGAAATATGGAAGAGGTCTCGTAGGACTAGAAATGGTCGGATGTTTTGACTTAAAAAACAAAAAACAACCCTCCCTTCTAATTCACAATGCCCCACCTCCAGTTCCCTAATCAACAAACTATGTAGACTTGTTAGCTTGACTTTTACTATCTGGCAAAATCCTAGGACAGCGCTGAGATGAGTTTATAGATATTTGGAATGGGAAGCAATAAGCAATAAAGACCATGGCTTCATCAAGATCATGTCATGCCAGATTAACTTGACTTTTTTTTTTTTGGACAGAGTTACTACATTGGTAGATCAGACAAATGCTATGGATAAAGTAAAATGGAATTTTAGCAAAACTTTTGACAAACGTTTCATGTAATTCTTGTGGATACAATGGAGAGATCTGGGCTATGGTTAGGTGAATTTAGAAATTGTTTAAATGACCATAACTAAAACATAGTCTTTAATGGTTTAGTTTCAACTTGGAGGTAGGTCTAGATTGATGTGCTCCAGGGATCTGCCTTCGGCCTATTTTATTGAGTATTTTATTAGTTATTTTGAAGAAGGTGAAAAGAGCATGCTATCAAATACAAAACTGACAGGGAATAGTTAGTATTGTGAATAATAGTTTTAGAATTCAA
The DNA here is from genome assembly GCA_023548195.1 of Bettongia penicillata ogilbyi. NCBI lineage: Eukaryota > Metazoa > Chordata > Mammalia > Diprotodontia > Potoroidae > Bettongia > Bettongia penicillata. Next base: position 2,098,916 of record JAJHZJ010000468.1, read on the forward strand.
AATGGTCTTGAAATCTAGAAAGGTGAACTAAAGGTAATAAGGTAGAATTTAATAGGCATAAAGCCTTCTAGGGAGAGACTATACTATAGGGCATAAATAAAAGGAGCCAGGGATGCTCTTCTTGGTAAAGAAAAGATTTGTTAGAGGGTGAGGGGGAAAAGGAGAGGAAACAATATATCAATCTTAAAATACGAAGGATTGTCATGTAGAAGAGAATTCCAGAATTACACAAACAATATGCAAACATAACAAAATAAAGGATCCTACCCAATTCCTTCTACAACACAACTATCATCTTGATACGTAAACAAGGGAGAGTCAAAACAGAATAAAACTATAGACCAATATTCTTAATGAAAAATTGATGCAAAACTTTAAATAAAATATTAGCGAAGAGACTAAAACAATATTATTACTAAGATTATACACTATGAACAGGCTGAATTGATACAAGGAATATAGGATTAATTTAATATTAGAAAAACTATAAACTTAATCATAACAGTAAAAAACTACAAAAATCATGATTACATCAACAGATGTGAAAAAAGTTTTTGATAAAATACAACCAACATTTCTATTTAAAACATTAGAAGATAAAGGAATAAACAGATCTTTCCACAAAATGATAAATATTATCTATTTAAAACCAAGCACTAACATCATATTTAATAGGAATAGACTATAATCCTTTCCAATATTAAGGGTGATCCATTATCACCACTTTTGTATGACATAGAAACAAGGGCAACAGCCATAAAACAAGCAAACAAAAAAAAAAAATTGAGGAAAAAAGCAGAGGTACAAAATTACTAATTTCTGCGGATGATATGATGGCATACTTAAAGAACCCTAGAGAGTAAATTAAAAGAAATTAAAACAAAATTTCAGAATATGAAATAAATCTATACAAATCATCAGCATTTTTAATAATGCCAACAAAAACCCAAAGGAAGAGAAAGATAGAGAATTGCTATTTAAAAAAACTACAGAATGTAAAAAATAGTTGGGAGTCCACCTACTAAGAACTGAAGAACTATATAACTATAACTATAAATCACCCTTTACAAAAATAAAGATAGAACTAAATAATGGGAGGAATATTAACTGTTCATAGGTAGGCTAAGCAATCATAAAACAATAATACAATTTATATTTATATATTTGTTTAATGCCATACCAATTAAACTACCAAAGGATTGCTTCATAAAACTAGAAAAAAAGTGAAATTCACATAGAGGCAAAAACGTTAATAATTGCATGGAAAATAATGAACAAAGGTGGGAATGAAGGAGACCTAATAATACCAACTCTTAAACTCTACTACAAAGCAGTAATCCTTAAGACAACTTGGTATTGGTTAAAAGCTAGACAGACTGATCAGTGGAAAAAATTAACTACATAATATACAGAAGCAACCAAACCTAGTAGTCTAGTATTCAATAAACTCAAACACCCCAGCTACTGGGATAAAGATTCACTATCTGACTAAACACTGCTTGGAGAACAGGATAGCAGTATGGAAGAAACTAGATGCAGAACCAACACCTCATATCTTATACCAAGATAAGTGCAAAATGGATCCTTGACTTAATTACAAACACTCACTAGCTGTGTGACCTTGGTCAAGTCACTTATCCCCAGTTGCCTCATCCTGGGTCATCTCCAGTCACCCTGATGTATATCTGGTCACTGGATTCAGATGGCTGTGGAGGAGAAGTGAGGCTCGTGACCTGCACAGCCCTTCCTTGCTCAAAACAAAGTCAAGTGCAAGTCATGTCATCAATTCTCTGATAGCATGGTCTTCTTTGGCAATGAAGGACGAACATACACACGCAAAAGATCACATGATGAACAAATTAGAAAAAATGGGTTGAAAATTACCTGTCAGATCTATGGATAGAAGAAAAGTTCATGATCAAACCTGGGATACAGAGGATCACAGAAAATAAAAATGGATGATTTTAATTACACAAAATTTAGAAGGTTTTGTACAAATAGATCTAATAAAATGAAGATTAAGAGGAAAATGATTGGGAAAACTATTTTGTAGAATCTTTCTTTGATACAAGTCTAATTCCCATCCCCCAATCTGTGTGCATTTGTGTGTGTATATATATATATATGTATATACATATACGTGTATATATATATATATATATGTATATACATATACATATATATATACACACATGCATATGTATATACAGAAGTGAATCAAATTAATAGTAATAAGAACCATTCCCCAAAGGGTAAATGGTTGAAGGATATGAATGGGCAATTCTTAATGAAATTCACTTTGGTTACTTATATCCATATAAAAATGCTCCAAAACACTAATAATAAGGGCAAATTAATGCAATTGTGAGATTCCAATGCATACCTATTAGTTTGGCAAAGATGCCAAAAAAAATAAAATGGCAAATACTGGAGGGAAAGTGGGAAAACAGGCACACTGATGAACTCTTAGGAGACCTGTTAAACCATTTGGGAGAGCCATTTAGAATTATACACAAAAAAACTGAGAATAGTTGAACAAATTGTGACATATGAATGAGATGGAATGCTATTCAGAGGAAATGAGGAAAGAGATGCTTTCAGTGAGACATAGAAAAACTTATGAACTAGTGAACAGAATCAGAAAAACAATTTACATACTATTAAAACAATATTACAAAAATGAACAGTTCCAAGGACTTGTATAAATTGATGAAGAATGACATGAGTAGATACAAGACAGCATTTATACAATAACAATACTCTAAAGACAAAAACACTTGGAAAGTTGTAAGATTAATGAAATGACCATCCATGATTTCAGTGAGCTTGCTATCTATGTCTTGACAGAGGTGATGGACTTAGGGTGCAGAATAAGACTTTTTTTTTTAAACACAATCTGGGAATTTGTTTTGCTTGACTATGTATATTCATCACACTGAATTTGTCTCTCATTTTATTTTTCTCAATGGGATAAGGGGAAAGGAAAAGAGAAAATAGACTTCTGTTAAATTAAAAGGAAAATTAACCTTGCTCTGCTAGGCCTAGAGCAGTAATTCTCAAAGTGTGGTCTGAGGATTCTTGGAGATGCCTAACACTCTTTTCAGGGGGTCTGTGAGGTCAAAACTTTTCATAATAATGCTAAGATGTTATCTGCCTATTAAAATACTTTTCCCTTTTTCAACTACGTATCTGTGTGCAGCTGGATTTCTCATACTACAATCAAACCAATATGTTCTACCCTAAATGTAGAAGTAGTTATGAGAATTCTACAGTCTTTTTTTTTGTAAAGATAGACATTAAAGGGATATGCAAAAATATGTAAAACAGTCATTCTCACTAATTTTTTTTGTTTTGGAAAAATATTTTTTGTAAAATATGTTAATAAATAATAGTATATAGTTAACATGAAATAAGTTTATTGTTATTTTTAAGTGAATTAAAGATTTTAAAATTTATCAGTTTTAATTTCTAATACGGTAAGCTGGATAATTCAGATCAGAAAGCACTGGGCCTGGAGTTAGGAAGATCTGAGTTCAAAATCTAATCTCAGATATGTACTTGCTGTATGACCCTGAGCAAGTCACTTAAACAGTTTGCCTCTGGAGAAGGAAATGGCAAACCAATCCAATATCTTTGCCAGTATATGGACAGTATTTGCATGATATACTGCAAGGATCATGGACACTTAGACACAAATGAACAACAAATATTAACGGATACGCCTCGAATAAACAAAAGCTCTTTGGGGTCCTCAATAATTTCTAAGAGAAGAAGGGGTCCTAAGACTAAAAAGTTTGAGACTTAGAAGATAGAACTGCAAGTGACAAGTAGAAATTACAGGGAGACAGGTTTTAATTTCAAGTAAAGAACTTTTGAATCATTAAAACTCTCCAAAAGTAGAATTGGCTTTTTAGGTGGTGCTGAATTCCCTTCTCAATGGAGGTCTCCATCCAATAGTGGCTGGGTGACTACCTGCCAGGACTATGGTACAGGAGATTCTTGCCAAGGTATGAGTTATTGAACCACCATGATGTCTAGCACCTCCCAACTCCAAATGTCTGTGATTCTGTATACAGTAAGCACACAAATAGGCAGGGACTCAACAGAGATTGTGAGTATACTGGCAGCCTCCCTACCAAACTGTCTTCCAAAAATTCACTTGGTATACATTCTCCATAAATCAATAATAGGATGAATTGTAGTGAGGTTCCCAGGCCACCTTGAAGAAGCCTGTTTAACCTTGATGCAGCTGAACTTCAGGGTTAATAGCACGATAATTTCTCTTTGAAAATGGGAAACTGGGAAGCCATGGAACTCATTGGGCCTTTCCCCATAGTTACAGCCTGCAGAAGAAAATCCTCCTCTAATTTTTTTCTCCCTCTGGTGAGAAAGGCCCTGTTGGGAAGAGGAAGGAGAAACATTCTCATCAATTCCCCACAACTGCCATAAATAGCTTTAGAATTGGAAGGTACTTTTTCTTATTGATCAATCATTTTTAATCAAGTCTGACTCTTTGTGATCCCATTTTGGGATTTCTTGGCAAAGATACTGGACTCGTTTGCCATTTCCTTTTCCAGCTCATTTTAAAGATGAGGAAACTGACCTGAGGTAAACAAGGTTAAATGACTTGCCCAAGGTCACACAGCTACTGTCTGAGGCCAGATTTGAACTCAAGAAGATAAGTCTTCCAGACTCCAGGCCTAGAGTCAAGCACTCTATCCACTGTGTCATCTATCAGCCCTAGAAGGGACTTTAGAGTTTATCTAATCCATCTTCTCATTTAGCGGCTGAAGAAAAAAGAGAGCCCAGTGAGGTTAAATGATCTTAAAACACAAAACTAGTTAAGAGGCAAGATTAGGGCTAGGTTTCTTTCAACTAAACTCTTTGTCCCCACCTCCAACACTGCCTTTTCCTCTAAATCAGAGGTTTCAGACATGTAACCCACAATACTTCCAAAGGCAGGTGAACCAGATGAAAAGGGAATTGGGAAATATTGAATGAAATTTAAAAATGCAATAAAGCAGATAATATTAATATGTGATTTTTTAATTCAGTACATGACCTGCAGTGATCCTTCTGTATGGTTTAGTAGCCCCTGCTTCTATTTGAGTTTGACACTACTGCTCCAAGTGAACAAATTTTCTCAATTCAATTTCTAAGATAAATGTGTGCCTTTGGTGTTGGGAATGGGGAAATTTGCTCAGAGATTAACAGAATGTAGGTAACATCTAAAAAAAAGTTAAGAAATCAGAGTTATAATAGCTAACACTTATATAGCTCTTTAGAGTTTACAAAACACTATATCTATTATGTCATTTCACGTTCACAACAATCCTGTGAGGGAAAAACTGAGGCTCAGAGGAGTTAGAAGGACTTGTTCAGGGTTACCCAGTTAGTTAAGTAAGTTGAAGTCAGAAGTGAAATTTGTATCTTTCTAACTTTAAACCCATTCTTTATCTACCTGACCTCCTAACGACTGCCCAGCACTTACAAAGGAAATATGACTATTTTAATAAGATGATAATATTTTTTAAAACAATAAGGTCTAGAGAGAAGATGAAGTAATTGATTTCTTTAGTCAAAAGTCCTAGCTTTACTTTTTAGCAAATCACTTTTCTTCTTTGAGACCTGGTTTCTTCATTTGCAAAATGGGGATAATAAGACTTACCTACTTCATTAGAAGGAAGGAAAAGAGGAAGGAACTGAGCAAGAAAAGAAGGAAGGAAGGAAAGAAGGAAGGAAGGAGATAAGAGTTTGTTAAGCATCTACTTTGTGCTGGGCACTGTATCTCATTTGATTCTCAGATAGGGGCTGTTAGCACTCCCATTTTACAGTTGAGAAAACTAAGGAAGACAGAGGTTAAGTGACTTTCCCCAGGTCACCCAGCTAGTAAAGTCAGAGGATGGATTTGAACCCAAGGCTTTCTCAACTCCACGCCCAGTTCACTAACCAATGTGCTAGCTAGCTACCTCTAGGGATAACACAGTTTGAAGAAAAATATTTTGTAAACAGTATAGCATTATGTAAATGTGAACTATTATAATGTTAATAATACAAACACTAGACTGAAAATTAAAAAAAATCAAAGTGCAATCCTTTGTGATTACATTCCCATTTCTAAGTGGTTATTTTGTAAAACTTTCATTTTGTACAAAATGCATAATAAATTTTTAATTTAAGGTATGTTAAGTTCATAAACACCATTGCCAAGGATAACTTCTAATTAATATCAGAGTTGAGACAATAAATTCATAAATATCTACTTCACTGATCTGACATGCAGAATAAAGTTGTGCAATTAAGCTGACAAATAAATAGTAAAGATCTGTCGCTGTTGTAAAATGCAGCCAGACAGGAGAAGCAGCTAGGTGGTTGCTGGGCTTGGAGTCAAGAGGACCAGAGTTTAAATTTGGCTTCAGATACTTAGTATCTGGGTGACCCGGGGTATGTCACTTAATCCTGTTTGCCTCAGTTTTCTCAAAGGTAAAATGAACTGGGGAAGAAAATGGCAAACCACTCAAGTATCGAAAGAGGTTCACAAAGAATCAGACGTGATTGAAATGACTAAACAACGACCTCTACTTTAGAGTAATGAATATTGTATAAAGATTAAAAAAAATTACAATGTATCCTAACCCTCTCTCCTTCCCCTGTAACTTTAGACTCAGGTAACATTCCGGGCTCTGATAAATGAGCTTGCCCCTTACCTTGACAGAAGCTGGTCTATCCCATCACAGAAGCTGTACTTCCGTGCTTTCCAGGTCTTCATTTATATACTGACATTGATATGATGTAAGCTCCTTGAGGGCATAGACTCTTCCCCCCGCCCCCATCCTCAAAAGATCATCACTGGATCCATCCTTGCCCACTTTCATCCCATACCTCTGCTGCCTTCTGGGACACACAGGTCATCGACAATAGGTGTCTCTCCACTCCCTTTCCTTTCACACTCTTAACTCTCTATGAATCAGGCTTTCCAAGACCATTTTCTACTGCAATTCCTCTCTCCAAAGTTATTAACAATCTCTTAATCGCCCTTCTAACAGCCTTTTCTTATTCCTCCTCCTTCTGATCCTCTCTTCTCTTCGGTACTTTCTAGGTTTTTGTGATACTGCTTTTTCCTGGTTCTCCTCCTATCTAACCATTTCTCAATCTCCTCTCTTGGATGTTTATCCAGCTTGTACCCCCTAATTCTGGATACTCCTCAGAGCTCTGTCCTAGGCACTCTCCTCTTTTCCTTCTAGTACTGACTCTATATTATTTAACTTGATCTCATTAGCTCCTATGGATTCAATTATCATCTCTATGCAGTCGTTGTTCAGTCATTTTTCAGTCTTGTCCCACTCTCCATGACCCATTTTGGGGATTTCTTGGTAAAGATATAGGAGTGGTTTGTTTTTTCCTTTTCCAGATCATTTTACATATGAGGAAACTGAGGTAAACAGGATTAAGCAACTTGCCCAGGGTCATACAGCTCGTAAGTATCTGAGGCTGGATTTGAACTCAGGAAGATAAGTCTTCCAGTCTCCTGGTCTAGCACTCTATCCACTGCACCTCTCAAATCTACTTATCCAGGCAATCTTCTCTGATCACTTCCAGCCTTACATATCTAACATTTTAAACTTCACATATCCAAAACTGAACTAAAACTCTCCCTTCTTCCAGACTACCCTGTTATTGCTAGGCTACCACCAACCTTTCAGTCACCCAGGCATCGTTCTCAACTTCTCAGTCTCTCTTTCTTCCTCTCCTTCACCTCTCCTCCCATATTTGTTGTAAGGGCTGTCAACTTTACCTTTGTAACACTGCTCATATACACCCTCTTCTCTTCTCTGACACTGCCCCAGCAGGCCTTCATCACCTCACGCATGAACTATTACAGGGGCATGTGGTTGGTTTCTCTCCCCACTCCAGTCCAGCCTCCAGTTAGCTGCCAACATGATCTTCCTAAAGTACAGGTCTGACCATATCACCCCCCACCCTCCACTCAATAAACTCCAGTGGCTCCTATCATTTCCAGGATTAAATAAAAAAAATTGTCTGGTATTCAAGATCATTAATAACCTTCCTGCCCCTGCCCAGTACCCATATATCCAGTCTTCTTACACCTTATACCCAGCCATATACTCTGTGATGCAGGGACATTGACTTTCTTGCTGTGCCTCAAACCAGATGCTCCATTTCCCAATTCCCCACATTTGGAACTCCATCCTTCCTCAGCTGTGCCTTGACGGGATTTTACATCTTCTATAGGCAGTCTTTCCTCATTCCTCTTAATTCTAGTGCCTTCCTTCTACCGATCACCTCCCATTTATCCCAGTTATATACTGATGTACGTATATGGTTTGTACGGTTGTTTTCTCCTTGTCTTCCCATTAGATTCTGAGCTCTCTGACAGCAAGGACTGCCTTTGACCTTTCTTTGTATCTGTAATGTTTAGTACAGTATCTGGCACATAGAAAGCAATTAGTGTATGTGTGCATGTGTACATACATGTGTGGGTATTTGTTTATATATATACACACACATATATATATATATTCCACACATAAATATATATATGTATATATGGAAAATATGATTAAACTCCCCTAATGATTAATTTAAATGAATCAGATTTAATTCAAATCTACCTCAAATGCAAGTGCTTTAATTATTCCTTTTTAAAGCCTCAAGTTTTTATATACTGTTTTTTTTTAAGTAATTTTCTTATTCACTTATTTATTTAACTGGTAAAGCCATTTAACTAACACAACATTTTTGCCTATGGTTTTGCCAATAGATTCTCTTATCCTTCTTTATTTGGTCTATGGTTTTTTAACAAAGGTTGCTTGGTTGCTAAGTTCATCAGAGTGCCTCTTTGCCCAGGGATATCAGGAATTATTTAAAGAGTCATTTCCCTAATTTGTTGTTTCTGTGAATGTGGATTCCTGCATAGTAAGTTTCTTTCAAATAATTTATGATAAATAGGATAAATGATTGTGCAACTTCTTGCTAGAAGGTAATCTTAGTTTTACTATTTAAAGAAAGACTTATTTGAAAGCTGATATTTCAGCTATTTTCCTAAGCTTTAATGCAATTTCTAGATCACTGGTATTATTTTATATTTCAATTTCCTTTGTTTTACTCATTGTATATTACTTACTAGTCACAGAAATGCTTCATTCATTCTTGACAGAATAATGGGGGTGCTAATCTGATCTAAAAAAAAGAAGCTGTGTATTATAAAGGCAAACATTACCACCAGTGTCATGTTACAGAAATCTCTGTAACACATGTTATTTACTCATTCATATGTCACTGCTTCAAAACTGCCAGCAAAGCCTATCATGACAATATGTCTTCATTTCATTCAGTCCCCATCATCTGGTACACAATCTTCAACTAGTTTTTTATGTTAGAAGTTATACTAAGATGACTTTCATCAGAACAACTTATGCCAATCCTTTGTGGATACTCAAATGATTGAAGAATGTCAGTGTAGAGCAGATGTGTCAAGCTCCCTGTGCAAAACTTCAAGGCCCCATCTAGATAAAAATGTAATTGGCAAATATTTAACAAAACATAATACAACAAGCTTAATGTTAATTTGTGGTTTTCTTAGTCAATATGTGGGCAACGAGGTGGCACAGTGAATAGAGAATGAGGCCTGGATTCAGGAAGCCTGATCTTTCTGAGTTCAAATCTGGCCTCAAACACTTATTAGCTATATGATCCTTGGGCAAGTCATTTCACTGTATGCCTTAGTTTCCTCATCTGTAAAATGAATTAGAGAAGAAAATGGCCAACCACTCCAATATGTATGTCTGCTAAGAAAATTCCAAATGGGGTCATGTAGAGTTGGACATGACTGAAAATGAACAAGTCAATATGTGTACTGCAGGAATTTACTCCTATTTGACATCACTGGTTTGGAGTCAGAAGACCTGGGTTGGAGTTCCTATCTCCAAGTAAGTCACCTAAATTTTTTTTCTGGCTCAGTTTTCATTGTTGGAACAATGGATGTAAAACTTTTATTACTTTGTTTACTAGGGCTGCTGTGAAGAAAATTGCTTTATAGTGTTGTTTTTGTAAATTTAAGCTACTATCATGGTGGAGGGTGTGTCATGAGAATGAAGGGTTGTGGCTGCTCTTTGTCTGAAGGTCTATTTTCAAATCTATTTCATCTACAATTCTGGATAATGTGAAGAAAATGATTGAAAGGCTGCTCCTTTAGCTGATGATCAATCAGAAAATGAGGCTTCTCAAGCACAGTGCTCCTACACTTCTCCCAAGGTAGCTGGAAAACTGTCCATATCCAAAGACAAAAGTTTTAGAGATCACTTTCAAGCATGTAGAATAATTATCTTCACAAATGTTTGGCACAAAGGCAGTGTTCCTGACACTCCTTCCTTTTCAGTTTAAAGTCTTTTTGTTCAGATTTCTAAGACTTGAGGCAAACATATTTTTGCCAGGTCTCATTAAGTACACCCCAATCTCAGGCGCAGTGACCTTCATTCTTGTATTTCAAGTCATGTCCCAGAAATTCAAATCCTGTCTGTAGATACCATTTTCTTAATTAACTGATCTATACCCAATTCTTTTTTTTTTCAGAAACTCCTGCTTTCACACATTGTTAGTGATGAAAACATCATCTCTAGCCCCAATATCTCCCAATTCTTACTTAGTACTTTGTTTCTTCTCGAAGTATAATTTATCCTCACATGAATTACAAGAAGTGGGTAGTGTTTATCAGACTTTAGGAGAGTCCTGATAGTATCTGGAGACATGTTTCCACAGAAGGCCTTTCTGAGGTTAACATCACATCAACAAATGCCTACTTTGGGACCCCTTAACAGTGTGTCACCACGTGCTAATATTCAATCTCTTCTTTTAATTTTTTGGGGGATGAGTCTCCTTATCTCACCCACGCTTGAAGGGAAACAGCCATTCATGGGCCTGAGCCAACACTGATCATGATAAAACCTTTAACCTGCTCTGTTTTTTCAATCTGGGCTGTCTTGCCACTCCTCAGGCAGACAGGTGGCTCCCCTGCTCCTGGAGGTCACCACATTAAGACCACACTCAACTATCTTAACCCAACTGCCGCTTAGAACTACTGAGTGCAAGTGATCCACCAGCCTCAGTTGATGTTCAGTTGTTTCTGACTCCTTGTGACCCCCATTTGGGGTTTTTTGGGCAAAGATACTGAGTACTTTGCCATTTCTTTGCTCAGTTCATTTCATGGAGGAGGAACTGAGATAAACAGGGTTAAGTGACTTGCCCAGGGTCACACAGCTAATAAGAGTCTGAGGCCAGATTGGAACTCAGGAAGAAGAATCTTCTTGACTCCTGGCCCAGCACTCTATCCACTGCACCACCTAGCTCTCCCATTCGTTGAGATTTCAGGCATAAGCCATCACATCTAGCTCTTCCTTTGACTTTTTCTGCATCATTACTTTTCTGTTGATACCTATGGACTCAGTATTCAGTTTTTGGAGCATAAGAAGTTGTTTCCACAATCCTTCGTCAAAAGGAAGAACCTTATTCTTATTATATAACTCAAATGTTCAGTGGTCCTTATTTTCTTTTTCCTCTGTGCAACATTCTCCTGCAATCCAACTTCCTGACATAGGCTGGTATTCTTATAACCCTTTTCAATCCTTTTTTTTCTTTCTGTAAAGTCTTCCTTACGTTTTTTTAAATGGAACACTTTTTTCTTTCTCATAACCTGAATAGTTGAGAGACATTTTTTCCCTCTTTTCCTCTCAGACGGAGACTAATTCACAGTCTGTGTATATTTAGCAGTCATATGCCTATAACAAAAAGGCAAATATTTGTCCACCCTGTTGGTGAAAGCAAAATTCTACTGGCTCTTAATCCTTGTTAAAAGTAAGGAGCTCAGTCCTCAGTTCTCAGATAGTTTTGTTGGTAACCTCTGTGTTCAATTCTTGCAGCAAAACATTTGGGCAGGGGCAGGAAGGATACTTTTTGGAAATGCCTATTTGCTGTGCTGGGAAAATCAACCTTGAATTCTTGGGTCAACTTATTTTTCTTGCAGAGGTTCTTAGGAGTGGCTGTGTGTAGTCACTAACCTACTTTACAAATGCCTATCTGCTGCCACCAGGCTGGCTATGGCTTATTCTTGGGGTGGGAACTGGGGAAAAGCTTAACAGATGTGATTCAAAGAAACATCATGGGAACAGATTAGTTCCAACAGCTATCATTATTACTTGCTCCCACACTGGTTTGTATTGTATAAAGGTATTAAAACAACAAGTCATGAATCCTGCCCAAGAGAAATCCATAAACAACTCCATCAAATCACAATGATGACCAGGAAATGAAAACCAAGGAAACTCTGGTGAATTGCTTCAGCCTGTCTCACTATTTCCCTGAACTCACTCTATCTTCTCATACCCAGTAACATACTTACCCTTCCAATACACATTCCCTGTCTCCAAGCCAACTCCCTATCAAGATTTTATTCTTTTTGCGTTAAGGCTGATCACCCATTTTGACATACACCAGCAACTGGCCTACTTCCTATACCCCCAAATAACCTCATAGAAACATAATCACTGTTTGTCTCTCCAGCTGTTCCCAAAGCAATAAAAGCTGTGGAGGAAACTTTTCCACACTGTACATGCAGAAGCTGGATGCCTACTTGTTGAGGATAATATAGGAGGAATTCCTATTCATTTAAGGGAGACAGGTAATTCTGAGATGTTGAGACCTGTTCAGCTCTTCCCTTGCCACCCCTACAGTGTCCCAATTTCCTCATAGGGTTTAATTTTAAAAATTATATAATCTGTCAATGAGTATTTATTACATGCTTACTATTTTCCACATTGTGACTGGTATGTAAAGGATGCAAAAGAAGTAAAATGTATGGTCCTTCATTCTGAAATGGGAACAACCTACTTTAAGAGATAGGACTTTCAGTGGTAAACTATACATACACTCATATACACACATACATATATAATGAGAGAGAGAGTTTGCTACTGAAAGTCTTATTTTATATATTATATATATATATGTGTGTGTGTCTATGCATATACATATATAGACCTAAATATGGTATAGACTATAAATAGTTCATTATGCATTATACAGACATTTTGTGTGAGAGCCTACATAACTTTTCCATTATAATAAACATTTGTTAAGTGTCTACTATGTGCCAGGTAATAGGCTAACATTAAATCCTACAATTTAGAAAGTAATTAATCACTCCAAACTGAATCAGGAGTCAGTTTAAGATACAGACATAGTCAGATTCTATCTACAGTGGCTAGAGCCACAAACCAAAAGTCAGTGTTTACATGGCCAGGCAGGAAGGAGGCTCTGGCAAGGAACAGTCTCTTCTGTCTCATCAAGCTATACATCTGGGGAAGCTGGGGTTCATGACCATTGGTGTCACCTTTAGAAAGACGAACACGGGGCATCAGCGCCTCCTAGTGGCAATGAGATGACCCTTACTCTCAATGAGCTAGGCAGGTTTGATGGAAGAAACTTCCTAATAATTGGTCACCTCAGAAGCTGGTGAGTGCCCCTCCTTGGAGGGCTTTGAACAGAGGCCGAATGACCACACAGTATAGGAGGGATTCCAATAGGGCAGGAGTTCTTAATCTTTCCTGTGCCATGGTGTCTCTTTGGTAGTTCGGTGAAGTCTATGAATTCCTTCTCAGAATCATGTTTTTAAATGCTTAAAATAAAATACACAGGGTTACAAAAGAAACCAATTATACTGAAATAAATATGTAATTTTTTCCCCATCCAAGTTCATGAACTTTCTGAAATCTGTCCTTGTTGTTCATGGACCCCAATTTAGGAACCCCATGCTATAGTGGAGGTCTCTTCTAGGTTCTGAAATGCTGTGACTCTCGATCTAAAATTTGAGTAGAGCTTACAAAGTTGGAAAAGTTTAAGATACAAGACTAGAAACAAGCTGTATGTCTGTTAGGGAAGGACCATCCTCATTATCAAGGTGATAGGGATTTTTTAGCCACAACAGCTCTTTAAGACCATCTACAAAGTCTTAGAAGCACTGGACTCTGTGTGGAGTGATGTGAAATCCTACACCCTTGAAACATACACATACATATAATTGAAGTGTACTAAGATTTATTCTCTACAGCAGTTCTTAACCTGGGATTTGTGAACTTTTAAAAAATATACCAATAATTGTATTTTAGTGTAATTGTGACACAATAAAGGTTAGGAACCCTGATCTATAGAGAGATTTAAAAAAAATCCAAACCCTAACAGGCACACAACAACAATAACGATAGTTATAATTAAAATTGTAAAAGAAAGCCCAAACCACCTTCCAGATCAATCAATTAATATTGATTAGTGCTATGTACCCATTATGTTAATAATGAGAAAAAAATGAACATGGAAATGGAAATGGGTGGGTTGGGTGCCAGTGGGGAAGGTTTTCACTTTGCCCTTCTAAAAACAATTTTATTTTTCCATGTTTTTCAGAGTCCTTTCTTCAACTTGATAATTAACAGTGTTACTCCCTTTTCCTTACCAAGGCCAGTTTAAGGACTTGAGGGTCAATAACTTGGGTTGCAAAATAATCAATTGTCTCAGGTTACATGATTAGCTAATTTAAGCTGCATTATACATTAAGCTGCTCCTGAGTGCTTCCCAGGGGCCAGCTGGGGTCTGAGTCAAGGGAGAAGTCACCAAGAAGCAAGAATAAACATCTTGTTTTTTTTTACCTTCTTCCTAGGGAGAGCCCCTTTTCATCCTACTATGTAAAACATGTCTTGTTATGTTAAGAGAGAGGCAGGGAAGAAAATGTTGGATTGATGCCATCTCTTTGTTTTCCTTGCTGAGAGGAACTGGAATAAATAAATAATTTATTCTCTGTAAAGCTCAGGACTTTGCTTTGAATTTTATTTGGTGTATAATTATGTATAATGCTACTAATAGAGATCAGCTTTCAAAATCTAGGAATCATACAATTTTTATATCTGCATAGCATCTTTCTTTCAAAGAAAGATATACTTCAATATAGCTCTACTTTTTATAAGTAAAAAATTGTGAGTAAATTATGCTTTTGTAAAATAAGTTAATTTTAAATGTACCAGGAAGCTTGCTATTCAAAAATATCTTGCTGTAAAGCTTTTTATACAAACAAATTCTTTCTTGTGGTTTAAATCCAGATTTTCATATATCAGATTTTCTTAATGTGAAGTCCACATGTGTGCTGCATATCAAACCTGATAAGGTCATGAAACATAGTAGCATTAGTAACTCCATTTTTACAGTTTGATGGAATTGTTTTTAGCTCACTGCAATGGTGGATAAACATACACAAAAAATTAGTCAGCTTGGCAGTGTTAGACATATGTAAAATATTCCTCTAGTCAATGTAGTCGTTGGAACCATCAAAGATTTGTTTGAAAGAAGTCACCGAGTCCATACAATGATGTGAAAACACAATTACTTGATTATTAGTCTGTCTCCATAGAGTCTATGTAAAATAATTAATTTCCACTTAAAATCTTTGGCCCTTCTAATATGTCCACTTATAATCTTGGGCTCTTCTAATTAAAATTTTCTTTGTACCGAGAGCTCATTAGGGATATTTGGATAAAAATAAGTCTGAAGGGACAAGATAGCAAAAGCATTATATTAATAACAAAGACTCACTATGAAATATCCACCTACAAATTCCAGTATCAAGTTCTTTTTGAAAAATTTTAATTTATTATCATTTTAATGAATTAGAAAAAAATAACAAAATTCATCTGGAAGAACAAAAAGTCAAGAATATCAAAGGAACTAACAAAAAAAGGAGGTTTAGCAGGACCAAATTCTAAATAAAGAAAAATTTTCAACAGGACCATAGTGACTCCTAATTTGGATTTATTTCTAGTCATCTCCACTGGCACCTTAAGCCATGTTGCCAAATATAAAAAAAAGTTTCACAACTCTGGTAAAATAACAAAAATATTTATAAATAATCATAGCAAATAAAAACCCCCTAAATTTCTTAATGAATAATATGACTGAATCAGTTAATTGCTGATACTGTATTGCAAGATACTGGCTTTTGCTATGAAGCCTCCTGAAAGCAAACAATCTCACCCTTCTCACTAAAGTTCCTTGTAATATTGTCAGATTCAGAACAAAATAATCTGAAAATGTAAGATTAAAGAAAAGACCATCCTTGTATTATTTGGCATTATGAGTAGTAAGTATCATAAAGATTACCCCAAAATATTTTCTCTTGAGGAATGAACTCAACTTCTGTTGAAAGTGAAGCATTTTACAATGGCAGAATTTGAGGCAGGATAGACAACTGACTTTAATGATGAAAAAATACTGTTCCAAAATGAAAAGCATGCTCATGAAACCAAGAACACAGAAGTTATGTAACTGGAGGGCAAGACACACCTTTCTTTTCCTGGGAATGGGTTCATCAAAGAGAAGGTTGCTTGCTTCAGTTTCATCGATGCCATCATCTGGCTGAGTGGGTGTTCGGAAGGGCTTGAAGCTATCGGCTGACAGAGGTGGAGATGGGGTGGACGGGTTGGATTGATCACTGGGGGCACTCCAGCTCCAGTACCCACTACTGCTTGTACTTGAAGGCACAAATCCCCCTTCTTTCCAAGATCCGCTGAGGCTCTCTGTTTACACACAAACACATAAATGAATAAACACATATTTCTTTACACTGAGAATTTCTTTGCACTGTCAGAAATGAGAATTCTTTACTCTGGGCACCCTGGCTCTGATTTTGTTCAGTCATGGATATTGTGTTAAATGATTTGCATGAAGTAGCTATGGCAAGGTTCAAAACTTTACACATTCCCATCTCAAACATGCCAGGGTAGTACTCAAGCGCTTACTATCCCTTTGTTATTTTAAATAAATGTTAATTTAGCTTTGTCTAGGATTAATCAGTGAAGAGCTGTGAAATCTAGCTAGATAACAGAGCAACCGTTAGGGCGGACTAAGGTAAACTGCTAATCTCAAAGCCAAAGTTGAACTGGGAGGAGAATATATAATAAGGAGTACACCCAATTTGGATGTTATATTTCACTTTTGTATTCATGAGGGCAAATACTATAAACTGACTGAAAGTTAGCAGGACACAGCGGTTAGGGTACTAGGTTTGACTTCTAGGCCTATAACAATGCGTAAAGTCTGCACCTTAATTTCTTCATCTGTAAAACGGGGATGATGATAAATGTACTATCTTCTGTCTTTTCAAAGGGTTCAACATTTCTACTTAATTCAATAAATATTTATTAAGAACCTCATATGTACAAGGCCCTAGCCAGGTTCTAGTTATATAAAGACACAAATGAAACAGTCCTTGCCCTTAAGAATCTTACATTAGGCAACTGGCGGCACAGTAGATGAGTGCCAGGTGGTGCAGTGGATAGAGGGCTAGGCCTGAAGTAAAAAAGACTCATCTTCCTGAATTCAAATCTGACCACAGACACTTACTAGCTGAGTGGCCTTGGGAAAGTCCTTTAACTCTGTTTGCCTCAGTTTCATCATCTGTCAAATGGGCTGGAGAAGGAAATAGCAAACCACTCCAGTATCTTTGTGAAGAAAATCCCAAATTGGATATGACTAAAAACAACTGAACGACAACAAGTAAAGCACAGTGGATAATCAGGAAGACCTGAGTTTCACTACTGCTTAGACATTTACTAGCTGTGTGACACTCAAATCACTTGACATCCTCATCTGTCAAATGGGGATAATAGCACTTATCTTATAGCAGTGCTGTAAGGAATAAATGAGATACTAGGTATAAAATACTTTTCAAATCTTAAAGTACTCTACAAAAGCTGGCTATTACTATTTTAACATTCTATACAAAATGCACATACACAAGCAAATTTAAAAGAAGCAGAAAAGATACAGGGAGGAATGGAGTAGTAATATATACAGAGGAGCTTACTCCTCTCCTGGTCTGTGCTCTGGTTGGTGAGTGACTACAAGAACTCTTTTCACACTCCAAGCTCTCCAATCCCTTAATGTAGAAGCTGCTAAATCTTGTGTTATCCCGACTGTGTTTCCACAATACTTGAATTTTTTCTTTCTGGCTTCTTGAAATATTTTCTCCTTGACTGGGGAGCTCTGGAATTTGGCCACAATGTTCCTAGGAGTTTTTCTCTTGGGACATCTTTCAGGAGGTGATCAGTGGATTCTTTCAATTTCTATTTTGCCCTCTGGTTCTAGAATATCAGGGAAGTTTTCCTTGATAATTTCTTGAAAGATGATGTCTAGGCTCTTTTTTTGATTGTGGCTTTTTGGTAGTCCAGTCACTTAAAAATCCTTTCTCCTGGATATATTTTCCAGGTCACTTGTTTTTCCAATCAGATATTTCACATTGTCTTCTATTTTTTTCATTCTTTTGGTTTTATTTTTATAATTTCTTGATTTCTCTCAGTCATTAGCTTCCATTTGCTCTATTCTAATTTTTAAGCAATTATTTTCTTCAGTGAGCTTTTAGGCCTCCTTTTCCAATTGACCAATTCTACTTTTTAGGACATTCTTCTCATTCTTCTCTTAATTGGTTTTTTGGGTTAGTTTATTTTTAAGATGTTATTTTCTTCAGTACTTTTGGGTGTCACCTTTAATAAGTTGTTGACTTGTTTTTCATGATTTTCTTGCATCATTCGCATTTCTCTTCCCAATTTTTCCTCTACTTCTCTTACTTGATTTTCAAAATCCTATTTTTCCTGGAGGATTTGGATGTAGGAGCTTTGACTTTCTTGTCTTCTTCTGGTTGTATGTTTTGCTCTTCTTTGTCACCAAAGTAAGATTCTAGAGTCTGAAGTTTTTTCCACCATTTGCTCATTTTCCCAGTCAATTACTTGTCTTTTTGTCAGTTCTACAGTTTGAAGTTTTTTCCACCATTTGCTCATTTTCCCAGTCAATTACTTGACTTTGTGAAGGTAGGACTCTACTTCCAACGTGCAGTGTGTACTGTTCCAAGCTTCAGGTTTTGTGCTGCTGTTTTCAGAGATATTTCTAGGGATCTGTAAATTTTCATTTTTTCCAAGGTGGTATGATCAAAGGGGAGGTGTTTACTCCTCTCCTGGCCTGTGCTCTGTAAATGACCACGAGCACTCTTTTCTGCCTTGGAACTGTGAGGAGGATTCCCTTTCTTCTGTTGCCACAAGCTCTGCCACACCAGCATTCTTCTTCACCTGAGGACTGCCACCCAGGACTGCAATCCAGATCCAAGCAAAGGCAAAGCAAGAGAATCCTGCCTCAGCTCCAGCAAAGAGATCCCTGCCATCCCCCCCAATCAGCTGTGTGATTCTCCCACCATCTGTGGGCTAAGAGCTCCAGAAGTAGCTGCTGCTGCCGTCACTGCTGCCACCCTGGGGCTTGGGCCAGACTACATTCCTCTCTCACTCATGTCTGACAGACTTTCCTACTAACCTTCTAAGTTGTCTTTGGCATTTGTGAGTTGAGAAGCCACGAAAACGGCCAGGGATTCAGTCCCCTGAGGCCTGCTCAGATCTGCTGGGGCCAAGTCTGTGCTGGTGCATTTTGTGTTGGACTGTGCTCCTCTCTTAGCCTGGTGCAACAGATGTTTCCTGTCAACCTTCCAGGTTGTCTTGTGCTGGAAATGTATTTTACTCTGTCATTTTGTGGGTCCTGCTGCTCTAGAATTTATTTAGGATCATTTTTTACAGGTATTTGGAAGGGGTTGGGGGAAAGGTCAAGCAAGTTCCTCCTTTTAGTCTGCCACCTTGGTCCTGATTCTCTCTCTCTTGTTTTAATAGATGTGGAAATTGAGGTCCAGAGATATTAAGCAATTTGTCCAAAGTCACATATGTAGTAAGAGGTTCCCAAAGTGGGAGATCCACCCCCTGGGGAGAGTTAGAACAATGCGGGGGCAATAGTAGCGTCTGGTGCAACTGGGGGGCAATCAATCAAAATAAGGAGGTGGTGGGAGCATAAGAAGAGAGGATAAGAAAATTTTGAAAAGCCATCCATTCATGTTTCATCTGTTTGTAACAGAGTTAAAGTCACAGTGATTACATTATTTTCCAAATAAACACAAAGAATGCAAGTTATAACCTATCAGTGGTCAAGTCTGCTGATGAGTCTTAACAAGCAAGTGTTGGCAGGTGAGTGTGTCATGTATTGTTGGCAAGTTCAGCATGCATCAGCAGGAATATGTGTATGTAATGACTTGTTTACAATATGATGCCACATGGTTACATGATACAATATTGCATTATCAAAATTTCAATGCAGGAAAAACCTCCCAAATTTATAATACATTATTAAATTTAAGATCCATCATTTAAATATATATATGTACATGAAGTAAATAAAAAAGTTAAAGGGTTAAAGAAAGAGGGGTGCTGAGTAATATTTTTTATTTTTGAAAAGGGAGTGGTAGGTCAAATAAGTTGGGAACCTCTACAAACAAATGGCAGATCTGGCATATTTCTGGTTTGCTCTTATGATGGGGCATGAATGAGAATTATGCAGGATGGGTGGGCATAAAATTTGTATTGCTGGAGGGAATTCCTATATCACTGAGATGACAGATTCATTTTGTCATTCTTTCTTTGTCAGGGTGACCAAACCAGTATATCAGGGAAATGAGGTAGATATGGTTGCCTGGATTTAGAAAGCATTGGATAAGGCGTTTATGGATTCATATTCCATTGGAATATTGAAACAGTGGAAACTTGGACAATTTCACAGAATCATAGCAATTTGAAGCAGGATGGGATCATCAGTGGCCATCTGGTCCAACCGATTCCTAAATAAGAGTCTTTATTATCAAAGTGCTATATAAAGTAAACTGTCAGAATGAGCTATTTTTGCTAATATATGGAAAGGCATGTCTCCTATGTTGCTTAACATCAGTCAATTATTTAGCTTTCATAAATATATATATAAAATATGTATTTTCTTCATTTTCTTTTTATTATGACAGTTATTTTTAACACAGCGGGGGGAACCCTAATAATTCCTCATTGAATTATTAATTGCTACTAATATTACATAGTTGATGAAATAATGACAAGTTATAGATTAGCACTCTTAGTAAGGTGTTTTATATTCATTTTTTTTTTTAATATCGACTTCTGGAGTGTTCTTCAACTAGGTTTGGTAAAAAGACCAGTTTAGGAATAGTCTGTAGTTCCAAATGTCAAATGTTATCCACTTCAGTTTTTCATTTCTTCTTGTAATATTTACTCATTCATGTTAAGCTTTGCTAATATTAACAAAACATAAATAATGACTATTCAGTGTTATATTTGCTGCGTAGTTTGTGACCTTTGCCATGAAATCTGTATGTATTTTAAGAAGACTTTATTTCATGCAATGTAGTAATAACTGTTTCTCTTTTACCCAGGAACCCTGAGGGTCTTCTCCTCCCAGTTTGATTTTTTTTTTTGTTAAAGTGACCATCCCTTGAGCAACTACTTAAAGAAGCCTATTCATTGAAGGGGTGTATCTCACTCAAAGTGAGAATCTGATAAAACCTCAGTCTGAAAGGGCCAGGGTCTCCCATTGCATCCTGAGCCATCTCCAGGGGTCCTGATGAATATCTGCCCACTAGACCCAGATGGCTCAGGAGAAGAAGGTGAGGTTGGTGACCTTGCACAGCCCTCCCTCACTCAAATCAAAGTCAACTGCAAGTCGTGTCATCATCTTAATGTCAATGGTCCTCTTCGACAATGAAGGACAAACACATAAACTCTTAGGTAGGAGCAAATGTCCTGAATCTCAAAAATAGGAAGAGAAAAAAAAAATCTGGAAAATTGGTCAATGAACCTGACTTCAATTTCTGGGAAAATTCCAGGATATGCTATTAAAGAGATGATAAGTAAACATTTAAAAAATAAAAAGGAGCCAGCACAACTTCATTAAGAGCAGTTCACAATAAGACTGTCACTTTTCCTTTGTCAGGGTACTAAATTGGTATATCAGGGGAATGAGGTAGATACAGTCACTTGGATTTAGAAAGCACTGGATAAGATGTTTATTCTGTTCATTTTATTCTTGTGAACAAGATGGAGAGATAAGAGCTAGATCATCATGTGGTACATTTAAAACCTCTTCAATTTTCATTTAACTTAATGAATCGATCCATGGACCAGTCATTAATGGTCCTGTTCAGCCTGGAAGGAGGTTTCTAGCAGAACTGCCTAGGGATCTGTATTTGGCCTTGCATAGTTTAAGCATTTTATAAATGAACTGAATAAAGGAAGAGATCATATATTTATCGAATTTGCAGATGCATAAGGTTGGAAAGGGTTGCTAACTCACTGGATGACAGAGGCAGGATTCAAAGGATCTTGACAAGCCCAAGTAATGGGTCAAATCTAAGAAGATGATATTTAATAGGGATAAATGTAAAGCCTTAGTTTGGGTTAAAAAA
Source organism: Bettongia penicillata ogilbyi (assembly GCA_023548195.1). Taxonomy (NCBI): domain Eukaryota; kingdom Metazoa; phylum Chordata; class Mammalia; order Diprotodontia; family Potoroidae; genus Bettongia; species Bettongia penicillata. Next base: position 2,121,300 of record JAJHZJ010000468.1, read on the forward strand.
GTCAGCTACACAAACTACAAGACAGGGGAAATATAGCTAGAAAAAAGTTTGTCTGAAATAAATCTGGGGTTTTAGTGGACAGCAAACACAGTATCATTTAACAGTTTGATAGAGCAATGAAGAAAAATTAATACAATCTTGGGGTGCACAGAGAGAGCTGGGACAATCTCTGGAATAGGGAGATGACAATTCCACTGTGCTCTGCCCTGATAAGACCACACCTGGAGCACTACATTCAGTTCTAGGAACTGCATTTTAAGAAAACAAAAAACAAAAAAATATAGGACCATAGATCTGGAGCTAGAGGAGACCTCAGAAAGAGAACCCAAGAGTGTCCAGAGGAAGCCAAACAAGATGTGTAGCCTGGTGAAGAATAGACATATGGGGTGGAAGGGGTGGAATGAAAGCTATATTAAAGAATATGAAGGGCTGTCATATTGAAGAGGGACGAAAGTTGTAGGAGCCATGGGCAAAAGTTGCAAGGAGACAAATTAAGGTCAATGTAGGTAAACACTTGCTAATAATAAAAACTACTGTATTATGAAAAGGGAGTGGGTATACTCTCCTTGATAGCTTCATCTCTGCTTTGAATCATTAGCTTCTTTCAAAGTTCATCTCAGTCACCATCTACTATGGGAAACCATTCTGGCTTGATTTCCTCTATTCGAAGAGTTCTCTATCTCCTAAGTTGTCTTTAATGTATGTTTTTTTAGGGCAGAGACTAGTTTTCATTTTCTCTTTGTATCCCAATAATAATGCCTTGAACACTATTGTTGTTGTGTTGTTTCAGCAGTGTCCAACTTCATGATCCCATTTTGGGGTTTTCTTGGCAGAGACATTGGAATGGTTTGCCATTTCTCTCTCTAGCTCATTTTATAGATGAGGAAGCTGAGGCAAATAGGGTTAAGTGACTTGCACAGGATCACACAATTGGTAAGTGTCTGAGACCAGATCTGAACTCATGAGGATGAGTCTTTTTGAGCACAGAGTTCTATCCACTGTACCAGCCTGGAACATAGTAAGAACTTAGCTGCTGTTTGGACAAAAGCAACTATTTGGGTATATTGCAGAGGAAGGTAAGGTCCAGGCACTTAAACTATATGAAATCCTTTCTAACGCTGATATTTGGGGATTCTGGAATTCTTATGAAATAAATCTAATACATATGTATTTTCAAAACAAGTTATTAATTTTGTGATAATTTTATTCACTAAAAGCATGAATAATTTTGAGAAGCAATTTTCATTATATTGCTAGCCAAGTCACATAATGCTAATGACTGATAACTTACTGTTATATGGACTATACATTTCATTGAGAAATATAATTCATTCAGAAGATCAAACTAACGAGCTTCTTATAAAAGAGTGGACTTCTGGTATTCTTCAGTGGTAGTCAGGCTTTCCTTTTCTCAAAAAGCAGCAAATAAAGTATTTGCTAAAGATTTTGATGGTTGCTATGTTCTGAACCCTTGCCCTTTTCAAAGAATAAATTCTGACTAAATGAGATTGATCACAATTCGTTGAGTTCATGGAGAACAGGTTATCACCAATCCTGAGGCAAATCTCTTAGTATTGGAAGAAATACCTTCATTTATTATAAACTGTTTTATTTCCTATTACAGAGTAAATCACAGAATCGGGCAGTTTACCAATTGAACATCAAATTACTTTCTTTATAATTGCACGAACAAATATTTGCTCTAAGAAAGTAAATAACATTCAGCTTTAACAAAAATGCCTATTGTAATTCCACGCTTTTAGCATCAAAGAAATATTAGAACTGTTCTCAATAAAAAATAGTAAAGGACTTCAGAGATAATGACAAGGATGCAAAATGGAATCCTTTATTTATATTATAATCTCTTTCTTCTTGATGAACTCAAAAGAGTTTTGTAGCCTTGTGTTTCTAGAATAGGTTGTGTGCTTTAAATATATTACTGTCTAAGAGCTCTTTGGTAAGATAAGAAAGTCAAACAGAATGCTCACCTTCCACGTTATTTAAATGAGAAAGTTTACATCAAAAACATGTCATGTTTTACTACCATTTAGTACTGTGGAAATTAATTGGTCGTCTACTCTAGCATATGCTAAATCATGAGATAGATGCTACTGACACATAGCACAGAATAACTCATGGTCTTCTGACAATACTTCATAAGGTTGCTGTTATTAACTAGGAAATAGCATGTTCTTGACAGGACTGCCTGGGTGTTGGTCAGATTTAACATAACTTCATGTTTGTTATAAAAATGTTCAAACCGTACTTATTATTTTTTCTGGATTGGGTACTGTTTTCAGAAGTGGATGTTTTCCTTGCTACTAGAGTTTTTGTTTAATAATATGTTAAATTACTTAACATTTAAAAATTTTAACAGGTTTGATTCAGGGGCTAAAATAAAAAAAGTCAGCATCTAAAATGAACTTTGTTATTTTCAGTTCTTTCGTCATCAACTCTTTCCCCTTTTCTAGGTAATTACTGTAATGGACAGAGCTCTGGGCTTAGAGTCGGGCAGACCTGAATTCAAAGATGGCCTCAGACATTAATTAGTTGTGTGACCCTGGGGCAAGTGACTTAACCTTTGCCTGCCTCAATTTCCTCACCTGTCAAATACGGAATAATAATAGTACCTATGTCCCAGGGTTGTTGTGAGGATAAAATGAGATAACAATTGCAAAGTTATACTGTACCTCCTTCCCTCCCTCCCTTCTTTCTACAAAGGAAATAAAACACTGTTAAGGAAGATAACTTCATGGTATTCTAAATTACATTACCTTGGGGGAAAATTCACCTCTAGGGTGGTTCTTTTGACATGCCACTCTCATCTCCAAATAATACGCAGTAATAGCTAACATATGTGAATGAACGAATGAAAAGACATTTATTCAGCACTTAACATGCCAAGCATTGGCGATACAAAAAATAAAGTGAAAATAGCCCTGGCCCTCAAGAAGCTTTGGGACAAAATGTATAGAGAAGTGGTGGCCAAGGTTTTGGTTTGAAAAGTCACAAGGATAGGGAGTAGAGGAATGGAAGAGTAGATCTGGAGGAAAAAAATCAGGTTTCAGATGACCAGCAAAAGGCAAATACTGCAGAGGCAGAATACAGGGTAAGAGGTATGCTGTGACAGGGAATGACTGGTCAGGAAAGAACAGGAAGCTGACACCGGGAGCTCTTTCACCTCCATTGCCATGCATTTATTTCCTATGTTAGTTTAGGTATAAGTGTTCATTTTGCTTGTGTAAAGAAGAGTCTTTCCATGTGGGAAAGGAAGATGCAAGGATAGGTGTCTTACTTCCCATGTGTTACACCTGTCAAAAAACTGGCATAGAGGCTGTGCTGGAAACCTTCACTTATCAATACCTATTGCATATTTTGTTGTTGCTGCTGGGAAAAGCAGAGGATGAGAACAATTTTTGACCTGTCTGTGGTTACTTTCATCTGTTAGAAGGTAGAGGAAGTGATAAGGGGAGCTGCTGTGCTGAACCTGATTGTGATCAATAAGGAAGAGACTGACTGGATCATGAAGCTGCAGTGCTAGATGATCAATAGATTTCCTGACACTCTTCCTAAGGCATAGGTGGTAATCTTTCATATTCTGTGTCAACAAGCAATCACATCATGAGACTTGTTACAAGAGAACCAGGTTTATTACAAGGGGAAGTGAACATGCATGTGGAACTCAGAGTTCACAGTTCTTACAGAAGTTTGCATATTTATGACTACAGCAAAAGGAAGAAGAAAAAACAGAAAGGGGCACAGCACAGGAGGGAAAGATGCAGTAACCCCTCCTGAAGGGGAAGAGTAATGGATTATCAATTCGCCTAAGATCAAGAAAGAATAAACACAAAAGAAGGAGAGGTATATGTTCACATCTACAGAAGGGCCAGGGTTGTGGTGAAGGGCTAGAGGAGAAAGCTTCTGCAGATCTCTGTGATTACTGAGAATGCCTGAGCCCAAGCTCCAAATGATCTATCCCTTGAAGGTAAAAGTGGAAACTGAGGCTCAGAAGGACACACAAACAGAACGTGGCAGGGCCAGGATGTCTTCTTTGAAGGACAATCAACTGAGAAATTTAGATTGATGATGCTTAGCCCTGGAGAGCAAAAGTAGGAGTGGTGAAGTAGGAAGATATTGCAGAGAAGATTTAGGCTTGTCTACAATACCTCCTTTGTGGGTGCCTCTCCCTCTTTCCCCCTCACTTCCTTAACTGTGTTGTCTTTCCTCTTTGAGGGCTCTTTGAGTTAAGGGATTGTCTTTCTTTGTGCTTATATTTACAGTTTCAGAGCTTAGCACAGCCAAATGCTTATTGACATGGTTTAATCAGCAAAGATAGGAACAGGGAGAGAAGGGGATTGACTCACATTATCTAAGATTTTATGATAGATAAAGATAGACAATATACCCTAGACTTTAGGAAAGCAAATTTCAGAGCTATTCTGATAGTTCTGCAAGGTGTACAAAAGTCTGAATTACTTTGAGGTAACGGAAGACAGGTGGCACAATGGATAGAATGACAGATACAGAGTAAAAAAGACCCAGATACTTACAGACTGTGTCATGTGGTGGCTCTAAGCCTCAGTTTCCTCATTTCTAAGAAGAGGATAATAATAGGATCTATCCTTCAAGGTTGTTGTGAAAATGGAATAATAATATATGTAAAGTTCTTTGCAAACCTTAAAGAATTATATTCCTATTTCATATATATATGCAACATAGGCATATTATATATACCTGATATACCTATTACATGATTAATGATGCTGCATGTTAAGGGGTCCCCTGAACTTGTCTTTTTGAGTTGCCATATCCTCCAGAAACACGATTCAGTTTCTCTGACTGGAGTGTTTCTCTGCAGAGCATGCAGGAGACCCTGAATGTGTCAAGGACAAAATCCTCCCCAATTGACGTAATCTGTTGGCTCCCCAAGCTGGATCTCCTCTGTGTCTTTGGGAGGCAAGAGAGGCACCAGCCAGTCTGTGCCAGAATGAGAAAATGCTTGTGCAATGGGGATCCTTTGCAGATAAGTGGACCCTCCTATCTTCATAGTCTAGTGGTTCCCAAGGAAAAGAATGCTGCTTTTGTCATCCACTTGCTCTCCCCCTTCAGGAGGAGTTACTGCACCTTTCTCCCCCATGCCATGCTCCTTACTGTTTTCTCTTTCTCTTTTTGCGTTTTCTCCTTCTCTTTTTGCTGCACTTTCATAAATATGCAAACTTCTGTAAGAACCGTGAACTCTTTGGGTTCCACATGCAAGTTCACTTCTCTTGTAATAAGTCTCACAATGTGATTGCTTGTTGACACAGAGTATGAACGATTAGCACCTGCACCTAAGGAATGTCAGGAGGTCTAACTCTCAGGATGGTCAGAGGTTTCTGAAAGCTAAGGAAGACAAGAAAGACTTTTCAGCTATGATGGGGGAGGAACAGGAAGACCATAAAGAATGATCAGTCAGATGCCTGGAATGGATAGGGCTGTGATAATAGATAACATAAAAAGTTAAACTATTCAATCCTAGTTCTGATTCTGTCTTCCCTAAAAATGAAAATGATATTCTGACCAAAAAGAACTAAACAAATATGGATAACAGAGGCAGGGGTGATTCAGGGGGAATAGTGTCAGATTTGGCAGCAGAGAATTGGAGCTGAAACGTATGCCTTATATTACTATTTATTTTGTTAAATATTTCCTAATTATATTTTGGGGCAGCTAGATGGCACAGTCGGATAGAGTGCTGGCCCTGGAGTCAGAAGGACCTGAGTTTGAATTTGACGTCAGGTACTTACTAGCTGTGTGACACTGGGTAAGTCACTTAACCCTGTTTTTCTAAGTTTCCTAATCTATAAAATGAGCTGGAAAAGGAAATGGCAAACCACTCAATATCTTTGCCAAGAAAATCCCAAATGGGGACACATAAAGTTGGACATGACTGAAAATGACTCAGCAACAACAAATTGTATTTTAATCTGGTTGGGGCTGCACAAGGGAGTTCAGGTTGCTGGTCGCCATGGGCAGTAACTTCGACACCTCTGGACTAGATGGCTTCTAAGACTCTTTCTAATTCTAAACCTAGGATCTTGCGTGACTTAGAGACTGAAACCTGAGGCTAGTGATGAGGTAGTAAGTTGGCACCCAGATGACATAAATGAGGGAGCTATTTTTGCTGAATTATATATGATAGGGAGGATGACTAATGTATTTAAAGATAGCATTGACATATGAAATGGTTTCCTAGTAAGCTAGAAAGAGGGCCCATGTCTAATAAGATGAAAATGAATAAGAGTCAATCCTAAGCCCTTAGGTTCAAAAAAAAAAAAAAAAACCAACCACAAGTCTTACGTGAGGGAAATGTGGCTAGACCACAGTTTATGTAAAAATGACTCAGGGTTTTTAGTGGACTGCAGACTCAATATAAGTGAACTGTGACATGGCAGACAAAAAAACCCTAATATGATTAGTATCTTACTGTACAGAGGTACAGCCTCCAAAGTAAATTATTTGATTGCCCTACTCTACTCTGACAGGCTTTGGCCATTATGTGGAGAAAGATTGTTTTGGCAGTGATTATAAACAGTGGTTTGAAATCTGGAAAGAATAGAGGCTGGAAGACCCAATGGAAACTGCTTATAAAACTCCAGGAAGGGCTAATGAGAGCCTATGTTGAAACTGTGGCAAAGAGAATAAAAAAGAAGGTTGGCTACAAACAATACTGTGAAGGTGGAATCAAGATGATATCATAATTCTATACAAGATGCAAATGAGAAGAAAGAGTCGAGAGAATTCAAATATTTAAAATATGGATGCAGTGAAAATGGTAGCACCATGGGAGAGAAACAGTAAATCAGAAAGGGGAGTAAATTTAGAGGAAAAGATTATTATTTTGGTTTTGAATATGCTGATCTGGACATATTAGAGCGTGAACTCTTTGAGAGAGTTCAGAGACTAGTATTTTGGGCGGTGTGTGTGTGTATGTGTGTTTCCTTGTATCCTCAGTGCCTCGACATAGAGAGTACTTAATAAATACTAAGTGACTGATATGGCTCAAGAGAGAAGTCAGGTTCAGGGCTACAAATTTGAGTGATGACAGTGAATGAATCTGCCTAAAGAAAACATAGGGTTGATCTCTGAGGGACACTTTCTCAGTAAGGGGTTAGGAAAAAGATCAGGAGCAGGCAGAAATAGAATAATTTCCGAATCACTGAAAAACTATAGCTATTTTATTTTTAAAGTTTTCTTATTTACTTATTCCACATGAGGCCTTAATCTAAACAAAGCTTTCCAGGGGTCAAAATTGCCTACATAGAGAAGGAGGAAGAGAACTGGGAAGTTGTGATGTGTCTGAAGCTAATAGAAGTGAGAATATTCAACAGGAGGGAGTGAACAGTAGATTCAAAAGCTGCAAAGAGGTCAAGGAGAATGAGCACTAAAAAAGAAAAAGTCTTTGGATCTTGCAATTAAGGTCCTTAATGACTTCTATTTATTTATTTATTTTTTAAAATTTATTTATTTAACTTTTTACATTCATTTTCACAAAATTTTGGGTTCCAAATTTTCTCCCCATTTATCCCCTCCCCCCATCCCAATACACCAAGCATTCTAATTTTCCCTATCACTGATCTGCCCTCTCTTCAATCCTTCCTCCCTTCTCTTGTCCCCATCTTCTCTTTTGTCCTGTAGGGCCAGATGACTTTCTATTCCCCATTAACTGTATTTCTTATTTCCGAGTAGCAACAACAATAATACTCGACAGTTGTTCCTAAATTTGATTTCCAAATTCTCCCCATCCCTCCCTCCCCACCCAATCCCTTTGGGAAGGCAGGCAATTCAATATAGGCCATATCTGTTTAGTTTTGCAAATGACTTCCATGATAGTCATGTTGTATAAGACTAACTGTATTTCCCTCCATCCTATCCTGCGCCCCATTGTTTCTATTCTGTCTTTTGATCCTGTCCCTCCCCAAGAGTGTTGACTTCAAATTGCTCCCTCCTCCCATTGCCCTCCCTTCCATCATCCCCCCCACCCTGCTTGTCTCCTTCTCCCCCACTTTACTGTATTATAAGATAGGTTTTCATACCAAAATAAGTGTGCATTTTATTCCTTCCTTTAGTCAAATGTGATGCGGGTAAACTTCATGTTTTTTCTCAGCTCTCCTCTTTTTCCCTCCACTAAAAAGTCTCCTGCTTGCCTCTTGAATGAGAGATAATTTACCCCATTCCATTTCACCCTCTTTCCTCCCACTACATTTCTCTCTCACCATTTACCTTAATTTCTTTTAAGATATGGTCCCATCCTATTCAATTCATTCTGTGCTCTCTGTCTCTGTGTGTGCGTGCATGTGTGTATGTGCGTGCACGCATGTACATGCGTGTGTGTGTGTGTACGTCTGTGTGTGGTCCCACCAACTACCCAGATACTGAAACGCTTTAAGAGTTACAAATATTGTCTTTCCATGTAGGAATGTAAACAGTTCACCTTTGGGTAAGTCCCTTATGACTTCTCTTTGCTGTTTACTTTTTCATGCTTCTTCTCATTCTTGTGTTTGAAAGTCAAATTTTCTTTTCAGCTCTGGTCTTTTCATCAAGAATGCTTGAAAGTCCTTTGTTTCATTGAAAGAACATATTTTCCCCCTGAAGTATTATACTCAGTTGTGCTGAGTAGGTGATTCTTGGTTTTAGTCCTAGTTCCTTTGACTTCTGGAATATCATATTCCATGCGCTTTGATCCCTTAATGTAAAAGCTGCTAGATCTTAAGTTATCCTGATTGTATTTCCACAATACTGGAATTGTTTCTTTCTAGCGGCTTGCAAGATTTTCTCCTTGACCTCGGAATTTTGGAATTTGGCCACAACGTTCCTAGGAGTTTCTCTTTTTGGATCTCTTTCAGGCGGTGATTGATGGATTCCTTCAATACTTATTTTGCCCTCTGGTTCTAGAATCTCAGGGCAGTTTTCCTCGATAATTTCATGGAAGATGATGTCTAGGCTCTTTTTTGGATCATGACTTTCAGGTAGTCCCATAATTTTTAAATTGTCTCTCCTGGATCTATTTTCCAGGTCAGTTGTTTTTCCCATGAGATATTTCACATTCTCTTCCATTTTTTCATTCTTTTGGTTTTGTTTTGTGATTTCTTGGTTTCTCAGAAAGTCATTAGCCTCCATCTGTTCCATTCTAATCTTGAGAGAACTAGTTTCTTCAGTGAGCTTTTGAACCTCTTTTTCCATTTGGCTAATTCTGCTTTTGAAAGCATTCTTCTCCTCATTGGCTTTTTGAACCTCTTTTGCCAATTGAGTTAGCCTATTTTTCAAGGTGTTATTTTCTTCAGCATTTTTTGGGGTCTCCTTTAGCAAGGTATTGACCCATTTTTCATGCTTTTCTTGCACCTCTCTCATTTCTCTTCCCAGTTTTTTTTTGAGCTCTTCCATGGCCTGAGCCCACTGGACATCCACCTTGGATGTCTGGGATAGAGAGTCCCCAACCTCCACATCTTTCCCTGATGGCAAGCATTGTACTTCCTCATCAGAAATGAAGGGAGGAAGAAACATCTCTTCCCCAAGAAAGTAGCTCCCTATGGTCTTATTTTGCTTCCTTTTTCTGGGCATTTTCCCAACCAGTTACTTGACTTCTGAGATTCCTCTCCACCCCCGCCTAAATCTGCCCAGCTAGTGCTTGTGGTCTGAGATGCTGCTTCCCAGCCTCAGGGCTTTCCATGGTGGGCACGGCTGCTATTCAATGTGAGCTTAAGTTCTGGTGCTTGGGTGGGGCCAGGGCCGCCTCCCAGGCTCAGTTCCTTCAGGGGGTTTATGCAGAGACCTTCGGTAATGGTCCTGAGCCCCTGCCTGCTCGGGGAGTCCCGGGACACCGCTGCTGCCTCTGCCACTGCCTCTGCTGCTCCCTCTGCCGCTGCCTCCTGAGGGGGCCCGAGACATGGAGACTCCCCGCTCCCCTCTTGGCCAGCCCAGACGTCTCTCTCACTGACCTGTGCGCTTGTGGGTGGAGGGAACTTTGTGACCGCCCGAGGTTCCATCCCTGAAGCCTGGTCACATCTGCTCCTCTCGGGCCGCATGGCCAAGACAGCAAAGGGGTGGGCTCCGCTGTCCGGAGCATGATGGACCCCTGGGGATGGCTTTCCAGGGATCTCTGGAAGAGAAATCTCCTCCACTGTGTTGGTGGCGCTTGCTCTGCTCCAGAATTTGTGGGGAGTTCTTTTTACAGGAAATTTCTGGGCTGTGGATTCGGAGCTAGCATAGGTGAGTCTTTCTACTCTGCCATCTTGGCTCCTCCTCCCCCTCCTTAATGATTTTTAAGAGAACAGTGGGAGGAGCCAAGATGGTAGAGTAACAGCACAGACTTTCTAGAGCGCTCCTACCAAGCCCAGCCAAATACCTGTAAAAAATGGCTCTAAACAAATTATGGAGCTGCAGAACCCACAGAATGACAGAGTGAAGCAAATCTCCAGCCCATGACATCCTGGAAGGCCACCAAGAAGTGTCTATTGTACCACACTTGGAGCAGGGTGCAGTCCAGTGTGGGCCACGACTGCACAGAGGGAACCTGAGCAGGCGTTGGGGGGACTGAATCTCTCACACCTATGGTAGTTTCCAGACTTCATGACCCCAAAACACTGAGGATCAATTGGAAAATCAGTGGAAAAAGTTTGTGGGACCAGTGCAGGAGTGGTCTGGCTACAGCTCCAGGGTGACTGAGCAGGGAGGATGGGGGGAAGAGCCCGCAGCAGCCACAGCAGCAGCAGCAGGGCAAGCTGCAGCCATTGCTTCTGGAGCTCTAGGCCCACAGATTGTGGGGGGGATCGAGTGGCTGACAGTACAACCCCACTCCCACTGGAAGCAGATAACTACCTTGAACTCAAAAGTCAAGTGAATGGCTGGGGAATGAGCAAAAATTGGAAAAAGAATCAGACTATGGAATTCTACTTTGGTGACAAGGAAGATCAAAACATGCAAACAGAAGAAAACAAAGTCAACGCTCCTCCATCTAAAGCCTCAAAGAAAAATATAAATTGATTTCAGGCCATGGAAGAGCTCAAAAAGGATTTTGAAAATCAAGTAAGAGAAGTAGAGCAAAAATTGGGAAGAGAAATGAGAGTGATGTAAGCAAATCATGAAAAATGAATCAACTGTTTGCTAAAGGAGATCCCAAAAAAATTCTGAAGAAAATAACACTTTAAAAAATAGACTAACTCAAATGGCAAAAGAGATCCAAAAAGCCAATGAGGAGAAGAATATTCTAAAAGGCCAAATTGGCCAGATGGAAAAGGAGGTCCAAAAGCTCACTGAAGAATATAATTGCTTAAAGATTAGAATGGAACAGATGGAAGCTAATGACTTTATGATAAATCAAGAAATTATAAAACAAAACCAAAGGAATGAAAAAATAGAAGAGGATGTGAAATATCTCACTGGAAAAACTTTAACTGACCTGGAAAATATATCAAGGAGAGACAATTTAAAAATTATGGGACTACCTGAAAGCCATGATCAAAAAAAAGAGCCTAGACATCATCTTCCATGAAATTATGAAGGAAACCTGCCCTAGAATCAGTGGGTAACATAAATATTGAAAGAATCCACTGATCACCTCCTGAAAGAGATCTGAAAAGAAAAACTCCTAGGAATATTGTAGCCAAATTCCAGAGTTCCCAGGTCAAGGAGAAAATGTTGCAAGCAGCCAGAAAGAAACAATTTGAGTATTGTGGAAATACAATCAGAATAATACAAGATCTAGCAACTTCTACATTAAGGGATCACAGGCTTTGGAATATGATATTCCAGAAGTCAAAGGAGCTAGGATTAAAACCAAGAATCACCTACCCAGCAAAACTGAGTATAATACTTCAGGGGAAAATATGGTCTTTCAATGAAACAGAGGACTTTCAAGCATTCTTGATGAAAAGACCAGAGTGAATAGAAAAATCTGATTTTCAAACACAAGAATCAAGAGAAGCATGAAAAGGTAAACAGTAAAGAGAAATCATAGGGGACTTTAAACTAAAGTTGAACTGTTTACATTCCTACATAGAAAGCAATATTTGTAACTCTTGAGACTTTTCTCAGTATTTGGATAGTTGGAGGGATTATATACATATAGTCAGAGGGCACAGGGTGAATTGAACAGGAAGGGATGATATCTAAAGAAATAAAATTAAGGGGTGAGAGAGGAATATATTGGGAGGAGAAAGGGAGAAATGGAATGGGGCAAATTATCTCTCATAAAAGAGACAAGAAAAAGTTTTTTCAATGGAGGGGAAAAGGGGGGAAGTGAGAGGGAAAAAGTGAAGCTTACTCTCATCACATTTGGCTTAAGGAAAGAATAACATGCACACTCAACTGAGTATGAAAATTTATCTTACACTACAGGAATGTAGGGGAGAAGGGGATAAGTGGAGTGGGGGATGATACCAGAGAGGGCAAATGGGAGGAGGGGGTAATTATAAGTAAACACTTTTGGGGAGGGACAAGGTCAAAGAGAGAATAGAATAAGTGGGGGAGTGGGATAGGATGGAGGGAAATATAGTTAGTCTTTCACAACATGACTTTTATGGAAGTCTTTTGCATAACTACACATAAACTATATTGAATTGCTTGCCTTCTGAGTGGGAATGGGTGGAGAAGGAAGAAGGGAGAGAAGTTGGAACTCAAAGTTTTAAAAATGAATGCTAAAAATTGTTTTTACATGCAACTGGGAAATAAGAAATAAAGGTAATGGGGTATAGAAATCTATGTTGCCCTACAAAAAAATAGAGGAGATGGGGATAAGGCAAGAGAGGGGTGTGATAGAAGGGAGGGCAGATTGGGAGAAGGGGTAATCAGAATGCATGGTATCTTGGGGTGGGTGGAGGGGAGAGATGAGGAGAAAATTTGGAACTCAAAATCTTGTGGAAATGAATGTTGAAAACTAAAAATAAATTAATTAAAAAAGAAAACAGAACGAAAACTAATGAGTTAAAATTAAAGAAAAAATTTATTAACAACTAGGTGCTTCAATTTTATAAGAGAATATTAGAATTGTAGTACAGAATAAATTCTAACAAATTCTTTAATAATTTTATTCACAATTAAGTGCTCTCCAAAAAAATGGAATAGGCTGCTGCCTCATTATGATGTGAATTTCTTATCATTGGAGTTGTTTGAGCACAAGGACCAGAAGGCCACTTATAAGGGTCATTTTGGAAGGGAGTCATGCTTCTGTGTATGACTAGATGACCTTTAAGGTCTCTCACAGAATGAAGATCCTGTAACTATAAAGTAACATTTTTCCAAGGATCACACGCTTACCATTTGGCCGCACAGGAGGACTTCGAACCAAAGGGCTGGTGGACAAACTGGTTAGTACCATTGCTGCTGTTACTTTATCCATATCCAGTTCTTCTGAAGATTTCCTAAAATACATAGAGCAAAGGATAAGACAAAACAGGTGAGGGACTCACACTCATAAAAAAAAAAAAGAGTACTTTTGCAATCATTTATCTGCCTGATTAGGCTGCCTTGGTTCATGAAGCTTGGTCAATCAATTAGACTAAATGGAAAAACAAGATGATAGTCTTTCGATTAGTATAATGACTACTGTGAATCACCATCTACTTCAGTTTAGACAACTAAAGAGGTGAAATTATTATATATTAGGACGGTGAAATCACACGCTATACCAAGAGCTGTCTAAATCATGCCAATTGCTTGAGAAAACAACATAATAAAATGAGAAAAGCATAATATAAAATTAACAAGCCACATATACAATATAGTGACCTTCTTTCATATGTAGTTTTAATTCATAGGTGTGTTACATAATTTGTAAAAGCAATGAACTCTTGAGATAGAGAAGAATTTTGTAGCACAGTGGAAAAAAAGAGGCTTCCATATTAATGATAGATCAGATAAAATTTGTCATGCTGTTTAAATTGAATTTAGCCTCACAATCATCCATTTTTGACCAATATTTATTAAGAATCTACCATGTGCTAGGCACAGTATTAAGTCCTAGAGATTCAAAGAGACAAATGAAATAGTCTGCAGTCTTTGAGGAGCTCACATTCTACCAAACATAGATTTAGAGAAGGAAAAGATCTCAGTACTCTCCTCCAAACCCAAGAAACCACAAAAATTACAACAAATCAGTAAACATATGGAAGCAATGACCATGAGGATATTTAGCAACTTTGATTCTATAGTAATTTTTATATCAACCACCAAAATAAACATGGTAGGATCTGGGATGATCTACATTTTTTAGTCATTTGTGCAGTGGTAATGACATGGTATAATGTGAAATACTTCTTGTGAAGGCCTGTTTCCATCTAATAGCCCCAACAGTGATGTTCTCACTGGCTGTTTAGAATATTCTCATGAAAATTTAATATACAAGAAAAGTCAGCACATGGGTAGATAGTTATTAGTCATTTCTTGGTCGCTTTTTTTGGTAGTAATAATGTTGAAGACTTTTTCCATGCCTTTGGTATATTATCCGTCTTTCATATGCTTTGAGATCATCCCCTCAGTGCCCTCAAAATCATGTTGTGTCTAGCACAGAACTCTTCTGGGAATAGTTGGTCTCATTCAGATACTTTTCCCATACTTGTTTTCTTCAGTACCTTTTACGTCTCCTCTGTAAGGACATTTGAAATTGTTAGAGTAAAGTGTCGAGGCTTCACTGTACTTGATAATGAAAGAATGTGTTGGACTAAAAAAAAAACAAAAAACAAAAAACCCAAGTTTGTAAAAAAGACCAAAAAACAACCTAACTTTGTGGGTCTTTTCCATCTTTTGTCTGTTTTCTTCCTTTTTAAGTTTCACCTTTAAACGTCCTCAAGATGACTTTTGCTTAGCTGAGTCTTTGCAAAACTTTCTTTAAAGTAGTTTTGTTCTCCATGTTTCTTTCTCATAGTCTTCCATCATCCTTCTCTATAAGACTTTATAAAGGAATTTATATCCTAAATTAGTATTGCCCTCAGTTGCCATTGGTCTTTATTTGGCAAGTAGGTTAACTGTTTTATTATTGAGGCTTTAAAAATTATATTGGTTAAATTTGTGTACAAAATTATTATAATTGGCATAAATGTCCCTTTTTTATACCCTAAACAATATATATCAATATATTTATGTATGTATGCACACATATAAATATAATGTACAACATATACATGTAAACACATACAACATTTGTATATACATACATGCATATACATATACAAATATACATATATATGTATCACAGAAGTTCAGTGGCACAATGCATAGCTGGGTCTATAGTCAAGAAGACCTGAGTTCCAATTCAGATTTAAACACTTATTAGCTATGTGATCCTGGGCAAGTTACTTAACCTCTGTTTCCCTCAGTTTCCTCATCTGTAAAATGGGGAAAATAATAGCACCTACCTTTCCAGGCTGTTGAGAGGAACAAATAAGGTAATAATTGTAAAATGTTTAGTACAGTGCTTTTAGTAAGTGCTAACAGAAGTGTTAGCTATCATTACCTACTTCCTAGGGCTGTTGTAAGGATCAAAAAAGATATTTGTAAAGTCTTTAACACAGTGCCTGGCACATAATAGGTGTTTAATAAATGCTTAATTCTTTTCTTCCTTTATGTGCATTATGTATGATTATATTTGGGTAATTATTTTATAAAGTTTTCCACACGTGTAAAATCTTCCTAAAGACAGCAATTTGTGTGTATGCATGTGTACACATGCATGTATCTCATTTTCCTTTATGTTTGTTCTTTCAGATATATACAAGGCAGTACGGCAGAAACATTTTCATTTCATTACACACACTACCATATAATTACTGATTGAATGTGACTACACCTTCAAATACTTATAATTAAACAAGAAGATAAAAAACACAGATTTGAATTTACTATTCTCTTGGTAACTGCTGCAAAGGGCCTCCCAATTAGCTGGGACATTGAGAAATAATTTAATTAAATTTAACAAATATTTATTAAACATCTGGATCAAGGGAATAAGCTTTAGAACTGGCAGGGACTTTAGAGCTCTTAACTTTTACAGATGAGGAAAAGTGAGGCCCACAGAAGGTAAACAGCTTGCTGAAGGTCCCTTAGGCAGCAGTAAAGTCACAGAGCTGAGTTTCGAGTCTCAGGCACTCTTGACATTAGTTTCTGTACCCTTTCCATCATGTCATGCAGTCTACTCTACTACGTAAGGGACAAAACTAAAATTTACAGAAAATATTTTTTCCAGAATTTGGAACTAACTTTGAATCAGTTTACTACAACTTTCTTAAAAGTCTAAGATTCTTTTTTTTTAATAAAAATTTATTTATTTAATTTTTACATTCATTTTCACAAAATTTTGGGTTCCAAATTTTCTCCCCTTTTATCCTCTCCCCCCACCCCAATACACCAAGCATTCTAATTTTCCCTATCACCAATATGCCCTCTCTTCTATCATCCCTCCCTTCTCTTGTCCCCATCTTGTCTTTTGTCCTGTAGGGCCAGATGACTTTCTATTCCCTATTAACTGTATTTCTTATTTCCTAGTACCAAGAACAATACTCAACAGTTGTTCCTAAAACTTTAAGTTCCAAATTCTCCCCATCCCTCCCTCCCCACCCATTCCCTTTGGGAAGGCAGGCAATTCAATATAGGCCCTATCTGTGTAGTTTTGCAAATGACTTCGATAACAGTCATGTTGTGTAAAACTAACTGTATTTCCCTCCTTCTTATCCTGCCCCCCATTGTTTCTATTCTGTCTTTTGATCCTGTCCCTCCCTGAGTGTTGACTTCAAATTGCTCCCTTCTCCCATTGCCCTCCCTTCCATCATCGCCCGGCCCCCGCTTGTCTCCTTCTCCCCCACTTTCCTGCATTGTAAGATAGATTTTCATACCAAAATGAGTGTGCATTTTATTCCTTCCTTTAGTCAAATGTGATGCGGGTAAACCATGTTTTTTCTCAGCTCTCCTCGTTTTCCCTCCACTAAAGAGTCTCCTGCTTGCCTCTTGAATGAGAGATAATTTACCCCATTCCATTTCACCCTCTTTCCTCCTACTACCTTTCTCTCTCACCATTTACCTTAATTTCCTTTAAGATATGGTCCCACTGTGCTCTCTGTCTCTGTATGTGCGTGTATGTATGTATTTGTGTGTGCGTGCACGCGTGTACGTGTGTGTGCGTGTGTGTGGTCCCACCAACCACCCAGATGCTGAAAAATTTTAAGAGTTACAAATATTGTCTTTCCATGTAGGAATGTAAACAGTTCACTTTTGGTAAGTCCCTTATGATTTCTCTTTGCTGTTTACTTTTTCATGCTTCTTCTCATTCTTGTGTTTGAAAGGCAAATTTTCTTTTCAGCTCTGGTCTTTTCATCAAGAATGCTTGAAAGTCCTTTGTTTCATTGAAAGACCATATTTTCCCCTGAAGTATTATACTCAGTTTTGCTGGGTAGGTGATTCTTGGTTTGAGTCCTAGTTCCTTTGACTCCTGGAATATCCTATTTCACACCCTTCGATCCCTTAATGTAGAAGCTGCTAGATCTTGAGTTATCCTGATTGTATTTCCACAATACTGGAATTTTTTCTTTCTAGTTGCTTGCAAGATTTTCTCCTTGACCTGGGAACTCTGGAATTTGGCCACAATATTCCTAGGAGTTTCTCTTTTTGGATCTCTTTCAGGTGGTGATCGATGAATTCCTTGAATACTTATTTTGCCCTCTGGTTGTAGAATGTCAGGGCAGTTTTCCTCAATAATTTCATGGAAGATAATATCTAGGCTCTTTTTTGGATCATGACTTTCAGGTAGTCCCATAATTTTTAAATTGTCTCTCCTGGATCTATTTTCCAGGTCAGTTGTTTTTCCCATGAGATATTTCACATTCTCTTCCATTTTTTCATTCTTTTGGTTTTGTTTTGTGATTTCTTGGTTTCTCAGAAAGTTATTAGCCTCTATCTGTTCCATTCTAATTTTGAGAGAACTATTTTCTTCAGTGAGCTTTTGAACCTTTTTCCATTTGGCTAATTCTGCTTTTGAAAGCATTCTTCTCCTCATTGGCTTTTTGAACCTCTTTTGCCAATTGAGTTAGCCTATTTTTCAAGGTGTTATTTTCTTCAGCATTTTTTTTTGGGTCTCCTTTACAAGGTATTGACCCATTTTTCATGCTTTTCTTGCATCTCTCTCATTTCTCTTCCCAGTTTTTCCTCTACCTGTCTAACTTGATTTTCAAAATCCTTTTTGAGCTCTTCCATGGCCTGAGCCCACTGGACATCCACTTGGGATGTCTGGGATACAGAGGTCCCGACCTCCACCTCTTTCCCTGATGGTAAGAATAGGTCCTCGTCATCAGAATTGAAAGGTGGGAACATTTGTACCCCGTCAAAGTAGCTTTCTATAGTCTTATTTTTCTTCCCTTTTCTGGGCATTTTCCCAGCCAGTTACTTGACTTCTGAGATTCCTGTCCACCTCCGCCTAGATCCACCCAGCTATTGCCTGGGGTCTGAGATTCAAATGGGCTTTCCCGGCAGGTACTGCTGCTATTCAATGTGAGCTTAAGTTCCGGTGCTGGGGTGGGGGCAGGGCCGCCTCCCAGGCTCAGTTCCCTCAGGGGCTTTATGCAGAGACCTTCAGTAATGGGGTGGGTGGGGGCAGGGCCGTATCCCAGGCTCAGTTCCCTCAAGGGGTTTATGCAGAGACCTTTGGTTATGGCCCTGAACTTCTGCCTGCTGCTCTGGGAGTACCGGGCCACCGCCGTTGCCTCTGCCGCTCCCTCCTGAGGGTGCCCGAGCCATGGAGGCACCCCGGTCCCCTCTCGGCCAGTCCAGACGTCTCTCTCACTGACCTGTAGTGTCTGTGGGCAAAGGGACCTTCCCGGCCGCCAGGGGTTCCGTCCCTGAAGCCTGTTCGGCTCTCCTTCTCTGGGGTCGTGTGGCCAGGGCAGCACAGGAGTGGGTTCCGCTCTCCGGGCGCGACGGACCCCTGGGGACGGCTCTCCAGGGCTCTCTGGAATGGAAATCTTTTCTACTGTGTCTCCGCATGACCTGCAGTGCTCCAGAATTTGTGGGGAGTTCTTCTTGCAGGAAATATATGGGATGTGGGTTTGGAGCTAGCATACGTGAGTCCTTCTACTCCGCCATCTTGGCTCCACCCCCCCCCTAAGATTCTTTTCAGGTAATTTAGAAGCCTATGATGCAATGGCATCACTTCCTTGGCAATATCTCTTTCATTAATTGAACCTCTAAATACTGTATATAAAGCATACGGTTAATTTTCTCAATGGTTCCAGAATTTTAGAATAATTTTAGAATAATTGAAACTTCACCTCTTGAAATTGACACACTGTTATTTATTCATACCTTTTAAAAAGAATATTTTTCTGCCCATTTAATGAAGTACATTAAAATCACATTATATTACAGATAATTTAGCAAATTGAGAAATAGTTAACAGAGGTGTTCATGGAAGAAAAAACTAAGTTCTTGAACTGGCAAAAAATATATCTTACTGATATAATCAGTTGAGTAAGCATCATTGGAATCTCATATGAAAGAACTGTACCTTAGAGCAGAGGGCAGGAGGCTTTAGAATTAAAAGGAGCTTTAAAGACCATTTAGTTCAGGGGTGGGGAATCTGTGGCCTTGAGGTCACTTGTGGCCCTCTAGGTCCTCAAATGCAGCCCTTTGACTGGCAAAGGAGGACACTGTGGCCCGGCCTCAATGCCTCGCCCAAAGCCCTCACGTATTATTAACAGTTAGAGCTGAATTTCCAACTCCTTTCAAGTTCAGCATTCAATCTATTGCACCAGATTGGTTATGGCTAACCGAGATTGTAGAAACATAATACAGGAACCCATCCGTACCAGGACACGATCAGTTGCTGTTTAGTCATTTTTTCAATTGTGGCAGACTCTTCATGACCCCATTTGGAGTTTTCTTGGCAAAGATACTGGAGTGGTTTGCTATTTCCATCTCCAGCTCATTTTACAGATGAGGAAACTGAGTCACAGGGAAACAGAGAAAATTTAAAACTCAAAAGGTTGTGGAACTGAATGTTGAAAACTAAAAACAAATTAATTTAAAAGAAAAAAGAAAGCTGAGGCAAACACAGTTGAGTGACATGGTCACACAGCTAGGAAAGTGTCTGAGGCAAGATTTGAATTCAGGAAGAGGAGACCTGAGACCTGGCGCTCTGTCCACTGAGCCATCTCTGTTGAGAGGAAATTTGTTATTTTGTGTGTAATTCTGATTATGTCAGACTTTTCAAATGCTCTTAAGTTTCTGAAAACTACCAAAGTTCTTTCAGACCCAAATGGCCCTACACTACCTGGGTGCTTTTAGTGGGCATTTTAAAAACCTGAGAACTCATGTTTGTGACTGCGATAGGAGAGGAAAGTAGGAAAGGATGTCAGATCACCTAAATGGTCTCCAGACTGTTGGCTGTGGATGCTGTGGAAGTTCTACACCTACTTGGAAGCAGTTACTCTAATTCTGGTGTATAAATAAATTCACACAAAAATACTAGATTGTTTTGCTACTTTACCACCATTCTCCCTTAGATAGTGACCCATTATTCAAAAAATATTCTTATTGAAGCTGTGTGGCTTCAAGGAATGGAAAATCAGAGTTTCTGAAGAATCAACATGTGAGTCAACAAAAAGACAATGGAGTGGTTCCTATGACATCATCCACCACCTTATGCTGTGGATAATTCCCTTATCTGGGTTTTCATGGTGCTGCTGCTCTCTCAATTCTCCCACATCTCATCATTTCTTTTTAGGATCCTTTGTTATATGATTATTCATATCCCACCCACTAACTCTGGCTTTATCACAAAGGTCTGTCCTGGGACCTCTTCTTTTTTCTGAATGAATATCCTTTATTAAGCATTTACTTTGTGGGAGGAACTGGATAGAAAAGTATAAAAGCAAGATAGTGTCTGTCCCGAAGAGCTTATGTTACAAAGAAATGAGCCAGAAAAGGAGAAAGAGGCGATTTACCTGTCAAAAATAAAGGGGACAATATGGTGGTACACACCTCTAATTCTTGCTACTGGGGAGCTGAAGCTGGTGATCTGATCACTTGAAGTTGGGAGTACAGGGCTATGGTAGGACAAAAGCTAATAACTGGGTGACTGCACTACATCTAGCACCAGTATGGTGACCCATAGGGGTGGAAGTTACCAGGCTGCCAACTGCGGGGGTGAACTAGCTCAACAGTGAGATGAATAGCTGATGTACACCCAGCCTTATCTGGAGAGGAAGACTGTTCTCAAGACAAAACACAAAATAAAATAGAGAAATACAATAGATGGAAAGCCCAAGTGCTGCAATGGTATCTACAAGATACTGAAGGATTCAAAAGAAAGTCCCAACACATTTGGAACTGCAGATTCTCCACAGAGGCTTTACATTAAGTTATGGAAAAGAAGCCCACAGGATGAAAAGGGTTGTGAGTCATACTAATGATCACATCCTACATTCACAAGATGAACGTGATATTTTCCTCTAATGGTTCCCATGTTCGAGCCCTCTAATTCTACTTTGAAGACTAAGATTATCATTATTGGGAAGAACCCACCACCCCCTTTTTTTTTTTTACAGTATTAGTTTACTTTGTAAAGTACATTCTTTTAGACTAAACAACAATAACCCAGATGTTTGCAACTGTAACACATCTTAGTGACACTACGAAAACCTAAGGTTTACTCACGGACAGTCACAAATTTTGATTTCTGAATGTTATGAGAAAACTTAACTTGTCCTTATTAACTTTTCTAGTTTATATTGGAGTCTAGATTAGTTTAAAAATTTTAAATAGATTTTGACATATTAGGCGCAATTTTGCTCCCTCTTAATGTGATTCTTATAATTTAGTAAGGGATAGATTTCTATCTATAGAGGATTTTTCTGCTATTACCCTTGATGCCATAATTAATTAACCTATTTACATTATTAAGGCAATCAGTAATCTGACCCCTGGCAAATCACTTAACTTCTGTCAGCCTCAGTTTCCTCTTCTGCAAAATAGGGTTAATAATAGCACCTACCCCATGAGGTTGTTTTGAGGATTGGGTGAGACAATATAATATGTAAAGTCACTTAGCAACTTTAAAACTATATAAATGCTAGATAAAATTTAATTTACCTCAGTCCTGTCTTGATATATAAGTCCTTTCTTACAGCCAGATAAGTAAAACCAACCAGTCTAGTGACCATTTCTCACAGCATATGCAATACTCCACACCTGTTAACTGTTGCCATAATTTCAAAAACAATGTAACAGATGAGAATGTTATTCCCTCCCACTCCTCCCCAACTGACGTTGTCACAAAAGGCCCAGACACAAGGTGTTAATGGGAGATTAATTAACTGTAGAGATGCCTCAATGAACTGGTCCCTTTATGAGCTACAAATACTTAATATTGAAGCACTTCAGAAGTGACCAATTGGCTGGGCAAACAAATTAGACCTATGTCTGAGGGCTGTGAAAAGCTAAACAGTTGGAGCTTTTGGGTTGGAAAGACTGAAAGTTGGAGGTTGTCTATAGAAGAGATCTCTGTGGGGAGAGGGAATGAGTTTGTTTCTCTCTCTAACTCCCACCCTCTTCACTGACCATGCAGTTTTCAAGGGGAATTACTTGACTCATAAGAGACATTGCATTTAGCAGGGAGCAGAGGTAACACCCTGCAGATATGGACGCAGACAGGAGGAAGCAGCTTCAAGGAATGTAATTCCTAGCAGCAGACACTGGGAACCCAGGTAAGCAAAGTGACCTGCAGAGACGCTGCACTCAGGGAGAGAAGGGCTAAAAAGTCTACAAAGGGAGAAAGGTCTTCCAGGCTCTATGATACTAGGAATTGTCACAAATGGATTTTATATGTGGGGTGTGGGTGTTCAAGGAAGATAAAGATCTCTGTCTGGTGTGGTGGCTGCTGAACCTATTTCAGGGCTGAATTCCACTTCTGGTGTCTACCTGATTCACCCAACTCTCACCTGTGGCTCCAAGAGGTTGTAATATGTACAGTAAATCGTTTTGGCAGATGGGCTAAAGGGCAACTGAGGTTTAGGGCGACCAAGGGCTCTCAAGCTCTTTGGTATGTTGGGGGGCGGTGTCTACCCCAATCATGAGAAATGAGCAGATTAGAACAATTACTTCCAATGCCCATGAAGGCTGAAGTAGGTGTTGTGAAGTACTTAGAGCTTGATAAGACATAGAAAACAAGGCCATCTATGCAAAGCATCCCAGGCCATTGCCAGCTGTCTTTACTTTTGTGCTCCCACTGGACTTAGATGACTCTGGAAGACAGAATGAGGCCAATGACTTCTGTAATTCTGCGTCACTTAAATCCAATGTCAAAAGACATCACCCATACCATTTTACCATTTTTTTTTTTTACTTTAAAGTCCTGTGGCAACAGACATGTGAAGCAGCAGGTATGGATACACCGGGAGTTGTAGTAACAACCCTGAATACAGGAGGCCCAGGTCACAGAGTTGTCTTTTCACTAGATTGACATAGCAGTGGGATGTGGCAGCTCCCTGGGTGTCTGAACAGTCTTTTTTTAAGAACTGCACTGCTCACCCCCTGGCATGAGGAAGGTGCTAGGAAAGGTGCTCTCCAAATTGTCTGTTTCACCTAACCTAACACTGGCCTACTTACCATGGCAGGCCAGGGATCCCACCCTGAGGTCAAAACATAAAAAAATGTACAAAAACTTTTTTGAAGATGATTTCACTTGCCATTGGTACATGGAATGTGTGCTTATGGCCTACACAAAAATCCCGTAGAGAAAGACAAACAGCTCCTGTTGTGAGAGAACTCAGCAGGTGTCACATGCAAACAGCAGCCTTGAGTGAAACAAGGCTGGCAGATGAAGGTCAGCTTACCAAAGTAAGAGCTGAATACATGCTTTTCTGGAGGGGCTGCAGTGATGGGGAGTGCCATGGAGCTGGCACAGGTAACTAGTCAACAAATTTGTATTGTATGCCTCTCAAAAGGAGGCACATGACAGTGTAATTGCCACTTGTAGGAAAGTGCTCTGCCACCGTCATCAGCGCGCAGGCTTCTACCATGATTAACCTTGATGAAGCCAAAGAAAAATTTTATAAAGACCTGGAGATTCTCATCATCAATCTGCCAAAAGAGGACTAGCTTGTAATACTGGGTGACCTAATGCCAGAATAGGCACAGACTATCAGATATGGCAAGGAGTCCTTGGGAGGAATGAAATCAGAAACAGAAGTAGCGGCAGTCACTTACTACTGAAGACCTGTACATTTCATGGCCTTTTCATCACCATCATTGTCTTTTATCTAAACATGATAAAACTTCATGGACGTATGCTTGTAGCAAATATTGGCATTTAATAGACTATGTTCTTGTAAGGAGAAGAGACAGACAGGATGTGAAAGTAAAAAAGGCAATGTATGGCACTAAGGAAAGGATAGGAATAGGGACTAGACCTGTTTTTTCATTGTCATGAGGAACTTCCAGATGAGGAAATTCATGCTACTGATATGCTGGCAACTTCTGTGAAACTTAATCATCTTGGAAAGTTGGCAAGAGCACCAAGGGGTTGTTGTGATTTGCCCAAGGTCATTTATCTATGTGTAAGATCTTTTTGGCACCAAGGTCAACTTTCTATCTATGATATGCTAGTTACCTCTCTTAAAATTAGCTAATATTTCTAAATGAGTATTTCATAGGGAAAATAAAAAAAAAATTTTTAATGTGATAGTATGTTTCATATGATGGCATATTTGTGAAAATTTGTAAAAAGAATCTGATTTTAAATATATTATAAAGCATTTTGAAAACTTTAAAGTAGTATATAAGACTAATTCTCATCATTATTATTATTGGAAGTTGGCAGTGAATTCATTTTTGAAGGATTTTATCGCAATACAAAATAATCATCTCCGTAACCATCCATTTTTATGTTTAGATTTTCCCAATGCAATTTCTTTCAGTTAGCATAACTGTAGTGCTAAAATTGCACCATTTATTCAAGCAAATGATTCCCTAAACTACCTAAATTTAGAAGCATGATACCAGAATTACATCATATGATACATAAAGCAGTGATTTGAGATGCTGGTGTTAGATTAAAGACCAGAGTGACAACGTCTGAATGACTGAACTCTGGGTGAGTAGTCAGCTGCTGCTTGCAAAGTTTATCCATGTCTGTGGATCCCTCTGGGTGGCCAGATGCTTCTACCTTCAACATAGCCATGTCACCTCTGAATGCTACTGGAGTGCTAGTGTAGCAAATATAAACAGAACCTTATATCATTTCTACTACCCAACTAAGTGAAGAAATGTTTTGGACTCAGGAGAACTCTAAAAGACATTTATCTGCAATTAAAGTGCTGAAGGAATAAATGGAAACTAAAATGAATAATACATTCCCTAGATTAGCAACTAATCCAGTTCCTTAGCAACTACTGAAAAGTCTTTTGCTATCTGTCTAGACCAAGTTCAATCAGTATCAAAGCTTGTGATAAATTACGAAAAGGAGGGGGTTATGTCTGAAAATCGAAAATAGGGCAGGTTTCAATGAAAAATATTCTACCTGGTCAGAATATTAATATTTAACCTTGGAATATTAGATGTAAGCGTAGAATACTATATTCAATAATTATTAAATTTTGATTTACCACCAAAGCTTAATGCTCTTTCAAAAAGTATTCCATAATACATGTAAAAATAATAATAATGACTCATACGATTTATTCTCTGCTGTTAGTTAAGTATTGGGGTAGGAGAAGGGTAGGCTATGAAGGAAAAGTAAAGTGATCAATGACCCAGTGGGCTTGATTCATGCATTTTTTTAAATCTCCAGAGTCTAGTATATGGATGCTTAAAATAGACAATATGATAAATGAATGAGAAAATAGCAGACCTAGACAATTCCATTCAATTCAATAAACATTACACTACCACCTACTATGTTCTAGACACTAAACTAGGCTCTGGGTATACAAAGATAAAATGGAAGCAGTTCCTGCCTTCAAGGAATTTACTTCAATCTCATTTTTTTGGTTTTAATCCTATGGATAATGAAATAGAATCACTTTATCATCTTTCTTTATCTCTATGGACAAGAGATTGAAACTTAAAATATTTTTGTATATGTTTCATATATTACTGTTTATGTGTACAAACATATCTTGCATAAGGGTCTAGTTAGGTGGAACGGAGACTGGGGAAAAGTAAAGTTTAATTCTCTACATATATACAGCTGAATGGAAATTTGCTTGCCCCAAACCCATAATCCAGGATGGTGCTCTCTGATCAAAAGAGAATCCACAGAAGCACTGTGTGATTTGAAACTAGGTCTTCCCTGAGTCTAATTACACTCTCTCCAGATGACTTACAGGTCAAAGCAGTGCTGCTATATATTTCATGGTGGTCCTGGGATTGCTCTAATGAAGCCAATGTGGGAGTTTATCAAATGTTGAATAGTTATTTTAGCTCTTTTCCTCTGACACCATCTGGCACCTTCACCATCAGTAGATGTCACAACAAAAGGAGGTACTGTAATACAGAGAAAAAACGCTGGGTATGGAATCAAATGACCCGGGTCCCAATAAAAGTTTTGCTCTTTGTTCCCTGTGTGATCAAGGTCACCGAACCTCTCTATAAAATGAGAGGGCTGGACAAGAGAACCTTCAAGGTCCTTTTTATACTAAATCTGGGATCCTATGATCCTGAGAGAAAAGGTACATTCAGAAACCTCCTCAGGACAGTTCTATATATAAGGCTTGCTTGATATTTGTACCTAATACCTCAATACGCCAAGAATCAGCGATTTTATCCAAGTGGATCTTCTCTCCACCACAGAGAAGATGGGAATTGTTATGGCTGAGATAATTCATCACCTTGTAAACAAACTGGCTACGAGTCTTTGTTTATATAAATGGACACAAAATTATAATAGCTTATTATATACATCATTTTAGAGTTTAAAAAGTCCTTTTCTTTCCACCATTCTCTGAATTACAGGTAGCATTATTTATCTCCATTTTATAGGTGAAAAAACTGAGGGTCAGAGGGTGATTTGCTCAAGCCCACAGAGCTACTAAATGGTAGTCAGATCTTGGACTCTGGTTTTCTTACTCCAAGTTCAAAAGTCTTAATATATCAGATGGCAGTATATGACATAGAACACAATCAATGAAAGACTAACAGCTTGTTTATCTCTCAGTCTTAACTTTTCTTTTAGCTTTGGCATGATCTTTGACCCAAACTACTCTCAGCATCAGCTTTGGCCTGGATTATATTCTCTGAATTATATGCTTTCTAGATTTATTTTTCTTCTCCAAACTGCCCCCCAACAAAGTAAAAATTTCAAATGGCATAGGAAGCAGTTGCTGAGGTTAGAAACATTGAATAGAAAACAGAAGATACAATCCCCAAATTTATTTTTTATTCTAACTCTTCGCTGCCATCTAATATCTTGGGACTGGCCATTTCTACAAGTCTTTGAGGAAAAATTGAATAGAGCATCCACTAATTAGTAAAATGGAACCTATATATCATTTTTATTTGGAGATGCAAAGCAGGTATGGTGTAGGGATGACAGGTTAGCTATGTGACCAGTAGGATCTGGATTCAAGGTCTGCCTATGACAGCTCTGTGACTATGAGCAAGTTACTGAACTTCTCAATGCCTCAGACAACTACTCTCTAAGGGTAACAAAAGAGATTAGTAGAGGGAGTTTCCATGTTGGGAGATATCTGTACCAGAGGTGTCAAAAACTGTAGCTGTTCATGTGGTGTAACATTCCTGACTGCTGCTGAACCAGATTAAAATGTAATTGGGAAATATCTAAAAAAAAAATTAAAATACATTAAAACACAGATAATGTTAATATGTAGTTTTCTAAGGCAACATGCAGCAGCAAAGATCCTTATAGATGGTTTGTTGGCTCCTGTTATGAATTCGACACCACTCAGTTTTAAAGAAATTACAGGTACCCCTTCCAAAAGGAGTCACATTAAAATTCTGACCTACTTAAGAGAACCAAATCATAACCCAGTGTTAATCCTTGCTTTTGATTCCCCCCTCCCCATTCACAAAGGCTCTCAGATTTATCAGTCATGCATTAGAATTTCAGCAAAAATAATATTTAGAAATGTGAGACCGGTGGGCCGCATCCACACAAGCTTGCTGAAAGTACCTCTCCAAGGAAGATTGTGCTTATTTTACATCATTCTTGTAGCTTGGAGCTTCTGATTACAGTCCATATTTTTTCTCTCTTGGAAACCTCCTGGGCCCATCTTTAACCTGGTTGACTCATTCTCTAGTAAGATCAAATTTCTGTGGGTAAGCTACTGCCCTCTGCTGGGCTATGACTTGAGTGTCACATGAAAATTAAAAAAAAAACAAAAAACCAAAACAAACCCCAAACCAAAACGAAACCAGATTGTACTCAAGAAGCCTATAAGCAGAGGAGTGTCCGAAGGCAGGTGGTGGTTTTCTCTCCTCCTGTCTTATTGGGGTGATGGGTTCAGTAGTGTGCTCTGTCTCTCTGACTGTGTCTGTCTGTCTCTCTGACAATGCTGTCAAGTGTGGGAAAGACTTTTGTGTCCTTCCTGCTGCGAGTCTGAGAGCTAGCTGCCTGGCAACAGTGGAGACAGGGCTGGCAAAATATCCCCGATTGCTCTCAGAACGTATCAGATGTCATTCTGGCTGGGCCATATTTGGCCTGGCTAGCTGCCTACTGGTGGTGGTGGTGGAGGTGGTGGTGGTGGTGTCATATTCACTGGGTGCTTATTATGTATGAAGTATAGTAAGTAGCTGGATAGTTATAAAAAGTCCTAAGCTAATGGATTTTAAGGAAGCAGTGTAATTCAGAAAGCCTACAGGTCAATAATCTGCCCGATACAAGTTCACACATGGCCTAAAGAGGGAAGTTATAAGATTGCATCTCTCTCCCCAGGAGCCAGACACTGGTCACCTCATACCTATTGGCAAGAGGTAATTACATGCTATTGAACCCACGGTCACTTCCATTTTAACAATAGCAATTTTTGTTTAAGCCTAGATAACATGAAGACCTGCCAGTCAGGTTTCAGAGTGATAACATTATTTAAGCAAGGCAACAAAGAGACGAAAATGAAACCCAAAGGTGCACTGGTGTGACAGTTCATAGGATGCCAACGCCAGAAAGCTGAGCTGCTTTCCCCACCCCAGTCTTTTAAAAAATTAGAGTACATTGTACTGTGGCTTTCTGCTTCTTCCCTTTTCTGTAAACAACAAAAACAGGGAGAAAGGGAGCAGGGACCAGTCTTCTTTGACTGTATTTTTTTTTCCAAAGGGGCAAAAACAGTTGGGAGTGATATGGTGTAGGCACAATTTTGCCAGAAGAGGGAGGAAACTGGACTTTTCTTCTGTGGGAGTTGAGGAGGAAGGCAGGCCAGGGATAAATAAAGCATTTATTAAACTTACTATGTGCCAGGTACCGTACTAAAAATTGGAAATACAAATATGAATAAAAAGATAACCCCTGCCTTCAAGGACCTTATGTTTAATGGGGGAAGGAGTAGGGTAGGACAAGGTGTAATAAATAGTCCTGAGAGTCAGCAATGGAGCCCATAGAAGAGTGAGCATGGTGGGCTTAGGCACTTTCTCAAAGCTCCTGGGAGGAACTCACCACTGAGGAAGGGACTGAGGTAGGGTGAGAAGACTACTGACAACCACTCCTCTATATTTGTATATTCTTATTACATATCCTAAGTATAAGACAGGGAGTTCTACCCCCACCCCCCTTTTCTTTCTTCCTTTTTTCTTAAATAATAGACTATAGTCTTTATAACCTCCTTTTTCTTTCTTTGTCTTTGGATACTCAGAACATAAACAATACATCCCCCTTGACACTCTGAACCTCTCCTTTACTTATTTAACTTCCTCAATACCCTTTGAACACATTAATGTTCTGAAAAGACTTTTTTTTCTATTAGAATGTTAGCACTATATCATCATATAGAGCCTTACAATTATTGAAGTAAATTTAACTTTTTAAGGTTTCTTTTATTTATACTTCAAAGTTCCTACTGATCTCTCATATTTTCATCAGTAATCCTTCAGAATTTTCTATTAAAGATCTTTTTTTCTTTCTGTAGGACTATACTCAGATTTGCAAAGAATGTTATTTTTGGTTATAAACCTCTCTCTTTTGCCTTTGGGAAATTTGTTCCAAGATGTCTCAATTATATCAAAAGTTTCCAGTTCCAACGTGAGCTTGACTGTAGTTCCTTGATATCCGAATTGCTTCTTTCAGGATGCTCGCAATATTTTTTTTCCTTTGATGTGGGAGTTTTGGATTTAGGATATGACATTTCTGGGACTTTCCCATTTTGGAGTTTCTTTCAGGTAGTGAGCAGTGGATTCTTTCTATCTTCACTTTGCTGTCTGATTTCAATAGATCTTGGCAGTTTTCATATGATTTCTTAGAATACAGTATCTATACTTTTAAAAATTAATCATAGCTTTTAGGAGTTCAATGATTCTTAAATTCTGTCCCTCTGGCCTTCCAGATAGTTTGTTTTTGAGAATATATTCTATTTCCTTCTATTCCTTAAATCTTTTAATTTTGTTCTAATATTTCTTGCTGCCTTGGGGGACTCATTGATTTCTATTTGGTCTATTCTAGACTTCATGGAGTCCATTTTTTTGGGGGGTAGGGTTTTCTTTTTTAAATTTTCTCTTTCTAATTTTTCCTCCATAGCTTTTATTCCATTTTAAAAAAATCTATTAATTCATTTCTCCTAGGTATTAATGTAGTACTTGGGGAAAATTAATTTTTTCTCCCACAAGTCTGTTTATAGTTGTTATAGGGTTGCTCTCTCCTTTTTTGGGGATCTTGATAATTGCAATTTTTTTTAATACTGGCTAGTATTTTCTGTTTTTGTTTCCATCTTTAGTTCCTCAATTGGAACTTTGTGCCAGTGTCATGCTCAGTCCCCTGCTCTACTTCTGAGTAGGGTGGTTAGCCCTTCTTGGTTTCAATTTAACTCTCTTGAGTTCTTATGCTCAATCTCTACCTCCTGAAGTGAGGTCCCCCAGATTCCCTGCCCCAGACCTTTCAGGTTCAGTGTGTTGGATCTTCAGGATCTTCTATGGACCCTCCAAACAGAATGCCAAGGGAACTCAGAGTCTGGAAATCAGCTGCCCTGATCTGAATACTGTGGCACTAAGCTGGTCACTATCCACAGCTGCTGGGGCTTCCAAGATCCCCACCTTGGGGCTGTCTGACCTCCCTGGAGCTTCCTCTTTTGCTAATGGCCTCCTTTGTGGGCTTTTGGCTCACTTTGTACTACGTAGGTCTGGAATGGAAGAAGTCACTTACTATGGTTTCTCATTAGATTTCTTCATCATTATTCTGTCAGGGGCAAACTTTTAAGGTTTTGCTGGAATATGTAGGTAGGGGCTAGATGGTCTGCTTCCTGTTCAGAAAGCAATTCCTCCTATGCCTGTCCTCTGAGGGTAGAGAAATGGTGCTTCCACTCAAAGATGAACATTTTCATGCCTGGCCATGCCCTTCATACCTCCCAGTGACTCTGAACTCCTGTAGAACATATCCAAATCTCATTCCTCACTTTTTTCTACTAACCAATTCCTCACTCCCAGCCCTATCAAAGCTCCCACTCCAGAGTTCTATCCTAACTTTACCCAGCCCTTCCATTGTGCCACAAATTTCCTCTCATCTTAAATCTATTCCTTTTCTGACTCCTTCCATCTTACCACCTCTTACTGAAACTTGGTTTCCTCATGATGACAGCTTCTCCACTCACCTTTCCAGGATTGTCTATACTTTCTCTCACTTTCCTCTGCTCAAGGAGTTGGACTTCTTGTTTCTCATCGCCACTTTCAGGTTCTCCCCCTTCCTCTATCACTCAGGAACATCTCTTTCTTTAAGATTCATGCTATTCATATCTACCATCCAATCAAAATCCAGGTACCCATTTTCTATAGACTCGCCGTCACTCCCCTTCCTTTCTTCCTTAATAAGTTCAATACCTATCTATCTTTCAATTCTTCTCTCCTCCCCAACTCCTATCTTTATACTAGGGGACTTCAACACACATACATGATTCTCCCTCAAATATCCTAAGGTTTCATTTCCTCAGCCTACTCACCTCTCATGAACTATTCCTCCACACCTGGGCTACACAGAGATGGTTGTACCCTTGATCTTGTCATTACCCAAAAATGTACCACCTTCATTTTCAAGAATTCTGAAATCCTATTACCTTTTCACTTCCTCTTCTGCCTTCTCTTCCATAACTCTTGTCTTCATCTGCATTATGACTTCCCCTCAATTCTCTCCCAGGCAATCTTCCTACACCAGTCATCCTCTTTTCTTCTCATCTCGACTCCTTGGTGAATCAATCCCACTTTACATCATCCTCTCTTGAATCCCCAGCCCCCTTATGATATAGCTCATTACACCCTCCCCAAATCCATTAACTTCATTCCTACACATGGTCTGCTGAACATAGATAGAGAAAATCATGCAACACGCAGATCCACTACAAGTTTATGTTACACAACCCCAACTGGGCTCTTGCTGTTTTCAAGGCAATCCTGCTATACCTCCCTTATCAACTTCCCATTCTTTTCTTCATGGCAGCTTTTCCAAACTTTTTCATCCTTCTTTTAACCTTACATAGCTCCCTTTCCCCCAACTCCCTCAGATGAGAACCTTGCCTTATATTTTGCATTAAAAAATGGAGGCCATTTGTTGTGAACTTCCTTTTCTCCTCCTTCTTCATCTATAACCTAGGTACCTTATGCCACATTCTCCTCCCCCGGTGTTCAAGTAATCCCATTCCATCTAGCCTCCTTCAACAGACTGCCTTGTCATCCTCCCTCTTGCACTTATTTTCAATCTCTCCCTCTCTACTTGCTCATTTCCTATTGCCTACAGACAGGCTGAAAAACATCTCCCTTATCCTAAAAATCCCTGACTCGATCCTTGCAAGCCTACTATAATCTTATATTCCTTTTAGCTTTTGTAGCTAAACTTGAAAAGGTCTTCTGCAATAGATATCTCCACTTTCTCTCCTCTTTCTTAGCCTTTTTGGTCATCCCTTGAGTAACGTAAAGAAGCTTATTCATTGAATGGGTGTATCTCACTCAAAGTAAGATTGTGATAGGACACATTGAATCCTGGGCCATCTCCAGTCATCCTGATGACTATCTGGCCACTGGACCCAGATGGCTCAGGAGAGGAAAGTAAGGTTGGTGACCCTGCACAGCCCTTCCTCTCTCAAATCAAAGTCAACTGCAAGTCATGTCATCATCTTGATGTCATCAATGTCTTCTTTGAGAATGAAAGACAAACACAAGCCTTTATAATCTGGCTTCCAAACTTATCATTCCACCAAAACTGCTCTCTCCAAAGTTACTAATGATCTTAGCTATGAAATGCAATCTCTTTTTCTCAATCCTCATTCTCCCTGACCCCTCTGGGTACTCTATGTTTTCAGGATGCTGTTCTCTCCTGGTTTTCCTCTGACCTACCAAGGCTACTCCTTCTCTGTCTCCTTTGCTGGATCCTCCTCCAGATCATGCCCTCTAACTACAGATATCCCTCAGGAGTCTGTCCTGGGTCCTGTTCTCTTATTCTTTTATACAATTTCACTTGGTGAACTCAGTAGCTCCCATTTCTAGGCTGATGATACCCAACCAAATCCACCTATCCTGCCCCAATCTCTCTGATGACTTCCAATCTTGTAACTTAGGATTCATCCTAAATTCTTCAGCATCTCTCACTCTCCACATCCAATCTTTTACCAAGGCCTGTTGATTTCACCCTTGCAACATTTCCCAAATATACATCCCTTCTCCCCTCTGACAATGCTTTAGTACTGGACCTGCTCACCTCACACCTGGACTATTGCAATAACCTGCTGGTGGGTCTGCATACCTCAAGTCTCTCTTCACTCCAATAAATGATTTCCCTAAAGCACAAGTTGATCATGTCACCAATCCTCTACTCAGTAAACTTAGGTGGCTTCCAGTTGCCTCCAGGAGCAAAAACAGAACATTTGTGTTCAAATCCTTTCATAACCTAATCCCTCCTACCTGTACCTTATTTTTTTTTTTGTAAGAAACCAATGTTTATTTTTCCATCAGCATTTTTTCCAACATTATTAGAGCATCTGGGGTAAAACTTAAGACCACTCTGTGGTAGTTCCTACCCACTCAGTGGCCTGAGCAGTAGGAGCTGCAGACCAGTCCTCAGTAGCTGGCTGAGCACTCCAATCTTCAGTAGGGAACTGCTGAATGGGTACGGAAGGCACCTGCACTCCCTCAGACCAATCAGCCACTTCGGGCTGAGCAGCAGTGAACTCCGGGGCAGGGGCAGTCCATTCACCCTGAAACTCCTCCTTCGTCACTGCCTTCTCAGCCGCAGCCTGCTCTTCCTTTTCAATCTCCTCTGGATCCCTGTAGAAGTAAAGATCAGGCATAACCTCCCATGGGTGTTCACAGGAGATGGTGCCACGCATACGTAGGACTTCACGGGCCAGCATCCACCACATCAGACCCACTGAGTGAGCTCCCTTGTTGTTACATGGAATGGCAATGTCCACATAGCGCAGTGGGGAGTCTGTGTTGCACAGTGCAATGGTTGGAAGGTTAACATATGATGCTTCAGTCAGAGGCTGATGATCTGCCCGAGGATCAGTGACCACCAAGAGGCAGGGCTCCCTGAAAGCTGCCTGGATCTGGTTAGTGAAGGTGCCCGGTGTGAAACGTCCAGCAATAGGTGTAGCGCCAGTGGCAGCAGCAAATTTCAGAACAGCCCGCTGGCCAGTGTTCCTGGATGAGATGACACTAACATCAGCTGGGTTTTCAATGGCAACAATGGCACGAGCTGCCAGCAGAAGCTTTTCCCAAGTTCTCTTCAAGTTAATGATGTAGATGCCATCGCTCTTCCTTTTGTAGATGTACTGTTCCATCTGGAAGTCCAAATTGGTGCCACCCAAATGGGTTCCTGCGGCAAGGAATTTGAGGACATCCTCCTCCTTCATCTGCAGGACATCTAGGGCTCCGGACATCGTGAAAGTTTCCCTTTAAAGTTACGACAGAAACCGAGTACAATGCCGCATGGAGCCCCGCTCGAGGAAGTGCGGAAAGCCTACCTGTACCTTATTTCCCAACATGTCCCCTTCAACTCAGTGACACTAGCTTCCTGGCTATTCCACAAACAAGACATTCCAACTCTTGGTTCTAGGCCTTTTCTCTCTTGTTCCTCATGCTTAAAGTGCTCGCCTTCCTTTTCTCCAATTACCAATCTCCCTGGCTTCCTTTAAGTCCCAACTAAAATTCCACCTTGTGCAGAAAGGCTTCCTCAACCCCTCTTAATTCTAGTGCCTTCCCTTTGTTAATTATTTCCTATTTATCCTATATATACACTTAGCTTTGTATATATTGGTTCTATATTGTTTCCATCATTAGATTGTAAGCTTCTTGCAGAAGAGAATTGTCTTTTCCCTCTTTTTCTATCCCCACAACTTAGCACAGTGTCTGGTACATAGCAGATGCTTAATAAAGGTTGACTGATTGATTGATTGAAAAGTCATTTGGGCTAGAAGTCCTGAGACATGAGTTGTGAAACAAAGCGCTATTTGATGATTCTGAATAAGGCAGCCTGGCAGAGGACAAAGAACCCTAACCCGAGCTTGAATCCAAGCCCTGCCACTTGGATTGTTAGGTCAAACTGACCATGTCTTTTCACCCCATCTGCACCTCAGCTTCCCTCATTTAAAATGGGCATAATAACACTTGCACTACTTACATCACAGGGTTGTTGTGAGAACTGCAGACTTTAAAAGTTATGGGAATGGGAGCTATTAAGGTCATTACTGATTTGGGGTCAGGAAAGGCTTTATGAAAGAAGTGACATCTGGTTTTTAAAAAATTCAATAAGGAGAGGGCATAGGAAACAGTAGTGAGCCAAAGTAGAAGCATGAGTGCAGATGTGTCTAGATGCAGAGATTATATTCTAGCATGTATTTATTGCCCTAAAACAGAGTTACTAAAATATTCTGTTTATGACATCCTCTGTAAGCTAGGTTTCTAAGACATCTAACAAGACACTGAAGTCTGTTTATGTATTTTTCCTATGATCCAAAAGATATGTGTACCTAAGATGATTTAATGCATAAATTTTACTTTCCATCTTATCCTTTTATTTAGAATTGCATAACAAATTAAAAGGATTTTTTAAAATACACAGGCCATTTCAACATGAAAAAAATGTAGCATATAAAAACCTAGTCATAAAAATAGGTGAACTATGAGGTATATATTCATGTTGCAAAAGGATCTGTGGTTTTCAAAGGAATTCACTAAGAGATTCTTTAAATAGAAATGCCCCAATGCATTTAAAATGTTGTGATTTATAAAAATTCAATTCATTCCCCATGCCCATATTCCTAGTATTGTTCTATGCTATGTGTTGTCTCTCGGACAGTCATCTTCACTCTCATTGGCTAGAGTTTACCTCACTATCTTTATTTTTAGTAAATTGCCTCAGAGCTAATACGTCAGACAGGTCAAGGGCTCTCTTCTCTAAGGTGTGCAGGGGATGTGTTTGGTTTAACTTAGACTGACTCCTGAGGCTTTCCACAATGTTCTTTTTCTTGGAGGATCCTCTTTCCTTCACCTTATTCTAACAGGGTTTTGCAGAATGCCTGACCTCATCTTCTGCTAAAGTTCTATTTAAGATACATGGAATTTCAAGATTCTTAACATTCATATTCCTTTTTAAAGTATAACTATGCCCTGCACATAAAACTCTGCTGTTTCTCTCCATTGCTTTTTTGCTCCTTTTTAAATTGGGGGTTATCATTTTAAGTTTTCATGAGTGTAAACAATTAGGATATTATAATATTGGGGGCAAACTGTGAATGGTACTATAGGTACCTCCTTCCTAGAAAATAGTTATTTTTTTCATTCTGAAAATTTTCACCACAAGGCACACAGCAACATGTATAAAAACAGGATGAAGTAAAACATGCTTATTTTACATAAGATGGATTATAAAACTTTATCTTTAGCTCTTTTTCCACCAGGCAACAATTTTTGGAAAGAAAAATAATTTCCAAAGTGGAATAGGACAAAAGATCTGCCACAGTAAAAAACACCATAAAAAGGATACTACTGGCCATAATACCAGAGTGTTAGTTTAGACTGGGAGGCTACTGACCAGACTATATCAAATTTTCTGAAATAAGAGATAGATGAATAAAGTTTAGTGTTGCCAAGTCGGGTGGGGAGATTTTAGACTGAAGCTAAGTATAGGCTGCCGTACTTGGAAAGCCCAGAATTAGGTCTGTTATTTCACATTTAATCCCAATTTGGCTTACATACTGTGATTCATATTTAGTATTTAAGGTGTCAATAAAAATATAAAGATGTCAATTTACAATCATTCCCATCTCTCTTGTGAGTTTTTCTATCCATTAGTATAATAGACAAATTTATTAAGATAAAGGTGAATTGATAAGAAAAGGCCATTTTAATTTAGGCTTTACTGAGAAGTAAAAAATAATCAAAATACAAATGAAGCTTCTACTAATATAACATTTCATTGGCTAAATATCCGTCTCTCTTTTCTAGCTTTAGAGAAAACTGATAAAATAAACTTTTTTCTATGCCCCGGAGAAACTGAGTCAAGAACTCAGGGTGATTTGAATGAGTCAAGGCTTTAGTGTTTTATCTATAAATAGATGGGAAATAAAATGGGACAATTGAAATAACTTAGGGGAAAAATGTATTTAAAATCGACGTCCATTTTATAGCTCACATAATTTAGTATTGGCAACACTTTTCTAGAAAATAGCTATTTCTTTCATTCTGGAATTTCTCACCACAAGGCACAGCAACGTATATAAAACAGAATGAAATAAAAATACTTATTGTATACAAGATGGATTATAAAACTTCATCAATCATCTAGTTCATTACTGGCTAATTTTACAGATAAATTTTTTGGGGTAGGGCAGAGAGGTTACATGACTTTTCCAAACTTACTTAGGTTGCAAAGATGCTTTGTGGATCAGAGGACAGAATGTTTTGGGGTCAGAGGATCTGGGTTTGAATCTTCTCATGGGTAGTAAAGGTAGTCTTGGCTACACAGATAACATCCTGTGTCTCCCTAGATCTAAGTTTTCTCATCTCAGAAAATTTTTGGATGAGATGACCTTGTGAATTCCTTCCAGTTCTAAATCTATGATCCTAAATCCTGTGAATAGCGCGATAATGTCACAAACATATGTTTAAAAAGAGCCAGAATTTGATCCCAAGCTTTTTGATGGCAAATTCAATACTCTTTCAACTGGACCATGGTATCCATGTTTATTTCATTTTTTAAAATAATTAAACTTCCTACAAATGTTTGTCTTATCCAGATGGAAAGGAATTTTTTCTTTACAGGAAAGTGAACTTTTAAACCATGGTGAAATAGTGAAGATGGGTACTAATACTCTATTTAGTTCCAATAAATACTCTATTTAGTTCTAAGAGTGAAGTCTCATCCTTAGTATGAGGGACATGTCTCCATTAATTTCAAAACAACCAGATTCATTTCCTTCCCATGGAGCAATCTCTGATGACCGCTGGTAACTTCCAAAAGAGTGGAAAAATCACTGAATGGGCATTGCCTCAGTCAAAGTGAGAACCTTCAAAAAGGTCTCCAACTGCATCCTGGGCCATCTCTAGTTTTCCTGATCCACGTCTGGCCACTGGACCCAAATGGCTCTGGAGGACAAAGTGAGGTTGGTGACTTTGCACAGCCCTCCCTCACTTAAATCCAATTCACTTGCAAGTCATGGCATCATCTTCCTGATGTCATGCTCTTCTTTGAGAATGAAGAAAAAAACATACACACACAACCACCAGCTTGATAGTCTAAGTGAAATGGAATATTCCACGTACCTACAATCTGTTTTCAATCTTGTCTATCTATAAAAATAGTAAAGACAGCTGAACTGTCTAAATGTCATTCTAGTCTCAAAATACTTCATTTTGGTGTCTTCATAATACCCATTTCAAATACCCACAATACCATTTCAAATCACATAATATCACTTTCAAATCAAATTACCATCTTTTCAACTTTCAAAAAAATGTAAAAAAAAATAACATAAATCTAGAAGAATAAAAATGAACAGAGGATATGGTGAGTTCAAAGTAATTCTAACC
Organism: Bettongia penicillata ogilbyi; assembly: GCA_023548195.1. Classification (NCBI taxonomy): domain Eukaryota; kingdom Metazoa; phylum Chordata; class Mammalia; order Diprotodontia; family Potoroidae; genus Bettongia; species Bettongia penicillata. Next base: position 2,160,483 of record JAJHZJ010000468.1, read on the forward strand.
GAACCTACTTAAATAAGGTATTAATGCTGAAAAATTAAGAAACGGATGGAGGGAAGGATATTAATCAAAAAGTTCATATAGAAGTGTAACCTATGTAAATTAACTGCCATAATGAGGTAACTAAGTCTAGAAACTGCTACCACCAGGCAGCACTTTGATCTCATTCCCATGAAGAAAGATATAGCAGCAAGAACAACAGTGATTTAGAATATAAACTTATTTATTAAATCATAAAGTGAAGGACAGTGGGAAATTATGAGCAGTAACATCTCATAAGGTAGCAAGAAGTTGTAGAAAGAAAGACATGTATTTAAGGAAAGTGTGATTAGAGACCCAACTAAACAAAGCCTGTCTGAGAGCATTAAAAGATGAAAATGGAATGATGACAAGAGATAAAAAAAGATGGAAAAGATCTGTAAAAAATTTTTATAACAAGCTCTTTTCATTATAAAGTATAATAGAATGACCATATCTAAACTTTAACATGAGTGCTGGGTATATTGTTTAAAAGTAAGCAGAAATAGCACTGAAGCAAACAGAGATGGGAAAAGCAATTGTACAAGACTAAGAATTAAGCTCGAGTTGACACAGTTTTGAAGATAATGAGGAATTCATCCTCAAGGCATAAAAAAGAGGGTAGGATACCAAAAGTGTGAGAAAAAAATCTTAGAAGGAAAGCAGTCTAGTGCAATGGAAAGGAAGTGAACTGAATTTAGAGTTAGAGATCCCAAGTTCAAAACCTATCTTATACCTGAAGGTATAAGAGGGGCAGGCTTTTCAAGGCAATATTCCATAGTAAACCACATCTTTGAAATCACCAAATTAATTGAAAGGTATAGAGAATATTAGGATAAAAACCCATTTGATTTGGTAGAAGGAAACTAAAAGCTATTTGCAAATAAGGTATCTACTACCATAAACATGTCAGAATCAGAAAAAGATTCCCTTAAGGAAGTAACAAGAGAAGTAACACTTATACCATGAGAGGCATAAGATAGAGAGATGTATGTTCTTTGAAGGTGACTGTCATTATCATGGAAGAGGTCCAGCACAGAGTTCAAGTCAAAGAATTCCCTATAGATGGTGAATTCTCTTCAGAAGTTTTTGTTTTTGAATGATAAGATACTGATTTATATTAAGCCCAGAAACACTGCAGAGCCTCCTAAATGAGAGCCAACATCACTCAAGATTGACAACCCCAACTCAGTTATCTATACAGGAAAAACCGAGTGAGGAAATGACTATCATCCATGCTATTATGTGAAATCTGACTGTCAGTACACATATCTGGAACAAACATCAAAAAGGGACAGTAGGATGCAGGCAGAAACAAACAAGAGAAAGCAAAAGGGGTGTTGTTCCTCACATACAACACTTCCTCTCCAATTCTGTACCTTTTCAGTGACTCACCCTGATGTCTGAAATATTCTACCTCCTTACTGTGGTCTCAAGACTTCTTTGTATTCCTTTAAGATTCAGCTCAAGTCCTATATTCTCTGAGGCACCTTCTCTCTCTCTCCCCCATTTCTTCCTTTTGATTACTATCCAATTTACTTCCAAATCTATCCTGTATATATGCTGTATGTACAGTTGTCTATAAATGTTATCTCTCCCATTAGAATTTAAGCTCCTTGACGGTAGAGACTACATTTTTGCCTTTCTTTGTCTCCCCAGTACTTTGCACAGTTAGTATTCAATAAATACTTGTTGGCTGATTGTACTGCATTTGGGAAGTTACACAATTCTTTCAATGAATTTTCCCCAAAACAAAAGTTTTATGTTTTTTAACAATATTCTTCCACTGATAATTAGCCGTGAGTCATTGAACATTAAAGTCTCCAAATATCTGAAGTTGAGGATTACCCAAAGATAACATAACAGATGAGGAATCACACTGGAGAATGGATATAAAATATGTCATCAGAAAAAGAGAAGGGTAAGCAAGAGAAAGGGACAAGCTTCATATTTCCATTGATATCAGCACCTTGTCTAGAGAATATAAGAATTATTTGTAGAGTCCCCACTGTCAAATTTATGGAAGAACTTGGAAACTGCTAAAGATGGACAGGTTTAGATGGAGCATGGTTTGTATCATTGAAAGGAATACTCAAATTATAGTGAAATCACAGCTCTACTGTGCTTTTAACCTATCCCTTAAGAGGCAATATTTTGCATATACTTAGCTCCAAATCAAGTCCTCCTATTAAGCTTGAGGAAAGGGATTATTTCTTGTTTCATATTTAGCATGGTACCTTGGACACAATAGACACTTAATAAATATTTGTTGAATTGAATTATCTGACGCTTTCTCACAATGAAATTAATTTGCTGATTTTCATAGTGTCAAATTCTATTTTTACCAGAGCCATGTTCCATTATATGCCAAAGAAGGACATGGCAGTCATATCACCTCAAACACTGCTACTCTCCATATATAAGCAACTTGAACATAAATTCTTTATGTACTTTTTTTGGGTAATGTGGTAGAGGAATTGTGGAGAAAGTCAGCTAGAGAATCACTAGTACCAAATGCTATTTTTGGTGGTTTTTATGCCATCTTTCTGAAGATGAATGATCAGGAAGCTCATTCTCAGTTTCAGACTGTACCCCAATCCCTTAAATGGTCAAGTGGTAGTATATGATCAAATCATTTTAAATGCACAGAATAATCAAAACTTAATTGATAACATAGGTGCAGCTACACCATCAGGACCAGATGGCATCTACCAGAGAGTTTCAAAGGAATTCAAGGGTGAAATTGTGGAACTGTGCGCCAAACACTATAACCTGTCTTCATAAATAACTACTGTGCTGAGGGCTGGCAGATTGTCAACATGATCCCCATTCATAAGAACTTCATAGGAGACCATGAGAACTATAGGTGAGCAGGAGCACTTCCAAAGCAGGCAAGCAGGTGACACCAGCAGGGTAGGACTCTTGAACATTTAAGCAAATAATCCTCTGAGGAACATGAGGGAAAGTCATTCCAGACTCATGTACTGGAGTTCTTGGAGGAGGAAACCATGCAAGTAGAAAAGAGGTAAGTAGTAATATAATCTGAACTTTCAAAAATCACTTGATAAGGATCTTTACCAAACACATACATATATATTTATACACACATATGTAGCATATAACATGTATTATATAGTGTGTATACACACAAATATGTGTATATATGCATATATGTATAATATATATGTATATTGTCCACATGTGCTTTTTTTTTTAACAAAACATTGTCACTATGGGACTGAGGCAGTCATTTTATTCTATCACTTGGCATATGTTTCCTATTTGTTTATCTGTAGTGATACTACTTCCACCTAGTGAAACAAAAATTCCTTGAGGGAAGGGACTATTTTATAGCTGTCACAATAAAACTATATCCCTATGACCTACTATAGTACCTACTGAATAAATAAATGAATGCCTAAAAGAGGAAAAAAAACACCAAAAATCAATGTAAAAATGGGTACTTTAAAATCAAAGTTAAATGGGTGCTTTTGTGGATGAGAAATATAAATTGTGGGAGTCCTCAGGGATTTTTAATAGTACTTGCTTTATTTAAGATTTTTATAACATCTGAATTTACAGATGATACTTTCTTTGGACATGCTCCAAATCAATGGGGATGAATTTCAGGAGTCTTTTGAGGCTAAATTCAAATCTGGCCCAGACACTAGCTGAGAGGTATGTCACTTATCCTCTATCTGTATCAGTTTCCTTAACTGTAAAATGGGGACAAGAAAAACACCTCACTTACCTGCCGTGAGGACCAAATGAGATCTCTAAGTGCTTAGCACATTTCCTAACACACAGTAGGCCCTTAAGTGCCTGTTCTCTTCTCTGTCTCTTCTGCTACAAGACACTGTTCCTAATACATGAGATTAATCAGGCCTGTGAAGGGGCACTTCAGGCTGTATGAGTCAAAGGGACTAGCTGAGGAGACAACTTGGCTGAGAGACTGATCAGGCTTTTATTCTTGCTGTGGAAGGCAGGGTGAGTGCAGGGAGAGAATGTCAGTTGCCATGGGGAACACAAAGTAGATCAGGAACACTTGTATTACTGGTAATAGGTGACTAGCTGAAGCAGCAGACCAGGAGGGAATTAAAATACCAATTTCAGAGAGAACAATATACCATCTAAGAGTCAAAGAATGAAGGGAACAGTCTGAGCTGGAGAGGAGCAAAGCAGAGCATCAGAAACGGTCACAATATCCAGAGAGGAGGAGCGGCTCCTCCTCTCTGGAGGGAAACAAAAGTCAGTGTTACAAAGGCTGAAGCGACCTGGGTCATGGAGCCCCTTTGACTGATGGAGGTAGAAAACTGCCTCCCAGGATCCTAATGGAGCTAGGCTTTGGTGAACCCAGGACCTGATGCCGTGTTCAGAATAGCAGACACATTTTGATGAAGGCAAGCACAAGGGACTGGATTTAGGGGAAAATAATATAAATTACATTAGTAGAGCTCTCAGACGTGGAATGGCTTCTAAGATGAATTAGCTTTCAGATACGTAGCGTGGACCATATATAAATTACTCCTTTTCCAGTTAACTGACTCTCTCCATTGATGGTAAAGTCACAGTACATGAGAAGCCTAAGGGGAGGAGGCGAGGACATACCATAATCAATCAATGAATCAGTAAGTATTTGTTAAGCATCTACTATGTGCTCAGTACTGAGAATACAACGACAAAAATGGAACAGTCTTTGCCTTCAGGGAGCTTACATCCTATCAGAAGAGACATCACAAAACTGGATTTCCCCCAGACATCCATCTTTTTAGTAGATCAACAGATTTTTACCAAACACCTACTATGTGCCAGGCACTATGCTACTGGTTATTGCAAATGGCAGAGTACAAACACCTTTTTCACCAGTACAGCATAGAGAAGGTATGGCTAGCTGAGAGTTTACGTGAAAAATATCTGGAAGCTTTAATGGAGTGAAAGATCAAAAAGTAAAAAAAAAAAAAGGCATTGCTATTGTGATAAGATTTATAAAGCTAAAGGATCTTCAGTAGGTAAGGCAAAAGTCCCTCTGTTTTTGCCACATGTTTGGTTCTAGGTACCACATTTTAGGAAAGATGTTGATAAGTTGGAAACTATTCAAAAGAAGGTAGTCAGAACTGTCAGTGCGCTGAAGTCATGCATAAGAGAAAAAAGTGAAAGAATTAGGGATATTCAGCCTGGAAAAGAGGAGTTTTAAGGAGGACATGATAGCTTGTCTTATGTATGGCACAGGTTGTAGAACTCTGATAGCCAGAAATTGAGGGACTCTTAAATACTGGCACCATGTGCTAGAGTGTTTCTATTTATCTTCCAGATAAAGAAACACTCCAGAATGGTAGTAAATTCATTTACTGTGGATCATTTACTGGGTTCCCTTTGTTAACGATACCAATAATAGAGTGATAAGATTGGTGGTATCAATTATAACTCAGAAAAAAGACCTGGCAAGAATGGTAAACTGTGCCCTAAAGACATCAGCCCAATATGTTGTTGCAGGTTAAAGGCTAACAAAATGCTGGGTAGCTTCAGGAAGGAAATTGCAAACAAAACAGAAACATTATCCTGCCTGTCTGACACATCACCTAAAATACTGTGTGAAGTTCTGATTGACAGGCCTCAGGAAAGAGAAAACAGAACAAGACGTCAACTAAAATGGTAGTAGGGTGTAATCTGCTATACAGAGACTATTTAAAATTATTAGTAACTTACTTTACATTGATGAAGACTAAGGAAGTGTACTATTAGACTTTCTAATATTAAACATTCATTCATTTGGTAATTAATAAGTGTTTTCTGTTATTGTTCAGTCATTTTTCAGTTGCTTCTAACTCTTCCTAACCCCATTTGAGGTTTTCTTGGTAAAGATACTAGAGTGGTTTATCATTTCCTCTCCAGCTCATTTTACACTATGAGGCAACTGAGGCAAACAGGCATAAGTGACTTGTCTAGGGTCACACAGCTGGGAAGTGTCTGAGGCCAGATTTGAACTCACAACGAGGAATCTTCCTGACTCCAGGCCCAGCACACTACCCATTGTGCCACCTTCCTGCTCATCTAATATGAAACATTCAATTCATTCACTCATTTGATAATTACTAAGTATCTACAGTGTGCAAAGCACTGGGTAAACAAAGATTTCAGGAAAAAAAAGACCCTTGCTCTCACTAACTTAGAGAAAATATGAAAATTCTCCTTGGGAAAGTATGAATAAGACGAGGACTTATTTACCAAGTTCAAGAATACTAAAATAGGGATATACTACTTAAAGACTTCGAGAGATAATTTGGAAAAAAATAGAAAATGGAGAGGACTGCTTCACACAGTATATTGTAAACTTATGTTACTCATCACCACATGAGGAAAATACTAACTAAAAATAAACAGATTCAAGGAGTTAGATAAACTAATATCTTACAAATACTATACCAGGGTGAACATGTATATTCCTCATCTTTGAGGCTGACGTAGCGCAGAAAAACCAAGTCTTCACATATGTGCAATGAAAGAGATATAATATTGGACTACATGAATTTGACCCAGGAAAGCATTTCTTATGCAACCACATTTCCTTTTTCTTCTTCTTCTATGAAAACTAATTCAATGCAACCAACCTTCAAATAGTATTATAAAGCAGAGGGTAGATCGAACAGTTACTGTCATCGGGAAATGAAATGGTGGTTTTTGAAACTGGCTCTCCCAAAAACTGAACAATCACAAAATGACCACTTCAACTTGTTACCTTAGAGTGGGAAAACTAACACTGCTACTATTTATTCACAGGATTTAAAAAAAAGCCTTCTGGGGTGTCAGTCTGGTTTTATTTATCAGCACCATGTGGACAGATTTTTTTCCCCCTTCCAACTGCTAGTGTGTAGAAACTACTTAGGATAGTAATGAGAACAACATATGAATGTGAGGAAGTCTCTCTGTGGCTGAGGGAAATGAATTATACCTTAGAGGAAAACATCCTCAAGCCTGTCGAGTTCCAGATATGTAGGCAGTCACTGGTGGTAGAAAACAAAGATATACACAAGTAGCAAGAAAACCGAATAAAAAAAAATTCTGTTAAACATCCTGAACTGACTGGTAAGAAAAGATTCCCAAATACTTTGATGTTGCCTAAAGTCACTTGACTCTACAATTTTTTTTTAAAGAAAATGATATTTTCCACTGACATCTTAGAAACCTTTTATGACCAGATGTCATTGTTTAAAATTAATTTTACTAGATTTTGCATTCTAGAAAAAATACACAGAACTATTCTGCTATTAAATTAGCCTTCTCCATTCTTGTCTACAGCAGAAAGCCATTCAGAAATTAAGATTTTTCTTTAAATTCTTTACTTAGTCTAACCTCTAAACTAGACAAAGCTCCCAATGAATAGTTCAGGTAACTTAATCATTATTAAAATAAAAATCCTGCCATGCTCAGTGCTATTTCTTCACATAACAATAGTGATTTTAAATGGTAATGTCAAGCTTTCCTCCAAAGGTGATAACAACTGGGGAGTATTCATTGCACAATGACAAATTTGCACCATTCAAAACTGCTGAATGTTCTGCATTGGTTTTAATACATGGTCTCTGGTCAATATGCATTTTCTCAATGGCCCATAAGGATGTCAGACTTTCCTTTGACAAAAATTGGTTCTTGATCACTGAACCAGAGATTCATGGGAGCAGAGAGGGCCTTCTCTGTAGGGTATCTAGTGCATCCTTGTGCCCCTGAGCAAGACTAAACTAAGCCACAAGATTAGTAGAGTTTACTAATGGTCCTTAGCTGTCTAGGTTTCCAAGGTCCTTTTAATCTCTTTCTGCCTGGTTTCACATATTTGCCTCAGCAATTCTTCAAAGGGCAAAAAGAAATCTAAACTGAGTATCCACTGAGTAATGCTGGTTTCCACTTGGATAATAGACTGCATGTACCCTATCCTCCTTACCATCTCCCTACTTCCATATGTCAAATTGTGGATAAGTCATAAGTACATATTTATAGCACACAGCAAATGGCTAATCATGCAGAGGTTTAAATGATATGGATAAATGGTGTAACACATCCAGGACTACGATAATTAGATGGAAAGTTTTGCATTAAAAATGGAAATATCTCTTTTTGCCTACATGCATAAGAGGTCAAAATAAATATTTATTAATGAAATTAATTTTTGTCATTTATTCATTCACTCAACAAACATTAAGTACTTGCTGTATGCTAAACACAATGCTAGGTTTGATAAGAGAGGACCCCTGTCTTTGTGGTTCTTGGTGTAGCTAGAAGTTGAATAGGGTATGCCAAAGCTGCCCAACTTGTGGCTGGTGGACCCTGTGTGCTAGCTCAGGTCCTGGATGCTCTAGGGATAATGATTTCCCTTGATACTTTTAGCTAACTATGTATGACAGTGCTTGAGAGCTATGGGGATGCTGAAGCAATTCCTTTATTGGCCACTGAGCACAAAGAGATGTTCAATCAATGGACTTGTAAAAAGAGAGTGACTGCAGTCCTGACCCATCTTCTCTTCTGATCCACTGTAGTTACTTTCCCCCTAACCCCACCACAGACTTAACAAAGAAGCCTCAGAGAAGGTGAATCACATACTCAAAGTGAGATCACCAGTAACTGCTGAAAGTTCTTTTCTTGTTGGCATGAAAATGAGTATCAACTAGCTGCCAATTCCTTAGAGGTTCCCCTTCTAAATCCGCACCACTGCCCAGGTTCAGGCTCCTTACCCACTTCCCCCAATGCCTGGTCTTGCTGGATCTAGTAGAACCCTTTAAAAATCGAGGAGATTTGACTGATTTTGGCTTACCCTGGAACCCCAGTGGACCTGTCTGCCCCATTTACATCCCTGACTCTCCTTTATTGCACGTCCCCTCAATAAAACTAATTTGCTTTGTGTCTTTCTTGATTTGTTGTGTATTTTATGACTGCACTTAGGATTCTGAACCTCCCTAAATCTGTGATAAGACATCCTTGCATAACTTGGGAAGCATCCTGTAACTCAGGGATTTCCCATAAGAAGTGAGAAAAGGGTAGCTTGGGGAAACCATCTTGTTTTGTCATGTGACCATGAGCATATAGAAGTCTTTCTTGAATCTGAGATTGGATTTTGTGCCCTGAGTATAATTTGTGTTTTGTGTTTCTTTTCTGATATGCTCATTTTGAACCCAGTCTGCCATCTCTTTGCCAAGAGGCATTCCTCACCATCATCCTCACAAGTTATAATGGTCATTACAATACACATATTTCTCAATCAGAAGCATTTATATACAATATAAAGCACACTAAGCTAAACTCTGCCAGAAGACATAAATTTACCTTTGAGATGGAAACAACAGGGCTTGGGAACTCTTATGAGATCCAGAGGTGCAAGATGTATCAGGGAGTTTCTATGTTGGACAAAATGATGACTAACAATAGTAGCCCAAGCCCCAACCTGGCTGAAATAAAGAGACAGACTCTGAAGGAACAGAGAAGAACCAAGGTGAAATGTAGCAATTAAGATTTAGTATTCCCACAAACTGCTTTATGTTCTCACCAGGTTGAAGTTTAAATCTTATGGCACAGCATGACAATAGATAAAAGTTAAGTTACTGAATCTTATCTCCTCTTTTAGGTGGTCAGGCTTCCTGGTGACTGAACTCAGATCAGAGGGGTTCCTCAATGTAGAGGGAAAATTCCAGTAGTTGGGTCCATCACTGGTTCAGTTATGTTAGTTATAATTATAATAAAATGTTACATAATAAGTAAATTAAGTTCAAAAGAAAGAGCTACAAAAGGTCTTTAATACTTAAACAAAAAGGCGAAATTAGGAAAAGTTTCACTGACCACATGACATTTGCATTGCATTTTAAAGGACAGGAAGGAATTCTGCAGGTAAAGTAGAGGATGTAGGACATGTCAAACACAGTGATTGGCTTGGACAAAGCCGTGAGCATCAGAAAATACCATGAGTCAATTTGGCTGGAGTCTGGTTGTGTGAAAGGAGGTAAGTATGACTTAAAGCTGGAAAGTAGAGTGGAGGATTTATAAATGTCAAGTAAAAAGCTTGAACTTTTTAAGCAATAGAGAATCACTTAAGATTTTTGAGCATAAGAATGATCTACGAAGAAAGACTCAATCAATAAATACTAATTAAATGTCTATTATGTGCCAGCACTGAGCTACTAAGTGTTGGGGGCACAGTGAAATGCAAAAGACAGTTCCAGTTCTCACAGTCCAGTGGGGGAGACAATATGCAAACTACATAAAAACAACTGAAGTGGAAATAAATATAAGAGGGAAGGTGGCTGTACTATGGGAGATCAGGAAAGGTTTTCTATAGAAGAATTTAGCTGGGAATATCATTGTGGTAGTAAGAGGAAGGATGAAGGTCAGGGGAGAGAGAGAGTTGAGGCTGGAAAAAAATTTTTAGGAGGCTGTTAAGATAGTTGAGGCAGATGGCATTTATGGCCTGAACTATGGTGGTAGCTGTGGCAACACAGAGGAAAGGAGAGATGAAAAAGATATTGTAGGGGTGGGATTTGGCAGCACTGGATAACTAATTACATAAAAAAGTTGACAAAAAGAGTCAAAGATAATTGCAAAATTAAATTTTGAATATAGGAGACTTATGGGACCACAAATAAAAGGAGTGACAGCTATTTTTTTAACATGGCAGTAGAAAGTGCTAAACTTGGAATAAGGAAAACTTTTGTTTTAATTTTTTTGAGTATTTTCCTTTTTCCTCAATTACATGTAAAGACAACTTTTAACATTGAATTTTTTTGAGTTCCAAGATTTCTCCCTCCCTTCACTTCCCCTTTCCCTAAGGAAGTAAGAAATTTGTTATAGGTTATATACATGAAATTATGTAAAACATATTTCCATGTTAGTTATGCTGTGTAAGAAGAAACAGACCAGAAGGAAAAAAAAAATCACACAAAAAATTGAAAAATAGTATGCTTCAGGAAAACCTATGTTTGATTCTTGCATCAGATAATTACTAGTTGTGTGAGTATGGGTAAGGTATTCAGTCTTTTTACAAAATGAAGACATATTTTTAGTCCCCAGAGACTAATTATGAAGATCGAATCTTATTGTATATATAAAGCACTTTGTACACCTTAAAGTGTTATTTAAATGCAAACTTTTATTACTATTAGAAGTAGTGGTCAAAAGAAGACTTAGTGGAGGACAAACTTAATTCAGAACATTACTAGTTTAATGTGGTAGTGAAACATATGGACACATCTTGTAAGCAGGTGGAGGGAGTAAATCAGATTGTCAACAAAAGATATGTATAGAGAAAAGAGGGCCAAGGTGTGCGTGCGTGCGTGTGTGTGTGTACATCCATCCATCCATCCATCCATCCATCTATCTAACTAACTAATACCTCCTTGTATCCCCCATTAGACTATGGAATCTTTGAGAAGGGTAATTATCTTATTCATTGTATTTGTAAAGAATGTAAATGAGTATTAAGGAGCCCTTCAATTCTTCCATGGGGCTATTATCCTCTGCCCTCCCTCTCTCCCATCTCCCTTGGATCCATGACACCATAAGAACAAAACTGAAGTTTGGCCTAGAAGTAGGTTAGTCAGTTTCATTGTAGTCTATGGAAAAAGACAACATCTTTTGGGTACAGTTAGTCAGAAGGGGAACTCAATGGGAACACACTGAAGAGATTGGTGCAATGCATCATTAGGATTAGAAAAAAATAACTTTAAAACCGTTATATCTATAGAGGACTGAAAATCTGGATACCTGCCATTCATTGGCAAAATGAAGATGATATTTTAATGTAGTAGAAAAAGTGCTACATTTTGAGCCAGACAACCTGGATACTGGCCATGGGCAAACCACTTCTCTATAGACTTCAATTTCCTAATTTGTAAAATGAGGGCCTTAGACTAGACGACCTTTCACATCTAAATCTATGTTCCTATCTTGTACCTGAAGATTTGAAAGCAAATTTTAAAAGTAAACTATCTCATTGAGTCCAATGGCATATAGATAGATTTCTTTATTGATCTCTCTCCATACACACACACATACACACACACACAATATTACACTGATGTGTACATATACACACACATACATTCTACTACATTATATTGATAATGTAATCTATATTACATTGATATAATACATAACCTATTACATGACACTGATATACATACATAAAATCTACTATGACACTGATAGTATAATCTACTATATTATACTGAAATATACAGATATAGAAATTAAGTATATAGCCTCTGTATAACTACAAATTACATTATATAGATTGATCTCTATATAATTATATATGTATATAAATATAAATCTAGTGTGTGTATGTGTGCGTATATATATGCATACCTACACATGTCCTAGTAGTAGAAAGAACACTTGCTCCAGAGTCTAAACACGTCTTATTTCCAATACTGATTATTGTGTAACCTTGGACAAGTTACTACTTCCCTGGGCCTCATTTTCTTCAACTGTAACATGAGGAGGTCAGACTATATGGCCTCTGAAGACTGTTCAGTTCAAAATCCTAGAAGGCATTATTTTGAACTAGTTAGCTGCCACATGGCTACAATCTAGTATTACATCCCTTTTGCTGAGATGATCATCTACTTCGTAATGCATGAAAATCTTTCTAGTGTAATGTTTATCACTTTCTGCAATCTCTGGATACATCAGTGGGCTAAATTATTTTTAGATTTCCTATTATGTTCAAACCCTCTTTGAAAAGTACTAGTCTCTCATAATCATTCATAACTCTTTCTGGGCGGTGGTTTTCTGTTCACCTACTTTTATATTATTGGCTATGGAAAGAAACTTTAAAATTTATTTGTATAGTATATGACATATACTTAAGTTATAGTCAGTAATCATTAAGATTCAGAGATAATCTTCTCTAATTAGGTTAATAGGCAAAAAATGATCAAGACTTCTTGATTTATGCTTTTACAACTTGAGAAATAGCAGAGAAGTAATGCCTTTGAAGTCTTCAATACTTTACTAGCAGATACCACTTTGGTGATATTTTAATCATGTGGAAACATGAAAAGGCAGCTCCTTGACCTGAACTTGAAAAACACCTACTGAAGGACTCCTCAGAAAAAAAAAAAAACCCAAACTCTACAAGTTACTTTGGTCGATTTAAAAAACATCCTAATTGACAGATAAAGATGGACCCTGACTTTAGAATGTCACGCCTGTTTAAACAACCTCCAGATAACAGAACACCTTTGAAAGTAATTTCTAATAGAGAGTTGCTTAAAGGGTTTGCAGAAAGCTAAGGAGATTCATTTACCCCCTTGTTCCAAATTAATCTCAAGAGACCCTAATTCTGTCTTTAAACATTTCTTCCATCCTCCTGCTGCTCAACACAATAAAAGCATCACATTACTTTATTAGGACAGAACTTTATGATCTGGGACCGAATAAAATAACTTATAGAACAAAGAAACACAATGTGCTCTTTAGACTATCTTATAAATATCAAACCTAAACTAAGTCAGATATGAAAAGCAGGGTGGCGCAGAGGAAGGGATATTTGACTTGGAGTTAAGGAACCTGACTACATTTATTAGCTGTGGAATTTGGGACAGATTTCTCTGCTCTAAATCTCTGGGGATATTTCATGAAAATGGAGAGCTCAGTTTCTGAAAGTGAGAACGGGTAACATATTAACAAATTGAGTTCATAAAAAGGATCATCATCAGAAGAAAATACAACTACGTCCTTCGTAGGCACCGTATTTAAAGGGAAGTCGAGCTGGTGTTGCTGAAGCAGACAGTCGTTACATGGTTTCATGTCAGAAAATGAGTAACTTACTTATAGACACTGTGTATCCGGAATGGATACTAGTTAAAATGATCCCTCAGAGACTTCCAGCACTGTTCCAGATATATGAAACTATGTAAAAGAATGTATATGACTACTCAAGTTCAGGGATTCCAGATAGTGGTTTATAAAGTTTCCAGATACATAATGAGTATTGTTCCACCCCCATGTAGATAGAGGGCCAATGATTTGCTATAAAAGAGTCTAAGCATGGGGTTAATTAGGCAATTTAATGGGTGCAGTGGATAGATACAAAAGTGCCAGACGTGGAGTCAGGAAGATTCCTCTTGGTGAGTTTGAATCTGACCTCAGATACTTCCTGTGTAACTCTGGGCAAATGACTTAACCCTGTTTGTCTCAGTTTCTTTATCCATAAAATGAACTGAAGAAGGAAATGGCAAACCACTCCAGTATCTTTGTCAAGAAAACCCTAAAAAATGACTGAAAACAACACAGGAATGATTAAGCTCAACTTTTCATGCAGAATAATTTTAACCCGGCCCTTTCGGTCTTAGTGTTCAGCGTTTACAATCTTGGCACGTGATTTCCAAGAAAATGAAAATGGATTTACTGTCAAGTATTTAAGTACCCAGTTCAATGAATTTTTTTGGTGGGGGATGGGGAGCACCAAAACTACCACCTGAAAAATATTTAAAGATTCCTCTTCAGAAAAGTTGGGTTCTGGATTGTAGTCTTTTGAAAGCTACATGAATGAATCACTGTATTGCTGAGAAGAGCTAAGTCTATTATGGTGGATCTCTACACAATTTCACTTTTACTATGTACAGAGTTCTCCTGGTTCTGCTCACTTCACTCAGCATGAGTTCATGTTAAGTCTTTCCAGGTTTTCCTTAAATCTTCTTGTTCATCATTTCTTATAGCACAACAATATTCCACTACATCCGTATATCACAACTTGTTTCCATTCCCCAAATAATGGGGGCATTCTCTCAACTTCTAATTCCTTGCCACCACAAAAAATGAAAGCTATGTGAATGAAAGAAAATAGGATGGGTTTAGGAAGTAGAAAAAAATTCAGATTTTCAAGGAGCTAAATGAAGATAAAAATGGTAGTCCCTTTCGTGATGTCATTAAAGTAATGGCTGCATACAAGCACAACAAAGATGTGATTTTGTGTCTTCCCTTAATCAACTATGAGCTGAGAACAACTATGTCAAGGGAAGCAAAAATACTGGCTTTTAATCTAACACTGATGTTGCTGTGACTAAAGACACCAGTTAATGGTGAGCATCAGCTAAAGCCAGACCTAGTTTTTATAGGCTGAGTCAAAAGTTGCTGCTACAGATCTACAAATGAGGCCTAAAGGTGTATCATGGGATGCCCAATTCTCTGTTACACTAAATTAGGGGTCAGGATGACTGGTGGTTTAGAAGTGACACACAGACTTGCAACAACCTGCAAACTTTTAGGTTAAAAAAAAAAGCTGAATCTACTGAATCTAATATGAAAAAGAGGCAAATTAGCCTTGCTGGTAAGCAGGCCTAGAGCTGTTATCTTTCTTTCCAGTCCTTCATATTCAAAGCACCAGAGTCTCAATGATGGTATCCACTTGGGCCCTCATTTGGCAAATGCTCATAATGCCTCCCAGGTCGGTTTCATTCCCTCAGGATCAACTACCTCTCTTCTCCAAAGGGACAATTAGCTAATCTGGTAAACTCACTGAACTAATGTGCTAATGGTAGACACTATATGAGTTCCTTAGGGAACTTCCTCTAGTTCTTGGAATATGTATCTAGATAGATATGTTTATGTATATATGTGTATACCTATCATACATATAAACACATATAAATAATATGGATACACAGTCTTTGGTCTCTTTACTGCCTTATCTTGCGTATACTAATACAAAATTTAAAAAAGTATAAGCCAGTACTGATAAGGCCCATGTAAAATCCCTCTGGGAAACCTAAAATACATTCTTCCAGGTATACAAGGGTAAATAAAATATCACTACCTTTAAAATGTTATTTTCTAAAAATATGAAAAATAGCTCTTATATTTTAAAGGTTACTGGCCCTCTACTAATTTATACCCTTTCAAACTACCCTTTTCTAAAACTAGCTGGTTCAGGCAAGATAAGGCTATAGGTATTTATTAAGCACTTACTATGTGTCAGGTGCTGTACTAAGCACCAGAGATACAAATACAAGCAAAAAGAAAGGCAGTCCTTACCTTAAAGGAGGCTATATTCTAATGGAGGAAGAAAACCCACAAAAGAAAGCAAGAAGGGCCATGATTTTGAGGTCCCGAGGAAGCCAGGAACAGGTCTGGAAGGAGACTGAAGGCAAGTCAGCTTCAGGCCCTCTATAAAACCCAGGCTCCAAGAGGGAACTTCCTAATGGTAGAAGTAAGGCAGGCCTTGTACACAGATATACGCAGTGAATGGGCCTCAGCTGGGGTAGATTGTTCCCGGGAGAGGAGGCTTTAGATACTGGGGGAAGGGTCAAGATGAACCAGCAGTAGAGGGAGCATGCCTTTGAAATCTGGAAGTCAGGAACAGGGCTTGGAAGACAATGTCAGGGTATACAGCTTCACTGGATTCCCCCACCCTACTTCTTTAAGTGCTTGTCCTATAAAGGTAAAACTATGTCCAAGAATCTTAATAGGTCAGTAGGTCACCTGGGTCTCTTTAGTATCCTTTTTAAATATCAGGAAGATTTCCAAATGCTTCCAACATGCAGCAAAAGCTCCCATATAGCTAATCTACATGCACTATGCAGGGGAAAGAACACGGGATTTGGAGTCAAAGGATCAGCTGAGTGACCCAAGGCAGGTCACTTAACTTTTCTGATCCTCAACTACCTCATCTGTAAAGTGGGAATAATATTTGCATCACCTCATAAGCTTGTGTGGAAAACTCTTAGTGTACTTGAAAGCACTAAATATATGTCTTATTCATATGTAAACATTCAAAGTGAACAAATGAGAAAGTCCCCTGGTTCTTTGCAGGCTCATCACAAGGAATTTCCATTTTTGCAGATAAGACTCCTACCCCCAATCTCTCAAAGTAAAATATGCCTTGGAAACAATTATCCTTATTTTCCACTTCTTGCTACCCTCCTCAGTGATTTGATAGTTTGTTAGGAAAGTTGACAGGTGGGACTTTCAGGCTTTTAAGGTTTTTTCCCTTGGTTCCTCCTAGTCTCTTTCCTTATTCAGGACTATGAAATAAGATGATTTACCCACAGATTGAAAAATCCCAGTTTGTTTTTCTTAAGGTCCACTTTTAGTCCAAATTGCAGTTCAGGCCTGAAACCTTTCTACCTTCACAACATCTCTCATACAAGTCCCTTTATCTCTTAGGACTCTTCTGTCACTCTAATGCAGGTCCTTATCACCTCATTCCTGGACTGTTACCCTTCTTCAAGTCTCTTCCCACTCCAATCCACCATGCACTCAAATATTAAATTGATGTTCCTAAAGCTTAGATCTAATAAGGTCAACCCTTCCACTCACCCCTTCCCCTACCTTAAATAAACTCCAGGAGCTCCCTATTACCTCCACGATAAAAAATCCATTTCTGTGTTTGGCTTTGAAAACCCTTCATAATCTGTTCCCTTCCTACCTTTCCATTCTTCGTACACCATCCAGTGATGATTAATCAGTAAACATTAAGCACCTCCTACATGCCAGGGATGGTGCTAAGCTTCCTTGATGTTCCTCATACAAAACACTCCACCTTCAGACTTGGGGGTTTTCACTAGCTCACTCCCATGTTTGGAATTCTTATGCTTCGTACCTCTGCCTCCAAGCTTATATGGCTTCTTTCAAGTCTGCGCTAAAGTCACACTTTTTTCAAGAAGCCTTTTCTAAGTCCTCCTTAATTATAGGGCCCTACCTCTAGACTAGCCCTAATATGTACATACACACCTGTGTGCATACATATATCTATATCTATCTATCCATCTATCCATCCATCTAATCTACCTGTATCTATATCTATCTACATCTTGTATGTACACAGTTGTGGGTTTTTTCATGTTATTTCCCCATTAGGCTGTGTATTCACTAAGAGCGTGGGCTTGTTTCCTTTTCTTGCATGCTATGCTACGTGTTGGACACATTGTAGGTGCTTAAATAAATGCTTACTGACTGAATGAAACCTCTACTACTGAGATCTTAATTATGTGTTGGGAGGTAGGGAGGGAAACAAAGGATTAAAACAAGTTTGACCATTTGAAAGTAATCTTAAATATGGCTTATTCCTTTTGCATCTGATTTTTTTCTCTGACTCTCAGATCCAAAGCAAGAGCAACAGAACCTGTATCAGAAGATCTGAGTTTTTCTGAAAGGGGTGTGGCTTTGGGCATGTAATTTCATCTAAACATTTTCCTTAACTGCAAAATGGAGATAAACAAACAAATAAATATAGAATAGTTTTTGAGAAAAGTACTTGGTAATCTAAAAAAACTTTATATATAAATGTGACCTGCAGCTCCCCACCCCGATCCCCACCTCCAGCTGCCATTCATGATTTCCTCCAAGGAAGGCTCCTAGACCAGCCACCCTTTATTCTTCTTCTAACTTTGCTTCTAACTCTATATTTTGCCACTATGCACTCATGAAGGTACCTCCCTCCCCCTCTTTTATGTTGTCCTCCCCCAATTTAAGCTCTTTGAGGCCAAGAGCTAACTTTCTTTTTGCTTATTCACGGTGTCCCAAAAAGTCTCTGTCTAATTTTTAAGATATTAAAACAAAGACTTCTGAAGTAGCCAGTATCTGTAATCCTAGAACTCAGGACAATGTCTAGCAGATAGTAAGGGCATAAAAAATACTTGCTGCCTGATGTGATTGGATTTGTAAGCTCTTTGAGGGCAGACACTATCTTTTGCCTCTTTCTGTATTCCCAGTGCTTAGAGTAGTCCTGGCACATAGCAGGGTTTAATATAATGTTTACTGTTTGACTGACTGACCTTACTACCATTGGTGCTCATCATGCAGCATAAAGGACAGTGAATCTGGACTCAGATCTCAGTTCAAAACCCATCTTTGCCATTTACTATCAATCAGCCTCTCCAGGTCTCAGCTTCCTCATCTGGAAACTGAAGAGGTTGAACTAAAGGATATTTAAGGTCCCTTTTGACTCTTAATCTTTGATCCTGATTCAGTTTTGGTTTAGAATATTTTTCTTTCCTTCTTTTAATATAAGGGACATTCTCTGGAATCTAGCTATGTCAGAAGGAAGTTAACATACTTGAAAAAAGGGAAATGGGACTGAATGTACAAAAGAGGTTTACTTAAGTCAGGATTTTATATCTTCATGGAAGAGTTTGGTGAAAAATATTTAAAGAGCCTGCCCACATATTCTTGCTAAACTGCATTGAGCTTGTTCAACTTTCTGCCTGTGACTTCTTAAGTTTTAAAATTTGTAGCAACATAATGACCTACTTAGGAGTCATTTTTTGGGGGGAAGGGATGGATTTTTAATAGTTGTATATATTTAAAAAAGGAAAGCAAAGCAAACAAATTTAAAGCAAGATTACATTCAGCCTAATTATTGATTGAGCATTATGTCACAGGTCATAGGCTGTTAAGAACAACATATCAGTACTCAAATCAGTAAGATTTGTTCCTACTTGGTAGATTTGCCTCAAAGAAATCTAAGGCAAGTCATTTAAAATGCTTTTTAAACTTCACCATACTTTCTATTTTTTTGTACTTCAAAAGGTTTTCCATTCTTATTAAATAAGTGCAAATATTTATAATTTGTCACTTCAACAGTTCCAGCTAATGCAAAACCTCATTTACCGAAAAGACTCTGGTAAAATGATATGTGTGATAAAATGATATAACTCTGACTGTATTTCATCAATCTGTCCACAGTGTATTCATGCACACCATACCTATACTATGGCTATTATGATTGCTAAAATGACAGTCATCAAAATATCATGTTACTTTTCAATCCCTTACAATCTAGCTTCTGTTCCTTCCACTTTACAGAAACAGCTTTCTCCAAGGTCACTAATAACCTCCTTATTATGAAATCCGGGGGCTTTTTTCTGTCCTTATCTTTCTTGAAATGTTTGTAGCATCTGATGCAATTATTACTTTCCTCCTTTTCCAAGTGCCAAGTCCCAAAGACCATCATAAAAAAGAGACAAAGATCAGGAGGAAAAACTTGAAAGGAGAGTTGAAGCGATGGTGGCAGGGTCAGGATCTGGAAGGAGGAGTAAGGAACGAGGAATCACATGTGTATATCCTTTTCAGGATCTGTGAGATGGAAGTAACAGTAAAGGTAGACACCAGTAATTGTGACGGGTGCTAGATGAGTCATCAGAGGAAATCCAGCTTTCATCTGCTCACAGAGGCAAAGGATCTATTAAGATTCAATATCAAGTTAAATAAAATCTACAAACATTTATTAAGGGCCTACTATACATCAAGCTCTGTGCAAAGTGCTCAGAATACAAAGGAAGGCAAAACCAGCTCCTCCTCTCAGGGAGCTCACAAATTACTTGGGGAGACAACATGTAAACAACTATGTACAACAAAGATATATACAGGTATATACCGGAGAAATCCAAGTGCCCTGACTCTAATTCCAGGACCCCCACCAATGCATGGTCTTGTTTCCCCAAGGCACTGAGAAGGTAAAACTAGTGGTCAGTTTATGGGCAGTTTGACAAGACTTCAGAATGGACAAGCAGGGTAACATTGAAGAATAGAAGAGAAGGTGGTGTACTGGGAGATTTGGAGGGAGGACACTAGAATTAATGGAGTTCAAGAAAGGCTTCTTTAGAAGGTGGGGCCTTAACCAAGACTTGAAGGAAGCCAGGAAAATAACAACAGATAAAACTGTTAATTACAGCTGAGTTAAATTACTGTAGCTACTGTATGGAGCTCTTTGAGACTGTAGTACTGAAACAACTGGCTAAAACTTTTAGGGAATGTCAGGATAAAGATGGGTCAAGCTAAGAATAACAACTGATTAGGATAGAAAGGACTATCTGTTACTTCCTCAGTAGGTGGCAAGGTCATCACTCTTCTGCAACTATAAGGCAGAACAATTATCTGTTACTTAAAGCATTAAAGACAGAAGACAAAGGCTTTTTTTCCCTTCTTTTGTCCTTGGAAACCTCATATTTGGAAATGTTAACAGGAAGAGGACAACTTGCCCCTATCAATCATATGTTTCAACTTAGGGAACAAGAGCCCCTCCCAGGATAAGCCAATCACTTCACATCTCATCATGTGCTCTCAGCCTGGAATAGTAATGCCTTTCCACCTCCCTCCGCCTCCTCTCCCTTCTGATTGGATGGCTGAAGAATGGACCACTCAATTAGAGGGCAGCACCTGGACTTTGTAGCTTACTCCACAAGGATGTGTAAATTTAGCACTCTGAGAATCTTAGTTTTGTCAACTATGTGATGTCACTCAATTTTATCATCAAGAGCATTCCTGTGGTATATGATTCATCAATGTATAGAAAAGCAATTAGTTGAGTCCATAACTTCATGTGTTTAAGCTAAGTTTCCTATCCACCATAAGAACAGTCATTTTGATGGCACAAATAAATCCCAGACTTACCCAAATATCAGCTGGCAGCCCTAGTTTGTTGGTACTCGATTTATTTTTGAATAGCTCATCAAACTGAGAATTTCCATGAGAAAAAAAGGCATCACTAAAATGTTTTATTAATACTTTGGTTTTCCTTTTACAGAATTCCTCTCTATCTCCTTCATTAAGCTTCTGCTTAGAGAGGCATGTCTTAAGTCCTATGTTAGAAGCATTAACTTTACAAACTATTTAGTAGCCCCATACGTAGTCCTACAGCAAAAACTCCCAGGTTCTTCCAGCTATTGTTACCAGAAAATGAAGAGGAGTTAAGAGTCCAAAGTACACAATGAGAGCAAATACTAGCTTCAGGAGGAATGAAGAGTAGGAAATTTAAAAGGAGAGGAAAGTGTGATCAGATAGGGCTAGAGTTCAGGATGGTGGGAGTAAAGTTCTTTTCTGTTTGTAAGCTCTAAGATATGGCATGCCCAGGGGTAGCTAAGGTGGACTGGAGATGGAAGTCAAACTTATCAAGGATGACTGTGGTGGACGGGGGTGGAGAGGAAGCCAGTAAGTCATAAGTCAAGTGTTGAAGTCATTGATGAAGCTCAGAAGATCTTGTGAAAGGCAAGGCAAGGCAAGTCAATACACTTTCAAGCTATCATCCAAGTTCTTATCTCTTGTTCACTGACAAATATTTACAGTTTATGCTCACTTACCCTCCAGCCCCCATAATCTGATTTTTTTTGCCACCACCCAACTAAAATAGTTCTCTCTAGTGTCAAAGATAGTGTAAATACCAAATCAATTGATGTTTTCTCAGGTAACATCCTCCCTGACCTTTCAGTAGAATTTGACACTGTTGCCAACACTGTCCCCAATAATACATTCTTCTGTGGTTTCTGACATACTGCTTTTGTTTTGGTTTTTTTTACTAGTTTTTTTTTTATTTCTGCTATTATTTTTTTGTTGGTTATCTTTCTCCCTAAAGAGTTCTTGCTTTATGTAAATGGACCATTTCACAGACCTTTATATAAAGTGATTTTTATGTAATATGAATTTGCCCACAGATATGGGGAAAGGAATGAAGAAGGGAGGGAGAAAGGAGATCATGTGCCAGTGGAGGGAGCTGACTAATGGCTCAAGGACTTGTAGGGGCTAAAGATAAAGCAGCAAGAACAGGAGGAGGAATATGTGTGTGTATGGGGGAGTGGGGTTGGCAGACACACTGGGGCCAAACACAGACACAGACAGGAGAGGACAGTCAACATGTAGGACATGTGGGTACCAGTACCTGGATGGAAGAAAGGCAAATGAAGCCAGACAAGTGGGTGGGTGAAGCTGAGGCAAAGGTCTACTCTCTCAGTGAAGAGGTCTCAGTTCAGATGCAGCAGCAGTGGAGGTCTCTTAGCCTATGCCCATTCTTCTACTTTCACTTGGAGGGATGTTAAAAGGTTGTTTTGGTTTTTTTTTTTGGAGGGGTAGGGAAGGGTAGGATTGCCATGGGGCAGGAATCAAGGGACTGGAGCACATCCGAGAGCAAAATACTGTACAGCAAAGTTAATACAGGGTTTTGGAATGTAGATGTCTTTCTAAATTCTTTAGGTAAAGTCAAATTTGTGTAATGCAAATTTATGTAAAGGGAGAACTGTCTGTAGAGGCATGACTCAAGGCTTCATACACAGAACTTAATATATATTTGTTGAAAGAATGATTAGTTTTTGTATTAGCAAAGTAATTCTGAAGACAGTATGATTCTTTCCCCCTTCAATAAGATAGCTAATATTTATATAGTGCTTACTAGGTGCCAGAAATTGTACTGAGTGCTTTAAAATTATCTCATTTGATCCTCAAAGCAACCCTGGGAAATAGATGCTTTCATTATCTTTATTTTTTTAGATGAGAAAACAGAAGTTAAGTAACTTGCCCAGGTTAACACAGTAAATGCCTGAGGCTAGATTTGAACTCCTATCTTTGTGACTTCAGGTCCAGCACTCTGTCCATGTGCCACCTAGCTGTCATCAAATCATAAAACTATGAAAATATGAATATGGAAAGAACGGAAGCAGAGAAGAGTGAAACAGATAGTTTGTCAGCATGACAATAAAGAATAAATGAAAAGCTTAAAACACATTTGTTATTGCACGTCTATAAAATAAATATGAATTATAGAACAACTCTGATTCATGTTCACATTTTCTTAAGTGACTCCTAACAATTTCTAGCACAATATTCCCACATAAAAGCCCTGGCAGGAAGAAGCTGTTGCTGGATGAACTTTGTCATTCAAATTTTATGCCCTCAAATTATAAGAAGTGTCTCAACTTGTGCCTTGAAAAAACAGTCCTTGGGGGTTTCCCACGATGTTCTTGGTGTATGGGGAAGATGGATAGATAGTTGGGTTTGAGAATGTTTGAGAATTACCTTTCTACTCTATGCTAGGAACAGAGTGGTGTTGTGAAATTTGATCACTGGACTTTGTTAATAATGATAACAATAATAACAAACATGTATATACCTCTACGGATCAGGCACTGTTCTAGACACTTGTCCTTTGCAAATATAATCTCATCTGATCCTCACAACAGCCTTTGGAAATAGATGCTTTTATTATCCTTATTCTGCAGATGAGGAAACAGAGGTAAAAAGAGGTTAAGTGATTTGCCTATGGTCACACAGTTGGTAAAGTGACTAAGCCTGGATCTAAATTCAGGTCTTCTTTTCTCCATGCCCAGTGCTCTATCTGCTACACCCCTAGCTGCCCCTAGACTTACGACTTGGAAAATCTTGGATCACTTGGATCATTTACTGACCATGTGTGACTTGGGGGAAGTCACTTTACCCTTCTTACCCTCATTTTATCTCTAAAATAGGGAAGAAAGCAATATATATGCTTCTTAACTCATAGAAAGTGTTTTAAAGATCAAATAAAATAATATAAATTAAATGCCTTGTAAATTAAATAAATTTCAATGGTAGGGCTTGGGGTTGGTTTTTTTTCTGATTTAGGGTCAAAATGGCATGCCCAGATGGTAAATGTATCTTGGCCAGTTGCAAAAACATGAAAAACTCCCTAATGTTGGAAAAAGCAAGATGATAGCTCAAAGAGCAATGGAAAGAGACACTGTAGATACTGCAGCATGTAAGCTGTGACTTAGTGTAAGAAGTGGCTTAAAAGACCCTATCAGTTAGCTGGTCAACAAACATTTAATAAATGAATGACAAGGATAAAAAGAAAGGCAGAAAACAGTCCCTGCTCTCAAGGAGCTAACAGCACAGTGGAGTGAATAATATGCAAAGTACTACGTACAAACAAGATATACACAGGATAAATTGGAGAAGCTCAACAGAATGAAGGCTCTATGACCAGGGAGGCTTCTTGCAGAAGGTAGGTCTTTTGTTGAGATTTGAAAGAAGGTAGGGGGTGGAGAATGAGGAGGGTGAGAGTTACTGACACAGGGGACAGTGAGCACACTAGGTTATGAAGGGCTTTCAAAACCAAACAGAAAACTTGATGTTCGACTGAGAGGTAATAGGGAACCACTGAAGTTTACTGAATAGAGGGATTATCCCTCTGTTTGGTTTTGAAAGCCCTTCACAATCTAGTCCCTTCCAGTGTTCTAGTCTTCTTGTACCTGAGTCTCCTCCATGTACTCTGTGATCTAGTGACACTGGCTTCCTCGTCATTTCTTGTACATGACACTCCATCTCTCATATCCATATACTTTTGCTCACTGTCCCCTATGCCAGTAACTCTCACTGCTATTCTTAACTCTTTGGGATCACACACTCTCATCTCTTTAATAGTCACTCTCCATCTTATCTCTGCTGCTTCATGCTCAGCACATGGTAAGTATTTTTCATTCATTCATTTATTTATTCTGTCATTCATTCACTACAAGATTAATCCACTTCCTTTTTCTTAGTTATTCATATTTGATCCATTCATTTCTGCAGTCTGGCTTGTGACCTTATTATCATCCCATCATCAAATGAAACTGATCTTTCCAAAGTTACCAGTGACCTGCTAAATTCTTCCTTCTTTCCTTCTTTCCCTCTGACCACGTAGGGTATCATACCCTTAACTGTGGGTACTCTGCCTTAATGAATGTAAATTTTGATCTCTGAAACCTCATTTTGATTGCTGAAACTTCACAAGATATCTTGGGGTTTGTGAACTAAATTTTTTTCTTGAGGACCAAATAAACCCAAATCACTCTGGCTTTCACTGATTGGCCAACAATAGGTCCCAGGTTAAGCCCCCCTTGCTCATAGTTTGGACCCTGACTGACTCAGAGTGAACATAAATAGCAATTGTTTCTGTTTTGGTCAGAAACTCTGAGCATCTTCCCCTCCCAGATTGGTTTGGTCTTTCTTTGTTTGTTTTTGACCATTCTCTGCCTCATTTCCTACCTAACCTTAATCACTGAATGGGCACTGCCTCAAACAAACTGAGACTTAGGAAAGACCTCAGTTCAAAAAGGCCAAGATCTCCCATCCAGAGCCATCTCCAGTGATCCTGATCTCTATCTTGCCACTGGACCCAGGTGGCTCTGGAGGAGAAAGGGACTTTGTATACCCCTTCCTCACTTAAATCTAATTCATTTGCACGTCATGGCATCACCTTCCTGATTTCATGATCCTCTTCAAGCATGTAGGACAATCAATAACAGATTCACAGGGATCAGTCCTAGCTCCTCTTCTCTTCACATACACTATTTTGCTTCATGATCTCATCAGCTCCCATGGATTCAATTATTATTTCTATGCTGATGATTCTCACATCTATTTATCCAGCCTTAACCTTTCTCCTGACCTCCATTCTCACATCTTTAACAATTAGAGAACAAAAATTGGATATCTCATAGATACCTTAAATTCAGCATGTACAAAACTGAACTCATTATCTTTTCCCTACTCCCAACTCACCTCTTCCTAACTTCCCTATTTCCCTGTTACTACTGAAGCTGTCACTAACCTTCGAGTCTCCCAGGCTCAAAATCCAGGTGTCACGCTCAACTCCTACTCTCCCAAACCCTCATATCCAGTCATTTACCAAGTCCTGTCATTTCTATCTTTGTAACATCTTTCATATACACCCCCCTTCTCTACTTACTAGTTGGTCTCCTTTCTCAAGTCTCTTCCCATTCTACTTTGTCCTCCACTCAACTATCAAATTCATCTTCCTAAAATAGATAAATGATATAAATAAATGAAAAAGACTTACCATGTGCTGAGCATGAAGCAGCAGAGATAGGCTGGAGAGTGGCTATTAAAAAGATGAAGTGTATGATCCCAAAGAGGGAAGATTAGCTCTTACCAGCAATGGTCACTTGCTTGGTTTTAAGGATGTAGCATAAGATTTAGAATAAGAAACAACAAATAGCTTCAGGGCTACATTGTTACTTCTAAAACATGAACAGAATAAGATTTTAATGCACTGAATGGATTCTCTAGTACTTTTGGAAAGGCATGAACAATAGAACTATATAGGATAAAAAACCACCTTGCAGCTGCAATAATCATTTAAATGAAATCATGGATTCATCAAAGTATTATCCAGTGTACTAAGGAAATTACTTTAAAAACAAACAGAAATATTTTCCCCTAAACTTATTCTCAGGGTAACTTACCTAGAAGTTTTGTAATGTGTAGCTCCACATCATACCACGTTAAATTAAATTTTAAAACATTACTCTGTAATTCTAAGGCAAAGTTAAAACTCACCAAGAGTTAATGGAAGCTAAAAATCTATTCAAGACATTAATGCTTATTTTCAAGAAAAACAGATTTTGCTACTTAATAATAATCTATTTCTTACCAAAGCTTGATGCCTGTGAATACTATATGTATACAATGGGCATAAGAAGAAGGGAGAGCCAGGAAGCCAATGACACTTTCATTAATATAGTCAGTCGAGTGTCACATTATACTTTGTGTGTTTAAATATATTCTATGAACATTTTTCGAAAGGAAAAAAACAATTTAAAAATGTCTATGGCATATTTTAACAAAAAGGCAAGATAATATGTTCAAGACTGATTTCCAAACTTAAAATGTCAGGTAGAGGGAAAAGGTATGTAAAACACTTGTAATGATTCTTAAATCTTTCCATGCTGACCAACAATTCAGTTTTGATAAAGGTTGAGTGGCATCACCAACTCAACTTTTCATCTGGGGCAGAATTCATCACTTTTGATGGGTAGTTTTCACAATTCCCAACAGTTAGTACTCCTTCTAACATTTATTTTTTTTAAAAAATTGAAGTTTCAAAAATCTTGCCCCATAAAAATTTAACTATTACTGATGGGAAAGTTATGTTTTGGGTTATTTTGGTCTAACTTGTAAACTGATGATATGCCCTCAATTGCAGAAACATTTAAAAACAACTTTAACAAGTCTATAAGAATGGTGACCAAACCTGTATGCTTTGGGAAGAATCATAATATCCGATTGCTTTGAAAGTGTGTGGAAGGGGCTTATTATTTTATCTTACACTAGTAATAAAGATTATAACATTTCATTTCTACTCCTTTGTAGCTTATTGAAGTTTACCCAATTTATTTCATTAATTTCCACCAGCTCCTTATGACAAAATAGGGAGGAAGATGGATGAGATTTTCTTGTAAAAGATGTGGAAACTGAGTCAGAGGAGTATTAAATAATATTCTTTCAGCACTAGGCAGTAGCACAGTCAGTTCTACTAAAACCTTTCACCACCTCATTTAGAAATGGCTAATAATGATATGACAGATTTTGTGTTAAAATAAATAATAGCTAGCAATTTATATAGTGGTTTAAGGTTTACAAAGTGCATATTCATTTGATCCTCATAACAACTCTTTAAGGTAGGGGCTGTTATTATTCCTATTTTACAGATGAGGAAACTGAGGCAGACAGCAGTTAAGTAACTTACACAGGGTCACACAGCTAGTAAGTGTCTGAGACCACATTTGAACTCAGGTCTTCCCAACTTTAGACCCGCTGAACCTTGTACTTGATCTGGTTATCTTCATGAACAACAATCACTTTTAAAATGGCTATTTGGGTCATTTATTCTGTGGCTTCAGAATAAACCAGTCCACATATGGGATCTATGTCTTTGACTTCAGTTAGCACTATTCTGAAATGACTAACCACAGATCAATACACACACACACACACACACTCACACAAATAAATATATAAATAATATTGATTATTATTTATTCCACTGTAGAGAAAGCACCAATTTTGGGGGCCTGAACAAAGGCAGAACAAAATAGGCATTCACTCCAGTGTTGCTCCAGCGATAACTAGTGCGGACCAAGGTTAGTGATAAAGGGCATGGTGAGAACGAAAAGGAATGTATCCCCTTGAGTTCATATAACAAAAGAGTTCGAAGAGTGGCAGCTGAGGCAGAAGCAAGTGTTTTCTTTTTTTTTTTTAAAGACAAACTAAACTTTAATTTCAGGCTGGAAGGCATAGTGTGACTGTGAGAGGCTATATTCACTAAATGGGTGTTACCTCACCTTAAGTGAGCTCCTGAATACACCCTTGCCTAAAGTGGCCAAGGTCTCCCAGTACATCCTGGGCCTCCTCCAGTCATTCTGATGAATATATGGTCACTGGACTCAGATGACTCCGGAGAAGTGAGGCAGGTGACATGCACAGCCCTCCCTCCCTCAAAACCAAGTCAAGTGCAAGTCATGTCATCATTTCTCTGATGGCATGGTCTTCGGCAAGGAAGGACGAACACAACACGAAACCTGCAATTCATCAATGAACCAGCAGATGAAGCCAAGATCAGCACAGTAGAGAATCAGTGGTGACTAGCTCAGCAATGGACCAGCAGGGGGCAACAAAGCAGAGGCAATGCCTGGCAAGAAGACTTGGGTAACTTGTAATGTAGCAAAAGCTAGCGTCACAGAGGGAGCTGGATTCCAGCTGGCATGCAGCCGTAGGGGCCAGAGTTCTGCCAGGTTCCCTGTGCATGTGCCCTCTCCTAAGCATATTTACTTCTTCCCTCTCCCATTGGTAGTGTGGGAATTTGTGGGAGAGATGATCACCACTGTGTGCACGAGACAACTGTTTGTTGCTTTTCTTGCTATGCTGTTTAATTAAATGCCTTTTGCTTTAAACTACTACGTCTTCTGGTTGGCCTGGTGAAATAAAAACACTGGTCAGGGCTTATGGATTATGGGTTTGAATAGAGGCAGACGCAAAGTGTGCTCTGAATCTGGAGCGGCTTCCAGAAGAACTTTGCAATATCAATATTACTTAAGAACACTTCTGCTAA
This sequence comes from Bettongia penicillata ogilbyi, assembly GCA_023548195.1. Lineage (NCBI taxonomy): Eukaryota > Metazoa > Chordata > Mammalia > Diprotodontia > Potoroidae > Bettongia > Bettongia penicillata. The sequence goes on from JAJHZJ010000468.1 coordinate 2,190,115, forward strand.
TTTTTCTACAAACTACAGAGTTGACGGTTATTTCTATTTTCACTCGAAACAAAATATAAACAACTGATATGTTTGGGGTTGCTGGAAGGCTGGAAGGACTTGAAACTCAGAGTTTCAACATCCATAGTGTATTGTTGAGCTGAAGCCATAGGATTGTTTATTAAAGTCATTAAGAATACAGGACCCAGAGTTAAAGAGCTAAGTTCCACACAAGGTAGAGAATGGAAGGGAAGGTATTTTACCTGCCATTTATAAAATGGCAACAGTAATAGCTCAAGAGCATTTGCAGTTGAACACTGGGAGAATAAAACACATGCAAAATGGAACAAAATGAGATGAAATAATATATGTAAAAGTATTTGGTAAATATTCAAGCACAATCTGTAATATATGGATGTAAGATGATGATGCAGAACAAAAACTCACATTTGGCCATTACATTTTAACATCTAGGGTAAAAAGAGCAACATGAATACGTATTTTAGAGACTAGTACTTCATATTGTCCTGAGAGTTTTCATTGTCTTGCCTTAAAAAACACTGGAGCAGAGTGAAAGCAAAAGTGACCTCAGAAATGGCAAAACAAAGCAATTTAAGATGATAAGTCAGCCAGCACTCAAGGTGTTGTACATATGGCTCCGTGCATATACCAGCACCACCACTTTACCACTCTGCAGAACTAACTTTTAAAAATTAATTTTCCATCTTAGATCATGTCTTTTCTGACTCAAGATCTGTGAATTTAAGTGGTAATGATGTTTAAAAACAACACCCCAACAATACTATGTTATAGTTTCTATAACTGATGATATAAACTATTATACAGAGAATTTATGCTGTGACAAAATAAAATATATCTTTAAAAATACAGCATAAACAAAACCTTACTCATGCATTTAAATGGATTAATGACCTTGTCAATATAGATATTCCCTCTACTGATGCATACCACAATCCATTTATGCCTGCCCACCATGTGTGCCTCTGGTTCATATCCCTGAAATTCATTACGGGGGCATCTGACTAATGTGCTAGAGGTAATCCATATTTTTTTTTTGATGTCGTGAAGGTACTAATGTATGGGTTGTGTGTCATTTATCCCTTGTTCTCACCATGTGACCAGAACATTAAATTTCTTTGCTCACATATTTTTGGATGACATCCTATATTCCAGTTCTCCTTTATAATTCGGTGTTTGTGATCTGTTGCAACCTGCTCACATCTATGATGAGCCTCTCCATTGCCCTCTGGGTGACAGTCATTTTCACTTCTTCAGAAACTGTAGTGTTCCATGAATCAGAGAAATACAATAATATTAGTATTATATTGATATCTAAAAAATATGGGTCTCCTATTTCAGGGAGAATTATGGGGTTGTTAAAAGAACTCTGCAATTTCCCAAAGTCAATCCAGTCTGCTCTCCTCTTGCTCAACTGTAGTCATCACTCATTTGTGATGTCTGTCCATGTTATTTACTGATAAAAAAAAATCTCACCTCAAGAGCATTTGTAGGTGAACACTGGAAGGATAAAACACATGTGAAATGGAACAGAACTGTTAGATTTTCATAGTAGTCTACTCTCATCTGTAACGGTAGTGGAATCTCTAGAATTGGATTACCACTTTATTAGCCTGTGAGCAAGAGGTAACTGAACTTAGAATGGAACTGGATGAATGGTCAGAAGAAATCTATGCTTTAACAGCCATGGTTTTAAGGTACTCAGAACCAAAAAATTGATTTTCAAAATATCTCAATGAAGGCAATATTCCAGTAGGAGAGTAAAGATTGCAAAATGGTACTTTAATCCTCCAAAGTGACTAAGACATCAGCAGCTATCAATCCATATATCTAATTTCTCATAGTTATAAAATTTTCACCAGAACAGTCCTTATTAGAATGCACACAGCATTGTACAGAGAGGCTGATTTTTGTAAAGAACTTCCTCCTTCCTATGGGCAGCTGGGTAGCATAGTGGATAGTGTCAGACCTAAAGTCAGGAAGACTCAACTTCCTGAAGTAAAACTTGGCTTCAGACACTTAATAGCTATATGACCCTAGGCAAATCACTTAACTCTGCCTTACTTTCTCATCTATAAAAGGAGCTGAAGGAGGAAATGGCAAAACACTCCACTCACTATCTTTGCCAAAAAAAAAAAAAAAGCCCAAACAGGGTCACACAGAGTTGGAAATGACTGAAAATGATTTAACAACTTCCTACAACAGACTGTATCTTTCCAGTTCTACTACTGACTGGGAATTATAGAAAATATCAGATCTTGATGTGCTTATCAGGCCAAAAGGGAGTTTGCTTTTGAACCCTCTCAAACTATCCACAGAAACATAAAAAAGGCATGAAATTGTTGGAAAATCTCAAAAGAAAACTAAAACTCACCAAAAAAGGCAAGAGCCTTTCTGCATAAAAGAATTCTGCATTCTATATTCAAGATTATGTTTTGCAATCCAGATGTTAGCTAGTGACCAAAATGAAAAACAATGTAAAAAAATTATAGAGTAAGAAAAGCAAGAGGAAAGACATCAAAATAAAGATATACCTAAACAACAAAAGAAATCTCCAAAGATATGATTAATTAACAAGAACACTCAAGAAATTAAAGGTTCAGATTAAAAATCAGGAAAAAAAGTCATGAGAATAATTTGAAAACTCAGTGAGGTTAGGGAGTCTTGGAAATGATAATGAAACTATATAAAACCAGCAAAGAGAATACTAAAATATCAATTGATGCAATTAAAACCAGAATACGAGAGAAAAAAATGAAAGTGACTACAGAAAGGCTGAGACAAAACACAAAGTGAGAAAATAATTTAACTAGAAAAAATTTTAACAAACAACATATATGAATGTGAAGGACTTAGAAACAGAATCACAGAATCTGAGAGGTGGAAGGGACCTAGAAAATACTTCTAATCTAAACTATGCTTGAACAAGAATACTTTCTATAAGATACTCAACAAATAGTTATCCAATCTTTTGCTTAAACTATGTGAAGATAGCATCTAAGAATTCTAATAAGGGGAACCCACAGTCTCTTGAGGTAAGTCTACTCTCCACAGGGATCTTTCTAATTGTGAGGATATATTATAGCCCTTATATTAAGCCTAACTTTTTTTTCTCTTGACTTGCAACCAAGTCCAAATTTTCCTAGTTCTCTCTTCACCAACACAAATCACAAAACTCCTCCTCCTCACCCATCCCCCAACTTGCCATGAATCAGCAGGTAGACTTAGAGCCTTGCTATGGCTGAAAATTCTATTACATACTGTGGTCAGTCTAATGATGAGTCTCTTAATTTTAGCTAAACTGGTTCTCAGAGGACAGCTCTGCTTCTCATCAGTTGATCCACACTTGAAGTCTTTCCAGTTTGATAGCACTTGCCAGAGCATTCACTATTCTGTATCTAAGAACCAGGGTTACCAACACCACTGCATCCAAGGCCTTCCCTACTCATCCTGATCTATATCTGGCCACTGGATCCAGATGGTTCCAGAGGAGAAAGTGAGGCTGGTAACTTTGCCCAGCCCTGCCTCACTTAACTCCAATTCACGTCATGTCATCACTTCCTTGATGCTACGGTCCTCTTCAAGAACAAAGGACAAGCAGCAAGAGCCACCAACACCATGATGCAACACCAGAACAAGACATAACAACAGCAACAACATTTAGATATCTTCTTAAGATCTGAAAAGAATTTCACAAATATCATATTTAGTTTTAGAGGAGATTTATGATCTAAATATAAAAATATAAGAAATTGCAATGATATTTCAATTATGGAGATAAGAAAAATGTTTACCTATCAAAAGAAAGGAAATTATTAGAGAAAATAATTTAACTATGTAAAAATGAAGTAAAAATAAAATAGATTAGGAGAAAAGCACCATGTAGTAAATAGTTATGTTGAAAACCTTATTCACAAGTCCATGAGCAATGGATGCAAATTTATAAGATATTTATCCCCAACTGAGCACAGAATCAGACTTAAGGGCTAGAGGATCTAAGAGATTATTTAGTCTTACTTAAATAATCAAAGGACATAAGCAGAGACTTCCCAAAAGTATAAGCCTAAATTCAGTCCAACCTGATAAACGCTTATTAATCAATTAGCACATGAAAGACACTGTTAAGCCCTAGGAATGTGAGAATAAAATGAAAAACAAAACCTTTTCTTGATGATCTTACATTCTACTGGATTGCAAATGTTAGTAATCACTTGAAAAATCAGTCAAACTTTCAAATAAAATGACAATTAAAACAATTATAACTACCCCAAAGCTTACCATGGTGGCAAAATTCAATATTAGTAGAACTGCATAGATACCTGTCCACTATTACATCTTTAGTAGAACTATGAACTGGTGCTTTTTGGAGAGCAATTTGGGAACATGCAATATAGCTTACAAAACTGATTATAGCCTTTGACCCAGTGATCCCACTTCTAGAACTGTATTCTAAGAGTGTTATTAAAATTTTAAAAAGACTATCTGTGCTAAGCACTCATAGCTGCATTGTTTGTAATTCAAAGAGCTGGAAATAATCCATACATGCCTTTCTTGAGCAATAGATGAATAAATGACAGTACATTAGTTAAAAAATATTATTACTGCCTGACTTTAAAACTGACAAAAATGAAAAAAAGGTAGATAGAATTAGAAGAACACACACACACACAGTAAGTCAGTCAACTTTTATTATGCAATTATTGTGTGCCTGACGCTGAACTAAGTGGTAGGGATACAAAGAAAAGGAAAAAACAGTCCTTCCCCTCAAGGGTCTCACTAACTGAAAACACATGGGTAATTAAGAAAAAAAGGCACTAGCAGCTGGGGAGACCAGGAAAATCTCCTGCAAAAGCAGGAGTTGGAGAAGAGACTTAAAGTAAGGGAAACTTAGTCAAGGTGAGACAGAAAGAGGGTTTCAGGAATTATGGGAAAATCAGGGCAAAAGCAAAGAGACAGATGGAGAAACGTGCACTCAAATCAAAGTCAACTGCAAGTCATGTCATCATCTTGATGTCATGGTCCTCAAGAACAAAGCACAAACACAACAAGATGGAGAAACGTCCTGTATAAAGAAAAACAGTGTACTGTGGCTGGCTCTCAGAGGACACTACTCTAGTTATGTTGTTAATTCTGTAGTTTTGAAAAATGAATACTACTCCAAAGAAATATGTAAAAGTTGACACTTCAAACAGTATATTTCATTGACTATTAGAAATAGTGCAATGGCTGCTGGCATGGGGAAGCTGAGCTTTTTAAGAATCATTCAAGCCCATAGTTATTAAGTGGGATAGAGGAAGTGAAAAGAGAATGGTGGTTGGGAAAAAAACCCAAGACAAAACAAAAAGCAGATGCAAAAAAGTAACACAATATTGCTTCAAAATAACTAATTCAGTCCTCAGAAAACAAGCAGAGACCTTGAGAGGGACCTGCCAGGTGGCTGGGTTGTAATTAATTAAGAGTGAGCCATAAGCTTCCTGAAGTTGGAAGAACAGTGAGAAGACTAGTAAACAACAGCTATTTACCGTTACTATGAAGAAAAAAATGATCATCAATAGCAAGGCTTTATTAATGAAGATTAGAAAAAGATGAATTTCACTGACAAAATTCACTTTCTCATCAAACATCATACCAAATCCACCGTCAGAACTCCAAGAAAGGCCTCAGACTGTATCCATCAAAAACAGATTAGAGCTTTTGTTCTTAACTAATCAGGAACTCTGATAAATACACTGACATGTGGAAAAGCAAAATTGTTTCAGAATTACAAAAATGCCCAAACAGAGATGGAACACACCTTGGGCAATGCCACACATTACAAAAGGATAAGAAATTTGACAAAGAAGATTAAGAGAGTAACATGTTTTGATGATCTAGGAACTCCATGGAAAATTAAGGTTAGATTTGGAAAAAAGGAGTATTCAAAAATATACTTCATATTCCAAGTGATGTGTGGTTTCATGATGAAGAATTAAAGAATGTGTCAAAATTTTATAAAAACAATGCCAAATCATGTAAATAATTGCAGCAAAAGAACATATTTTTCATAATTTTTAAAGATGACAAAAGTTAGGAATTATTCTATGAAGGAATACATTTAATGAATAATATGAAAATAATAAATTTTATTATTTTGCAATTTATCAAGTAATTCTCAAACCATTATATGTGCCAGACATTGTGCTGTAACTTGGAATAAAATTTAAAAAAATTCCTTGCCCTCAAGGAGCTTACATTCTATGTTCAATTACTGAAATATTTCTTAGTTGAATACTAATGATGTTGAACCGAAGTTTAAATTTCAGTAATGAATCACAGAATCTCAGCTCTGTATATTAATTGCCTGGATAACCTGTTTCAGGTACCTTCCACCACAGAACAGGATAGTCTCTTGAGAAGAAGACACTTCAGAATGGCAGTGACATTCAATTTAGGTATTTTTTAAAATAACTCTCCTCGTGCAAAAAACAATGTATTTGCTAACTTGGATACTTTGGGTTGTATGTATTTCAATATAAAATGGGAAGTTAAGATTCTTGAGGTTTGTAATTAGAGTGCACTTTAACAAGAGTATCCTGCTTCAGAATGAAAAATTAATTTGAAGCTAAGAAAATGGTCTTGTTTATCAATTTAAAGCCTTTAGATTATCTATGTATAATCCTCAGAAGAAATATTTTTCTTTAAGCCACTTAATATTTGTTGAGACCAGAACACTATAAAAATGCATTTACTCTGAACCTTAATGACCTCCTAGATTCACAAGTGACAACAGCTTGGAAATGATATTACAACTGAGAGTATGTTGACCAAGAGTCTATTTTTTCCATACACAAGGCATCAAATAAATTTGTCTTTTCTTCTTTTCATCTTCACTTTTATGCTATATCTTCTACCACCTAATCTTTTATTTTCTGTGTTCAATCCATATTCAATCCCCCAATCACTTTCCCTTCTGCCCACATTTCAAATATATTTCATTATCTCAACTGCATCTCTGGTCCCCATGTATCCAATGCTTACTTGTCCTATGGACATTTTCTTATTTTTGCCCAGCACTTGGAAGAACACAGAAATGCTTTTTAAAAAAAAAACAAACAAAACAGTTAAATCTCCTTTGAAACTTTGCAGGTATTTTCAAATAAACCATGCCCACATTTTTGCCACCAGGAAATCAACTGATTCACTTAATATTTACAATTTCTAAGTCTGTTCATTTGATAAACATTGTATAACAAGCACAGTACTAATACTACTGAGGAGAGAGAAAAACACTATTCTTGCCTTTGAGAGTTTGGTATTTTTTATTGATAAGCACTTCAAAGCTGAGTTTGGAAAGGCTTGTTTTAGCATCTAGCTCCATTCACAAACATCCAGAAATTCTCATTAAAAATCTCTTGTGTCTTCTCATGTCTCTTCTTTGAGACCAAATTTATTCTTTGTAATTTTGGAATTCACTTTCAACTGTTTTTTCATTTTTTTCTTCCATTTACATTGTGGTAGTGATCATATACATTGTTTTCTGGTCTGCTTACTTCAACAATGCATCAGTTCATGTAAGTCTTTCCATTCTTCTGTGTACTAATCACATTTGTGACTTCTTACAGGACAGTAATATTTCATTACATTCATTTTTGCAGAAGTGTGTGTGTGTGGGGGGGTGTCCGTAAGTGTGGAACATTGTATAAAGTGTTAATTTTTATTGTGTTGATCAGTTTTGCTCATTTTTCCTTTCCTCCTTTCTCTTTTTTCCCAATTCTTTGTCATAATGGTTGGCTCTCTGGAAGCAAGTAATAGGAGTGATACAAGGGAAATGTGAGTTTTAGAACTGCCATCATGGCACTTGTTCCTCAGTTTTCTACAAAAAATGGAATCCACATTTACCTCAGAGGCTGCCTGGTCACGTCTCCTCTTTGTGCTGGCTTAGGCACTGGCAGGCACCACTCTTGGCCAGACTAAGTGAGGCTTGAAAAGTAAACTGCTCTCGGTCACTGTCATCTTCCCTATCGTGGTCTCCACCTGCCTCGTGTCCCACAAAGGACGCAAGAGCCATGGAATCACCACTGCCACCATTTTACTGGGCAGAGGCTCTCTGACTGATTTTGAAGTGATCACTAAAGATTGTAATGCAGTAGAATTTAAGGTCACCATCCATAGGTTTGACATCATACAAAAACTTTTTTTTTTTGGCCAGAGAGACTATGAACACTGTTATTGTACCTTTTAGAGGGAACAGATGCCAGGAGAGCAAGGCAATTTAACTATAGTCTGGAGAATTTAACTGTCATGATTGTAGAGAGACTGAGTACAGAGAGTGCATTACCTGTCAAGGAGAAATAGTCTTCAAGAGACATTTCCTGAAACCTGAATCTAACTCATCCTGTGGAGAAAATATCCTAGAGACATTCTGAGAAACTTTGACTACCACTCTGAGAGTATGAGTGGTAGCATGAGTCAGCAGCTGCGGTTTATAGTTAGAGGTGGGTCTGGCTATGCTCTTTCTCACTGCAATATATTATTGAAATATTTAAATACATCTACATGTTCTTCGTTTTACACCATTACTCTCATTACTACACCAGTAACAATATTTGAGCCTTCAAGACTAGAAGGAGAAAGAGGGAAAGGGGGTAGAGGGAAAGAATGTGTATTTGAAGAGACTTGGGAGGGCAACTCAGAGCTAATTGATTAATCAGTGAGTGAGACTATGCATTTCTATCAATTTATGAGCAAATATCAGAACATATCCCTCAACTGTCTAAAAACTTAGTGTGAGAATTAACAAGGTAACAAGTCAAATCTAATGTAGTGTGCCACACAGACCATCTGATATCTACATGGGCTATAAACCAGTTACATATTACATCTGATAAAATTCCTGGCTTTGTCTTTATGAGGAAGTAAAAGGAGGAGCTACTAGACTAACCTGGTTACTAAACTGGAAGTAGCATAAATCAAAAGAATATTACTTTGTGCTCCTAGAACTCTCTGATGTGGTCAAGGTTCAAGAAGAACCTATATAATGTGCAGAAGGAAGGCCATTACATTAATCAAGGAGAACATAAAAGGAGAGATGTGAAAACATAGTATTAAGAAAGCTCAAGTCCCAAATGAAAGCTAGGCTTGCAAAAAAAAAAAAAAAGAGAAATGCCAAAGACAACAAAAATAGACATCTTGATTAAACTTTCTTGAAGGCAAGCACAATAAGGAAGTGGTAGACCACAAGCTTGGGGATGGATGATATAAACCAAGACAGAACTGTTCAACTGCAATTTTATTTCTGTCTTCTTTGTCAAGGAGAATGATCTTCAGACAATAAACATGGTTGAGAGGGAATGAGAAGTGAAGGTAGATAAGCACCTAATGAACAAAGTACCTAATAACTGTAAATGAGTTCAAGTTTCCTGGGTTAGACCCAGGAAAGTATACCCTTCGGCAGTGAAAGTAGTTGTTGCTATGACTAAAAATACTGATAATGAATTTTTAGAAAATGAGAGATGTGGTCAAATCCAGAGATGGGCAAAGTACCAGTTTTTTAAAGGGGGAAAGAAGGTAGGTACTACAGACTGATGAAGTTATTGTTGAACACAGGAAATATTTTAGAATAAATGATAAATATTATTTTGCTTTTTATATCACCTCCATCTCTAACTATGCTCCTCCTTGGACAGAGAATTTCTATGATGCAGAATAACAAGAGGGAAATAAAAAGTAATGCCACAAAATTAGTCAATAGTTCAAACAAGCTCTTTTTCTGGATGGAATCATGGTGGACGTAAAGGAAAAGAAGTTACCATCCATTTCAGAATCCCTTCTGAAAAAGAGAAAGGCTTTCGTGATACTGAAGGCCAAATACTTGAAGAAGAAGATGGCTATAAAAAAACCCAATAAAAAAAATTATCTATGAAAACACTAAAGCCTACCATAAGGAGTACAGACAGATGTACGGAAATGAAATTCAGCTGGCTAGAATGGTACAAAAAGCTGGCAACTACTATGTACCTGCTGAACCCAAGTTAGCTTTTGTGATCAGAATTAGAGGTATCAACCTTTGGGTGTTAGCCCAAAGGTCAAAAAAGTACTGCAGCTTCTTCCTCTTTGCCAAATCTTCATTGGCACTTTGGTTAAGCTTAACAAGGCTTTGATCAAAATGCTGAGGATTGCGGAACCATACACTGCATGGGTTTACCCAAACCTAAAGTCTATGAAATGACTTGATTTACAAACATAGTTAGGGCAAGATCAAGAAATAGAGAATTGCCCTGACAGATAATGCCCTTATTGCAAAATCTCTTGGTAAATATGGAATTATCTGCATGGAGGACTTGATCCATGAGATCTACACTGCTGGTAAGTACTTCAAAGCTGCCAACAACTTCCTGTGGCCTTTCAAATTATCTTTTCCAAGAGGTGGAATGAAGAACAAGACTACATACTTTGTGGAAAGTGGAGATGCTGGTAACAAGGGAAGACGAGATCAACAGGCTTATTAGAAGAATGAACTAAAGGTCTCTGGTCTGTTAATAAAAATGCCTGTGACCAAAAAAATAGTTCAAACAAATCTGACAATATTTGCCATGTTCTACATCTAAGAATCTCCATCTCTGAAAAGAGGCAAGAAAGCTGAATTTTCTCCTCTTTTCTTCAAGGTCACTCTTGAGTATTGTCATGACAGAGTATATAGTTTAAAATGTTTTTTGTTGTCATCATTGTATGTACTGTTTTCTTGGTTCAGATCAATTCATACATCTCCCCATACTTCTCTATAATTCTCATTTTGTTTTTTAAAGTTGTTTTTTAAAGTGAAGTAGTATTCCATCATACCTTATACCACCATTCGTTTAGATGTTCCCAGATTGATGGGCATCTATTTTGTTTCCACTATTCAATCTGGTTTGTTTGCTATTAGAAAAATGTTGCTATAAATATTTTGGTGAAAAAAGGACTTTATTTGTAATTGATATCACTTTCATAGATAAAATTGATATCACATGGCTAGCAATGGGATCTCTGGGTCAAACGATACAGAAATGTTAGTCACTTTTAAAGCATAATTTCAAATTTCTTTTCAGAATGTTTAATTGAGAACGAATTATTAAACAGATGGTTTGTGAGCATTTTAAAAATGGAAGCAATGATTACATGGAACCAGCATGGATTTACTAAAAACAAATTATGTCATATGAACTTAATTTCCTCTTTAAAATAGTTACCAGAATAGGTGATAGCATGATTGAGTAAGCAGAGATTACCTGGATTTCAGTTAGGAATTGGGCAAAGTTTCTTATGATATTCTTGTGGACAAGATGAAGGAATAGGGGATGGACAAAATTAGTTTTATAACTGGCTGAATGATGTTACATGGGAAGTACAGATTAACAGATTAGTAGTAACTTGAAAGGAATCTTCAGTAGTGTGTTATACCTTGGGCAAGTCATACAACTTCTTTGGATTCCAATTTCTTTTTCCGTAAGTGAGGAAATGAGATTGAATGATTGCTAAGTCAATTCCTTCAGTAAAGTTGTGTGAATCACAATAATTTTCTGTAGGGATAAAAAACACATGGTGATTTGAAAGATACCCAGTAATTTATTTTTTTTCCTGATTAGCAAAACATGCTAATCCCCTAATTCTTTGTACATACCCACGTTACTGAAATAACTTTAATTTTTCTCAGTTTCTTCATTTGCTTTGGCTCCTTTGTCAAGGAACGATATCTGATTTTCCTCCCTTCTGTATAGGCTTTTCTCATGTAGCTACCATGTAGACAAGCTTTTAACATGTGCTCTTGTTTTACATGTCTTTTGAATATATGAGCCTGGATTCTTACTTTATAGGCATTACATAATAATAACTGATATTCATGCAGCTCTGTAAAACTTTTACATATATTATCTTAGATCCTCACAATGACCATGTGAGGTGAGTACTGCAGTTTTTATTCATTCATATTCTATAAATGAGGAAATGAGGCTGAGATGAAGGAAGTGACTTTTCCATAATTAGAGTTAATAGATGACCAGGCTCCAAGTCTGGCATGCTCACCAGTACAACATACTGTCTTTCATGTTTCAATGCATCATGATCTCTTTGCACTGGTATAGTTCGCAGCTCATCTTTATTTTTATATCCTGTGTGATTCTGTACTTTAAAATTTTAAGGATCTATTTAATCAAAGTGGGTCATCCTTTCACTGATGAATCACACCCCCTTCTTTCAGTAGATAGTCTTTGTGAATTGATAAGCCTACAAACTCAAGTGATCTCTGGCCAGTCTGGTGATAGACCTTTCTAAGTAAGCACAGGTCTGACCATATTACATCCATACTGAATAGACACCAGTGGTTCCTTATTATACATAGGGATCATATAGTATTACACAAGGATTATATATATAGGCATCAAATATATAAACTCCACCATTTGGCATTTAAAGTCCTTCATGCTCCTTACAGCCTGCCTTTCTATAACTATTTCTCAGACACAGCATTCCATTTTCTATCTCTGTGTTTTTGCATAAGCTGACTGCCATGTGAGGAATGTACTCCCTCTGAAACTCTGATTCTTAGAAATACCATTCTCTAAGACTTAGCTCAAGTGTAACCTTCTGTATCAGAGAAGGTGCTGTGCTCTATGAGCAAAATAGAATTGAAGTAGCTCAAAAGAAATGTGAGATGTGTAAATTTAGAGAATCTACCCCTAAATATTCATATGGACTCTTTGTGCTTGTACTGGTCTGATCAGTCGCAGTTGTACACACTGTACCTTGACTCGAATATAATGATGTCATTTTGGCTCTTTTTGAGAACAAAGGAAAACCTATATATCCTGATCTCCGTGCTGTTAGTGTCTTCCCCTGAGCCCTCATTCTCACCAACTGACTTAAATCTATTTTATAAATACCTATGTTGCTTCCTTGATAAACTGCAAATTCCCTGAGGGTAGAGATTGTTTTACTTTTATCTTTGTTTTTCCAGTGCTTATAGAGCCTAACACATAGTAGGTGCTTAATAAATACTTGTTGATTGATGGGCAATGCTAGATAGTCTTTAGATAACAGATAGAGTGCTTTACAGGACCTACACTTGAAGTTTTTCTAACTTATTAGAAAGCCCTTAGACCTTGCACTCTGACTAGCATTGCTTTTGAGAGAATATTAATGCAATTTTAGATGTAGATGATGGTGATGATGATGATGTTGATGATGATGAAGACCATAACTGATGATAGTATTTTTCAAATACTTCAATGTAACATTAGGAACACACCTCAAAGCCTGAAGGAAATGGTATTTCCTTTGTTGCTTGTTTATAAAGACTAGGTTCAGGCATCAGTTCTTTAGGCATGCAGAAGACACCTAGGAAATACCATATAGCAGTTTGTTTTGTTTTTAAAAACATCTTAGGTAAACCATGAAGGTTTTGATTAAATCCCTATAAACTGATTATGCTTCAGAATTCTCATATACATTTTGTGCACATCCTTGAGAAAGAACTATAAAATTCCTACGGATTCATAGGAAACTGAGTCCCATGAACCCAAAATGGAAAAAAATTTGGCTATGTCTTATTTAGAAGAAAGAAAATACCTATACAAGATAGAAAAAATGTATGTATATATGTATAATGAAACTGGATTGTTAAAGATAAAAACATCAATGTAATACATAAGCCACAGAATTCACCTATAAATTCTATCAGTTAAAAGCTGGAAGCATGGAAGTTACATGGCAATGTGAATACTATAGTGAATATGGAGTCAGAAGATCTTGGTTAAAATTCCAGCTTTGCTTCTTAGTATGTGACCTCACTCTACTTCCTTGAGTCTTAGTTTCAATGAGAAATCAGGAGATTGGACTAGATGGTCCCTAAAGGTCTTTTCAGACCTCAAATCTATGGAATACAAGGAGCCATACACAATGTATTTTATAATCTCACAGGGTACGAAGGAACGTATGAGTTGCTTCATTGCCCATTATACAGCTCAAGTACAAGTTTTCAGTTGTGATAATAAACTAATATGTAGTCTAAATACTGAACATATATAACCTGAGGAGCATGCTATTGCTTAAAAATAGGTATAGGGAAAGGTGACAACTTCAGACAAAGGAGGTGAGTAAAAAAGAACAGGCAAAAAAAAAAAAAATCAGCGTGTATCTCTGAGAACAACAGCTATGTTAACTGTTTTAACAATACAGAGCAACCAAAATTCAGAGTTCACTCCTTTGTGCCTTCTAACTGATGCTTAGTTATATTTTGCAGGAGTTTGCTTTGGGTTTTAAATAATTCATAATGCAGTGTCTCTTGTTCAACTCAGGCAGGCGGTGGGCGGGTGGAGGGGGTGGCAAGGGAGAGAGGAGCTTGGAGGATGTAAACCAAAGCAAGTGATGAATTGGCACAGCTGTAACTCTGCAAGGTCCCTCCCCGATGAGCTCATCCCCTGGCAGTGCAAATTAGGATGACATCATGTTTCTGAAGCTCTCTCCATACAGCACACTGCGGGAACCTCAACTGCTTTTCCTGAGCACAGGAAAAATCAACACTGGTATTTTTGGTTGTTTCTGAGGAAATGGCATTTTCTACCAGGGTGTCATGGGAAACAACACATTTCCATATCAGCACCAGCATTATTCTAAAAGAAACACTAATTAATGACAGCATTACACTATCTTTCAAGATATATAATTTCAAAGCTTCCCAGTACCAAAGCCCCTCATCTCCATGTAGGTCAAGGTAAGAACCTGAAAAATGCATGACATAATTCAATGACAAGAACCTAAAAGTAAGTAGAGAAGAGGGTACACTTAACCCTTAATTAATCACTAGAATAAAAAATTAACCAAAGTTATCTGTTCTTTGACCCTCTATGTCTGAATAAGGATTCATCTCTCACTCAAAAGAAATTTAATTTGTGAAATCTCGATGAAAGGAATGTTATATGACAGGACAACCAGCATCAAATTGGGTACCCCCTGGTTAGAGAATATTCTGCCACCTCTTCTCCATCCCGCTGCCAGTTCATCAACACTGTTCTCCGCACTCTCCTTTCTGTTGACTTGCTAATATTAGTGAGGAATACAACAAAGAATGCAGAAATTAGAAGAAGAAAGGATGAGGGAGAGGTCTGGGGGAGGATGAGGAGATATAGGCATGGAGAAATATTTCAAAGCAATCTAGACTACTAAGAACTCTGAAAATTGAACCAAAGCTGCTAAAAATACACAAACAAGAAATCAGGAACATCAGGATTCCTTCATCTGTACCTCCTTTTCCTGCCTCCCCCTATCTCAATTTTCTTCTATTATCACAAGTAAGGGTCAGTTGTTCAACTCAGAAGACAAGGGCCAAATTGTCTCTTTAAACATTTCCTTCTAGGAAAGATGTAAGACTTAATGTTACCAACCATCATTCCCATTTCTCATTCCCCACACCTCCCCACCACTTGAATTTCAACATCTGCTACCAGTCTTAGGAAGACAAGTGTGGATAGCGAGCAACTAAACACTTCAATTTATCTACATGACTTGTGGGAAATTCAGTAGTTTCATGGGTATTCCAACAGCAGATTGAAATACATTCCTTATGTATGTGGTTTCACTATATGTAGGGTAGTTGTAAAGAAAAGTCTTATAGTCAACTAATAAGCATTTATTAAGTGCCTAGAACAAGCCAGACATTGTGCTAGGCTCTATAAACACAAAAAACGAAACAATCCTTAATCTTAAAAAGCTTTCACTCTAACAGAAGAGAGAAATGCATAGAGGTGCACAGACAAGTGTGTGGAATAAACATAAAGGGGAGATACAAACACATACAAAGTAGTTCAGTACAAGGTAATTAAGGGAAAACAAATAAGGTTATTAGGAGAATGGCAATAATAGAGAAGAGATCAGGTTTATTACAGAAACCACAGATAGAATAGAATAGAAACCATATTCTATATATTTAAGAGGGTATGAGAGTATGTTATGGCAGATCCATAAATAATGCATGTTTAGGCATTAGCCTGAGATTTTATAGCAAATTACAAAAAACATCTTCTACCGAAGCCCTACTTTGTTTACTCATCAATGTATGCAGGTAATAATGAACTCTCAAAGGCTATGTTAGACAAGCATAATCCTACCTAACTAGAAATGTGAAAATGGGAAGAGCAACAAACTGTAACTTGAGGGAGAACCAAGCAAAGTTTAGAGAAACTCCTTATCAGAAAGCTGGCCATCAAATTACTAAATTTTATTTAATAAGCATCTATTAAGTGCCTATTACTTGCCGAATAGCAAGGCACTACTTAAGGTGCTAGGGATAAAAAGAAAAAAAATGATAATATTTTATTTTATAAATAAAAATAGTATTTTATTTCCAATAATTTTATTTCCAATTACATGTAAAGACAATTTTTAGCATTCATTTTTAAAAATCTTGAGTTTCAAATTATCTCCCTCCCTCCCCTCATCACTCCCTGAGACGGTAAGTAGCTTGATATAAGTTATACATGTGCAGTCGTGCAAAACATATTTCCATATGAGTCATGCTGTGCAAGAAGACAGACCAAGAAGAAAAGAAGTGAAAAATAGTATGATTTGATGTACATTCAGACACCATCAATTCTTTCTCTGGCTGTGGATAGCATTTTTCATCAGGAGTCCTTTGGAATTATGCTGGATCATTATATTGCTGAGAATAAGTAAGTCATTCATAGTTGATCATTGTATAATAACGCTGTTACTATGTACAATGTTCTCCTGGTTCTGCTCACTCCACTTTGTATCAGTTTGTGTAAATCTTTCTGGGTTTTTCTGAAATCATCCTGCTTGTCATTTCTTAAAGCACAAAAGTAGTCTATCACAATCACAGACTACAACTTGTACAGCCATCCCCAAATGATGGCCAACCTCTCAATTTCCCATTCTTTGCCACCATAAAAAAGAGCTGCTATAAATATTTGTTGCGCAAACAGGTCCTTTTTGATCTCTTTGATGGATACAGACTTAGTAGTGTTATTGCTGAGTCAAAGGATAAGCCAATTCTATAGTGCTTTGGGCATAGTTTCAAATTGCTTTCCAGATTGGGTGAATCATTCCATTACTCCACAAATAGTGTATTAGTGTTCCAATTTTCCCACATCCCCTCCAACATTTATCATTTTTCTTTTCTTTTCTTATCTGATAGGTGTGAAGCGGTACCTCAGAGTTGTTTTAATTTGCATTTCTCTAATCAATAATGACTTACAACATTTTTTTCATATAACTATAGATAGCTTTGATTATTTTGTCTGAAAACTGCCTGTTCATATCCTTTGACTGTTTGTCAATTGGGGAATGACGTATAGTCTTATAAAGCTGACTCAGTTCTCTATATATTTGCGAATGAGACTTTTATTGGAGACACTTGCTATAAAAATTGTTTCCCATTTTCTGCTTTCCTTTTAATCTTGGTTGCACTGATTTTGTTTGTGCAAACCCTTTCTAATTTAATATGACAAAAATTATTCATTTTGCATCTTGTAAGGCTTTCTGTCTCTTACTTGATCACAAATTCTTCCCTTCTCCATAGATCTGACAGGTAAACTATTCTTTGCTCTTGTAATTTGTTAGTTCAGGCTGTGTAAGAGCCTTCTATTTGGGGGAAACAAGCATATCCATAGAGAAATAAATTTAAAATATATAAAAAGTAAATACAAAGCAATTCTAGAAGGGGAGAATCACTAAGGGAAGGGCTCCTATAGGACATGGCTTTTGAGTTGAGTCTTGAATGGAATTGGGCTCTCTATGACTCAGAGATATGGAGGGAAAATATTTTAGGTTATCATGTCCTAGGATCAGTAAGTTGGCTACCTCTGGATACATTATGGAATGCATGAGAAGAAATAAAAGAAATTGAGCCTGGAAAGATAGGATGGAGCTAGATTGTGAAGGGATTAAAATGCCTTAACATGACTTTTATTTTATTCTAGAGGCATTAGGGAGCAAATGAAGGACAATGACAAAGCCAAACCAATGCTCTGAGAATATCATTTTGGCAGATAGATCTGAAAGGAGGAGAGTGCATGCTAGAAGACCAAAGTTGGGGGTTATTTCAATAGTTTCAGGGAAAAGTGATTATGGACAGATCTAGTGTGATGATCAAATGAATTGGCATTATGAAGGTAGAACTGAAAAGATTTGGCTGCTACTGACTAAATTATGTAAGGGATAATGGTGAGAGAGGAGTCAAAGATTACTGAGGTTGTAAGTTTAAGTGCTTGGAAAGATAGCAATGTTTTGCTGTTGTTTAATGAATTATGCATGATGCATTAAATTGTCTCCTAAGGTATAAAAAGGGTTGCGATCTGTAGCAATGGAGGGCATACCCAAATGGATGAAAACAGATATTATAAACCATTAAATTAAGCATAAACATCATGTAAAAATAAAAAAAGCTTAGACTGTGAATAGAAAACTCCAATATTAAAAAAACAGGTAGCTTCAAAAATTTTTGAGGCACACTTTACCAGCCTGATAACCATGCATTTGCTTCAAGATAGGGTTTCCATGTACCTCATCTTAACTGTGTGAAGGGACTATGCCTTAAGAACTATGCTCCTGAGTACAAGCCCCCAAAAGATACACAAAGAATATTCCCAGTACGATGATAAGAAAAGGTAAGTTGAGCTATAGGTCAACGTATAACTCTATAACCCTAAGGTTCCATCAGATATTCCTTTGAAATAGAGGCAGAATTAGGATTTTTCAAAGAACAGTAACAATCTCTAATTTTTTCTCTTCTTTTCCCCCAAAGAAAAAAACTTCAAGATTTCCAGTCACATAATCAACAAGATGGATGACTAAATATTTTTTTCAGTCATCACAAATTCTTAAACATATCCTAAGTAGGAATTACATGCAAGAGATAAAGCAATTACACCTATTTTCAGGCTATGGACAACAACCCAAACAAGGTAAAACCCAATAAAGTAATAGAAGAGAATCCCTAACTCCTAATGTGCTCACTCAACACCAACCCCCGCCCCCCCCCCCCCCCCCCACTACCCACTAGGTACAAGCAAGGCTACAGAAGCCAACACATGGGCTTGAAATTCAGCCCTATAACCTAATGCCTCCTGGGGCTTCAGAGTTCCAAACAGCAGAAATTTGCTCAGGCTATAGCAATGGCATCATTTTGTGCCACAACAAAGTTCAGCCAAAGAACAGAAGAATAGCTCCAAATGCATACTTAATAAATAACAAGTGGGTCAAAGAATAAATTTTAGAAACAACTAATAGCTATGTGAAAGAAAATAGTGATGAAATAACACACCAGAATTTCTGGGATTCAGCTAAAGCAGTCACCAGGGGAAAAAATCATATCCTTATAAACAAACATACATTAACAAAGTAGAAAAAGAGTGTGTTAATTAGCTGAATAAGCATGGTAAAAATTTAGAAAACCAACAAGTAAACAAAACCAAAATACGTATAAAAGAGATGTAAAAAAAAAACTAAAGGAGCAATAGATAAACTAGAACCCCTCTCCCCTGCAAACTACTAAAGTGACAAATAAAACTATAAACTGGTTCTTTGAAAAGACTTAAAATTGATAACTCTTTAGTCAATCTGATTTAAAAAAAGAAGTCAGAAAATCAACAAAGTACAAAGTGAAATTGTAACAAAACCCAGGAGAAATAAAAAGAATAACCAGAACCTATTATGTACAGCAAAACTGCTATTTGCTAGCAAAACTGTGAATGTGAAAGAAATAGAATACCTTCAAAAATATAAAATACTTAGACTATCAGAAGATCAGAGATATTAAATAAACCAACTTAAGAAAAGGAAATTGAACTAGCTGTAGAGGAACTACCAAAAAGTTGAGGGGAATAACTCTGGGTCTTGATAGATTTGAAAAGAATTCTATCAAATTTTTAAAGAACTAGTAGTATCCATATCATATACATTATTCTCAAAAAATGATAAAGAAAGCACCCTACCACATTCCTTTCAAGAGAAAACAACAAACTCAAAAATTTCTGTCAAATAATGTTACAGACAGAAAATATTTGATGAGAAGACATTGTAGGCCTGGGGTGGGGAACTTGAAGCCTCAAGTAGGCTTAGGTATTGGGCAAAGAATTTAAGCACTGACCATATGGCATCAGAAGCAAGTTGGTCAAATTCTTTATGTACCTATTATGTGATACTGAGTTCTGAAAGAAGAAATGCACCTCTGGTAAAATCATTTTAAAATATTTTCTTGTTTTATAGATATAGCTAAAATACTAACTCCACTGGGCAATCAATGAAGGATAATTAGAAAATATAGTTATTGCTTACAACTGAATTTGATGGGGTATGAGCCCAGGTGATATTACTATCAATAACAAAGCACAGATATCAGGATTGAGTAGTAGCATTTTTTTAATTAATTAATTTATTTAACTTTTTACATCCATTTTCACAAAATTTTGGGTTCCAAATTTTCTCCCTTTTTATCCCCTCCCCCCGCCCCAATACACCAAGCAATCTAATTTTCCCTATCTCCAATCTGCCCTCTCTTCTGTCATCCCTCCCTTCTCTTGTCTCCATCTTCTCTTTTCTCCTGTAGGGCCAGATGACTTTCTATTCCTCCTTAACTGTATGTCTTCTTTCCTAGTAGCAACAGCAATACTAGACAGTTGTTCCTAAAACTTTGAGTTCCAAATTCTCCTCATCCCTCCCTCCCCACCCATTCCCTTTGGGAAGGCAGGCAATTCAATATAGGCCATATCTGTGTAATTTTGCAAATGACTTCCCTGATAGTCATGTTGTGTAAGACTAACTGTATTTCCCTCCATCCTATTCTGTCCCTCATTGTTTCTCTTCTATCTTTTGATCCTGTCCCTCCCCAAGTGTTGACTTCAAATTGCTCCCTCCTCCCTTTGCCCTCCCTTCCATCATCCCCCCCCCTTCCTTATCTCCTTCCCCCTCACTTTCCTATACTATAAGACAGGTTTTCATACCAAAATGAGTGTGCATTTTATTCCTTCCTTTAGTCAAATGTGATGAGGGTAAACTTCTTGTTTTTTGTTTTGTTTTTTTTTCTCAGCTCTCCTCTTTATCCCTCCACTAAAAAGTCTCCTACTTGCCTCTTAAATGACATATAATTACCCCATTCCATTTCACCCTCTTTCCTCCCACTACATTTCTCTCTCACCATTTACCTTAATTTCTTTTCAGCTATGGTCCCATCCTATTCAATTCACTCTGTGCTCTCTGTCTCTGTGTGTGCGTGCATGTGTGTATGTGTGTGTGCGTGCATGCGTGTACATGTGTGTGTGTGGTCCCACCAACTACCCAGATTCTGAAAAGTTTTAAGAGTTATATTGCCTTTCCATGTAGAAATGTAAACAGTTCACCTTTGGTAAGTCCCTTCTGACTTCTCTTTGCTGTTTACTTTTTCATGCTTCTTCTCATTCTTGTGTTTGGAAGTCAAATTTTCTTTTCAGCTCTGGTCTTTTCATCAAGAATGATTGAAAGTCCTCTGTTTCATTGAAAGACCATATTTTCCCCTGAAGTATTATACTCAGTTTTGCTGGGTAGGTGATTCTTGGTTTGAGTCCTAGTTCCTTTGACTTCTGGAATATCCTATTCCACGCCCTTCGATCTCTTAATGTAGAAGCTGCTAGATCTTGAGTTATCCTGATTGTATTTCCACAGTACTGGAATTGTTTCTTTCTAGCTGCTTGCAAGATTTTCTCCTTGAGCTGGGAGTTCTGGAATTTGGCCACAATGTTCCTAGGAGTTTCTCTTTTTTGGATCTCTTTCAGGTGGTGATCGATGGATTCTTTCAATACTTATTTTGCCCTCTGGTTCTAGAATGTCAGGGCAGTTTTCCTTGATAATTTCATGGAAGATGATGTCTAGGCTCTTTTTTTTGATCATGACTTTCAGGTAGTCCCATAATTTTTAAATTGTCTCTCCTGGATCTATTTTCCAGGTCAATTGTTTTTCCCATGAGATATTTCACATCCTCTTCCACTTTTTCATTCTTTTCGTTTTGTTTGGTGATTTCTTGGTTTCTTGTAAAGTCATTAGACTCCATCTGTTCCATTCTAATTCTGAGAGAACTATTAAATTCAGTGAGCTTTTGAACCTCTTTTTCCATTTGGCTCATTCCGCTTTTGAAAGCATTTTTCTCCTCATTGGCTTTTTGAACCTCTTTTGCCAATTGAGTGAGCCTAGTCTTCAAGGTGTTATTTTCTTCAGCATTTTTTTGGGTCTCCTTAACCAAGGTATTGACCCATTTTTCATACTTTTCTTGCATGTCTCTCATTTCTCTTCCCAGCTTTTCCTCCACCTGTCTAACTTGCTTTTCAAAATCCTTTTTTAGCTCTTCCAAGGCCTGAGCCCACCTGACATCCCTCTGGGGTGTCTGGGGTACTGAGGCCCCGCCATCCACATCTTTCCCCGATGGCGAGAATACGTCCTCGTCCTCGTCATCAGATCCGAATATTGAGATCATTTGCATTTGTTGGAAAAAACTCTCTATAGTCTTATTTTTCTTCCCTTTTCTAGGCATTTTCCCAGCCAGTTACTTGACTTCTGAGATTCCTGTCCACCCCCGCCTAGATCCACCCAGCTAGTGCTTGGGGTCTGAGGTTCAAATGGGCTTTCTGGAGCAAGCTTTAGTTCTGGTGCTGGGGTGGGGGCAGGGCCGCCTCCCAGGCTCGGCCTCCTCAGGGGCTTTATGCAGAGACCTTCAGGAATGGAGCGGGTGGGGGGGGGCACCTCACAGGCTCAGCTCCCTCAGGGGCTTTATGCAGAGGCCTTGAGTAATAGAGAGGAGTGGGGCAGGGCCGTCTCGCAGGCTCAGCTCCCTCAGGTTGTTTATGCAGAGACCTTCCGTAATGAGGATCCTGCCTGCTGCTGAGGGAGTCCGGGCGGCTGCTGCCCCTGCTGCCGCCCACGCCTCTGCCTCCGCAGCTTCCTCCCGAGGGGGCCCGAGTCACGGAGACACTCCACTCCCCTCCTCCAGCCCAGCCTCTCTCACTGACCTGTAGCATCTGTGGGCGGAGGGACTTTCCCGGCTGCCGGAGATTCCGTCCCTGAAGCCTGCTCAGGTCAGCTTCTCTGGGGCCGTGGCCAGGGCAGCGCTGGGGGTGGGGTCCGCTTTCCGGGGCACGACGGACCCTGGGGACGGGTCTCCAGGGCTCTCTGGCACGGAAATCTCTTCCACTCCGTTTCTGTACCCCTTTCAGTGGTCCAGAAGTTCTGTGGATCTTTTTTTACATTAATTCTATGTGCTGTGGGTTGGAGCTCGTAAACTTGCGTCCTTCTACTCCGCCATCTTGGCTCTGCCCCCGAGTAGTAGCATTTTAAGGTCAGAGAGAGGTAACTGACTTTTTAAATTGCTGATAAAGTATATTTGTGAACTGTACCTCTTAAAAATGGTGAGTCTCACCAGAACAAAATGACTTCTAAACTCTAACCTGGAAGAATCAAATCTACTTTGCAGTGGAAAGAAACTAATGCCCGCACTGAGACAGAAAGCTGTTAAACTAAAATGAGTGCTTTGTAAATACAGAGGTATTTGTTACCAATTGTAAATAGGGAAAAGAAAGAATCCAGATTTCAAAATGTAAAAAGCTTTAATCCAACTTCTCAGGGTATAGTACAGTGCAAAGAGCACTGGATTTGACATCAGAATACTTGAGTTTTCCTCGTGGCTAGGTTATTTGCTACCTGTGTGACCTTGGTCATTTCCCTTCTTGAGGCTCAGATTCCCCGTATGCAAAATAAGATTGATTAAATATCTTAAGTTTTCTTCCAGCATCTAAGACATCAAATAATTACTCAAAGTACATTTTATTGAATAAAAAAGTATATTTGAAAAAAATTCTATAGTAGAAGAACAGGAAACACATTTTCACAGGAAATAATTATGCCTCTATCGATACATAAAAATAAAAAGTATCAATTTTTAAAAATTAGGCTACAATCGATTTAAATGTAGCCAATAATCACACAGAATGAATAGGAATATGTAAAATTATAATCTGTGCCATTAGAGGGATTATTCACATTGATGAGCTCACAGATCTTTTGGAGTACTCAGGTTACATTAAGAGTTTGACTAGTTTTGTATGGGCAATGATTGAGAAGACATCAAAATTCTTCAGAATTCTTTGAAACATATAACAGAAATAATCTGGTTCAATGGTGCACTGGTAATAAACCTTAGGTATAAAATAGATTGATGTTTGCTCTCCAAAGATATCTACCACTGTAATGAAGGAGATACAGTTCAGAGACCAGGATGAGGAAGGATTCCTTTTGAATGTGAGGTCCTCCATTTGCTCCTATTTGCAGATACATTGTGTGGCTTTATCAAGCCATAACGACTTCTAGAAAAGGTTTGTAGTAACTTAAAAAAAGTTTGGAATATGCAGTTACACAGGAAAGTTAAGTGGATGAAGAATGGTTCTTGCCTAGATCTCAACATTCTTGGGATAGACATCCTATAGAGTCTGTCCAATGGTATGTATATATGGAAAAATATTAAATATTGACAATGAACTGAACCCAGAGCTGAAAAAGAGGAGGAGAGTGGGCCACATTGTTTTCAAGAAATCGCAAAGCTTCTACTGACTCCAAGATTTCCTCAAAGCAAAGACCCATCTTTTTAAACATTAACATTTTATCTAAGTTGCTATTTGGCAGTGAGATGTGGAATACCACTGCTTGAAAAGAACTAAAGATGAGTATCACACAGAGAGAAATAGAGAAACATATGGTGGGTATGAGCAGGTGGTAACATTTAACCAACAAAGAACTCCAAAGAAGAACAGGAGTAAATGATGTCATCAAGAATTTTATGACAAACCAAGAATGAGGCATGGTAGGTGGGCATCCTTATGATGTGGAGAAATCAGAGTTTACATAATATGAAAGGATTTAGAGCTAGAAAAGAATTTAGCGATCATCTAGGCCCACCTATGAAGTGTATAGATAAAGGAACTTAGGGCTAATGGGGTCACAAGTAGCAGTAAGTAGCAAAGTCAAAATATAAACACTAGTCATCTAAATCCAGACAACTGACTCCTATATCATTATCTGTTCTCCTCTGTTTTTAATCTAACAGTATAAGAAAATTTAAAATTAGAAATTGGGTCTCAAGACACCACCCATCAAAGAAAAATCCAGAACAGAGTTTTTGGACTATCACAGTGGTTGTCTTTTGTTTTTAAATTTGATACTTCTAATGGTGATGCAGCTTTTTGTGTGCCACTAAAACTGAAAGAACATGCTGGACAAGTCATCAGTGAAATATTTTTAAAGTCATTCCTTTGATTAACTTCTGTCATCTTGAATAGTAAAGCAATTTCTCATGGAATTATCTGTGGAAAGAAAATGTTTGGCTTGAAGTTAGGACACCAGAATTTATATCCATTCTCTAATTTACACTGGATTTTCGTCACCTTAGCAATTCACTCCCCTTCCTCTCCTCCCCCACTCTTGGACTTCTCATCCTGGAAGTACTATTCATCTTTCTATTTCTTTCCTGCTCTAACTGCCTGGTTCTCCCGAAGCCTCCATTTCAAGGAAAGCTCCCAGATCAGTAACATCTTCATTCATCTCCAAGATCCATTCCTGACACTGGACTTTTTCTACCACACCTGATCAAGTGCCTTCCCGCCCCCATCCCTATTTTTCAGTTTCCTTTTATGTGTTTTTCCATTAGAATATAAGCTCTTTGAGAGCAGGGAATGTCTTTCTTTCTGCTTGTACTTGTATTCCCACAGTTTAGGATACTTCACTTTGATTTGACCTGTAGCTATCTCCTGTGACTGTTGTAAGGAACAAATATGATAATGTACACAAAGCAATTTATGAACCACTGAGAAGGGATTTAACTTGTCGGAGCCTATGTTTCAACATCTCTAAAATGAAAACAATACTTGAACATCAGAGGAAGGGAGGGGAGAGAGAGAGAGAGAGAGGGAGGGAGGGAGAGAGAGAGAGAAGTCAAGGTCAAACATGAGTTTCATCTTGACTGTCACCATTAAACAGTTCTTCACTTCAGATCCATATTTATCTCTTTATTCTAAGGACCACTATATCACTTATAGTTCTTATGCAATTTAGCACATAATAATAACCTGACAATTACATAAGTCTACAAAATTCAACTTCAAATTAAACAGTGGCATAAAAACAAATGAGTTGAATAGAAACAAATCCAGACATGACTTGGTGAATAGTCACAAGATGTTATAATGGAGTTTGGAATCCTCTGATGGGGTGTGGTCATATTTTCATAATATCCTTACAAAATTTGGAGGCTACATCATTCCATCGTTCTGTTGTTTACTATTCTCTATTTACCAAGTTTAAAAAAAATCTTCCTCTTTTAGTGCCCTCATTGGTACAGGAAAATGCCACAAAGAAGGGGCTCAACAAATACCTAAGATGAATTTGCTTTTGGTTGGTGCAGAGGAACCTCATTCAGTTAGGACCTATCCTGTTTACCCACAGAATGAGTGGTTGTGCCATGGCCTTTCCAAACTGCCACAGCACTGGCCAAACGGCAAAATAGAAAGGGTTGATACCTAGCAAAGAATGGCAGCCAGGTCTATCAGATTATTTCCTTCCAAGTAACATGGGATGAAATGACAAAAGCACACATGCAACTACAGCCTTCCACATAAATTATCAGGACTCTGTCTTCTTGCTTTGGTTCATGGTTCTTTCTTTTCAATATAAAAAGTGTGGACCAAGTTTGAATCCCTCCTTCACTACTAGTCTGTTCATTTCACCTGGATACCTAGAGTAAATAATTTTCTCAGAATCTCAGACACAGCAAATATTACTGGGCTAAAGCCTGCCAAACGGAAAGAGAAATGTAAACAGAGGGGAAGGAATTCTAGTAGATTATACCAAACAAAACAAAACATTAACTTAACTACCATTTGGAATACAATCAAACAGCCTGCTTTGCTGAAATAAAAGTCAGTATGGTTATTCCACCATTTCTACACCTAGCAAGTAATTAACTCTCTCATTTAAGGTCTGTTTTTCTCTTCAGAGGCACATAATAATCTCAGAACCTTAATTTGATCTTTTTTCTGAATACTTAAACATATTCTTTCTCTTGAAGGTGTAGGGGTAGGCTAGCCCTGTGATTTCATCAGTTAGTCAGTTAACATTTATTAAGTGCCTACTATTTGCCAAGCACCGAGCTAAGCACATAGGATACTAAAAAAGGCAAAAGACAGTCCCTGTCCTTCCTTGTGTGAGAAACTCTTGGTATGAAAACTGAGTTCTCTGATCCAGAGTTGAAACTCATCTATACATTCTAATCTTTTTTTTCTACTTAGACATTAATCTTTATTGCGTTTCTTATGTGCGTTTGCATGTCAAATTCTAGAATTTCTTCCTTTTTTATTTTTTAATTTATTTTTAGATTACTGCATTCATTTCCACAAAATTTTGAGTTTCAATTTTTCTCCCCATTTCTCCCCTTCCCCCACCCATAACACCTTGCATCCTGATTACCCCTTCCCTCAATGTGCCCTCCCTTCTACCACACCCTACCCTTCCCTTATCCCCATCTTCTCTCTTTTCTTGCAGGGCAAGAAAGATTTCTATACCCCACTACCTGTATTTCTTATTCCCTAGTTATATGCAATAGCAATTCTCAACATTCATTTCTAATACTCTGAATTCCAATTTCTCTCCCTTCCTCCCTCCCCACCTATGCCCACTGAGAAGGCAAGCAATTCAATACAGACTATACATGTGTAATTTTGCAAAAACTTCCATAATAGTCATGTTGTATAAGACTAACTATATTTCTCTCCATCCTACCCTGTTCCTCATTTATTCTATTTTCTCATTTGACCTTGTCCCTTCCCAAAAGTGTTAACTTCTAGTTACTCCCTTCTCCCATTTGTCCTCCCTTCAATCATCCCCCTCACCCTACTTGTCCCCTTCTCCCCTACTTTCTGTAATGTAAGACAGATTTTCATACCAAGTTTAGTGAGCATGTTATTCCCTCCTTACTCCATATGTGAAGAAAGTAAGTTTCATTTTTCCCCTCTCACCTCCTCCCTTTTCTCCTCCATTGAAAAAGATGTTTCTTATCTCTTTTATGAATGATAATTTGCCCCATTCCATTTCTCCCTTTCTTCTCCCAATATGTTCCTCTCTCACCCCTTAATTTTATTTTTTATAGATATCCTCCTCCCTTCTGATTCAACTCAACCTGAGCTCTCTCACTGTGTATGTCTGTGTGTGTGTGTGTGTGTGTGTGTGTGTGTGTGTAAAACCTCCACCTACCCAAATACTGAGAAAAGTCTCAAGAGTTACAAATATTATCTTTCCATGTAGGAATGAAAACAGTTCAGCTTTAGAAAGTCCTTTATGATTTCTCTTTCCTGTTTACCTTTTCATGCTTCTCTTGATTCTTGTGTTTGAAAGTCAGATTTTCTTTTCAGTTCTGGTCTTTTCATCAAGAATGCTTGAAAGTCCTCTATAGCATAGAATGACCATTATTTCCTTTGAAGTATTTTACTCAGTTTTGCTGGGTAGGTGATTCTTGGTTTTAATCCCAGTTCCTTTGACTTCTGGAATATCCTATTCCAAGGCCTTCAATCCTTTAACGTAGAAGCTGCCATATTCTGTGTTATCCTTATTGTATTTCCACAATACTCGAATTGTTTCTTTCTAGCCGCTTGCAATATTTTATTCTTGGCCTGGGAACTCTGAAGTTTGGCCACAATATTCCTAGGAGTTTCTATTTTGCGGTCTCTTTCAGGAGGTGATTGGTGAATTCTTTCCATTTCTCTTTTACCCTCTGGTTCTAGAATATCAGGGCAGTTTTCCTTGATAATTTCATGAAAGATAATATCTAGGTTTTTTTTTTTTTTTGATCATGGCTTTCAGGTAGTCCCATAATTTTTGAACTGTCTCTCCTGGATCTATTTTCCAGGTCAGTTGTTTTTCCAATGAGATATTTCACATTATCTTCTATTTTTTCAACCTTTTGGTTTTGTTTTTTAATTTCTTGGTTTCTCATAAAGTCATTAGCTTCCCTCGGCTCCACTCTCATTTTTAAAGAACTATTTTCTTCAGTGAGCTTTTGGACCTCATTTTCCATTTTGGCTAATTCTGCTTTTTAAAGCTTTCTTCAGCATTTTTTTGGGTCTCCTTTAGCAAGCTGTTGACTCACTTTTCAAGCCCTTCCATGGCCTGAGCCCACAATACATATTCATTTTGGGGGTACTGGATGCAGAAGCCTTGACTTCCTCTAACAGTATGCCTTATTCTTCCTCATCTGAAACGATGGAAGGAGACACCTGTTCACCAAGAAAGTAACCTTCTATGGTCTAATTTTTTTCCCCTTTTGGGGCATTTTCCCAGCCAGTCACTTGACTTCTAAATCTTTTGTCAAGAGGAGGGTCCTAGTGCTCCTCCTCCCCCCAGGACAGTGCTCAGGCCTGAGATTCAGATCAGCTGTTCAGTTCCCCCAGAGGCTTTAGGTGGGGGCAGGGCTGCCACTCAAGGCTGAAGTTCAGAGCAGCTGCTCAATTTCCTCAGGGGCTTTAGTTCTTCAGAGATGGATGCCATGCTGTGCGACTACTGCCTCTGCTGCCTGGCTGTGCTGGATTGGGGGGGGGGGGCCTGCTCCCCTCTCACCTAGCTGGGAAAGCCCTCTCACTGACCTTTGAAGCTTTCTTTGGTGCTTGTGGGTTGAGGGATCTGAGATCCTCCCTGCTGGGGATTGTGCCCCAAAGGCGTGTTCTGGTTCTGTTCCTCCCAGTGCCGCGTGGCCAGGGCTGGGCTCCACTCCACTTAGCATCCTGTGGGACAGACCTTTCCTGTTGGCCTTCCAGGTTACTTTTGGCTGGAAATCTCTTTCACTCTGTCATTCTGTGGCCTCTGCTGCTCTAGAATTTGTTGAGAGTAATTTTTTCAGGTATTTTATGGGCTGTGGGGGAAGAGCTAGAGTATGTGTGCTCCATCCCCCTGTACCTTCTAATCTTGACTCTTCTGGAACACTGAGAGATTACATGACTTGCCTAAGATCACACAGCTAGTATGTGTTAGAGGCAGGTCTTGAAACTGAGTTTTCCAGTCTCCAGGACTGGCACTCTGTATTCACTATGTCCAGTTACTATAAAGGATATCATTCTGGAAATATTTCTTCAGAAAAGGAAGTGGCCTATCCATGCAGTGAAAGCAAAGGATAACAGATGGGTAGATCTAGTAACAATAAAAACAGTAATAGCCAGTAAGTATATAGAACTTTGAGCTTTGCAAAGTACCTTACAGATGTTATCCCCTTTTACCCTTAAATCAATCTTGAGAAATAGGTGCTATTATATTATCTCCATTTTACAAGTGAGGTGAAGCTGAGAAAAGTTAAGTGATTTGTTCAGTCACAATTTACACTCTGAAGAAAATGGGGGTGTGTGACCTGAGGGAGAAGACTTGGATGGAAAGGAGAGTTTATCTTCAAGAACCTTAAAGTCTGCCCTATGGAAAAGGGTTTACACCTAATATGTTTGGACAAGCAGGCAGATGGAAGAACAATGAGTACAAGTTTCACGGGCAAATTTCAGTTTGAACTGAGGGAAAACTTCCTGAATTTCTTCTTTCAGTCTTCTGTCATGAAGGAAGTAGGTGGTTCCTTGTCATTGGAAATTAAGCCAAGGCTGACTGAAACCTTGTCAGTTGTGTTGTTGAAGGAATTCTTGGTCAGGTAATGTTTAGATTAGATGAGCTGTAAGGTGTTTTACTACTCTGATACTCTCCAATTAAATTTTAATTAAGAAAAGAAACAACACTGATTTTAGTTACTGAGTACTGAAGCCATTGAAATCTGGTATGAGACTGTGTGTTTCTAAGGGGAACTGCAATGGCCCAATGGTACTAGATAACAATTTGGAGTTAGTCATAGTGACTAAACTATCCATACCCTTTGAACCAAAGATCTTTTTACAGCTTATATATTTCAGCTAGGCCAAACACAGAAATAAAATTTTAATATGTAACAAAATGTTCATTACAGCACTTTTTCATGTAGCAAAGAACTATCAACAAAGAGGGTGCTCACTGAATAGGAAATCAAAGAACAGACTATGTTATATAAATAAAATGGGATATTACTGTACCATAAGAAATTATGAATACAATAAATTTAGGGAAAAATGGAAAGGTATATAAAATGAAATAAACAGGACCAGAAAAACAATATACACAATGATTACAAAAATGGGTATGAAAAGATTACTAAAAAGGAAACCAAACTCTTAAGTAACCAAATCACAATCTCAAAGAAGAGATCATGAACTATACTTTCCTCCTACTAGCAAAATGACAGAGGACAGCTTTTAACAATATGAAGACAGTTTTCATGTTCTCCCTCCAGTACCCTAAGACTTTTCTTCAGTCTCAGTCTGTACAACCAATGCTCATATTTACAACATGCCAGTTCAGCAGTTGTTCCTCACCAGGCTACACTGGGGACTTCCTCCACGATGCCCCAGAAATCTCTTTATCTTGGAAGTTCACCCCAGCCCTAGAATTCACACATTTGAAGTACCCTTTGCCCCATGCTCTCTCTGATTAGATGATTCTTCCCTGAACCTTCATTTAAGGGATGCTCTCAGGCTAGTTGTGTCTCCATTTCTTTCCAGGTTTTACTTAAGACTTTCTCTATGTCACCCATATATATCCTTCCTTTTTCAGCTTCCTTTCATGTATAGTTTTCCCTCACAGTCTAAATTCTTATGGGCAAGGACTTTCCACTTGTATTTACATTCCTATTGCTTAACATGGTGTTTAATAAATACCTTTTAACTGGCTGCTGAATGAATGACTTAATACTAGACTGGTTATATGGTATAGCAGGGATCCCAAGTTTCTTCTGAGAAGTCATTTAAAATTTTAACTTCCCTGAAACACCACCACCACCACCACCACCACGAACAACACTATGATCGTAATAACACCAAAGTGACTTTCCTAAAGCACGAGTCTTCCATGTCACCCACTTCCTCAGTAAACTCCAGGGACTCCCCATCACCATGAGTATCAAATACAAAATCTACTATTTGGCATTCAAAGTCCTCCTACCTTTCCAGTCTTCTTATACCTCAACCCCTAAAATATACTCTTTGATCCACTGACACCAGCCTCCTGGCTGTTACATGAACAAATTTTTGGAAAATTGGTCTATACTTTTCTTTCTGTGTTTCTGCACCCTATTTGTGTTGTGAAAGAATTTGGTAGGACTCCTCCTTTGTATATTTTTTCAAAATAGTTTATATAGTATGGGAATTAATTGTTCTTTAAATATTTGCTAAATTCACTTGTGACTTTATCTGGTCCTGGGGATTTTTCCTTAGAGAACTCATTTTTGGCTCCTTCAATTTCTTTTTTAAAGATAGGATTATTTAAGTATCGTAAAGCTAATTTAAATGGGAAGATGTTTCCCATTCGTTAATAGGGCCATGTGACCTGCTTAAATCACATGGAAATCTAAGTCACATGTGGTAGGAGGGGCTTGCTGAACTGGTGGAAGAGAAGTGGTGGAGCAGAACTGGGAGGAAATTGATAAGAGCAGGTAGGTGTACAGAAGAGAGGAGGAAGGCAGGCAGGTAGGCAGAGAGAGCTCTTGTGTTTGCTTGTGAGAAGGCCCCAGCAGGGAGAGGAAGACTTGGGAATGGCTTTGTCCCCTGCAGTGCTAATGTGTATTGACTTCTAATAATGTATTGTTGTGACAGATCTGACTTTCTGGTATTTGAATAAATGTTTTACTTCTGCTTTCTATATGGAGAGTCTGTTACATTTTGCGATTCGGAACTACACTGGAATATTCATAGTTACCATAGATGAATGTTGCCTTGGTGACACAAGTATTCTATTTCCTCTTCTTTTAATCTAGCAATTTATATTTTTGCAAATATTCATCTGTTTCACTTAGATTGTCAGATTTATTGACAAATAATTAGTCAAAGTAGCTCTTCATAATTGCTTTAATTTCCTCATCATTGGTGGTTAATTCAATCTTTTCATTTTTCGATACTGGCAATTTAGTTTTTCTTTTTCTTTTGTTAAATCAAATTAGCTAGTGGTTTATCTATTTTACTGGATTTTTTTCGATAAAACCTAGCTTTATTTTTTGGTTTAAGGATTTTCTTTCACTTTTATTAATCTCATCGTTGATTTTCAGGATTTCTAATTTGGTGTTTAATTGGGAATTTTTAATTTGCTCTTTTTCTAGTTTTTTTTTTTTAGTTGCATGCCCAATTCATTGATCTGCTTTTTCTCTATCTTACTAAGTTTTAGAGATTTAAATTTTTCCCAAGTACTGCTTTGACTCTATCCCATAAATTTTGGTATATTGTCTCATTGTTGCCATTCTCATTAATGAAATTATTGATTATTTCTATGATTTATTCTTTAACCTACTCATTTCTTTAGGTTTAGATCCATTTCCAATTACATTTTCATCTGTTTCCACAGCCATTTATTGAATATAATTTTTATCACCTTATGAACTAAAAAGGATTCATTTAGTAGTTCTGTTTTTCTACATTTGGTTATGAGATTTTTATGGGGTAGGTATATTCCTTTCTATTCCAATTCCAATTTCTCCAGAGATCTATCACATTAACTTTTCTAAAGTTCTATGCATCTTCTTCACTTTTTTCTTGTTTATTTTTTAGTTAAACTTATTTAGTTCTGAAAGGGGAAAGTTGAGCTATCCCACTAGTATAGTTTTATTGTCTCCTTTCTCCTGTAATGTAGTTTTTCTTTTAAGAATTTGGATGTTATACCATTTGGTGCATATATGTTTAGTATTAATATTACTTCATTGTCTATGGTACCTTTCAACAAAATGTAATTTTCCTCCTTATTCTTTTAATTAGATCTATTTTTGCTTTTGCCTTGTCTGCGATCATGACTGCTACCCCCATTTTTTTTTTACATCAGATGAAGCATAATAGATTCTGCTCCAGCCCCTTATTTTTTACTCGTGTGTCTCTCTGTTTCCAGTGTGTTTCTTATAAACAACATAATGCCGCATTCTCGTTTTTAATCCACTCTACTAACTGCTTCCATTTTATGAGTAAGTTCATCTCATTCACACTCACAGCTACGATTACTGTGTATTTCCCTCCATCTTATTCCTCCCCCTACTTATCCTTTCTCTCTCTCTTTCTCTCTCTCTCTCCTGCATGCTCCTCAAAAGTCTGTTTTGCTTTGGATCATTGTCTCCCCTAATCCACTTTTCTTTCTATCACCACCCCATGATTCTTTTGTTCCCTCCCTCCTGCTTTCCTGTTGAGCAAAACAGTTTTATCTATATCCAAATGCATGTGTATATTATTCCCTCTTTGAGCCAATTCTGATGAGATTAAGATTCAAGTCTTATTTGCCAACCCCAATCTCTATCCACTATAAAAACTCTTCCTTTTGTATCTCTCTTATATGAGATAATTTACCCCATGCTACCTCTCCCTTCTCTTTTGTCCCAGTGTATCCCTCCTTTCTCACCCTTTATTTTATTTTTTAAAAATTATCCCATTATAGTTAATCCACATCCATGTCCTCTCGCTATGTGGTATAGTATGGTTGTCCTTTGTCTTCAAAGAGGACCAAAATGACCTCACCATGATAAAGTGAAATTTCAGTGTGTCTGACTATGGCTGATCAGACCAATTCGAGCTCAGAATGCTCTACCACAGGTTGGGTACAGATAGTCAGTGTGAATATTTAGGGTGCATATCCCAAATTTGCGCATCCTGTGTTTACTTTGTGCTGTCTCAATTCTGCTTTGCTCAAAAAGCACAGCACCCTTTCTTATGTGGGTACGCCATGCTAAGCGGTCCTGCACCTGTGTCTCCCATGTTGCACAGTCAAATCCAAAGTTCTTGAGAGAGACCTTTAGAGTGTCCTTGTATCGCCTGCCCCGTGAAAGTTCTTTCTCCATAAAATAGTCTTTTTGGCAAGTGTACATTTAGTATTCGAACAAAGTAGCCAGCCCATTTGAGTTGCACTCTCTGAAGCATAGTTTGAATACTTGGCAGTTCAGTTCAAGCAAGGACTTCAGTGTCTGGTACTGTATCCTGCCAGGTGATCCTCAGAACCTTCCCAAGACAGTTCAAATGGAAGGATTCAGTTTCCTGGCATGGCGCTGGTAGACTGTGCATGTTTCACAGGCATACAACAATGAGGTCAGCACAATGGCTCTGCAGACCTTCAGTTTGGTAGTCAGTCTAATACCTCTTCTCTCCCAAACTTTTCTTTGGAGCCTCCCAAACACTGAGTTAGCCTTGGCAATGTGTGTGTCAACCCCATTGTCAATGTGTACATCCCTGGAAAGTACACTACCAAGGTAAGTGAATTTATCCACAGAATTCAAAACTTCTCCACTCGTTGTAACCAATGGTTCCACATATGGATGGTGCAGTGGTGGCTGATGGAACACCTATTTTTTTTTGGTGTTAATTATTAGGCCAAAATTAGCACAGACAGCAGATAATTGATCCATACTTCGTTGCATCTCAGCTTCAGAGGCTGCATTGAGTGCACAATCATCTACAAACAGAAAATCATGCAGCAACACTCCCTCCACTTTGGAGGCTTGTAACCTTTTCAACTTGAAGAACTTACCATCAGTACAGTAGTTGACCTTGATGCCTTGTTCATCCTCATTGATGAACATTTGTCAACATGGCTGAAAACATCATGCTAAAAAGCATGGGAGCAAGCACACAGCCCTGTTTCACTCCACTGGTGACTGGGAAGGCACAAGAGCTTTGCCCATTATCCAGAACTCAGACAAACATGCCATCATGAAATTGATGTACAATATTGATGAACTTCTCCAGGCAACCATATTTTGACATAATTTTCCATAAGCCCTCATGACTAACAATGTCAAAGGCCTTGGTTAGATCTACAAAAGTTGTGTACAGCCCTCTGTTCTGCTCCTGACATTTCTCCTGGAGTTGTAGGGCAGCAAACACCATACTGATTGTTCCTCAGCCCTCTCTGAAGTCACACTGACTCTCAGATACATGACCATCTTCCAGGTGAAGGATTAGCCTATTAAAGACTCCAGCAGGAATTTTGCTAGCAATGACTAAGAGAGGGATCCCCCTGTGATTGTTGCAGGACGATCTATTCTCTTTACCTTTACAGAGATGGACAATGGAGGGATCCTTGAACTCCTAGGGGATAACTTCCTCTTGCCATATAACCTGGAAAATTTCTGTCAGCTTTTGTATGAGCAATGGTCCCCCTACCTTGTAAATCTCAGCTGGAATAGAATCAGCACCAGGTGCTTTGCCACATGAAAGGAGCCTAATGGCTCTCAAAACCTCTTCTTCAGTTGGAACTTCAGCTAAGGAGGGATTGACTTCAACCTCAGATAAACGGTCAGTGGCCTCAACATTGATGATAGTCTGCTGAGAATACTAAGGAAGTGTTGAGCCCATCTCTCTAGGATCATGTCCTTATCATTAATCAATATGGCTCCATCAGCACTGAGTAGTTGTGATGTACCATAGGATTTTGGTCCATAAATAGCTTTCAGGGAGTCATAAAGCACTTTGGATTATTACTATAAGCATAAAACTGAATTTCATCTGCCTTCTTACTGAGCCAGGAATCCTGCATCTCTCTAAGCCTACTTGTACTTTGTTTTTGATGGAATTAAATGTTGCCTTTCTAGAGGTGGATGAATTATCCTGCTGGTAAATCCTGTGGAGTTCTCATTTTTCATTTATCAGCTTCTGAATTTCCCCATCATTTTCATCAAAGCAGTCTTGGTGTTTGCAAGTGTTCTGACACAGATGAGCAAATGCAGTGCTGTACACCAAATCTCTGAGAAACGCCCACTCCTTTTCTGCTCCACTGTTGACAATTGTGTGTTGGCTCAACTCTCCCTCCAAGTAAGCAGCAAGCTGTTCATGCTCAGAGAAGAGCTCTAATTTGTTGACAATAATTCTTCTGGTAGTCATTTTGCCTTGGAGGCAGTGCTTTTGATGAATGCAAATATTTAGCTTGGAAAGGATAAGTCTATGATCAGTCCAGCACTCTGCACCACACATTGCCTTTGTCACTCTCACATCTTATCTGTCTCTTCTCCTTACAATCACATAGTCTGTTAGATGCCAGTGTTTGCTGTCAGGGTGTATCCATGAAGTTTTATTGTGTTTAAGTAAACGAAGACAGTGTTGTTGATGAGAAGGTCATGCGATGTACAAGCCTTCAGCAGTAAATGACCATGGCTGTTGCTGTTTCCAACTCCATTCCTCCCCAGGTCTCCCTTGCCAAGTCTGGTAGTCTGAGCCTACTCTAGCATTAAAGTCACCCAGAATTATAAGCTTGTCCTCTTTTGGCACATTGGCAATAAGGGTCTCTAGGTCTTCATAAAATTTTTCATTGACTTCATCAGGGTTTGTCATGATGGGGGCATAGGCACTAATGATGGTGGCATGGCGATTGTGAGTGGCAATCACATTGTCATGAACCTGCCATTCACTTATTTTGGCAGGTATGCCAGCTTGCTGACTAGATTAGTTTTGATTGCAAAACCCATGCAGCTTCACGGCCCTCCCCTTCACTGTGCCTACTCCAGAAAAAGGTATATCCAGCTCCAACTTCAGTAAGTTGTCCCTCATTTCCCAACCTTCTTTTACTTAGGGCTACTATTTGGATGTGATACCTATTGAGTTCTCTTGCAAGAGGAGAAGTTCTTCTTTCAGGTCTACTGGATTTTGTGCTGTCTATTAGCATGTGCATCTTCCATGTGCTGATGGTGAATGGGATCACCTTTGCAGATGTTTTTGTACATTTTGTGTGTGTGTTTTGACCGTACGGTGGGATTCCCTGCCAGATGTAGTAATCAAGCCAGGGTTGGGTAAGCAGGCAATATTTAGGGAATCTTCTCTATCCCCCTTCCTCACACCAGGAGGTAAGCAGTGTGATCCTTAAAAGGCTGCCCAGACACCTAGGGGGCTGCCGAGTTCCACTGTTGCTTCCAGTGAGAAACAACCCTATGCAGTGT
Organism: Bettongia penicillata ogilbyi; assembly: GCA_023548195.1. NCBI lineage: Eukaryota > Metazoa > Chordata > Mammalia > Diprotodontia > Potoroidae > Bettongia > Bettongia penicillata. Next base: position 2,228,168 of record JAJHZJ010000468.1, read on the forward strand.
ATCTCCACCTGCTGCTTCATCACTTGCCTATCGTCATAGGACCTTGAGACATAATAGTGAAATGGTATGAGTGATGTCTTTTGATTCATGTGTAAATTGGATTTAAGTGAGGCAGAGTTGCACAAAGTTGTCAGCCTCACTCTCTCTTCCAGAGTCATCATAGTCCAGTGGCAGGACACAGTCAAGATGGCTGGCGATGCAGGATGCAGTGGACGACCTTGGCGTCTTCGGTGTCTAACCAAGCTCTAAGCACTCCACATCGCCTGTTTCATTTGCCTTCATGGCCATTGGAACAAATCCGCCCATTCCACCAGGTGAAGTCTTCACATGCTTGGGGTAGACAACCCCCTAATTCACCAATGGGTTTGAGAACCCTTGGTTACCCTCAACCTGATTTGGCCCATGGTTTACTGGGGTGTGGCTGCTGCGCATGCTGCATCTTCCGGGAGTCACAGGGGAGAGTTAGGCAGGACAGGTGGAGGCCAAAGGTGAAAAGAGCTCCAAAAAGGACTCAATAGCCATCACAAAAAAGGTACTGGTCACCCTACACCTCGCTATGCATACTCCTTCTAAATGTATTAATAATGATAAAGTTCTTAGGATTTTTAAAATCTTTTTTGAGCTCTTCCAGAAATTTGTTTTTTGGCCTGTAAGCAATTCACATTTTTCTTTGAAGCTGTGCAAATATCTGTTTTGATTTGATTTTCTTCTGAGTTTGTGTGTTAATCTTCCCTATCCCATAATAACCTTCTACTTTCAGGTTCTTTTTTTGTTGTTTGTTGACTATTTCTTGACTTTTAACTTTATGTTAAAGTTGGATTCTGCTCCTGAGGTAGAGGGGTACTGTCCCAAGTTTCAGGTCCTTCTTGCTGCTGTCTTCAGAGCTAGCTCTGAGGGTCTATAGCTTTTCAGTTCTTCCAAGGTGGTATGATCTAAGAAGTGGTGTGGTCACTACCCTCCTGGCCTGTGTTTTGGTTTGTGAGTGATGACAAGCACTCTTCTCTACCCTAGAACTGTGACCTGGGGCCCCTTCACTCATGGGGCCAAAGTGCTAGTGAACTAGTGTTCCTCAGCTCCGGGACCAACCCAGAAATGTGTATGGGTAATGCAACAGAGTCCTGCACCCAGTGCCATCAAGGGGTTTTCTGTAATCTCTTTCTGACCAGTTGTCTGATCCCCTTACTGTCTGCAGACTGGGAGCCCTGAAAGCTGCTGCAACTGAACCACTTCCAAAGTCTACTGCTGGTGCCCCAGAGTGTTCTGTGCCTGCATAGTTTGTGCTAGGCTCCAAGTCTGACTACCACCCCATTGAGGAGGACCTTTCCTAAATTATCCTGTGCTAGAAAATTGTTTCATCCTAACTTTTTGTTGTTTCTGCCACTCCAGAATTTTGTATGAGGAGTCATTTTGAAGTTGTTTGGAGAGCAATTTAGAAGAGCTCAAATAAATCCTGCCTTTATTCTACCATCTTGGGGCCACCCACTTCCCATTTATTTTCAACCTTTTGTAATTTGATTTTAGCCCTATTGTTAACAGAATCTTCTCTCCAAGGGCACCAACAATCTCATCACTTCTAAATCCAAAGGTCTTTCAGTCCTAATTTTGCAGCATCTGACATTGCTAACTAAATCTTCCTCTTGGAAACTCTCTCTGTCCTAAGTTTTGGTGACATTTTCCTCCTACCTGTTCCTAACTGTCCTTTCCTAGATCATCACCCAGGTCCCAACCTTTATATACGAGGTTGTACCACAGAAATATCCTATCCCCTTTCCACATCTCTATATACCTTGGTGTCCTCAACATCTCCAGTGGATTCAACTAACATCTCCAAGCATATAGTTCCTAAATTTCCATATCCAGTCCTCATCTCACTCCTGAACTCCAGCTGTGAATTACCAATGGCTGCTGGACCTCTCTACCAGAATATTCCCTAAGGATTTCAAATGTGTCATATTCAAAATGGAACTCACATTTCAGCCCAAATCCAATCTCCTCTTAACTTCCCTGTTTCTACATAGAGTATCACCACATCCTTCAAGTTACCCAGGCTGAACCAGACCTTTATGCTTCCTTCTCCCTCACAGTCCATTATCTATTTGATTGTTAAGATTTATCTCTATGTGTTGTCTTCCCCTCTTAGAATATAAGCTCCATAAAGTACATAAAATAATTTTGCATCTGTATTCCTATCCCCAGCACTTAGTACAGTAATTGGCACTTAGTAATCATTTAATAAATGTCTTTTTGTTTATTAAGTGAAATAAGAAACATTTATTAAGTGCCCACTATGTTTTAGGTCCTGTGCTAAGCTCTGGGGATACAAAGAAATGCAAAGACAGTCCCTGTCTTCAAGAAGCTCACTATCTAAAGAGAGTGGCAACATTTGAACAACCATCTACAAACAAGAGATATACAGGATAGACTGGAGAAAATTAACATAAAGAAGGCATTAGCATTCAGGGGGATAAAGAAAGACTTCTTGTAGAAGCATAAATCCATCTATCCATTATACCTCATCAACATCTCTTTGATCCAAATTCTTCTCCCCATTCATATGACTGCCACCACATGGTGTCTAGACCCTCTCATCACTTCTTCCTTGGACTACTCTAATTGTCTTCCAATTAGTCTCTCCACTTTTAGTCTTTCTTTTCTGTAATCCACCACACAACTACCAAAAAAATTTTTGTAAAATGCAGGTCGGACTGTGTTACTCCTCTGCTCAACATACTTCAGTGACTGGCTCCCCATTACACTTATGATAAAATATAAACTTTCTGTTTGGCATTCAATGCCTTTCACAATCTGGCTCCAACAAATCTTTCTAGACAGGTTCCAAATTACTTCCTCTCCACATAGCACTTTCCAAGTAAAATGACTTACTTGCTATTTCCTATATATAACTTTCCTTCTCCCACCTCCCTGCTTTTTGCACATTCTATGCTTAAAATGATAACTGCATCATTAAATAAATTCTCCATTTTTCAAGTCACAGTTACGTAATTGTTTATACTGAAAGACCCAGGGGCTTTCACATAGGGGAAAATTTTCAAATATTGATTTAAGAAATCTTCTAGATACTCCTTGCTAGAGTAAATCGTATCAATTTTTTTAAAATAATAAAAGTAGTTAGTATTTATATATCACTTTAAGGTTAGCAAAGCACTTTCCATAATTTATCTTATTTGGCCCGTATAACAATCCTGTGAAGTAGGGGGACTACTACTGTCAGATTTTATAGATGCGGAAACAGAGGCATTTAGAACTCAAGACTTGACCAGGATCACAAAGGTGTTAAGTGTCTGAAGTCCTATTTGAAATGAAGACTTCTGGACTCCAAGTATAACTCTTTATCAAGTATAGCTAGCAAAAAAAGATACATGGGCTATATATACATGGCTAATATAGCATTTAAGCAGTTTCTGATAGCATGGCATAAATCAAAACAATCAGATGCTGAGATTAATTTTTTTTTTGGTATAAAACAGTGCTATTGAATTATAGGTCTGAAAAAGCTTCTATAAGTCATTTAATCTATCTCCCTGATGCTGGGTAAGCTGAACCCTCATCAGAGTCATCCTTAATTGAAACTAATCCATCGTTGTTGCTCATGATTGTTGACATTTATTTGCTTTATTTGTCTGTCACAGACAATCTAATCCTTTTATTTAGCAGGTAAAAATAACTAAAAGACTACAGCATCCAATTCTCTTCCATCTACTCACCCCATTGGTCACTTTTAGATTTATTCATAGAATTAACAGGTTTACATAATGTCTCATTGTGGTGCATAATCAAGCAAACCATATCTTAACCACCTTTCCACCACCCCCACTCCCATCCCCACTGCCAGGATTCTACTTTTTTATAACGGTTATATTCCAAAACTACAAATAATATAATTTTCCACTACCCTGATCCTATTTTCAATGTGACAACACAAAACTCTCACAAGTTACAGCTCCATTACTGTCTTCCCTCTCAGTGATGGAATCTAGACCTAAAGGAGTCAACTAAATGAGTCCACTAAAATTATACAGGTGTACCTCATTTTATATGGCAAATTTTTTCCTAAAAATTTGTGTATGAACAAGTTTTAATAAATTTAACATTTTCTAATAGTTTTCATTATAACTTCATAATTTTCTTCATTTAACTATAATAACTTCTAAGGCTTTGGTTTTAAGTTCTCAAGGTTTTCAAAAAATAGTTAATGTTTTATAAAATACTTAAACATACAGGTGGATCTCCTCTTTAAAGAAATCAAGTCATGAAATATTTGGAAAACATATAATCCTTCCATAATGTATTCACATTAAGTAGATCAAGAATTAAGATAATTTCAAATAAGTAATATGTTTTCTGAAAGTGGGTACTTTTACATTGCAAGTTTATAACCAAACTTGACATAATATCTTTTTGAAAAAATTTGGTATATATAAACTTTGTCTTTCAGAATTATAAAATTTAGATCTCAAGAGATTTAGGGATATCACTTAAAATGGACTGTCCAATTATTTCAATCTACAACTGAAAAAGAATTCCTTCTTCAATGTACCCAATAAGTAGCCATCCAGCTTTTTCCCAAAAGCTTCTAACAGGGGAAAGCCCACCAGCTCCAGAAAAAGTTCATTCTACTTTGGGATAGCTCTTATTTCTGCAAGTGTTTTCTTACATGAAGTCTCAGTTCATCTCTACAATTTCCAGCCACTGCTCCTACTTCTCCCCTTCTAGGACAAAAGAACAAACAAAATGATCCTTCCAGAAAAGGGACCTTGGAAGTACCACAAGACACATGTCATGCCTCCTGACTAAATATCCTTCAAAATTCTTATTTGGTATGAGATCTAGGCCCTCTGTCCACTTCAATGTGTTTTTTTTCCTTCATGTTTGCTCATTAACTGATATATGATGTACCATACTAATTCTTTTCTTGCAATTTTTATATTATAATATTTCTATAGATATCATTCATTATAAGTACATAATATAATATACTACATCTCTCCACAAAGGAAAGGATATCTTTCATAGTACACATGTCTATATCACAGACATAGTACATAGAATGCTGGATTTGGAGTCAGAAGACCTTGTAAAAAACTTATTAACTATGCCATAAACCAATCATATAACTAACTTTTTTTTCAGCCTCATTTCTTCATCTGAAAAATGAGGATAATGTACCTAATTCATTGGGTTCTCAGGAAGACTGAATAAGATATATTTTTAAAATTTGTAAAACTTCTTTTTCCTGTAATTTTGGGAGTTGCTACAAGTCTTAAAGGAGGACTAAATATACCCTCAACAGACTCAAATTCTGCTTAGTTGAATAAAGATGCAATAACATTTTGCAAAATGAACAGCAACATTAACTTATCGCTGGGTAGATCTTAAAAATAAACAGTTTGCATAAGAGATGAACAATCAGGCACTTTGGATAGATAAAGGAAATATAAAAATGGTCTCAAACATATTTAGCCCCTTAAAACACATTTTTGTTAGGGAGAAATTAATTTTATTTCCTAATAGAGTAATTCTTTTTTCTCCAAAAGAAATATGCTGTCTTCATATTCTCTGATTGACTATTCCCTTTAAACATAATGATCTTAATTTTGAGCAGTCATATTATTGTCCAGATTGAGGTTAACGTTCTTGCTCATTAGAGTATCTTTCATTCAATAAACACTTATTATGCGTCTACTATGTGCCAGGCACTGTGCTAAGTGATAAGGATACAAAAAAAAAGACAGTCTCTGGCATCCAGGAGCTTACAGTCTAATAAGGGAGTCAACATGCAAATAAATATATACAAAGCAAGCTATATACAAGATAAATAGGAAATAATTAAAAGAGGGAAGGCACTGGAATTAGGAGAGGTTGGGAAAGACTTCCTGTAAAGAGGCAGAATTTTAGGCAGGACTTAAAGAAAACCAGGGAGAGGTCAGTTGTTGGAGGGAAAGAGAGGAAGCATTCCAGGTAAGTAGACAGCCAAAGAGAAAGCCCAGAAATCCTTGCATTTGCTCGCTTACCTTGGGCTTTATATATCTGTTTCCTCAATCTACTATATCTAGATTCCTGCCTACAAGAGGTTATTGAACAGCCTGTCTAAACACACAGGGCAAATTCTGCCTTCTAGTGAGGATTCTGGAAATCAGACCACACTGCAATAGCTCCCTGGTGGGCAGAATTACCTACTAAGAAAGAAACAGTTTTGGAAACAATAAGCTTTTTTGCTATTCTGGAACCTAACTAGCTCGTACTAATTTCTGTTTTGTTTTGAGTTCAAAAGATTCTGTTTATGGAACTTGAACACAGTTAATACTATAAATAGGCAGAACTACAAAGTGGTGGAGACAAAACTAGACTCTGCTGGAAAACCTTTGATCTGCATTTACATTTGCTTTTTATTTTTATCTACTGTTTGAACATATGAAAAAAACTGAAATGGGGAAAGAGGACAAGGACTTGGAAAATTACTGTTTTCTGAACATTTCAGGATTCTTCCCAAAAGTCATTGGACTACGTAAGAGTTGAATGATGAATCTTCTTGGTTTATGTTTCAAAGGAAAAAAATAACACACATGCAACGTATAGATAATATATGTTTCTCATGTGGTACTGATGCCATGTATTCATTTGCAGAATGAATAATACAGTATCAGGTATTCATACTGAATTCAACAAATACTCAGTTGTTTTCAGGCATGTTCCACTCTTTGTGACCCTTTTTGGGGTTTTCCTAACCAAAATACTGGAGTAGTTTGCCATTTCCTTCTCCAGCTCATTGTACAGATGAGGAAACTGAGGCAAACAGGGTTAAGTGACTTGTCCAAGGTCACACAGCCAGTAAGTTTCTGAGGCCAGATTTGAATACAGGAAGATAGTTTTACTGACTCTAGGCCCAGCACTCTATCCACTGTGCCTCCTAGCTGCTCCACAACCACCTTTAGCAATTGCCTGCAGAACAAAATACAAACCCCACAGAGCGGCATTTAAGGCTTCAGACAACATGGCTCTTGTCTACCTTTCCAGACAGATTTCACAATACTCACATTCATAAATGTTTCTATCCAGACTATACTGGCAAGTTAGTTGTTCTCCAAACTCAACACTCTCCCTCTCACCTCTGAATCTTTGCACAGGCTATGTAGAGTCATATACCTGGAAAGTAATCTCTCCTAATTTCCACCTCTCAGAATCTCTATCTTCCTTCAATCTCAGCTCAGGGAAGTTCCCCGATAATTCCCTATCTCTTTTTCTCTCTCTTAATTTTTCCATTCTTAACTATCAGGATAGTAGCTTCATGGATTTTTGCCTTAATAGAAATTTTTTTTCATTTTTTTCTTTTCTTAAACTCTATGTGCCATGGCATTCTATTTTTCACTACATGGGACCACTTTTTAACCATTCCAAACTCTTTCCCACAGATGGTAGGTTTTTGTTTTTCATGATTTTGGAGAAGCAAGTATTTGTTCTTTGAAGTCTTTCACAGCTCACCCTCTCATCTTGTCTGCTACCCTTACACACCTTTTCCCCTACATGGCTCGTTTCACTGACCTTGCTCAGGATTTTGTCACCCAGGCCCTTTTGCTTATCATAATAAGTGCACCCAACAACTTTTCTTCATACTTCTTACCTGCTCTGTTATGTATATTATCACCTGAGAGACAGTTTTTACATACTTGATCTATGAGGACCAAACAAGAGAAGGTATATAAAGCACTCTTCCAAACTTTAAAGTACAATATAAATGCTAGCTATTAGCATGATTACTGATAGTAGTAACCTCACTATCACTCTAAAGCACAGACTATTTAAAATGACAGAATAAAAGACTGATTGAGTTGATTTTCTACTTATCTCATTAATAGTTTTTCCCCCCAGTATTTTCTTAAGTTCTTAATAGTTCTACTTATCTCATTAATAGTTTTTCCCCCCAGTATTTTCAACCTCTCTTGGTTATTCCAAGAATTCCTACTATTATAAAGACTACTCTACTATAAAGATTACATTAACATACATAAATATCCCTAATGTTTATTGTAATGCTAAGGAGACAAAGATCTTCCCCACGCATTAATAAGCCTGCCCAAGAAGGGAAGCTTGATTAGGGGAAGCCCATACTTTTTGTTCATTTTCTAATGAGGCACTAGTTCTCAAGTGTTGTGATGTCTTCCGCCTCCGAAAATAAATAAATACTCTGAGGTGAGATTTTACTTTGGGGTTCACTCTTTGGAAGTGTTTGCTTTGCCAGCTGTTAAGCAGCTACCCTACCCCTTTTGAAAACCCAGAAGTTGGTGCTTGGCTTTCTGGTAACTTTGTACGTATGGTCAGACAGTTGGTCTGTATGTAGATCTGTGATGTATGTATTGCTTATGATCAGACAGTTGGGTCTGTATGTAGATCTGTGATGTATGTATTGCTTATGGTCAGACAGTTGGAAGCCCTTTCTGTTGGTTGATCTTTGTTTCTCTGCACATATTTTCTCTCAAGTTCAGGGTGCTGACTTTTTCTCCTAAGTGAATGATATATGTGCTTGATTCATGTGATTGCTGACTCCCTCAAAAGTTGCTTTCCTTTTAGAAAAGCAAACCTAAGAACCTGTACAGCAGTCCCTCCTGGGTACGCTGGGGTCCTTACTGTTACACTTATTGCTCTTCAACACCCTGAAATAAAGAATCTGTTACACAAACAAAATTTATGTGTATCTTCATATTGTAGGATGATCCCAAAGAACTAGGAGAAAACACTTCTGATCAAGCCACCTCCTATTTTTCTCTAATAGTTATGAATTGATCTCTAAAAACTCTACTAAGTTACATCATTCTATGGTCCCATGATGCTGTGAAGATTCATGACATGATTATGACATGATGCAAAGAGAGGGTAGACACTGGCATCAAGAAAACAGGGAACAGAATGACAATCAAAAGCTGATAATTAAAAAGCAAATGGAAAAAAATGAGCAATGGAGATGAAATCAAGAATATGGCAATATATCTATAAGTTAACAGCTATGACTGATCCCTTCAGTGCTAATAAGAGCAAGTCCACAGTGAGAGGAAGAACTCTCTTCCATATTCTTCTGTAGGTTTATCGCAGGGAGTACAGACAACCTGCTAGGGATATTTGGCCCTTTTTGCTGACATTATAAAGTTTCCAGTGGAGCACATGGGCTGAGCAGTATTTACTCCTTATTTGAGCTATGTGTTAGCTCAGAGCTCATGTGAGTATATGCATCTTTAATGGACTCCTCTATGCCACACCTCTCTTGTGTACTTAATTATTTGATTGCAATGTGTTGCAGTCTGATCACCCTCACCAGGCTTCTTTAGATTGTACTCTGGATAATTCTCAGCTTCATCAGACTGTAAATGTCCCAAATGACATCACCAAAAGAATACCAGTATTAAAAACATAAGCATTTTTTTTCCCTCACAGTGAGCTCGGGGACATTTAAAAAACTTCATTTTCTAAATGGCACCTAGATTGCCTCCTCTTTGAATTCTGAGCCAAACTTACTATCCATTTGCTGTGACTGTCCAAGATCTATAATTTGAGAAAAAGCTCTGTTAAGTTGTTCAGATAACTGAATACAACAGTCTACAAAATAAGTTTTTTTCATTCACATGATTTCTCCTATGTGGATAGTTAGGCCAGACTCCAAATGGAACACTCTAGAGTTTGGTGCAATGACTACAGTGATATCTACAAACGGGAAAGGGGAAGAGATTAAGCATTTACATGGCCCCTACTACATGTGAGGAACAATGCTAAGTGTTTTTTTGTTTTGTTTTGTTTTTATAAATATCTCATTTGATAAAGATAGCAGGATCTGTAGGCTCTTACCATATACAGGAATAGGGAAGGGAAGTAGGGAAGCTTTCTTTGATTTAGACTTTGCACTAGATCTCCTTTTTGAAAGTGGCAAATACTTCTGGTGACACTATATCTCCCTGTTTTATGCCTCATTTGATATCAATGATCAGTGCTATTTAACAAGGTTGTTTTTTCTTGTATCTTTTAAAAAGCAATATAATTTTGGCATATGCATGGGTAATACCTTACTGAAGGAGAACCTTTAAAGCAATATTTTGCTCTATTGAATCAAATCCTTATTTATAGTCAACAAACAATATTCACTTTTATGCAAACAGTGTGATCTTGTAATTTCTACATCTTTCAGTCAAGTGTGTAGAGATGTAGTTTACCATGGAATACTGCTTCTGAAAGATGGCTTGTTTCCTTATTCTATGTGTATTAAAGATGCCCTTTATACATGTATAGATTATTCTGATAAAATTTTCATATAAATAGGGAATCAGGCATATGGGTAGTGAAACTCTACTTGGCTGCTACACTGTCCACCCCACTTTTTTTTTTTTTTTGGCAACAGCAAGATTTTTCCCCCTTTACTTTGCCTTCGGAATAGACTTTCCTTGTGTGGACATTATTTAAGGTAGCTGCTTTTCCCATACTTTTTCCCCTTAGTATCATTTCCTCATGAATCTTCCTCATGAAGCATCTCCTGGATGAGGTATGTTGAATCCAAATAATGGCTCTACTGTTGCTGATGCTGAAGAAATCATTTTTATCACCATTATTATTATTAATTACTGCTTTAGGCAGCTGGGTGACACTGTGGATAGAGTACTGGACTTAGAGTCAGGAAAACCTGACTTCCAAAGCAGTCTCAGACACTTACTGGCTGTATGACCCTAGGCAAGTTCTTTGTCCTCTGTCTACCTAAGTTTCCTCACCTGTAAAATGGGGATAATTAATGACATCTACCTCCAAGGTTGCTGTGAGGATCAAATTATGTACTATTTGTAAAGCACTTTGCAAATTTTGAAGTATTATATACATACGATTATTATTATAATAAAAATCTTTGCAGATCCTGTTCCATCATTTGCCCAATCTCTAGCTTCATCTTTAAATGTCCGTAAGATGACTTTGTTTAGTTGGTTCACTTGTCAAGCATTCTTTTGAATGGATTTCCCACCCTCTACTTCTCGTCACTATTTCCTAAGATATTTGTCACAACTTTCTGCCATTCTCCTTGGTAAAATTTCACAAGAGAGTTTCCATTCTACACTAGAGATGTCAAACATGCAGCAACATTCCCCACTGCAACCTGGACCAGATTAAAATTTAATTGGGAAATATTTAACAAAATAAATAAAAATACAACAAAATACAGATTATATTACATTTTAAAACTAAGTCAATATACATCCCACAGAGATTCTTATGTAGAAGGTAGTGTCCCCCTCCCCTTCCTACTGGAGTTTGACATCATTGTACTACAGCCATGTTGACATTAGCTGCTATGTCTCTGGTACTTGTCAAGTAAGTTAAATGTTTCTGATTACAGAAATTTCAAGGCTATTATTATAACAACCTATTTATAATGGTTAAACTTTTCATGAAATTGTTATAGTTGCTGTCAATGCACTTTTGTTCATTTCTCGTTTTGGGGGAGTTGTGTGTGTGTGCGTGTGTGTGTGTGTTTATCTTTCGTTGCTGAAGAAGATCATGCCATCAGAGAATTGATGACATGACTTGCACTTGACTTTGTTTTTTGAGTGAGGGAGGGCTGTGCAGGTCACCAGCCTCAATTCTCCTCCAGAGCCATCTGAATCCAGTGACCAGATATTCATCAGGATGACTGGAGATGACCCAGGATGAGGCAACTCATCCTGACTTGCCCAAGTGACTTGCCCAAGGTCACACAAGTAGTGAGTGTCAAGTGCCTGCGGTGACATTTGAATTCAGGTCCTCCTGACTCCTGCACTGGTGCTCTATCCACTGCACCACACCTAGCTGCCCTAGGGGAGTCAATAAGTTGTTTAAATAGTCAAGTTTGAGTTGTTTTAATTACACAATGTAACCTTTCTAAATTTTATTCTTCTAGCTTTGTATTAATTTTGATCTCTGCTCTAAAAAGATAGGAATTTGTCTTTACACAGCTGGTTCAGGAATGACTCCATCAAAATGGGTTATTTTCTATTAATCAATTTCATTTAAAATATTATTTGGTATTCAACATGTCCAGTACCTTTTGATTCTTTTCTTAAAGAAAGTATTCCCATGATAGATATGAGGATTTTGTGGAGTCTTAGGAATATTCTAAAGATCACCTGGCAAGATAAAATACCACCCTCTACGGTCCTTTCTCGAGTTGAACTGCCAAGTGTTCAAACTCTACTTCAGAGAGCACAACTCTGAAGGGCTGGCCATGCTATCTGAAGGTCAAAGGTACACTTGCCTAAAAGACTGTTACAGAGAACTCACACAAGGCAAGTACTCATATGTGGTCAGAAGTTGTGTTACAAGGACACTCTCAAGGTCTCTCTGAAGAACTATGGTATGGATTGTGAGACCTGGGAGACACTGGCAGGGATTGTACAGCATGGTGTGCCCGCATCAAAGAAGGCACTGTGCTCTAGGAACAAAGCAGAACTGAGGTAACTCAAAGGAAATGTAAGAAGTATGATCTCCCTTTCAAATGGTCATACGGACTATTTGTGCCTGACCTGTGGTAGAGGCTTCCAAGCTCCTATTGGCATGATCAGCCACAGCTGGACACACTGTCCCCTGACCCTGACATCATGATGTAATTTTGGTCCTTTTTGAACAAGAAGGACAAAAAATATCTTAAGCCACTCTTACTCCTTACTTCTAAACCACATTTTTCATCATATCAACCTCTACCCACTTTTAAATGAAGCCAAAAAGCATATAAAAGTATATTTTTATTTAATTTAGAGAGTTTTTAATTCCTTACTAATTGAATTCTTGATGGAATTTCTCTACCTCTTCATCCTTTGAAACAGAAGTTGGTGTATAAGTTTTTGTAAAAACACCACCATGGAAATAATTATCATGAATACTTCACTAGGAGATGATCAAAAGTCCCATGAAATTATGTTTCCTGTTGCATGGTAAACTCTGCCAACTCCTTTATTTGATGAGACATGATGGACAATTTAGCTGCAATTTCATGTCTTCTATTTTCAGTTATATATAGCAAGAATACTGATGTTTGCATCTGATTCTTTGTTTCTGCTCACATAGCTACTGTGTTAATTCAGGTCATCTCACCTAGATTATTTTAAGGGCCTCTCAAATGGCTTCCTGATAAAAGACTCTACACTCCAGTCTGTCCCACATGCTGCTGCCAAACTATTATTTTTTTTAAAACACAAATGTTACCGTGCTACTCCCATGCTCGATAAACGTCAGTGGCTCCCTATGGCCTGTAGGATAAAATATGAAATCCTTTATATTTATATAAAACCCTTTAAAATCTGAGTCCAACTTATCTTTCTATCTTTATAATGCATTATTCCCTTTCAAGTTCCCTATAGTCCGAATTGGCCCTCTTTCCATTTCTCACAAATGGCACTCAATCTCTGTCTCTGCTCCTGCATCTGTCATTCTCCAAGTATATGACGTACTCCCTCCTAACCGCTACCTCACAGAAGCCCTCTCTTCTCAGAGGGGATTCTGGAATACAATCTTCTATATGGAACCTTTCTTTATCTTCTGACCACTAGAGCCCCCTTACCAATCTATCTTGTATTTAATGGCTTTATTGATTTTGCATATTCTTATATGCATCCTTGTTTCCAGCATTAGTCCTTGGAGAAACAATATTTTTTCATTTTCTGTCTTTGTATTCCCAGTGCCTACCAGAGGTATATGGTAGGCACTTAATGAATGCTTGCTGATCAGTTTATTTTAGTCAATACACTGCTTCAGACCATTTGAATCTTATACATTTTATCTATAATTGTGGGCTGAAAGGTTTCTCTTTGGTGAGAGAGGTTTTAGCCAGCAAACAACTGAGGAGAGGGAGAGGGTGGGAGCAAAGGAGTCTCAACTGACTTTATGTTGACTAGTAAGGCCAGTCTGTGAAGGTCAACTTGACTTAGACATCATAGCCTTCCTGGGTTACAAAGTAGTCTGAAGGCATAGCCTGCGGTCCCTCCATAGCTGGGCTGCTGGATAATCTACTGTTGGGAAATGCTAGGAGTAGAGGAACCTGTGAGCCACTCACAGGCTTTTTCAAATAAACAGAGACCCAGCAGGCTGCATCCCCTCCAAAACATAATCCTTTCCCTCATTTCCTCCATTTTTTTTCTGCTTAGAATACTGCAATCTCTAATGTAAGTGTGCTTGACAGAAGATGTAAGGCAACTGGCTAATTCAAGATAGTTGCAGTTTACATCTATTGGAAAGGATGGAGAAGATCTTTAATGAAGAATCTGACAATCATCCAAACCAAACAATTTGACAAGACTCTCTATGCTGTGAATAGATATCTTGATACTCAAAAGATATAAAGGAGTAAGATGAAAACTATGTTGGGAAGCAGACTTCAAGATTAAGAAATGAAAAAGACTAAAAAGCTTCAAGTCTTTGGATCATGAATACTTCCTTGAAGAAGAAAGTTGGAAGGCAATGGATATGGGAAACAATGACCACACCATTAAAAATAGAAATTCTTATCTTAACAAAGAGGAAATGACTGGTTACAAAGCTTGGAGCCATTTCAGAATCAGCTGCCTGTGGGCAGTCACCCTGAAAAGTTAGAACAAAGGTCAAAGTACATCCTAGTTAGAAGAAAGGCTAAAGTGAGAGGACACTCCTGGAAACCGCGGCAAGTTCCACTAGCTTGTTTACACAAGCAGTCCCACCCTCACTATCACCTCAGCTGTCTGCTGGCTAAAACTTCTCTAACAAAAGTGGACAAAAATTTTAAAAATTAACTAGCCCCACTTTTTAAAAGTTTTACACTGATGCAACACAATCATAATAAGCAGCCCCAAAGGGCCTGGAAACCACTCAAATCAGCACCTGTGAGATACACAAGAGAGAAATATTGGCTACAAAAGGCAAGGCTGGATTATAAATTCTCTTGCAAAACACTGTACTGGAAAATTGCAGGAATTTATGAGGAGCATTGTCTCACAAAACAGGGAAAAACTGTTGAGGAGAAAACAAATTTATAGAACGCCTGATAAGAAATCTAGTCAGTCAGGTAGATCATCCTGGGAATGTGGGTAGATAGAACTAGAAGAACAGGATAGAAACAGAAACAGATCCACAGGCACGTCCAGAGTGTTTGATTGCTCTGTCAGTGACAACAGTAGAACCACCATATTTTGGGAGGTCT
Source organism: Bettongia penicillata ogilbyi (assembly GCA_023548195.1). NCBI lineage: Eukaryota > Metazoa > Chordata > Mammalia > Diprotodontia > Potoroidae > Bettongia > Bettongia penicillata. Next base: position 2,243,355 of record JAJHZJ010000468.1, read on the forward strand.
CCCTGCGAGGGAGTGACAAAGAGCAAGATGAAGCTGGAAATTTTCATAATTTTTATTTTTATTAATATTTCTTACATTTAAACCACCTTCATTTCTGAATGCATTCCTCTTTCCTCCCCACTCAAAAAGCCATCTTTTGTAAGAAATAGTTAAAAAAAAAAAAAGGCAGTTCCACAAAACTAGCATATAAACTACATCTGACAATATATTTGATTTTCCTCACTCATAATTCTCCCACCTCTTCAGAGAGGGAGGAAGGGGAATTTTATGATCATTATTACCTAGATTGAGGGCATCCTTGATGAAAATATGAGAAGGGGCCAGTTATTGCAAAAAATTTTCCATGGCAAATTAAATATTTTTAATCACACAAACTGACTTAAGGTAGAAAACATAATTCATGATGTTTATTTGATTTGAGAAAAAATTAGTTGATTTAGAAGACAAATTTAAAAGACTCACCTCAAAGAGCCTTTTGTTCACATGTTAAAATTACGTAAGATTTATGGTGGGAATAATCATGAAGAAAACTTTGTTCAGTAACTTGCTGAGTATAAATATGAAGGCAAAAGATAGATGTTCACTTACAGAATTCTGCTAGTTATGCAGATTTATCTCATACAGTATAAACAATATAAATGATTGTTGTTTACTTTTTTTAGTTGCATCTGACTCTTTGTGACCCCCGCTTGGGATTTTTTTGAAGAAATATTGGAGTGGTTTGCCATTTTCTTCTCCAGTTCATTCTACATAGGAGGAAACGGAGGTAAACAGGGTTAAGTGACTTGCCCCAGGTCACACAGCTAGTAAGTGTCTGAAGCCAGATTTGAACTCTGATGTTCTTGACTGCAGGTTGGGTGATCTATTTACTTCTCCACCTACCTGTTCCCTTATAGATGCTAAGGTTTTCCAAATGGTACCATTTGCAGATGGTATACTAATTCAGTCTCTTATCACCTCTCACCTAGACCATTGCATTTATCTCCTAATGAGTCTTTTCAGCTTCAATCCTCTCTCCACTCTTAATCCAATTTCTGTTTAGTAGCTAAGCAAATTTTCCTAATGCACTGGTCTGACCAAGTCACAAAAGTTTCAAAATAAATAAATACTAAATAAACTCCAATGTAAAGTCAACTGTTTGGCATTAAAACTCTTACAACCTGGTTCCTTCCTCTTTCCAGTCTCCTTTACACATCACTGCCCTTCACATTCTCTACAGTCTGGCCAATTTGGTTTATTTTCTGTTTTTCATAAATGACACTCTATTTCTGTGTTCTTGTTCTGGCTGTCCCCTAGACCTAAAAGGCTGTCTGTCTCCTCCCTCTACTCCACCTCTTGGAAACCCTGCCTTCCTCCTCAGCTACGATCAAGTGCCACCATCTGTAAGAAGTCTTTCCTAATCCCTCCAGGGCTAGTCTCATCCTGCCTTAGGTGACTTTTTATCTACTCTGTATCTTATATTTACCTATTTATGTATGTGTTGTCTTCCCAATCATAATAGAAGTTCCTAGAAAGCAGAGAATAGTTTTACTTTTTATTTTGATCTTTGGCACTTCGCATAGTGCCTGGCATACAGTAAACATTTAACTTGCTTGCTGAACTGATTGACTCCCCATTCAGCCCCAGTTCACTCCTCAAAGCCTCCTCAGTAAGTTTCATAATGACTTGATATTACTTTTAAAGTGTTGACCGTAAAATCAAAGTGAATGAAAAAGGCGCGTTGCTCAGGCTATGAAAAGGAGCCAAGCATTCCTTGAGGAAGCTTAGCTGACAGACACAAACAGGTCCCAGAACTGAGTTAGAGGAGGACATTAAGTCAGATTTCATTTGGGAAACTGCATGGTGCTTTCAGTGATCCAAAATTCTTCATTGCTTCAAGTCTAGTGTTTTAATATCACCTACTGATACTCCATTATGATGATATGAGTCATATTGAAAGGACTCAATTCAAATCAGTTCTTAGGATTCTAGATTTATAGCTGGAAGAGGCATCAGAGCCATCTAATCCAATACTTTTATTTTCAGACTAGAAGACTGAGACCCAAGGAAGATAATGGACTTGATTGACTAAGGTCATCTGTGTAGTAAGCACCAGATATAGGATTTGAATTCAGATCTTTTGACTTCAGAGACAGTTATTCTCTTTCAATTCATATTGAACTCAAAAAGCATTTATTAAGAAACTACTACATGCCAGGCAAAATAAAAAAGATCCTTGACCTCATAGTACTTAGAATTGCTTGGGAGATGAGTAGGGATATGTACACAGATAACAAAATGCAATATGTATATTAAAACAAATTGGAAATAATTTTAGGCAGTGGAAGCAAGTGCTAACAATTAAGAGGACCCCACAGGGTTTTCTGTAGGGAGTAATTATAACCACCTGGACTTCAGGGCAAAATAGTGAAGAAGAAAAACTTTCCCACATCTCTTTCTGCTTGAAAATTGCTCCAACTTTTCTCCTATATCACTCATATTCTTTTAGCGTAGATCTTTCAGCTAGTTGTTAGACAAGATAAAGTCTTACTCCAGAATTTACTGGCATGGATGTGACTAGTTTCTCAAAGGCTATTCCTTTAAAGGGTAAGTTCTGGCAGATTGTAATGGAAAGGCTATGAGTCCTGTTCCAGCAATTGACTATGTCCAAGGACTAACCTATCAAAATACAGAGATCCATCATAAGTAGGCTGGCCACTAAATGATTAATACTTTGGCCATGGCAACCTATGAAACAAAAAAAAATTTTTTTCAAAGGTTCTCAGAATCAGGCAGTACCACTCTGTTTCCATAGTAACAGTGGCAGAGTAGCATAGTAAGGGGCAAAGAGTCCTGCAATTTTTAGACTATCTCTAAACATTAATTTAACTGTAGATTAAAGACTGATAAGATATTTATCCAGTGACTAGTGAAGTGAAATGGCTATTAGAAGAAGTGACCCATATCAATGCATCTGACATTCTTGTGGTAAAAGCAGAAGGTGAAAGAAAATAGCAGCTAAATTGAAGGATAGTCACATTCTGCATGGTCACTAACAAAGGATTTGGTAGAGTTGGTCTCAGCCCAATCACAAAAAAAAATCCTACCATATTGTGGCACATTTGCCATCTTGCTCTGCAGTACTAGTGACAAGCATAAGCAAAAAGATCATTGTGAAGATAATTTAAGTTTATATGACAAAATCTATTATGGAGAATGTAACAAGACAATCCATTCTAAGTTACCATATTCTTAAGATCTCAATGACTTAAATGTGAAGGTGGCTACAATGAAGGATAGCGAAAAGTATGTTGGAAAATATGACTTGGGTTTAGAAACCAGAGGTCTAAGGCTTATAGTTCTACATAACCCTTTCTTCCAAAGAACATAACAAAAAGAGCAAACAACAAACACCTCCCATCATCATTATCCTCACCACCACTACCACCACCAACACACACAAATACTCACACACACACACACACACACACACACACACACAGTCATCCTGACTAGACTGATAGGAAGATCAATTAATTATAATGGAGTCGTATCAGCCACTTATCTGGATGCAGTCAGATCATTAGCTACTTAGGGCAAAAATAAAATCAACATTTCAAAGGTGAAACAAAAAGAACTTTCAACAATGCAACAACTTTGATCTGATGTGTACCAACAAGTCATCAATTCCAAAAATGAAAAATGATAAAGATAATGATGTTGACCTTATCAAAAATTTTCTGCCAAAGTTTAGCAGATATACATAGCACCCAAGAGAACCTCAGTTCCTCAGCTGGCAAATGTTTAACCTCCTTGTCAAGAAGAGATACACGTCACTAAAAGATAACAACTTCTTAAAATATAAGCTAATTTCAAAGTACTGAGGTTGAGGATGGCTGAAATTATGAACAAAACAGTGAAAAACAGTGGAAGCAAAAACAAGTCTACAGAAGGCTCATCGTGAGACCCAACTAAGTCATATCACCCCCTGAATAGTTACAGATCAAACTGGCAGAGGATCAACAAATAGATGAAAATTTATTTACCTTTATAAATTTATAAAATTTATGTCTTCCTAAAATTACATATTTTAATTATCAGTAATAACAGAATCACCAGACTTGGACCTTAATTACATTAAGTTCCTAATGCTTTGGTCAAAGAAAATCAAAAGGCAGACAGACAAAATTGAGAAGAATGTTTGCACCGCATCATTGTATTTACACAGAAAAGAAATTTATGTTGGAGGCAAAACACATTTTTAAAAGCACTAAAAGATTACTATTTTTTATATAATACCTCATGAATAAGAAATAAAAAAGAAAAACAAAGTGGAAAAAAATTACATTAGCCCCCCCCCCACCAAATGTGATAAGAGTCGACAATGCTTATTGCTTTCTCATTTTTATAGATTTGTCAGACATATTCCAGCTATTAAAGAATTTAGTTAGGAGGAAAGTACTTTGAATAAAATAATTAACATTAAGGTATGAATGGATAAATTTAACCTTCACAGTATTTGCATTGAAAATAGATTATCAATTCAAATATATCCTCAAATTAGAAGAAAAGGAGAGGAGAGGAATGGGAGGAAAAAAGAAGAGGAGTTCAAACAAGGAACCCAAACAAGTTGCATAATTTTGCATCTCATTTCTAAATGGTTGTTAACCTCTAAACTATACCAAGTGTAATAGAAAGGAAGTCAGTTCCATAAAGTGTAATAGCACAGTGTAGTAAAACAGCAAGGTTTTATTTGAGTGAATCTGCTCTGTTCATTTACCTCAATTCTTTAAGCTGTATTTAGGCACCATGGCTCTCCAGCTGAATCTATATTGACATTTAAACAGCATCCTTGAACATCCAACTCTAGTTCTGAACTGACGTGGGATATAAGTATAGGTGGCTACTGGGAGGCATGCTATCTATTATGTATAGTAATAGTGATAGCTTTTAGGTCTTGTTAGCCACGCAATAAATCATTTAGATGCTCCCAAAGCAGAACAATAGGCTCAAACGGGTAGAAGGGAGGGGTTATCAGATATAACTCCCTTTTAACTTTCATCTCTTGAAATCTTTGGCTTCCTTCAATGTTCACTCAGGTGCTACCTCCTAAGGGTTAGTGCTTAGTCCCTCCTCAGATTATTCTGTATGCACTAATAAGTTTTTGTGTTCTATCACCCAACAGAACTTTGAACCTTTGACTTCATAACTGCATCATCTGGCCTTTTCCTGATAAATTTACGTTCAGTTATTTCTATAACAACCATCTCTCTCTCTAATCTCTGCTCTCTGATACAGACGGTCTTCTTTAAAAGACACTGAGTTTCCTTTAGCCAGAAAGGGCCAGGGTCTCACATTGTATCCTGGGGCATCTCTAGTCATCTTGATGAATATAAGGTGACTGGCTCCAGATGGCACAGGAGAAGAAAGTGAGGTTGGTGACCTTGCACAGCCCTCCCTTACTCAAATCAAGGTCAAGTGCAAGTCATGCCATCATCCTGATGTCATGGTCCTCTTTGAGAACAAATGACAAACATAGCAACAACAACATAGCCTTGTACACAGCAGGTGCTCAATAAATGTTTAGGGTAGCCAGGTGATAGAGCGCTCTCCCTGGAGTCAGGGAGATTCATCTTCCTGAGTTCACATCCATCCTCAGACACTTACTAACCGTGTGACCCTGGGCAAGTCACTTAAACCTGTTTCCTAAGTTTCCTCATCTGTCAAATGATCTAGAGAAGGAAATGGCAAACCACTCTAGTGTCTTTGACAGGAAAACCCCAAATAAGGTCATGAAAAGTTGGACATTTCTGAACAACAGCAAAATGTTGAACTGAATTTAAATACCTAAGGAGTTCTCCTTCAAAGGAGATTTTCCTTTATCCCTCAGGAGGAAGAGGGACACCCACCAAAGTATAAAAAGATTAACAGATTGCATGAAATTGTTCTCCCCAACTTTATTTCCTACATGGTTCTGCCCTTTAATATCCAAGCAAATGCCTTCATGCTCCAAGAGTCAACAAAATATTGTACAGATATCCTCTGTGGCCATACTGTTTGTGTGGTTTCAGATAGGAGGGCATTCTGCTCTGGTCCTGCATAATCTAGAGTGCAAGAATGCTCCTCAAAAAACCCCAGAGCGGAACAGACTCAAAGGTTTGCTGCCCTGTTATTTTTGAAAGATTAAATAAGAACCCCATCTATCAATATCTTGATATTCTCATAGCTCCATGTACCTGTATTCTCAATCTAAATGCCATCAAGCCAGATTTAAATTCATCTCTTTCCTTGAACTCTTAGATATTTTTAGCATTGAGATTTCTATAATGAAATCTTCAACATTTCTTAAACACCTACTATGTGCAAGGTATTTTACTAGGCACTGTATGTACAAAGCTGAAAAGGATAATACCACCCTAACCTTCAAGGAGTTTAGTTTAGCTAGCCTTAGTAGGATTTGAGCCCAATCTGCATAACTCCAAGTTCAGGAGTTCATCCATCATGCCGTGCCCTACTCACAAGTAACAAATATTGGACTAAGAATTTGAAGGGGACAAGGAAATTAGTGAAAGTACTGTGGAAGTTAAGTCTCCTAAAATGGGTCTTCAGAAAGAAAAGTTAGAAAAGAATATCAACTTATGCAGAAGAGAGGCAATGGGATGAGGGGAGGGTGTGGTATATACAAATATGTGGAGGTATCAGAAATTATCTTGAATAGGGCTGGAAAAATACGTTGCAACAAGTTCCAGAGAGCCTTAATTACTACACTAATAGATTTTCTTTGTATTTCTTTTACAAAGGAGAGTCATGTATGTCAGACCTCTACCTTAGAAAGATTACTTTGGCAGTGGTGTAAAAGATGAAAAGGGCAGAGGCTAAGGTATAAGGAGAAGAGTTAGGAGTTTACCAGGTAAAGGGTAAAGAGCACCCTGACTACAAGGGTGGCACTGTGAAAGAAGGGGACAGATGGAAGAGTTATTTCAAAGAACTCATTTGATGTGGGGGATAAGGGAGAAGGAAAACTCAAGAATAACTCCCAAGGTTGCCACCCTAGATGGTCGGGAGAATGGTGATATCTTCCACAAAGTCAGGAAGTAAGGATAAAGGATATATTTAAAAAGGAAGAAAACTAATTTAGGAGCGAACATGCTAATTTTGAGGCTCAGCAGGACATGTGGGTGACATAGGTCCAGCAGCCACTGAAAATAAAGGATTGGGGCTTGGGAGAAATGTCAGGGCTACAGAGACAGACTTTAAAGTCTTCCCACTGCTTCATTGTATTGTGAGTCAGTAGTCTCTTTTTAGGAAATCTTTGTTTTTAGAACCAACTAACATGCTGGGTTTAATTGCTCAATTTTAATACACTCAACATAGATGATTTCATTACATACCATGCCCTGGATATTTTGTAGTATTTCCTAAGGCACAATAAGCTTTTACCATCAAACCAATCAACCTTAATATCTCAAGCTGCCAAGCAAAATTTTATGTATATGGACAGGAAAAAAATATTGAAATAAAGTAAACTTTTATCAAGAAACCAAACCCCAAAACATCAGTTCAGCAACCTTCAGGCAATGCGATTTCAAAGCTTTTTAATTATATTTTGTTTAGTTGGCTGGATTGAAAGGATAGGTCAAGTTTCTGAACTCAGACTTTTCTGGTTTGGGCCTGCTCTCCTTTAGGGAAACGATGAAAACAATTGCTTGATGCTTTACTTTTCCAACAGGTCTAGTGCATGCTACATTTGTATTCTATAGAGTCCATTGCTCACTGATGCTGAATCCCCTCAAAGTACCCTGATGAACCAATGAACAATAATCCACTTTTCAAATCTGATCAGGAGACCAACAAAAACCCTTTTACTTCCTGTAGGCACAGGGCAACGTAGGAGGTTCATACCTTTTGTAAATAACCGGTACCTAAGCAATGCGTGACCAAAGTATTGTTTCCCCAACTCTGAAAGCTCACCATTGTGGTGTGTATAATTAAACTCCTACACCCCAAAGAAAGAAAACAGCAGGCAAGGCAGCGACTGTTTGATCTGCAAACTTCATCTTGGCTAGAGATGGTAGTGAAAAGTAAACCAGCACAGGCTAATGTTTCTAAACTCCAACAGTTGGGAGCAGAGTCTGTGGCAGGGACCATAACAACGTGCTTCACTGGCCATCCCATTGGGAGCCATGGTGCACGCAGTATTTGTCACACACCAGTTGCATTCATGAGGAAACAATCTTCCTGCCCACCCGGCACTATTTTTAGAACCATCTCTTGGCGCAAAAACTCATACTTCTGGGCTTTCCGCCATAGTCAGACAAAAAAGAGACAAGAAAAACTGGTTTTGTTCCAGTGCTGAACCCAAACAACAAAAGTTAAATGTGGCCTTCCCCATTGATACCGTTCTGTGTCAAATATCACTCTTTCTTCAAAAGCAGCTGAAGCTGGATGCTGCTCTCAAGTTTCTTTATTCAATTTAAGTTTTTAGGATCTGACCAGCTCTTGAAGAGACATTTTAGAAAAAAATGAAGCAAATGCTCATGAAAAATAGAGTATATTTTCTTTTCTTTTTTGCATTCTCAATACTTTTATTCAGTACCACAGAGAGGGATCAATATAAAGGGAACAAATGAGCTATTAATAGGAAGCACCATAACTATGGCACCTAATGACATGTTGGCAGTAAATGCTCCGCTAGTTTATTTTAAACATTTTACTCTGAGACCATACAATGAAGACAAGAGTCAAAGAGTCAAAGACAAGTGTCAAACATTTTAAGTGGATAGATATACTGAATAGAGAAAGACTATTCAGATTATTATAGAAGACTATACTATATATGCTATAGATAGTAGGGCAGGGGATGACAACATATTGATCTGTATATGCCCATTTTCTATTCCCATAAATCTGCATTTTGGGGTATAGCTCTCGTGTTTTCCCAGCAAATTGATTCTTGTGTTCTCACAGTCATGTAAGACAGACAGCCAAGAGAGCATATTTTCAAGTTAATGCCAACCATCCTGGGGCTGATGCTTGCTCCAAACTTGGAGTGAATGCTGAAGAAAAGTCAACTCACCTGCATACAATCAACCAGATCTGCATACAAAGTTTTTGAGAGTGGAAACTACACAGGTCCTTTCAGTCATTCATATGCAATCAGGGTGAGAAAACTGCCTAACATTTTGACACTTTGCCATAAGAACACCTGGCATCCAAGGAAACCTAGATCCTTTGGCAAGGAAAATGGCAATGAAGAAAAGTTGGGACATCTTCCCTATGAAAGTAGTAATAAATCTTACAGGTATTTGTGTCAAATAATTGAATACCACAGTTTGCCTTAAATAAACAGAAATCATGTTCAAAGAAAAGTAAACTAAAATTATGATAAAGTGTGGAAAAGCATAAGACTAGGAGTCAGGAAACCTGGATTTAGTTCCCAGTTTTGCCACTAAGTGGCTACGTAACACTGAACAATCCAGGCCTCAGTTTCCTTACTAGTAAAATGAAGTAACTGGACTAATGGTCTCTGAGGTTCCTTCCAAGTTTAAATCTATGATTCTTAAAATCCAATCTGCTTCTAAAATCCTAAGATTAAACTAATTTCTATAAGACTAATTTCAATAATTTGTTCTTTCAGTCAATAAATAGTAAGTACCTTCTATATGCCAGGTACTCTGCTAAGATAAGAGCTATAGAAATGCAGAAAGACAGTCACAGCTCTCAAGGACCCCACAGTCCTCGAGGAGACAACACCCAACCACCTAGTAGTATAAACAAATCATATACAGGACAAAATGGAGAGAATTACCAGAGGGAAGGCCCTAGAATAAGTGGAAATTAGGAGACTTCTAAATTTGTGTGAAGAATATCAAAATGGTCAGTGTCATTGTATAGGGTACTCAGAAGGACCAGCGCCTCTGGTGTGAGGGCTTACTGAGTCCTTTCCAGGGCTGTTCATTTACCTGATTCACTCAACTCACAGGTGGCTCCAAAAAGCCGTGTAGCATGCACAGCAGCCACACCCCAGTAAACTGTCTCAGAGGACAAGCTAAAACCAGGCTGAGGGTAACTGACAGGCCTCACACCTGTCAGTGAGTTAGGGGAGTGTTTACCACAAGCATGTAATGACTTTCCCAAATGGGATGGGTAGATAAAAAAACAATTTGTTCCAGTGGCCACGAAGTTTGCAAAAGCAGGTACTGTGGAGCACTTAGAGCTTGGTCAGACATCAAAGACACCACGGTCATCCATTGCATTCTGAACCATTGCTAGTCTTCCTGATTGGTCTTGTCACTGAATAGCGAGGACTCAGGAAGAGAGAGTGAGGCTCCCTTTAAGGTAGGAAAAATAGGTCTATAGGACAAAAAGCCATGATAGAACTATGAGGGAAAATGTCATCAAGCTAAGTCAGGGTATGGCACTCTTTGAGGCAATGGAGAAGAAATAAATGGCTTTTGGGTAGTTCAGTTTCCAGGAATTCCACCGGACTAGACTGGCTGCCAGAAGAGCTTTTCTCTAACACCAGTATTTTCTTGATGATAGGATGAGAAATCCCATAAGTACAAAAGAATTAAAATAAGGCAAATGTCAGGGGAAAAAATGCATGGCAAACAAGCAGGCTATACTATACTAGTAAGGATGATTTGGTTGCACATTTAAAAATTAAAAAGAATTCATTTAGAACATGCTTCACCAGCAGAGTATCCTTTCAGATATGACAAGAATCAACCAAGACATATTTGGGTACCTAGTATAAAGCAGTTCCTGGGGGTGCAAATACAAAAGTGAAACAGTCCCTGTCTTCAAGGACCTTACATTATCTGAGGGGACATGGTATTTTTTACAGAGAGATTTAGGGACAGATGGAAGGGCAGCAGATAAAGTCATATAAGGGAATTTCATAGTTGTGAATGATAATCAGTAGGACTTCGTAAGAAATAATGAGATCAAGAGTATGACCATCCTGACACATGGCTGAGGTCCAATGAAAATACAGATGGTAAGATCAAAGATCGGGAGTTGATCTTTGGAGTCATCTAGTCTAACCACTGCATTTTATAAATTGGGAAACTGAGGTTCACAGAAGTGAAATGACTTCTCAAGGCTATACAGGAAGTATTAGAAATAACGACAACAAAAACACTAAGTTAGAATTTATATATCACTTTCAAGTTGGCCAAGTCTTTACAAACATTAGCTCATTTGACCTTCACAACAATTTTGGGAGTTAGGTGCCATGGTTACCCTTGTTTTATGGATAAGGAAATGGAGACGAAGAGAGGTTAATTGACTTGCCCAGGATGAATGTGGCAGGATTTGAACTCAAAAGTCTATCCACTGTACCACCATTCACCACCTCAGACAGGATTTGCTCTAACTCTCAAGACAGTGTTCTTGCTGACAAGCCAGGAAGCAAGGCTATGAGGAGACACTGATCTAAAAGTTGCAGTCTCAAACAGAAGAGTAGAAAGAGGAGAAAAATTCTAGAGTATTGGGTAAATCTTTTTAATCAGCAGAAAAACATGAACAAGAAAGTGTGAAGGATTTACAATATCTTCCCGTAAAAGGAATACCTGCACAGGTAAAATCATGTCTCCACGTCTGTAACTTGTTTTTGAGTCATCTCAGTTGTGTCCAACTCTTTATGACCTCATCTGGGGCAAAGATCCAGGAGTAGTCTGCTATTTCCTACTCCAGTTCATTTTAGGAATGAGAAAACTGGGGCAAACAGAATTAAGTGACTTGCCCAGGGTCACACAGTAAGTGTGAACTCAGATTGTGAACTCAGGAAGTTGAGGCTTCCTGACTTCAGGCCTTGGCACATTATTCATCATGCCTTCGTGTCTGTAATAGTGGTTCAAATAAATCCTCCTTTCTATGTATATTTTACAACTTCCCAAAATCGAGTCCTGGGACCCATAAGCCTGGTGTTTGTTACAGAAAACCAATATGTGCAACCTAGAAGTACTTGAAAAGTATCTTTCTAAACAATGGAATTTGTGCCCTCAGAAATCAAATGTCATACTTTCTGGTCAGCTGCAGAGCAAATCTTCTGTCCCCATTCCTCTTTTAATAGTAGTAGAACCAAGGTGAATGTAGCTATGACAACCTAAGTGTGCCTTCTGTCGGATCTTCCTCTTTACTCCCTTCCAAACGTGCCCAGGGATGGCAGGAATTGTAACAATTGGGCTCCAGCATTAGCATGGAACACAGGATGTTCTTAGGGGCTATAAATAAGATATGATATCCACTACACTTATGAGTATTCCTATCTATGTCCTAAGCTACCATAAGATACAGTCTATACTAGGGGTGGGGAACCTGTGGCCTCAAGGCCTCCCCAATCCTGTCATATATATTTCCTTATATCTGATTTTGCTGTAGTGATACAATGCTTTTGGACGTTGGGGTGGGGAGGAACCAATGCTAGCAAAGCACCTTTTGAACGTAACAAAAGCCTCTCTTCACTGACAGATAAACAGATGAACTTCCTCTAATTTCCATTAGGATCATAGATTTATAGTTGGAAACAATACACACAATGATTAAATCAATGTAAATGGAAAGAATAACCACAGAACAATGGAAGATGAATGTTATAAAATTATACAGAACACACTTGTCCCCAAAGAAGAGATACAGGAAGCTACTTCCCTCAATTTAGATGTGCAGGGAAGGGCTGTCCATAGAAGTGGAACATTGAGTAACATCAGGTTTTTTATGTATTAATCAGTTTTGCTTTTCTTCCTCTTTTTTCTGTTTTTTAAAAAATATTCATTATAAGGACTGACTTTCTAGGAAGGGAAAGGAGAAGGGAGGAGGAGGGATATGGGGGAAATATAATAGAAAACAAATAGATTAATGTAATAGAAAACAAAAGATATCAATAAAAATTTTTAAAATTTAAATAGATGACAAAGATGTTCCACATGAGCCACTCTACCTTTAACTTCAGCATGCTAACATGATTGGCTTGTTATTTTCTCCACTGACATATTCAAATCAACTAACATCTATTAAATGCCACTATATTATCCTAGGCACTATGCTAAGCACTGGATATGTAAAGAAAAAAGGAAACAGTTCCTATACTACTGAAGCATTTTATATTTTACTGTAAAGGGATACCACTTACATGCAGATACATAAATCCAAATATTACTTTTCTAGGATTTCTCATGGGTTAATTAGGTCACAGATTGAAATACAGGAAGATTCTTACAGGCCATCTGCAAGTCAAGTCAGGAAGCATTTATTACGCAATTAAGTTATATGCCAGATAACTGTGCTAACTGATGAAAATATAAAGAAAAAACAATTCTTGTTCTCAAAGAGCTCAGAGTCTCTCCTCAATTGATAAATGGTCAAAGGATATGAACAGGCAGTTTTCAGAGGAAGAAATCAAAGTTATCAATAATAGTCATATAAAAATGCTCTAAATCACTAATAACTAATTAAAGAAATACAAATGAAAACAACTCTGAGGTACCATCTCACACTTACCATACTGGCTAATATGAAAGAAAATGACCAATGCTGGGGAGGATGTGGGAAAACAGGAACATTAATACACTGTTGGTGGAGTCCAAGCATTCTGGAGAACAATTTGGAACGATGCCCAAAGGGTTACAAAAGAATGCACACTCTTGACATAGCATTACCACTACTAGCTCCAAACCCTAAGGACATCAAAGAAACAAGAAAAGGATTCATAAACACAAAAATATTAATCGTAAAGAATTGGAAACCGAGGATAGCCCATCAATTGAGAAATGACTGAACGAGTTATGATATCTGAATTTGATAAGATACTGTTGTGACATAAGAAGTGATGAAAGGAATGGCTTTAGAAAACCTAGAAAGATCTACATGAACTGATGCAAAATAAAGTGAGCAGAACCAGGAGAACGATTTACAGAGTAACTGCAATACTGTAAGGAAAATCAATTGCAAAAGACTTAGTAACACCACAATTCCAAAGTCTCATGACAGAAAATACTATCCACCTCCAAATAAGGAATTGATGGACTCAGATGGATATATTTCTTGTCTTCTCAATGAGAGAGAGACATGGGGGAGGAGGGAGAAAATGTGGAACTAAAAATAAAATTTTAAGAAGAGCTCAAATTTAGAACTACCACCCAAAGGGTTATAAAACTGTGCATACCTTTGATCCAGCAATAGCACTGCTAGGTCTATATCCCAAAGACACAAAAAAAGGGGAAAGGATCTATTTGTACAAAAATATTTATAGCAGCTGTTTTTATAATGGCTAGGAATTGGAAATCAAAGGAAAGCTCCTCAATTGGGAAATGGCCAAATAAGCTATGGTATATGATTGTAATGGAGTATTTGTTGTGCTACAAGAAATGACAAGCACAATGATTTCTGAAAAACTTGGAAAGCCTTCCATGAAGTGATGCAAAGTGAACTGAGGAGAACCAGGAGAACATCGCACACAGTAACAGCAATATGGTATAAAGAACTGTGAAGGACTTGGTTATTCTTAGCAATAAAATGATTCAAGATAATCCCAAAGGACTAATGATGAAGCACGTTATCCACCTCCAGAGAAAGAACTGATACTGATTGAATACAGAATGAAGCAGGCTATTTTTCTACTTTCTTTCATCTTTCTTTTATTCAAGTCTTCTTATACAAAATGACTAAATATGGAAATGTTTTACATAATTGCACATGTATAACCTATATCTGACTGCTTACCATCTTAAGGAAGGGGAAGGGAGGGATAGATTTGGAACTCAAAACTTTAAATTTTTAAAAATTCTTAAAGAGCTCAGAGTCTAATGGGAATAACATGTAACCAACTATTTACAAACAAGACACAGTTAAACCAGAGATAATCTTAGAAGGGCAGCATTAAGGAGGATTGGGAATGACTTTCTGCATAAGGTAGAGTTTTAGCTGAGGCTTGAAGGAAGCCAGGAAGCAGAGATGAGAAGACAGAAAATTCCAGGAATAGGGTCACAGCCAGTGATAAGGCACAGAGCCAGGAAATGGAAGGAAGCAGGTCATTATCACTAGACTGCAGACTACCAAAGAGGTAAGAAAACTGGAAAGATAGAGAGAAGATGGGTTATGAGAATGTTTAAGAAATTAGATGCTGGAGGTGGTAAGGAGCCCCTGGAGTTTGTTGAATAGAGGGTGGAACATGGTCTGACCTACACTTTAGGAAGATTACTTTGACAGTTGAGTGGATGATGGACTGAAGTTGGGAGAAACTTGAGGTAAGGAGATCATTTATTTATTACAGTAGCTGAGAAGTGAGGTGATGAGGACCTGTACCAAGGTGGTGGCAGTATCAGGGAAGACAAAGTGGCATACATGAGAAAAGTTATGAAGGTAGACTCAACAGAACTTGACAATTGATTAGATATGGGAGGAGCAGTGAGAAAGAGTAAAAAGTTGAGGTTGTGAGCCTGGGAGATGAGAAGGATGGTGGTGCCCTTGATGGTAAGGAGGAAAAAGGACTAAGAGAAAGTTTTTTTGGAAAAGATAATTAGTTCAGTTTAAGACATGCCAGGTATAAAAGGCATGATGGACAAGATCTGAGGACCAAACTACTCTCTCCCCTTTCTTCCTTATCTGTATGGTGAAAGAATCTACTAGTGACCTCTAGGATCCCTTTGGCTTCAAATCTTGAGGCTTGTGCCAAGCAATAATCTATTTTACTTATTGTACATTGTAATAATCATAACAGCTCAAACTTACATAGCACTTTAAGTACTGTGTACTTAGTACTTAGTACTAGTACATAGTACTTTAAGATCTACAAAGATTACAAAGTTAGAGATGTCTAAAAGTAGAGTGGATTTTCATGGGAAAGACAGTTTCTCCCCATTCAGTGTCTTCAGAGGAAGGCTATATTACCACTTATTTAGAATGATGAACAGGAATTTTAGATTATGTAGAAGTTGGACTATTTGGACCCGGAACCATTTCCAACTCTGAAATTCTATGACCTTCATAACGATCTCATTAACTAGTAATGAAAGTGCTTTTCTCTAGAAATATACACACACACACACACACACACACACACACACACACACATATATGTGAAATCCTGACTTTTCAGAAATTCAAATGAACTTTCTGTCAATTAGTTTAAATTAGTGAGGCTGTTTTCAGAAGAAGAAATCAAAGCCATCAATAACATCCTTAAAATTTTTTTCTGTTGCAATATTTTCCTTATATGTAACCCTCTAATATGTTAAAAATTCCTCTCTGATTTCCATGCCTGACTCTCTCACTTTCAGAACTATGTCAAAGCAGCTTTTCCATGCTGGGTATTCACCGTGTGCCCTTACAGGCTCCTCACCCTGCTCTATCCCTGCATCCCCTTCTTCCAATTGGCATTTCCTCCCAGAACTTCACATGTCTTCACTGTCCTCTAGGCTCCACTCTGGATTTTGTCCACCATACCTAGGGAAACTTCTCTGTCAGTTCCTCCTTTTCTATTTCCTTGTATGTACTGTCTTTCTCCATGAGAGTGTAAGCTCCTTGAGGCCAGAGACTATCTTTCTGCTTATTGTTTGCTTTCCCAAACACTTAACAAATGGCTGTTGATTTGCTGACTTAGAATTCAACTCTGAAAGTGATTTTCTCTTAGGTCCTTAGTTTCCTTATCTACAAAATCAAGGGGGTAGGAAAATGATCATTAAAGATCCCTTTGAGCTTTAATATTCTGTGATCTTATTGTTGCTGTAATATTCAGTCGAGTCCTTCTCTTCGTGACCTCAGGGATCATACATGCCAGGCACTTCTATCCTGCACCATTTCTTTTTTTGCTTTTTTTTTTTTTTAGTTTGTAAATATTTTTTTAAAAATTTAATTATTTATTTAACTTTTTACATTCATTTTCACAAAATTTTGGGTTCCAAATTTTCTCCCCATTTATCCCCTCCCCCCACCCCAATACACCAAGCATTCTAATTTCCCCTATCACCAATCTGCCCTCTCTTCTATCATCCCTCCCTTCTCTTGTCCCCATCTTCTCTTTTGTCCTGTAGGGCCAGATGACTTTCTATTCCCCATTAACTGTATTTCTTATTTCCTAGTAGCAAGAACAATACTCAACAGTTGTTCCTAAAACTTTGAGTTCCAAATTCTCCCCATCCCTCCCTCCCCACCCATTCCCTTTGGGAAGGCAGGCAATTCAATATAGGCCATTTCTGTGTAGTTTTGCAAATGACTTCGATAACAGTCATGTTGTGTAAGATTAACTGTATTTCCCTCCATCCTATCCTGCCCCCCATTGTTTCTCTTCTGTCTTTTGATCCTGTCCCTCCCTGAGTGTTGACTTCAAATTGCTCCCTCCTGCCATTGCCCTGCCTTCCATCATCCTCCCCACCTTGCTTATCTCCTTCTTCCCCACTTTCCTGTATTGTAAGATAGGTTTTCATACCAAAATGAGTGTGCATTTTACTCCTTCCTTTAGTCGAATGTGATGAGGGTAAACTTCATGTTTTTTTCTCAGCTCTCCTCTTTATCCCTCCATTAAAAAGTTTCCTGCTTGCCTCTTGAATGAGATATAATTAACCCCGTTCCATTTCACCCTCTCTCCTCCCACTATATTTCTCTCTCACCATTTACCTTAATTTCTTTTAAGATATGGTCTGAACCTATTCATTTCACTCTGTGTTCTCTGTCTCCATGTGTGCATGCTTGTGTGTATGTGTGTGTGCGTGCACATGTGTACGTGTGTGTGTGTGTGTATGTGTGTGTGGTCCCACCAACTACCCAGATACTGAAAAATTTTAAGAGTTACAAATATTGTCTTTCCATGTAGGAATGTAAACAGTTCACTTCTGGTAAGTCCCTTAAGACTTCTCTTTGCTGTTTACTATTTCATGCTTCTTCTCATTCTTGTGTTTGAAAGTCAAATTTTCTTTTCAGTTCTGGTCTTTTCATCAAGAATGCTTGAAAGCCCTCTATTTCATTGAAAGACCTGAAGTGGAAAGACCATTTTCCCCTGAAAATGAAGACCATTTTCCCCTGAAGTATTATACTCAGTTTTGCTGGGTAGGTGATTCTTGGTTTGAGTCCTAGTTCCTTTGACTTCTGGAATATCCTATTCCACACCCTTCAATCCCTTAATGTAGAAGCTGATGAGTTATCCTGATTGTATTTCCACAATACTGGAATTGTTTCTTTCTAGCTGCTTGCAAGATTTTCTCCTGGAGCTGGGAGTTCTGGAATTTGGCCACAATGTTCCTAGGAGTTTCTCTTTTTGGATCTCTTTCAGGCGGTGATCGATGGATTCTTTCAATACTTATTTTGCCCTCTGGTTATAGAATGTCAGGGCAGTTTTCCTCGATAATTTCATGGAAGATGATGTCTAGGCTCTTTTTTTGATCATGACTTTCAGGTAGTCCCATAATTTTTAAATTGTCTCTCCTGGATCTATTTTCCAGATCAGTTGTTTTTCCAATGAGATAGTTCACATTCTCTTCCATTTTTTCATTCTTTTGGTTTTGTTTTGTGATTTCTTGGTTTCTCAGAAAGTCATTAGACTCCATCTGTTCCATTCTAATTTTGAGAGAACTATTATCTTCAGTGAGCTTTTGAACCTCTTTTTCCATTTGGCTAATTCTGCTTTTGAAAGCATTCTTCTCCTCAATGGCTTTTTGAACCTCTTTTGCCAATTGAGTTAGCCTATTTTTCAAGGTGTTATTTTCTTCAGCATTTTTTTTTTTGGGTCTCCTTTAGCAAGGTATTGACCCGTTTTTCATGCTTTTGTTGCATCTCTCTCATTTCTCTTCCCAGTTTTTCCTCCACCTGTCTAACTTGATTTTCAAAATCCTTTTTGAGCTCTTCCATGGCCTGAGCCCACTGGACATCCGCCTAGTATGTCTGGGATAGAGAGGCCCCAATCTCCATGTCTTTCTCCAATGGCAGGCATTGTACTTCGTCATCAGAAATGAAGGGGGGAAGGAACATCTCTTACCCAATGAAGTAGCTCTCTAGGATCTTATTCTGCTTCCTTTTTCTGGGCATTTTCCCAGCCAGTTACCTGATTTCTGAGATTCCTGTCCACCCCTGCCTAGATCTGCCCATCTAGTTCTTGGGGTCTGAGATTCAAATGCTGCTTCCCAGTCTCAGGGCTATCTGCCACGGGAGCAGCTGCTATTCAATGTGAGCTTAAGTTCTGGTGCTCAGGTGGGGGTAGGGCCACCTCCCAGTCTCAGTTCCCTCAAGAGCTTTATGCAGAGACCTTCAGTAATGGGGTGGGTGGGGGCAGGGCCACCTCCCAGGCTCAGCTCCCTCAGGGGGTTTATGCAGAGACCTGAACTTCTGCCTGCTGGTCCAGGAGTTCTGGGGGCTGCCGCCGCTGCCTCTGCCACTGCCTCTTGAGAGGGCCTGAGTCACGGAGACACCCAGCTCCCCTCTCGGCCAGCCCAGAAGTCTCTCTCACTGACCTGTAGCGCCTGTGGGCGGAGGGACCTTCCCGGCCGCCGGAGATTCCATCCCTGAAGCCTGCTCAGATCTGCTCCTCTCGGCCACGCGGCCAGGGCAGTGCTGGGGTGGGCTCCACTTTCCGGGGCGCGACGGACCCCTGGGGACTGCTCTCCAGGGCTCTCTGGAACGGAAATCTCTTCCACTGTGTTTCTGTGTGCCTTGCAGTGATCCATAATTTGTGGGAAGTTCTTCTTACAGGAAATTTCTGGGCTGTGGATTCGGAGCTAGCATATGTGAGTCTTTCTACTCCGCCATCTTGGCTCCTCCCCCTCCACCATTTCTTGAAAGATGTGCAAGTTCATATTCATTGCTTCCATCAAACTATCTATCCATCTCATCCTCTGCTGTCCCCATCTCCTTTTGCCTTCAATCTTTCACAGCATCAGGGTCTTTTCTAATGAATCCAATCTTCTGATTATGTGGCCAGAGTGTTTAAGCTTCAGCTTCAGTGGCTGACCTTCCAGTAAATTGTCTGAATTAATTTCTTTACATATTGACTGATCTGACCTCCTTGCTATCCAAGGCACTCTTAAAAATCTTCTCCACCATCACAATTTGAAATGATCAATTCTACAGTGCTCAACTTTCCTTATAGTTCAACTCCCACAGCCATACATTGCTACTGATCCTATTAAATTAATAGCCCCAAGTCACATTCCTGAAAGCACAATAACTACCCCCGCATTGTACAATAATAATGATACTGAAAAGGCATGTTGAAATTGAAAATTATTTTACCTACATGATCATTTGGACCCTAAAACAAACCTATGATACATTATTATCTCTATTTTACAAAGAAGGAAGCCAAAGCTCAGAGAAGAGGTGCTAAATGAGTGCCAAGAGACTGACAATCACGGTCACACATCTAGTAAGTGGCAGAAACTGGGCAGAGCCCAGTTCTTCCTTATCCCAAGAACACACAGATAGCATACAGGAGGGCCGCCAGCACAAATTCCCTCTTGATCTGGTCAGACAGGAAAGGCACTAAGATGGCTTTGAAGGGTTTAAGAATCTTGTTTTATTCTAGTCTAAGCTCAAAAGAGTTGCTGACTATGGGAGCATCAACTCCTACAGCATTCCCTAATCACCCTTCTCGCAGGCAGCAGCAGGAAGGGGGAAGCAACTACCCCTACATCTTGATGGGGTCAATCGAGACAGCCACAGCTTGTACACTTCCCTGAATCCTCTCAAGCCTCAATGGGGGCCATTTGAGGCAAACACAGAATCCCCCAAGCCTTGATGGGAGCTGATCAAGGAACACACAGCATTCCAGCTTATGCATTCAACCCTAAGATTTCCCCACTCACAGACCAGTGTCCACCTGCTTTATAGGGCAACAGAAAAGAAGGCATATTGTCAGCAATATCCTTCCCTTTTACATTACCTCATCACAAATGTATATATTATTTATCATTATATAATGCTATGCAAGTCAGTGGAGATGTTTTGAACCATAATTGTGAGAACTCATATCTAATCCCTTAGAACAAGAGATTGTTATGGCTATGGATCCTGGGAAACTAACTCTAAGAAAGAATAACAAAAACCATCTTACACACTAAAATCCACCTTACTTACAACAACTCTCTCCACTACACTTCCTATTACTGTAAATTCTTATTAATGTACAGCCTGAAATAAATATCTCAAAGAAATTATATTGTTTTGTCTTTAAAATATTAATCCTACCTCACCCCTTTCTTCCAAGATCTTCTCTAATGACTGCTGCTATATTTAGGTCCTTTATCTCACCTTGACCTTTCGACTACTTTTGGACACTATCATTTCCATGAGAGTATAGGTTCCTTGAGGTTAGGAACCAGTCATTTTCTGCCTTTATAGCCTGAGAATACAATATGATGTCTGTACATTGTAGGCACTTGAAAGTTTTTGTTGCAATAAATGATAGAAAGATAGAAAGATAGAAAATAGACAGGATAAAACACTTATTAGCTACTTGATATGTATTAGAACTTTATTGTATGTAAAGGCACACAGAGGCACATTGCTTTGAGAATATAAATAAAAGCAAAAAGAAAAATATTTCTTGCCTTAAAGGAACTTAAATTCTGAAGGAGGAAGACAGTACACTAAAAAAGAAGTTGGAGAAGGGGAAAAGGTCTCCACACAGATGGAAGGTAACAAAGTTAGGAAGTACTCTGGAGTAATGGGCTGAACTGGGGTTGGAGAGAGCATGGCTGAAGTGGGTGCTTCTTCCAATGAAGGTTCAAATGGAGTTGAATTAAACAAGGACTTTTAAATTATTGTTTTTTTCTGATGTCACCTTTACTAATAGCATACTTTACCAGCCTTCTTATGCCATTAAAATGGATTAAATCAGCTTTCTTGTGATTTTGTTGGACGTTCATATCACTTAAAATCTCTATAGGAATCCAAATGCATATAGAACACAGCAATAAATAAAACCCTGCCCTACAAGTTGAGGCTGCACTGTAAGGGTATGAATGTTGCAACAAAAGCCCCAAGTGTCGATTAAGTACTGCTGGTAAAAGGAAGTCATGGAAAGCATCATACACCTAAGAGCTTTCAGGCACTTCTCATAGCAGTAAAGGGTCTTTAAAAAAATATGATGAGAAATGTTGCCCTTTAACATGTTAAAAGTTCTGATTTAATACTAAAATATAAGTTAATGTAGGAAGCCTAAATGAAGAGTCCAGCTTTCGGTTTGCTCAAGATATTAAGTTACAACCTAAAGCTTACTTAAATAAAATCATGCTCAAGAAATAACACAAATGTTTCTCAAGAAAAATAAAAAAAAAATATTTGAGGTAGGAACTAAGCACAGCATTTTAATTCACAGTTATCTCAATGCCCCAAGATGTATGAGGTTTTTTTTAAATAATAATGATGTGCTATACTTCCTACAAAGATTTATATCCCTCAACATTAAGATAGTGGAGTTATATATTTTGGTAGATAATGGGTTGCTCTGAGTCCTCCTCTGTTTCTCATGACACACAGGTGAGTGGAATTACAGGTAAAGCCTATGGTTCAGTTTTTTTCAATGTAATTCTAACCAGACCACACAGGAATTTAATTTAACAGTGTGGGCTTACCAGCAAAGCACTCTGATGAAATGAAGTAATAAACACAAGTGGCAGAGGGATAGATTTCAGTTCTATGTAAAGAAAAGCTTGCTAACAATTACAGCAGCTCAAAGTGGAAAGGGCTGCCTCAGGAAGCTAATAGCATTTCTTTTGGGGAGGAAAACATTTGTAATTTCATTGGCTTGGGATTTCCCCAAGTAGAAATTCTCTCCAACAGTGAAGATGTGGAACTTGTCTGTAACTCATCTTAGTTATCTGGGACATGAAAAACAAATTCACTTGCCATGGCCATACAGCTGTAGATGTCAAAGGTGAGACTTGACCTTAGGGCTTAGTGACTCCAAGATCAGCTCTCTCTCCACTACACCATACCACTCTCAAGAAAAAAAAAAGTCACTTATATGGGGTTTTACATTTGGAAAGCCCTTTATGTGAATTTTCTCAATTTGAAACTCACAGCAGCCCTATGAGGCAAGAAATATTCTTATCCTATTTTTTTTTTTTACAGGTGACAACTTGGAGAGCTTAAGTGAATTGCCCAGAGTCATATACCTCGAAAGCTTTTCAGGAAGGATTCAAAGCTATATCTTCTTTCACTCGAGTTCAGCACTTTACCCACTAAAAAAAGGAAGGGGTATATAAGTACCAGATCTCAAAAACTGTACTATAAAGTAATAAGCACTGAAAATGTTTGGGTAATTGATTTTTAAAAAGAGATTAATTATGGAACAATATAATATACAGACACAAACAAATACAATTGCATGGTATTTGCCAAACCTAAAGACCCCAATTACTGAGGGAAGGATTCACTAGTTGACAAAAATTGTTGGGAAACCTGGACAGCAGTATGGCAGAAATTAGGCTTAAATGTTACACCATACACCAAGACAATCTTCAAATAGCTATATGACCTAGATATAAAAGGTCACAAATTAGAGGAACAAGGAATAAATTACCATTCAAATCTGGGTAGAGGAGTAATTCATGAGTAAAAAAAGGGGGTACAGAAGATCACAGAAGATTAAAATGGAAGATATTAATTCCATAATAGTAAAAAGTTCTTAAGTAAAACCAATATAGTTAAAATTATAAGGGAAATAGGTAACTGGGATAAAAAATTTTTGCACCAAAGTTCTCTGATAAATGTCTCATATTCAAAATATATAAGGAGTTGATTTGAATTGATAAGAGCAAGAGCCATTCCCTAATAAATGGTCAGAGGGTATGAGCAGGCAATATTCAAAGAAATGCAAGGTATCAACGAGCATATGAAAGATGCTCCAAATTACTAATTAAAGGAACATTGAGTTTCTACTTCCTACTCAGCAGGCTGACAAAGATGATCAAAAAAAGTAAAAAAATTATATAAATAACCATTTTTGTAGGTAGGGACTGTGGAGTAACATGTATACTAGTGTACTATTGAGGAAGCTATGAAGTGGTCCAGTAAATCCAGAAAACCATTTGGAACTATGCTTAAAATGTCACTAAACTGCATGTAACCTTTGATTCAGTAAGACCACTAAGATACTACCAAACCCTCTTATTTTCCTGACTTTCTTATTACTGTCAAGGGCATAATCACCCTTCCAGACATGGAAGTTCACTGCCTTGATGCCTCAGTTTCTCTCAGGCCTCATATCTAACCAGTTGCCAAGTCCTATTTAATCTGCTCTCACAACATCTCCCCTACATATCCTCGCTGCTCCCCTTACCTACCTGTCACCACCTGGTGCAGACCTCCCTCAAACTTTTTCACAGTTCCTGCAATAAACAGCCTTCTGGTTTGTCCTCATTTCATTTAATTCCTGTCTATCCTCCACTCAGTTATCAAAGTGATCTTCCTAAAAGTGTAGATCAAGTCATATGTCAACCCCATTCAATAAACTCCCATCATCCTCTATCACTTCTAGCATCAAATTTCAAAATTTTGGCTTTAAAAGCTCTTCATAACTTGGTCTCTTCCTACCTTTCCAGTTTTCTTATCTTATTGTCCTCCATGTAATCTGCAAAGAAGTTGCAGATTACTTTGCTGTTCCTCTCTAAATCTCCCAAGACCCTAAATCTCCTGTCACTGATGATGTCCCCCACACCTGGAATTCTCTCCTCATCTCCGCCTCCGACTTTCCTTGTATTCCTCAAGTCTCAGCTAATCTAATCTTCTACGGGAAGCCTTTCCAATGCCCCTTCATTATACTGCCTTTCCTTTAAGATTCTCCATTTAAACCTGACTATATCTTTGTTGGTACATTTTTTTGCATGTTCTCTTCCCTCATAAGACTGTGAGATTCTTGACAGCAAAGAATGCTTTTGCCTTTCTTTGTATTCTTAGTCCTTAGCAAACTACCTAGAACATATAAGTACTTAACAAATAAATGTCTGTTGACCTGACTTGCCTAAGTCTATACTCCAAAGAGATCAAAGAATGAGGAAAAACATTTTTAGCAGCTCTTTTTGTAATAACAAAGAACTAGAAACCAAGGGGGTGCTTATCTACCGGGAAACTGCTAAACAAATTATGGTATGTGAATATAATGGAATACTGTTGTGCTGTAGGGAATAATGAAATAAATGGTTTCAGAGAAATTTGGTAAGACATTTTTGAAGTCATGCAGTGAAGTAAGCAGAGACAAGAACACAATGCATATGCAAAATGGCTACAACAATGGAAACAGAAAATCAAAGTGAACGTATGATTCAAAGGAAGAGATAGGAAAAGAAATCTCTCAGAAGAGAATTTAGAAATAGGATGGCAAAAAATAGAGAAAAAACAAAAGGTCACTGAGGCATTTTTTTAATGGGGAGGGAAAAAAAAACAAACGGAAGACCACAAAGGAGAAAAGACAAGCAAGACAGCTCTAAAATTTACAGCTTGATCTTATTATATACTTAAAAGGAAACATAAACTGTACAACAAGAGAGAGCTACAGGTTAAGGGAAAATCTTTTTCTGTTCTATGTATGCAGATGTCCATTTTATTTGCTATCTGTTAAGTTCAGAATACAATGAGGGGGTTGGATCGGATGAGCTTTAAGATCTTCTCAAGTTCTAATCTTATGATGCTAAATAGTATTTTATGATATGCCTATGGGGAAAATACTTTCTAAATACTAAATAAATGACTTAAAGTTTTGGAAAACAACTTGTTTGCATATTGAAACCTGTCCACATTTCTGCAGTGTGTTGGCAGCCTTTTATCTACATATGTAGTATTTGCCCATGGAGCAGTCCAAAACAAAGTAAGAGGTCAGATGAAGGCAAACTGGGCCTTTGTGTTTTGACTGAAGAAGCAGCTTTCAGGGAACAACTGAGCAAGATTTCTTTACAACGCCCCTTGAGATGATCAGACTCACTAAAATAAACAGATGACTACAAACCTGGCTGAACAGAGAAAAGTACAGAATAGGATAAAGAAGAACAATTTCTCTTTTCTGGAAGAAGTCTGAAATATCAAGAAATATAATCTCAAAGTTCTCTTTCCCCTTCTCCCCCTCTCCAGCTCTCCATCTCCCATCCCTTTTAGGAGGAGCTAGAGAAGCAGACCCAGGTCATAAAGAAAGGATGACCCAGGACTGCGACATTTGAGGCATATCTCTAAAAAAAATTTGCATATTTTCCCCTCTCTGAGGTAGCAGTCTTCAACATGAGTAAGTTTTCTGCCCAAATCAGCTGCAGGGGACTTGAGGGGTTGAGGAGGAAGGGATATCATCTTAGATCCTTAAGCCTCTGTTTCTTCATCTGTAAAGCAAAGGGACTGAACTGGTCCCCTAAACCCCAGAATCTCTCATCCTATGGTTGATAGTACCCTTTTTCAGAATGAGGTAACATCCATTTGCTAAGCAAGTCCAGACAGGGAGCCACCTCCTCGGTATTTTAGTGCTTCCAGCGTCTGTCCATTAGTATATAGGATCATAACTCAGAATTATATATAAAAATTCATTTTGTTATTCATGTCCATTTTCTCTAAGTACTTGATGTATGAATGGATTTTTAGGATTATTATTCTGAGTTAGTACTAAAAAATTCTCATGCAGTGAGCTTATTTTGGAAGACTGAACTTCTTTTTACACAAAGCATTTGTGACTCTCTTGTTTTAAAAAGATGTGTGGAACAGAGTAGACATACGATCCACAGCAGCAAACGAATATAGTTACCCAGTGTTTGACAAGTGTAAAGACTTAAGTTTTGGGGATGAGAATTTATTATTTGGTAAAAAAATGTTGGGAAAGCTGGAAAGCAGCCTGGCAGAAATTGGGCATAGACCAATATCTTACACCATTTACCAAGATAAAATCAAAATGGATACATGACCTAGATATAAAGGGAAATATTACAAGATGATCTGAAGAACACAAAACATACTACCTATCAGATTTATGGATAGGTAAACAATTTATGAACAAACAAGAGATAGTGTTATGAGATTTAAAATGGACAATTTTGATTACTTTAAATTAAGACATTTTTGTTCAAATAAAACAAATGAAGCCAAGATCAGAAGGAAAGCAAAAAACTGGGACAAAAATTACATAGACAGTTCCTCAGATAAATGTCTCATATCTCATATTTCAAATAAAGAAATTTGTCGAATCTATAATAATATGAATCATTCCCCAATTTATAAACAAAGGATGTAAACAGGCAGTTCTCCAATGAAGAAATCAAAACAATTTATAGTTACATGAAAAAATGTTCTAAATCATTAATAATTAAAGAAATGCAAATTAAAGCAATCTTGAGATATCACATTACATCTAACAGGTTGGCTAAAATGATAGAAGAGGAAAGTGACAAATGTTGGTGGGGATGTGAAAAAGCTGGGATCTTAACTCGTTGGTGGATTTGTGAGTTCATCCAAGCATTTTGGAGAGAGATTTGGAATTACATCCAAAAAGTTACTGAACTGCCTATTTTTTGCTTTAACCCTGGCTTTGACCCAGCCATACTACTATTAAGTCTGTTTCCCAAGGGGATTAGAGAAAATTGAAAAGAGCCTACGTGTTCTAAAATATTTATAGTACCTCTCTTTGGGGCAAAGAACTGGATATTGCAGAGATACCCGGCAACTGGTGAATGGCTAAACAAATTGTGGTATATATTCATGATGAAACACTATACTATAAGAAATGATGAGCTAAATAATTTTATAAAAGTATGGAGAGACTTCCAAGAAATAATGATGAATGAAATGAACAAAACCAAGAGAACACTGTATACAGTAAGAGCAGTATTGCTTTAAGGACAACTTTGAGCAACCAAGTCATTCTGATTGCTATAAATACCCAAATTAACCACAAAGAGCCTTTGAAGGAAGATACTGTTTGAATCCTGAAAGAATATTGCTATGGTGAAGGAAATGATGAGCTGGTTCATTTGGAAAAACATGGAAAAACTTGGACTTATGAAGGAAGATGCTATCCTATCCACATCTTCAGAGAAAGATCATAAGAGGAAATAAACATAGCACATAAATCTTAAATATATACATATATATGTCCATGTTTACAGATCTCTATGTACATTGTATGTACATGTGTGTACATGTATCTTCACATTTCTTTGTAGTCTTTCTTAGCGTGGGAAGAGGGAGAGGGAAAAATAAAGTAAAAGGTGCACGGTAGGGAACAAAAGAAAACCAACTCAAAGGAAGCAAAGAAAAGCTGAGCAGTTTTGAAAACAATGTGTATTATTTTATATATAGGATTTCTTGAAATGGAAATTTATTATTTCATTTTAAATCCTCTCTTATAGTCTACTGTGTACACAGCAATGGTTTTTTTCTTTTCTCATTTTGCATTTAAGTATAAAATGAAAAATTACAAAAAAAGATGTGTATATGTAATTTCTGGTACATGCTATCAGAAACAAAGCTGTTTCCAGTGTCTAGCTCTCTGTCTTCTAAATGTGAATTTTGAAAACTGACACCAACCAACAAGTTCAACATCACTGAAATCATTTGTTCTTAGTGTAAGAACCATGGGGCATCATTAGTAATAAGGATTCACATTTTTATAGCGCTTTAAAGTTTATAAAGCAACTTTCTGACAAAAGCCCTATGAGGTACACATAATACAAAAACTAGAGGCATCCTGGTAGCAATGGATAGTGCTACAGCCAGAAAGACCAGAGTTCAAATCTTGCCTCACATACTTACTTGTGTAACTCTGAACAAGTCACTTCACCTCTGATTCCCTTAGTTTCCTCATATGCATTTCTCAGGCTTGTGAGGATAAAATACATACATACATACATACATATATATATATATATATATATATATATATATATATATATACAGTGCTTTGCTAGCCTTAAAGTTCTATATAAATCTTAACTGTAATAATAATAATTACATTATTATTGTTTTATCTCCTGAGTAATGAGAAACTAAAAAACCTCAGGTCAATTTCAACATTATGTAGTATAACTGTGATCCGAATGTAGATCATGCAGAAATCAGTGTAGTAGAAGGGAAAGAGCAGTTTCTGAAGTTAGATGATTGGGTATGAAATCCTCCCTCTGATACTTAATACTGTGTGAACATGGATAAGTCCCTTAAGCTCCCTGGGCCTCAGTTTTCTTATCAAACTCTTCCAGAAAAAGATTAATGAACCTATAACCAGATAAACTGTGAGTTGTTCTAGCTCCAAATCTAGGTTCCTATGATACTGGATTTTTCTAGTCTAAATCTTAAGGTCTGGGTTCCCCTCCCCAACCACCCCCCTCACTATCTCATTTTTTCCATCAAGACACAGAAGCAAGCAAAGGTTTGTAGAAGAGGTCAGAAATCCTGAAAACCTAAATATGCTACCTATTTCACATTGACTAGGTTTATGGTTTTATTTTTATTATGTTAATGTAGAAGTGGCACAATTGGAGACTACATCTGAGCTCTCTAAATAGACTGGTATTATGTTGAATATTCTGTGAATTATGTACAGTTTTGAATCCAAGATGTCCTAATTCCCAAATGATGCTCTTCTAAAACCATTATAGAGTCCCTAGAGTAGCACCAAAAGTTGACGTTTAGTCATTTTAAATTTTTATCAGTATTATGTTTTAACCAAATGAGTTGGGCTCTATCTTGGACTTTTGCCTCAGTTTCTTCATCTGTACAATGAAGGGGTTAGATTAAATGGCTTCTCAGGTCTCTTCCAACTTCAGAGCTATGATCCTACTGATTGTCTCTTGTCTCAGGTGGAGGGTAAGGTCTATGTACCATGAAGGTCCCAGGAGGGAGCTACCCCTTTTTATCTCAGTGCTTCTAGCAACTGTCCATTGAGAGTACAGCCCCATCTTCCCCAGTGTCTATGACAGCCTTGCAAACCAAGACCTTATGTAACCATGTCTGGTTATATATGCTTTATACTTATGACCCTATTCTCCTCAACAGCTATTATAGCTCGAAGTCAGTTGCAATTAAGGAAATGAACACTTTAGGGGTACTTTTAACACAGTTCTTGGGCCAAGGGAATCCTATTCTATGAATATCAACCATCATTTAAAATTAAATGTATAATTATTAAGATAAGCAAATAAAACAGCCCAAAGACTCTTCTTGTCTCCTCAGATGTAGAAGATGTCCCTAACAGTGCATTTCACATACAATGAGGGAATCTGCTAATTAATTCCAGGCTGACTGAGCATTTGGCCATAAGCTAGTTTACACAACAGAAGTCACTAAAGAATGAAAGATGGCACCATGTGTTCATCACCCATCCAAATCATCAAAGGACACATTATTGAAACTAGTAGCGTGAAAGACTTTCAAACAATTATATTCACAACACAAGTCTAGCTAATTCAGACTTAAAAGACTCATCATTCCTGAGAGTCAATGAGCTTGACGTTAGGCAAGGAAAAAAATTGAAGTCCCTGTTTTAGGTCTTCAATTTGAAACTAAGAAATTAAGAGAAATATTTAGGTAGATA
Source organism: Bettongia penicillata ogilbyi (assembly GCA_023548195.1). Lineage (NCBI taxonomy): Eukaryota > Metazoa > Chordata > Mammalia > Diprotodontia > Potoroidae > Bettongia > Bettongia penicillata. The sequence continues at coordinate 2,273,821 of JAJHZJ010000468.1, forward strand.
TGATTGCTAGGTAAAGGACAGGGTCTGGACTTATGATTTTGTTGGCATAGGGAACTTCAAGGTGAGGGAACTCCCTCTACCAATGCAGGAATCATCCACAGAAGCATAAGAGAGTAAAAACCTGTCAATAGTAGAATATGTAAAAAATACCTAGGAATTTTAATTAACCATATAAACTAAAAGAATGTCTGTGCTTAAATAATGGGTGTAATCTAAGGCTACAGGCAGCATTAATAAAAATTAAAAAAAATTAAATAGCTTCCAAATTAGGGAATGTAACAATCCCACTGGTCATGTGACATTATAAGGCATGGGATTCAGTTCTAAGCACAATATTCTAAAAGGCATCATTATATAGTGTAGTATGTATAGGAGATTACTCATGATGGTAAAATATCTAAAAAACATCTCAATACAAGAAATTATTGAAGAAACTGGAGAATTTTAAGTTGGAGAAAAGTAGCCAATGAGGGCATAATTGTATTCAAATATCTAAAGGACTGCAGAAGAGAAATTAGATATATTCTATGTTTCTTTGAAGTACAGAACTAGAACTAAGGATTACAAATTTCATGAAAGCATTTTTGGACTCAATACAAGCAAAAACTTTCTATGAAATTTGCAGTTGCTTAGTTGTTTTTCATTTGTGTCCAACTTTCATGACCCCTTCTGAGGTTTTCTTGGCAAGGATACTGGAGTGGTTTGCCATTTCCTTCTCCCGTTCATTTTACAGACGAAGAAACTAAGGCAAACAGGGTTAAGTGACTTGCCCAGGGTCACACAGTTAAGGAAGTATCTGAGGCCAGATTTGAATTCAGGAAGAAGAGCCTTCCTAATTCTAGGTCCGACATTCTATCTCCTGCACCACCTAACTATGAAATAGAGCTGCCCAAATCTGGAAGGGACTTGCTCATGTGGTAATTAGCACTCCGTCAGTATAAGTGTTAAAGCAGGTACTTTATAATTACCCATAATGACTATGCAATTTATAACCCCTCTTATCACACTTTTAATTCTTTATCATATTATCATTACTCATGGACATTTCTTATCTTCCTTATTAGACTATAAGCTCCATGAAGGCAGGGATCATCTCTAATTCTCTTATTTCTCTTAGTACCTGATAAAATGTCTTATACATAGTACACATTCAATAAGTATTTATTGAATTAATGAATAAATAAATGAATAAATGCAAAAGAGGGTATTCGTGCAGTGAATAGGAGGTTAGAAAGAATGACTTCTAAGGTCTTTTCCAAATCTAGTATCATATTTTTCTATGATTCTAGTAGAGAGTTAATGAATTTCTAAATATTCTCCACCCATGCCCATACATGACTTTTACTGATTATCAAGCAATTAGCATAAAATATTCTTGGATGTTGTTGCAAGAAAATATGCAAATTTATAGTAGACTAAAATGCTAGAGAAAAATAAATTTTACCAAAGGAAAAGACTTGTTTTTATTAAATAAATGTGACAGTAATGGTAATTGGTAATATACATATTAATGATGAAGATTATGGTTAATATTTGAACTAATGCAAAAACCCATTTGAACTAATGCACAATGAACTCATTCAGAGACCAGATTTTGAGGACCCTCTCCTATGTGCTAGATAGTATGCATTATTTCCTTCAATCATATGCTTCTGGACAATTCCAACAGACTTAAAATGAAAAATACTATCTACTTGCAGAGAAAGCACTGATGAAGTCTGAATGAAGATTGAAATAGACTCTTTTTCTCTTTTTTTGTCTGTGTTTTCTTCACAACATGTATAATTACTGTTGTTGAGCTGTTTTCAGTCACTTCTAACTCTTTGTGACCCCATTTGGAGATTTCTTGGCAAACATATTGGCATAGTTTGCCATTTTCAGCTCATTTTGCAGATGAGAAAATTGAGGCAACAAGGGTTAAGTCTCTTGTCCAGGGTCACACGGCCAATAAGTGTCTGCAGCAGGATTTGAATTCAGGTCTTCTTGACTCCAGTGCTGGCACGCTATCCACGGTGCCAATTAGTGGCTTCACAATATGACTAATATGAAAATATGTTTTGCATGACTGTACATATATATAGTCTATATTGAATTACCTGACTTTTCAATAAGAGGGGAAGGGAAAAAGGGAGGGAGGGATTCTGGAACTCAAAATTTTATAATGAGCCTTAAAAATTGTTTTTATATCTAAGTGGAAAAAATAAAATATTTTTAAAAAGAAAGACATGCTTCTGGGAGAACATCCAAGGAAAGTCAACAATCCTGAAAACCTTTTCCGGAAATGCAGCCAGGCTGTCTGCTTCCTTGCCTCACTTTCCCCCTACATGCCTGTATACATATGGACTATGGCGTACCCTTGTCCTTCAAACAGTTTCTTAGCACTTCAGTTAACCATTTAGACATTCTATTGGGAAAAATAAACTAAAAAATCAATAGTAGAGAAATTCACATTAGATTGAAGTTACAGTAACTACTTAAGTTTCCCCTCACATAGCAGCAAAGTTGAGTAAATTCCTGAATGGAAAGAAAAAAAAAGAAAATCTGTTGACTTTCAGGTATTTGTAAGAAAGAGACCAAAACTCAGTGGAAAATTTGATATAAAAGATCCAGAAGAAATGTAAGGAAAGCATTAAAGACTAATTAAAAGGCACTCATTAAGGTCAAACTGTTTACTTACGTTATGAAATTATTCTTAGTATTCCTAAGATTGTCATCATTACTAAAGTAGTTTGAAAGAAAATTTGGGGCATGGTTCCTTTCTTCCACAAATATACTTTTATTTGGATCCATTTAAAATACTCTGATTTTAGAACCAGTATTCTTTTCACGATACCACAAAATAATTTTAAGAAGGAGTGAATACTAACAAAGATTTACTAAAGTACAACCAGTCTGTCCAATTTATTATACATTTCAAATAGAGTACGAATATGACTTTACTGATTTTCCTTTTTTAATCTTTATTAAAGTACTCAACTTTAAGTATTTTACAGGTAGTTTAACTTGCTACTAAATATATGAATGGTTCCAAATCTACCTCTGGTACTTACTTACTGTATAACTTTGAACCACTCACTTAAAGCTCCTTGGGTCTACTTTCCTGCTTCATAAAGTAAAAAAGATATACTAGATGACGTCTGAGATCCCTTCCAACTCTAGATCAATGATGCTTTCTGATCTTACCTGGAGTACTTATCTATGTACATATTTTATCTCCCTCAGTAAAATGCAAGGGAGTGACTGTTTCAATTTTAACTTTGTATCTTGAGCATTAAGCCCCGTATCTTCCACGGAGGAAGATCATAAATAGGTGTTTGCTGAGTTGAACCGAAGTCATTAGAACAAGTAAAAAAAGTTGGGAGCAACATTTAAAATGCTTGATGATGCTTGCAAGCAATTCAGAAGCATCTATTTAAAGATAATTGATATGCTCATTAAAAAGAGTTTGTATATCTTAATTAAATTGGACCTCCTAAGGACACTTACCATGGAATGCTGTTAGTTTTTTGAGTAATTGTACCTACTTGAAAGTAATATATCTGCTACTTTAAAAATTCTATCCTTCAGATTTTTTACTACTTTGAAGTGATTTTTTCACAATTAGCACAAATTGATGAAGTTTTGCTGCACAGATACACAATATCAGAATAAAGCGGTTTTTAAGATAGTGAAGCTACAAGTTAATACTGTTAAAGCAAGTTCCTTTATTGGAAGACTCGAAGGCTTTTTATAAAGGATAATTTAATCAGGCTTAGCATCAAGCTAAAGTAAAAAGGGAAGTTTTTCCAATGCTAAATTTGAAAAGAGGAAATGGTTGAGGTGAATCACGAACAAGAATTGCAAAGGAGGGGAAGGCATGAGTGGGCTGTGATCTAGAATATTGAAGGAAACACCCATACCAAGGAGATCTCTGATTCACTTAAGTATCAATGTAGAAGTGAGGGCAACTAGTTCAGTGCTGCTCTGTGCATAAGAAGCATCAAAATTTCAGCAGCCCCAGAACTAGATGGACTGAGTAACAATTCTAATTTTGTGTAATATTTTTATTATTATAAATGCATCAAGAAAGGATGATGCAAATATGAACTAAAATTAGAGAAAATCTTAATCTGGGCCAAGGTATGGAGGTGAAATTAAATAATACAAAGAAAACAGAAATGAAATACAGCAACAGTAAGATGAGAATTGGCTTCAGCAATTCAAATGAAATACAACAGAAATGAAATCAAGACTCCCCAGAGGTTCTGATAATATTGTAAGGCTTTTTCACAAGTTCACTGAAACAATATTAGCCCAGAAGGGACCTACCTTAGTGATTTCACCCAATCCTCTCTTTTTACAGATGAGGAAAAATGACTACTGGAAAGGTATTCAAAGTGACTTTCCCAAAGTCTCACAGCAAGTTAGTGGCACAGGTAGGGCTAAAACCCAGGTCTGCTGATTTCTAGTTCAGTGCTCCTTTCCATATAATTTCTGCCAAGCTGTCTATCTAGCATATACAGTGACTAGAACACCTGTTCTGGAATGAGGAAAAACTAAATACAAATCTCAGAGAGGTTACTAGCGGTGTGACCTGGGGAAATCACTTAATCTCCTTCTGTCAGTCCCAGTTTCTCTATCTATAAAATGGGAATGATAATGGCAACCATCACCCACAGATGTGAGGATAAAATGAGATAATATTTATAAAAGCACTCTATAGACTTTAAAACTATAGAGAGGCCAGATATTTAATATTATTTCCCAATTTGTAGAATGGACAAGTTGCGGCATATTCTCTAAGGTCTCTTCCAACTCGAAGACTGCTATTGTAATTGGGAGAGGGGATGCTGATCCAATCCCTATGGAGATGTGGTGGGAGAGGCTATTTCTACAAAGGCATGATAATGTGTAATGGAAGTGTCCTGATCACAGCTTGGAGAATATGCAGACAATTCTGTAGCTGGTTCTGGTGTGCTAAGCACGTGATAAGGAATGGGACTGCTGACTGGTGGCAGAGGCAGAACAGGGGTACATTCCAGAGACCCAAGTCGATCAGATCCTGGCTCTTGCATTGGTCTCATTTCTGCCTAGCTGATGTTTGGGTGAGAGACACAAGCACATAAGGAGAGAGGCCTCAAGCCCTCCCCATCTGAGGCCAACATTTAGTTTGTGAATATAGTCCTCTCTTCTTGATTTCTTTGTGTTGGTTCTTCCCTGTTTTAGGTGAAGGAGACCGGAAATAAACGTGATCTTGTGAGCTTTGAAAGGGAAGGTGAGTCACCAGAGCCAGAGGAGCAAGGCTCTAGGCAGGTTTTTGTTAGAAGCCACATGGTGAGGAGTGAAGTTCCAAAGAAATTGTTTGGCCTAACCCAGGAGCAGCAGAGGTGCTGACTCACCTACCTATTGGCCATACAAGATTTGGAAGTGAAAATGGTGGGGTGAACACTCTGTAGAAACTGCCTAAAGTATAAGCCCAGACTCCCCAGGAACTGAGATAGTAAATGGGAAGTTGTGCCTCCAGGTAATGTGGGAAAATGCATGTTGTTTACTACAGCTTTAAAGTAAGCATCTCTTTGTAAAAGTTAATTTATATGTTAGTTAAACAGTACTGGGGACACAATACTATACACATATATACTATACACAATGCTATAGTAACAGTTAATAAGGTGGGAAAAAACAGGAAAGAGGTTCAACACAAAACAAGAGATAGAAAGTACCACAGGCAGTAAAATGGATAATTCTGATAACATTAAATTAAAAATGGTTTTACACAAACAAATCCAATGCAGCCAAAAAAGCAGAAAACTGGGATGGGGAGGAAATTTTACAGTAAATGTCTCTGATAAAAGTCTCACTTCTCAAACATATAGTGAAATTAGTCAAATCTATGAAGAAACTAAATCATTGCCTAATTAATAAATGGTCAAAGGATATGAAAAAATGTTCTAAAGCATAATTGATTAGAAAAATGCAAATTTCCCTGCAAACAACTCTGAGGCACCACCTCACATGGATTAAAGTAGCTAATATGACAGAAAGGCGAAATAACAAATGTTGGAGAGAATATGGAAAAACTGGGACATTGCAGTGTTGGTGGAGTTGTTAACAGATCTAACCATTCTGAAGAGCTATTTGGAACTATGCTCAAAGGGCTATAAAACTGCAAGTTTGACCTAGCAATACACTACAAAGTCTGCATTCTAAACAGACCAAAAAAAGGAGAAAGACCTGTATGTTCAAAAATATTTGTATCAGCTTTCTTTGTGATGGCAAAGAACTAGAAATTGAGGGGATGTCCATCAATTGGGGAATGGTTGAACAAGTTGTGTTATATGATTGTAATGGAATTATTGGGTTATAAGAAATACCAAGCAGGATGCTTTCAGAAAATCCTAGAAAAACTTATGTGAACTGATGCAAAGTAAAGTGAGCAGAACCAGGAGAACATTATACACTGTAACAGCAATACTATATGATGACCAACTATGAATGACTTAACTATCTCAGCAATGCAATGATTTGAGACAATTCTGAAAGACTTATGATGAAAGATGCTATCCATCTCCAGAAAAAGAACTACAGGAGTCTGAATGCAGATCAAAGCCTACTTTTTAAAAAAAATTTTCTTCATTTTTATTGGAGATTTTTTTTTTTGGCCTGTGTTTTCATTGCAGATCAAAGCCTACTTCTTAAAAAAATTTTCTTCATTTTTCTTGGAGATTTTTTTTTGGCCTGTGTTTTATTTTGCTGCATGGCTAATATGGAAATATGTTTTGCACAACTGCACATACATAATTCATATCAAGTTGCTTGCTTCTCAAGGAGGGGGAAGGGAAAGGGAGGAAGGGAAAGAATTTGGGAGAAGGGAGAACTCAATTTTTTTTAAATGTTAAAAGTTGCTTTTATATGTAATTGGAAAAATTTTGAAATTTTAAAAAAATGAAATAAAAATTAATAGTATTAGAGAAAAACACTTCTGACCCCTCAGAGGTATCCATAAAATGCTAAGGGGAGATATAGTCAACCTTGCTCTTGGAGAATGAGATCAGATCATTTCATTATGAGTTTAGTTGGGACAAAGGAATAATAAAAATAACCATTTAGTAAAGGGTTATCATCATCCAGAGGTAAAAGAAATCAGTAGGTACTTACAAAAAAACAAACTCAGTGTAGTGCTAGATGCTATATGCAATCCAAAAAACGTGTACAATAAGTTTGCATCCTCTGAACTGAAGAACCTTAAAATCTAGTCAAAGGAGAAGAATTAAAGGCTAAATTAAATTTTATGACAGGACTACAGAAAAGAGAGAAATCATTTCTAGTTGGAATTATTGGACAAGACATCAGAGATTGTGTCTTCAAGGATAGGCAGGATTTTTGCATGGGAGAAAGGTTATTTCTGGTGTGAGGTTGGTGGGGGAGAGCTTGAACAACATAAGCCAAAGCATAAGGATGGGGATAAATATGATATGTTTCAAGAGCAATGAGAAAATGGCCTGATTAGCATGGGAGGTGCATATTGGATATTTATAAAAACTTGAAGAGAAACTAAGAGGTCTTCTAGTCCACAGGTTTTCAGACATAGAGCCTGTGGGCTACATCCAGTCCATAACACTCGTAAGTGCAGCCCAAATCAGACTAAAATGTAACTCCTATCTGATTTTATTGTGTTGACAGGGGCAGTTAGGTGGTGCAGTGGATAGAGCACGAGTGCAGCAGTCAAGAGATCTCACCTCAGACACTTGACACTCACTAGCTATGTGACCTTGAGCAAGTCACTTATCCCCAACTGCCTCATCCTGGGTCATCTCCAGTCATCCTGATGAATATCTGGTCACTGAATTTAGATGGCTCTGGAGGAGAAGTGAGGCTGGTGACCTGCACAGCCCTCCCTCACTCAAAGTCAAGTGCAAGTCATGTCATTATTTCTCTGATGGCATGGTCTTCTTTGGCAACAAAGGACGAACATACTGTGTTGATATACTAATAAAAAAGAAATATGAAGTATGTTTTTATGTCCATATGCAGTCCACAGAGACCTTATGAATGGTTTAGTGGACCCTGTTTTTATCTGCAACTGACATCACTGAGGTAGTCAGCTCCTCTATGTGATATTAGAATTTTTTCTATTATATTCCCAACAATTAGTCATCTAGCAAACATCTCTTGAACATCTCTGGTGAAAGGGACTCACTATGTCACAAGGCAGTTCGTTCCATTTTGGAAAGTCCTGTTAGGGATATCTTCCTGATGCTGAGCCCAAATTAACTCTCTTATGCCTTCTACCCATTTGTCGTAGCGTTTCCCTATAGAAACTCAGAGCAAATCTAATCACTTTTCTTCAAATGACAATTCTTCAAATTTGAGGAAAAATCTATTATGCTACATGGTCTCTTCTCCAGCCTAGATGTCCCTAGTTACTTCAATCATTCTTCATACAACATAACTGAGTTCCCTTGCCATTTTGTCTACCCTCTTCTTGATCTCCTCCCAATGTGTTAATGTTCATCTTAAAATATGCAGGATATTGGAGTGGGGGCTGGGGAGGTTATTGCCTCTTTCTAGATTCTATACTGAAATTAGCTCTGCATAATATTTTATTAGCTTCTTCCAGGAGCCACTTCACACTATTAGACATGACGAATGTGAGCTGAGTAAGGTTAAGTTAAATGAATATGTATTATAAAAAGCTGGAAATATGAGATTCAAGCAAATGTTTGGGCAAGCTATGTGTCTCTACGTATGTATTATGGATGTGCATATATACATATAGAGATAGATGGATATATCTATGTGTATGTCATTCACAGATGTAACAGTATGAGTGTAGATACATTCATTAAAAATATACAGAAGGAAAAGAGCAGAAAGATGAAGATAAAGCTTTGGGAAATACCCAAAATATTAGGGAATGGGAAGAATCAGTCAAGGATATATAGAATGTTAAGAGATGAGGGGGGAGGACAAAGAAAGAGAAAAGTAAGGAAAAAAGTAACAGAGAAAAGATAATTCATATCAAGAATATGGAGAGCCACAGAGAGGTTAGGAATATGGGGTCTAAATAAAAGCTCTGATACTTCAGGGAGGAGGTCACTGGCAACCTGAAAGAGGGCAGACTGAGCAGAGATACAGACTTATTTCAGAGAGCTAAGTGATTGGTGTTTTGTTGCTGCTTGTTAAATGTACCTGATGTGAATAATTAAATGAGAAAAGATGAACTTGACAAATACCATTGTAATGAAACAACAAGAGGTTGAAAATACATCAGAATCACTGACTGAAGGGACACTACTACCTGGAATCTGTCTAATTTTGAGCAAACTAATGATTTCGGTATTTTAAACAAAACTGATATTAAGGAAACAACAAATAATGTGTGAATGAATGAAAAAGAATTAAGCGCTTTGCGCCAAGCACTAAGGATACAAAAACAAAAACAAAGATGGCCCCTGTCTTGAAAACACTTGTATTCTAAGAAGGTATGATGTACACGTGTGTATGTGTAAATGTATATATGTATATACAGTGTTTATGTATATATGCATTGCATGCATGTGCACACACATATAAATGTTTGCCAAGGAAAGATATTTTGTTTTAGAAAGTTATAAGAATAAGGAGTAGAGCCTTAGGGGAATAGATTGAGCTATTCTTTTCTAGTAGTGATGAATCGATTTTATTGTGGCTCCAGAAATGGAAAAGCAGGAAGGGAGACAGGGTATGTTCATGGTTATAAGGCAGCTGATAAAATGGCAGTGGTGTAAAACAAAACATGGTGAGAACTAGTGTGATATAGAAGCACACCTGAAGCACTCACCAAGCAAAGTCCTTGGGAGCCCAAGGGTGGGTGTTCTAGAGCTAAAAGAGTCAACACCTCCAGGGTATGGTGTCTGGGCCAGGCAGCAAGGCACCTAGTGAAGTGTCTAATCAGTGAAAAAGTATTCCTGTTTAAAGAGCCAGTTTTAGATTAAGGACGATGGGAGTTCAAGTCTCATTTGCATTTAAATCCTATCTCTGACCCACATTTAGTTGTGTGAACCTAGATAAGTCTCAAGTTGCCCCAGGAAACTATAAAATTCTAAATGGCAAAGAAGCTGCCAATATGCTTTGGTGAGAGGGCATTTCCTCATCCAGAAACTCCCTAACTGATGAAATCACAGATCTTGGCAAAAAAATACACATACATACACAAAAATACATACATACATGAAAAATAAATTTCTAAAAATAAGAAAAGGTAACTTTTTTTGGTTAGTGATAAATATATTTCCTTAAGTGGTCTCCTTTTTACTAAGTGACAGGAATAGAGAGCTCATCTTCAGGTTACATAGGCTTTGTATTTCACATATGCTCAAATACCTCAAAACTTGAGGATGCTGATCTTAGTAAGGAAAATATTAAGAAATAGAAGTTCCTTGAAGACAAGGCCTTTCTACACTTTTAGTATGTAGCACAGTGACTGGCATAAGAGACATTTAATAAATGCTAACTGACTGATTTAGCAAGAGGGCCAACAGAAAAGACATGACACAGAAAATTCTATAAAATTTCCCTATTAATCAAGCTATGAAATATTCAACCAACCAATGCGTAAACTGCTTCTTAATTGGAGCAAAGTAGATCTTTCCAAAGATGAATTAATGCTTTTAGGACAGAAGAGCACTGGAATTTAAACAAAATGGAACCTTTAGAGTTATTGCTCCTAGGAAGAAGTTTGTGCACTCCTCCCTATACAGACAGGAATGGAGAGTGGGGCCATTGAGGAATAGACTGACCCATTCCTTCTAGCAGCAATGAATTTATTTTATTGTGGTTCTAGAAATGGAAAAGCAGGTACTCAGCACAGATGAATCTCAGGAATGGAGATGATAAACAAAAGGAAAAAAATGTTAAGAACTTTGCAAATAAGCCAATGATTTATATGTCATTCTATTTATTGTGTCTAGACACAAACTAACAGTAGGGTTGCAATAAATCATTAAAGTATGTGAACCAATGAATGGGAATTACTCATAAGAAGCAAATCCAATATTGTCAGTGCTTGCAGCCCAAGGAACACTAGCCCATATCTCTTCCATCTTAAATGTCAAGTCTAAGAGAGGGAAAGAAATAAGTATTTATCAAATGCCTACTATGTTTCAGGCACCGTGCTAAGCACTTTTCAAATAATGTCTCATCTGATCCTCGCAACAACTCTGGGAGGTAGGTGCTATTATTATCTCTATTTTACAGTTAAGGAAACTGAGGCAGGTAGTGGTTAAGTGACTTGCCCAGGGTCACACAGCTATATGACGTTGGATACAGACTAAACTCTTCCTGTTTCTAGGCCCAGCCTTCTATCCAGAGTGGAGGGGAACAGAACACATAACTCTCACATAACTTGAAGCACATTCAAATAATTTTAGGATCAAGAAGACAATGATAAACTCCCATATCCTAGAAGCAAAGAGGAAGGACTCAGATGTAGGATTCTTTTCCACAGGGAATTTCTCAAGAAAGACTCAGTAGGAATAGGAAAAGTACAATAGCACCTAAACGTTAAAAAAATATGAATAACTCATCCATGTGGTTCTAAATATAATTTGTCTTTTAAAAACACCTCTAAACCTTGTAAAAATAGTGCAGAATTTTTAAAATAGTCCTATACTTTGTAATTCTAAGATAGAAAATGTAAAACGTAAAACAGGAAGCTACAAATTAGCCAGAGATGAATTACACAGACTGTCATTCAAAAAACAGTCCAAAGAACGTATCAAGATGAGTGGGTGATTGGTTCTATTTTAAACTACATCTTATGTGCAGTTTTCATTTCCACAGATTATCAGCCAATAATGATCAGTTTGTTCAGTCATTTTTCAGTCATGTACCTGTAACCCCATTTGGGATTTTCTTGGCAGAGATACTAGAATGGTTTGCGATTTCCTTCTCTACCTCATTTTACAGATAAGGAAACTGAGGCACACAGGGTTAAGTGACTTGCCCTGGGTCACAAAGCTGTCTGAGGCTAGATTTGAACTCAGGAAAATGATTCTTCTTGACTCCAGACCCAGCGCTTTTCCCACTGGACCTGCCCCTATTCAGATCAGTATACGCAGAATATTATTTGAAATTCTACTGTACTAAAAAAAAAGTCACACACAGACACACACAAAGACCAGAAAATATATTAAAATGTTGCATTAGAAGAATTTCTGATTCACTGACAACTTCATGAGAGGTCAGACTAAGCTGAAGTCATATTCAGTTCACTGTTTTTATATCTAGTAAATTCTAGTTAGAAAATACTATTATATGGAGTTTGTGCATTTTATTAGACAAACACCAAACCCTACTAAAAAAACTAACAAAATACTAGTTCTGATACCTTTATCAGGAGAGAATATCGCTACTGAATGGATCAGCCAATTAAAGGTTTTAAACTAATGCCGGCTTTGTTATTCCCTGTTATGGTTCATCCTTATTCCCTGTGGATCTTTGATAAAGGGAGACCCCTTCAGGGTAGAGGGTCCTCTACAATACTGAGGAGAGAAATAGCAGCTGCCATGTTGGGGTCCAGTCTGTCAGTGCATGCAATTGCTACGTATAAATAAAACACTTTGCACATCATAAACAACTGTCTACTATTATTGTTAATATTGTTGTTAAGTAAATTACAATCAACTGTGTTAACCTGCCATTTGATGAGAAGACAGAAGCACTTATGTCTTTGTTAACAGAACACATTTCATGTTTTTTAAAATGTATAATAACTGATATTCATAAAGGGGAAAAATCTTTCTTCCTGTTCAGAAAACAAATGAAATTCATGGAAATGTAAGTCATCCAACAAAATGATCTGAATGTACAACAATAAATATTGCAATCAACTACACTAAAGAAGCACACATTTTGAGTATTAGTTTATCATAAGTCATATTTAGTGTGACAATTCACGTTCTCTATATAAGAAATCACCTTCATGAGTTTCTGTTCAGGTAGATAGCAGCACCTCCTTCTCATTCCCTCTTAACATGGATGAGCATTAAGAGGCACAGAAGCAATAACTCTGATAGCTAAGAGAATTTACTCCTTTCCATGACCTATTTAGAATGATTTAGCTCCTTGAGGACAAGGGCTGTCTTTTGCATCTCTTTGTACCCTCAGTTCCTGCTACATAGTAGGCACTTAATAAATGCGTATTGACTGACTAGCTTCAATCATTTTTGAGGTTTGATTTTCTTAGGATTAGAACAGAGACATCACTGATCCCCAGGAGAAATAAGTGAAATTGAGGATAAATAATGATTCTTTAAATTACAAAAGCTGTCTGGTAAAACTAACCCATTAAAATTAGAGTATGAATGAAAAGTCTGTCTCTTGGCATTGTTTGTACCTTAATAAGAGATATCAATGACAACAATAGTTTTTGACTGATGTGTTGGAGCTGACAGCTGTTGAAGCCCCACTTTCAGTTAGTGACTTTCAAGGCTCATGACAGTATCACCTGAAGGACAAAGTCAGCTAACAAATGATCAGATCATGACACTACCACAAAAAACTAAAGCAAGCAGAGACAGAGCATAGCAAACACTATTTCCATCATCACCAGTCCCAATGGTTATACATCAGGAAACTCTTGTCCTTTACCCCATACACCAGAGGGACTCTTAAGAAGTCAACTTTTCCTTTTGTGGCCAGTCACTCCTCTCACCCATGGATACGACTTAGCCACTATCAGTGTGTGTTCATCCTTCATTGCTGAAGAAGACCGTGCCATCAGGTAAACAATGACATGACTTGCGCTTGACTTTGTTTTGAGTGAGTGAGGGCAGTGCAGGTCACCAGCCTCACTTGTCCTCCAGAGCCATCTGAATCCAGTGACCAGATATTCATCAGGATGACTAGGGATGACCCAGAATGATGCAATTGGGGTTAAATGACTTGCCCCAAGGTCATACAGCTAATATATGTCAAGTGTCTGGGGTGAGATTTGAACTTAGATCCTCCTGACTTGTGCTTTCTCTATCCCCTGCATCACCTAGCTGCCCTCCACTATCAGTAAGCTATAAAATAAGCTACCACCTAGCTTGGAGAAATTTAAAACAACTCTCCAGTACTCCTGATGCTTTCTGTCTTGCTATGACATCCCAACCCCAAATCCCATAACTAGAAAAAACACTAGTCAAGTGAAGGCATATCTGTTATGACACTACCCATGTCACCCTGGATTAAGAAAGAAGATGCTAGATATCTAGCATCTTATCTTACTGCAAAGGAAAACGTGACCTGAGGACAAGAGCCAATAGAGTCTAGAAACAGAGACCCAAAGAAGTAATAGACAGCCCTCTCATGCAACAGAATTTTTAAAACAAATGTTAAAAGATGAAGTAGTAGGATGAAGTCAGTCCAGTGAACTGAGGAATGGCTTGAGACTCAGAAAGCCTACTTCTGACACATATTTTTGTGTGAACACTAGACAAATTTCTTAATCTCTCAATGCTCCGGGTAACTTTTTAAGGCAATAAATTAGAGATGAGTTGGTGATCTAGATCAGTGCAAGGAGTTCCTGTACTGGGATTTCTCCAGATCTATGAAATCATGAGTTTGAGTACAGCTTTACCAATTGGAAGGAAGGAAGGAAGGAAGGAAGGAAGGAAGGAAGGAAGGAAGGAAGGAAGGAAGGAAGGAAGGAAGGAAGGAAGGAAGGAAGGAAGGAAGGAAGGAAGGAAGGAAAAGAAAAAAGAGAAAGGAAGGAAAGAAAATGAAAGAAAGGAAAGAAGGAAGAATTTACATTTTAATTTTACAGATGAGGAAACTAAGGCAAACAGAAGTAAGAGACTGGTCCTGGGTTACACAGTAGTAAGTGTCTGAAGCAAGATTTGAACTCAGGTCTTTCTCACTCCGAGCCTGGCACTCTATCCACAACTCCACTAAGATGCCTTAACGCTATCCTTTGGGATGATCAAATTGCCTCTAAAATACTCGTTGCATCTGCACTTTATCTTCTTTCAGCTTTAACTTAGAAGATGTGCATACCACAATTCTCTGTGGGTCTGTGGGCAGTACTGCATCACGATGATTTCATTTATCACTCTCTATGCCGCCACCTCCTAAATTCCACAATCCCTCCCTCTGAAGGAATCTTCCTTAGAAAAGAAGGAAAATATTTCATCTCTTTACATGAAACACAATATAGCTATAATCTAAAAATCCACTTTATAAGTAGATGATTCTTCTAATTAAACTCTCAAGTCTCACATATAGTGCTGCTTTTGATTGCTTGTTTAGTTCGTTTTATCAGTTTCCTCCTCTTTAAAATGACAGTGTTATATGAGATGGTCTCTAAGGTTCCTTCAAGCTTACAAAAAATCACTATGATTCTCTCAGTTATTTCCAGCTATACCATAAAATAAAGCTAATTGGTTCATACCGTGCACTAAGTTCTAAAATAGAAAATATATAAAGTAATTGTTGAGAAATGATATACTGTATATACTGGAGAAAAGTTGATCTTTTTCTTTCCTTACATGAGTAAATCAATTTTAATACAAAACTAGAAAAATAAGGTAATATAATTGAAAAACTATAACCTGATCTATTCTTTTAAAACAGTGCAAATGCAATAAGGAAGGAGGGATAGACATTGGCACAGATAATAATCATTTCCTATGTAAATTAAATGACATAATAAGGAGTCCCTTATCTTAATCAGCAAACAATATCTCTTTCAAGTTAAGAAATTATACTAATTTAGAATACAGATTCATTTATAAAATTTTATGGATGGTGGAAAATTATTAGTTACATCACCTCATAAAAAACAATAATGAAGGCTAATAAAGAAAAAAACAAGTTTAAATAAAGTTCGGTAAGAGATCCTGAGCACATTTAAGGATGAAAAAGAAGGCTAACCCATATGATACCCCGCTCCCCAAAATGAAGATTTCTATTGCAAAATCCTTTTCCCATCAAAGGCAGAGGAATCACCACATCTAACCTCTAACCTCACTATCCTATGTGTCCTTCTGGAGGATGTAGAAATGGCACCAAAGAAACAAAGATGGGATAAGCAGCTAAGCTAGACCAAGAACATCGAGAGGAAGTAAAAGGTGGAGGTAAAATAATTTGAGGGCTTTCAAAGACTAGTTATCAATGTACCTGAAAAAGGGGGAAAGTGCCAAAAAGAAGGGGGAAATTTTCAGACTTCATTCAAAAAAAATACCAAGTACTCATTTATTTTACCATCTCTGTGAAAGCAAATAAAAGATATATGTAAAAATATATGCATATGTTACATATATACACATATACACCCACACACTTATAAAAAAAACACCATTTATATGGAAGTCATCCTTGATAAAGGCCCCTCCTAAGGGAATAAGCAGTCTTTCACAAACCAAATTCTTATGAGACTACATCTTTAGAGTCACACAAGTGATTAAACAATAAAAGGAAAACAATATCCCACTGATCTATTTGTTGACTACAAAAAAAGCATTTGACTTAGTAAATCAAATCATCACTTTTTAGGCTCTTTGTCAATGAGGCAGCTCCTTATACCAAAATAATCCAACAGTCCTTGGGAGATTTAACAATAAAATTAATTTTTTCCTAAATCTTTGACTTAATATTAAGTGAAATATTAAACAGGAAGACACGTGTTTGCTACTATCACAAACGTCCAGCATGTTCCCAGTGAACCCAGTGAAAGAGAGATTCCTCATAGATGGTAAGGACTTTCAATTGCTCTTCTTTACAGATGACATTGCCTCAATTGTATCAAGCCCCCAAACATTGCAAGATCTTCTTAATGAGATCCATAATCACTCAAAAGAATCTGATCCAAGTAAATGCCTATGTCTGTGCTATGACATGAAGTTAGACCAACAGCATGTTTAATTTATCTATCAATACAGAAATCTTGGATAGACACAGCAAATGGACAATGAGCTGGGCTCATAATTGGTAAGGAGAAAGAAAGTCAGCTGGATTGCCTTTGGGAAATTCTCAAATTTTTCGAATGATCTCAAATTGACTGTAAAACAGTCTCAACATCAGTATTATTCAGATGATGTTGTGTGACTAAGATTTTAAAATAATATCTCAACTGATCTTCACAACAGTCCTGTGAGGTAGGTAGGTGCTACTATTACCCCCATTTTATAGATGAGAAAAGTGAGGCAGGGGTTAAGTGACTTAAGTGACATACTTAGGGCCACACAGCTAATAAGCTTGTGTTGTTGGATTTGAATTCAGGTCTTCCTGAGTCTAAACCCACAACTCTACTCCACCATAATAATAGCTAACATAGCATTTTAAGGTTGGCAAAGCACTTTATATACCTTATTGCATATATTCCTCACAATAATCCTGAGAGAACGTTATTACTCCAAATTTACAGACAAAGAAACTAACACTCAGAAAAGCTGTGCTGCCTGCCACAGCTAGGCAAGTAGATATCTGAAGTATCTTAAGCTGGATTCACATTAATGTCTCCCTCACTTTACGTTCAATGCAAAGTATGGCCATTATGTAACTCAAAGACTTGCCTGAGACTAAACAAGCTTATGACCTGTCAATGGCAATAAAGTAGTAAGAGTAAGAAGCAGGAGATGAAGTCACTGCCTATGGACTCTGCGTCAAGTCCTGTACCCCCTACACCATACTGTCTCTCCATGCTGCTGATTATGACTTTATAACTAAATGCTAAATTTTCTTTTTCTATTGCCACTCTTCAGACTCTTCCTACCCTATCACTTTTATGGCCTTGGACAAATAATTTTCCATCTTGGGACCTTAATCTCCTCAGAAAAAAAAAGGGGTTAGCCTCAATGATATCTTATCTTTCTTCTCTATGTAAATCTTAGGATATTATCATCCCTTTAAGATTACTATACTAAGTTAATAAAAGGTTACTTAGAAGCAGCAAAAAGACCAGCGTCTGTCTTCAATAAACTAGTAGTTATAAATGATCTAGAAACTATAGTGAAATGGCCATTCAGATTCGAGGAGAGGAGAGGAGAGGACAATGGGAAAAGGAGAGAGAGGGGGAGAAGGAAGGGAAGGAAGGATTTAAGCACCTACTATGTGTGTGACACTGTTAAGCACTTTACAAATATTATCTCACTTGATCTTCACAACTTTGTGAGGTAGGTGCTAGACAGATGATGAAACTGAGGCAGAAGGAGGTTAAATGACTTGCCCTGGGACATACAGCAAGTAAGTGTCTCAGGTCATACTTGAACTCAGGCCTTCCTAATTCCAGGCTCAGTGCTCTATCCACTCTCTAACTACAGACTAACTCTGACACCAGTGCCTGCTGGGACTGAGAGCTAGTGGTTCAGTGTCTGGATCCTTCCTTGTCAATATTCTCTGGCCACTTCTAGATGTATAGGTATATACATACATACATATACATATATGTGCATATACATATATATGTACACATATTGACATATACATACATATATATAACTCCTATCCAGTGCTACCCATAACCAGGCTGAAACTATGTAAACATGAACAGAAAGCTTCTTTCTCACTGGCACGCACAGTGCTTTATAAAAGAAACTGTACTACTCAAGGAAACCACCGTTCAGCTTTTACCACATTTGGTGGAGCTGACTTAGCCATTGCACCTTTAAAAATCAAAGGGAGCCCCACTTTGGGTTCTGTTCAGTTAGACATGATTCAGAATGAAAAAGAAATCCTGTGACTCCAGTGTATTAATAACTACTTCTATTTGCATGTGTGACTCAACACGGAAAGCACTAAACCCCAAATAAACCATGAAATTACAATTAGAACCTTCAGTAATACGCCACTTAATATAGAACATGTCCCGGGCTATATTCTTCTTTGTCCAGAGATCGAGGCAGAGAGAATAGGGGACGCTATAATTGATTCAGTACTCTTCAATGCAATGTGTCAAACTTAAAATGCCTTCAGTTGCTGCTTCGTATGTGGCCATCTTTCTCACAGCACAGGGATAGGTCACTTCGCTTTATTCCACGAAGAACAAGGTTCAAATCCTGTTTGGACATTTATTAACAATATAACATTGGACAAGTCATTTAATCTTGATGTCATCATTTCCTCACCTGTAAACAAGGGATTTGGACTCGTTGGCCTTGTAGCTCTAAAACTGCGATCTCATGTATTCTCTGTGTCTGTCTTGCTGAGTCAGAGAAAGAAATTCTTCTCTGACAAGAGTAATGAATAAAAGTATATTTTATCAGATTCCAGGAAAACATCTACTCAAGTAAAGGAAAAAGACAGACTGTCAGATGGGGACAGACAAGGAGGGAGGAAGAGAGGAAGACAGAAGAGAGATAGTAAAAGGAGACAGAGAGACAGAGACAGAGAGAGAGACAGACAGACAAAGAGAGAGAGAAAAACAGGAAGAATGAGAACAAAATACTTTAAGAGAATGCATTTAAAATTGCTATCCCTAAGTATGAATCCAAAGAACATCTTTGTCAAGACAAAATAAATTTGTTTCAATAAATCTTAATGTGGTAACCAACATGCAACATGTTAAGATGCTTAAGGCAGAAAATGTGGGCACAACATGTAAATCAGAGAAGTGTAAGAGAGGAAAACACATTTTTAAATGTCTCAAGGATGTTACTAACACAATACAGCAAGAACAAGTTATTTATGCACATCAAAATGAATGAGTTCCATGGAACAAAGACCAAAAGGACCCAAAATGTAAGTAGATTTGCATGTGAAATTCTTAAAATTAAAAATACAAGGCAGTAATGTTATTTTAAGCTTCTAAAAGTATCAGTTACAGCTTCACTTTTCTGTGGCATTTCAGGCCATCTTAAGTGTACAACGTCTGAAACATATGTCTATCAGAAGATATGATGTCATAGGGTCATAGATTTAGAGCTAGAAGTCCAACCTCATTTTGCAGATGAGTAAACTGAGGCTCAGACAAAGTTATTTACCTAAGGTCATACAGATAATCCTCATAAAAGCCTAGGGTTCTTCTGCCTGCAAATCCAGTGCTCTTGTGACACCGTGCTTCTCTCTTGTGACACCACACTTTTTCTTAAGTCTACCTACTCTAAAGTAAGAAACATTTAGAATTTGACTTAAAAAAAAGCCAAAACAAATGTTGGTATTTAAGCTAGTGCATCTGTCATTGGTAGGCCTGATAATTCATGAATATAAGCCAAATGTTTTTAAGTAACTGAAAGGATTCTTCTTTCCTCCAGACCCCGTGCTAAGTAAATTCATAGTCACGAAGTGAGATTAGTCCTGAGAATGCCCTCCTTTATAATCCCCTCCATCCAAGCTAAGCCCAAATGTAGCAGCAAAGGAGTTTATCTCTGCAGACAAAACATGCTGGGGAAGGAGGGGAGAGGGGAACAAACTGAACCAGAATACAGCCTTTTCTCTCTAACACGGAGGATTCTGACATCAGTGCAGCTATGTTAGCAGGAAGTCTCTCACATACATGACTACATACATATATACAAACATATGTACATATATGTATGTTTATGATATACCTAGAGAGGGAAAGAAGAGAACACACATATTTCATCAGATTCCAGGTTAATCTCCCTATTCACCTACCTATTCAAGTGAATAGAAGTGTATATATTAAGTTCTGAAAGAGAAAATCACACATATATATATATATACACACACACATACACACAACATATACACATATATGCTTTTTCGCATAAATGTGTATACTGTATATACAATACATACCACAAAAAATGGGAAAATAGCCAGATTTCTCAAAGTATTTTTAAAAGAAAAAAAAATGCCATGCATAAAGTCAGCACTGATCTGTCAAGTAAGTTTTAAATATCTAATAATAATTTATTGGGACAAGAGTAATTTTTTTTAAATAAAAAAATGAAAATCTTCCAAATCTGAATTTCTTTCCATCCCTCACATTTGACTTTCTACTTCTATCGAAAGAGATAAATGGCAACCTAATATCTACTTCAAATTATAACTTTCAAGCTATGCTATATATTCATTAAGAATTTCAACAAATTGCATGTCTATAGTGCAAAAAGATTTCCTTAAAGCAATGAAAAACTGTGAAATGCCTTGAGTTAAAAGTTATATTCTTTTTTGTGATGACTATATCTTATTCTAATTCTCTGAAAATTAGTAATCCATAATTCATATTTCTGACACCTAAAAGATGGTAAAATTTTAGTGTAACTAGATGGCTATCTCAGTGGAGATAGCGCTGAACTTGAAGTCAGGAAGACTTGAGTTCAGATCCAGCCTCAGACACTTATTAGTTATATGACCCTGAGCAAGTCATAGTATCTGTTTGCCTTAATCCAAGGAAATGGCAAACTACGCCAGTACCTTTGCTAAGGAAAACCCCATGCACAGTGTGGTCCCTGGGGTCACAAAGAACTAGACAACTGAACAACAAAAAAGTTTTATGGCATGTTGCAGAGATACTTTTAAAATCATTCCAAAGTATACTATTTTTACCATGGTAGGTGACTTTTTGTTATTAAGGCAGAATCTCAGTTCAATATATTTTTCACAAATCAAGAAGAAATAACTTTTTGGTTTTGCTGTGACTTCTCCTGCGCTATGCACACTATTTTTTCAAGTGGTTCTAGCATTATTTTCTGTGGAAATGTGGAGAGAACTAGTACATTCTTTAAAGGAATGACTTTAAAAAACTTGACAGAATTGGCATAACCACAACACAATCTTGAAAACAGCCTCCCATGTGAAAATGCTTACTGCTACAGAGTTTTACATGTGCAGTACAGGTTAAACACCAACCCGCAGCTTATTAATGAGGTACGGATGTCTGGCACCTCACAGAAGTGGTATTTCTGCACAATGATTAACACTAACAGCAAAAGAATGACTTTACTAACTGCTGCCTTCTGCTCAGCAGTTGTGAAATTATGCGGCAACTTCAAGGAATAGGGTTGAGAGAAAAATACAAATACAAACTCTCCAGGTTTGAGCATATATCAATCATGGAAAGTGAGAAGAGCTCCAATGGGAAACATCCCAATATTTTTGGTAAGAGTTCCCCTTCTCAGCTCTCTGTGGAACTTAGAGGAGTCTGGTCAGTTCTGACTGGTAACCAAAAAGATTACAACCATGTTGCAACCTTAGACAATCAACTGTTGGAAACTATCATTATTATAACAAATACTTATTCCTTTAGAGTTTACAAAGAACTTCCTTCAAAAAAGTTCTATGAAGTAGGGAGTAAACCAAACCAGAGCAAACCAAACCATATTATACAGGTAAGGAAATTAAGTCACGGGAAAGTTAACTGACCGGCTCAGTCACACACCTGTGTCAAAGGCAGAGCTTGAATACTGCTGTGTCTTTATTCAATCAATCATTCAACATTTATTAAGCACCTACTATATGCCAGGCACCATGTCAACTGCTATTATAAAATAAGCATATTTCTTACTTTCAGTGTCTGTTAGAATACCAAAGCTCTATATAAATAATTTTTTTTTTTTTTTTGCAAATAGAGACAAATCCAAAATGGAAAATATTTTCAGTCTAGAAATTGTTATCCACAGTAGGAGAAGTTTTATTTATTACATGGTTGCATTCTATTTTTTTTGCATAGTTTTTTTAAAGTAAAAATCATGTATTTTAAGATGGGAATATGTCATGTTACAACAAACTTTGGGGAGGGGGTTTCTAAATCTTTCCACTTTTCTGAAATTTCCTTCTTCAGATGTATTTTCCTCTAAGAAAATCTCTGAAGTACTCAAATGAATTAGAGATCTCATTGATTCAGATCCAAGACAATCTCACTGGTTCACTATAAGGATATAGACCATGCCTATGCATTCTGTGTGACTCCTGTCCATGCTTTTCCAAAAAAATTCATAGAAGGGGTTGCTCATTCCATGTGCCATACACTGTCCTTATTTTCTCTTGATACTGCAAGAGTAGCAGTGAAACGCTCCAGCTGTACAACTCTCATCACTCTTACCATGTGACCACTCATCTTTTCTTGTTGTCATATAATTCCTTACTGACATCCTATACTGCTTTTCTTCTTCAGAATTCCTTGTTATGTTGCAGTCTGATTCACGTTGTGCCTTTCCTTTGCCTCCTGTGTGATTCCCATCCTTAGTTCTTCAGAGACAGTGATGCTCCAAGTCTCGCTGTCCTTCAACATTAGTAAAACGATATTTTGAAAAGATAGGTCTTTGTTGTTACAGGCAATAAAAGTGCTTTACTATTTCCTGAAAATAATCCAGTCTATTCTCCTCCTTTTTCAACTCTGGGTCAATTCATTGTCTATCTTTATTTTCTGTCCCAGATATTTGTATTGATGGAGAAGCGCTAGAGGTTGCTCACAAATGTATGCTAACATTTGGGCAATAAAAATTTTTCATTTACTTTGTTTTTCCCAGGTAGATGCATAGACCAATCTCCTCTGAGTGATTACAAACCTCTTCCAGTGGTTCTGCAGTATCTTAGGGATTGAGGAAATCAGCACAATGTCATTTTCGGACAGGAGCATCTGGAGGATTCCATCATCCTCTGGGCATCGCTCTTCAACATCTTCTGCACTGGATCTTCTCCATCACGGTGATAAATACTTCCGGCAAGCAGACATCTCCCAGTCTTATACTCTGCCTGATTTTTGTTAGCAGAATATTGTTGGACAACTATTTCTGTTGCTATATATTTCAAGAAATCTTGAATGATTTTGATGTATGGATAGGAGATATTTTTCTATTAAAGAGCTTGCAGGGAGAAGTTTTATTCTACTGAACCAAATACTTTTTCTAACCAATAAAAAATAAGCAAAGCAGGACCTTATATGCTCTACAGCTTTCGGTCAATTATATGATGTTAAAGATGTGTCCATTATTTAATAACACTTGCAAAAACCCTCTTGTTCCTTACTAATACTTTCATCAAAAATGCCTTTAATTTGCATGCAGCTAATCCTCATAGAGACTGCATAGATGGGAGAGAAGGTCAGAGGTGATGCTGTCTCACCTTCTTTTTGGTATTAATAAAGTCCAAGATTTCTTTCATGACTTTGTTAACTTCGCCTGCTCTCGGATACCATATAAATCAGTTTCTCAATGTGCTCTTAACTATATCCCTTCCAGCATGGATATTTGTACTTCTACATATACTTGCATTTCCCATCTTTATTCCCATTAGTGTCTATAACACCTCAGGGACTATGCTGTTAAGATCCAAGTGGGATGGTTCCATTATTGTTAATGAAGAAAAGAATTTGTTATAACACTTTCTGCAAATTCTGCAAATCTGTTCCATTTTTCTTCCATTTGCAGCTTTCTTTGCTTTTATCCTTGACTTCAACTTTGGAAGAAGTTTGCTTAGTAAGCTATCTTGCCAAGCTTCCTTTAGACTAGTTTTACCCTCCGATGCATTTGCTATTTTATGAAATTATATTGCTCATAATTGTCTATTATCCACATTTCTAAGATTTTTACATGTTTATATTCTAGCTTTTTGTCACCTTTGGCACTGATGTCTCTCTCCATGTGGCAAGTAAATGTTTACTAAGGAAATTTTGTGACTCTTTTGATCTCCTTGGTGCTAAAATAGTTTAACTTCTGGGTTAAATTATTATAATCAATGTTGATGTCTTTTTTGTCCTTTATTTTCCATTTTGATTTTCAATATCATGTTTAAAACTCAAGATTAAATCTTCTTAATTGTAAGCCATTTTTCCCTCATTCTTTTTTCTCTTTTATTATAAATTCTGATCTTAGCTCTGAAGAACCAATGGTCTACTATGTACAGATAACGGATTTAAGGATGACTATACTTCTGTAAGAAGATTTTTCCTGCCTTTTAAAATGCAAAGTCATTCTTTTTTATGTTATTTGGTTCTTTCCAGATCCAGCTCCTACTAATTCTCTTTAAAAGAAACTGCTCACGATGTAGAGGTATAAATCTTCTGTGTAAACTCTAAGTCTTTGGCTTTTCTCATTTCTTTTCAAGAAACCATGTTTTTTCATATAATTCTATCTATCCTCACTTGTCTCCACTTTTGCACTAAAGTCATCAAGTACATATGTTGATTTGTTTTGGAGTGTGTCTTAAGAAGCTCTTAATTCTCAGTAATCAATGTTGGAACATGGGGTGAAATCATTTTCAGGGCTGTCTTTTTGAAAATGATGACCATTAGTACTACAATAGGTGAGGAATAAATATTCTGTGAAAAAATAGTTCTTGTAACCTTGGGATATATGAAAAAATCCATTTTACTAACCTTCCCCCAACCTTTTATGCTTTTCCAAGAAGTACTATGAGCCATCCTTCCACTTAGTTGCAACTTTCTTCTAAGTTTTAAGAGAATGTAAAAACTGATATGATTCAGATCCTCTGCAATATGCTCACTCACTGGTCATAGGACAAGGATCTCACATTTACAGAACCAACAGTCATATTGTTTATGGTGGACTAAGAATTGTGTCTTAGCACCCTCTGTCCCATGTCCTGACATGCTGACACCATCACTGCAGAAGCTGAAGGTGGCCCTTACAGGACTGAGGGGCATTCAAATTTTTTCTAAGATTTAAGGGTTGCCTTGGCCAAAAAAGTTTCATTACCAAGCTATCTCTCAATAATTATCTAAGGGGATCTGAAAAAAACTGAAAACAAAATCAAAAGTGAATGTGACAAAATTATAAAACCATGGCTCCAAAGAGGAGATATGAGAAGATATTCCCCACCTCACCTTTTTTAAAGAATGGAGGGCCCATAAGTGTGGCACACTGCACATATTTGCAGACTTTTTCAATATATTGATGAGTTTCCTGATTTATTTCTCATTTTTTGACTTTTAAAATATGTTTTGTAGGATGGCTCTGAGGAACGGAAAAGGAGAGGAATATGGAGAGAAATTTCAGTGACAGGAAAAAAAAGAAATAAAAGCTAATTTTTAAAAAAAAAGTTTCCCCATGACTTACCCTAAAATCACAATTATTTTTAAGTGATATAACTATGAAGCATAGATCACTAATTTTCAAAATGCATTAAGCCCTAAAATTAAAATGAACATAATTTAACCTTAGTTTTTTAGGGTAAGACTTATGCATATCAGTTGTCAACATATTCTACTAAAGATGTAGACACAGAATACTTCTTGAAAGCCATACTGACTACATATTCCGAGTTATCTTTCTGAATAAATTTTAGATACCAATTTTTCAGATTTCTCTCCCTCATGAGAATACAAAATCAATTATAGGAGGAAGGGGATAATCTACTTACTTATTAGGCTTTTAAAAAAATTTCAGAAAAAAAGAATTTATTCTTTTGGAATAAAGTTAGTTCATAACTAAAATGAATTTTAGTTGCTAGCAGCCTAGGCAGATCTAGACACATAAGCAAAAATAGTGAGTTTTCAAGGAACAGAATTTAAAAGCAATTCTATTTATCAACCTAACAACTTTATTAATATTTTTTTACATTTAAAATTAAAGTTTTGTTCATCCCTTTTATTTTACTGTCAGTTATTTCTAGATATCCCACTCCAACCAAACATCTGCCATTCTTTTGAATGAAGGAATGAAAAAGCACATATTATTCACTTTCTGTAGGCAAAGCATTGTGCTTAGTTCTGGGCATACAACCTGCTCAAGGAACTCACGTTTTCATCAACGGAAACAACACATACAGAAACTCTAGCTGAGAATCAGACAGAAAGAACTCTATAGTTCTTGAGAGTGTAGAGGCAAAGCAAACTGTAGTGCCTCTTTTCAATATCTTTTCTATTAATAAAATCATATCAATTTGTGATGTAGAACCAGCTGACAGTGCTAAGGCATAAGGAGATCTAGACAGAAAAACAAGTAAGCAAAAAACTGCTGCTTATTATGTTATTACAATTATGCAGTCTCTAACTTAGTTTTAGTGTCCTTTTTGCTTATTACAATTGGTATATATAGTATTTTCCTGGTTCTATTTACTTCACTTGGTATCAGTTAACAGAAGTTTTCTTTTTTTTTCTCTGAGGTACTCTTATTTATTTCTTATAGTACAATAGCATTCTGTTATATGCCACACTTTTTTTTTTGTTTTCCAATTTTTCCTACCACAAAAAGTATCGGATCTTTCTTTCTGTCTTTGACCTCTTTAGAGTATCTGTCCAGCATTGAAAGTGTATGAGCAATTTAGTGACTTCTCATATAAGTCCAAACCATTTTTCAGTATGGTCAAACCAATCTGAAGGACTATTAGCAGTATATTAGAGTATGTGTTATAATACAACAACTCCAACACTGATTGTTTCTGTATTTTGACATCTTTCCTTAACTTGCTCTGTGAGAAATGTAATTATATTTTTACATGACCATGCTATTCACATAAATCATGGGAATAGGTCATTCTTAAATCTTTCCCTTTAGCAATCTCTCTCTTCTAAACTATTTCCCAAAATCTTTAGGGGTTTAATTGGAACCACAGAAGCAGTCAATTTTGAAGAAAGGAATGGCATTTTACTTTTAACCAAAGAGTACCCCTTTTAAGATTTTTTTTTAAAACAGTCATTTTGAAAAGTACCTTAATGGAAAAAAACAGAGTTGAAGAATTCAAATGTAGATGAAGTTGGATCTTATTCATATAAGCAAGATTTAATGAAAGTAACTCATTAAGGTGATCCTTTCTGGTGAAGGAGACCTGGAAATTCGGGTAAAACTTAGTAGACCTATAATATATGTCTTTAGAGGATATTTATAAGAAATTTAAGAGGATACTTTTCCCCTTCAATAAAGACTGAAGGTTAACTTTATTTATAAAAATGATTGCAAAAGGTTTTTGCAATATTTTTAACTTCAGGGATAAGTTTTACAAGTAATATTTTAAAAACATTTTTACTTTCCTGAAACAGACATTTTTTAAAAATGTAGTTTTTGGAATGTTTTTACTTAGCTGTAGCCAAATAATGTGGACATGTTTACTAGATTAGAATTTTAGCAATATATCACATTGTAAATGTACCACCATTTTGAAGTATGCACTGGCTTCCAATTGGGTAAGGATTTTAGCTTCTTACTGACAACTGGGTTGGTATATGTCGGTTTCTTTTTTCTTTTTCTTTTTTATTAATAAAAAAATACCCTCTTTATATAGTGTCTAAAGCAATCTCTTTTGTATAATACTTAGAAATTGCTAGACAACTGAATAGAGTTTTAAATGCTAAAAAAAACACACATATGTTGTTGAGAGTTTGCTTTTCTTCTTTAGAGAACTGCCCATTCATATCTTTAGGAGGTTAAGTGAATTTCCCAGTCACAGGCTTAAAAAATGCTGGAAACTGAATCCAGGTCTCTAGTTTAAAAATATTTTAACATTCGCTGAATGATTTAACTTGGAACAGAATTACATTTCAACGATCTAAAGACTTGCGGATAGCAAGGTTTACAACATCATGAATTCAAATTTTGTATTCCATTTTGCAGCAACCAAATTTACCCAGAAAGAAAAGGAAAAATAAAGAAATTATACAATCAAATGAGTATCAATGGTAAGTATTGCACTATCACTGAATTACTTTTGTATTAATGCTAATGACCTAGATTATAAATGCAACTGATATTCATGACAGTCTGCCATGCATTTCTGTACAGGTGCTCCATTATAATTAAGCATTAAATAATAAATGCTTATAATGAAGGGTTACTATACTCAATTGTGGGAAACAGACAGCTAGATTCTTAAATGCCTTATTTAAAATCAATAGAAATAGGGAGAATGCAAATGTGTTAGCCTTAAAAATGCTGACAGCCAAATTTATCCCTGTCTCTCAGAATCCTAAAATTGCATAACGCATACTTAAGGAATACAGGGATGATAAGTAATGAAACACTTTTAGAGGATACCACTGTTATGAAAAAAACACAATTAATTACTTTTCAAAAAAAGTTCTTACCTCATTTTATTACCTTTCTTACCAAAATTTTAAAAGAAAATAGCAACAGAATATTAACAAACATCTTGCCATCAGTGTGTTTTCATCAAATCTATGATGTCCTATTATGACAGCTTCTGGACAGAGAATAGCATGTAACTGACATGGCCTGAGTTGGGCTAGTTTGGGCTGAATTGAGTTTCATGCTGAGACTGTGACAAAAACAATTCAAACTGGAGCAAGCCTAGGAAATCTATCCTATCAGCATGTCTAGGTAGTCTGGACCAGGAACATAACCAAGAGCTTATTAAAGACTAGGTTGGTACCAGGTCTAACCGGGAATTTGTTTCTCTCCTACAAACATATCATTCCCAACATGCCTCAAGAGCTAATCAGAGATGCCTGATTCAATTAATTGTATTCTTCTTATCACCCCAAAAATCCAATGTTATGACTGCCTTCTATTAAAAATAAAGATAATAAACTAAAATGTGGATAAATTCACTTGGGAAAAAAAAGATATACCCTCTTTCCCTCCACCCAACTTATTTTATAGAACATGTCATTATGAACTTAAAATAATGGAGAGCCTACTGGTTTTTGTTGTTTAGTTATTTCAGTCATGTCCAACTTTTCAAGGCCCCATTTGGGGTTTCTTGGTAAAGATACTGGAGTACTTTGCCATCTCCTTCTCCAGCTCATTTTACAGATGAGCAACTGAGGCAAACAGGGTTAGGTGACTTACCTAGGATCACACAGCTAATAAGGGTGTGAGGCCAGATTGGAACTCAGGAAGATGTCTTCCTGACTCCAGGCTTGGCGCTCTATCCACTATGCCGCCTAGCTGTGAGTCTACTGGTTGGAAGAAGGATTCAAAACAAAATTCAAATCATAGAAGGGAAGAGTAATATAAGCTGACATTTATAAAGTGTTTTATATGTATGCATTCAAATTTTCACAGGAACCCTGTGGAATAGGTAGTATAGGCATTTTACAGTTAAGAAAAATAAAACTCTGAGAGGTTTAATGATTTGTTCACCATCATTGTGTCTTTATGACTACAAAGCCAGAAGTCCATCTGCCACATCCCAAATGTTCCCAGTCCCAATTCTTTTCCAACATCTTAGTCTGATGCAACATTCTTCCCCGTCTAGTTTAACACCATTCTCTCCAAATCTTCTGGGGTTTTTTTTGCTGTATTCTTTCCATTTTTTTCCTTTGGGTGTTTTTCCTTTATTATTTAAACCCTTGAGTGCCCTCAGACATAGCTAAAACATGATGATTATGTGAATCTTTGACAAATTTCACCTCCTTGTAGTCCCAAGTCAGAAACTAATCAGTGTCAGGGACTCTGTATCCTCAGCAGCGTGCATTCATACTGTGCTAGTCAGTCAAGAAACATTTATCAATTACTTACTTTGTGCCATGTACCATGCTAATTAATGGAGGTATACCAAAGGGCAAAGGACAATCTCCTCTCTCTCAAGGAGCTCAGAGTCTAATGGAGGAGACAATTTGCAAGCAGTTACACACAAACAAGCTATATACAGGATAAACTGAAGACAATCAGTGGAAGGAAGGGAAATTCTGGAAAGGCCTCTTGCAGAAGGTGGGATCCAAGCTGGGACCTGAAGAAAGTCAAGAGGCAGAGAAGAGGGAGAAAAATCCAGACATGGGCGACAACTGGCCAGAGTCGACAGAGGAAGTATTTTATACAAGGAGGCCAATGTCACTGAACAGCAGAGTATTTGGGAAGAGGTAGAAGATGTGTGTGTTGATCCTTTGTTGCTGAAGAAGACCATGCCATCAGAGAAATAATGACACGACTTGCATTTGACTTTGTTTTGAGTGAGGGAGGGCTGTGCAGGTCACCAGTCTTACTTTTCCCCCAGAGCCATCTGAATCCAGTGACCAGATATTCATCAGGATGACTGGAGATGACCCAGGATGAGGCAATTGGAGTTAAAATGACTTGCCCAAGGTCATACAGCTAGTGAGTGTCAAGTGTCTGAGGTGAGGTGAGATTTGAACTCAGGTCCTCCTGACTCCTGGACTGGTGCTCTATCCAGGGTACCACCTAGCTGCCCTGGTAGAAGATATAAGAAGACTTGAAAGGTAGGGTAGGGAAGGACAGGTTAGGAAGGACTTTGAATGCCAAAAAGAAGATTTTATATTTGATCCTGGAGATGACATACTGTAAGATTCTTGACAGCAGATACAGTCTTTTTCCCTCTTTTTGTATCCTCAGCACTTAGCATAGTGCTTGGCACATAGTAGGTGCTTAATAAATGTTTACTGAGTAAGTGAGGGATAGAGAGTCATTGGAGTGCCACTCCACAAAACTTACCATCTCAATGCCCTGAGTGGCTATTGAAAAATGGAACCACTATAGGATAACTCTGCAGCAACACTTTATATTCTAGGTCCAATGCAACTAACAAGATACAATAAATTGTAGTAACAAAAGAGACAACAAAAAGGGTAGCAAAGAAAAGACAGTAGGAAAGTCACAAAACTTAATGAAAGTAAAATTTAATTTACTGATAATTTACCATGTGTGAATATATATCATTGTGGATGACATAGAGATCAAAGAGCTTCTCTCTCAAGAGTTCACAATCTAGGTTGTATAGTGAATAGAATATTATGCCTGGAGTTTAAAAAGAAGACCCAAGTTCAAATCCTGCCTCAAACCTTACTAGTTGTATAAACCTAGGGCAAATCATTTTTTGCCCCTCTCAGACTCAACTTTGTTATCTGTAAAATTTGAATGTTAATAATAGCACTTATTTCATTCACCAGGTAGTTGTGGGGATCAAATAAGATATATGTTAAAGCATTTAACAAACCATGAAGAGTTAAATAAATATTATCTATTAGAAAAATAAGAAGGCCACAAATTATTATAATACAAGAAAGTATGGGATAATTGTAATAAAGGAGGCAGAAACAATATACTTTAGGAATTAAGGAAAAGATCATTTTCAGTTCTGGAGTAGGTAGTTGAGTGACAGATAATAGTGAGAGAAGGCTTCATAAAACAAGTGGCATTTATCAATACCTAGAGAAATACTAGATCTTAGATGAAAATAAAAGAAAAAATACATTCCATACTCTCACAATCTACTCCAACATGAGGAAAATCATTGTACCAGATAACTGAACCAGTTAACTGGCTCTAGTCTTTTGTTCCTGATAGTTATAAAGTCATGAAAAAAATTTCATCCAATATTTATGAATCACAATGTAGAGGTAACTGTGTTAAGTGTTAGGAATACTAAGGCAGTGATCTCATTGTTTCCTATCCAACTGCACTCCTTGACTTCATCATGGTCTCTAAGAACTCATTAATCTGCAAGATCACATCAACTCTGAAACTTACACCTCATCAGCAGCCCCTCCCTTCTTCTGACTGATGAAGATAGAGCGTAGCTATCAGAGAGTTCCTCTCAAATCTTCCATTTAGGGAGGGTGCCCATGGGCAGTGGCTTTCTTTGTATCCTCAGTGCTTAGCAGAAAGTCTGGTACAAAGTCTGGTGCTCAACAAATATTTGTTGACTACTAACGTAGCCATCCTCAAAGGAGCATACAGTTTATTGAACACACCCAGTATCAGTCAGACTCTACATGTTTCCCTTGCTTACAACATCAGCATAAAAACCCTTTCACATATTACCTATCTTGTACATCTTGCATCAAATACAAAGAAGAAAATTCAAGCAAAAGAAATACAACATGAAATAGAAAATTTGAAACTCCGATTTAGAATGCTATGAAAATTAGTTCATCAAAACCTTTTCAATGAGGCACTGTTGACCCTTCTGATCATTTACACTCTGAATTCAAAAATTATTGAACCTCTCAGGTTTATCTAAACAATGAAAATTCTAGATTATTACCAAATAAAGAGAAGGTGATTTGCAAATGGCAAAGAAGAGACAGGTACATAGAAAAACAAAAGAAAGCAAAACAAATATATAGTCTGGTTCATTTTATTTTTCTAACAGCAGACTGATATCCTGTAGTATTCTAATAAACTGCTGTTAGGTCTAGAAAATTTTTGGCTAATTCTTTGCTCTTTCCTTGCTGCAACTGGTTTGCTAATAGCTTCCTTTAACTATAGAGTTATAATTAGAAGACAGTCACTGCTCTGCATAATCAAATTGTAATTGCTGTTTGGGTGAAATCCAACCAAATTAAGCATCAGTACCCTCCAAAAATACAAAGTCTGGCAAAACAGAGTAACAAATGCCATGCTCTAATAATTTGAGTTATCCAAGAATGCTTGTTTTACTGCTAACATTTTTAAAGGATGGATGGCATATAGAATTGAACGAAAATTTTCTAGTTAAGAGCTAATAGCTTCAACCCATATTCAATATCAGAAAAAATCATTCATATATATGTATTTCAATACATCCAAAATTTCATTTATAGGGGCTCTCCTGCTGTTGCAGATAAAAATATTTTTGCTTCCTGTATGATTCCTGTCTGTCACTCAGAAAAGCCTCCACAAGGGATGTAGACAACATATTGGGGGCCTTGCTCTGGTTTGTATGTGTAAGTGTACTTCTCTCCCTCCTTCCATGTATATATGCATATATGTATATAGGTGTGTTTATTAAGCTATAAAATAAACAAATATATGCATACAAACATTATTGTCAGGTATAATGTTGCATAATATCAGGCTAGGAGTCAGGAAGACCTGACTTCTAATGCCACTGGTTAAAAGAGCCTCATCATCATTAACTTCCTGATGCCTCAAACAGCTCCCTGGGATTTATCTCCTAAGTCAGAGTCAGGATTTACTCTGCACAGGTGATGTGGGTTCTAACACTGACAAAATCGCAGATCTTTTGTGAAAATGTGAATACAACATGCATATCTATATCAACAGCCACATTCACATATATGGAAAGAGGGAATATATATATGTATATACATACAACATACTATATATGTTGTCCTAAAGGAGGGATAAAAAATATACTAGAGAAATTAAATAAAAGGAAAAATCACTTCCAGGCCTTGAGCAGGTGGGCAGTGAGGCTGAAATGCAAAAGAAGCATCTATGCTTACAAAGTGCCAGGCAATGTGCTAAGTGCTAATCAAACAGTAGGATCTCTTTTGATCCTTATAACACTTCAAGGTAGTGCCATTATTTCCCCATTTTGCAGATGAGGTAACTAAGGCAAACAGCGGGTTAAGTGGCTTGCCCAGGGAAAAATAATGGTAAGGGGAGGTTCCTTGGAAGAGGTGGAAGTTGTGTCAAGACCCATAGAGGTATCTGATCTTACAAGCAAAAAAAGCATACTCCAAGGGAAATGCTCACATCAGATAACCAAACTGGTTATTGTATCTTTATATAAATGTTCTCTAAGAATAGGAACTGGAACTGTAATTTTACTGCTGTGGGGAACACTTACATGAAGAAATTTTCACTACCAACACAGGCAGACACTTTCTGTGTAACTTCCAGTCTTCGTGAGCTGCCTAG
This sequence comes from Bettongia penicillata ogilbyi, assembly GCA_023548195.1. Classification (NCBI taxonomy): domain Eukaryota; kingdom Metazoa; phylum Chordata; class Mammalia; order Diprotodontia; family Potoroidae; genus Bettongia; species Bettongia penicillata. The sequence continues at coordinate 2,308,185 of JAJHZJ010000468.1, forward strand.
GATGCCACAAGACGGTATATGTCTGACTCCAGAGTTAGGTCTCTAGCAATTCTGCCATGTTGCCTCTTAAATATCTTATAACCTAAATTATAATAATAGGTCACATCTCTAGGACACTTCAAGGTTTTTAAAGCACTTTCATCATCCATTTACCTTGGAAAAGTCACTTAAAACCTCTATTTGCCTCAGCTTCCTCAAATGTAAAACAGGGCCTACCTTACAAAGTTATTATAAAAATCAAGTGAGATCATATTTGTAAAGTGTTTATGAACTAAGTAGCAAAGTATTAGTAGTCTTATTTTAACATGGAGACATTGAGTCACAGAGAAGTTAAGTAACTTGCAACATGTCACACAGCTCAGAAGAATCAGAGTAAAACTGAACTCTGGTCTCTTGACTCCAAGTCCAGAAATCTATCATCGTCATCATCTAAGCAGTTGGTTAAAGTAGAAGTAGTCAGTGACTTGATCAAAAAGAGAGAATCTGATTCAAAATAGGACTTATGGTATATGATCTTAAAATTTTCAGGAAGAGATAAAGATCACAGTATTTAGAACTGAAAAGAACTTTGAAGCTCATCTTATTTACAGCTAAAGACACTGAGGCCCAGAGTGGTGAAGGGACACAGGCAGCAAGTTAACAATGTCCAAGATTCAAACCTAAATCCTTTGGCTTCTTCCTGTTATCTCATCAGATAAGGAAGAACTTAGCAGAAGGATATGCAAAAACAAAGGTTTCAACCCTCTGTACATAAATGGTATGGATAAAAACTCAACTTGGTGATCACATAAAGGGTTTATGTAATTTATCAGTCAGCCTTCCTGTAAGTACCAATTAATGATGTGGCTTTGTTTTCTTCTGTTGTTGTTGATATTAGCATTTGTAAAGCATTCCCCAAAAATTATTGGGTTATTTACAAATGTTTTCCTGTAAATTTTTGAGATTAGAAAAATAAGTATTATTAATTAGTACTTTTTATCTTTATAAGTTTTAATAGCTGGAAACTCACCAGAACAACAGGCAGCTGCACGCAGAGCTCACATACGAGTATTTGTTCTTGGGAGATTTTACCTCTACGTATTTGCCCAGTCATATAGCTGACTGGCAAGCAATTACTGAGAGTAAGGAATTAAGTGTCACAGAGGACTATGCCAAAAGCACCAAAGAAATAATCTATGTCGCCTGAGAGAGTTCAAATTAGAGAAAGTAAACAAAACATACATGTGAAATGTTACTAAGAGATAACAGCAACAAAATAAGCAAAAAGGAATATATCAAAAAGTATGTATAATCATTTAATTTAGCACCGCTTATATTACAACTGCTAATTTACAACATAAACTATTTCTGCAGAACAGCATACCTATTCTTTCTCTCCCCAGAAAGCATTAATAATAAAGTAACTCTAGACATAAAAGAGCTCCTCAAGAAATACTAAAGTTAATTGAATTAATATAGAGCACACATAATTACAAAAGGAGTTTTCAATGAGCCACATTCTCCTAGTTCTGATACAAAGTTAGTTATTTAGGAAAGCAATAAGCCCTACTAAAATTATTCCTTGACAACCAGAAAAAAGTTAAAACCTCTCTTTCTAAGAGTCAATGAATAAACCCCAGTGACCATTTTCCATATGCATATTAAAAATTTCCTTATAATTACAAATGCCACTTTTCTGATAGAGTTTGCAATTCCCTAAATGGCACCTTTTCAGAAAAAATGAGCATTTACTAAGTGATATACAGGAGACAGGAAGAGAAAAATAAAGCAGTCTCTGACCTCAAGGGGCTTACCTTTATGGGGGGCAATAATATAACAAGGAATAAATACAAAGAATACAAAAAATAATACATACAAATATATGTAATAATATGCATGATATACACAAATAATATATACACTACATACAAAGTAATTTCAGGGAGGAAAAAAGGACACTAAAAACTTGAGGGATCAGGTAGGTCTGTCTATAGGAGGGAGTCCTGAGTTGAGACTTGAAAAGAACTAGGAACTATGTATAAGAGCTCCATGGAGGTGTGGTGGGAAAGCATTTCTAGAACTGGGGACTGCTTGTACAAAGTCATGGAGGCAGGAAATGCAGTGTCCCAAACAGAGAATGTTGAGCAGTGCAGTTTAACTAGATGCAATAGAGGGTAGGACCGAAGACAATACAAATGTAATCTCAGAAGATGCTTTGGGGCTGGACTGTGAAGGGTTTTAAATACCAAAGATAAACATCTGTGTTTTATCCTAAAGGCAACAGGAAATAACTAAAACTTCTTGAGCAGATAATTGATAAGGTCATGCTTTTATAATAATAACTCCAAGTTTTGTTGTTTCCTCTTATATTATAAATAAAATGGGAAAAGAGTGCCTGTTTCCTTAAAAGCTAACTTACTTAAGACAAAATTGTGATCTATACAGAAGATTGAGGAAGGCTTAACTGTCAAAAATAAGCATTCTGAAACTGACACGATAGCATGTATCAATCTGAGAGGCAAAAGAAAAATAATCTGAAAACAGATCTTTACATTCACCGATTTCTTTATCATAATCAGAGAACATCATCAATTTACTTCACCATCTGTTTGCCTAACTTGAAATTATTAAATTCATACCATAGTGATGAAATAGTTGGATTACCAGAAACCTCAAATGATGAAAATTCAACTAAAATTTCCCTTAAGGAATTAATAAGTGTAAATCACATCTTGTCACTAGAGTATTCTGCTGTACATTAATGGATTTAAAACCTAATTAATTTTTCTACATCATTCACCAGTCTTGCTATAACCCAAGCTTGACTGTTATGCTTCTTAATTACATTTTGTGAATTTGAGAGGATGGAAAAATACAATCAGAGAACACTGAAGAAAGGAGAAATATATTGACTTTTTTTTTCCTTTCATCATTTACCTCCCCTCCCTTTCAAAGTATAACATTTTCTACCACGGTACCTATGACAATAATAATAGTGGTTGACATTTATATAGCCTCTTAAATCTTGTGAAACACTTCATATTTAGCTTTAATTTAATAGCTTTAAACTGCACTGAAACTTTTGGGACAACATGTCATTCTCATCACCATGGAAAGTAGTAAAGTGTACTTAATACCTGTAGATGTGCAAAAACCTGAGATAACTGCCAATGGTACATTAACAAGTACAAAGGATGATGTAAATTAATTTAAATTATAATACCATACTGGTGAATTGTCACTAAATTCCTCAACATTATTAAGGTCTATTCTTTTCTTTCTTTAAAAGTTTAGAAGGAAAGAAGAATAGAACTTAACATCTCAACTTTCTAACGCACAACTTTAAAATATGTGTTTTCTACTGAACAACCCATATTTACATAGTTCTCAGATGTGAAAGCAACTTGTAGTTACCAAATCCTCAGGGAAAAAAAATTTGATCAACTGAAGAAGAAAAAAACTTAAAACTTTACATATACTTTATTTGAAAGACAAGCTACATGAAGAATTCTAAGTAGCTAAAAACATGTAGCAGGCATATGAGAATTTAACACACTTGAGTAATTTGGCAGCAAAGATGGGGAAAACAAAGTGGTTTGAAATTTTAGAAAGTCTTACAAATTTGGCAAGGCAGTAGAACACTGAAAAACAACTTCTAGGGAAGTTACTTTTGAACTAAACCCAAAATAGAGTTCAAACAATGAAAACAAACTATTATCTTTCAGGTTTTTATCTCCAACTCAATGTGCAACCCTCCCTGACGATTTCTGTAACTTCCACCAAATCAAATCAAACAATCTCTCTATTAACAACAAAGAAATTAAAATACAAAAAGGGAATGTGTTGCTTTTAAAGATTTTTATCCTTGAACTAGCTGTCAGACATTCATCTGTTTAAAATTAAATCTTTTTTTTAATCTTAATGTTTTGCTAGAAAAGTTTTTGCAACAAAATATGGTGTATATGTTAAAACTAAAGCAACTATCTGTGTTGTAGTGGCTCAAAGAGTATGTGAGATTTCTATTTCTTCTCTTTGATCAATCAGTTTCTTTTAAACTCTACCATCAGCATTTTAAAATCACATATTTCCTACCTACATTTATTTTCTATTTCTTCTTTTGGTCCACTGTGATAATCTGTAGTACATACACCAGAACTTTTAAGTCAATGCTCCTGAACACTTTATACGTAGTGGTGTAAGAAAAAGTCAATAAGCCTTCTCAGATAGATTTCAAAGTCAGCTTGCCTAACAGTGAATTCCATTGATATAACTGAGAAGCCACATGGTATGGAAGCTAGAAGGCTGGCTTCAGAACCAGGAGGAACTGGGTTCATATGCTGCCTCTGACACATACTACTTGTGTGGCCCTGGATCAGTCACATAACCTCTTGATGCTCCAGTAAAATCTCTATGACTATAAATTACAGAGCACTTCCAAATTTGCACTGGTAAAAGGTAGTTATCTTACCTATACATTCCAAAATCAATGAAATAACAGATCCAATCCTTATCCCAATGCCTAACATATTATGATAGAAAAAGACCAGCATACACACATTTTGGGGGCCTATATTTGTTCCTACACAATAAATTCAACAAGTAGATTTTCCTATTTCCCCTCCTTTTTATTCCTATTACCCTTTCATCTTAAAATACTGTTCCATCAGTGTACCCATTCTACACAGACTTCAACTATAAAGCCTGACTCAAGCTCAAATGTTGAACTGTAGAGCAATCACCTTCATTTCAAGAAGGAAATCTTTGGGCAAGAGGCTTTTGTTCATCATCCTGGATGGATGAAGAACGCTTTATCGTAACTTTTGAATATTTTCCACATAATTACTGGGGTAGATCCATAGACATTTTTTGCATAATAAGCCCTTAATAAACACCTGTTAGCAGAGTGAGTATATGTTGTTCTTTCTTACCTTGCTGGCGGAACATCGATATTTGATGAAACAACTTTGCGTTTTTGTTCCAGGAGACAGATGGATCGAGTGTTCTCTTTTTCGTGTTCAGGGACTCTGTGGGCTTTTTTGGTGTCAGCTGTTCTCACATCTTCTGCCATGGCCAAAGGGAACAATTGTTGATAAGATATTTTTTTACTAAAGTCACGTTTTAAGTCCTCTTGTTGAAAGGTGAAGGTCATTTCACGCTTAATGCTCCCAGCCTGTGAAATGAAACATAAAAATCATTAGTCATAAACACTTAGTCATCATCTCATTGTGCTTTGTGCTTACACCAGTGTAAGGAGAGGCAAAAGAAAGAAAAGAAAATGGACCACGTGTCTCAAAAGGCTTAATGCATATAAAGAATATGTGCATGAATAATGCTTAAGAACACTGACAAAGCAACCTACAAATGAGCATAAATCAGCATAGTGCAAAGAAAGGACATATATTTTAAGCAAATTTAATGAAAGGTCTAGGGACAATGATATAAGGCTTTCATGAAAATCAAAGCTCTGAAGGTATTAATCCTCTAAGAAAAAAATAAAACAAAACAGGTGTTCAGAAACATGATTCTGTCAGGAAACGAAAGGAAGAAGGGAGAGAGGAGGGAAGAAGGGAAGGAAGGAAGGGAGGAAAAAAGAAAGGAAAGGAGGGAAGCAGTGAAGAAGGGACACAGGGAGGGAAGGAAGAAAAAAAGAAGGGAGGAAGAGAAAAGAGAGAAAGAGACAGAGATAGAGAGACAGAGAGAGAGAATATGTTATTCTTCCTTTTCTGGGTATTAATCATTTTAGTTTTTTCTCTTCAAAATTTAATCTCCCTGGATGAAACATCAAAATAGCACAAACAGTGAAACCTCATCAAATTGGACTCTACTGCTTCAGAAATGTCTTTTGCTTACCTTTGCACTATTTATGAAGAATTTCTGTAAGTCTATTAAGAGTGGAAATAAAATTGTAGAAAATGTTTAACACTAGAAGGACCAGAATTTAATAGCTTGAAAGACGAAGTTGTGTCAATTGATAGACATTTTTTTTAATCAACAAAGCAAATGAATAGAATGAACATGTTTTGTTTCACAGTGAAATTACAGCAAAAATTTTGTATCAAGTTTTGTACCTCATCCTTCTAGTGATTAACTAAACAAAAGAACAAATCTAACCAAGGTCATAATAGCTACCTCATGCTTCACCAGGGATATTGAAAAGGGTATGTCATTCACAGACATAAAGAAATGTCAGGGGTAGAGGCAAGATGGCAGAGTAGAAAGACACACATACTCTAGCTCTTTCCCTACAGCCCACAAAATACCTGTAAAAATGACTCTCAACAAATTCTAGAGCAGCAGAAGCCACAGAACGACAGAGTGAAAGAGATTTCCAGTGAAAGATAACCTGGAAAGCCAACAGGAAAGGCCTATCCCACAGGACACTGAGCAGAGCAGAGCCCAGGCCTGACTGCATGGCACTGGGAGGAACAGGACCAGAACAGGCCTCCATGGCAGAATCCCCAGCAGGGAGGGTCTTAGATCCCTCAACCCACAAGCACCAAAGAAAGCTTCAAAGGTCAGTGAGAGGGCTTTCCCAGCTGGAAGAGAGAGGAACAGGGTCCTCCCCCACCAGCACAGGCCCCAGATGGTGGTGGTGGTAGTGGCAGAGGCAGCTGCAGGGTCCATTTGTGAAGCACTTGGCCTAGAGCCCCTGGGGGGACTGAGCAACTGATCTGAATCTCAAGTCTGAGCACTGTCCTGCGGGGAGGAGGAGCACTAGGACCCTCCTCTTGACAAAGGATTCAGAAGTCAAATAACTGGCCAGGAAAAATGCCCAAAAAAAGGAAAAAAATAAGACCATAGAAGGTTACTTTCTTGGTGAACAGGTATCTCCTTCCATCCCTTCAGATAAGGAAGAACAATGTGTACTGTCAAAGGAAGCCAAGGCTTCTGCATCCAGTACCTCCAAAATGAATGTGCAATGGGCTCAGGCCATGGAAAAGCTTGAAAAGTGAGTCAACAGCTTGCTCAAGGAGACCCAAAAAAATGCTGAAGAAAATTACACCTTTAAAAATAGGCTAGCTGAACTGGAAAAAAGAGGTCTAAAAAGCCAATGAGGAGAAGAATGCTTTCAAAAGCAGCATAAGACAAATGGAAAAGGAGGTTCAAAAACTCACTGAAGAAAATAGTTCTTTAAAAATGAGAGTGGAGCTGAGGGAAGCTAATGACTTAATAAGAAACCAAGAAATTACAAAACCAAACCAAAAGAATGAAAAAATAGATGATAATGCAAAATATTTCATTGGAAAAACAACTGACCTGGAAAACAGATCCAGGAGAGACAATTTAAAAATTATGGGACTACCTGAAAGCCATGATCAGAAAAAGAGTCTAGGCATCATCTTCATGAAATTATCAAGGAAAATTGCCCTGATATTCTAGAATGAGAGGGCAACATAAATATTGAAAGAATCCACTGATCACCTCCTGAAAGAGATCCAAAAAGACAAATTTCTAGGAATATTGTGGTCAAATTTTACAGTTCCCAGGTCAAGGAGAGAACATTACAAGCAGTTAGAAAGAAACAATTTGAGTATTGTGAAAATACAATAAGGATAATACAGGATCTGCCAGTTTTTGCATTATGGGATTGAAGGGCTTGGAATGGGATATTCCAGAAGTCAAAGGAACTGGGATTAAAACCAAGAATCACCTACCCAGAAAAACTAAGTATAATACTTCAAGGGAAAAAATGGTCATTCAATGATATAGAGGACTTTCAAGCATTCTTGATGAAAAGACCAAAACTGAGGAGAAAATTTGACTTTCAAACACAAGAATCAAGAGAAGCATGAAAAGGTAAACATGAAAGAGAAATAATAAAGGACTTTCTAAAGCTGTACTGTTTACATTCATATGTATACACACACAGACACATATAGAGAGCATAGGTTGAGTTGAATCAGAAGGGATGATATCTATAAAAAACTAACATTAAGGGATGAGAGAGGAATATATTGGGAGGAGAAAGGGAGAAATGGAATGGGGAAAATTATCACTCATAAAAGAGATAAGAAACATCTTTTTCAATGGAGGAGAAAAGGGAGGAGGTGAGAGAGGAAAAATGAAGCTTACCTTCTTCACATATGGCTTAAGGAGGAAATAACATGCTCACTCCATTTGGTATGAAAATTTATCTTACACTACAGGAAAGTAGGGGAGAAGGAGACAAGTGGGGTGAGGGGGATGACAGAAGGGAGAGCAAATGGGAGAAGGGAGTAACTAGAAGTAAACACTTTTGGGAAAGGATAAGGTCAAATGAGAGAATAGAATAAAGAGGGGGCAGGGTAGGATGGAGGGAAATATAGTTAGTCTTACACAACATGACTATTATGGAAGTCTTTTGCAAAATGACACATATATAGCCTGTATTGAATTGTTTGCCTTCTCAGTGGGGTATGGGGGGGAGGGAGGAAGGGAGAGAAAGAAGTTTGAACTCAAAGTTTTATGAACCAATATTGAGAACTGTTATTGCATATAACCGGGAAATAAGAAATACAGTAATGGAGTATAGAAATCTATCTTGCCCTGCAAGAAAAGAGAGAAGATGGGGATAAGGGAAGGGTGGGGTGTGATAGAAGGGAGGGCACATTGAGGGAAGGGGTAATCAGAATACAAGGTGTTATGGGATGGGGGAGGGGAGAGATGGGGAGAAAAATTGGAACTCAAAAATTTTGTGAAAAAGAATGTCATAATCTAAAAATAAATTTAAAAAAAAAGAAATCTCATAAGTAAAGGTCCTGAAAACCTCAGTCAACAACAAATACAAGTTAAGAATAAAACTCCTCTTGAGGAGGATGGTGAAAGATTACAAGCATTATTTCTCATAAACCAAAGAAAGTTATTAGAAAAAAATTAAAAACAATTTGGTAAAGGATATGCTAAGTAAAGCCATTCAAAAGGTATTTAAGGATCAAACTGGAACCAAAAAGGCAAAAGATAGAAGAGATCTCCAGAAATTTCAACAAAAAAAACCTCTCCTCACTACAAGGGAAAAGGAAGTTCCAATATTTGGATTTTAACATCACTGCTTCCAGTGAAAGTGTAAACGGTACTGACCAAAACTTAGTGCAAATATGATAAGAGAAAGACTAAAGACAACACAATTTTGCGGATTTCATGAGAAAAACTTTGTAAGGATCTGAATGAGAGGAAGATACCAAAGATATAGAATAAATTTCAGAATTTATTCTTACCAAAATATAAATAACTAGCCATCCATATGCCTATTTATGAAAATAACCTATATACACAGCAAGGCCTCCTTGATGAGAGCTTGAGTAGTGAACAAGCTCAACCCGTGATAGTGCACAGCAATCAACATTTTAACCTCACACAGTTGACTGAAATGTAGCTGTAGAGAATATAACATCCCAATGCACTTATTGTTCACTGACTATAAAAAAGCATTTATCTCCTTATTCCAAATTTCTACTTTAAAGGCTCTCCTCCAAAGAGGTGGCTCCCACGCATATGTTAAAAAGTTATATAAAGGTAAAACAGTATAAGATTAAGTCAATAAACCTTCTTAGATAGGCTTCAAGGTCAACTTTATGATTCCTTAAAAGTTAAAACAGATATAAGCCTGTTTTATAAAAATCTAATAAAGAGATGAATGCTGGTTAAATGTTTCTCAGTATCATGGGGAATATTAGCATAAGGTCCAAGTGTAAGAAAGATGATGACTCCTCATTTGGTGATGTCCTCTATTACCTCTGGTTTGTGAATGGAATCAAACTGATTTCTTTATGGCCCAGAATACTGCAAAGATTCAAGGAATCTTAAATCTAGAGATAAAAAGGACTTTAGATGCTGGCTGGTCCAAATCCCTCATTTTGTACCACAATGCCTGTTCTCCAGCCAAACGTAAGCTTCTTGAGGACAGAGACTATTATGTTTTGGCCTTAATTTCCCTTGCACCTGGCACAATGTCTCATATAGTAGATATTTAACAAATATTTCTTTTGAATTGAACTGAATAACTGATTTATTTCTTAAATGATGCTATACAACTTATTTTAACAAAATAAAAGTGGTTGCTAAGTACTGATCCTTAGTCACATTTTAGAAAACAGTGTGTGTTAGCTACTCCATGAACTATTTCTCAGGCGTCTTATAGGCAAAAACTGTTATGTTGGGAGCCAAACAGTAGCTGCTAAGAGAGAGTACTACTCATCCAGAGCTCACTGCACCTTTGTTATGAAGACTGTGGTGCTAAAGACAACCTGCTTCTGGGTTGAGGTTTTGAACATTGCAGAGCAGTGACCTCACTGGGTTGAAATTATAACTAATGCTTACTGCTTTTGTAGCTTTGGGAAAGTTAATCTCTCTCGACCCCCTAGACCTCAGTTTTCTAATCTGTAAAGGAAGAAGAGATATGAACTACATGGCCTGTGAAGTCACTTCCAGCTCTGTATCTATGACCAATGATCTATTCAAAGTCAGCCCTTGACACAAGCCTTTTGAGGGAAGACAGAGGAGGCATCACATTGCAGTGGAGGCTGTGCTGGATTTGGGGCTGGATGGTCTGTCTGAGTCTCAGTCCTGACACTTAACTGGCTGGAGGACTTCACACAAGCCACTTAACCCTCTTGGTGTCAGATTCCTCATCTGTATAATGAGAGAATTGGACTCAAATGACTTATACATATCTTTCCAGCTCTAAATCGAGGATCCTATGGTGAAATTTATCTTCAGAAATGTCCTTTACTCTCTTTTAGTGTCCTTCGTTACCCTAAAGCAGGGCTATTCAAAATGTTGCTTAGCTACCATTGTAATGGCATCTAACCTCCTTGCCCCACTCCTCTTGGCGGCACTCCATGTCCCAGAGCTTTCTTTATTTCCAGGCCTCATAAAAACTTAGCTGAATGATGTCCCATTCCTACAGAGCCCTACCCTCTATTAGCTGACAAGAAGTATTAAATTGATCAGAATAACTTCTACTGCTTCTCTAGCTTTTGATTTCATTCTCCTGCTCGCAAACCCTCTGAATCTCTATTGCCTCCTTAATGAAATTCAAAGTGCTTTGCCTGGCATTCAAAATATTCCACAGTTCTTTAAAGTGTATTTGCTATCACTTCCTTGCATTCATATTCTAGCAAAATCGGACAGTTCTCCACAATTTACTATATATACACTGTATTTTTCCACCACTGTTTTTAGGTCTATTCCCTAGACATAGAATGACTTCATGCCCTCTTTGTTGATTCCTAAGTGAGTGTGAGTGTGTGTGTGTGTGTGTGTGTGTGTGTGTGTGTGTGTGTGTGTTTTCTGAGAGACTGGGTGAACTGGAAGCACAGTGGCTACTCATAGACCCAAACCTACTATTGATCAGCATGGAAGGTTTGACCTACTCTATTTCTCACCTGGGGCAGTTCACCACTCTGCAAGAAACGTGGTCCCTAGCTTCCTCATGACAGTTTACCATGTATGTGCTAGACTTAGAGGAGATACTTGGTTTTAGTTCACAGTAGCTTGGCCTCCATTGTAACAAGGTTTACAGGCATGTACTATCACTACCAGTTACCCATCCTTTTAAGACCATTTTTTCTTTCTCCATACCTTACCTAACCTAATGCAAACTTCCTCTTGTACTTTGTTCTGTGACTTTCTAATGTACTTAATGAGTAATATTACATACTATAGATATCTGTGTTGGTGCCTTATTCCCCTAAAGAACTGTACATTCTGAAAGCAATGGCTTAGAACCTAAGGCAGTGCTCTGCAACTGATAGGTACTTAACAAATGCTTCTTATATTTACATCTTAGCTAGTTAAGAGTTACCCCAAATAGTATAATGCTTTTATAGTTAAAAATTATTTATCCCCAGAAGAATGCTACAGAACAAAATTTGGATGATGACTATGAATGGTAACTGGACCTGTGATTCACCTCATGTAGAGAACTCCCAAGCAAGGAAACTTCTTCAGTCAATGCATATCGGCACCTTATTCACACAGTAAAGACTTGAAGAGTTAAATGAGAGGTTAAATGAATTCTTCATGGTCCTTCAACCTATATGTGTCAGAGGTGAGACTTGAACCTAGGGCTTCTTGGTTTGGAGGCCAACTCTACCTTGCACTCCACACTGTCTCTCATAATGCATCTTTAATTGTGGTAATTTCAGGCACCATAACATAATAAGAAGGGCGATCCCCCATGATCCCATCAAGTAACACTTAAAGTACTAAAGGAATAGGCAATTGATAAATGTTTTCCTGAAGATAATAGTCATAAAAATTTCTCATCTTCAGAGTGTCACGAGGCCCAAATCACTCTGATGAGTTCTACCTAACTACCACAAGAAGGGAAAAACCAAATCGATCAAAAATGACTATGGCTCGGACTATGACATGAAGTTGGATGAATAACAGAGATCAACTTTCAGTATGCAAGTCTTAGGCATCGAAAATAGACAACGAGCTGGCCCAGAAATGAACAGGAGGAGAGGTGGCTGGATTATGGGAAAATTATAAAGACCCAGTCTTTTAATGTCAATATTCCTCAGATAATGGGGTATGGTTGCAAGTCGCAGAACTCTACATACTCCAAAAAACTAAGTTGAGCATCACCTAAAATACAACAGAAATGTGGATGGTGGGTGAGAACAGGCTCAATCCCATTACAAACAAGGAATTGTGAAAGAAAAGAAGCATAAAGGATATCATCAAAGAAATGAATGATATTTTAAAAGGTTATCTGGTTACATTTGTTTCATTGAGAAAAGCAAAGACTCATCTTTCTGAATTATTGCTGTCATTCAGTTGTTTCAGTCGTGTCTGACGCTTGGTGACCTCATTTAGGGTTTTCTTGGTGAAGATACTAAAGTGATTGGCCATTTACTTTCCAGCTCATTTTTCAGATGAGGAAACTGAGGCAAACAGGGTTAAGTGACTTACCCAGGGTCATACAGCTAGGAAGTTCTAAGGCCAGATTTGAACTCAGGAAGATGAGTCTTCCTAACTCCAGATCCAGCATTCTAACCCTGTGCCACCTAGCTGTCCTATGTTTTTAAACAGCAACATTCTTTTGCTGTTGCACAGCTTTGAGTCATGCATCACTACAGTTTCTAAAACTGAGGATCAAATGAGAGACAATGAAGAAATGTATGGTGGGCATTGGCAAGCAGCAACATGTTAAAGGTGAAGAATTAGGCCACAGAAGCAGTGTAAGGAACATTATCAAAGAAATGTATGACCAATAAAGATATGGCAAGAGCAAGAAATGAGGGACACCTGCAGAGAAGTATTTTAGGTTATGCACTCTCGAGGGAAATATTAACAATTTGCCAAAACTAACAATTTTATTGACTTTGGCATTAGTGTATGTCTGAAAAGCCTAAATCATTTCAGGAATTGCAATTTTACATTTTAGGCAAATCACTAACACCAATATTCTTTTGATGATATTGTACAGTTTGCCAATCATTGGTATAAATTATTACCATCCTTGTGAGATAGCTAGGTGGCACAGTGGATAGAGTGCTACACATGGAGAAAGGAAGATTTAAGTTCAAATACTGCTTCAGACACTTAATAACTGCGTGGTCCGGGGCAAGTCACTCACCTTCCCTCACCGTTGGTTTCCTCCCACATCTGTAAAATGAGGGCACTAATAGAATCTACCTGCACAAGATTATTGTCGGGATCAAATAAGATAACACATGTAAAGTACTTTGTAAAACTTAAAGCACTATATAAATGCTAGCTATCACTATTATTAATGCCAAAAATACAATTTCCCAAGCACAAACTAGCCCATTTTCCTCTTCCTATCTAATCCTGGACCACAAACTTTATTCATTTGCATTGTCTGGGCAAGATGCTCTTTATAAACTGTTCTTTCAATGACATACCAAAGTCTAGGCAACAGGCATTCTTTATCTATTTGGTTTTCCTTTGGTGGATTATTAGACCAAACTCTTTATCTTGTGCTCTTACTACATAATCAGCCAACTTTTGTAAGCTCTGAGCCAGTCACACAGTAGGTACCTGATAAATACTTGTTGAATGAATCATAACAGATCATGGAAGACCTTGTTTATCAGGCTGAGACCTTTGGACTTTATTCACCAAGGAATTATTAAAAGATTTTGAGCAGAAGCATGATAATAGCAGATCAGCATATAAGCAAGATTAGCCTAGCAGTGCTGGAAAGGATGGATTTGAATAAGAGAGTGGAGATAGGAAGAGTTATTCCAAGACTGATGGAATAATCTAAGCAGAAGGTAATGAGAGTCACTACCAGGATGATAAAAAAGGTCAGAGGAGGAAATAGTTGTGAAAAATGTTGCAAAGATAAAACTGACAGGACCTGGTAATTAAACGGATTTGAGAAGGGGTACAGGAAAGAGTTATAGACAGCTAGAGTATTTTCCAAACTCCTTCCATTTATTCAAAAACCTAATATTCTATATCTTCTAGGCCACTCTCTGAGAAACATGAAGTGAAGGAACAATTTCTTCCCACCTTGCTGACACATGTAGCACTTTCCACTCTCAGGTTGTATATAGGGTCCATCTTCAGCACCTAGGACAGTGATCTATACATAGTTGGTGCTTTTAAAACATTTGCTCAAGTGCATTTAAGTTCACCATGATCTCATTATTAAACAAAGAGGGCCAAATATTACCAAAGTAAAGATAAAAAGCTATAAATGTCATGATCATATAAAACGGAGTTCTTGGTTGTAGAATCTTCAAGTTGGAAGATTACTGAATATAACCTTTTTTCTTTTACAAATCAATAAACTTACTAGAAACCTAAGGAAAACAAAGCTTTCTCAGTATGAGAGGCAGAAAAAAGGTGATTATAAATATTTTGCTGTATTTGTAGAACGTATATAAGATTCATGCCATCCTGGGAAGGGAACAGGATGGGGGAGAAAATTTTTATGGAAGTGATTGTTGAAAACTGAAAACAAACAAACTTATTATAAAAAATATTTGCTAGCATCTGTAGGTATTAAATTAATAATTAATACTAATTAATACTAATTGTTAATGCCTAATAATAAAAGGGGCCAGTTATGTGGACTTAAGGGTACATAGGTACATTTGTCTTGGAAGTTGGCAGGAGTACTTTATTTATAGTTTATAGTTTATCCTAAGACTAAGGATTAATGGATGAGAGATAAATTGTCCACAGAACCTAGGGTATATGCCATGTTTCCCATCCCTGTGTCTCCAGCAGGTCTCCCTTACAGAGGCAATGAAAAGACTTGAGGAATGCCCTGTTCTACTCTAATAAATTAGAGAGGAAAAAATATACTTAAATAGGACTTTAAAAATTATTAAAGAAAGAAACCAAGGGAAAAAAGAATCCAGCAAGGCAGAAGGGAATTGGGACAAAGGAAAAACAGCTATAAAACACCACAGTCATACACCAGGTGTAAGAATTCACCCTACATCAGGAAAATCCAGCATCTGCTTTGGTAGAGAAAGCTTTTGTTTAAGTTCCTTCATTATGAGTTCCTTAGTACAACAAAATCATGAGGAAATCCCGAAGTGGATAGGGCACGACACATAGCCAGAAGGACCTGGGTTCAAATCCTATGTCATATACTCAAGTAAACACAAGTCAAAAAATCATCACACGTTATTAAGTGTCTAGCTAAGCAGTGAGTACATGAAGAGAGGCAAAAGTTCCATCTCTCAAAGAGCACATAGTCTACTGAGGAAGACAATATGCAAAGATCTATGTACAAACAAGAGATATACATAATAAACTGAAGATAATCCACAGAGGGAAGGAGCTAGCATAACACTTTTTGTGGAAGGTGGCACATCAGCTGAGACCTGAGGGAAATTAGGAGGCAGAGATGAGGAGGGAGGGAATTTCAGGCATGGGGGACAAAGTGAAAATGTCACAAATTGGGAAATGACTCCAAGTGTCTAGTGCAAGGAATAGCAAGGAAACTATTGTCCCTGGATTAGAGGACACCGAGTTTGGCGAGGTAACTAGCTCTGGGACTCCTAGATGCTCAGTAGCTGTGTGATCCTGGGTTAGTCATTTAATCATTCTGAGCCCAAGTTTCCTCAGCCATGAAATGAAGTGGTTGGACTCAACTCCTATGTTTCCTTCCAGCTGTAAATATAATCAACAGTAAACTATGCACCGCAGGTCAGGAAAGATCATCCACAGAATTTTTTTTTTTTAAAGGATTTCTAGACCATTAACAGGAATGAGGAATTCTGTTTACAAGCTCCAAGAGGAAGAAAAGCATAGTGGTGGCCATGCCATAGAGCCCAGAAAGATGTATATTTGACACGGCTAATCAAGAGTTTAGCTTACTATCTCCCTAAAGTATCTAATAGATTCCTGAGATCAGACTAGAATTCTTCAAGTTTTATGAGACCCAATAACTACTATACACATCTTCAAATTAAAATTCATTTGAGAAAAAAATAAAATTTCCAAAAGAAATATGAAATATATTTCTCCTAGCTTTGAAATCTTGGGTAGAAAATGGAAAGGCTTGAAGGAATATTCTTCTTTCATCAGTTAAAGGTATCAACCTTGGATGTGTGTGTGCGTGTGTGTGTGTGAAAGAGAGAGAGAGAGAGAGAGAGAGAGAGAGAGAGAGAGAGAGAGAGAGAGAGAGAGAGAACACGAAAAATAAAAATCAAGCTTCCTAGGGAACACTAAAGAGTAGGACCTGTGTTTCCAGATCACAGTTTTTGACCCTGGAATTCTGAGCTGCTGGTTCCCCGAGTATCACACAAGACCTAAGAACATCATACCTGGCAGAAGGTTCACTAACCTGATTCCATGGTGCTTTAAACTAAAATTTGAAAGGGAAAATAAAAAACCTGTAAAATCAGGTATTATAGAAGATACCATGAATACACAGCAATTCTCAGGAAAAAAATAGGAAAGAGGATTAGCAACCTACTCAGATGTCTATATATCGGTGCTTGATGATTAACAGAGTTAACATTTAAGATACAAGGAAGTAGAAAAATATAATCTTTAACAATCACTGAGAGTTGATAGATTGGGCTTGTTAAATGAAACATGGCAATGGAAAGTTACATTACTGGGGGAAGGTGAAGAGGGAGATAGTGATAGAGCTGTCAAAAAAAGGAAAGAAAGAAAAGAGGGTCACAGAGGTATTTTTTAAACCCACAGTACAGAATAGCAAGAAGGAAACAGAGACAGGCAGGGCATCTTTGAACAACATGTGTTGAACTATAAAGACAAACAACTTGAAACACTTAAAAACATTCCTTTTCCGGCTCTGCTTCTGACTTTATTACTGACTTCACCTGCATGTCTCTAGGGCCTTCTTAGCCTGAGGCTCTCTTCTCCCATCTTGCAACCTCCAATCTGAGGGAAAGCTATCAGCCAACCACCCTCTATTCCTCCTCCAGCTCTGCTGTGGCCTCTCCAGATTTGCTCACCATGCCCCCAGTTTGTGTACCTGACTCCCACTTTTCAGCTTCCTTTTATAGATTGCCTTCTCCATTAAAATATAAGGGTAGGGGCTATCTTTCTTTTTGCCTATATTGGTATCCCCAGAATTCAGCACAGTGCTTGGTACGTAATTAGTACTTAATAAATGCTTGCTGACAGACTGACTTATCAACACAATGAGCAATCACAATTTTGGTGGATTTGTGATGAAACACGCTTCCAACGTCTTGACAGAGAGCTAGGTAACAGGTTCAGGATGCAGACTGAGACAAAGTATTTATATAGCCTTTTTATTTTGCTTGATTATATGTATTTGTTATATGGGTTTTGTTTTTCTTTTTCCAGTGGGTAGGAGGGAGAAAAAATAGATTTCTGTTCACTGAAATAATTAATTTAATGTATTATACTAAATTATAATTATATTGAATTACAATTATAATTAAATTGAATTTATTATACTTAAAAGGAAAAGCAAGACATACGTAATAGATTCACAGTTTCACATACAATACTCTTTTTCTGTTTTACTGTGTAAAAAGAAATGCCCACTTTATTTGGTATCTGTTAAATTGATAATAAGAAATATATATTTTAAAAGATATGAATTATTTTGAAAAGTAGTTCTTATAGAAGGGACAACAGGATAGTAATGAATGACAAGAAAATATACATGTTCCCAGAAATAGAAATATGGTAGTAAACACTGGGGTGAGGGTAGAAGGAGAAATAGAAGCAATAATTGTGTGACAGCTTAATCACATAAAGGAGTCATTTGCCTAATGAAGAATGCCCAAACTTAATGAGACAAACAATGGCACTACTGGGGGACTTTTCCTGGAAGTGTTTTCATAAAAGCAGAGCATCTGGTATCATTGCTGATAACTCTGAGGTAGTTGAATGAAACAAATCTGATGGGAACCTTAGGATAAAGTAACTATGCTAGAATTTAATAGGCAGCATAGTGTTGTGCGTGGGTGTGTGTGTGTTCATGTGTGTGTGTGTGTGCGTTTGTGTGTGTGTGTGTGTGTGAGAGAGAGAGACCTTAGAGTCAAAAAATTGGCTTCAAATCCTGTATTAGACAGTGATCGACATAACCAGTAGCAAGTCCCTTAATCTCTCAGACACGAAGTTTTGTCATTTGCAACATGGGGATAATACTATCTGCTCTATCTCACAGGACTGTTGTAAGTGAAGTGTTTTATGAAACCTAAAGCATTATGTGAATATAAACCCCAAGGGGGCAAAGGACAGTGACTTTAGAGCTAGAAGGTCCCTTCAAAGCCACCCAACCCCTTTAGATTACAAGCTCCTTGAGGCCAGGGATTGTCTTTTGAGGTTTTGCTTTTTTTTGTATCCCTTCTACTTAGCATAGTGCCTAACGTAGTAGGTGCTTAATAAATATTATTCAATTCATTGATTGATTTTATAGAAGAGAATAGGCCCTGAGAAACTAAGCAACTTCCCCAAGGTCATAAAGGGTTGTAAGCAGGAGAACAAGAATCTGAACCCAAATCTCTCTAAACTCCAATTATAGGGCTCTTTCCACTATTCCACACAGAGGGGAGGTCAGGCTCAGACGTACAGATCTGGAGTTATCCTACAGAGGCTCCTAGTAAGGAAGAAGAGACTACTTCTAAAGCATCCCATTATGTTTATGAATAGCTCTCACTGGGAAGTTTCCCTTACATTGAACCAAAATACACCTCTACAACCTCTACTTATATACTAGTCCATGTTCTTTCTGAGTCCAACAAAAACAAGCCTAATTCTCATTCCACACGACATCCCTCCTAAAGACAATTATTATGCCTTTTCCTATTTCTGTCTTTTCCACACCCCGTCTCAATCACACTAGGTATCCAAAGTTCAAATAATTAAAATTCCTTCAACTAACCTTTTATGGCATTATTTGCACTCCTCTCACTACTTTAGTAACCCTCTTTTGGATGTTCTCCAGCTTTTAAATGTTCTTACTAAACTATAGCATCTAGCCCTACACACAGTATTCAAGTCATCTGACTAGGGCAAAGTACAAGCAGACCTTCACTTCCTTTGCTTTGAACATTAGACCAGGCCTTTTGTAATGAGACCTAAGATGCACTTTTTGCCTACTATGTCACACTGTAAATTCATACTGCCACCTCCTCAAAATTTACCGATTTACTCATTTCTCCCTTACTTGCCTTTGGCAACAAGCTTCCTGTATGGACTTCATTTAATGTATCAATGCCTGGCACAAAATATGTGCTACATGAATGTTAGCTGTTATTATTATCACATGTCTTATTCCCTGTATGCTCCTTGAGGGAAGAGTTTACCTCAGGTGACTTCTCTTAACTTTGTACTCCTCTGCTCAAAGATTAGCGTGGTTCTTCGTATACAGAACAAAAAATTAATAATTTGTCATTGTTGCTGAGGGCACAGGAATGCTCATTTTCATTCCAATACTTAAGGTTCTGCTATATATCTGAAATTCTCATGCGCTCTGGAAATTCACTTGGCAAAATGTTGTACTTTCAGTAAATACAACACTCATGGAATTCTTTAAATATCTATTTCTTAGGACGTTAATTGTTCACTTTAATTCGTCATCTTGATAGAAACAGAAATGACACTAGTAATAAAATAGTGAATTAATTTCTAGTTGAACTTTCCATTGCTTATCTCAAAAGGGTAAATGATTGGTTATTTTCAAGGGTAATTTCCTTCCCTGACCTTAAAGACCAATGAAATTATGCAAAAGCAAAAAAAAAAAAATTCTTATTTTCATTAAGGTTTTTAAATATCTTGTACCTTATGATAATTTTTTTCTGTACAAGCAGAAGTGATCTCAATGAGGGGGGAACAGGTAAGCTAAGTAGAGATTAATGTGGATACATGAGAAACTTATTAACACACTCAATTTTTTAAAAGACAAACATAGAAGATAAAAACAAAGATAGAACCTACTAAAGAGTAATACTATTCCATAAAAACAAGGTCAGACCCACTAAAGCCCAGAACTAGCTGAAGCTGGTGATGAAGTCTAAGGACAACAAAAGATTTTTTTGTTTGTTTACTTTTTGCTATATTTAGGCCAAAAGAAGGATCAAAGAAAAAAACAACTGTTTCAAAATGGATGAAGTTGATAACATATTACAGTGAGAAGGCTGAACCACTTTTTATATTAAAAAAAGCCTTCTGGATGAAGGATGAAAAGCAATAAAACAAAAATTGTTAGCAGGGATGGTAACCTAAGTTAGGTAAGAAGACAATCATGCATCATGTAGCTGTTAGCAATGAGTTTAAAGCACTCAGCCTAGATGAAATATATACATCCTAGTGTACTGAAAGAAAATCTGATTGTTGAGCCATGTCAGTAATCTTTGAAAAATCTTAAAGAAAATAAGATGTGTTTCATTTTCCAATAAAGAAAAAAGGATGGCTGTAGAACTATTATAGAACATTGAATTCAAGTTCTATTTCTGGCAAAATTCTAGAACACACCGATAGGTGAATGGTTTACAAGTACTTACAAAGGGAAGAAAGATAACTTAAAGCAAGGGTTCAGCAAAAATAGGTCATACCAGTGTAATCCTAGCACTGGATATATGTCACCAAGGATATGGCATCCCAAAATATTAAGAGAAGCACTACAAAGAAGGAGAAACAAAATGAGAACTCATCAGTTGAGGGACAGTTGAATAAATTCTGGTATACAACTGTAATATGCTCTTATTGTACCATATAAAAATGACCAATATGAAGAATTCAGAGAAATACCGATTTACATGAACTGAAATGGATTAAAGCAAACAGAACCAGAATGATATATATGATGACTATAATCATGAAATCGAAAAGAATACTAAAAAAAAAGCCTAATTTGGAATAAGCATCATAACCAATTTTGACCCTGAAGAAGAGCTTATGGAATATATCTCCCCTTTCTTGGCAGAGGAACGAAGCCTACAGGGACAGAATAGTGAATGCATTATCAGTTGGTCACTATATTAGTTTATTTTACTTCATAATTTGTCTTTGTTACAGAGGAGGGTTCAGTTCCAAGGAGAAAAGGGGCATATCCAAAATAATTGTGGTGCAAGAACAAAAGACGTCAACAATTTTTTAAAGCAATTCATGCCAGACTAACTTTACTAGATTGGTGGAGCAGGAAAATATACCATGAGTTTAGCAAGGAATCTGACAGTCTCTCATGCTATGCTTGTAAATAAAACGGAGGACTATGGACCACAGCATAGTATACACAGGTGGATTTGGATGTGGTTGAATGACCAGACCCAAAGGGGGAACCATTCATGATTTTTTGCCAACCTGTAAGGTGATCTCTAATGATCTCTAGCTATCTGTCATTGATAAAAATGTTGATAAATAGCACAGAATCAATTTCTTGGCTATAAGGCGTAAAGGGCATGACTGTCAAATATTCAGATGGCACAACATGTGGTGAAATAACTAACATCTTGTATGCCAGTTAGACTCTAGAAGAAACAAATTAGGCTAGAAAAATGGGCCAGGTCTAATAAGGTGTTTTTTTTCAAAACCAGGTCAATGATTTCATTGGCATAAAGAACTCTTAAGGAGTAAATTGCCTCTATTAATGCAGCTCAGCATCTGCTCTAAAACTTAAGTCTTAAACCGATGCCTGGGTTGCTGAGAGAAATCTAATCAATATGTTTCAGAGACACAACTTCAATCCAAGTCTTCTTGACTCCAGGTCCAACTCACTAGCCATTATGTCACACTGTTTCCCAAGATGAAATTTAACAGAGAAAAAATGTAAAAAGCTCTACATTTAGTTTCTAAAAAGCTAATTTCACAAATGTAGGGAGGAGAAGTTCTGGCTAGATAACAGTTCATGTGAAAAAGATGTGGAGTAGTAGACTGCAAGCTCAGTGAGTCAGAAGTGTGACACAGCAGCCATAAAGTTTAATGCTAACTCATGTTATATTACAAAAGCTATGTTCAGAAAAAGAGATTGAATACAGGAGTCCACAATGCCAGAAGTGAACTCAGGACTCCAGATGTTATCTGAATGGGGCAGAATTCCTACTAGAATTAAACCAGAATTAACTAGATAGAACAGAGGGCAATCAGGAGGCTGAAAGAACATGAGAAGTCACAAGAAGAGGAGAAGGGAAAAAAGAGAAAGAGGAATTACTAAGGAGAAGAAGAGGACCTGACTTTTTCTCTTGCTCTCCTTGGTGCTATAGAGTGAAATTAGGAGAAATGGTTCGAGTTTCAAAGACAAGATTTAGGCTTGATATAAAGAAAAAACTTCCAAACAAGAAGAACTGTCCCAAAGGAACGGGGCTCTTTTAGAATGGAGTAGGTGACCCTTCACCAACAGCCTTCAAGTAGAGGAGAGATGAGCTCTTGTTAAGGAGCGATTCTTCATATAGACTAGAGTATATAATATCCAAGTATATTTGTTGAATGACAAAAGTCAAACATTACATAAAATATATTCATTCTCTCTCTTCCTGTCTCTCTGTGCCCCCAACACACACACACACACACACACACACACACACATCATGGTTAATGAATTGAAAGTAGTCCTAAGAATCAGGAAAATCTGTGTTTAAGACCCACGTTTGATATATACTGGCTGTGCGGGCAATTCTCTTAGATTCAGAACAGTTGAAAATCTGCATCAGTAGGAAGAATTTCTTCCCCAGAAGTTCCCTACAGGAAATAAAAAAGATCTCAGCTAAAAATTTTTAAATATGCACATATGCATATATGCACTTATATTTCTATATGAATTCATACATTTGGTCCAGACCTGCCACTTCACCAAAGCAGATTACCTGTAATTATAGTCCAAGAGAATTCCCTGAAATTACAAGAGTTTGAGTGACTTTCCATCATATAGATAGAGGTAGTACTTAAACCTAAAGTTGCTCTCTGTGCTCCAAGGCCAGTTTTCTTTCCACTATTCCATTAAATCTCTAAAGTTCATTAATTCTTTATTTCAATCACGTTGCATTATTCTTGCAAACCACTGACTTCATTCTACATACCCGATCTAGAATCCTTCCATAATGTATACGTAGGGTTGTGTATACATGTATATTATCCAGGGTAATTTCCTATAAGAAAGCAACACTTCAATATTCAATTACATGAGAATACAACCAATTAATGAGTTCACTAACAAATACAATTTAGAATTTTGATTGCCATGAACAGCTTTTGTTTCTCCAGAGAAAGCAAAACAATGCATCTGGGAACACTGTTGGAACACTGTTATTTCTAACAAGAAGTGAACAGCATCCATTTGTAAGGTGAATCCGTTTGAATGATGCCTTTTCTGAATTGGTTGCTACTCTGTAGGAAAATCAGTGAAGCTAAATTAGCCTTTATTCAACACAAAAGCATCAGAATTTGGCTGTCATAGCAGCTCACTCATAAGAGGGTGGTTTCTGACATCAGTCCACCTACTTGTTCAGTGTGTTCTTCTACCTGCATTCAATTGAACTCAAAACAATAACCACCTACCCTAGAGATTTACTCTACTAATTAAGGTGCCAAATATCATCAGGTAAATGCCCGAGGAAAGTGTACCCAGCTACCTATTTCTGACCCAATCAGTCCTTAGAGCCTGGTGCTAAAGGAATCTTAACCCAGGTTCCTAAGAATCAATCATAGGAGCGTCCAGTCTGAAATCACCTCTCTTTTGGTCTACACCACCCAGATCTGTATACTTGGGCTTCAGGGAGAAGATGAATTCTCCTGAACAAAGACCTCCACTAACCATACCCAAAACACAATACCACAGATGGAACTATTTTAGAACATTCGTTCCTTCAAAGACTGGTAGATGTAAAGACAAACAGATGAAACATTTAAGTGCTTACTATGTTCCTGGCCCCAAGCTAAGCATATCCAAGCAAGACAGCCCCTGTTATCTAAAGAGCTTACAGTTTAATGGTGGGAGGCAACACATAAAAGGAGGCTGGAAGAAGGAGAAGGAGAGACACAAATGTGGCAGCAACATTTGGAAACTGTGGCCAGTAAGTGATATGGAGATCTGATGCCCAAGGTGTGCCAGTGTCAGAGTTCAATATTCTGCCAGAAAAAGGGATGATGATCACTGTTCTAAACTACAACATGGTTTGGAAATGATAGATGGGAGGGAAGGAAGGGAGGTTAGGTACTTCCTACTCAAAGCACTCAGGACGAACTAAAACATGGAAGAGGACAATACAATGTTCTCAACTGTTGATGATAAAATTCATTTTGGAAACTTGGTTCTTTGACAAGAGATGACAATAAATATATATTGGTTGTTGAATCTTACTACATAGAGTGTTTTAGCTATCATGATAGCATTTCAGAGTCTGGAGGTATTTCAGTGGTCATCTAGTCTCTTACATATCTTAATGAGAATTCCAATATTTATATCCAGGCAGTGGTCATCTAACTTCTCCCTGAAGAACTCCAAAACATTCCATTTTTGGATAGCTTAAACCATTAGGAAGTTTTTCCTTACTGTTTGCTTAAATTTACCTCTTTGTAAATTCACGCACAGCCCCTCATTCTGTCCTTTGAGGCAAAATGAAAGAAGTCCAGTCTGTCTTCTACACGACAGCCTTCAAATACTTTAAGACAGATGGTTATGTCTCAAACCCCCATCCTCCTTTGCCTCCCTCAAGACTTGTTTTCTCCATGTAAAACATCTCCAGTGCCTTCAACCATCCTCAAATGTCAGAGGCCTTATCATTCTAACTGTCCTTCTCTGGATACTCTCCAGCTTACCAATGTCCCAGAACTAAATCCAATATCCCAAATGTGGTCTGACTAGGATAGAATATAGCAATACTATTCCTGGAAAGCTATGCCTTTCCAAGATCAAATTAGCTTTTGGCTGCCAAATCACACTGTTGTCTCATATTGAATTTGCAGTCCACTAAAACTCCAATGCAGCCCAAGATCAAATTAGCTTTTTTGGCTACCAAATCACACTACTGACTCACATTGAGTGTACAGTACACTAAGTACTCTCCCCTTCCTCCATCTTCTTTTTCTCTGATAAACTGCTATCTAACCATGCTTTCCCATCTTCTATTTGCGAAATAGAATTTTCAAAATTATAAAGTGTAGGATTATATATCAAATTTCATCTTATTCAATTCAACTCCATGTCTTAACTGAATTCCAACTTTCTTGGAGATCTTTTCATAGAGTATTTCGGTTATTCCTCCCAACTTTGAGTCCTGGGTCATATGCAGAAAAGGTCAGAGGAAAGCATGGTAAAAGTTATCAGCTTTCTCTATGAATTTAAAATGCAACCCTTGAGAATTAGTAGAGGGCTAATTCCCCCCCTTTGATAAAATAATAAAAAATAGCTTGCAGAATTCTCCTCCTTAAAAGTATTTCAGGTTAATTTCTTCAAATTTCATGAGGTATGCAGAAAGATAAGTACACATGACAAATCCAGTTCTAATGAATACCTCCACCTATAGTAAAATAACTTTTTAAAGTTGCTTCCAATCACTAAGCATTTAATTATATTACTCTCAGCTTCAAATCCAGTGAGTGAAGTACTATATCTGTTGATTTTTTAAAATTATGTACATTATTTCTCTATATTAAATAAAAGCAACTGGCTGATTAAAAAGAGAAAAAGCAAAATAGTAGGTAAAAACAACACATTAAGGGGAATATTTTAAATACTTAATAAGTATCTACTATTTATAAAACACTATACCATGTGCTAAAGGCACAAAAAAACTATACTGAACATATAGGTCTCAAAGACTTTACAAATTAATAGAGAGGGAGAAATACCTGTATAGGAACAGCTAACGAGAGAACACAATAAAAGTATATATATATATATATATATATATATATATAAAACTGGGTGAGAGGAAAGAAGTAATGCCTAAGCTGGTAAGGATTTGAATGGGTGGAGATAAAGATGGGGGATGATTTGTTTCAGCATGGAGAATGGTGTGATTAAAGGCACAGGGATGGCAACAGCAGGATGAAAAGATGGAGAAAAGTACATTTGAGTTTGGAAGTATATAAAGCATATTAAAAGGCAATACCATGTGATAAGTCTGTAAAGACTGTGGGCTCCCTGACAGCAAGGACTGTTTTTTGTCTTTGCTTGTATCTCTAGCACTCACTACAAGGTCTGGAACATAATAAGTGCTTAATAAATGCTAGCTGACTGTAAAGGGAGACTGAAGCCCTTTTGTAGAGTATTCTGAGTACCAAGGAGTTCATACTGTAGCTGGGAGACAAAGGTGAATCCCACTGAAAATTGCTGTTGTCGTCGTTTTTCATGGAATAAGATGGTCAGAACAATGTTTTGGAAAATTACACAAGCAATGCCCAAATGGATCCATGATCTCATCAATGTAAGTGTTCTCTCCAACAATTCAGATTGCATTACTGCTGTTCCAATCATGCCTGACAATCTCAAGCACCCGCTGTTCAGGAGTTCACCTCCCACAAAGTTCACCTCAGTGGGAACACTCAACATGCTAAGGGTATCAATGGACCACTCAAGTTGTGATCAATCTGTCTTCTTTTTCTAGTAGACACTTAACTGATATCAGAGAGGGAAAAGCCAGGTAAATAGTGTAGAAATGGCAAGAAAGATGAGGAAAGAATAAAACGTCATTAGATTTAATAATACAGAGGTGATTAGCAATCTGGAGAAAGCTCTATCAAAAGAGTGGTGGGGTGAGAAGCAAAGCTGCAGTGGACAAAGGAGTAATGAGTCATTGAGGATGGGAAGGCAGCAAGGCAAAACTAACTGGATGGGGAGGAGAGAAGAGAGAAAAAGAAAGGTAAAAATTAAAAATAACTAATATTTTGAGCATAAGTGACAAATAAGATTAATGGTACCATCAATAAAAATGGAAAAATTAGGAAGAATAAACTTTAGGGGATGGAAGAGAAGGGTGGCACTGAAAAGAGGAAAGAGAGAAGGCTATGGCTTGAGGGAATGACAGGTTCGAGGGAAATTAAAAAAAAAAACAAGAAAGACCAAATTAGTCTGCAGACATAGGAAGAAGGAGATAGTAAAGAGGGAGATATTTTTAATGAAAAGAAGAGAAGATAACTGATGGTCATGGTGGAAGAAAAGAAGGAGTAGATGGAATCAAGGGTACATGGAGAGGCAGTGGCTTGCTTGGCTCTCTATTTAGAAGACATAGGTTCACATCCCACCTCTAATACTAATTGTGTTACTTTGGGCAAGTCCCTTAACTATCCTGCACCTCAATTTTCTCATTTGTAAAATGAAAAAGTTGAACTAGATGGCTAATAGGTTCCTTCTCACTCTGTATCTATGATTCTATACTTCTTAGCAAAGAGCCAAGTTATCACTGACACCTGCAGGAGTTAGAGGCACAGGATCTCCACTAATGGGAAAAACCACAAATAACTTGGAGCCTTACCCCAAAATCTTTGTTCTTAATACTTCTGAACATATTTATTTAACACACAAAATAAGGAAAACACACTGCACCCATAAAAAAGTTACAGTTTCCATGTGAGAGAGATTAGTATTTTGCACTGTATGTAGCAACTGCTCAAAGATTTTCTTCTACAAAAAGCACAAGATTCAAGGATCACTGAAGGAGAAAATCACATGACTGAGTCTGGATGGTAGAGAGACAAAAAGGAGACATTTCCAAAGAAAATGCAGAGCCTGTAATTCTTTAGCACACTAAAACTTTTAACAAAATTTAACTTCATAATAAACTTGTATATGTATATTTATGGCAATAGATGATAAAATGGATTAATAATATATATTATAAGTTACCAATTTTTGTCATTTTCTTTACATATGCCCATCATCTACAATTTTCCTCAGTACACTGCATATCTCCAAAAATTCCCATTTAAATATTGATGACCCAACCTACGAATAACCAAAATTATGAACATGTAACCCATGAATATCAAGGGATGATTGTACTTCCTTTGAGGCTGGAAAGGAGAAGAAATGTGAGGACATTAAGAAGTTTAGAGTAATGAATTTGGGCAAGCTCACGAGAATGCCCTCAATTTTCTCAGTCATTTTTATGTTGAGAGAGAAGCCCAGGGTCCTGGGGGAAAGAAAAGATTTAGAATGGTCTCTTTTATGGTTTGATGGTTTTAGTTTTAGTTCTATGTTATAGGGGGAGGAGCCAAGATGGCAGAGTAGAAAGACTCACATATGCTAGCTCCAGAACCCACAACCCATAAATTTCCTGTAAAAAGAACTCCCCACAAATTCTGGAGCAGTGGAAGCTGTGCAGCAACACAGTGGAGGAAATTTCCGTTCCAGAGAGCCCTGAAAAACCGGCACCAAAGGTCCGTCACGCACTGGACAGTGGAGCCCAGCCCTGCCTTGACCTCGCGGCATAGAGGGGAGCAGATCCAAGCAGGATTCAGGGACAGAATCTCCGGCAGCCACGAAGGTCCCTCCACCCACAAGCGTTACAAGTCAGTGAGAGAGACTCCTGGGCTGGCTGAGAAGGAAACGGGGTGTCCCCATAACTCAGGCCCCCTTGGGAGGCAGCGGCAGTGGCAGAGGCAGCGGTGGCCAGGAGCTCCCGGAGCAGACAGGAGCTCCGCTCCATTATTGAAGATCTCCTCACAAACCCCCTGAAGGAACTGAGCCTGGGAAGTGACCTTGCCCCCACCTGAGCACCAGAACTTAAGCTCACTTTGAATAGCAGCCCCACCGCCCGCTGAAAGCCCTGAGGCTGGGGAGCAGCATTTGAATCTCAGACCCCAAGCACTAGATGGGAGGATCTAGGCAGAGGTGGACAGGAATCTCAGAAGTCAAGTAACTGGCTGGGAAAATGCCCAGAAAAGGGGAAAAAAATAAGACCATAGAAGGTTACTTTCTTGGTGAACAGATGTTTCCTTCTTTCCTTTCGGATGAGGAAGAACAATGCTTACCATCAGGGAAAAACATAGAAGCCAAGGCCTCTGCATCCCAAACATCCAAAATAGATACCCAATGGGCTCAGGTCATGGAAAAGCTCAAAAAGGATTTTGAAAATCAAGTTAGACAGGTAGAGGAAAAACTGGGAAGAGAAATGAGAGAGATGCAACAAAAGCATGAAAAATGGGTCAATACCTTGGTAAAGGAGACCCAAAAAAATGCTGAAGAAAATAACACCTTGAAAAATAGGCTCACTCAATTGGCAAAAGACGTTCAAAAAGCCAATGAGGAGAAGAATGCTTTCAAAAGCAGAATTAGCCAAATGGAAAAAGAGGCTCAAAAGCTCACTGAAGAAAATATTTCTCTCAAAATTAGAATCGAACAGATGGAGGCTAATGAGTTTTTGAGAAACCAAGAAATCACCAAACAAAACCAAAAGAATGAAAAAAAGGAAGAGTGTGAAATATCTCATTGGAAAAACAACTGACCTGGAAAATAGATCCAGGAGAGACAATTTAAAAATTATAGGACTACCTGAAAGTCATGATCAAAAGAAGAGCCTAGACATCATCTTCCATGAAATTATCGAGGAAAACTGCCCTGAGATTCTAGAACCAGAGGGCAAAATAAGTATTGAAAGAATCCATCGATCACCGCCTGAAAGAGATCCAAAAAGAGAAACTCCTAGGAACGTTGTGGCCAAATTCCAGAATTCCCAGGTCAAGGAGAAAATCTTACAAGCAGCTAGAAAGAAACAATTACAGTATTGTGGAAATACAATCAGGATAACACAAGATCTAGCAGTTTCTACATTAAGGGATCGAAGGGCATGGAATAGGATATTCCAGTTCTAAGTTATAGTTGATGAAGGTTTCCTAATGACAGGTTAAAATTTTCAATATATTCATTAAAAGTTTTTTGGGGTGTGGGGAATTGGGGTTAAGTGATTTGCCCAGGGACACAGAGCTAGTAAGTGTCAGAGGTCAGATTTGAACTTAGGTCCTCCTGACTCCAGAGCGGGTATTCCATCTAGTTGTGGAGGTGTGCCACCTAGCTGCCCCCATTCCTTAAAATCTAAAAGCAAAAACAGAACATTTTATTTTAGCATTGTGCATTCCAAACATACAACACTGTCTCACACAATCAATGCTAGACTAATTAAAGCAAATTTTAACTTTAATTACTTGATGATTTAATATTCAACAAGGCATAACTTGGCTTGCCTTGAGGCAAATTTGCCAATCGTACATTTAGAGTGAAAAGTTGTTGCGAAAATCTTTATTAAAAAAGGCTTGGGTTGCGTTTTGAAATTCTTCTAGTAATCCATACTAAAGAAAAAACACAATATTAACATTTTTAAACTTCATGAGAGAATGTGAGTAAAATACTACAATCCCATAAATTATAATACACAGTTTAACCTACTACTCTAAGAAAACTTATTACATTTTGTTGTTTTCTCATCAAATTAAAAGACTGAATTTGGGGATTAGAAGGGTAAGTGGTATAAATTCAAGATAACTTTATACTAATAAATCTTGAAAACAGATTTTTTAAATGTATCACAAGAAGGAAGAATATGTATTCTACAGTTAGGATGACCTTTATTCTTGGAGGAAAAAAACAAAACAGAAGATATAATTAAAAGGATGGTTAAAAAACATCCAGGGGGGAGGAGCCAAGATGGCGGAGTAGAAAGACTCATGTATGCTAGCTCCGAACCCACAGCCCATATATTTCCTGCAAAAAGAACTCCCCACAAATTCTGGAGCACTGCAAGGCGCGCAGAAACACAGTGGAAAAGATTTTCATTCCAGAGAGCCCTGGAGAGCCATCCCCACAATCTGTCGCACCCTGGAAAGCGGAGTCCACCCCCGTGCTGCCCTGGCTGCACAGCCCCAGAGGAGCAGATCCGAGCAGGCTTCAGGGACAGAATCTACGGCAGCCGCAAAGGTCCCTCCGCCTACAGACACTACAGGTCACTGAGAGAGACGTCTAGGCTGACTGAGAGGGGAGCGGGGTGTCTCTGTGACTCTGGCCCCCTCGGGAGGCAGAGGCAGCGTGGTGGCCCCCAGGACTCCCAGACCAGCAGGCAGAAGTTCAGGGCCATTACCAAAGGTCTTTGCATAAACCCCCTGAGGGAACTGAGCCTGGGAGGCGGCCCTGCCCCCACCCCAGCACCAGAACCTAAGCTCACATTGAATAGCAGCCATGCCTTCCCCGTAAAGCCCATTTGAATCTCAGACCCCAAGCACTAGCTGGGCGGATCTAGGCGGGGGTGGACAGGAATCTCAGAAGTCAAGTTACTGTCTGGGAAAATGCCCAGAAAAGGGAAGAAAAATAAGACTATAGAAAGCTACTTTGATGGGGTACAGATGTTCCCACCTTTCAATTCTGATGACAAGGAACAATTCTTACCACCAGGGAAAGACGTGGAGGTCGGGGCCTCTGTATCCCAGACATCCCAGGTGGATGTCCGGTGGGCTCAGGCCATGGAAGAGCTCAAAAAGGATTTTGAAAATCAAGTTAGACAGGTAGAGGAAAAACTGGGAAGAGAAATGAGAGAGATGCAACAAAAGCATGAAAAATGGGTCAATACCTTGGTAAAGGAGACCCAAAAAAATGCTGAAGAAAATAACACCTTGAAAAATAGGCTCACTCAATTGGCAAAAGACGTTCAAAAAGCCAATGAGGAGAAGAATGCTTTCAAAAGCAGAATTAGTCAAATGGAAAAAGAGGTTCAAAAGCTCACTGAAGATAATAGTTCTCTCAAAATTAGAATGGAACAGATGGAGGCTAATGACTTTCTGAGAAACCAAGAAATCACAAAACAAAACCAAAAGAATGAAAAAATGGAAGAGAATGAAATATCTCATTGGAAAAACAACTGACCTGGAAAATAGATCCAGGAGAGACAATTTAAAAATTATGGGACTACCTGAAAGTCATGATCAAAAAAAGAGCCTAGACATCATCTTCCATGAAATTATCGAAGAAAACTGCCCTGAGATTCTAGAACCAGAGGGCAAAATAAGTATTGAAAGAATCCATCGATCACCGCCTGAAAGAGATCCAAAAAGAGAAACTCCTAGGAACGTTGTGGCCAAATTCCAGAATTCCCAGGTGAAGGAGAAAATATTGCAAGCAGCTAGAAAGAAACAATTCCAGTATTGTGGAAATACAATCAGGATAACACAAGATCTAGCAGTTTCTACATTAAGGGATCGAAGGGTGTGGAATAGGATATTCCAGAAGTCAAAGGGACTAGGACTCAAACCAACAATCACCTACCCAGCAAAACTGAGTATAATACTTCAGGGGAAAATATGGTCTTTCAATGAAACAGACGGCTTTCAAGCATTCTTGATGAAAAGACCAGAACTGAAAAGAAAATCTGACTTTCAAACACAAGAATGAGAAGAAGCATGAAAAAGTAAACAGCAAAGAGAAGTCAGAAGGGACTTACCAAAGGTGAACTGTTTACATTCCTACATGGAAAGACAATATTTGTAACTCTTAAAATTTTTCAGTATCTGGGTAGTTGGTGGGACCACACACACATACACACACACACGTACACGTGTGCATGCATACACACATACACACAAGCATGCACACATGGCGACAGAGAGCACAGAGTGAATTGAATAGGATGGGACCATATCTGAAAAGAAATTAAGGTAAATGGTGAGAGAGAAATGTAGTGGGAGGAAAGAGGGTGAAATGGAACGGGGTTAATTATATCTCATTCAAGAGGCAAGCAGGAAACTTTTTAATGGAGGGAAAAAGAGGAGAGCTGAGAAAAAAACATGAAGTTTACCCTCATCACATTCGATTAAAGGAAGGAGTAAAATGCACACACATTTTGGTATGAAAACCTATCTTACAATACAGGAAAGTGGGGGAGAAGGAGATGAGCAAGGTGGGGAGGATGATGGAAGGGAGGGCAATGGGAGGAGAGAGCAATTTGAAGTCAACACTCGGGGAGGGACAGGAACAAAAGACAGAATAGGAACAATGGGGGGCAGGATAGGATGGAGGGAAATACACAGTTAGTCTTACACAACATGACTATTATCGAAGTCATTTGCAAAACTACACAGATATGGCCTATATTGAATTGCCTGCCTTCCCAAAGGGGATGGGTGGGGAGGGAGGGATGGGGAGAATTTGGAACTCAAAGTTTTAGGAACAACTGTTGAGTATTGTTCTTGGTACTAGGAAATAAGAAATACAATTAATGGGGAATAGAAAGTCATCTGGCCCTACAGGACAAAAGAGAAGATGGGGCAAGAGAAGGGAGGGATGATAGAAGATGGGGCAGATTGGTGATAGGGGAAATTAGATTGGTCGATGTATTGGGGTAGGGGAAGGGATAAAAGGGGAGAAAATTTAGAACCCAAAATTTTGTGAAAATGAATGTAAAAAGTTACATAAATAAATTTATATTTAAAAATTAAAAAAAAAATCCAGAAAAGGAACCAGAGATCACAAAGAGACTTCAAGTTTTCATCAAGAAAAGGGCATGACAAATTAGCCTTTCCCTTTTTTGACAGGGCTATTGGAGTGGTAGATAAAGAGAATGCTGTAACTTACAGTTTACCTAGCTTTTAGCAAAGCATTTGACAAATCACCTCATGATATGCCGTTTGAAAGATGAAAATATGTGCACTGGGAAATAAAACTGTTAGATCGATTCAGAAGAGGTTTAAAAAAGCCATATTCAAAGTAAAGTCTTCAATGGTTCTATGTCATCTTCAAAGGAAGTTTCCAGTACAGTACTCTAAGAATCTATACCTGGACCTGTGCCATTCAACTTTAAAATACAGATAGAATGCTTATCAAATCTGCAAATAGCATAAATTAAGGAAGTATAAATAACATGATATGAGACAGAGTCAAAATTCAAAAATATCTGAACCTAACAAGATTAAATTTATTGAGAATATACGTAAAGCCTATCATGTGGGCTCAACATGTCAATTTCACAGATATAAAGCAGAGAAAGAATTTATGTTTATCTATTCATGAATGGCATCTAAGTAGCAAAGTGGACAGAGGACTATGCCTGGTTTGAGGAAGACCTAAGTTCAAATTTGACCTTAAACATTCACCAGTTGTATGACCCTGAGCAAGTCCCTTAATCTGTCTGCCTCAGTTTCCTCAACTGTAAAATGGGGATAATAATAGTACCTACCTTGCAGAGTTGTGAGGATCAAATGAGATAATGTTTGTAAAGTACTAGTGCAATGCCTGGCACAGAGTAGGTTCTATATAAATGTTTATTGCCTTCTCTTCCCTTCCCTCCCCTTTCTTATTCATATGAAAAAGGTCTGCTAGCTTAATGGAATGCCTGTCCAATATGTTAGTAACATTAAATGGCTTCCAAGAAAATAAATAAGAATTTAGCTTATATTAAAAGATGAATTAATAGAATCTTATATCTAGCCCTAGTAAGGTGACGGTCTTACTACCATGCTCTGGTAACTAACACTGCATCTGGAGTTCTGCATCTAATTCAAGGTAACAAATCTTAGGAATGACATTCGGAATGATTACCCTATTAGCTAGATATTGTCTAAAGACAGGCAACTAAGACAATGAGGTGTGTGTCAAGATCATGCCAGGTGAAGATTACTTGAAGGAACTCGGTGTGTTTAGATGGGAGAAGACAACTGGTAGTATTGGAATGTGATGGCTATCATTCAGTATTTGGAAGGCTGTAACCATGAGAGATTAAATTTCTTCTGGTTGGCCCCAGAGAGTAGAACTAAGAATAATGGGTAGAAGAATTAAAGAAGCAACTTTAGCCTTGATGTAAGAGGAAAAATTTGGTATCCCAAAGGGAAATGGAACACTTCACTCAGGAGGTAGTCAATTCTTTCCCAGTAGAGGTCTACAAGTTAAGGTTGAATGATCACTTGGAATGGATGGCACTGAAGGTCTCTTCCAGCATTCTAAGATTTTATGGATGTTAGTTATGGCCTTAACTAAAAGACTGAAAAACTGAGGAATGTTTTATTTTCTGATTATTAAGAATTCAAATTTTACTGTTCATTGTCCTCGATACCTAATATCCTAGAGAAACACTTTTGTAAGCACATCAAGTTTTTGTGAACTTTATTCATGACTACAATTAGTTGCCAGATTCATTTTCAATAGTTTTTTTTAAAAACCGTTTTAATTTTTATTTAACAATGATTGGCAGGTGGGATTAAAAATCAAGCTGAAAACTAACAAGTTCATATTTTAGTTCAAATTATGTGCTAAATTCACAGATCACAAATAAGTAATCTCTCAATTGCACAGATGACTATAAAAATCTGCTAAAATATTCGGCTTCACTGAGTCCAAGAAAATAGCTGCAAATATTGAAGTATTTATGTGCATAAATTTAATTTTTTAATGATTTTTTTTAAAAAACATTATATGTAATAGAATACATATTATCTAGTAGAGAAACATTATCTCTTCCAATGGAAGCTCTTTTTATGGCTGGAAGGACATAAAAAGGGGGAATTGGCTAATACATAGGATTATATTGTCAAAGACAGGCTTTAAAATTGAAAGATGAGAAAGGTTAAGAAATGTTTAATATGGGAAGAATGCAGAAATATAAGAACTGACAGTAAAAGCTTTTCCAAGTGATAGAAAAATGGAGAACCAACTTTCTGCAACTTACTTATTACCTGCACAAAGTCACAGAAGTCACAACCTTGCTGAACCGCAATTTCCTCATCTATAAAATGAAGGGGGCTGGACTAGATCAATCGATCGATGAGCACTTTTTAAGTACTCCCTATAGGATGTGCTCAGTATTCAAAGACAAAAAGTAAAATGATTCTGTCCCCCAAGGAGGTTTTCCTCTATCCGGGGAGATGGCACACACACAAGCACACACATGCACATTCAGATATGCACACATACACGCACACTCATGCCAACAGACATACATACAATGAATATACAAGATAATTTCATCAGCTAGAGGGAAAAGCAGATGATGCTTAAGTTCACTCATGAAGAAAGATAAGAATTCCAAGAGGTGGCCTTGAAAAGGGAAAATAATACTACAGGAAAGGGGACCAGCCAAAGCAAAGACGATGTGTGTAAGAACAGCAAGAACTGCAGTATGGCCCAAACCTAGATACTGTGGAAGGGAGCAATGTGTTAAGACTGAAAAGTAGGAAATGTCCTGGTTGTAAAAAATTTTCAATTTCAAACAGGAGAGTTTATAATTGATCAGGTGGCACAGGAGTGCTGGGCTTGGTGTCAGGAAGACCTGAGTCCAAACCCTACTTCAGATATTCACTACCTATGTGACTTTAGCCAAGTCACTCTCAGCCTCAGTTTACTTATCTGTAAAATAAGGATAATAATAATAGCATCTACTTCCCAGGGTTGCTACGAGGGTCAAATGAGACACTATTTGCAAAGTGCTCAGCAAAGTACCTGCTAAACAGCAGCTGCAATGCTTATTTCCTTTTTTCCTTCCCTGAGCCTAGAGTCAAAAGGTAGCCACTAGAGTCTGGGGGAGAGGGGAAGAGGTAAGACATGCATTTTATTTAGTAAAGTCAAGGATTAGAGGGGGAAGACCTGAGGAAGGAAGGTCAGTTAGGACAATTAGACTGTAAGAAAGGTGATAAAGACCTAGAGTGGTAGCTTTGTAGCACAAAGAAATAGATGGATATGTGAAATACAGAGGAGGCAAAATCACCAAGACTTGGCATCTGACTGGGTAAGTTGGGTAAGGGAGAAATGAGAAGTTGAAGACAAAATTAAGTTTCTGAATCTGGGCAAATGGAAAGACAACAGGACTTGTTGTCCATCCTTCATTCTTGAAGGGGACCAATGACATGGGGGGTGTCGACTTGCAAGTGAATTGGATTTAAGTGAGGCAAAGCTGTGCAAAGTCATCAGTTTCAGTCTTTTCCAGAGTCATGGAGTCCAATGGCAAGAGACAGTCAGCACAACTTTTCATGGCCCCAGATGCCGTGGGTGACCTTAGTCTTTGTAAGCTAAGGTCTTTCCTAGGTCTTAACTTGTCTGAGGGACAACCTTTCAGTGATCAAAAGCTAGATAAGAATTGAGGCAAAGGATGGGCGAGTTTGCCTTCATAAAGGGATCAATCTGGCCAACAGAAACAATCGCTATTTCCACTTACTCTGAGCGATCAAAGCTACAACAATGAGCAAGTGAAACTTGGGCTGGGACCTACTATTGGCCAGTCAGTGAAAGCCAGAGTGATTTGGGTTTAAAGGCATAGTCAAGTAGCTCCATTTGAATCACAATGGCTTTAACAAAGATTAGTTTTTCAGAAACACATTTCAAGAATTTATGAGGACCCTTGACTGTAATAGGAAAACTGAGAAGTGCAGGTTTAAGGAAAAAGATAATAGGTTCTGTTCTGAACCTATTGAGTTGAAAAATGCCTACAGGACATTCAGTTAGAAATGTCTAATAGGCAAGAGACTGGAGTTCCAGGGAGACTAATCTAACTCACTAAGGAAGGAAAGAGATAATAAAATTCCAGGACCAGAGCAGGCCTGGAATCACAGAATGGCAGAATCTAACAGCTGGAAGCAGCTAAAAAGTAGTCAACTAGCCTTAGTCTCAACAGCCCCCTGTGAGAGGGAATCCACTAGCAGTGGAAGCAGCATGGGATGGCTTCTGGAGTCAGAAGACCTGGATTCGATTCTATTCCTGCTTCTGATGCTTACTGCTGGTGTTACCTTGGGTAAGTCTCTTGATTCCCCCAGACCTCTGTTTCCTCAAATGTAAAATGAGGTGATGGGACTAAATAAAGCAAAATGCAATCCATCTAGTAAGCTATGGAGAAACATCCTCAGTCAAGTGAGGAAGACAGAGGAAAATGGATTCCTGAAAGGTCAGGAAAGAGAAAACCAAGAAGTGGAAATGTGGGAGAGGTTTAAGTAGTCTTACGAAACTGGGGTCTGCTCAAAGAGAAAAGCATAATAAGACAAGAAGGAAGAAAAGATATAGTATGTCTGTTGGCAGAACATCAAATCAGACTTGGGGACACCAGGTTAGGAGGGCATTTTATTCAGAAGAAAGAGATATGCCTTAGGGGGCTATGTGTACATTGCTGGTTGGTTGGCTGTTGTCCTTTGTCTTCGAAGAGGATCAAAATCACGAGAAAGTGAAATTTCAGAGTGTCCAGCTGTGGCTGATCAGACCAATACAGGCTAGGAATGCTTTACCACAGGTTGGGCACAGATAGTCTGAGTGAATATTTGGGGTGGATATCCCAAATTTGTGCATCCTGCATTCACTTTGTGCTGTATCAATCTGCTTTGCTCAAAGAGCATAGCACCTTTCTGATGTGGGTACACCATGCTGAGTGGCCCTGTGCCAGAATCTCCCATGTTGTACAAGAAATAACATTAATATTTTTATTAACAAGACATCAGAATATGAGCTTCACTGGCACAGCCTTTGAGAACTCAATATCATCTCCACATAATTATGAGGCAAAGAGGTACACCTTTCTTCAAACATGCCCAAACCTTCCTAATCTTAAAACAAAAATAAAAACAAAAATCTTCACTGGACCCTATCGTCACTCCAAGCTATCATTCTGAATCTGCTCTCTCTTTCTCACATTATAACTTGTAGGAAAAGCTATCTACAGCAGTCTCCTAAATACCAAATCCAATATTCTCTTCTGCTGCATTTGACACTGCGGACCACTCTCTGTTTCTGGATATTCTCTCCTCTCTGGGCTTCTGTAACACTTCTGGTTTTCCCACCTGTCTGAATATTCCTTCTCAGTCTCCTCTGTTGGCTCATAATCCATGACAGCATGACCTCTAGCCATAGTTTTCCAAAGCTCTATTCTGGGCCTTCTCCCTCTCTTAGCGACCTCACCAACTTCCATGGATTTAAGTATCACTTCTATACAGATAAAAATAATAATAATAGCTAGCATATATACATATATACACGTGCTTTAAGTTAGGGAAGCAGTTTGCAAATATTTTGTTGTATTTAGGGTTATAGATATATAATTATCTCCATTTTATAGAGGAGGAAACCGAGGCAAATAGAAGTTAAATGATATGCACAGGTTCACAGAGCTATTAAGTGTATTATGCCAGATTTAAACTCTAGTCACCCTGAGTCCAGGTCCATGACTCTTTTCACTGAGCTATCCAATGACTCATAAATCTGTAAATCTAGGACCAGTTTTGTATAGCTTGAGCTTCAGTCCCACCTAACCTATCAACTATTGTATATTTTGAACTGGTTGTCCCAAAGACATTACAAACATACTATGTGTCCAAATATGAACTCATTACCTTTTCCCCTAAACACAGCCTCCTTCTCAATTTCCCTGTTTCTGCTGAATGCATAGTCACCTT
Organism: Bettongia penicillata ogilbyi; assembly: GCA_023548195.1. Classification (NCBI taxonomy): domain Eukaryota; kingdom Metazoa; phylum Chordata; class Mammalia; order Diprotodontia; family Potoroidae; genus Bettongia; species Bettongia penicillata. The sequence goes on from JAJHZJ010000468.1 coordinate 2,347,863, forward strand.
CCCATAGGTTCATAATTTCCACATTATCCTCAACTCCTCACTCTCCCTCCCTCCATGCATCCAACCAGTTGCCAAATCCTGCCGTTTCTTCCTCTAGAATAGTTCCAACATCAAGTTTCTCTTCTCTGCTCTCACAACTACCAACTTCATCACCTCACTCCTAGGTTAGTACGAGGGTCTCTTAACTACTCTCCCTGTCACATCTCTCCTCACTCCACACTTTACATATTCATACAGCTGCCAAAATGTTTTTAATTTAAGCACATATCTGACCATGCTACTCCTCTATTCAATTTCCAAGCAATTACTATGTGCCAGATGTGCTAATTTGGGATGAAAAGGAAGAGAAAGAGAAGGAAAAAGAAAAAGAACAAGGAGGAAGAGAAAAAGAAGGAGGCAGAGGAAGAGACAAGGAGGAGAAGGAGAAGAAACAAGAAGGAGAAAAAGAAGAAGACCATCCCTACCCTCAAGAAACACATTCTAGATGGGAACTGAAGGGTAGGCAGGACAGATTAGGAGAAGATGAAACCGGAGTTTAAACTCAGATTCAAAAAACAAGGGTTATACAATGTGGAGGTGAGGGAAGTGAACTTTCCAAGTATGAAGTACAACTTGCCTAAAGACAAAGACATATAGATGTGAAATATAGTGCCATTTGTCAGTAACAGCAAATAGGCAAGAGTGGCTTGACCTTGTCGGGGGAGTGGAATAATATATATGAAGACTATAAGGATAGGAAGAGGTCAAGTGAGAAGAGCTTCAACTGCCTAACAATGGAGAGTATACTCGTTTTCAAAGCCCTTCAAAATCTGGCCCTGACCTATCTTCCCAGTCTCATTATACATCATTCTCCTCTGCATGCTCTTTGGCCGAGCACAAGTTGCCTGCTGCGGCCAGCACAGTTGGGCAGGTCTGGGGTGGTTATGGGGCTCACAGAGTGAGGATGAAAAAACAGGCAGGACATGGCAATCTGAACAAGCTCAGCCAACACATCAGACGGGCTGGGGTGCTTATATAGTAAAAAACCGTAAGTGTAGCAATCGAGGCATGAGAACAGAACAGATTGTGATTAGCGGCAAGCGGGGGCCCCAGGGCCTCCTTTCCTGGAATATTATACTGTGGAGCAGGGGCCTTGATTCCTGGACCTTCAACACCCGAATTCAAGAACCTGCACCTGAGAACAATGTCCCACTTAACTTCTCAAGTCAGCTATTACTCTCCCTTGGAGGAAGGGAACTCTTGATCAGGAGCACTTTCAAACTCCTCAAGGTTCTCTACACTTGCCTATTCTTTCTTTCTGTTCCTTGCACCCATATCTCCATATCCCATCTTCTACCCTTTGCACTGACTTTCCCATGCATGGAATGCATTGCCTACTCATCTCTCCCTCACAGAGGCCTACTCTTCATTCAAGATGCAGCCCAAGTGCCACCTTCCACAAAAAGCTTTTCCTGATCCCCAAAATGCTCATGTCCTCCTTCCCTGACTTGCTTGTATTTATTTGGGGGAGAGGGGGGTGGTCTGTGCTAATTTTTTGCACATACATATTGTCTTTCCTGACACAAAGGCAAGAATTGCTTCATCTTTGTATCTGTTTCCCTAATGCCTAGCATAGTGCTTTACACATGATACGTACTTATCAAATGCTTGATTAATTTATTGCTATTTTTTTCTAAAATAATTTTTTCTAAGGAGAAAGAAAAGTCCAAAAAGGCTCCAAATATGACCCAGTAATCTGTCACTGAAAGACTAGCCTAACTTTAGAACAACTCATCACCAAATAGAGTTCATGACCAGATGATGGTTTTTTTGGCCACCAGTAACTCATGAAATCATATACTAAGGAATGCAGGGGCCACCCACGCTGATGAAATGGAGCATTGGAGATGTACTGTTATTATTACTGTATATATAATATATTATTATATATTATGTACTGTATCACCACCTGACAATACAATACAATATTTCATTTGATTTTCAAAGAAGCTTTAAGAGGTTCGATAGGAACTGTAGTTATTATGATCAGTTCCATTTTGCCAGTGAATACAGCTCAGAATGGTTAAATTATAGAGTTACGAGCCAGACTTGAATCTAGAATCTAGGTCTTCCAGTCTATGAAACTTTTTTCGCTATACTTGGTCCAGGGAAATCAGACCACTTATTAAGGATTCTATTTACAAAGAATCTGTTAGCCAAAGATAAATATTCCCTATCTCAAGATTAGCCATATGTAGAGAACTGATGTATAAATTATGAATAATACGTTATAAAAATTAATAAATTTTATTATGATATAAATTATAAAATTAAATCTTAGAATTTAGGATGTACCTTAGTCATTTTGTCCACCTATTACTTAAAATATGAATCCTCTCCATCATATCCTGACAATATTTCATCCAGTCTTCACTTGAACAACTCCAGTGAAAGGAAACGGGCTGCCTCACAAGTCAGTCCTTTCTGGTTTTTTGAGAGATTTCAGTGTTAGTGTTATCTTACACTAAGCTGTAATCTGCCTTTTCAGAACTTCCATCCATGGTTCTGCTTTCTGGAACTATGAAGAGTAAATCTAATCCCTCTTTCACATGGCAGTCTAACAAATATTTGAGGACAGTGATCATGTCTTTCTGTGCCCAAGAAAAATGCCTTCAGTTCCATCAACTGAACCTTCATGTGGCAAAGTTCCAATTCACCTCATCATCTTAGCAGCTGCCCTCCCTCCAGTTTCTCAGTGACCTTACTAATGTGTATTCCTCGAAACTGAATGAAAAACCCTAGACCTGGTATGAATAACACAGAAATACGCCTGGCCAATCATCTTCATTCTAGATATAACTAATATAGCTTAAAATTACTTTGGCCCATTTAGCAACCAAATCACACTGCTGACAAAATAAAGATTGAAATCAACCAGACTTGTCAGCTATTTTCCATGCGGTTTGCTGTCTAGCTAAGTCTACTCCCATGGCTGTATCATGCAGAGATTTTTAGAACCTATGTGCAAAATTACATTTTATCTTGTTAAATCTGATCTCTCATTCTATCCTATCTGAATGTCTTAAAAACCTCATTCTGTCATATAACATTTTAGTGTCTGTCCCAGCTTTGTGTCGTTTAACAAAACTGATAGGCATCCCTCAATTTCTTCATTCAAGCCATCAACAAAACTGTTGAGCAGAAAAACCAGCAAAGATGTGACCTGACACACACCATTAGATAGTGATTTGAGGCAAGGGATGGGGAAGTATATTTCAAGTATATTTCCCACTGGTCAGATAAAGAGCTTGAAATTCTCAAAATCATTCTTTCTGATCACAAACTGTGAGATTTCATGTCATTCCTTGGGGAGATATAAATATTTCTAGAATAATATCTAATAATTTAATGTTATCTCATTATAAATTTGTTTGTGGAAATAACTTCCACTGTAACTAGCAGCTAACAGCAATGCCTTATAGGAATGAGATACAAGAGAATAGATTTTAATAAAGGGGAACATAACAATAGTTCAATAACATTGAATAAGTATGCCAGACTGAGGAGCAGAGAAATCTTGGGCAGCTGAGGGCATCTAATATGTAAAAGACAATGTGATTGGTGCTGATACAAAGACAAAAGCAAATTATTGTCTCTGTTCCCATGGAGTTTGTATTTTACTGAGGGAATACAACATGTAAGTATACACATGTAAATACAGTGAGAGGTTACTCAATTCGGGGAAGGGAACAAAATCATGAAGGGTCATGTTGCAGCTCTCACCTTCATCTGAAGCAAGCCAGAGATTCTTAGAGGTTCTGCAGAGTGGTGAATGCATTCTAGATATGGAGGAATACCTATCCAAAAGCCTGGAGAAGGAGATATAAAAATCATCTACCAAAACAGTTACTAGGCCAGTTTGACAGCAATGAAGAATGTATAGGTGGTAATATAAAATGTTAGGTAAGGGAAGTAATGTAAAATAAAAATTAGGAAGGAAAACGACTGTAGAGGTCTGATTCTATTCAACGGTTTTATTGATGCCTTGAATGACACAAAGACTGAAAGATGCCCAAATGATACAAAGCTGGGACAGATAACTAATGCATTATATGAGAGAACTAGCTTTTCAAGAGAATCAGACAATATAGAATGATAAATCAAATCTAACAAGATTATATTTTATCTTATATTTATATTTTATCTTTTAATTTAGAACACAGGTTCTAAAAATCATCCATACAATAAAGCCATGGGGATATATTTAGATAGACAGCAAACCATATCAAAAATAGCTAGGGATTTTGGTGGATTGCAATCTTTAATTTAGCAAATACCTGACTGAAGGTTTTATATTTTATGCTAACATTAATATAGAGTCACTTAAGAGTTTTGAGTAGGATAACAGCATGGTCAGATCTATGTTTTGGGAATATCAATTTGACAAATTTGTAGGATAGACTGGAGATGGGAGACATTGCAATGATCCAGGTAAGAAGTGATGAGGAAGCATGAACTACAGCAGAGGCGTTGTAAGGGGACAAATGGGAAAGATGTTGTATAGGTTAGAGATATGAAAGCAAATTTCATCTACTTCAGAATTTTTGTTTAGGGTCAACATTATTTGATCCCAAACTTACTTCTGCTCCAATCCAGGACTTTCCCACTCCTAAAGCCTAATCCAACTTTTTAGGGAAGTTTGATAACAAGAGGACAAGAGAAGAATAGGGGTATAATTAGGGCTGCACTCAATATACCAGCAAATTTGGAAAGCTCAACAGTGGCCAATGGATTGGAAATGATCAGTTTGCATTCCAATCCTAAAGAAGGTCAATGTAAGGGATGTTCAAATTACGGAACAATTGTGCTCATTCCCATGCCACTAAGGTTATGCTCAAGATTCTGAAAGCTAAGCTTCAGCAATACATGAAACAAGAATTACAAGAGGAGTAGGCTGCTTTTCAAAGAAGCAGAGAAACTAGAGACCAAATTGCCAACATTCATTGGATTATGGAGGGAATTCCAGAAAAAAACCTCTACTTCTGCTTCACTGACTACACTAAAGCCTTTCTGTGGGTCACAACAATTTGTGGCAAGTCCTCAAAGAGAGAGAAGCACCAGATCATCTTACTTGCCTCCTAAGGAATCTGTATAAGGGTCAAGAAGAAATAGAACCAAACATGGAACAACCAATCAGTTTGGGAAAAGGAGTACAAGACTGACTACTGTCACCTTTATTTATAGAACTTATATGAAGAGTACATCATGCAAAATGCCAGGCTGGATGAATCAAAAGCCAGAACTAAGGATGACAGGAAAAATATCAACAACTCCGAATGCAGACAATATCATTCTGAAAGGAGAAAGTGAAGAAGAATTAAGAAGCCTCTTGATGAGTGTGGAAAGAGGAGAGTATAAAAACTGGCTTGAAGCTTAACATTAAAAAAAAAACCCAAGATCAATGCAACTGGTCCCATCATTTCCTAGCAAATAGAGAAGAAATGAAAGCAATGTCAGACTTTGTATTCTTGGGCTCAAAGATCACTGCAGATGGAAACTGCGACCATGAAATTAAAAGATGCTTGCTCCATGGAAGGAAAGCTATGATGAATCTGGACAGCATACTAAAAAGGAGAGTCATCGCCTTCCTGACAAATGTTCATATAACCAAAGCTACAGTTTTTCCATAGCAATGTATGGCTAGGAGAGTTGAACTACAAAGAAAGCAGAATAGTATTGCAAAATAGACACTTTCAAATTGTGCTAGTAGAGAAGACTTTTGAGAGTCCCTTGGACAACAAGGAGATCCAATCAATCAATGCTTAAAAAAACTAATTCAGACAATTCACTGGAAGGTCAAATACTGAAGCTGAAACTTAAATACTCTGGCCACATAATGAGAAGATGGGACACATTAGAAAAGACACTGATGTTGGGAATTATTGAAGACAAATGGAGACAGGGACTGCAAAGGATGAAATGGATAGATAGTGTCATAGAAGTAACAAACATAGTGAAGAATAGAAGGGCCTAGAGCACTATGGTTCATGGGACCATGAAGAGCTGAACACAACTGAAAAACTTCTAAATAACGACAACAAAATATTTAGGGACAAAGTCACCATTTCTTTTCTGGATCTGTATTCTTCAGGTCTTGTGTAACAACTGACCTGCTTTTCAAGTCAATACTTAAGCATTAAAGCAGCCCTAATGGAGAAATAGAAAACAAGACAAAAGACTGGAAGATAAACTCCTGGAGAAATTTTTACCATCTCATCCTTCTTTGGGCAGCTGGCATCAATAGAAGAAATGAGGAAGGAGACAGTGTTTAATTTCCTTTTGCCAAAGAGAAGCTACTGTCAATATCTTCCAGGAGCTTCCATGGAGTAAGCTTCTTAGCAATAAGTTCTCCCAGATATTTTAGTTTGCAGATAAAACAATTTCGCAATAGAGTACAGGCTTCTAGACTGTCTGAACAATCCTAAATTCAAAGAGGATCATCAGAAAAAGAATCACAAGATGAAGATTTTTCTTCTATCATAAAAAGGCATAAAGGGGTTGCAATCTGCATTAGTAGGGGAAGCATTCACACTAATAAAATCCTGAATCTGTTTAGTATTGCAATATAATAATTTCAATGGTTGTGAAACTATTTGCATAGGCTAGAAAAATCTCACTTAATTTAGCATAAATAGACACTAATAATGTGTAGATTCTGAAAGAGGCTAAAAATGCACTAAAAATGTTTTATACTCAGAGGTCACTGTGGACTCTCACTGTGTGAGGGCAGCTCTTTAAAGACAATGCCTTGAACAAAGTAGGCATTTAAGAAAGGTATTTCAGTGTTGATCAAACAAATTAACTAAATGCCCCTTTAAGTCCTAAAACTCTCTTTTAGTCACCTGAAAGAAATATTAGCTAAAGAATTATAAAGTAGTATTAATAGTCATAACTACAAAGAAAAAAAATTGCTCTCAACAAGAAACATCCACATTTTGCCAAGAAAACATCAGACAAGTGACAGACACTATAAACAAACAGCCTCTATAAAATACAAAATTATGAAGTGCATCATATATTTAATTTCCAACTCAAATTCTTCTTAAAATACTGTTTTCTGGGCATTTTTCCCCATAGTCTTATAGGATAACAGTCTAGAGCTAGAAGGGACCACAGAGGCCATGTACTCCAACCTCCTCAATTTACAGATGAGGAGAAACTGAGGCCCAAAGAGGTCAAGTTCTGTGCCCATAGTCTCCCAAGTTAAAAGAATCAAAAGGAAGATCTGGACTTGCATCTTCTGACCAGAGTCACCTATTGCACCATGGTATAGCCTTAATCCTATACTAGCAAGCACATATATTGTGGAGTCCTCTGTTTTAAAGCAAGCAGTATCTCCTCCTCTCCACCTCCAAGGGGAATTCACATAGGAACACTGCCGCCCAATTGCTATTCCAGCTGACTACTGTTTCTTCACTTCCCATTTGTCCCAGATCTTATTTCATCTAGCTGCAGAGAAAGACAATAGGGAGAGGGGGAAAGAGAGCACAGCAGTGTCCATAAGAATTTTTACATTTTGTTTTCACAGCGGTTTTAATATTCCTGAGCCACAATTTCTTCCTTCCTAAAATTGGGATATAACTAATAGCCTATGGATGTTTAGGAAGTATTTTAATATCCAGGGTTAGAACATGATGTATGTAAAACAATATCAGTCTCAGAAGAGCTGAACAGAAAAATCTCATATCCCTTATAATCAGATTTTCCTTTTTCATTTCACAGGAGACATTTATTATATTAAGCAATTTAGATAAACATAAAATTCGGCAGTCCAGGTTTTAAAAATTAGGAGAGACTGGAACTTCATTTGATTTCACTGGCATAAGGGACTTCCCAATAAAGATTCTCCCTTCATCAATACAGGCCAATACTTTCTCTTGGTTTTAAAGGGTTGCCTGGAGGGTTGAGAAAGCAGCTTAATGGATAGAGCGCAGGTCCTGGAGTCAGAAAACTCAACTCTGAGTTCAAATCTGGCCTCTGACACTTTGTAACTGTATAACCCTGAGCAAGTCTCTTAACCTTGCTTGCCTCAGTTTTCTCATCTGTAAAACAGGTTGGAAAAAGAAATGGCACACCACTCTAGTGCATTTGCCAAGAAAGCCCCAAATCCAGTCAGACACAACTGAACAAGAAAAAAGGAGTGAGAAGTTAAGTAACTTGCCCAGGGTCTCAAACCCAGTATGTGTCAGATAGGGACTTGAATCTAGGTCTTCCTCGAACTGATATCTGCTTCTATCCATTATGCCATGCCAAATCTCTTTAGAAATCAGTACTCAAAAAATGAAAATAAAACTTCTAACTTTACATTCTTGAGGCATTACTGATTTAATATATATTCTGAACAAAGGCTTCCAATTCTCAGCTACCAAATCTAGTACTAATATTTTTAATAGGCCTCTCTGACCACATTATAATTTTGCTTGATTCTTAATATAAAAAGAATATGAACTGAAAAATATTTGAAACATTAGTAAGAATAGGGAACTGAACATCTTAACAAGAACTCATTGTACTCTCAAGTTCACCAATATTATCAATGCCCAGAGTCTGAACTTTATAACCTCAGCTTGGCAATTCAACTCATATCAAGCTTACTAGTCCCTACTTTTCAAAATGAAATTTTAGTCATTGAATCATGTTCCCTACAGTTGTTCTGTAAGTTAGTCCCAAGTTTGCAAAGTCTACTAAACATCCTTTCCTGGTAGGAAATCCTATAGTATTCTAATCTTTGAAAACCGTCATGTTGCTGGTGTTTCTGCCAATACAGTGCTGGTAAATATGTCATCATATTTTACTTTACTCCCATCAACTCTCTCCACCAGTGACTATAAAAAAGAAACGCTTTCTCCCTCTGATTTATGCCACTGACACATACCACAGACCAGAGTGGTATGGAACAAAGAGCAAAGAATTTGGAGCCACAAGCCCTGAGTTTTGCCATTTGTGATCTGTGAGACATTAAGGCAAGTCACAACCTCTCTGGGTCTTCGTTTTCTCACCTATAGATGAATTCAAAAATTCAGCTCTGAATCTATGATCTTGCGAACTGATAACCAATATTTGAGAAGAAATGATCAGCGTAATTGAGTAACCTCTGGTTAGTCAACCTCTGTCAGCCTGAAGTAGCTTCCCATTATAGACCTTCTCCAATTGGCCACCCCCAATCTAAGATTTTCACAAACATAGAATGAAAAAAGATGGCATCAGGGACAGGGACAAGATGGCAGAGTAAAAGCAGGGACTTCTTAGAGCTCTCCCCCCAAACCCAGCCAAATACCTGTAGAAATTACTCTAAACAAATTCTGGAGCTGCAGAACTCACAGAATGATGCTGTGAAGTAAATCTCCAGCCCAAGACAGCCTGGAAGGTCAACAGGAAGCACCTATCTCACCTGGTTGGGAGCACAGTGCAGTCCAGTGTGGGTTGTGCCAGCACAGATGGGAACTGAGGGCCTTGGGGTACTGAATCATTGGCACTTGAGGCAGTTTCCAAACTTCTCTACCCCAAAACACTGAGGACAAATTCGAAGGTCAGTGAAAAAAACCTATAAAATCTGTGTAAGAGAGCAGCATGGTTTGGTCCCAGCCTCAGGGTAGCAGAGAAGCCTGAGGCAGTCTCAGCAGCAGCAGGGGCAGCAACAGCCACAGATGTTTCTGGAGATCTAGGCCCACAGGCTGTGAGGGGATTGAGTGGCTCACAGTACACCTCCCCCCACCTCCACTGGAAGCAGAGAACTACTTTGACAAAAAACTCAGAAGTCAAGTAATGAGAAAAAACAGGAAAAAAAATCAGACCATTGAATCTTCTTACTTGGGTGACAAGGAACATCAAAACATACAATCAGAAGGAAACAACAAAGTCGAAACTCCTACATAGAAAGCCTCCAAGAAAAATATGAATGGGCCTTAGGCCATGGAAGAGCTCAAAAAGCATTTTAAAAATCAAGTGAGAGAAGTAGAGCAAAAACTGGGAAGAGAAATCGCAGTGACGCAATAAAATCATGAGAAATGAGTTAAATGCTTGCTAAAGGGGACTCAAAAATGCTGAAGAAAATAACACCTTAAAAATTGACTAACCCAAATGCAAAAGAAATCCAAAAAGCCAATGAGGAGAAGAATGCCTTAAAAAGCATAACTGGTCAAATGGAAAAGGAGGTCCCAATGCTCACTGAAGAAAATAACTGTTTAAAAATTAGAATAGAGCAGATGGAAGTTAATGACTTTATGAAAAATCAAGAAATTATAAAACAAACCCAAAGGAATGAAAAAAATAGAAGACAATGTGAAATATCTCATTGGAATAACAACTAACCTGGAAAACAGATCCAGGAAAGACAATTTTAAAATTATTGGACTACCTGAAAGCCAGGATCAAAAAAAAAGAGCTTAGAAATCATCTTTCAAGAAATTATCCAGGAAAACTGCCCTGATATTCTAGAACCAGAGTGTAAAATAGATGTTGAAAAAATCCATCAGTCACCTCCTGAAAGAGATCCTAAAAGGAAAACTCACAGGGCTTTTGTAGCCAAATTCTATAACTCCCAGATGAAGGAGAAAATATTGCAAGCAGCCAGAAAGAAATAATTCAAGTATGTGAAAACACAATCAGGATAACTAACAGAAGATCTAGTTGCTTCTACATAAAGGGATCAGAGGTCTTGTAATATGATATGCCAGAGGTGAAAGGAGCTAGGTTTAAAACCAAAAATTACCTACCCACTGAAACTGTGTATAACACTTCAGAGGGAAACATGGTCATTCAATGAAACAGAGGACTTTTAAACATTCCTGATGAAAAGACCAGAGCTGAATAGAAAATTTGACTTTCAAATATAAGAATCAAGAGAAGCGTAAAGAGAAAAACAGGAAAGAAAAATAATAAGGGACTTACTAAACTTGAACTGCTTACATTCCAACAATTGAAAGACAATATTTTTAACTCTTGAGACTTTTCTCAGTATTAGGGTAGTTGGAGGGATTACACACACACACACACACACACACACACACAGCACAGGGTGAGTTGAATTGGAAGGAATGACATCTAAAAAAATAAAATTAAGGGATGAGAGAAGAATATATGGGGAGAAGGAGAAAGGGATAAATAGATTGCGATAAATTATCTCTCACACAAAAGAGGTAAGAAAAATTTTTTTCAATGGAGGGGAAGAGAGGGGAAGAGAGAGGGAAAGGGGAGGTGAGATAGAAAGAGTGAACCTTACTCTCATTGGATTTGGCTTAAGGAGGGAATAATAAGCATACTCAATTTGGCATGAAAATCTATCTCACCCTACAAGAAAGTAGGGGGATGGGGATAAGTGGTGGGGGGAATGATACAAGGGATGGCAAATAGGAGTAGGGGGTAATTAAAAGTAAACACTTTTGAGGAGGGGCAGGGTCAAAAGAGAGACTAGAATGAATGAGGGGCAAGATAGGATAGAGGGAAATATAGTTAGTCTTTCACAACATGACTATTATGGAAGTGTTTTGAATGACTACACATGTATAATCTATATTGAATTGCTTGCCTTCTCAATGGGAGTGGGAGGAGGGAGGAAGGGAGAGAAGTTGGAACTTAAAAACAAAAGTTAAAAATTGTTTTTACATGTAACTGAGAAATAAGATATACAGGCAATGGGGTAAAGAAATCTATCTTGCCCTACAAGAAAATAGAGGGGAAGGGGATAAGAGAAGGGAGGGGTGTGATAGAAGGGAGGGAAGATTGGGGGAAGGTGTAATCAGAATGCACACTACCTTGAGGTGAGTGGAGCAGAGAGACAAGGAGAAAATTTGGAACACAAAATCTTGTGGAAGTAAATGTTGAAAACTAAAGTAAATGCTGAAAACTAAAAATAAATGAATTAATTTTTTTTTAAAAAAAGATGGCATCATTCTATAATTTTTATAACAATATTTAAAACAAAAAGTTTTTGCTTCTATCATATCAAGCTGTCAATTTGGGGTATGTCCAACATGACTCAAACTTTTCTGAATGATTTGATTCATATCTTTTTCTGGGACCTCTTTCCTATCACTTAATTCTTGTAGAGATTTCAACTATATATTTTGTATTTTTCCTCAAGATTCTTATTTTCTTGCCAGGCAGGGAATGGCACTCCAACCCTCATCTTTTTCAAATTCCTACAATCTCTCTAATCCTCCCCTCAGTTCTATCATTCTGGTTATTCTTCTTGGTCTCTATTTTCATTTCAAAGACTATATAACATCTACAACTTTTAGATGACAGCAGGTTTCTAGCCAGTCCTTGAAGTTGAATCATTCTCTTTTATTCAAGCCTCCACCAAAAGTTTATTATCCCATCAGAATACACATAAAAAGGTGATTTACCTAACAATGTACTTCCTTGTTGGATATAAAGTAGATGGGATTGTATAGGTCAGATTATTAATACAAACCACATGCACATCTTAAAGAAATAACTTGCTTTCTTAGAATTATACTAATGCTGAATTATAGGAATGATTAACACTGATTATGCTAATAGTCCTCCACATTTTTTTCTCTCTCAAGCTTATCAAGTACATTAGAACTTCCTCTCAACATTATTCACAAAGTAGTACAATTAAGAATAAAGTAGATTTATACGAAGAAGTTTTCCTATAAGAAATGTGCATTATGGCACACACTATCAAAAAAGGCATATATATACATATGTATGAGTGTATAATATATATATTATATATATATACATAATTCTATTTTTACAATGAACTGTCCCCTTACATAAAATATATTTCATAATACAGACTGACTCCAATGGCAACAAATTCAGGAGTAACTTACGTTATACTTTGTGTGGAGAAGTTCTTTATAAACTTTCAAGCACTGTACAAAGGTGAGCTATCATCGTGTCATTATCATCGTTACTATTCCTGAAGAGTTATGTGTAAAATCTTTTTAGGGTGGTTTTGTTTTGAGAATCAGTTCTATTTTAAATGTACAAGGCAAGAGTGCTATTTGAAGGGATTTATTCAGGATTCTTTTGTAAACAATTATCCTCTTCCTTTATCTGCAAAGTAAATCTACTTTATTTTAGGTTATGCATGTGCAATTATGTGAAACATTTCCATATTAGTCATTTTGTACAGGAAGACTCAAATATAAAAATGAAAGAAAGTAAAAAATAGCATGCTTCAGTCTGTATTCAAACAATATCAGTTCTTTCTCTGGAGACAGACAGCATGCTTCATCATTAGTCCTTTGGAACTGTCTTGGATCACTGTATTACTGAGAATAGCTAAGTCATTCACAATTCCTCACTGAACAATATTGCTGTGACTGTGTACGATGTTCTCCTGGTTCTGTTCACTTCACTATGCATCAGTTCATGTAAGTCTTTTCAGGTTTTTCTGAATCATCCTGTCTGTTATTTCCTATAGCATAATAATATTCCATTACAATAATATATCACAGCTTATTTAGCCATTCCCCAATTGATGGGCATCCCTTTGATTTCCAGTTCTTAGACATCACATAAAAAAGCTGCTATAATTTTTTTTTGTACAAATGGGTCGTTTTTTCCCCTTTTTTGGAAAATCTGCATTTTTGCTTAAAGTACAACCTTACCATTACAATGAGCAATTCACCCTAGAAAGCTTCTCCATGTTACCAGGCCTTGCATGATATAACTTTCCTGTAGCTAGCCTTTTAATGAATAATCAAGAGAACTCTAACTGATCAGGAGTGTTCAGGGTTATTTTTTTAGTTACTTTTTTTTAGACACAGGCTTTTGGGAGAGGAGGGAGAATTCTTTCCTGATAAGCCTCAGGACAGGTTTATCACTCATTAAAATTATACGTTATATTTGCTAACATGGAATTATCATGTAATACAATAAAATACTGTCAATTTCCTGTTGAAATCCACATAATGTGATTAAATTTAAAGTCAGGCCACTTAACCTCTCTGGGACTCAGTGAGGTGACTGGGTCAAATCATCTCTAAGCTTCTCTCTAGCTTCTAAGTTCTACTGAATAGCAGTGACTATAAAAGAATGAGGTGAATTTGATTTTAACAGAAGACTTACAAATAGGGCATCAGTTTTTTGAGCAATCTACCTTACCTGGTGCCTGGGAAGGCTTAGGAACTTCATTCTGTAAACACATGATGGTTCATGAGGGAGAAGGTCCTGCCCCTGATTCAAAGCATGCACAACTACTCTGTGACATTTCCTGACCATTCTGAGCAATGTTGAAAACCCTTTTATGGTTAGCTGCCAAGCAGAAATTAAGCATGCACACATAAGGTACAGACAGACAAAATTATTCTCTCTCCCGGAGGAGGTTATTGAGTCAAGAGGAAGAAAAGGTATAAGGCTTCTAGTAGGGGATGTGAATGCATATCCCCGATGTTCTTCTATGATGAGTTTTAGGTGAATGAAAATTGGAAACGGAATGGACTACATCACAATTTTGTGAGCTTTCCACAGGAAAAGGGGGTTCAAGGTCAGAACCCCCAACAAAGGTTCAGCAACAGGAGTCCCTTGGAAAGTCTGTCTGAAGTTGCAGCAATCAAGCTTGGTAGGGATCCATTTCTGTGGGATACCTCCCTTGAATTGTGTCAGTGGGCAACTAAGACATCATGTCCTGCAGCTCATCCATCATCCATGCCAATTCCAGAAGTGAACCTGGCAGGGCAAATGTCTGGTAGTTATCTCTAAAGATCGAGTTCTCTCTACACCAAAGTATAGAGGGGAAAAGGTTTCCCAGATTAGAGAAATGCTTTTGGACTTCTGGCTATATCTTTTTTAGCAAATAACCCTCTGTAAAAGTTTGCTGGTGCTGTCGATTATATACAGGAAATAACAATAGGTTAACGGGTACCAGGGTGGTAAACACTTACAACTGCTACTGAAAGCAACATCAATAGAATAGGGGTCAAAAGCAATAGCTTTTGATACATAGTCCGACCTCCAGAGTTACTCCTAGATCACTGACGGTGGAAGTAGCTATGCTTTAAGCTGTTAGTGGATTTAAAGTTGAGAGGAAAGACCCCAAAGCTTATATATACTATATTTTAATAATAATAGCTAACATTTGTCTTATGCTTACAACATTCCAGGCACTGTGTCTTTAAGTACTTAAATTTATCTTATTTGATTCTTACAATGACCTTCAATGCTATTATCATCTCTACTTTCCAGATGAGGAAACTGAGGCAAACAGCTTGTGACTTATGTGGGTCACATATCCACAAAGTGCCTAAGGCTGCATTTGAACCTTAGGGAAATATTTTATTATATTACCCAGAAAACCTTGCTAATTAAGTTGTTTGAACCCAGATTTCCATATTGTCTAACCCAAAAATTTACTGTAAAGGCTGTTTACTGAGGCTGACCTCAGGGAAGCTAGATGGCTGCAGGGAATGCTTAAGGAATGCTTAAGATCCTATCTGAGTCTTGTTTTGAGTCCACAAATTACTTGCATTTTTGGGTTCCCCAAATTTAAATGTTTATACTTGCTAATGTACATTTCATTGGATCTTATGTGGCAACTGCCCTCTCTGCAAAATTGTTTAACTACTCCATGGTGTTTTGAAGTTCCAGTGCTGATATTCTGGTCTGAACCCTACACAGACAGCTCTCACTTTACAGTAATCTACATCACACAAATTTAACTTTATGTGAAAAATTCTGAAAGAAATCCACATTCAAAAAAATCAAACCAAAACAAAAACCCACCACTGTTAATCTTACTGTATAGTGCTGTGCTCTGTTTTTATGTTTCCAGCCCCCACATGTCCACACCCCACATAATCTTTCTCTTGGTTTCAGCCAATAATAATATGTTCCTTTCGTGACTCTCACTTCTCTGTCCCTGGTCCCCACGTGTCCTTAAATCATGCACCAGTCTGCTCCCTGCATGGCACACAGCCCTTTTTCTCTTCCTCTCTCTCTCCCCCACATCCACAGGAAAATTCACATTTTACAAAAACTTCTTTATATAAAAATCTGCAAACAGTCCAACGTGAGAACAGTCTGATAATGTAAACCTCACAAAGAATCAGAAGGGAGCCACACCTTCTTCTAGTTCTCTTCTTTACCAAATAATCAAAAAAATTTCTTTTTAAAACAACTTCAAGTTTTAGGGATCATTCTCGTGTTTAACAGAATTCAGGTCTTCTCAACTCCAGGCCCTGTACTGTATCCACTGAACCACCTCCATGCCCCACTTCAATTCATCCTCCATTTAACTACCAAAATGTGGTTTCTAAAGCTTAGGTCGAACCATCCTACCCCACTACTCAATAAACTCAGTGGCTCCCTATTACTTCTTAGTCAAATATAAACTTGTCTGTTTAACATTAATTTGAAGCTCTAGAACTTGGCTCCTTCCTCACTTCCCAGGCACCTTACACCACACAAAACTCCATATATGCTGAGATCCATTCTTCTACCTGCTGAATCTGACACATGCTATTCCATCCCTCCATCACCCTTAACTCAGGGTCCCTGTTTTCTTTCAGAATTTAGTTCCAATATCACCTTTGGTAGGAAATCTTTCCCAAGCCACCCAGCTACCACTGCCTTGTGCTCTGAGAGGACCTTTCATCTAGTCAATATCTTGTGTGTATCTAGTTATTTACATGTTGTCTTCTTCAATAGGGAAGCCCTATCAGGACAAGGGTCTTACTTTGTCTTTGCCTTTCTTTGTACCTCAAGCCCTTAGCACACTACCAGGCAGAGGGGAAGCACTGAGCAAAGGCTCCTTGACTAACTGTCATGCATCTTAATGTTTTTTGTCTTCTCTCTGCTTTTCTTTTGTTCTTCTGGCTCCAAATACCCATTTTACATCATGTGTATGGCCTCTGTCTTCTGTATCACTACTCATGTATTTATTACATCTTACTATGATTTTGACAGCATTCCAGGAAAATGTATGCCTACTCTTCCCTTTAGTTATGTTGTACTCTTCTGCGGTGAAAGCCAAGTACAAAATATTACTTGGCACAAAGGCAGAGAAACATTTTAGGATTAGTACATAATGTGTTAAATGGGCAATGCCTGTTGTGCTCCTGAATGACTTCAAAGAAGGGTCAAGCATTGGTGATGCAAGTCTTTTGTAGTGTCCCAAGACCGCCAACTTTGTTTTGGAATCACACTGCAAGTTCACTTAGGCATTGGAAAGGACTTTTTTGGGGGGGGAAACTTTTTATTGTAGGTGGAGTGAGACAGCTGGACACAGTTTAGATGATTCCAATTTTGTTGGCAACATCCAAAGCATCATAGTCTGGAGCAAGTCAGACATAAGCTTTCCTCTCTCCATCAGGCCAGATCAATGTGTTGACCTTGGCCACATCGATGTCATACAGCTTCTTTACTGCCTGCTTGATCTGATGCTTGTTGGCCTTGACGTCCACAATGAAAACTAGGGGGTTGTTGTCCTCAATCTTCTTCATAGCAGACTCAGTGGTCAAGGGAAACTTAATGATGGCATAATGATCAAGCTTGTTTCTCCGAAGGGCTTTGGGCTACCTTCTTAGTCTTAGTGTCTTGGGTCGCCGGAAGGTGGGAGATGTTTGGATCTTCTTCTTTTTGTGGCTATGGACACCCTTCAACAACACCTTCTTGGCCTTCAAGGCCTTGGACTTGGCTTCTGTCTTGGGGGGAACAACGGCTTCCTTCTCCACCTTCAGCGCCATCTTGAGAGAAAATAGGACTTCTTAATTATAATGAACTGTTACCTGGTAAACTTGTCCAAAGGAGTTGGATAATGGAGTATCCTGGTTAATCATCCTCTCTGGTTAATATATCATTACCACTTCAAAGGATGATTAAAATAAAATTAATTATTATTATGTAATATATTTGTTTGATAGATCAATATAGATATGTACATATAATTAATCTCAAAAGGAAGGAAAGCACCAGCATTGAGGACTAAGAAAGGCTTTTTTGTGGAAAGTGTGATTTTAGTTAAAACTTAAATGAAGCCAAAGAAACCAGGTGGCAGAGATGAGGACAGAGAATTCCAAGCAGGAGGGACAGTTAGAGAAAATGAAGTGTCTTGTTCAGGGAATAGCAAAGAAACTAGAATTGCAGTTGCATGGTATAAATACTTGGAGGAGGCTAAGATACATGAAGACTGCAGAGATAGGAAGGAGCCAAGTAATTATGGGGGTGGAAAGGCAAAGGATTTTTTATATTTTGTACTTTATCCTGAAGATAATTGGGAGCCACTATAGGTGAAGGATGAGATGAGAGACATGGTCACACCTGTGCTTTAGCAAGATCATTTTGATAGCTAAGTGAACAACAGACAAGTAAGTATGCAGAAAGACTTGAGGTGAGGTCAATCAGAAGGTGACTACAACAGTTCAGGTGTGATGGGAAAAAATGACCTATATCAGGGTGACGGTATGTGCCAGAGGAGAGAAGAGGGGTATAACCTATGTGGTTGTGAAGGTACAAAGGATAGGACTTGGAAAAAGACTGGAAGGGGGAAGGGGAGTAAGTGAGCAAAGAAGCCAAATGATAACTAGGTTGTGAGCTTGGGTGACTGGAAGGATGGTGATATCTTCAACAGTAATAGGGAATTTAGGAAGAGAGGAATATTTTGGCAGAAAGATAACGAGTTCAGTTTTGTACATGCTAAACAGCCTTCTTAGTTCTCTACCTCAAGTTGGATGCTAAAGTAATTTTCCTTAAGGGAAGATCTTACCATGTGATTCCCTCATTTAAGCAACTCTAGAGGTTTTCTATTGCTTCTAGGATAAAATTAAAATTCCTCTGTTCAGCTTTTAATTCCCTTCCCAACTTTATTCCTTCCTATCTGTCCAGTCCCATTCCACCTCCAACTTAAAGATCCATCTGATTTTCCATTCCAGCTGTCCTTGCCTTTGAAATGGCTATCCCATATGCCTGGAGCTGTTTCCTTACCTTAGTCTGCCTCAAAGTGCCCCTCTCTTCCTTTAAGATGTAACACACACCATGCCATCTTCTGCACTAAATCTTATCTGCTAGTATCTTCTTTCTTAAACTACCTTGTACTTAACTACTTTGTATTATATTAATTCACTTTATATTTGTAGTACATGTATTTTAAAATGTACTCATTCTCCATTAGAATCTAAGTTCCTTGAAAGGAGGGCTTGTTTTATTTTTCAAATTTACATCAACATCTAATCCAGTGCCTAGCATACAGTACATGCTGATTGATTAAATACCTTCAAAATAAAAATACACTGAATAAAATTTTATCTTTCACTACTTTCAGTTGCTTGTTATTCCTCATTACAAGACCTTCCCTCTCTATCCCTTTACTCAGGTAATTGTCCTCTTATGCCTGAAATGATCTCCCTACTCACCAACCTTCAGGAATCCCTAACTTCCTTCGAGTAGCATCTCAGGTGCCAATTCCTAATAATAACTAACATGTATATATCTGTTAGTATGTGTTCAGGCATTGTACTAAGTGCTTTACAATTATTTCCTTTGATCCTCCCAACTCTGGGTGGTAGGTGCTATTATTATCCCATTTTACAGATGAGGAAATTGAGGCAAACAGATATTAAGTGACTTGCTCAGGGTCACACAGCTAATATCCAAGGTTACAACTGAAGTAGGTCTTCCTGACTCAAGGCCTAACACTCTCTCTACAAAGCTGTCTTGTGTCCACAATATCTGTCTCTCACCTTTCTCTCAAGAGATGCCTACTAGAATTGAACTCTAAGAGCATACCATGTCTTTGGGTGTCTTTTACCTTTACCATGTCTTTTATCTTTAAAGAAATGATTTTAAACACTTTTCTCATGTTGGAGTCTTTTATCACCAATCTGATCATCATGCACTGATTTTTGTCATACTGTAACTAAAATACTTTGAACAAATTATAATTGCTAGATTGGCATGTAACACATTGCTACTCAGGAATTTGGAAGACGGCAAGAAACAGTCAACTATTAAAACTGTATTTTGAAAACTGAAAATCAATCTCTTCCTCAAAAGTGTTTGGAAGTTTTTTAAAGAAGTTACTCAAGATAATTAATTATAAATTTAGCAAAGGTTGCAATGTGAAAGAAATACTCTTGAAACTTGATGGGGCTGGAGACTTGGCAGAACAGTATCACCTCCCAGAAAACATGTTAAACCAAGTTTGCATTCACTTCTACAACTCTCTGCATATGATTATTCCACCTTCAAATTTAATGCCCCAATCTGCCCTTTCAAAATGACATAGTAGTCTGTTTTTATTGGTTAGCTTCACACTTCTTCTGAGGTTGGGTTTTGTGAAAGCTTGATATTCTTAGGGAGATTTGGGTTCCCCTAATATTCTGCCTTATCTCAAGATGGGGAATTGTTGCTCCTCCCTTCATTTGTTCCCCACCACACACACATACATTCCATAAACCCATATAGAGCTTTGCAACATGAAAACAGGAAATAGATTATATCCACTGTGTTAGTATTATAGTATAAAGTATCCTAAAAGCATGATAAAACAAGAAAATGGTAGATGCTGGAGAAGATATGGGAAAATTGTAATATTAATGCATTGTTGATAGAGTCATGAACTGATTCAACCATTCTGGAGAGCAATTTGGAACTATTCCAAAAGGGCTAAGAAACTGTGTATACCCTTTGACCCAGCAATGCTACTACTAGCACTATCTCCCAGAGAGATCATAAAAAATGGAAAAGGACCCATATCTACAAAAATATTTACAGCAGCATTTTTGTGGTGGCCAAGAATTGGAAATCAAGGGAATGCTCATTAATTGGGGAATGGCTGAACAAGTTGCAGTATATGAATGTAATGGGTTGTTCCATTAGAAATGATGAGCACCAAGCAGAAGTTGAATATGAAGGGATAATAAGTAAAAAATAAAACTAAGGGGTGAGAGAGGAATGTATTGGGATAAAGACAAAGGAGGAAGTAGAATAGGATAAATAATCTCACGTAAAAGAGGTAAGAAAAAGCTTTTGCAGTGCAGGGGAAGAAGGGGGGTATTATAAGGGGAGTGAGTGAACCTTACTCTCACCAGAACTGACTCAGAGAGGGAATAATATGCACACTCACTTGGGTTGAGAAATCTTACTTACCCTACAGGAAAGTAGGAGGGGAAGGAGATAAGAGAAGAGGGGGTGATAGAAGAGAGGGCAGATTGGGATAAGGGGTAGAAGCAAAACACTTCTGAGGAGGGATAGGGTGAAAGGAGAGAAAGTAGAGAATAAATGAGGGTGGGGGTATATGATGGAGGGAAATGTAGTTAGTAATAATAACTGTGAAAAAAATTTAAAGCAAATTTCTTTGTTAAAGATTTTATTTCTCAAACATGTAAAGAATTGAGTCAAATTTGTAAAAATAAGAGCCATTCCCCAACTAATAAATGATGAAAAGATGTGATCATTTTTCAGATGAAGTAATCAAAGCTATCTATAGCCATATGAAGAAATACTCTCACTATTGATTGGAGAAATGCAAATTAAAACAATTCTGAGGAACTAACTTATACTTATTAGATTAGCTAATAGGACAGAAAAGATAAATGACAAATGTTGGAGGAAACATGGGGAAAATGGGACTTGAATGCACTTTTGGTGGAGTTGTGAACTGTTTCAAACATTCTGTAGAGCAATTTGGAACTATGCCCAAAGGGCTATAAAACCATATATACCCTTTGACCTAGCAATATCACTACTAGGTCTGCATCCCCAAAGAAATAAAAAACAAAAATGAAAAGGACCTACATAAATAAAAATATTTATGGCAGCTCTTTTCTGTGTGTAAAGAATTAGAAATTGAGGGGATACCCATTGGGGAATGGCTGGACACATTGTTATGTGATTATGATGGAATACTATTTTACTATAAAAAATGATGAGTAGGATGCTGTCAGAAAATAAAAGGAAAGACTTGTGTGGGCTGGTGTAAAGTGAAATGAACTGTGCACAAAGTAACAGTAATATTTTAAGATGATCAGCCATGAATGACTTAGTTATTCTCAGCAATACAACAAACCAAGAGAGCCCTGAAGGATTTATGATGAAAAAATGCTATTCAGTCCCAGAGAAAAAACTGATGATGTCTGAATACACGTTGAAGCATACCTTTTTTAAACTTCATTTATCTTGAGTTTTTTATCTATGTTGTATTTCAAAACATGTCTATTATGGATGTTTTGCATGACTACACACGTATAACCTATATCAAAATGCTTGCCTTCTCAGTGAGTGAGAGTGGGGAGGGAGGAGGAAGAGAATTTGGAAACCAAAATTTTAAAAATGAATATTAAAAGTTGTTTTTACATGTAATTGGGGGAAAATAAAATACTAAATAAAAGCTTGAAGAAAAAAAAAAGAAATGATGAGCAAATGAACTTCAGGAAAACCTGGAAAGACTTACAGGAACTGATGCTGTGAAGTGAGCAGAACCAGAAGAACACTGTACACAGTAACAGCAGCACTGTGCAATGAACAACGTGGATAGACTTAACTCTTCTCAGCAATACAAGGATCTAAGACAAATCCCAAAGACTCATGATGGAAAATGCTGTCCACATCCAGAGAAAGAACTATGGAGTCTGAATGCAGATTGACACATGCTATTTTCTCTTTTTGGTTGTTTTGTTTCTTCTTTCTCATGATTTTCCCCTTTAGTTCTATTTCCTCTTCACAATACAACTAATGTGGAAATATGTTTGATATGATTGTACATATCAGTATAGCCTATATCAGTAGGCATGCCATCGTGGGAAGCGGGGAGTGGAGGGAGGATGAGAAAATTTATGGAAGGGCATGTTGAAAACAAAATCAAACAAATAAATTTTTAAAAAATTTCTTAAAGGTTCCCTAATATTTTAGTTAAGGGGAAGAAGTGGGTCTGCAAAACGAGTCCTACCCCAGCATCATCTGATCTTTTGAACTTTCACTGTCTTAAAGTATAATTCTGTTTACCTGTCTCCATATTACAGAATACTAAATGGGTTTTTGGAATAATGTGGGAAAAGGAAGGTAAAAATTCTACTCATAATAGCAAACTGTTTAACAACAGCAACAAAAACAATGAAAAACAAGGAAAAGATATGAAGCCATTCAATACAAAAAGAGGAAAAGATGTCTTTGGTAGGAGAATGAGTAATGGAAAAGAATGGAAAAGCAGGAAGATGTTGAGTTGTGAAGAGCTTTCAATTTTATATTTTCTCTTGGTTTATCTTTCTGTTGGATTTGTCCAGATCTGAGAGAGGAACATTAAAGTCTCATATTATTGTTACTAGGTCTTTTTTTAATTCAGTTAATTTTTCCTTTATGAGTTTAGTGCATATAAATTTAATGTTAATATTGGTTTCTGGTCTTTGTCTCCTTTTAAGTGTAATTAAAATTCCTTAGTTATCTCTGTTAATACTATGAACTTTGATTTGGACTGTCTGATGGTATTATTGCAACTCCTGCTTTTTTAGATTCACCTAATGTATAATAAATTTTGTCCTAATCTTTCACTTGGATTCTATGCAGTTCTTTGCTTTTTAGATATGTGAACTTTTATTCTTTTATTTTTTGTACATATCTTATTTAGTTCTTCTCTAATCTCTTTGTAGCCCTCATGGAGTTATAAAGTTTCTAAAGTATCACATTTAAGCTCCCTCTGCTAAATAATTTCTATGTTGTTGTTCAGTCACTTCAGCCATGTCTGACTCCTTGTGACCTTACTTAGAGTTACCTTGGCAAAGATACTGAAGTGGTTTGCCATCTCCTCTAGTTCATTTTACAGATGAGGGAACAGGCAAACAGGATTAAATGACTCACCCAGGGTCACTCAGCAAGTGAGTGTCTGAGGCCAGATTCAAACTAAGAAAGGTGAGTCTTCTTGACTGTAGGCCCAGTACTTAATTCACTGCACCACGTAGTTGCCCCACTGTCCTTCTAGAGCTTACTCTACTGTCCATTTTTCTTTCCTGTTGTTTCTCACTCTGAGAAGTATTAATTCATGAGGGAAATCATAGAATAGAAGCACTACCTCTTGGTAGAATTTACATTGTGTCCCAAACTGTGTGGTCCAATTCTACCCCTTGTCCTTTCAATGATACTATTCCTCCCACTGATCATACTATCTCACCTCTAAGCCCATATCCTCCCATCCTTCTGAGTATTAGTTGACCTTAGGAGCTCCAATTTACTTTCTCTAGATGTAGTTGTTGATGGAGGCAAAATACTCTCAGAGAGGGTAATCTCTCAGTCCACTAATTCGTCCCAGATTAAATCTATCATAAGGTCACCATTTTCCTATAGTAGACACACACCTCTTTCCCCAAAGGAGCATTCTTCAGTATGATCACATTCCCACATTGGGTTGAGACCTTTCATTTTCCAATTTAGCTTTTTTTCTATCTTTCCCATTTTCCTGGAACTCCTCTTTTGCTGAAATACTCTAGGGAGTAATCATTTCTTTTCTACTGATCCATGTACTAGATAGGGAAGCAAGACACATTTCCAGACATCTACCTCCCTGTTTATGCACCTTCCCACTTTGAAATTATTTCCTACAAAATACAATGATCATCTGTAGGGGAGTTGTGGGGTTCAGAATATGCTGTTTCAGTTATGCTCCTCTACCGTCCATCATCCTATTCCTTTAAATTTCATTTAAATCTTTATTCACTTACATATTTTTCCTGTCTCTTTTTTTTTTGAACATCATAGGTCTCAAAAAACCGAAACAAAATCCCTCTAGAGATGAGATCATTCATTTATTACTTATTCATTCCTTCATATTGGACCGACTTACTATTTCCTTATATTTCTGTTCTTTAGTGCATTCGCAAATGGAATACTCTGTGTCTGTTTTGGGTTTTGTTTTTGTTTTTTTTTGGTGGGGAAAGGAGGTGGAGTTTACAGGAACAGCTCAATGCCTCTCTTGTTGAACATATTTTTCATTAATGAGTAAGCTCTGGTTTGCAAAGCCTATCACTTTGGACTGTATCCTGGTCTCTTTTGCTTTTTTTTTGGAATATATTTTTTCATTCCCTTCAGCAATTTCTAATAGGTGAGCGACAGCCTAGTATTACTTGAATTTCCTTTATATTTGAAGATATTAGTCTCAAGAGCTTTATAGAAATTGTTCTCATTGAAAATGTTTAATTTAGTCATTCGTGTACATATATACGCATGTGCATACATGTATACAAACACACACATATACACATGTATATACGTGTGTGTCTTAGAGTGTAAACTTATGGAGGTAATTTATGGATTATTTTAATTTGTTGCTTTGTTTTCTGTATTCAGAAGTTCTCAACAGTTTTCTTACATTATTTCCTGCATTATGGTGATCAGGTTTTTCAGTTTGCTTTGTTCTTCTCAGAGAACTAAGATTCTTAAGTTGCCTCTACGTATCCTGTCTTTGAGGTCAAAGACTCTGGCTTGTAAAGAGATCCTGTGCTCTTTTAACATTACTGTCTTTTCTCTTCTCCGGAAAGACTTCCTTCCACTTCAGTATTTCTGTATCCCAAATATCTTATTCTCTATTTTACTTCTCTGGAGAAATGAGCTATGGATTCATTTTTTTTCTAATATTCTAATTATTTATGCTTAGAGAATTTAAAAATCTTGACATTTGCTCCTTCTTAATTTTTTCTCTCATGAATTTCATTTCTCTTTGAAACTATTCTGTGATTCCTTTATGTTGTTCCATGGTTTCTTAGGAGAGTCCCTAGGGCTCTTTCTTGTATTGGATGTGAGTTCACTTTCTTTATCTTGTAAAATTTATTAAGCAAGTTTTGCACTCTCTTTAAGTGTTTACTATTCATCTTTTCTTCTAGTTGTAGTATTCTAACGATTTATCTGTTTCTGATCTAGGCTTTAAATTGAATTTTCTTCTTGAAATCTGTGGTATTTCAACCCTTTTCCCCCTACATTCCTCCCTGCCATTCACTTTCTGTCTCTTTCCCCTTTGATGATGGCTGCATTCCTAGAGTTAGACTAAGAATTACTGCAGTCTCCTTCTACACTAGAGAATTTACATTTTAACAAGCTTGGTCCCTACTTTAAGTAGCTTTGAAGGTATAGGACTTGCCTAGCTATGTTTCAATCCCAGTCATTCACATTACCCTCCTGCCCCAGTTCTTGCCATGGCCCTCATCCTTTTCTTCTTTTTGGGCCAAACCAAAATCTGCACCCTCTTTTCAGGGATAGAGGAGGGCAAGAGTGTTGTTCTAGAAAGAATCAAAAGCCTATAGGATCCCTGGCATAGGGGCCACCATCAAGGCAGCCTAATTCCCTGCTCCCCCTCCTCACATGGCTTAGCAGAATCTATGTCTGCATCATGGGATGGGGAATGGACAGAGATTGGAGTATACCACTAGTCTCTGCATCAGGAGGGGATTCAATTATAGGCCTATAGGTTGATCTATGTCCCTGCTGGAAGGGTAGAGATAGGTTTAAGATGCTGAGTGAGTATATCAATTACTAGTCATAAAGTTACTACCTTATCATGTTTCTGTCTTTCATAATTTTATTTACTGACTTTATTTTTCATCCCTATTCCGATGTAATTATTCTATACCTGGCATAAAATTCCTCTTTCACCAGGGGGCTCAGGTGGGGATGGAAATTAAGAATTACTAGGAACTAGAGAAAATGTCATCTTGGGGTCATATGACTTGTGAAGAGCTTAAATACCAATCAGAGAAGGTAATATTGATTCTACAAGCAATAGGAAGCTACTAGAATTTACTGAGTAAGGCAGTGACATGAACAGACTTACTTATACTTTACAAAAATCAGTTTTATAGCTGCAAGATGAATTTCCTCTCTAGTCTCTCTGTGATGTTATTAAGATAGACAAGGACCTAACCAATATTATGCATACTGAAATTAATTTCAAGGTATAACACAGTATGATGCCAGTAACATTCTATTATCACAAGGATTAAAAACACACACGTGCACAGTCATACACACAGAGACACAAACATACAAAGTAGAATTAACAAATGATTCAAATTCAATTTGTATTTAATACAATCACTATGTAATTTTTACATCTACTTGTATTCAACTGGTTTTCCAGATGTTCTTTATTTTGTATATATAAAAATTTATTTTTCTTCTTTTAATGTATTAACTTATATTTGTTCTACTGAATATCATTCTATCGTAGAATGAATATTGCTATAATCTACAACCCAGAACTCTCTTGTTATCTTTCAAAGCAACCTTACAAAATTAATCTTGTTTCTCGCCTTAGTTTATGGAATATTATTGTTTTATTCTGCTAGGTGGAATACTATCCATAGGAGTTATTTGTCATTTTCCAGTGGTAAAATTTATCACATAATCAGTGTGCTCTACAATTCAGAGCTCCATTTTCTGTTTTTGTTCCTAATCTTATTTTTATTGATATCTTTTGATTTCATACCACCTACACTTGTGAATACATTCCTCTCCCTTGCCTTCCCCTCCCTAGAGAGACAGTCCAGGTAACAAAGGATAGAAAGAAAGAGAAAGCAGTTTAACAAAGCCAACTAACACATCAACAATGCCTGACAGTATATGCAGTATTCCACCCACACCCCAGATTCAAGAGCCCCACCAGTATTAGCCAAAGTCTTCTAAGCTTAATGGACAACCCCAAAGGAAAGGTGGAGCTAGATAGGGAGAAGACTACACTTAATGACTCTCCACCATTCATAGCAATGGATTTGGAAGTCTAGGAATCCCCATTGATCTCTACCCTATCTTACTGCAATAATCAGCCCACCACCATAGCTCCCCTTTATGCTGAGTTAAATAACGATTCTCTGAAAATCATACTCTCATTTGATCACAACAGAAACAAACTTAGTATCACCTACAAAGTTACTAGAATCTTATCTGAAAGGGATTACAGAGGTCATCTATTCTAGCCAGCACCTGAAGCACAAATTCCTTTGAAAACATCCCCATCAAGTGGTGATGTAAACATTGTTCAAGAACCCCAGTTCCAGGGAAGTCATTTCCCCATTAGGAAGCCCATTCTATTTTTCCATAGCTCTAGTTGTTGGAAGAACTGAACTATGCCTCTCATATCTTCCAGCCATAAATCTTAGATGTACACTCCCCATCCTTCAAAAAACTGAAACCACAACAAATCAATTACAATAAACATTTATATAGTGCTTTTAAGATTTACACAGCAATTTTTGCACAATAAACTTGTGAGGTAGATAAGACAAGTATTATTATCCCCCTTTCATAGACAAACTGTGGCCTCCTTTTTCTCTGCAGTGACAATGGTACTGTGATTTTTTAAAAAAGGAAACAGAAAGCAGAATACTAAGAATCACTTTAATCCATTAATATTAACTTAGCTAGAAGCAAAGTCAGGACAGTAAGGTGAATTTAACATTTCTGATGAATTCTCCCAACCCAACCCTTTAAACAACTTTTAAAAGACAGGTCAAATCAAATTCTAAGGGAGATAACCCAAAAGAAGTCACAGTGACTCATACTTCCAGCCCAAGACAACACAGAACAGAAAGAGACTCTACAGACACCGTAGCTGGGGGTTGGATGGGACTGGATGCAGCAAGGCAGAAATGGTATTGGCTGTGGCACCTGGAGACAGTGAAAGCAGCAGTTGAGGCAATGAGGGGGTCATACTACTGGACAAATTGAATAATATTTACTTTAACATTTTTACTATAAATGAAACCAGAGGACACAACAAAGCTACAGCTAAGTGGAAGGATGGCTCACAGGATTTCCTTAGAGGCAAATTAAGGAACTGGTAGAATTGGTCTAATTGTACAAAGCCAACAAGGGGCATCATTTCCTGGGACATCTATCCCTCTCATTGCAATTCTAAGGGTACACATCTGCAAAAATTCCCACTTATTCACCAATACCTATTGCTGAGGATAAGGAAATGGTGAAATTCTATGAAGAATTGGTTAAGACCTTTCAAATTAAATCAGCATATACTTTAATTCTCAGTGACATCAATACAGAGGTGTGCATAGGGAAAGATGATAAAAAAAAGTTGATAAATATCATAAAAGAATGATAAAAAGAGAGGCCAAAGTCTTGAAAATTATTCAGAATCCTCACATCTCTGTATGACAAATACTTTCAAGAACAGTGCTGGTAGGATTGGACATGGCAAGTACCAAAAATAATCATTGTTACAAAAGGAAATTAGTGGTACAGTAGGTAAAATGCTAGTCCTGGAGTCATGAAGACTTGAATTCAAAGGCAGCCTCCTATACACACTAGCAGTGTGACTCTGAGAAAGTCACTTAACCTCTATTTGCCTCAGTTTCCTCAACTTTATATGGGGATAATAATAGTACCAACCTCCCAGGGTTGTTGTGAGGACAAAATGAGATAATATTTCTAAAGTGTATGGCATACTGTCTGGTATATACTAGATAATTAATAAATTCTTGTTTCCTTCTTTATAAACCAGAAATGCTTGGATTTAGAATAATGTTAAAAATTCTTTCTAGCAGATATGTGCCTAGAATATGGAATACGGTACTAATATTTTTTCTTTTGACAACACTGAATCATCAATGACTACTCTTTGAGTCTAGCAATTCAACCAGTTCTAAAACCATCTAATTCTATACATGTAGCTTATATATTTGGCAACTAGGAGGCACAGTAGATGGCGTGCTGGGCCTGCAGTCAGGAAGACTCATCTTTGTGAGTTCAAATCAGCCCTCAGACACTTATTAGCTGTGTGACCCTGGGCAAGTCACTTAACCCTGTTTCCTGAATTTCCTCATCTGTCAAATGAGCTGGAGAAGGAAATGGCAAACCACACCAGTATCTTTGCCAAGAAATCCCCAAATGGGGTCAGACAAGTGAAAAGCAACTGAACAACAAAGTTTACTACATTCACCTCTTCCACACAAATAGCAAGAGCTATTTAAGGTAAACTATATCTCTGGCATCCTTCATAATTCAGAAGAACAAAATGCAACCTTAATAATCCTTTACTCATACTAATCACTGGTCTGATAGCACAGAGAGAACACATCCATTTGGATATAATTCCCACATCAATAACCAGGTTGCAGAATAATTATCACAGAAATAAAAATAAAATAGGCAAATGTGATAAAAAGCAAGAAGAAGAATTGGCAAGTCCTGGTGATAGACCTGATATAATAGATATTGAAGGGAAATGAATAAAATATGGTCCTAAAATTATGAGACTAGTGTTTCCATCAATCATAATAGGAAAATAAGCAATAAAGTGACTCTTTGGGGTAAAGGAGCAACTTGGATTTTGTTTTGTTGTTTAACAAGTATAGCCCAAGCTTGTCTGGGTTTGCCCAGTTCAACTAAAATGAAGGTACCCTTTGGGGGCCTTTGTCTAATGTGGAGACCTCTGCAAACTTTAGTCTCCTTTGATTGGCTACATGTGTCTTTCAAACTAGCAAGACTAAGCCAGTTTCTCTTTTTCTGGGGCTTTCTCTGGCCACTCTTACTTGTTGCATCCAGAGGATAAAAGGTAACAGTTCCTCCACAGAATGGGTGTCATGAGCTAAACCAATGAGAGGGGAAGGACTTTCCTTCCCCTGCTACTTCTTTTTACCCCAAACTTCCAGGAAAATGGGTCTGGGGTTTTATTGTTCTGTATTATGTATCCTTCTCAATTTCAGATGCTGGAGGTTTCTTCCAGATCCGGGAATCTGAGCTATGACCACCTTAGAGCAAGGATTACAGGCAGATTGGTACAGTCAGCCAGCCTGGCATGGAAGCCCTGAGAAACCAGGGAGCCTGGGGCTCAAGCCTGAGGAGGTGGCTTAGCTTTGGAACCAGTACTGTGCTCTATGGGAACCAAGCTAAACTATGAACCCCCTTTCTCATTCTCTAGAGACTGAAGTGGCACCAGCCTCTCATATGTTGGGAAAGTAAATTTGTATATTTGTGAACATAACTCTTGAAGTAAATATTTCTGTGTAAAAGCTAAATGAAACTAGAGGGCAGGGGATTCCCACCCTTACACTTGAGAGAATACCATCAGTAGGGGCTGAAGCCATTTGCAAAGATACTACATACCTCAAACCCTCAACTCCCTTCAATGTACTGGAGCACCCTGAGGGAGAAGGGAAATCTAATATCCCTGGCCTCCCTGATAGTGGGGAAGGGGGAGAAGGGAAAGAAATAGTCAATGCTGCACAAGTTTCAGGTGTTTCTATTGATAAGGAGAGGTTACTTCTAACAGTTAAAAAGAGGTCACTTAACAATAATTGAAATAAAAAAAAACATTTATTAAGCACCTAATACATGCAAGATACTGTGCTAGGCACTGAAAATATAAATGTCAAGACAGTTCTTACTCTTAAGGAGTTTTTATTCTAACAGGAAAGAGATCTCACATGTATGATACAAGGATGCAAGGGAGAGATCCAGACCAAGTGATATAAGAAAAGCTGAAGATACAAAGGTCACTTTTAGCTAAAACAGTAGGGAAGGCTTTGAGGAGATGGCAACAACCAAGCCGAACCCTGAAGGAAGAAAAAGATTTCAACAGACAGTTGAAGTATAGCAGGAGTATTCTAGGCATGAGCACAAAGTCATAAGGACAAGATTAAAAGTGAAAAACAAACCGTGGTCTGATTTGGGTAAACCAAAGTGCTTGGAGGAGAAAATATGAAATCAAGCTGTAAAGGCAGGTCAGAGCCAGCCTTTGAACGCCTTTAAAAAATCCAGTTAAAAGTTTTGTATTTTATCCAAAAGCAACAAGAAGAAACAAAAGGTTTTTGGAGCAGGTAAATAGTATGTCTTTAGGAGTATTATTCTCCTAACTGAGTGAAGGATTGGTTCGAGAGGCGAAAGATTGGCAGTAGGGAAACTAATGAGAAAGTAGCAGTAACAAGTAAGAGAATATGGAATATGGAAGAGGAACAGATGAGACCTGGCAAATGACTGGATCCAAAAGGTGAAGGGGAGGAAAGAAATTAACATTACTCCAAGACTTGAGCCTGGAAGATCAACTTGCAAGATCCAATGAGCCTGAGTAATCCATCTCATCGCCACTCCTTTGGCACTCTGCTTGAAGGGTGAGCCATGAACTCCAAAATCTCCATTTTCAGGAGGAGCTCAGCTCAGAACTTGCTATTTCTCATCTGGCTCTGCTGCTCTGGGATAGTCTTCCCCCATTACACTGTAAGCTCTTTGAGGATAGGAATTCTGTCTTTCTTTTATCATATTTGTATCCCCAGTGTTTAGCACAGTGCCTGACACATAGGTATTAAGTGTTTATTAACTGATTGTGTAATTGAGAGGACATTAGTTCCATTAACAAAAAATAGAAAAGTTTGGCAAAGAAGTTGGTGGGGGAAAGACAATGAGTTCAGCTTTGAATCTGACCAGATGAAAGCATCCAACAAGAATGTAGAAACAGAAACTCAGAGAAAACAACATGGTGTGGTACAGTACAAAGAGCTTTAGATTTGAAGTCAGAGAATTTGGGCTTGAAATTCTGCTTTCATCAGTGCCTGTCTCACTTAATCTCCGTGAGTCTGTTTCCTTACCTGTAAATGGTGAAAATTAGACTAGATGGCATCTAAAATCCATCCCAGCAATAAATTTATGGTCCTCTGATCTTATCAACATGGATGGATATATGTCTATATGTATGTGTGTGTGTATATATATATACACATTATATATATATACATATACACACATATGTGTGTACATATGCACATAATATACACATGGCAGCTAGGTGGTGCAGTGGATAGAGCACCAGTGCAGGAGTCAGGAGGACCTGAGTTCAAATCTCACCTCAGACACTTGACACTCACTAGCTGTGTGACCTTCGGCAAGTCACAACCCCAGCTGCCTCATCCTGGGTCATCTCCAGTCATCCTGAGGAATATCTGGTCATGGATTCAGATGGCTTTGGAGGAGAAGTGAGGCTGGTGACCTGCACAGCACTCTCTCACTCAAAACAAAGTCAAGTGCAAGTCATGTCATTATTTCTCTGATGGCATGGTCTTCTTCAGCAACAAAAGACGAACACACATATACACATACGTATATGTGAATATAACTATATACATAATACACATACACATATATACATATATATATATATTTTTGAGTCTTCTATAGAGAGCTAATAATTGAAGCCATGAAAGAGTAGGGAAGAGTATAAATAAAAAAAGAGAGATGCAATGGTAGAGTTTTGGAGTGTGCCAATACATAGAGATTAGATAAAAGATGACTCCAAACATGAAAAGGAGAAAAAATTGCTCAACAGACAGAAGAACTGGGAGGCAGAAGTAACTGGAAGTCACACAGGATTCTAGAGAGAAGGAGATAGGTTGGAGAAATGGCACCATATTATAAAAAGACATCTAGTCTTGAATTCAGAAGATCTGAGTTCCAAGTCCCATTTCTCTAACACTTGATAAGCTCTTTCACTGTTAGTAAGTCATTTTTACCTTTTTTCCCCAGGTTCCTCACTGGTAAAATGGGTGAAAATACCTATTTCACAGAATTGTCACCTAAAACTTTCTTTAAATGTGAAGTTGTTTTTATATAAATTCTGTTATCCACTGTGCATGGACAGTAGCAAAGACATAGACATAGACACTGTGCATAAACAGATGAACTCAATAAAAGAAATTTTTTTAAAAAGTCAGAGAAGTCAGGTCCAAATTTGTCAGGATAATGACAGTCACAAGTATGTGGGAGGGACAGATTTGTTGTAGTTGCTACTGTTTTGTTGGTTTGTCCTTCCTTGACCTCATCTAGGGTTTTCTGGGCAAAGATACTGGAGTGGTTTTTCATTTTCTTCTCCAGATCATTTTACAAATGAGGAAAATGAGGCAAACAGGGCTAAGTAACCTGCAAAGGGTCATCCAACTACAAAGTGTTTGAAACAGGATTTGAACTCAGGTGCTCCTGACTTCAGGACTGGTACTCTATTCGCTGTGTTACCCAGTTGCCTTAGGAAGGATAGAGAAAACCAGCAAAAAATTCATGAAAAAGCAGTATAAGGGGAAAGACTAAAGCCAGTAAAATCTTGGCACTGACAGTAAGAACACCTGGTTTATAGTCCCAGCTCTTTCTGGAATGTGACTTTAGAGAGTCACTTAATTACTCTAGGGTTCAGTTTCATCTATAAAATAGGGGTAAAGAAAGCCTAACATGACCTCCTCCTATAGCATTGTTATGAAAACAAAATGCCTTTCCTCTCAAACAATACTTCATCTCCCATCTCCAGTCATTTTCACTGGTTGTCTCTCATTCCTGGGATGTTATCCCTTCACATCTCTGATATCTGGCTTCCTTCTAGCAGCAGTAAAAGTTCCACCTTGTACAAGAAGCCCTTCCTGATCCCTCTTAATTCTAATGCTTTCTCTCTGTTGATAATTTTCAATTTATCTTATATGTATCTTATTTTTACACAGTGGTTTACATGTCACTTCCCCCATTACTCTGAGGGCTTCTTGACAGCAGAGACTATTACCTTTCTTTGCTTCCCCAGTGCTTAGCAAAGAGTCTGGCACACAGTAGGCACTTAACAAATGTTTATTGACTATGTGAACTCACTTTGAAAAGTATGACAAACTATATAAATACAAGTAATCATCATCAACCACAGAAGTCAAAGGTACACAGAGCAAGAGGACAATAAACATTCCTTCTCAAGTACCTAATGGTTAAAAAAAAAAACTGTCTGCTAACATGTTCTCAGTCCCTTTTTTCTCTCCTAGTTTTTTCCCCCTAAATCTCCCTGACAAGGCTTCACCAAGCCAAAAAAAAAAAAAAGTGCACTAAAAATACTTAAGAACAAGGCTTAGGTGACTGCTTGAGTGGGAGGAAGGGTAGCTTTCCAACTCACTTTTGCTGAACTGTACCTCAGCAATGATATCGTTACAGGAATTAGCGCTGTTTTGATGTTTATGTTCTCTATTGTAAAACAATTCTTTTTAAAAAGTCAATGTTAAGGACTACATAGATCAACATGGCAAGACTATTCATGTCTGTACAAAAGAGAAAAACTTGAATTTCATCTCCTCATTTATTCTAGCAAAAAAATAAAAGAGCTTGAGTTTAAAATTTTAATCTCCTTTGCATAATACAATAGGCTTTTAAACACCCAAGGAACATGGAAGTCAGCAAATCTGAGTTCATATTAGCTCTGCTACTGACTTGTTATACAGGCAGAAGGAAAATGATGTAGCCTGTGCCTGCTTCTATATTTGTAAAATGGTGACTCTACTATGTACTTATCTCAAATGGGGTGAATTAATAAATGTTTGTACAATGCTTTGTGATTCTCCAGATGAAAGTGATTACAGAGGAAATTAATATTATCATTATTACTAACTCACCAAACAGTTACAATGAAAATGTATAGATTGCGTTTGAAGGTTCTATGGGAATCAAAGTAAAAGCTGTCAAGTCACACAAAATAGAAAACCAATCAAAACATTCATTTCACTTCATTTAAACTGGCAAAGATTTCTTGATGCCTAGATTTTAATCCATAAGGATAGAAATATTTTCCTAACAGAATGATTTCAACTTTGTGTTGATTTTTTTAAAGGCTAACTACCTTTGCTACACAAATAGTTCATTCATACCAAATTTAAGGGAAAGTGTGAGTAGTTAACATATTGAGAATAAAAGGCACTAGAAGAGATATACAAAAATTATGAAAAGGAGGGCTTTAAAATTCAAGAAATGATTAATAATAGGCAAATAATTTAGATGCAAACTTTTACTGTGCACATCAAGTCAGTGGCTAAGGTGAGATGTAATCTAAGGTCTAGATCTGGGAGCTAGGGATCGTACAAACAACTTATCACTGTACAAGGAACAGAGATGATAGTGACAGGAACAGAGGAAAAATACAAAAATTAACAACACAGTCACTGCTATCAAGGAGGTTACAGTCTAGTGTCAAGTACAAAAATAAATGAAGGGTAGAATAAAGAAGAGCATGCATGGTTCAAACTAAATGTTATATGGGTTTATAGGTAGGAATTCGTGGCTAAGGCAACTGGGATAATGAAAGGCTCTTCAGGACCTTTGAAACATCCATGTAGTTTTATATCAGAAACATACTAATGGTCACAGATTCTATCACCTAAATGCTAGCATTTATTACAAAGTGAACTTTCGAACTTCCGTGCCTTCAAATAACTCCCCTGTCCTAGGTACTTCTAACAATGCTGAAATAGGGTCTAATTAATTCTGAGTTCAACATTCATGCCTTTCTCCATTTTCAAAATTTCTCACATCTATAGACATAGATATAGATGTAGATGAATATATATGTATATATTTCACATGTGTGCGCATACACACACAAACATTAATCATATGATATGTGATATATATTTATTTAAATTTCCAGATATCTCCCTCTGACTTCCCTAATCCTATAACAAAGAAAACAGGGAGAAAAAGTAGTTCATCAAAACTAACCAGCTCATTCCTTAAGTTCTGATGGTATATACAATGTTCTACACTCATAGTTCCCCACCTCCACAAAAGAGACAGAAGTACATTTTCTTATTTCCACTCCCAAGTCAAACTTGATCATTTTAATTCATAATAACAGCTAGCATTTATAGAGAACCTACGATGTACAAGGCACCATGCTAAGCAAGCTTTATAAATATTTTCTCATCTGATCTGCACAAGAGCCTTGGGAGGTGGATGCTATTATTAACCTTACTTTATGATAGGGGAAACTTAGATTGTGACTTGCACAGGGTCATACAGCTAGGAAGTATTTGAGGCTGCATTTGAACTCAAGTTTTCCTGACTCCAGGCCCAGCACTCTAGACACTACACTAAAAAGCTGCCTCTCACAACGTTGCTTTTTGTTTCCATTTACATTTTATGGTCACCCTGCTTCTTTGCACTTTTTCTCTTATCATAGTTATTTGTATACACATATTCCTCTCCCCCCACTGAGTCAGCCAACAAGCACTTCTTAAGTGCTTACTATGTTCCTGGCTCTACTCAAAGTAACCAAGACAAAAAGAAAGGCAAAGACCAGTCCTATCTCTCAAGAAGCTCACAGTATAATGGGAAAAACAATATGTGAACAGCTATATACAAAATTGATCTACACAGGATAAATCAGAGGTACTCTAAAAAAGGAAGCACCAAGATTAAGGAGGACTGAGAAAGGCTTCTTGAAGAAGGTGGTAGGACTTGACAGAAGCCAGAGAAGCCAGGAGGCAGAGATCAGAAGAGAGAATGTTCTCGCATGGAGCATCTTATGTGAGGAATGGTGCAACATTCAACTGTTAGCAGTTTCCTGAGAGCAATGTCTGCATTGTATCTGCCTTCTCATCACTCCCAACAATATCTCAACTCCTCGCTCTCACTCACTTTAGCCTGTCAAAACTAGTCATTTCTACCATTACAACTCCTCTACATCTTTATCTCTCCTATACGTGTCTGTCTCTACCACACAACCACCACCTGGGTTTACTGCAGTAGTCTTTTGGTTGGTCTCCCTGTCTCATCCTTCCCTATTCCAGGCCATTCTCAGTACTCAGCTACCCAAGTGATCTTCTTAAAGTATAGGTCTGACCATGTCACTATTTTCCTCAATAAACTGGGAGCTCCCGATTACCTACAGGATTAACTATAAAAACCCTCTGATTGACTTTGAACAACTTTCACAACCTGGTCCATTCCTACTTTTCCAATTTTCTTCCTCTCCCCTTCTTATTCCCTTCCACCCACTTTTCAATCCACTTACCATTCCTCCAACACAACAATATATCTCCCAACTCTATACCTTTCACTAAGCTCTCCCTCTCATGCCCAGAACATTCTCCTTCCTTCCTCTGCCTCCTGGCTTCCCACACTTCCTTCAAGACTGAACTCAAATCCTACCTTATGCAAGAGGTCTTTTCCAGGCTCTTCACCACCTTCCCCATCTACTTTACCCTATATACATAACTTCTACCTAACATAGTTTGCATGTTGTCTCCCTCATTAAAATTCGTGCTCCTTCAGGTCAGGGCAGAGTCCATAGTTTTTGACTTCCTCTGTATCTGCAGTGCTTAGAATAGTGCCATGCATGTAAGCACTAACAGCACTTAATACATAGTTTTAAAATTAAACTGAAACACCATAACTGGCAATCTCTACTCTTCCCATGTTTCCATTTCCTAAGCTTAATCTGGAGAAAAATGTTGAGTTTCATTTGGCTTTCCAAATTTTAAGAAGCAGGAACTACCTCATTCATTTTTGTATCCTGCAAAGCACATAGCAGGCTAGCATAGAAAAGAAATGCTTTGGATCCAGGAACCTACATAAGAATTTCAACTACATTTTAAAATGCTTTCAAATGGTCAAAAAAATTTCATTTTTGTCTTATAAATATGCACACAGACACACACACACATACACAGAAACTGACAGGAAAACACTATCGCCAAACCTAAAAGCTATCTTTAAAAAAGGACTTAAAATTTTCCCCTCTAATAAAAATATTTACACCTCAAACCAACTTGAGGGAGGTTGAGCTCTGAGCAAGAGTGTGCTCACCTCCTTTCCTAAGCAAACAGATGACAAAGGCTAGAATATGACAGAACAATGAACAGGGTACCCTCTCCAATCAGAAAAATGGTCTGGGGAGTAAGGTATTCTAATGAGGATGGATGACTCAAATGGGACAGCAGCTCATGCTGTAGGCTGGATTGGGAAGAAAAGTCAACAAGATAAGATGCTGTTTGTAACAAGCTTCAAATGAATCCAGACTTCTAGTCGGGCAATTCTGATTGTCATGAATTGGCATTGTGACCCTGAGCAAGTTCAAACACCCTAGACCTGTTTTCTCTTCTGCAAAATGAGGATTTTTGAACTAAATAATTTAAGAAGTTCCTTCCAGGAATAAAATTCTGTGATTCATTTTTTAATTTACTCATTATTTGAACAGAAACATTGTAATGGAGAAAAAACATTTCAATATTTAACATAATACATACACATAGATAGACATCTACATAGATATACATAGTAAAAAAGGGTCAGAAAGTATTCGATATGAAGTCAAGAAAGCTCCCAAAATAATCATGACTACATCTGGAGATGTTCATTTTTATTATATATTACAGTCGTAAAACAAAAGCTTATTAACAAACAACACCTACTGATCAGTTTTTTTTTTGCCATGAAAAGCTGAACTCCTAGTTTGCATTTTGCTCCTGAAAAGCACAGAAAATTCCATTTTCTTTGTATCCTAAAGTGTGAGAATGGATATTTAAAACAGACTTAGGGATATTACTCCAAAAATTAAACCAAAAAATCACTAAGGAAAAGCAGAATGTTTAGGTCTTCTCCGTCTGGTTGTGTATACTGATCAAAATAGTTAAGTAATAACAGAGATAGCTAGGTGCTGCAGTAAACAGAACACTAGACTTTGAGTTAGAAAGGGCTGAGTTCAAATTCTGCCTCAGACACTTAGTTGTGTGAACCTGAACAAATCTCTTAGTTTCAGTTTGCCTCAGTTTCCTCAGCTATAAAATGGGGATAATAAAAGCACCTACCTCCCAAGGTTATTGTGAGAACCAAATGAGAAAATATTTATTAAGCACTTTTCAAACCTTAAACTTCTCTATAAATGCTAGCTATTTTTTTTAGTTTAAAATTCTCTTTGAATGCAAGGATAGTGTCACAGGGTCTGGGATGTTCTAGCAAATGTCCAAAAGCATCCCAGATGTCCATCTCTCACTCCATGTTTTGTAAGCAATGCCTAAGAAGTCACATTCTTAGATGTCCTTCTTACAATAAGATAGTACTGATTGTGAAAATGCCAGTTGTTTTCACTTTTTTGCCACAATATGTAAAACCTACAAACACATCTCTTTCCTCTCTGCTGGAGGCAACACATGGAGAATCTGAGGCTGCCGCTGGCTTTATAGTTTAAGTATCTCCATTCCAGCTCTGCTACTTCTAGAAAACAGGGGGAAATGGTTTTGATATTAACGTTAAAATTTAGTTGGAATATATAGGAAAATAGTGGGAAAAGGGGGAAGATATCTACAAATATCTTGGATATTTTTCATCACAATATAGGATAGACACAACTATCTTATTAATGAGGAAAGGGGGAGGAGGAAGTAAACTCAGATAAGCATGGTTTAGGTCAGGGGTGAGGATGTTGGGCACATCCTACCCAACGGGTGGAGAATGGTGCCCTCTCTAGGCACAAGTACTGCAACTCTATGTCCAGAGTACTTGGGCAGGAGCCCTAGGCTGAAAAGTGTGGAGCTAGCAAATATATCCTTGAATAAATTCTCAGTGATATGCTGCCTGTTCACAGAATGTTAGCACTGAGGTGATATCATTCTACTTCTAACCAGAGCCATTAACTATACGTATTCTAAAAGCGGTCAGCTGGGCTTCTCTGATGGATATGTAATAATTACAACATTTACACTTTAAGGTTTACAAAGCAGCTTTCCTACAAAAAAATGGCAACAATCAAGGTATTCTCCTATACAGCCAAGTACACAAGTGGACATGCTAATGAACTCATGAGAAGAAATACCTGATTCAGTTCATGCCCAAGAAGATAAAACTATTATTTCCTTCTTGAGCTAAAAGGGGGACTCTAGTTCAATATATATTATAGTAATAGCTAGCTTTTACATAGAACTTTAATGTTTGCAAAGCAACTTTACAAATAGCTCATTTGATCCTTACAACTCTGGGAGGTAGTTATTATTACAGTTTTATTTTATATTATTTATTTATTATCATGATTATATTTACATTATTTACAGATGAGGAAACTGAGGGCCAATGACTTGTCCAAGATTATACTGCACCTAAGTGTCTGAGGCTGGATCCGAACACAGATCTTTCTGACTTCACATCAGCACCTAGGGGGCCTCTACATATTAACCATGTAAAATAACAGTAGAAAAATTATAAAGAAAGATTGTAAGAGCACCTGGAATCATTCAGAGGCAGAAGGTTCAAAAAATCAAAATAATAAAGAGGAGGTATTTTGGACCTCTCCACACACCCCCACAAAACCTCTTCAGAAAGCCTCCCTCTTCCTCTCTTCACTGCCCCCTCAATCTTCCTTATTTACAAAATAAACAGATTTCCAGCTGCTTTGCAATTCAAAGAATATTGGGCAAGAGGTAGAAATACTCTGATTCACACTTCTTTTCCACTGCCCTTTTTACTTCCCTAGGCAGACATATGAAATATTAACAATCCCGAGAATCACAAATTATAGCTGGAAAAGAAACTTAGAGATCACCTGATTCAACCCCTGTCTTTTTACAAGTAAGTACACTGAGACCCAGAGAGGTTAAATGATTTGATGACTTCACACAGGGGGCAGTAAATTAATACTAACAAATCAAGTAATGGTAATAGCTGAATATTGTGTAACACTTTAAAGCTTTGAAAGTACAAAAGCACTTCGGTAGCTGGTAAAACAGGGAATACACAGGGTTAGGTGTGGAGTCAGGAAGACCTGAGTTCAAATTCAACTTCAGACATCTGCTTTGTGACCCTGGGCAAGCTACTTAAACTGTCTGCCTCAGTGAAATGAATGATAAATGATGATGAAATGAAATATATAAAATGAAATGAAAATAGTGATAGTATCTTTCTCCCAGAGTTATTATGAAGATCAAATGAGATATATCTGTAAAACATTTAACACGATGCTTGGCCAACAATTAATTAATCAGTATACATTTACCCAAGTGAAGTACATATCAGGCGTTCAATAATACTTGTTTCCCTCTTCCTTTCTTTCTTCCTTAATACAGATGAGCTTATCTAAGCTTCCCCACAAGTCTTAAGGTTTGTATCACAGGTATTATTATCTCCATTTTTTAGATGAGAAAACTGAGGCTTGGGGAGGAAAAATAATTTGCCTATGGTTATACAACTAGAAAATGTTGAGAAAAACGTGCAAACCCAAATCTGCTGAACTTCAAATCCAGTACTTTATTTACTGACTTTTCATAAATAATTGA
The DNA here is from genome assembly GCA_023548195.1 of Bettongia penicillata ogilbyi. NCBI lineage: Eukaryota > Metazoa > Chordata > Mammalia > Diprotodontia > Potoroidae > Bettongia > Bettongia penicillata. The sequence continues at coordinate 2,389,850 of JAJHZJ010000468.1, forward strand.
TTTTTCAGCTTGTTTAGACTTTCTCCATGTCAAGGTTTCAAAGAAACTATTATTCTTTAATTAAAAATCAATGGCAATACTACTATTAGGTCTGTATCTCAAAGAGATAAAAGAAGGGAAAGGACCTATCTGTACAAAAATCTTTACAGCAGCTCCTTTGGGGTGGTTAAGAATTAGAAATTGAGGGGATGCCTATCAATCAGGCATATACCTGAACAAGTTGTGGTATATGATTGTAATGGAATATTAATTGTGCTATAAGAAATGACAAGCAGGATAATTTCAGAAAAACCCAGAAAGACTTATGTGAACTGATTCAGAGTAAAGAAGTCAGAATCAGGCACAAGGTAAAGAAATTAGAAAAACACAGCAACAGCAGTATTATATGGGGATCAACTATGAATAACAGTTATTTTTAGCAATACAATGATCCAAGACAATCCCAAAGGATTCATGATGAAAAATGCTATCTGTCTCCACAGAAAGAACTGATGGTACCTGAATACAGACCAAAGCACACTACTTTTCATTTTCTTTCTTTCAGGGGTTCAAATTTTTTTCCACAAAATGATTAATGTGAAATGTTTTATATGACTGCAAATGTATAAACTATATCACATTGCCTACCATTTCAGGGAGGGGAGGGGAAGGGAGGAAAGGATAGAATTTGGAACTCAAACCTTTATAAAAAAATGCTAAAAATTGTTTTTGTATGTAATTGAGGAAAAAAATAAAATATTACTTTTAAAATATCAATGGTACTTACAGGTTTCGATAATATTCAGATATATTCTAGTATTACACCTTCTGGAGGTGTTTCCCTCCAAGGATGCAATATATTACAAACTATCTCTGCTAGCCCATCTTAACTCCTATCCACAAATTAGCTAGAAGAGGATCCACCCAACTTCCTAGGGATCTTCATTCCTCCTAAAATCTCACAGTAATTGATGGAGCAAATGAACTGTTCACAGGTTATCCTTCACTTTCATCATGTAACCATTCTTTTTTTCTTGATAATGCCCTTAATACTAATTCTTAATACTACTTAATACTAATATAATACTAAGTTCCTCCTTTGTAATGTGTTACAGCTGCCTGATTGTACCCACAATGTCTCTCTCTATTGCCCTTTGAGTGATTTTAAACTTCAGAAACTGTAGCATTACAGTAGCACTCATGGGCATATTTTACCAAAAGAATACTGAATGAAAAAGTTGGGCCTTTGTTTCAGGAAGAGGTCTGAAGTGACTAGAAGAACTCTGTAGTTAACAAAAGGAAATTTATCCTCTTCTCCTTTTCCAGCTCAATCCTAAACCCTATTCAGTGACCACTAGCGGTATCTGTATAAGATATACAAAAATGTGGATACAGACAACATAGAATGATACAATGTATAACACATATGTAACTATATATGAGTGTATATACATCTGTTTTTGTGTGTGTGGGTACTGATGAATACACTCTCATTCATCTAACTGCATATCACAGCCTGGACAATAGACATTTTTCATGTACTTGTCTCTTCCTGGGTGGATAGTTAGGCCAAATTCTTTTAGGTGATTATAAGCCTCATTTAGGAGGCCCTTCCACATTCCAGGACTGTATTCAACAAACATGTCATTTGCAAACAAATGTAACTAAAGGACTTCAAAGGAAATTTGTCGTCAACTTTGTTCTTGCTTTGGATCTCCTCCAAGACAGTAACAAACCACTCTGACAAGTATATGTCACCTTATTCATATCTCATTTGAAACTGATGGGTCCTACAGGGTCAACAAACAAGAATCAATCTGTTAGTTCTTTGGAAGAATTATACAATGTTGACAATACACATGGGAGACACCTTGTTGGAAAGCTTTTACGTTGGCATCTTGCTATAGTATCAATTTTTTTATGGTCAACAAAAAATAAACACAGTTGAATTCTGTATTGCTACATCTTTATTTTAATGATGTGTTATTAAAGATATGATTCACTGTGGAATATCATTTTTGAAACCCTGCCGGTTTTAATGTCCTCCTCAAAAAAGTACTCCCAATTTGTACACAAATTATTACCATAAAAACTCTGAATAGATGAAAAGTAAGTACATGGGTCAGTATTATTGCTGCTTGAAGTTATCTTTTTTGGGTAATAGAGTGACCTGAGATTTTTTCACTCCTCTGGCATCTTCTACTTCTTTCAGCTAACTAATCCCTCAACACTGTGTCACCTCCAGCATGTGTTTCCTTTACACTTACTTAGTCTATGCTGGGTATTTTTCTCATCTTCGTTTACTTCAGTGCTATTTCATTTCCAACAGAAGCATTTCTGGGATTCTAAAATACAAATGTGGTAGCTCCACTATCCTTGACAAAGAAAGTATTTGCAGATTATTTTTCATTTTTCATGTTTGTTTCAACTTTTTGTTTTCCCCTTCATTACTTTTCAATGTTTTATGAGATAATACTACTCATAATCTTCCACTCTTCTTCTCTATATGATTTTGCCAGTGAAATCATATTTTAAACTGGTTTTGGCCTTGGCTGCCAACTCTCTCCACTCAGCAATTAAATCAAGCATTTGCTTACTAAGATGCTTTTAAGAATCTCATAAAAGTCTGCTCATTGGGACAAATGATTTACATTGTTTAAACTTAGGAGAAATTATTATACAGTAGTTGGTGCCAATGTCCTTTCCTCCAACCATTTTCCATTTTTTTACATCAATAACTTATAAAATCAAGTTGAAGTTGTTTTAATTGCATATCCTATCTTTCCCCATTTTTATTCTTCTAGTATTGTATTCATTTTGATCTTTGCTCTAACATGTCAGTAGTCTTACTATGAGCCAATTCAGAAATGACTCCCATTTAGTAAATGAGTCAGCTAAGAGTGCTGAGCCTGGAATCAAGAAGAGCTGAGTTAAAATCGAGCCTCAGACACTTAACGGCTGTAAGTGATTTAACTCTATTTACCTGAGTTTCCTCATTTGTAAAAAAGATCTGGAGAAGGAAATGGCAAACCACTCCAGTATCTTTGCCAAGAAAACCCTAAATGAGGTCACCAAGAGTCAGATATAACTGAAACAACTGAATCCTGGCTAAGTCATTTATGGCTGCCTACTTCAGTTTCCTCATCTGTAAAATGGACAAAGTAACACACAAAGTAACAGTATCAATTTCCCAAGGCTGTTGTGAGGATCAAATGACACAAGATTTATAAAATAGCAGTGTCTCTTGCTTAATGTGTTGAGGATCAAGTGAAACAATATTTTTAAAACAGTAATATGCACTTAATAAATGTGTTCCCTTTACCCTTCCCTCATTTTCTATTCAGCAAAACACAGTGTCTCACTTTTCTGTAGTAATGCTATTCCATTCTTTCACTGCCCTCATACCTTCTGATTCCATTCTCAAAGAAAATATTTGTAATGTACAGGGATGAAACTTCTGTGCAACCTACAAGTCCTTAGATTTTCTCAGTCCTTATTTGTAAAACACATTACATTTTCCAAGATATTTTTCATCTTTGGTCTCACCTATGTCCATCTTTGCAACTGAAGTCACTGAGAAGTAAAATATATATTGATTTAACATGAAAGGCCTTATCAAGTTCTCCAAAGAATTTTTCCACCTCTGTTTTCTAAAGCTGCTGTTGCCACATAGACTGCAATTATTTTCATGTTCATTTTTCTGTAAATTCTTACCATGAGCACTGCAACAGTACAAGATGACCAAAAGTACCATGAAATTATGTTTCTTTTCGCCTCTGAATATGAGATAAAATCAATCCTACCATTTATCTCTCCAAGAAAAACTAATGTGTCCTCTTTCAGCAAACTCTTTTTGAGGATTACTGCCACCTAGTTTTTAAACTAGCCCCCACATCATTCTCCCTCCCTTCACAAGGACTTTGAACCTGGCTAACAGTCTTCCTCTCCAACCTTTTTTAGAGATTTTTAATTTGATTTCAATGTCCCCACCAGAACTCCTGCTTCATGGTTCATCAGTCTCATCATCTCCTACGATTTGTGCCTTCATTTTCCTGCAGGCACAAGCAAGGAGAGTCATCTTCTTGGAGAATTTAATTAAACCAGTTGGAATAAGGATAATAACAATAACTTACATTTATATAGCGCTTATATAAGTCATTGTGCTAAGTGCTTTACAAATATCTCATTTGATCACAACAATCCTGGGAGGTAGGTACTATTATTATCCCTATTTTACAGATGAAGAAACCAAGGCAAACAGAAGTTAAGTGACTTGCCCAGGGTCACAAAGCTAGCAAGTTGTCGATCATCACCCTCAATGTTTGAGTTTTTCTATCTAAAACTGAAATTCCTCATCTGATCATAACCTCTACTTCCTCCTAAACCTGTTCTCTGTCCTCACTGCAATTTTCAGTTATTCTACCTTTCCTTGCCTTCCCTACGCCAAGTCAAGCAACTTTCTGCCTGGCTCCCCCAGATGAAGCAAACAACAAGCACTTATTAAGCACCCACCTTGTGGCAGGAATTATTAGGTATTAAAAACACAAAAATAGTCTCTGCCTCAAGAAGCTTTCAGTCTCCTGGAAAACCAGCCTGTCTTTTCTGTTTGTCCTATAAATCATCTCCCTTACTCTAGTTTTCAAGTTCTCCCTATGCTCTCTCCAGCCTTGAAAAATTTCATTTGATTTTTCCATCCCCTCAGACTAATACCTCATGTCTTATCTCTCTTTCAAACCTAAACTCCTGGTTTTAAAAAAATCCTCTCTATAAGCCTTGACTCCACTTTCTTACATTCCATTAACTTCTCAAACCCCTGTAACCTAACTTCAGATATCATTACCCAAATAACACTATTCTATCCAAGGTTACCAATGATGTTAACAGCCAAATCCAATGGGCCCTTTTCCTGCTTCTCATCATTTGGGAGCTCTCTGAAACAATTAATACTGTTGATCATTTTTCTCTCTCCTGGACACTCTTTTCTCCCTGGATTTCAGTGACACTGCTGTCCCAGTTCTCCCATTTGGCCATTACTTCAATTTCCTTCTTGAATCATCATTGATTGCCCCCTCCCTACTCCTGGATAAATCCAAGGGCTCTGACCCTTCTCCCTATTTCATACTCTATCATGCTAGACACATTGGTTAGAAGATAGCTAGAAGTTTTAGAGTGCCAGGGCTGGAATCAAAAAGACTTAATTTCAAGTCTGACTTTAACAGCTTGCTAGCTATGTGACCCTGGGCAAGTCACTTAAATTGTTTGCCTCCATTTCTTCATCTGTAAAATGGGGGTAATAATAGAACCTACCTCTCAGGACTGTTGTAATCAAATGAGGTATTTGTAAAGCACTTAGCACAGTGCCTGACACATATACGCTATATAAATTTAAGTTATTATTATCATTATTCCAATGGGTTTAACTAAATTCTCAGGGGAGGAGCCAAGATGGTGGAGTAGAAAGATACACATATGCTAGCTCCTAACCCACAGCCCATAAAACACCTGTAAAGAGGAACTCCCAACAAATTTTGGAGCAGCAGAAGCCACACAACAACAGAGCGGAGGAGATTTCTGTTCCAGAGACCCCTGAAAAACAGACACCAAAGGTCGGTCACTCACCAGAGCCAGAGCGGAGCCCCACCCTGCATTGGCAGGTTGCACCGAGAGAAGCAGATTCGAGCAGGCTTCAGGGACAGAATCTCCAGCAGCCTCACAGGTCCCTCCACCCACAGATGCCAAAGGTCAGTTAGAAAGTCTTTTTGCTGACTGAGAGGGGAGTGAGGTGTCTCCATAACGCAGGCCCCCTCAGGAGGCAGCAGTAGAGAGGGGCTCCCAAAGAAGGCAGGAGCTCGGTTCCACTGTTGAAGGTCTCTGACTAAACCCCCTGAGGGATCTGAGCCCTGCTCTGTGGCCCTGTCGCACCTGAACTTAATCCCACATTGAATAGCAGTCCCACCCCTGTCAAAAGCCCTGAGTCTGGGAAGCAGCATTTGAATCTCAGCCCCCAAGCACTAGCTGCGCAGAACAGGAGGCAAGGCGGGTATGGCTGGGAAAATGCCCAGAAAAGGGAAAAAAATAAGACCATAGAAGGTTACTTTCTTGGTGAGCAGATATCTCCTCCTATTCTTTCAGATGAGGAAGAACAATGCTTACCATCAGGGAAAGACATAGAAGTCAAGGCTTCTGTATCCCAAACACCCAAAATAAATATTCAATGGGCTCAGGCCATGGAAGAGCTCAAAAAGGATTCTGAAAATCAAGTGAGAGAGGTGGAGAAAAAACTGGGAAGAGAAATGATAAAGATGCAAGAAAAGCATGAAAAGCAGGTCAACACCTTGCTAAAGGAGACCCATAAAAATACTGAAGAAAATAACACCTTGAAAAATAGGCTCACTCAATTGGCAAAGAGGTTCAAAAAGCCAGTGAGGAGAAGAATGTTTTAAAAAGCAGAATTAGCCAAATGGAAAAGGAGGTTCAAAAGCTCACTGAAGAAAGTAGTTCTTTCAAAATTAGAATGGAACAGATGGAGGCTAATGACTGTATCAGAAACCAAGACATCACCAAACAAAACCAAAAGAATGAAAAAAATGGAAGAGAATGTGAAATATCTCATTGGAAAAACAACTGACCTGGAAAATAGATCCAGGAGAGACAACTTAAAAATTATGGGACTACCTGAAAGTCATGATCAAAAAAAGAGCCTAGACATCATCTTTCATGAAATTATCAAGGAAAACTGCCCTGAGATTCTAGAACCAGAGGGCAAAATTAATATTGAAAGAATCCACTGATCTCCTGAAAGAGATCCAAAAAGAGAAACTCCTAGGAACATTGTGCCCAAATTCCAGAGTTCCCAGGTCAAGGAGAAAATATTGTAAGCAGCTAGAAGGAAACAATTCAAGTATTGTGGAAATACAATCAGGATAACACAAGATCTAGCAGCTTTTACATTAAGGGATCGAAGGGCATTGAATATGATATTCCAGAAGTCAAAGGAACTAGGACTCAAACCAAGAATCACCTACCCAGCAAAACTGAGTATAATACTTCAGGGGAAAAATGGTCTTTCAATGAAATAGAGGACTTTCAAGCATTCTTGATGAAAAGACCAGAGCTGAAAAGAAAATGTGACTTTCAAACACAAGAATGAAAAGAAGAATGAAAAGGTAAAAAGCAAAGAGAAGTCATAAGGGACTTACCAAAGTTGAACTGTTTACATTCCTACAGGGAAAGACAATATTTGTAACTCTTGAAACTTTTCAGTATCTGGGTAGTTGGTGGGATCACACACACACACACATACACACACACACACACACACAGAGCAAATTGACTAGGATGGGATCATATCTTAAATAAATGAAGTTAAGCGGTGAGAGACATATTGGGAGGAGAGAGGGAGAAATGGAATGGGGTAAATTATCTCTCATAGAAGAGGCAGGCAGGAGACTTTTTAGTGCAGCGAAAAAGAGGGGAGCTGAGAGAAAAACATGAAGTTTACTCTCATCACATTCGACTAAAGGAAGGAATAAAATGCACACTCATTTTGGTATGAAAACCTATCTTACAATACAGGAAAGTGAGGGAGAAGGGGATAAGTAGAGTGGGGGGGATGATAGAAGGGAGGGCAATGGGAGGAGGGAGCAATTTGAAATCAACACTCTTGGGGAGGGACAGGATCAATAGAGAGAATAGAAGCAATGGGGGGCAGGATAGGATGAAGGGAAATATAGTTAGTCTTATACAACACGACTATTATCAAAATCATTTGCAAAACTACACAGATAGGGCCTATATTGAATTGCTTGCAAAGGGTATGGGTGGGGAGGGAGAATTGGGGAGAAGTTGGAACTCAAAGTTTTAGGAACAACTGTTGAGTATTGTTTTTGCTACTAGGAAATAAGAAATACAGGTAATGGGGAATAGAGAGTTATCTGGCCCTACAGGACAAAAGAGAAGATGGGGTCAAGGGAAGGGAGGGATGATAGAAGAGAGGGCAGATAGGGGAAATTAGAATGCTCAGTGTATTGGGGTAGGGAGAGAGGACAAATGGGGAGAAAATTTGGAACCCAACATTTTGTGAAAATGAATGTAAAAAAGTTAAATAAAAAAAAAATTCTCCAGGAAGATGACTGTCACATCTATACACTCAGCTCTGACTCTCCTGGAAACTCAGTATATCATAAGCACCTCAAACTCACCATGTCCAAAACAGAATTCATCCCCCTATTCCTGACTTGCCTAATTCTATTGCAGGTACCAGCATCCTAGTCACTCAAGTTCACAACACTGGAGGTTTCCACATCTCTTTCCCTCTCCCTCACATCCCAATCAGTTGCAAAATCTTGTTGCTTCCACAACACTATTTCAAATCTGTCCTTTTCCCCGACTCATATGGGTACTACTCCAGTTCAGGTCCTCATTACCAGCTTCCTGGAAAGTCTCTAATTGGCCTCAGTGTATCAAATCTCCCTCTCCAATCTATTTTTCATACAGCTGTCAACTTAATTTTCTTAAAGCACAACTCAGATTATTTCACTGCTCCATTCAAGAATTTCCAATGTCTCCTTTTTACCTGTAGGACGAGATATAAACTCTATTGTTTGGCATTTTAACACCTTTCACACTCCGTCTCACATGCTTTCTATACTTGCCAAACTGGCCTAAATGCTGTTACTAATATACTGCAACAGCTAAAATTAAAGTAAACTGAGGCACAAAGTTCCAAGCATGAACAACTTATTAGTAAAGCATGAATTTACAGGTAAATAAGATCTCAGCTTCCTCAGAAAAGGTAAAACCTCAAGTGAGGGGCACAGATCCCTTTTATAATTTTGTGGGAGTAAAGAAGAAACAACAGGTCTTTGTAGGCAGAAAAGTTGTGATTGATTAAAATAAGTCAATGGTGAAATCAATTGTTACAGAGCTGAAGCAGAGGAGCCAATATGATTGATAGGAAATAGGGCTAGCAACAACCCCCTCCCCTTCCCTCTTATGACTAAGAAATGCTCATTTTTTGAGTCCACCTGAAGATTTAGAGACAGTGGACCAGACTTCTTTGGACAGACATCCTTGAGGGATAGTTCAGTGGTATAAAGATACTAGACCAGACTCCCTGGTGTCCACCCAAGGATAGCAGATTTCCCTGAGGAAAGAACAGAGCAGTGATTAGCTAGAGAACTGGATTTCTAAACTTAACTCAACTTAATTTCTGAACTAGGTGCAAAGACAAAGAACCATGACTTAGGCAGTTACAGGGCAAAAATCAATTAACTAAACAGGATCAATTACTAAAAATGATACAATACCATATTCCATCTCCTATCTCTGCGTTTTTGCACATGTCCCCCATGCCTAAATTTTAATAGCTTAAAACTGTACTAAAATTTTTGGGACAGTGCATATATTTTGGACCTTTTTATATCCCCAATATTTAGCACAATGCCTGGAATATAGTAAGTGTTTAATACATGCTTGTTGAATGAAAGAATTCTTTTATTTAGCTGCAATTTCCTTTTTTTTTCTGGTTTCATGTTCTGTGAAGATGTAATAATGGATATACTCAGTTTTTCCAGCAGTAGGTTCACTTTCTGATCACTGGATATGGATCAATTCAATAATTCTTAAACACCTACTACGTGCCAGGCACTGTTAAACACTAGATATACAAGAAAGGCAAAAATAGTCTCAGCCTTCAAGAAGTTCCCAATCTAACAGGGAAAATGAATAACATATAACTATGCACAAAATACGCACTTGTCTCACCCTTAGAGTATGAGTATTTATAGTTGATGTAAAACTGTGATTCTTAGTACTTCCTGAACCTGTTTATCCTGCAGAGGTTCAAGGGGGCCACATAAAATTGAGAGCCATTTTATATATTTTTTTTTGCTCTGCATTTTTGTGGCCAAAGTAGTCATCACCAACTGGTCAGCCTGCTGGTGACTTGTCTCTGTACTTAGTTCCCATAAAACCAACACAATCTAGGAGAGTGCCAGGACCTCTTAAAGCTTTTCCAGCATGAAAGAATCTGTCAAACATTGTTCTCTTCTGGCATAATCTTCAAGGAACCCTGGACCATCCCCATGTGAAGATGAGGCAAGGGAGTAGGACTTTAGGGAAGACAGATATCTTTTTAAGACCCTCCTCTAATGCCTCATCCTTATATTAAGGTGACAGTGATTTCCTGAAGATTATACCAGGAGAACACAAGCTCTGGCAGGCCCTATCCAAGCTAGAAATGTTACAGGTATAGACTCAGTTACACAAAGTACGTCTGTTGCCTGAGGACAAATCTGACTTGATTTGGAAAGGCTCATCACCACTGCCAGCAGCAGGCTGGTGAATTTATTAGCCATTGTAATTCTTGAAGACCAGCTACTTACTAGGTAAGGTCATAAAGGGCCAGGAAACAGAGAACCCACACTGAAAATACCACAAATCCTTAAGGTATTTATGTATCCTTTAAATGTTAATTGTCTTTTGCTGAATTGTGAAATGAGTTAAATAGCTGGGAAGCCAGTGATAGGACCCTGCTACTATGAGTTCTGGACTAGGTTTTGGGACACCTTCCAATTTGAGCTGACAAGACTGGATATGAAGAGGCAAGTTAAGACAGGAACAGATTTTAGATAAGAAAATTAGTTGAGCTGTCTAGATAAGTCAGTATATATGTGAATATATGAGTATGTATGTATGTATGTGTATATATATATATATGTATATATGTAAAGGGAGATTTGATAAATTGTGTGGACTGATTGAAAGAGGAAATAAGGTTAAGGGAAAGTTGGTCAAAGGCAGAATGTTTTTACCAAAATTCATAGGTATGTCATTAACACGCCTATGTTGTGGGGAAGCCTTGTATAAAACACTGAAAAATAAATGCAATACAGTTTCACGGCTTGATGAAAAGGTTACCCTGTGCTCCTATAATAGCAACTGCAGAATCTGGCCAAGTCCATCAAGCTGGAAAGATTTTGAGCAAAGGCCTACTGACAGACTATGTTTCTACTAAATGCAGGGCAGAAGTACTCCCAATCTCCCTCCTGTCCTCTACCCACCCCCCCCCCAAAAAAAACCTTTCTTTCAAACGGATCTAGAAAATGAACCAGAGTGAATGCTGATAGAGAAGTCCGAGACAAAATCATATTGAGTCATTTTTTCCAACCCAGTTTTGCGAAGGGAATACAGATAGGTCGATAAGACACCAAGGAAGGGTTCTAAGCACTTGAGTGCAAGGGAGAGGTTTTACACAAAGGCAAGAGGAGGTCCCAGAACTACACAGAGGTATTCCTAGGCTGATCCTAAGGCACAGCAAACAAGTTTCAACAGGCAGCTTTGCTGCTTACAGCTAAGTTCAAGGTCACAGATGCAGGCTGGCCTAAGGAGATATCCTGATCCCCAACGGTGGTATTCCAGGATAAGAAGTACCCTGAAGTAAGAAGGAGGAACTAGGAATAAAGTAGCAGTGGCATGTCTCAGATCCGAGAGTAAAGTGATGTCTCACTTCCAGCTTCTAGCCCAATGTGAAGCCTGCAGAGAAGTAATCAAGGCAGGAATCCCAGGCAAAGGAGAGCCTACAGTTCTGTCACTCTGAACCAGCAGAGCTTTCCAGATAGCCAATTGGGAATGAATCCAGCAGCAGTCTAATAATGCTCAGATCTAGACACAAACCAGGAACTTGAAAACCAGGAGGGCACCAAAAAAACTTCACCTAGGATCAGACCACAACAGGAGCACTGAAAGTTTGCAAGCCTCCAGCCTGACTTGTCTCTTACATCCTGAAATAATACAACATGAGTCTCAATACCCAAGTCAGTAGCAGAAGTCAAAAGGACAAAAGTTTAACTTAATTATACATTCTCGCTAGAAAAGTGCCGAACCCGTTCATAACATTAAGTCTAAAGTGAGGAAGAAGTATGGAAGGGTGAGAAAACAAAGAAACAAACAAAAGAGAATTTCACCATAAAAAGCAATTGTGGTGATAGAGACACTTGGTACAAAAAAGAAAAAGGGAATGACTTCAAAATAACTACAAGCAAAGCCTCAAAGCAAAATCCAGCTTGGGCAGAAATCCAATGAGAATTCCTTAGAAGAGATAGAGCAAGAGGTCATTTTGCTTTTAAATTAAAAATGTTTTTATAAAAGAAATGAGAGTTAGAAGAAAGAATTGAAAAAGAAATGAAAACTATGGAAGAAAGGATTGGAAGGGGAATTAACAGCTTGACACAAAAGGTACAAAACCTTGCCCAAGTCACAAAATTAGAATGGAGCAACCAGAAGTCAATGATTCCATAAAACAACAGACTGTGACCTGACAGGTAAATTAAGAAAGGCTCAATACCAAGAGACTGGCTACCAGGTAATGAATTTCTAGTCCACAAAACTCATGAAAGCCATCTACTAAGGCACAAGAGAAATTACAAACCATAAATACAGCTTTTTTGGAAGTATGGAAGTGTATTTCAGAATTCTTATCTTTGCATTAACAGAGCAGGAAGGAAGCACACAGAAAGAATTTGCCAAGTAAATTCATTATTACTGTGCAATCTTTAACCTATTTATGATAGCAGATCATCTGACTGACTTGTATAGGATCAATAAATATGCTCATTTCAAGTGCTCTTCCTAGATTCACTAGAGAACACTTGAAAGGTAATACAATGTGTGAGCCACAAGTTTGTGTCACTATATATGCTGAGAAATAACAAAAAAGGCAGTTTTTAAAAAATTTAGACTCTTTACTAATCAGTACCAACTTCCCCCCACGGAGTGAGAATTTCACTTTAATCCAATAAACCTTCTTTTGAAACAAGAACAAATGGAATAGAAGGGTAGCAGTGCTGCACAAACCCTCTTAGAAATACGAAGTACAGCAAGACTACAGAGAACTAGACAATCTAGTTGTGGTGCAAACACATTCTTTTATGAAAAGATATTTCCCTATAAGATGTGTGTGTGTTCATCCTTTGTTGCTGAAGAAGACCATGCCATCAGGGAAATAATGACATGATTTGCACTTGACTTTGTTTCTGAGGGAGGGCTGTGCTGGTCACCAGCCTCACTTCTCTTCCAGAGCCATCTGAATCCAATGACCAGCTATTCATCAGGATGACCGGAGATGATGATCCAGGATGAGGCAATTGGGGTTAAGTGACTTGCCTAAGGTCACACAGCTAGTGAGTGTCAAGTGTCTGAGGTAAAATTTGAACTCAGGTCCTCCTGACTCCTATACTGGTGCTCTATTCACCTAGCTGCAACCCTCTACAAGATGGTTCTTAAAGGAATACCTCATTCATGGATCATTTCAATCCTCTGATAGCAACAAAATAAAGTTACTGAAGTAGTAAGTACCTAGATGTGACACAAAATTCACACCCATGTTATATAGAATTGTACTTGACAGCAGAGGGTGTAACAACAAGGCAGACTGATTTAGTGCAGAAGTGTAAGAGTGAGAAGCTCTTAGTTTGAGTTGAGTTATAATGTTCTTTGCAGTTCTACATCTGGTCATTCTAGGAGTCCCTCTCAAACACTTGTGAACTATATGACATTTCTAAGCCTCCATGGCAAATTATTTATGCTCTGGATCTGAGGCTCCTCATCCATAAAATGAGGTTCATTCACACTCTTCACATAACAAAATTCACAAGACTGTTATAAAAAAAAATTTAGCTAAATTTTAAAGTGCCATGTAAGAGTGTATTATCACAGAATGATTCTTAACACCAAATTACTGCCTGATCAATTTGTAAGATATTCCTTCAAAATCCTATGCCAGAACCAAAGAGAGAAAGGTCCTATACACACATATATGTATATAAAATATTCATAACAGTATTGTGTGTATATGTATATGTGTATGACAGCAAACACCTGGAAGTAAAATGGACATTCATCAATGGGAAAATGGCTTAAGAAACTGTGATATGTGATTGTTGTGATGTGGTACTATGCCATAAAAAATATGAAAAATTCAGAGAAGGACAGGAAAGTTTACATGAATTAATATATATTTAAGTAAGTAGAATCAAGAAAACAATGTACACGATGACTAAATAGAAATAGAAAATAGAAAAAACACAATAAAACTGAACACAGTAATAATGATCAAGCTTGAGCCTTAGAGAAAAATAAACTCTTCCCCTTCTTTGCAGAGAAGTTAATGACTAAGACAGTAAAGAATATGTATTACCATCTGCACTGATGCTGCACCCTAAGGACTGGGCTTTTTCAACTGCCCGAAAAGTAAAACCTCCTCTAAGTGCTATCTTCCCCGATTCAAATGTGAGTTCCTTGAGATGCAGGCCTGTCTCACATTTATAAATATATTTTAAGACATTCATTCAATATGGCATATACTACAAGACTTACTTAGTTGATGTTTTAGTTCTGATGAAGTATCTTTCCTCATATTCTTTTTTTTAAGTTAAAAGGATAGATCCCTAGGGAGGGGCTGGGAAGAGGAGAAATCTATTCAAAAATGAAGGTACTGTAAAAATGGTAACAAAGTACAGTAAAAAAAGACAAAAACATGATGGAAAGCATGATGTAAAAACAAAATATATCAATATACAATATGCCAACTTTCTCCTAATTTCAAAACTATTTCTCAAGCTGATATCTTGCATAATAAACATCAAGATATATTCAAGCATAGGCAAAATTATTCAACTACTGGTCACCCTTGAACTGTGTTACATTCATTGAGAAAATAATTAAAGACAACTTAAGACTACAGGCAGTGTTCATCAATCCATCAGCATCCTTTGGTTAGGCTGGAGCAAGCTTGTACAAACAGGATAAAGATGTTAAGCTATTAAAGGTCTTTTCATGTCCACATCAAAACACTCCTGCTAAAAGTGAGAATGAACAGCTCGGTGGCAAAGTGAATAAAGAACTGGACTTGAAATCAGGAACACTCATCTTCAGGAGTTCAAATCTGACCTCAGACACTTACTAGCTGTGTGACCCTGGGCAAGTCACTTAACCCTGTTTGCCTCAGTTTCTCATTTGTAAAATGAGCTGGAGAAAGAAATGACAAACCACTTCACTATTTCTCTGCCAAGAAAACCTCTGCCAAAAAGGGGTCACAAAAAGTCAAACACGACTAAACAAGTTAGAGTAGTAACAGCTCCATGATGGTTATTGTTTCCATTTTAAGAGGTATAAAACATGGATATGTCCCAGAACTTCTTCTTTTAATTTTTATCTATATCACTTGCTGCTAGATGCTTATTCATATTTTCCTACTACAATAAACAGAAAGAAAAGTATTCTCCTTTATGACCTTAAAACGCAGCTGAAATGCATTGGCTAGTTACTACCAAAAAGAGCAATTAGAAGCATGTCCCTTCCTATCCTTTACCACAAATAACACTAGCTCAGGTCTTTAACCTGATGTTTAGAAGCCTGGTAATTGGTCTCCTTGCCTTCACACTTCATTCCAATCATTACATACAAAGCCACCAGATCAATCTTTTTATTCTCCAGCTTAAAATCTTATACAGTCAGGAAGTTTGGGCAGGGGCAACTGGGGCTAGGGGTTAGACATAATGGGGAATTGAAAACCAGGGTTCCCCTGAAATGATCTGAAGGGAAGGAAAAAATAAACAACCAGGAACTTGGCCCGACAGAGTCCTACCAAGGTAACCTCTTCCACCAAAAAACACTGAGAGCCTAGAATTAAAGGTGGAAGAAAGAAAGCAGAAATAGGAGGGTTCAAAGCTGGTGACTTCAATGATGAGGATGAGGCCCAGGATTAGTGAGTGGAGCCAGGAGTGGAACCAATCATTGGAGGTTTGGGGACAAATGAAGACAGCATGGAAGAGACTCGAGGAGAGTTCCAATTTCCAAATACCCCTGGAAAGGAAAAGCAGAAAGACTAATCTCAGTAATTTCTAGTTGGTTCAGTAGAAGGATGGCCAAACAAAGGGGAAAAGAAGAAGAAAAGTAAAGACAATACCTAGTCTAACAAGAGCTCAGAGATTTGAACTAGAGTGTGCCTTGGAGATTATCAAATCCCTCCTCTTTATTTTATAGATACAGAAACTGGGGCTCAGCTAGTAATTTGCTGAAATTCACATGGCTACTGGCTACTAAAGATGAAACTAGAACTCATATCTCTTGATAACCAATCAAAAACTCTCCAGAGGACGACACTAGCTTATGAGTTAACTGGTGAAATCATCTTAAGAGTCCAGCTAGATGCAGAAAACTATGATCTCATAGACAGTTTTTCTGTTTCCCCTTTCCAGGAGTATTTGGAAACTGGAACTTTTCTCAAGTCTCTTACATCCTATCTTCATCTGCCCCCCAAACTCCTACAAAAGCAGTATATTGGTAGTAGAAAAAGTCTGGGATATATTGCACAAAAAGATATGGATTTGAACATTTTCTCTAATACTCAACAGCTGTATGATCATAAACAAGTCATTTACCAATTCTCTGAACATCAAGTTCCTGAAGCCAATAATACCTGCAACAACTATATCACATTATTATTCCAAGAACGAAATAAAGGTAATATATGTAAAGGGTTCTGTAAGACTTAAGGCACTATATAAACATCATTTGTGGTTATAAGTAAAGCTGGTGATACAAAAATAAATGTCCGTAATGTAGATAATGTATAATAAAACAAATGTAAATTAATGTCCAAATATAAATGACCCTAAAATACAAAATATATATAGTAGAGGGGAAAACATTAATTTTGAGGAATTTTGAGTCAAGTCTGAAAGTCATTTGACCTCCCTGTTTCCTCATATGTAAAATGCGACCATAAAACCCATAAGAATTCCCAGAGTTGTTGTGAGGTAAGTACTTTGGAAACCGTTAAGCTTAGCAGAAACGTGATTTATTATAGTATTTAATGCAACTATTCTTAAACAACCACATTATTAGTCAGTCAACAAGCATTTATTAAGCACCTACTATGTACTGGGCACTGTACACAGTTATGTAATAATCATCACCATAAAAAGTAACTAGCAAATACCAAGGAATCTCTAAGTGCTAAGTGAACTGTACAGACAACAAACATTTCCGAAGTTCTGGAGAATAGATCATTGAGAGCTAGATAGGTCAGGAAAGGTAGCCCAGAGAAAATGGGATGTCAGTTGGGATATAAAGAGAGGGTAGGATTTGAGAAAGAGGAAAATAAAAGGAATTTCAGGTGAGGAAACTGTGGATACACTGAAATTCATGTTGTGTTGGAGAAGACCAGTTTAACAGAAGCCCAGTGAAAAAGCAAATGCCTGAGATGCCTTGGGAGATAGTGGATTCCCCCTCCCTAAAGTCTTTAAACAAAGGCTGGAAGATCACTTGGTGCACTTGATGTAGAAAGGATTCTTGTTTAGATGAGTAAATTAAATAGACTCTAAGGTCCCTTACAACTCTTCCTACTTAATAAAATACAGGCTCTCTGGGCTAAAATCCAAAGCCTTTCAGAACTGGCCCCAGTCTACATTTCCAATCTTATCTTCCTTTACTATCCCTCACATAGCCTATGTTCCAGTCAGATTGGACTATTTACTGTTCCCTAAACATGCCTTATCTTTTCCCACCTCCATAAATTTGTTCATACCATTTGTTCCACTTGGAATAATTCTACCACACTCATTGCATCTACTTCCACACCTTGCAAATATTTCTCAACCCCTTGCAAATCAGCTTTCAGCCGTAGGGTTTGATTGAAACTGCCTTCTCTAAGTTTATCAATAATCTCTTAACTGCTAAGTCTAATGACCTTTTCTCACTCTTCTTCCTCTTCTGATCTCTTAGGAACATTTAACAGTGATGACCCAATCTTCCCTACTATTTCTTGGAGATGCTCTTCTCCATCATCTTCTATGACAAGGTTCTCTCCTAGATCTTTTCCAATCTGTCTCATGGTTCCTTCTTAATTGCCTCATCATCCATATCCTTCCCCTTAATCATAGGTATTCCCTAACACTCTCACCTGGGCACTTTCTTCTCTTTCTACACCCTCTCTTAGTGATGACATCAGCTCTCATAGGTTCAATTATCTTTATGTATCAAATTCCCAAATCTATTTCGTTGTTTTTGACTCTTTGTGACACCATTTCTTGGCAAAGATTCTGGAATAGTTTGCCATTTTCTTCTCTACCTCATTTTACAGATGAGGAACTGAGGCAAACAGGGTTAAGTAACTTGCCCAGGGTCACACAGCTAGGAAGTATCTGAGGCCAGATTTGAACTCCTGAATATGAGTCTTCCTGATTCCAAGCTCAGTGACCTATTTAGCCATAATTTCTCTTCTGAGCACCAGTTCCACATCACAACTACCTCCTGGACATTTCTACCTGGATATCCTATAGGCATCACATGCTCAACATGTTGAACATAGAATTCATCACCTTGCTTCCCTTCTCTCTAATGAGTCTATTTGCCTGTTGTCTATTTTAGACTCTGATTCGTTACTTCTGTATAATCCTTGATTCTTTCCTCCACCTCAAACTCACCCCTCCTCCAATCAGGTGCCATAGCTTGTTGATTCTACTTTTACATTTCACATCCATTCTCTTCTCTCAATCTCAAGGCCACCACACAGTTCAGATCCTTATCGTCTCTAGCCCCGACTACTGCAAGTCTCCTAGTTGGTGTCCTTATTCCTAGTCACTCTTCTCTTCAATCCACCTCCAAACAACTGACAAAAAAGGCTTTTTAAAGCTCAATTCTGACCATGACACGGCTCTGCTTTACAACAAAACAAACAAAAAAAGAAGTTCCCCATGGCCTCTAGGATAAAATACAAACTTCCATTAAACATTTAAAGCCTTTCCCCATCGAGTTTAAGCCAACTTTCCCAGGCTTTTTTCATATTACTCCTTTTCACACAATGCACAATTCCTCCATGCTGACCTGCTTGGTGTTTTCACTACTTGGCGTCTCACCTCCCACTTTCATCTCCTCCATCAGGCTCCACATCAGACTTGGATAGCACTGCCTTTTCACCCTAGCCTCTCAGAATCCACCACAGGTGTTTCTTCTGATGGGAAGCCTGCTCTAACCCACCTAGTTGCTAATGCTGTCTCTCCCTCCTCAGATTATCTCGAATTTACTAATTTGCCTGTTTACATGGTATAACCTGCAGTGAACTGTAAGCTTCTTGAGAGCAGCAAGTGCTTTTCATTTATCGTTGCTATCCTTGGTACCTAATATTAAAT
Source organism: Bettongia penicillata ogilbyi (assembly GCA_023548195.1). Taxonomy (NCBI): domain Eukaryota; kingdom Metazoa; phylum Chordata; class Mammalia; order Diprotodontia; family Potoroidae; genus Bettongia; species Bettongia penicillata. The sequence continues at coordinate 2,409,022 of JAJHZJ010000468.1, forward strand.
GCTGTTAATGAATGAAATGACCTTTGTCCCATCTTGATTTCTCAAAATGTTAAGCATCCCTCAAATCCTATGCTACCCTAGCCATAAGTGATTCTCTCTGTCTTAGGAATTCTTACAGTATTTTGTTCTGCTTCCCGGGTCATTGCCAAGTATCTTGACTTTTGTCCTGCCACTGGACTTTGATGACTGTGGAAGAGGGTGAGGCCGATGACTTTTTGCAACTCTGCCTCACTTAAATACAATTTACTAGAAAGTCAAGATATCACCCATTATCAACTATTTTACCCCAATCTCATGATGTCATTGGTTCTTTGAAAATGGAGGATCAAAAAAAACAATAGGATTTGGTTGTGCCATTTCTAGGTCAAGTAAGACGTAAAATAGTTTGTAAACATAAAGTGCTATGTAAATGCTGGCTATTATTAACTATTATTAGTGCACTCTAGTTCAATTCAACAAACATTTATGAAGCACCTACTATGTGTAGTAGGCACCTTGACCTAACAGATAGAGTTAGACTTCTCTTCAGGAAGACCTGAGCAAATCACCTTCTCAATGGCCTAGGCAACTAAGACTAGAAATTGCAGAGGAGATGCTACTCTGCACTGGTAGAGGGCATTTCCTCACTGGAAACTACTATAACAATGGAATCACAGGTTAGACCCTAAAACACTGTGCCAAGTGCAAGGCAAAGTACTCAGAGCACAAGGTTGAAAAATAATGTAGCTCATGACCTTGAGGATCCTACATTTTACTGCGAAGGAGAATATACCAGGTAAGTGTAATATGAGGTAGAATCTCAAGAGGTCAAAAGAAAGGTCAAGAGAAATCGTGTATGTCACTTTGTAAATGTTAAAGTTCTTCTATAAATGTTAGTTATTATTATTCTTATCAAGATAAAATGAAAATTTGAGATAATATTTACATTTGGGGGAGAGGATCAGAATTGAGGGAAGGCTTTCCCTCACTAATTACATACTGACAGTTATTCTTGTACTTAGTCCCTTACTAATCTGTATACGCCATTTACAGAAAGGACTACATTTTAGACATCTTTGTATCCCTCAGAGTATCTATTAGTGCTCTGCACAGATTACATTGTCAATAAATATTTGTTAAATGAATAACAGACAACAGAGATTTAACATTTGAATGGTCAGCTAACAGGTCAATTCAGCTAATTATTCATGAATACATTTTGCAACTGGCTCACTGTGGTAGGCCCATAAGATTCATTATGAACAAGATCATTAGCAGGTAACACCCACTCTAGGAACTTTTCAAGTTAATGTCTGCTCTTCTGTTCTGTGCAGCATGGAATTTAGTACAGATCCATGGAAAAGTCCAAAGTTCTTTCCTTAGGAAAAAGGTCTAGTTGCAGGTACTCTAGCTGTCCAGCTTGTAAAGAAGTAGGCTTTTGGGCCTTCTTTTTAGACAAAGAATACAATTCGGGCTATTAAATTTTCACAACAGAACTCCAATTCTCCCACCCCCTCACATCTAAAGCTTATCACTTTCACTGTGCTACCCTGTATCTACTACTGGGCAATTAATACCATGGATTCACTTCGATCTAGCACCTGTCAGTCTCTGTACACACCTGATATTTGAGAATCTAATCAACACGTTAACAACTCTTAGAGAGATAACCAATGAAGAAATTGTATTCCGAATCCAGATCACACCTTGGCAGAGGAACACCACTAACAATTCTGTCATTTAGACCTTCTAATTCAAGAAAATCTGGAGGTAGTAAGGTAGGTAGCTGCACAGGATACAGCACACAGAAATGTACAATAAGAGACATGTTGCCATATGATTTTTCTTAATCATAAGTATACTTTAATGCCAAAAAATTGCACTCCCCATGATGCTCAAAGTCACATTCATGAAGAGCTATTAACAAGGGGCACAATGCTTGCAGTACACAAATATCTTGTTATCTATCCACTCATCAAAATTCTCCAGATTCTGTTTTTGTACTGTTAGAGCATGGTTGGGACCACAGGTTCCCAGCCTTGAGTTAGAGCACAATAAAATGAAGCAGGAAACCACTTACTAGCTACCCTATCCCAGGCGTAATGCAATCATTAAAGATATGCCTTCACTGGTCATAATTTTATGTCCTCTATCTCCTTAAACATTTTATACCTTTTTATAAATGAAGAGTTGAAGATACACGATTCTTCCCAATAGCCCTTAAATAAGGATCCACATACTAAAATTCCACTCAAGCCTAATTCAAGAAAAAAAAAAAGCTTGTCTTTAAAGATAAATGTGTCTTCCACCCTCCCACCCCCCAATGAAAACTATGCAACATAACATTTCCTTTTTGCCTTAGCTATCAAGGAACTTCCCTTTCCAACAGTAGCAATATAATAATTTATCTCAAGCATTTATTAGCACCTATTCCCTCTGTTTCCTTTAGATGGGGGGCAGTGCTTCATCTTTTTTTGTGTAATGGACCCCTCGTCAGTGGATTAAAGCCTTCTAAGAATGACTTGAAACAGTTGAAGGAAAAGTTAAATCTTAGAGGTTAATGAAAATTTTTTAAAAAGTGATTTTCCCCCCTATGTAAGTTTATAGGAACTGAAGAAATCTAGCTTCAGACCCCAAATCATGAATCTCTGCTTAAGCTTTCTAACCAGAACCTATGTTCTGTTGTTAGTGCTACACATTTTATTTTGCATTATGATTGATTTGTAAGGTGACTCAAATCCTTTTCAGAAAAGGTAGATATAAATCTTAAATGAATAAGATAAGTTAATCAGGTGAGAGACTGACTTGATACATTCTATATTCTGATAACAAAAATAATTTTCTTCTATTAATAGGCCACCCAGGGTAAAGGGTATCAAAATTCTCTGTCAGTAAATGAAAGATGAACAAGGTGTTTTTCCAATAAACATACTCCTGAAAAGCTGATGAGTTTTCTTTGAAATGCAAATCACTACTACCTAGTTTACTTGTTTATATTTATAGTTCAAAAATCTTTTACCTTACTATTGAAGTTATTACTTTCACCAGTGCAGGTCATGAGCCCTCTAAAATAAAGTAACTGCACTGGTAGTGGTGGTGGTAGTAGTAGTAGTGGTGGTGGTGGTAGTGGTGGTAGTGGAGGAGGAGGAGGAGGAAGAAGAGGAAGAAGAAGAAGAAATAATCCACACTTATAATATAGCACAAAGCACTTTTCTTACCCTGTGCAGTGAGAGTACTACAAATAATATAATTCCCATTTTACAAATGAGGAAATGTGGCTCTGTGCTTACAAGTGACTTTCCCAAGTAACTTTAAATCCAAGTCTGATTCCAAACCCTGCCATCTTTCCACTCCACTCCACTGTCTCTCTAATGGACAGTATTCTCTGAATTGCTGTCATAGAAAAATCTGTTACTTGATGGCCCATTTTCTGATCTTTCTCTAGCATACATTCAATCAACCAACCCTCACTCAAAACTTTTTGAGCTTTGGATCTTCCAGACTATTTGCTCTGCTGGCACAGCCTTCAGTAACCTAGAGTTACTTCCATACAATAATGAAGTAAAATAGGATATTAGTAAAATACATTTTATTTTTAATTTAGATTTTCATTTTTGGATTTTCTTAACACACAGCACATTAGAACTGCCATTGTTCTTCATGACACCTAAGTTATACTTAAATTTTTATGACAAGTGTAAAGCAGACTTGTTACATTTCAGGATTCCCCCTCCCCCAAATGATGGTCCTAATCTACAGCTTTCAAGAAAATGTCTTACTTGCTTATTGAGGCCAAATGCTCCTCTGCTACCTATTAACAACTATGTGGTTTGTGGATCTAACATTTTCCACAAGCATCGGCAGTACATATGTTCTATAATCTTTACCTTTTCAGATGAAAGTTTAAAAGAACAGGTATGTTCATATGATTCCCTTGATTCCAATACACATCTGTTCCACAAAGTTCAATTAATAGCTTTGGAGTTCACACACACACACTTACACACACAAACCCAGCAATAATGAAAAGTAATCATCCCTTGCTCAACAGTTTACCACTGCTACTCTCAAAACTTCTTGGCAACACATATCCATGCAATCGCTGTGTTATCCAATCCCATGCCTGAAAACTCTAGACAGTCAGTTGTGTAATAAATAAACCCCTTATCATCTGCTGAAGACATAAAAACCAAAATACTGGTTTCTGCTTCAGCATAGAGGGGGCACTCTAGAAATTTCAACAACATACACTTAGAAAAAAGGCTCATCTTTTGAAATTGCTAGTGTCCTCAGGCTGACCCTAATTTTTTTCAGCAATTTTGCGGAAATAACTATGGTCCTTTTAAACACTGGCAGGGAAAAGGGAAACCCTAAAACTGGAAGCAACCTTTCCATACGAAAGAAAAGCTCGTTTGTTTTTCCATGAAATGGGAACAGAGGAATATCGCCTAACAAGTGCCTACTACTAGAGTCGCATCAACAACAGGTCCTAAGCAAAAAGGCGATTGGTCCGATCAACATGGGAAGCTGCTGTGGCTGCTGCTGCTCGCCTTCAATATCTGACAGACCCAGCCCGAGATTGAAAACAACAGCACTCCCCCACCCCAGGGTATGGCACACACACACGCGCGCGCGCGCACAGACACACACACACACTGAGACACACACATACACACACACACACACACACACACACACACTCCCACTTCCCCTGAGTGGGAGAAATTCCACAACACCTCTCCGTGCTCCCCAAGGCGCATTCACCTGGTGCCCACACAGGGAAGCTGGGCAAGCCTCAAGAAAGGGGGGGACAGGTTGCAGATGCGAAGCCTAAGGGGGTAGAGAAAGAGGGGCTGGTAGCGTGCCCAGTGGCTCACCCCTCCAAGCGGACGGGACCAGACACACAGACACACTCACACACGCACACACGCTCGCAGGCACAGGCAGGACCCAGGAAGGTGCCGGAGAGCCTCCAGCTGACACACCCCTCCGAGCCCCGTCGCTCACTGCCGGCCTCCAGCGCGCCCGGGCCGGGTGCCCCCCTCCCGCGCCCCAGTCCCCGGGCGCGGAGCGCGGGACGCACCTTTTGCGAGCCCCGGCTCTGGCCCTTCGGGGCCGCGGGGGGCACGAAGCGCTCCTCCACGTCCTCCTCCTCGTCTTCCTCCACCACCTCGACGACCACCTCCTCGTCCTCGTCGTCCTCCTCGTCGTCGTCCTCCTCCTCCGCGCCCCCCCGGGGCTTCCCCTCCAACCTCCCGCGCCCCCTCCGTCGCCTCCCCCCTTCCTCCTCGCCGTCCTCCTCCTCCTCCTCCAGCAGCAGCAGCACCGGGGCGGGGACCGTGGCTGCGCCGGCGGCGGGAGGGGGGGCGGCCCCGGACCCGGCTCCGGCTCGGCGAGGCGGGGGAGGGGGCCTCCAGCTCTCCCGGGCCGGGGCCAGGGGCGGCAGCCCGGGCAGGGCGCCCTCCTTCGCCAGCGCCGGGCCCGGCGGCGGCTGCAGCGCTGCGCCCCCCCGGCGGCTCCCCAGGCTGGAGCGCTTGGCTAAACGCCGAGCCTGCATGCCTGGCGCAGGGGCTCCCGGCCGCAGTGCAAAGCGGGAGAGTTTGTCACCACCACCTCCTCCTCCTCCTCCTCGCCCTCCTCTTCCTCGCCCTCCTCCTCCTCCTCCTCCTCGGGCTCGGGCTGCCGCTCGAGGCGCAGCCCGCCGGGGGTCGGGGCAAGCAGGGGCCGCTGGGGCCGCCTCCCAAGGCATGCAAGTGCCCGTGCTAAGGCGCTGGCTCGCAGCGGCGGCGGCGGCGCCTCTCCTCCGCCCGAGCCCGGCGGCCCAGCCCGGGCAGGAGGCGGGCTGCCGGCTTCTCCTAGCGCCGGGCAGAGCCGCGGCTGCGGGCGGCGGCGGTGGGTGTGTGCGAGCGGTGGGCCGCCTCCGGCGCCGGCCGCGGGGAGCCACAGCCTGTGCAGTCCGCCTCCGAGGGCTCCATGCACGCGGCCCGAGCCGGCCGCTGCGCCTCGCCCGGGCCCTGCCCCAGCCGCCGGCTCCCGGGCCTATCGCTCCCCGCTCTCCGGCGGCGCTCGAGCTGTTTGTGTTGTGTGTTTTCCACCACCGCCCCCTCTCCCCTCCTCACTAGCCATTCCTCGCAGCCCAATAGTCCTTGTGCAACCAAAACCCGGACTGGATTATTTTCCCTCTTCCTCTCGGTCTCTCCCTACCAAGCCTACACCAGATTTCTGTGCTTGGAGCAACAGGGGCAAACGCTGGCCCGTGGTCTCGGGGGGCACAGTCTCTCTGTGTGCATTTATTTGACTCCCTCCGAGTCTGTCTCATTTAAACGGAAGGATCTGCAATGAACCGTGTTAATCATCATCTGAATGGCAGCGGCGCTTCTATTAGCAGATAGTTATTTAAAATCAGTGGGAGGCTGTTTTCTACACATTTGTAGTTGCGGGGGGGCGGGGGGAGCGTTGTCCTGATATGAGGGGAATCCAGATTTTCTTGGATATTCTGAAATACTTGATTTTACTCTTCCTAGCAATATAAGCAACAATGGTGTAGTGGAAAGATCACCGGATTTGGAGTCAGAAGACCTGGTTTTAAATGCCACTTTCTAGCTGTTGGGATCTTAAACAAGTCACTTAACTTCCCCTGGTCTCAGTTTCTGAATCCATACAATGGAGAATTTGCATTATCTCCTTTATATAGGGTTATGTGGGAGGAGAGGTGGCAAATGAGACAATGTATTAAAAGGTTTTGTAAAGTGTAAAGCTATAGCTAAATATGAATTATTACATAGCCTTTTACATAATTCCATCCTGTATACTCTAGACCACAAATAGGCTTTAAGTCTGATAGGTTTTTACAAAATTCTTCATACGCTTCAGCAACTTTTTCTATATCTTGAATGATTATTTTTCTACATACAACACAACAGGTCTTCCCTATTAAAAAAAAAAAGACATCACGAAAAACAACTCTTCCCTTAACCTTTATTTTCCAGCCTGCCACAGTTTCATCCCTCTCTTCTTCAGGCTCTACCTACCACCCGATCATTCCTCAATCCCTTGCATTCCCATATTTAGTACTGTGCCTGGCACGTAGTAGGCCCATAATAAATATGTGTTGATTGGTGGAGTTCTAACTTCTATCCTCATTTCTCACACAGCTCTCTCAAAAGTTACCAATAAGTTACTTGTTAAATCAGATGCAAAAATATCTTGATAGCCTAGAAAATTGGGCTAAATCTTATATGATGAAATTTAATAAGGATGTATGTATGTAAAGTCTTACACTGGAGCTCAAGAAATCAATTTCACAAGTACAAGATGGGAGACAGTATTTGTCTGATAAAAAGATGGGAGAGGGGCTGCTAGTGCATTGAAAGTTTACTATGAATCAGTGTAATATGTCAGCCAAGAAGACTAATTCAATCTTGGGTTGCACTAAGAAAAGGATAATTTCAAGGACTAAATAAGTGATAGTCACACTATCCTCTGCCCAGGTCAGACTATATCTGTAGTGTCATGTTCATTTCTAAGGACTACATTTTTTAAGAACACTAATAAGCTGAAGAACATCCAGGGAAGATCAATCAGAACGGTGAAGGGTCAAGCAAAACAAATCAACACCACATTGGCCAAGTCTTAGAGTGCTTTCTCTTTCAACTTTAGTACATCACCTGTCAAGAGTGGGGAGGAATGCTCTAGCCTTTGTAAGTCGTAATTCTATCAGAGTTCTGAACCCTTTCAAGGGTTACATTATTATTGCAGTCATTGTATAAAGTTTATACATTGTATAAAGTTTCAAACTGTTCCTCTTGGCTCTATTCACTTCACTCTTCATAAATTCATACAAATCTTTCCACCTTTTTTAATATAGCACACATATATATGAGAAGCAGTGTGGCATAACAGAGAGGGGCCTGCTCCAAACCTGGAGGATCTGGATCTAATCAGACTTCTGCCACATAGTGCCTATGTGACTGAGCAAGTCGATTAACTTGTCAATACCCTGAGCAACTCTGTAGGCCTTCCTTGGAAGAGAGTTTCCTTTCGCCAGAGTTCCCTATGGCAATGAAATTGCAGGTCCAATCCCTATGTCTGTTTGTCTACCTGCCTCTCTCTCTCTCATCTCTCTCTCTCTGTCTCTCCCTCTCTCCCTCTCTGTCTGTCTGTCTGTCTCTCTCTCTCTGTCTCTCTCTCTCTCTCCCCCCCCCCCACTTAAAACAAGTAGATTCAGGTCACCAAGCATTTATTAAGCTCCTACTGTGTTCTGACTGACTGCTAAGCACTAGGGATACCAAAAAAAGGGCAAAACCAGTCCCTCCTCTCAAGGACCTCACAATCTAATGGGGAAGAGGTCAGGGATACAAGTTAACAATATAAATAGGATAAGTGGAGTTCATCTCACAAGGAAGGCACTAGAGTTAAGGAGTTTTGGAGAAGGTTTCTTGAAGGAGGAGGAATTTTAGCTGAGACTTGAAGGAAGCCAAAGAAGCTGGGATGTGGAGATAAGTAGGAGGAAAATCCCAGGCAAGGTGGATAGTCAGTGAAAATGCATCAAGTTGGGAGACAGAGTGTCTTGTTTGGGGAACAGTAAGGAGGCTAGATTCACTAAATCATAGAACATGTGGAGGGAAGTAAGGTGTAACAAAAAATCCAACAATGTCTCAGGAAATGGTAGGTTCCCCTTCCCACTTTTCAAAGCAAGATTGGTTGATCATTTGTTGGGCATGTTATATTGGAGACTCTTGGGGGAGGGTTTGGGTTAACTAGACAGCTGTTGAGGTTCCTTTTAACTCCAGAAGTTAATCTTCGAATTATCTGCAGCAGTTAATACTGTGGACCAACCCTTTCTTGATGATCATTTCTCCTCTCCTCATTTCTGAAATACTGCTTTTTCCTAGTTTTCCTCCTGTCTATTTGACCACTTTTTCTCAGTCTCCTTCATGGTTTCATCTTTCTCCTCCCAACTCTTAGTTGGAAGAATTCTGCAATACTATTTCCTTTTATAGACTATCTCCCCTGGTAATTTCATCAACCCTCATGACATAAAATTAGTTTCCTTTTCTATGTGGATGACTCCCAAATCTATATCTCTAAACCTGACCTTTTTCTGCTGCTTCAGGCCCAAATTTTCAATTGCCTGCTGATTATTTCTACCACAATGACATATCAAACTCAACGTGTATAACATAGAACTCATCTTCTCCCTCCTAATTTTATTTATTCATCCATTCATTCAATAATTTATTAAGCACCTCCTCTGCATCAGACATTGTGGTAGGTATTGAAAATATAAAGACAAAAATGAAATGGTCTCACCTTCATTCTCCTGGTTATAAAGGCTAGAAACCTGGGAGACACCTTTAACTTTTTCCCATCGCTCATCCAATCATTTGATTCTACTTCCAATATCCCTGACATCCATTCCTTCTTCTATAACCACCCTAGAGCAAACACCTAGACTATTATCTAACATTTGATAAGTCTTTCCTTTTGATAATCCAACTATCACATCACTGCCAGTCATGTTCAGAGCCAGACTGAGATCAGAGAAGCCACAGCTTTGCCCCAGGTACTGACATTTCAGTATTTTCTTACCCATCCCGTCATCAGTGGAACAGGTAGCTTGACTACCCCCATCACACACTCTCTGGAAAATTACCGAAGCGAGTAGAATTTACTATAGGTTTGGAGTTCTGGTAGTTTATATTCCTTTATACCCTTCCTGTCTTTACCTCCTTGATTTATAGATAGGAGATACTCACCTAACATTTGTTATTGTTGTTTTGATTGGTTTGCGTGGAGAATAATGGATGTTGGTGACTGCATGTTTTTGAAAGACTTTTCCATTCTGGACTTAGACCTACCCTCAAATCTCTGTGGGAATGGGATTTCCCACTCTGTACTGTTATTTCATTTCAGCTGTGTCCAACTCTTGTGACCCTTTTGGAATTTTCTTGACAATGGAGTGGTTTGCCATTTCATTCTCCAGCTCACTTTACAGATGAGGAAACTGAGGCAAACAGCTTAAGAGACTTGCCCAGGATTACACAGCTAGAAAGTATCTGAGGCCAGATTTGAACTTAGATCCTCCTGACTCCAGACTCAGTGCTTTATCTATTGTGCCACCTAACTGCCCCCTGTATCTACCATGACATGAATATTCCTGTGATAGCTGAGGAGGAAGTTAGTGATTCACCTCAACAATTCTGACTCCTATATCTCAATGAAAACTGGCATGAAGTTTGGTAGAGCTTCATAGTGGCTTGAGTTAAGTTCATTAAATTCCTGGAAGATAAGAGGAAACCATCATATAATTTATTTTGAATTTTTTTTTTAAGGACCTTATTAAAAAAAAAAAAAGAAAGTTGGCCTGAGCAGGCTACGCAGGTTGTAAACCTTTAGGTCTTAGTAAACATGGGATTCAAAGGTAATTAAGTATTGATGGGGAAGGGAAGAGAGAATTAATTGAGAGAGTCAGTAACTTGGTAGCTAGGGTAAATTTTCCCTGATTAGAGGGAAATTGTTATGGATTTTAAAGAATTTATAAAAAGGCAGCTTGATCTTTTCTTTTCCTGACCTGAAAAAAGAACAAGAAAGGAAGACTCTAAGAATCATGGGCATGTAAGGGAAGGGTGAGATTGGCTAGGAAAATCCTTTTCAAGGCAGGAACTATTAGCTAAATAGTGAGAAATGGGTTCTTAAATCTCAAGAAGGTGGAATTTTTTAATGCCTAGTATCTTAATGTGTGCTCATCTTTTGTTGGCGAAGACCATGCCATCAGAGAAATAGTGACATGACTTGCACTTGACTTTGTTTTGAGTGGAGGGCTGTGCACATCACCAGCTTCACTTCTCCTCTAGAGCCATCTGAATGCGGTGACCAGATATTCATCAGGGTGACTGGAGATGACCCAGGATGAGGCAATTGGGGTTAAGAGACTTGCTCAAGGTCACACAGCTAGTGAGTGTCAAGTGTCTGAGGTTAGATTTGAACTCAGATCCTCCTGACTCCTGCACTGGTACTCTATCCACTGCACCATCTAGCTGCCCCAAGTATCTTAGTAGATGAGAAAGAAAAGAAAAGATTTTCCTTACAGCGAAAAAGTATAGGGGCTGTGAGTATTTGCCCCACCAGAAAGAGATTTGCTCCAGGCCTGGACATTTCCAGGACTGTGAGAAAGTAATTATATTATTTTATAAAAGAAGGCAGAGGTGGAGCTTAGGGGATGGGATGATGTGGGAATGCAGATGTGTGTAACTGGTGACAGACTGGTGAAAGCAGAGGTGCAAGCAACTAGTTTAGTTTTCTGGCTCTTCGGGCAGGGACTGAGGCTGCCAGATACCTTCCATGTCAACAACTGTGACCGAACCACCTGGAAAAAAAATAGCATCCTAAAGACTAATGATAGCCAGGATCCTAGTCCCCCTTCCCCTAATAGTGATCTGCCCATGAAAGTCAGAATAAAAGGAGGAAAGGAGACAACCTTTCCACCCCTGCTATAGGGCTGTGTCTTCCTAGGGACACCACTCCCTCGTTAATCCTCTTGGCTTTCCCTAAGCGTTTTGTCCTTTCTAGTTTTTCAAACTTTCCTGATGAGAAAGGGAGAAAGAGGAGGATTGGTATTGGGCAAGAGACTCAGGGATTCCAGGCTCTTGTTTGGGTCTGGGCTGCCCTGAGAAGGGAGAAATGCTTCCCCAGGCCTAGAAGTTCTCTATCACCTCCAAAAGAACTGTATGTTTGTGGGAGGTGGGGAGCAGGGTAGAAGTGAGTTCCACAGTAAAGTCAGGGCATGAATGAAGTCAACCCTTGAGTCCCATATCCCTGGACTTACCTTACATTTTCCCAAAGGGCAGAGGTAAGAGCAACAGAATGCCTGAAAGAACTAAAGGGTCCCTCTCCTGGTTTAACTGCTGATCCTGAGTCATGAGACTGTGGAACGGTTGGTGCCTTCATGCCTGCCTTTTAAGGACTGTACATTTTAGCAATGTGACTGAAAGGATGTTGGACCAAGTATCAAAAGATCTAGGTTCTAGTCCCAGCACAAATAAGAACCCTGACTGTTTCCTCCTTTGTAAATGGAGGGTAGACATATCTAATGTCTCTTCCAGTTCTAACAGTCTGAATATATGAGATTTGGGTTCCAGTTGGCACCACTTAATTGCAAATTTGTAGGTCATTTCTGAAGAGCAACTTGGCAGTATAAAAAAGAGAACAACTAAATTATCATACACCTTGGCCCAATAATTCCATTGTTAATTTTAATGTGAATAGATTGTTGCAATACCCTCCTAATTGGTCTTCGGCTTTCACTCTTTCTGATCCTTTTTACCTGTACTTCCTAAAGTAATATTCTTAAACTATTCACACCTGATTAGGACCCTCTGCTCCTGGGGACTCTCCCTCTGATTGGAAGGTAGAGTGATGGAGCTCCTCCCAGCAACTCCATTCAAGGTCAGCCATCTCTTTAATTTCCACCCAGCTGCACTCTTTTGTACATTTCCATAACAACTCCATGTCAGGTCCCTTTCCTTCTTGGCCTCCTGCCTTTTCCCCCATTAGATTGGTAACTCCTTGAAGGAAGGAATTTTCTTTTCTTTGTACTTGTCTCCCCATCACTTAGCACAGTGCTTGGCATAGTAGACCCGTAATATTTATTGACTGACTTACTGACTGTAGGTCTGACCATATCACTGCCCTGCTCAATAAGCTCCAGTGGCTCCCTATTACTTCTAGAAAGAAATGTAAATTCCTCTTTTGGGTATTTGGAGCTATTCACAATCTTGTCCTAACCTACCTTTCTAGCTTTCTTCTCCTTTACTGCCCTTTAAAAACTTTACATTCCAGCCAAACTGGCCATGTTGTTCTTCATACTATTTTGCTCCATCCCATGCCTCCTCGTCTCCACATCTTGGTAATCCTTGTTTTCTTTGCTCCAGTTAAGTTCTATTTCTTGCATAAGACTTTTTCTGAACCTCCTCTCAGTTCTGGTGCCTTCCCATCCCCAAGCCTACCATTTTGTAAATATTTTAATTTAATTTTTTTGGTTAGATTTTAAGTTCTGAATTATCTCCTTTCCTCCTTCCCCACCCCACACTAGGAAAGGCCACCATTTGACACAGGTTTATAAATATATGTGGAACCATACTATGCATGCTTCTATTTATCAGGTCTTTCTCTGGAGGTGGATAGCATCTTCCATCATAGGTCCTTTACAAGTGTTTTGAGAACTCAAGTCTTCCTAACTCTGGTCCTAACACTTTACCCATTATCTACCTAGTTGCATGTGGAACAAATATTCCTCTTGCAGAGCAAGTTTTATAATGACTACCAGCCTCTTTATAGTAAAGAAAATTATTTGTTTTTTGAGAAAGGGTCTAAAGGCTAGTGAAACAGATATCAATAGCTCCCTAAATGAAGCTAATTCTTCTTCATTCAAGAATACAGCTGGAGGAGACTCAGTGAATAGTGTTAGACTTGGAGTCAGGAAAATCTGTGTTCAAATCCTACATTAGATACTTATTAGCTATGTCACCCTGGGCAATTCACTTAATTTTTCTCTACTTTGGTTTCTTCATCTGTAAAATGGGGATAATAATAATGGGGATAGCAATAAGAATAATCCCCCCAGGTGGCTGTGAGGGTCAAATGATATGTATAATTCTTTACATGTCTTAAAACTATATACAGGGTGTCCCCAAATTCTTCGTCCAGTTTTAAGCTTTAACAAATGTAAGAATATTATAAATACATAATTAGTCATTATTAATCATGTAAATTATATATAAACATTATATGAAGTATAATACAAATAATTCTATTTATATTAAAATTATATATAACATAATTTATTTTAACATAATTAATAAGTTTATTAATTATTATTATTATTTATATAGTGTATTCCAAAAGTTAGCAGAATGTTAAGCTTATTAAAGCTTAAATCTTCACTAATTCTTTTGGGACACTGTATAACTTATAGCTATCATCATTATTTATCAGTATAGATTCATTACCAAGGTCATGGGGTATGGTAATACTATAAGGGAATGGTAGCCATGAAGCCTGTTCCTCAGGAAAAGTTCCTTGATGCTAGGGTTTATTCCTTGGACTCACTGCAATCTACAGGGGCAGCTGCCTAGGGTCAAAGCATTCATACTTGTAGAGGGTAGAGGACAGCAGGCACTCTTTGAAGAAAGCCACTGAGTAATCACTTGCTTATGGTGGGAAGGCATCACTGCAAATTTTATCACACAATTTCACTAAAGAGTCATGAGGTCACAATAGCTACTCAACTAATAGATGTTTGTCATAAGGCTACTAGGGAAGAGATCTCATTCACAATAATATGTCCCTGGGAAAGTCTTGAATATTAAGTACATCCCAACTGGATTCTTAGGCATGTAGGAGCTCAAAGAGCTCAATTAAGACTGTGTATCATAGGGTCTTGCTCTGTCCTTGACAATGTCTTTTGAGTTTGTTCTTATTCTCTGTGGGATGCTTGGCTTACCAGCCATAGGATTCCCAACAAAGATATGTAATATATTCCTGGACCCATACTTAAAATATTTCCAACTTGATGTAGGAACTACCAGACTAGTCTGTTAGTACAGCCTTTAAGAACCTAGAGTTACCTCCACTTCTCTGCCATTGCTTCAGCAGTTCCTTCTTTAATTTGTGAGTTGTGGCCCAAAAACCACTATTTTATGAACCCAGTCCATCTTTGCTCACTTCTCTTCTGGATCTGCTACTGACTCCTCAGTAGTTTTTCAGTTTTCCTTCTACATAGGTCTTTCCTATCCACTTCACTTCCCCCTTTCCCTCTTTCCAGCTCCCTTTTTTATGTTGTCTTTCCCCATTGGAAAAGTAAGCTCCTTGAGGTTAGGGGCTATCTCTTTTTTTGCTTGTATTTGTATCACCAATACTTAGCATGTTACATGGCACATTGTAAGTGCTTAATAAACACTTGTTATCTACCTATATTATCTATCCATACCATAATAAAGCTTCAAAGGGGGGTCTTAGATGTAGAAATGATTGACATTTGTGATCAGTGATGTATGGATTATAGTAATTTGATTATTGGGGTGAAGCAAAACAAAAATTACCAACCTCTTTTAGTCTCCTCTACTCAGGCATTGCTTTTTCATAGATCACAGATGCAATAGAGCTGGAAGGCATTGAAAAGAATTTTCTAGTACTAAGTCAAATAAGAGTTTCAATTAAGAGAACTTAAAAGGAGTTTAAAAGGTAGATGTAAAAACCCAAAGGTTTTTCTACCTAACTGATTGGATATATAGCTGGCTAGGACCTGCATCTCAAAAGAGATGAAATATTCTGAAGCAAAGAGTTTTTCAGAACTGAGACCCTACCAGCAGCTGCAGCAACTTGATGAAGTTACATCACAACTAAAATCAATCAGATGGCACCAAAGAGTAAGAGTGGCTGAGTGGAAATGCCCATAAGATAGAAGGGAGTAGCAGTAGAGAACAACTCAGCAAGCCGAGAACTGAGTAGCAAAATTACATCACAAGATAGCATCAGCAGTTCCACAAAATTAAATATTTATTGCTCAGCCATGAACATTCTCAAATCATATATTTTCCTTTCATATGTCCCTTCCCTATGCTAAAGAGATCATAATTGAAGGAAGAGTCTCAACCCACATGGAATCTGTCTTGTCACTTTTTCTTTTGCTATGCTGTTTAAGTCTTTTTGCTTTGAATGAATGTGACTTTGAGTTGGCTGACTAAAAGAATACACATTGAGGGGGGCTCATGAGCTATGGTTTTGCTGCCTGACCTACAAACTATCTCAAATGTGAGATAGCTTTCTTGAGAGTACATATATGGAGGAGAGGGAGCTGAGTCTTCAAATTATATCTTTATCTGAGCAGAATTAATATATGAATCATGTTATTTACACTCCACTCAATTATCTACATTTCAGGAAGGAAAATCTCTTATGCCTATACATGCTTTAACTAATGATATCCTTTATCTGTTAACTAGTCTAGAACATGGCAAAAAATTCATAGAGCAGGTGGGCCTAGAAGGATGGCGAGGATAAATAAAAAGAGGTTATCCCCTACAGTAGAAGTGTAAGCAAAGAACAAAGGTGGTAATAGTGTGAACGTATATGGTGAGCCTTCTGAAACAATCAACCTAATTATATCAGAGGACTTGTTTCAGCTAGAGGTAGAAGGTAAATTGAGTTATTTCTTAAATGAGAGTGAGAAAAATATTAATGACACTAGATCAATAGACAGAGTTTCAAGGGGTAGCAAGTGCATTGTTCCTTTTGTCCAACTGCCAGTTTAAAAAAAGTTTAGGTTACTAAACAGGTCACTAAACAAATGTTTACTTGACATCTGGGCTTGTCTTACCCTGGAGGGTAATGATTCTTTCTCTGAGTCTTAAATTCCTAAAACACAAAACATTCACATAAACCTTTAAATAGATGGTACAGTAGTGTAGAGGGGTGGGAAATCAGACTCAAGAAAGCATTGTGTTTACATTTTCATTTTAAACTGTTCAGTTCTTACAAAAATCATTCACAATACCCCCAAGTTTGTGGCATAGTACTACACATACACACACACACACCATATATAAACATTTCACCTCTCCCTTTTTGGTGGAATTCAAATGTTGTTGGTGGGCTTTTTGTTTGTTTATTTCAATAGATCTAAGCCTCCTTGAGAACAGTTCTTTTCTATATTCTTTATAAATTACTTTGTATACAATCTGGCCTATTAGAAAATTTAAGGAAAAAAGTAGTTTCCTACACTTTGGCAACACTCAAAAGCCACTTCATATGATGGCTGCTATGCCAGCTGCCAAACAATAGTTTGAAATCATGGGACTTATTCAAAGCTATTATAACCTTCTGGGCTAAGGGCCTATTAAACCTCCACCCAGTTAAATTTTTCTTCTAGGAGCAATTAACTTAGACCTATTCAACCACACAACACAATTTCAGTGTAATTTCACCCTGAACTATAGAAATAGACATGTGTACACACATGTATGCATATATTTTTAAATTATAATAAAAGATAGATAAATTATAAAACAAGGATATTCTATGGAATATGTAGTTGTATTATTAAATTTCCTAATGATATCTTGACTTTTTCTGAACATTTCAATTTTGGTATTTATTTCAAAGGCAGTGCCATTTCATTGGTGTAGGTGCATTCACTGATACAGATTGAAGTCCCCTATAATTTAGTAGACTGTCTTCTTGAGTGCTGTGGCCAGAGTTAATCAGCTTGCTACAAACTTGGTGATCAGCTTGTCTGAATTTCATATCATTAGCTTTCAGATAACAAACACATAATCTCTTACGGTCTCCATACTTGACGTCTTTCTTAGTATGATCTCCCAGAAGTTGTGCTTTTCCTACGTAGTTTTCAAGAACCTCCAGTCAATTCTACATAAGGATGGCTCTGGAGGAGGACTTTATTGAAGGAAATTTTGATATTTGAAGTGTAATTTGAGATTTATCCCTGTCATTACAAGGTTGGAAGTGAAAATGGGAACCAGGTGTTTACCCTTATTTTGGAAGACGACCAATGACATCACAGGGTGATGGCTTCACTTGCCTGTGAATTGGATGTAAGTGAGGCAGAGTTGCACAAAGTTATCAGCCTCACTCTCTTTTCCTGAGTCATTGACGCCCAGCGGCAGGACAAAAATCAATATGACCATTATGACTGTGGATGGCCCAGGATGATTTTGGCATCTTTGATGTCTGATCATGTTCTAAGTGCTCCACAGAGCTCCCTTCAACGGCCTTCATGGCCATTGGAACAAACTGTTTTCATCTGCCTATTCTACCAAAAGGAATTCTTAACATGCTTGGGGTAGACACCCCTCCCCCAATTCACCAACAGGTTTGAGGCCTGTTTGTTTAGCCTGTTTGCCAAGATGCACGTACTACAACTTCTTAGAGCCACAGGTGAAAATTAGGTGAAGGTAGACACTAAAAGCTGGATGAGCATCCTTGAAAAGAGCTAGCAAGTCCTCCACCAGAAGTGGTAGTCCTCCTTTAACACCCCATGCATCCCAAATAGGTAAGGGGCAGCTAGGTGGCACATGGATAGAGGGCAAGGCCTGGAATCAGGAAGACCTGAGTTTCAAACCCAGCCTCAGACATTTACTAGCTGTGTGACTCCGGGCAAGTTGCTCAACCCTGTTTGTCTCAGTTGCTTCATTGTAAAATAAGCTGGAGAAGGAAATGGCAAACCACCTTAGCATCTTTGCCAAGGAAACCCCAAATGGAGTCGAACATGACTGAAACAGCTGAAGTATAGATAAGTAGAGGATTTATTAAGCCACAGGCACTGTGCTAAGTGCTACGGATAGGAAAACAATAAAACAAGACGGTTCCTACTCCCAACAACCTTAGATTCTAATAGGAAAAGGAAAACACAAAGGGGA
The DNA here is from genome assembly GCA_023548195.1 of Bettongia penicillata ogilbyi. Classification (NCBI taxonomy): domain Eukaryota; kingdom Metazoa; phylum Chordata; class Mammalia; order Diprotodontia; family Potoroidae; genus Bettongia; species Bettongia penicillata. The sequence continues at coordinate 2,427,438 of JAJHZJ010000468.1, forward strand.
ATTGAGAAAATGGAGAGACTACCCACACAGAAGCAGGGCAGTTATGTGGAAGATGGAGTAGACCAGACAGTGAAACTCCAGACCTATTATCTCCTTGAGAATTAATAGTGAAGTTTATCTTGAAGGAGGTGAGGATCTTCCTCCAACTTTACAATTGTGAATTTCAGAAAGATTTCACTACTACATTAGCATACCAGTGTTATTCATAGATATTTTGTTCTAAGCTAATGCGAGCTACTATATCTTGTATGGAAGTGTCTCTTGGAGATCCCCCTCATCCCCATTTCTCGTTATACATCTTCACTACATCATTAGGTTTGCTGAGATGGTATGAATGTTTATTACAATTTATTTTGTTTGCTTTACGTAGGGACTACAAAGCTCTATTGTCTTACAAATGGAAGAAAAGTATTTATCAATTGTTTTCCAATATTTTCTTTCCCTTTTCAGTGTTAGATGCCTTAGTTCAATGTTTCAGCTCATCCCTATTAGTTGACATTACTTCTAAGTCTATTGTTTTATCTTTCTTATTATTCATAATCTGTTGCATTACTTTGTCCTTTCTTGAGTTCTTTTACTCTTAAGTCTTACTCCTTATGTTTACTTTCTGTTCCTCCCTTTTAAATTCTTTTTACATGCTCATATTTCTTTAATTTTTCTCTTCCTATAGTTATATTGATGGCCTTTGTTAAACTGCATCCCTTACGTTCCCCCCTCCCATTCCTCTTTCATTTTGACTATATTCAAATAGGACTTTATGTAACCTGTCATTATTTTACTCCTGTTTATTTAATATTGACCTATTTTCAATTCCACACACTGCAGTAAGAAGTATAATCTACTTGCATTTTTTAGTTTGCCAATTCACTCCTATATGTATTACTATCATTCAGTCCATTGATCACCTGCTGTTTTCCCTTCATTAGTCTTATTCCCCCTCATGGTTCCCTTTTCCATTAATCTTTCCAGTCCAATGACAGGAATACTTCAAGGATCCATGGTTTCATCTGTATGGATTATTTCCTACATAGATGCAGATTAGAGTTATCATAGACAGTGTAAGGTCTTTAGAGCTGAGGTCAAAAAAAGGCATCGTCTGGTAGCTAATCACCTGCTGAACTACTCTTTCCAAACTTAGCTCAGTGATGAGCAGGTAACAGGGATATCTTGGTCTCATTTGTTATTGTTTTTCAGTCGTGTCTGACTCTTCATGATCCCATTTGGGGTTGGTTTGCCATTTCTTTCTCCAGCTCATTTTTACACAAGGCAAGCAGCTAGGTGGTACAGTGGATAGTGCAGGAGTCAGGAGGACCTGAGTTCAAATCTCACCTCAGACCCTTGACACTCACTAGCTGTGTGACCTTTGGCAAGTCACTTAACCCCAATTGCCTCATCCTGGGTCATCTCCAGTCATCCTGACGAATATCTGGTCACTGGATTCAAATGGCTCTGGAGAAGTGAGGCTGGTGACGTTAGCCCTTCCTCACTCAAAACAAAGTCAAGTGCAAGTCATGTCATCATTTCTCTGATGGCATGATCTTCTTCAGCAACAAAGGATGAACACACATGAGGCAAAGAGGGTTAAGTGACTTGCCCAGGGTCACATAGCTAGTATGTGTTTAAAGTCAAATTTGAACTCAGGTCTTCCTGACTTCAGGCCCAGTGCTCTCTCCACTGTACCACCTAGTTTTCCCCTTTGATCTCATACTTGAAATCTCCTCTTCTTGACAGGCCCTTCTAGAGTTTGTCCTCTATTGGGATCACCTTCAAGAACATGAGTATAACTTAAATTTTATAGCATCATCTATCTAGCCTCAAAGGTCAGCTAGTCCACCCTCCTAATTTTGCAGAAACTTGAGGTCTACAGAGGAGGTTAAATGATTTGTCCAATGCCATACAAGTAAGATTCAGAGGTAGAATTTGAACTCAGGACCTGAAACTCTAAAGTTAGTTCTCTTTCATAGAAGACTTTAATGGTAATAAGACTAATTTTAAATAATTTTCATCCTCCTAAAATGCAATCTTTCCTTTAGCTAAACAAATCCCCTTCTCTGCTACTTTAACATCGGTGCAATGGAGTAATACATTAAGTACTTCAGACTTTTTGTCATTTTCTTCCTCTCTATAGATCCATCCTTTGCTGAGTACCATGTTTCTCTGTCACAGTAATCCAATTTAGCCACTAGAGCTATCTGTTACCACAGACAGGACCATAACATTTAGTTGCAAATTCAGGATCCAGAATCCATGTCTCTATATTCCTTGCACCTGCAATACAACTGCTCAACATGTTATTAACTACTTTTTATTTTAGCAGTACACTTTTCTAAAAAAGATTTTTATTAATATTTTTTGTTTTTACCTCACCTAGATTTTTACTTATGTCCTTTCCCCACTTTCCCTCTCAGAAAACCATCCCTTATAAAAAAAAACTTTTAATAAAAATAGAAAAACCAATCAATTTTTTTTTAAAAAATCTACCATCATATGCAATGTTTCATATTTTTCCTGTACTCCTAATAGCCTTCATTATATACTTTCATTTGGCTTTCATGCAAGTTATCTTCAAGTCTTAGGATGAAAAAATCTCAAGATAATACATGCTTCTGTTCCTGGGAAATGCCATTATCATTTTGGTCTGATATTTATTATCATATTTTCAAGCATGTCCAGGGAAAGACATTCTATTCCCCAGTTCAGCAACTTGTGATAGATAAGAGCCTTGTTTAAATAAAATAAAATGTAGATGTCATTATCCTTACTGCTTGCTAAGATATGCAATAGTTCTGAATTTCCTAAAGTTTTTAAACCATTTTTTATTCAATTCATTAATCATTTTTAAGAGAATTCTTCATGTCTTTTGTTGTTTATACTGGTCATCCTGCTATGTCACTAATACTCCACATTGAATTCTCTTGTAACCAAAAAGACAGTTGCATAAAACCTGCTGACAAAATAATGAATCTTGAACTCGTGGAGTCCTCCCTACCCTACCCCACCCTTCAGTTCAGAGTTGATGTTTCCTTATCCTTCAGGAAAGAAAACACAAGTAAAAATGGAAATGGGAGGTCTTAACACAAGCTCACCTAGTGGAAGTTCTCTTACTCTAGTTATCATATGAGAACTGTTGTCATGATTCCAGAAGGCCTGTCCATTCCAGATATACCCCTTCCTTTCCCCCATCACTGGAAGTCTTAGAGTTACATGCCATGTAGAGAGACAAAGGAAGAGTGGGAACTGAAATATGATATTCCTTTTAACTGGGACAGAAGCACCCTGTCCCACTCCAGATACCATAAGTTGGGGAGGAACTACTCAAGGGTTTCTGCATCATACCAAAATAATGATTCCTTTTTGGGCTGAGCCATCCCATGGCCAAAAACCATCATAAAGTTTGTCATTCCTGAAGAACCCAAGTGCTAAGTTATATATGTAAGTAACTAGAAGCAAGTATATTTGTACATGTTCTATATAGCCCAAGTTACAATGACATGTTGCATCTACTTGGTACCTTATTCCCATGTGTGTTTGAGAGCTCCAATGCCTAAAATCTAATGTCAAAATCTATTATGAGCTGCAAACTTAGAAAAACACTCAGCCTATAATTATATGTATATAAACCATGTATGACATTCTACCTCCTGGTTTCCTGGCTTCCTTCAAGTATCAACTAAAATCCCACCTTCTACAAGAAGCCCTTTACTGTCCTTCTTAATCTTGGTGCTTTCCCTCTGAGACTACCCTCAGTGTATCAGGTATATGCCTTGTTTTCACAGAGTTGTTTGCATCCCCAGAACTTAGCATAGTGCCTGGCACTTAGTAGGCATTTAATAAATGCTAGTTGACTGACTGACATTTTAAGAAGACTATTGATAAGTTGGATACTATCCAAAGATGGGTGAGAAGAGTGAGGAGAAGCCTTAAGATCACACTACATGAGAAAGATTGAAAGAACTGAGTATGAAATGGAAAATCTTGATTATATTAAATTAAATAGGTTCTGCACAAACAAAACCAAGATAGTCAGAATTAGAAGGAAAACAGAAAACTGAGGAAATTTTTTTACAGCAAGTTTCTCTGGTAAAGGTCTCATTTCTCAAACACATAGAAAACAGAGTCAAATTTATAAGAATATGAGTTATTCCCCACTTGATAAATGGTCAAGGAATTTGAACAAGCATTTTATGAAGATATCAAAACTATCTATAGTCATTTAAAATGCTCTAAATCACTATTGATTAGAGAAATACAAATTAAAACAACTCAGATACTACCTGTAATGGTAATTTAAATGGAAAGAGCTTTCCCATTCATTAATAGGCCCATATGACTTGCTTAAGTCACATGGAAGCCTGAGTCACATGAGTGTAAGTCACATGGAACAGGAAGGGGTGGAGCAGGAAGGGTGGAAAAGGAAGAGGTGGATCTAGAACAGAACTAAGAGAAAATCTGGTCAAAGCAGTCAGAACTGAAGGATGCAGGCAAGCAGGCAACTGGCTGTAAGTGAGAGAATGGCATTTTTATGTAAGGGAGCCTGTGACTTATTTGAGGGAGCTGGCTTGTAGGAAGTCTAACAGAGGGAAGGCTTAGGGGTGGTGTTGCCCTCTGCATTGTTATTGTGTATAGATTTATTTGTTATTATGATAGATTTGGCTTCCTGGTGTCTGAATAAATGTTTTTGTTCTGTCTTCCATGTGTAGAGTCTCTTGTATTTCACAATTCGGAATTGCACAGGGATATTCATGTCTGCCATAGGTGCTGTCAATATTGCATTAGTGCTACACCACCTCATATCCATCACATGACAGCAAAGGGAAATGATAAATGTTGGAGGGGATATGGAAAAATTGGGACACTAATGCAAACTCTACACAAATGTAGAGTTGTGAATTGATCCAACCATTCTGGAGAGCAGAACTATGGAACTATGCCCAAAGGGCTATAAAACTATGTAAAAACTTGACATAGCTAGACCACTACTATGTCTGTATCTCAAGGAGATAAGAGAAAGAAAAAAGAGAGAGAAAGAAAGAGAAAAAGAAAGAAATTAAATGTCTGAAAGTATAGCAGCTCTTCTTGTAATGGCAAAGAATTGGAAACTGATAGGAGGCCCATCAAATGGGAAATTGTTGAACAAGTTATGGTATAGGATTGTGATGAAATACTATTGTGCTATAAGAAGTGATGAGCAGAATGCTTTTCAGAAAAACCTGGAAAGACTTACATGAACTGATACAAAGTGAAGTGAGCAGAACCAGGAGATATTTTGTAACAATATTGTAGGATGATAAACTATGAATGCCTTAGCTATTCTCAGCAATAAAAAGATCCAAGACATAAGAAGGACTTATGAAAAATTTTATCCTGCTCCAGAGAAAGAATTGATGGAGTCTGAATGCAGATCTTTATTTACTTTATGGGGTTTTTTTTTTGATTTGTGTGTTATTTCACAATATGACTAATACAGAAATGTGTTTTGCATGACTGCACATATGTAACCTATATCAAATTGCTTGCCACTCTCAATAAGGGGGAAGGGAGGGAGGAAGAGAATTTGGAACTCTAAATTCTTTTAAAATAAATGTTAAAAATTTTTTACATGTAATTGGAAAAAAATATAACAAAATGGTTTTTTTTTTTAAATCTTAATAACATGATGAAGAAGAAGAAAAGGAAGACTAAGGAGAAGGAGGAGGAGGAGGAAGAAGAAGAAGAGGAAGAAGAAGAAGAGACCTGAGTATAATAAGCCTGGAGAAGACAAACCTAAAGAGAGTTTGGTTAGAGATGGATTTCATAGCTGTTTTCAAATATTTCAAGGGCTGTCAAAAATGAAAGAAGAATTCAGTTTCTCCTTGCCTTGGGAGAAGGGAGGAGAACTAGTAGCAACTGTTGAAACTTTTGGTTTGGCCTTGATGTTAAAACAAACAAACAAACTTCCTAGCAATTAAAGCTAACTCAAAGTGGAATGAGTTGCCACAGAAGATAGTGGGCTCCCCTGACCGTGTGATCTTCAATCCAGGGCTGTGTGAGAAATATTAGGCATGCTGCTGATGAAATTCTTCTTCAGATTTGGTAGACGAAACCCTCTTTGAGATCTCTTGCAAGTCTGAGTTTCTGTGATTCTGTGACCTCTGGCAGATAAGGCCCTAGGCAAAATTGTACAGTATGGAAAATTTGTCTTTGGGACCTCTCACTTCCTCTTTCTAGCTTTTCTAGAACTTTGTATCTCTTTTATGCATATGTCATGTTCTATTTTGAATTATGGCTATTTTGCATGTTTCATGTATATATATATAAAGAGAGAGAGAGAGAGAGAGATAGACAGGTAGGTAAATAGATAGATAGGTATCCTTATTAGAGTATAAGCTCATGACTGCAGGAAGTTTCTTTAAAAACAATTTTTTTTCATCTCTTCTAGAGCCTAGCACAGTACTATATGTAAAATAGGGTCTCAATACATTTTTCAAGCGTTCCAATTCAATTTTCACCTTCCGTGCTCCTAGAAACTTATCATTTGTCTATTGCACTTAGAGCTACCTCCAGTTCCCTGAAGAAAAAGAGCTTCCACCACTTTACTACTGGCCATAAGTGTTACTGTAAGGGGGTCAACAATTCATCCCAGCAACTCTGCCTCATAGATGACAATGAAAAATGATGGGGACCTAGGCAGATTTTCAGAATGACATCATTATTTTTCTATATTATTAGGTTGCAGCTATATTACTTTATGCCCAAAATGTAACTAAGGTTACATTTTGTAACTAAGGTTACATAAGGTAACCAAAGTCATAAATGGCAGGAAAAGTATTGGGCTGGTTGTAATGTGAGAGTTTTTTGAGTACTGACTTGAATCAACAATTTTTAATTCATTTTTTTAAATATATGTTACATTTATTACTGTGGTATCCACACTGCCCTGTTTTTCTGTGTCCTCATCTGAATTTCTGATTTCTTCTGAATATTTTTGAAAAGTTATTAAGGGGGGCAGCAGTGCAAAGTGGCACAGTGAATAGAGCACCAGCCCTGGAGTCAGGAGGAGCTGAGTTCAAATGTGTCTTCAGACACTGGACACTTACTAGCTGTGTGACTTTGGTCAAGTCACTTAACCCCAGTTACCAAGCCCTTTTCCCTCCAAAAAAGGTCATTAATGCTCTTTCTTTTTTGTTCACTATAACTACACCTCATTTTGCTCCCCAGTTCCCCACTCAATAAAAACCCTCCCTTGCAACAAAACTAGTCAAGCAAAACAACTTTGCTTTGTAATAGTTGCTTCTAAAAATCTTGTGTGAGGAACACCTGGGTTCTGATCTCACTACAGACATTGATTAGTTGTATGACCCTGGACAAATTGGTTAAGCTCTCTATCTCAGTTCCCTCAACTGTAAATGAATGGGTTGGACTTGGTAACATCTAAGGTCCCAGTGATATTCTGAGTAGTCAAGATGTGGGAAATACCAAGAGCAAAGATATGGAAAAATAAACACAATATGATAGAGAAGATGAGTTGATGGAAATCTCAAACTTACTTAATCAGAGAGAAGAAAGTTAAAACAATTTTAAGTCCCATCTTACAGTCATGAAGTTCTCAAAAATAATTAGAAGTAATGAAACTCAATGCTGGCAGGGTTATGGAGGGGAAAAAAGTATACTCATTCATTTCTGATGGAATTGAAAACCAACAGAATCTTTTTTGAGAGTAATGTGGTAGTATAAAGTAGAAATTATAATAATGATCATCCCCCATTCCATTGTTAGTAATAGTCTCTGATAGTATTACCAAAAACACCAAAAAATTCATGTAAATATTTTCTTAGACGTATTTTATGTATTTACGAAAGACTGGAAAGAACCAGAAAATTCAGCAGTAGCGGAATGGTTAAATTGTAATATTTTAATATAATGGAACACCATAGAGCAATTAAGATGGACAAATCTGAGGAATAAACAAATCTGGAAAAACTTTTCCATAACTATACAAATGGGGGGAAGAGACAATATGAGGAAAAGTGATTTAAAATGAAAGGACAAAGAATCTACATGGGAACTTGGAGGAACAAAAAACAAATATTATGATATTTTACATATTGAAATTAAGAATATGAAAATCCTTGAACTGATTGTTTTTTCTAATAGAATCTTAAATTTAAAACAAGTGATTGAGAAAAAAATACCTAGTGGTACCCTCCTATCTATCTAAGCCTCCCACTCCCAAAAGAAGAAAGTTAGGAACTAGAAGAAAATAGTGCTGCATGGTAGAGATGAGCCATATTAGGAAAAGCATTGGAAGCCAGGGCCCACACAAATTTGGATCTGAAATTGGAAATAGGAATAGTACAGGTGTTTGAGTGGTAGAGTGACATGACTTAATTGATATTTTAGGAAGTTTAATCTGGCAGTGGTATACAAGTTTGATTAGAAAGGGAAGAAATTGAAGGCAATTATCCAACTAGATGACCATTGTTGTAAAATAGGCTTGAAGTGACAGGTACATAAACCAGGGTGATTACAATGTGAATGAAGAGGAAAACAGACTATAAAATGAATTTTGGAAAAATAAATAGCAGAACTTGGTGATAGAGTCAATAAACATTTATTAAGAGCTTACTATGTGCCAGGCTCTGTGCTAAGCCCTGAGGAAACAAACAAAGGCATAATATAGTCCCTGCCTTCAAGGAGATCAATAATCTAATGAGAGGAAGACGTCACATATAAAGGAGTTGAAAAGGCAGGGTGGGGTCATCTGCATGAGAGCATGATGAAAAGTCTTACAGCCAGGTGGGAAATTATGAGGTGACTGCCTTGGCCACCCTGCTTAAATAGTGGAAGATCTGAGAGAAATTCTCCAAAATCCACTCCACCCCTAGGGGCCCCAGGGGGAAGGAGTCCTGAGGAAATCAGGGCTTTAAGGTTCGTGTCATCTTGAATGATGATGAGTTTCTGACAGATGGCATATAGGGGATGAAGAGGGGGAAAAATCCAACTCTCCTCCCTCAATCTCTTCTTCTTAAACCTTTTCCACTCTCCTGTCATTAATTGAAACCCAACTTTCCTCCGAAGACAATTCCCTTCATATCCTTCTCTAAAGCTACCCATTTCTTCTGACTTACAGGCTTAAGAGGAAGAGACAATATTCTCTTTGTTCTCTATTGACAACATCCCAGAATCTCATTGGGAAAGGATTTGGAGATCATCTAATCCACTCCAGGTGAGAATAGGGATTCCTTGACAGGTGTGCATTGAAGATCTTCAATGACTGAAATCATCACCTCCCTAAGCGCATGTTGTTCCTTATACTAAGCCTAAACCTGTGCCTCCCTAACTTCCACTCCTTTGCTCCTAGTTCTTCTCCTCTGAGCCAAGCAATATAAGTCTAGATCCTCTTCTCCATGATGTCCCTTCTAAGTCCAGAAGGCACTACCACATCCTCCTTAAGCCTTCTCTTCTCCAGATTAAAGATTTAGAAGTTCAAGGCTCTTTTGAGTATTTTTTTGAGTTGAATGTAATTCAACATATCTAGAGTTGAATTCATCCTCTCCTACCCATTTCTCACAAAGCTGCTGCTTATCCCACTTCTTTATTTCACTAAGGCACACTCATCCTTCTAGTCACTCACATTATAATCTCCAAGATATCTTTGACTTGCTCTTTTTCTTTATTTCCCACATTCTATCAAAAGCCAGGGGCCATCTTCAGGCATCCTGATCTATGTCTTGCCACTGTACCCAAATGACTCTGAATTGCACAGCCCTCCCTCACTTAAACCCCATTCATTTGCAAGTCATGGCATCATCTTCCTGATGCCATGGTCCTCTTCAAGAATGAAGACCACACAACAACAATGAATAGTCAAAGCTTATTCACTCTGCCTGCTCAAAATTTCTTGTCTTTTCTCATACTGTCTCGCCCTGGTTTTAGTCCTCAATAACTCTCATTTTCAATGCAGTAATAGTTTCCTAACTAGTTGCTCTGCCTCCAGTGTCCTCACCCCAATCTATCTTTCATACAGCTTGCACAATAATCTTCCCAATGCATAGGTAGAACCATATTTTTAAAAACACAGCTCTCCTGGTTTAATCTTTGCATCCCCATTTTGCACTTTTTTTAACATGGTAGGGCTTAGTAAATATTTGTTGAATGTCATTACCCTGATTAAAAAACTTTGTAATTACCAGGTGCCAACAGGATAAAATACAAAATTTTAATCCTAGAATTTATGACCCTCTACAATTTTGCTCTTGTTTCTGTAACCTATCTTATTTCTCCGTACTGTTGTTCATGCATTCTATATCACTCAAACTAGTCTATTAGTTATTTTTCTATCTATTCTAGCATTCTCCTGCCTTTATTCTTTTGAACAACCTGTCCCCATGCTTACCTTCACAACCACACCTATTGAAATATTTTTCTTCTTGTAGGTTCAGTTTAGGTTCACTTCTTTCATAAAACTTTATTCCCCCCTAAAGAAATTCTGACCCCTTTGAACTATTACTATTGAGGTACCACCAACCTCCCAGTCACCAGGCTTGGACTTCTATTTGCCTCAGTTTCCTAATTTGAAAAATAAGAATATAATAGCACCTACCTCACAGGGTTATTGTGATGATCAAATGAGTTAATATTTGTAAAATGCCTGACATATAGTAAGTGCTTAATAAATGTTTGTTTCCTTTTATCCAATTTTATAAAAATTTATTTCTTTGTGAGGATTAAATGAGATAATAATTATAAAGCACTAGCACAGTGACCATAGTAAGTGCTTAATTATCGATTTTTCCTTCCTTCCCAAGCAGCCTTGAGTGTGAAGGAACTCACTGAGGGGTTAACTAATGAGCTAAGGCAGCTCATTTTACTTTTAGATATCTCTAATTGTTAGGAAGTTTTCTTACATTTAGTTTATCTCTTTTTACCTTCTTCCTAGCCATTTCTCCTAGTTTAGTTCTCTGGAGACAAGAACAAGGTTCATACCTCTTCTAGTTAACAGCCCCTCAAATGTTTTGTGACAGACTTTATTCCCCTAAATCTTCTTTCCCCAGACTTAATACCTTCATTTAACCACTCTTCATATCCTATGAACCCAAAGACCATTCAGTATCCCAACTGCTGGATATTCTTTGGATATTCTCCAACTTTTCAATCCAAAATGTGGTTCCCAGAACTAATCATAATGCTCAAAATGTGGTTGGAGTACAAAAGGAAAATCACCTCTTGATGTTTTCTGAGTTGTCATATCACAATGATGCCTCATATTGAGTAGCAGACTACTAACCTCGCCCTGCCTTCTTCAGCAGCTTTGGGGGACATGATATCTGATGATTTACAACCAAACATTTGCTAGGGGTACCCACAAGTTTTTGTGCTTTTCCAGGGAGAGGGATGGCCACAAAAACTCATCAAAATTGAGAGTTCTGCCCGGTGGCTTGAGATTTTTGTCCTACTTGCATTGTGGGAAGCAATTCAAACCTCATCATGCACCTACTACGTGCATTTCTTTGCCATGCTATTTTGTCCTCATTCATTACTTCAATCAATACTTAATCTTCTTTCCCTGGATATGAAAGAAGAGACCTGAAACCATTGGGGGTAGATGTTGTGGTTGAGGACAGAGGCATTAAGTTCCACATTATTAGACTTTTGCTCTATAAATATGTGCCTTAAGAAAGAAAAGATTCAAACTCCACACCTCCAAGTACCCTAATTACATTTGCACATTCATATTTAGCCCAAGGGTATGCTTTCCTTCCCCTGTATATATGCTGTTTTTAACTAGTCTCCCCTTTCGTATCTTATGAAACATGTTGGTCCTTTCTGAATTTAAAGAGTATAGTTGACCATGGAAAGGCCAATAGAGACCTGTTAGGGCAATGGAAAGCCCAAGCATTGAGCAGTGACACCACCAGTTATTACACTTTCATACCAACGATGCTTTTTAATGGGAATTGAAACATAGCTGCAGCGAAATTGCTTCTCATTCACTTAAGTGTTCAAGAGAAGATAATTTTTCAAAATAAAGGCGTTCTGCCAGATTTCTTCATTTTTTGTTTGTTTGTTTTGTTTTTAAGCCACAGATTTCTTCCTCCTGGAGAAAAGGCTACTGCCAGGTGGGAACACTATAGCAACTTCATGCCTTTTCACTTTACACTTATTGTGGAACATCTGGTTAAGTCATGTAACATTTCTGGGACTCAGTTGCTTCATCTGTAAAAAGGAAGTGTTTGGCCCTCCACGATCTCTTTCCATCTCTAACATTATATAGTTCTATAATCAATGCTGAAACAATGGAGCATAACTAGTATACGCCTAAATATGCAACCAGGGAGAACGACCGACCACTTGTAACATCTCTTTGATATCAACCTAGTCCAAATACTCTAATTGGCACATGCTCTTCAGACCTGTCCAAAGTCAGTCTTCATATCTCAGACCAGGATTTCCCTTTAATCTGAATTGAAAGGCACCTACAAGTGGTCATTTAAAGGACCCCAAAGGTCCACATGCCACTGTTTTTCCCAGGCTCTATCACCTGGTTACTGAAATGATACTTAATTATAAGATCGCCTTTAAAATACAATTCTTATCTTGAAAGATAACAGTATCATTCCTTAATGCTTTAACTTGAATGATTAATACAATGATATTTCATTAATTAAATACATTTTTTCATTCAACAAATAATTCTCTAAGATTCCCTTAAGTGATGTTTCCCTTTTCCTTGGTCTCTGGGAGCCAAATGTTTGTTTCTGGAGATTGACATTCATATACTTTTATAGTCATGCAATCATATTTTCTGAAAGGATTTTCAGAGTCTGGTAGCTTTCCTTCTTGAGATTATATAAGCCATTAGAAGGCAGAGACAAGTTCTTTTTAACAGCAGCAGCACCTAGCAGCACTCTGCACAGTGCAAATAAGCAAATGATTTTATGTAATTTGTGATTTCAGGAGTGTGGGACAGGCATTTCTGAAGTAGAAATCTCCTCTACCAACTGGTTTGTTAAAGTCCTGGAGGAGCTGACTGAGAATATAGAAACCTCAAATGTCTTACCTAGGATCAATCTAGCAAAAAGCTTGTATTAAATGCCAACTGTTCAATAGGTGCTCTGCTAGGTAAGGGAGACACAAAGATAAAAGTGAAACAGTTCCTACTCTCTAGAGAATTCATGTTTTATGAAGGAGACAACACGTACACATATGTGATATGCAGTAGGGGATTAGGTTGGTTTGGGACATTTCCCATGGATCAAGGCATAAACTTGGGCCTCTTCTGGTGAGGCACTTTCTCGGATGAATTGCTAAAGTATAGGTACAACTTGAGGTTTGGGGTATATATGTGTGTGCCGGGGGAGATGGGACTTGTCAAATCAACAAGCATTTATTAAACTCCTGCCTATGCCAGTCACTATGCTAAGTGCTAAAGATACAAAGGAAGGATCTTACAATCTGATGGAGGAGATGACATGCAAACCACAATGTACAAACAAGATATATGCAATACTCATTGGTGATAATGAAGCAGAGAGAAGGCACTAAGATTAAAGAGGACTATGTCAAAGTTGATTGACAAAGGAGATCCAGGAAGATCAGGGTACTTGGTGGGCTATAAGGAGTGAGGAGAAAAGGCTTCCATGCTTTGCCTTTCCTGGTAGCCTCTTTGCTGGAATACAGCCAATGCCAGCTTTCTCGTGGACTTCTGGTGAGGTAGCTGGGAGCACAATTCCCTTGTTCACCTGCCCAGCTCTATGGGAAATGCTCCAATCCAACCCCTGCTCCTTCTACACCCAAAATCAATGCAAAATAAATACAATGTAAATTTGAGGAGAAAGGCACATGAAGGAAATGTCAAAAGTTGGATTTTAACCCAGGTCTTCTGCCTTCTAGACTCCACAGTGTCCCTTGGCTTCTCTGACACGAACTCCATACTTAGTAAATATTAATTTATAGTGGTGATGAGAATATAGGATTTCATTCTGAAAGGCTGGTAACTCAAACTGTAAGTCTATCCAGAGGATCGAATACTTTCCCATGACCACTTAGGCTTGAATGTAAACACTGAAATCCCAACAGGTTTCAAACTCCTTGAATGCAAAGGCCTGTGTCATTTCGGTCTCAGTATCATTAGTGCCTTGCACACAGTAGGTGCTTAGCCAATTGCTGGATTGACTCTGCCCTCTCAGGTTTATTCTCAGCAGCACTCAAACATTCTGCTTTCTCCTCGGAACTGTAATTGTCGGGCTGTAGGAAGGAAGTCGTAAGGAATCCGAAGGCAGGCTTCTTACGAGGCTCCCGGGCTGAGTCAAGGAGCAGGCTCCGGGGTTTACGACGCCCAGCCCTCGTTTGCCAGCGCCGTCTCACCCACTTTCACTTTTTCCTTCCTGGAGCGCCCTTGGTTCGGAGCAGAAGTCCAGGTCCGGGTTTTCTCTCTGCCTTCTTTTCCTACCGGCAGAATGCTGCCTGTAAACATGTGTGGCTCAGTGAAAGAGGAGGCCCGCGATTGGTCGAGCCGTGCTGGCCTCCACTCACTACATACACATCCGAGCTGTCAGTTACTTTTACAGTGTGCGCTAGATTTTGGCGCCACAGCTGGGAGTGAGGCTTTTGTTCCATAACAAAAACAGGAGCCAGCCCAGCCTCGGGAGGGAGGAAAGCATAAAGGAATGCACATGGAGAATGTTTGTGACCTGTCATCAGCGGAGGCTTTCTCTGCCTGCAAATGCTTCTGTTCAAAACAATGTAGCAAATTGTGTTTGCATCAGCAACAACCCTGTTCTAGCCACAAAGGTGACTATTAGACATCAGGCGCTAATACATGGTTTATTACTTCAGGTGGAAACGTACGCGATTTGTCACCGGCTGAGTACTTTCCTGGGTTCGGTTTCTCAGCTGTCAAAGAATTTCTCCTTTCCCTATTAACTAAAAAGGTTATCTTTAGGGCTCCGGAGCAAGTTAAATGATGGATTCCTTTAGGGAGGGGAGCGTGGCGTTGAATGTTATGTTCTATTTAAGATGGTTTAGTGGATTCTCCTGCTAAATGGACATGTTTTCCGCTTTTACCTCAATGCAAGTATCAACCTATTTTAAGAAAGTCTAGCATATGAAAATCTGCACTTAAAAAACATGAAGTGGTGTGTAAGGCAATTAGTGCTGGATTTGGCATCAGAGGATCTGGGTTCAAATCCTGCCTCTATCATCGACCAACTGGACATAACTAACCAGCTCCCTCAATTTCCTAATCTATAAAATTAGGTTTGGGTCTCTAAGGTCCTTTCCAGCACTTAATCCCAGCAGTGAGGGAGAACAGTGGATAAAATGCTAGACCTGGAGTCAGTAAGAATTATTATCATTATTGTTACTAGAATATTCTAGATGTAGTCTTAACAGAGAAGCTACAAGCAGGACAACTCTCTTCTCCTCTGCTAGACATTCCTTAACTACTTCAAAAGGATTGACTTTACTGATATAGGTCTTCTCACCAGTAGCATAGATTGTAATTAATTCCAGACAGTTTTACAAATTGCTATGGCAAAAACATACAAACGAGAAGGAAAAACAACCAAGTCCCCCAAAGTCTCCTTCTTCCCAAATCCCGTTGGGGTCAACTAGGAGTTTAGCTAGGCTAGTCTTTGGAGGTCAGATTAAAAAAATACACATCTTTTTTAGGGGCATGTTTTGACAGTGATGTGACAGTGAACATTCCGATGAAAAAGTCTAAGAAATAGTGCAGAAAGGTGAGGGAACACTGTAAGACAAAGTTACCTACATCCCAGTTTTGGTGAGGGCCTACTCTTTAAATAGAACAGCTTTCTAAAGCATTTAAAGTCAGAGTTGATTGACAAAAAGATCATTTTTTACACATCTCTTCGAGAACACATCAATTGCCTATAGTTAGGTGTACCTATAATACATGATATCTCCTCAGGTGGTAAATTCTTCAACAACAAAAATACCACAAAATTCACATATCTTTTTTTTTTCTTAATTCTGTAAGATTCCATAGCTACTGCATTCAGCCTTTAGGTTGCAGTGAAGTGAGACTCTCTTCTTTCTCCATCTCATACACATATTTATAGACATAGAAACTCACCCAACTACTGTTTTACCTGTTAAAGCATTTTCTGTCAACAATGGTATGTAGAATACTGTTCTAATGACCTTAGGAAATTTTTTTAAAAATGGGTCCCTTGTCATCTCAGAGAAGAGAACTGAGATCATTGTGATGGCTGCACATAGTAGTTTTTAGTTTATTGAATTGAGTTATTCCTATTTTACAGCTGAAGAAACTGAGATTAAGTGGCATGTCCCACAACTATGCAACTATAGCTAGTGTGTGCATATACATATTTTGGATTGGGGTATATGCCATGGAACATTGAGCCTATACCCTGGCAAGTCCCAGCAAAATAATTCAGTGCAAAGAAATTCCCTTCCTGCTCATTGAAGAGGAAGAACTGATAATTCAATGAATCTTTAAAAGTAACCCACCCTCTGCCATACTCATCTCTTCTTATCTAGTAAGCATGACAGGAGTCTTTAAGCATTTCCTTGAAGGGATGAAGTAGGACTGGTTTCCTTCTCCCACTCTGGCAGAGATAGCAAACTTTGTGTACAGGGCAGCTAAAGATTCATTTGGGCATAGGTTTGCCTGAGTCTGACCCTTGATACCTAGCAACATTTTTTTTTTTAAACTTTTTTTTTTTAAAAACTTCTTCCTTGTTGAATAATGGTCTTGAAATGAATGTATCCAGTTTCAGAAGCAACTTCATGAATTCAAGAGATCTGGAGACCCTGGTTACCCTTGGTGGAAGGGGGAATTTCTGTATCATGAATCACTAACAAGGAGAATGAGTTCAACCCTGGTTTTCCAGAAGAGATAGACCTGGAAGAAATCGTTTGGAGAGTGCAGAGCTGAGATGAAATGTAAAGAGCTAATTCCAGTAATCTGCAAACTACATCATATATTGATATTTTAAGTATCAGTGTTTCAGGAGAGTATAACAGTAGTTATAAGTTATTGCTGATGCTTCTTTAAGTTTTTCTGTCAGTAACCTGCAAACTACATCATATATTGATATTTTAAGTATCAGTGTTTCAGGAGAGTATAACAGTAGTTATAAATTATTGCTGATGCTTCTTTAAGTTTTTCTGTCAGTGTGTGCTTGTAGATCTTGTATGTGTTAAGCCTTTATTTTGAGTATAGGAAATAAACAGCTGCTGTTTTGGCCTCTGCAGGCCCTGGATGCTCAAGCACAGATCTCAGGGATCTCTTTTGCAGTACGTAAACAGTTTCCATTATTGTCTGGAGAAGTCATTCCTGGTTGTTGCTTGTCAAAGAAGAGCAACTCTTTTTTTGTTTTTTTGCAGATGAAAATTAACCAACTGGAAAAGTTTACAAAATAAAACTAAAATAAAATTAGTATGCTTCTTTTGAAAGTTTTACTGAAATATCAAGCAGAAACCTTAAATGTGCCTTTTTCTGATTATAATGCAATAAAAATTACATTTAATAAAAGACCTTTTACATACAGATGAAAAATTAATTGAAAACTAAAGAACTTAATTCTAAAGAATGAGTGGATCAAAGAACTAATCATAGAAACAATCAACAATTTCACCAAAGGTGATGGCAACAATATCAAAATTAGTGGGATGCATCGAAAGCAGTAATTAGGGGAAATTTTATATCTCTGAACACATGTCAATAACGGAGAGAAAGAGTAGATCAATGAATTGGGCATACAACTAAAAAAGCCTATAAAACAACAAATTTTAAAAATTTAAACACCAAAATAGAAATCCTGAAAAATCAAAGGAGAGATTAATACAATTTGAAAGTAAATGAAAGTATGAGCTATTTTTATGGAAAAAATGAATAAGGTAAATAAACCATTGGCAATTTTAATTTTA
The DNA here is from genome assembly GCA_023548195.1 of Bettongia penicillata ogilbyi. NCBI lineage: Eukaryota > Metazoa > Chordata > Mammalia > Diprotodontia > Potoroidae > Bettongia > Bettongia penicillata. The sequence goes on from JAJHZJ010000468.1 coordinate 2,445,333, forward strand.
AAAAAGAAAGAAACAAAATGAGCAGACCAAGACCAAAAAGGATGAATACACAAGCAATAATGATGATAAAAAAGTCATATTAGGAGCAATTTTACCCAACTATATGGCAATAAAACTGACAGTCTGAGTGAAATAGATGAATATGTACCAAATTATAAATTACCTAGATTAACAGAAGAGGAAATAGAATACTCAAATAACCCTGAGGAAGAGAAATTGAATAAAACATAAATAAGCTCCCTAACAGAAAAAAAATGGGGATCAGATGAATTTACAAGTGAATTTCACCAAACCTTTAAAGAACAATTAATTCCAATACTATATAAACAATTTGAAAAGACAGGTAAAGAAGGAGTTCTATCATATTCTATGACACAAATATAATTTTGATACCTAAACTAGGGAGGGAAAAAAGAAATTTATAGACTATTTTCCTAATAAATATTAACGCAAAAAATTTTAAATAAAATGCTAGTGAGGAGTTTACAACCATATATCACAAAGATCATACACAATAACAAGACTGAATTTATACCAGAAATGCCATGTTGGTTCAATATCAGGAAACTATAAGCATAAATGACAATATCAATAACAGAAACAACGAAAATCAAATGGTTATCTCAATAGTTGAAGAAAAAGCTTTTGGCAAAATACAACACTCATTCCTATTAAAAACACTGGAAAGAATAAGGAATAAATGGAATATTTTCTCTTAAAATAACTAGTATATATCTAAAACAAAGGGCAAGCCTTATTTGTAATGGGGAACCCTTCCAATAAGATTAGAGTGAAGCAAGGCTATCTATGATCACTATTCAATATTGTATTAGAAATGCTAGCTATAGCAATAAGAGAAAGAAAAAGAAATTGCAGGAATGAGCACAGGCAACAAGAAAATAAAATGTTCACTTTTTTGCAAATGTATGATAGTATACTTAGACAACCCTAGAGACTCAACAAAAAAACTAGTTGAAATAATTAAAACTTCAACAAAGTTGAAGGATATAAAAGAAACCCACACAAATAACCCGTATTTCTATACATTTTCAATAAAACATATCAGGAAGAAAAAGAGACATTCCATTTAAAGGAACTGCCAAGACATACATAGGAGCTATATGAACAGTTACAAAATATTTTTCATGTAAAGACAGATCTAAATAACTAGAGAAATATTAATTACTCTTAGACAGACCAACCCAATATAATAAAAATGACAATACTGCCTAAATTATTTTTTCAGTTCTACCTCAGTCAAATTATCAAAGAATTACTTTATAGAGCTAGGAAAAATAATAACAAAATTCATCTGGAGAAACAAAAGATCAAGAATATTGAGAGAATCAGTAGGAAAAAAAGTAAAGGAAGGTGACCTAGGAGTTTCAGGTTTCAAACTATACTACAAAGTTATAATCACTTTTTTACCAGATAATTTTTTTTACCAGATAAGAAACAGATGAGATGATCAATAAAATAAATGAGGCACACATTTTGTCATTGTTTTTGAGTAGTTTTAGTCATGTCCAACGCTTTGTGACCCAATTTGGAGTTTTCTGGGCAAAGGTACTGGAATGGTTGGCCATTTCCTTCTCCAGCTCATTTTATAGATGAGGAATTGAGGCAAAAAGGGAAAAAGGGCTAAGTGATTTGCCCAGGGTCACACAGCTAGTTAGTGTCTGGAGCCAGATTTGAATTCAGGTCTTTGTGACTCTAGGCCCAGCACTCTGTCCACAGTGTATCTCGATGCTGAGGCATGCATTATACAGAAGCAAATGAGTGCAGTAACCTAGTGTTTGATAAATCAAAAGATTTCAGCTATTATGGTAAGAACTCACTTTTTGACAAAAACTATTGGGAAAATTAGAAAAATAGTCTGGCAGAAAATAGGCATAGACCATTATCTTACTGTATACCAAGAAAAGCTCAATATAGTTACATGATTTGAACACAGAGCTGATATCATAAGCAGATTAAGGGAAAATTGAACAATTTAACACTCAAATATATGGATGGAAAGAGAGGCCATGATGAAAACAAAAGATAGAAAGGTTCAGAATAGGTAGAATTTTGATCTTTTAAACTTAAAAAGAATTTTTGCATAAACAAAACCAATATAGCCAAAATTAAAAGAAAATGAGGAAACTGGGAGAAAAATCATTGCAACAAGTATCTCTGATAATGGTCTTATTTCTTAAATTTAGGGAACTGAGCCAAATGTAGAAAATAGGAGTTATTCACCAATTGATAAATGGTCAAGGGATATGCAGTGGCAGAAGAAATTAAAGCTATAATCAAGAATAGTCAACAAGTAATTATTGAGTACCTAGCACCATGCTAAGCCCTGGGGATCAAAGGAAGGCAAAATTCACCCTCTTACCTCCCCCAAGCAAAAACACAACTGAAGCTCACATCAATTAACTTTGTTTACAAAGATATTTACTTTGAAGATATAGCAAAAAGTTTAAAATATTCCCTTCCTCCAACACCTTGGGAATATACTCTTAGCCCAGTTCTTATATAACATTGGTCCTAACAAGTTCACATCCAGCTGTTGCCTAACTGTTAGGGTGGTCTTTGCCTTGGCATCTAGTGGGCTACTTCTTGAAGTTTACTTTCAAAGGTCACTCCTTGCTCCTCAAGGCACCAAAGCTGTCCTCTGCAGTGCTGAGATGCCAGGGCACCTTCACAACCAGAAAAGAACAAACACAGAAGCCAATCCTGTCTCTTGGGCCTACTTGGTCTCAATAGGGAAAAGGCCCAAAGTTCTCCCCTTACAACATTATCTTCCCCAGATTCCCTAGTCCAACCTTTGAACAGTCAAAGAAAGTAAAGAGATATTGCTGAGGCTAACTCAGACCATTCTGAGGATCCAACCAGATCTGGCCTTTAGCCAACCAAAAGGCTCTTCCTAACCACATGGTTAGTAGACCAGGAGCAGGATGTCTATATATGCCCCATGATCTCTCCAATACAAGTCATTGTGACTCTGAGAAACAGACTTCTCTGGAGGGATGTTGCATCAACTGAACAATACTTTGAACATGTATCAGATCCCCATTACACTAGCTTTCTTTGTGTATTTGAAGGGCTCTTATTTGGAAAAAGGTTTAGATTTTATGTTTGTTCGTCTTTAGAAGGGAAAATATGGCACAACAGATAGATCTAGCACAGAAGCAGATTTCAGCTCAATATACAGAGAGCCTTTCTCACAATTGTAGCTATATTCAAGAGAAATGTGCTACGTCATGAGGCAGTGAGATCCCAATCAGCAAAACTCTTCAAACGGAAAACTATGAGGGCCAACTTTTAGGGATTCCTATTCAGATATGGGGTTAGATTAGATGATCTCTAAGGTCTTTTCCAGATCTGATATTTTATGATTCTCTGGTGTATGACTGTCAGACTACCCTTAAAGCATTTTATATTCGAAGTAGCAGCTGAAGGGTGAAGAACACAGTGGTGAAAACAAGCAAACAAAAACCCAGGTGTAGATAGCACGTGGTTCATCCTATCACACTCACGCCCTCTGCCCTTTCAGTATTCTCAAGTCTATGAGAATTTTAGCTTTAACTTCTCCTAACATTTAGTTCTTCAGGTTCCTTGAGACTTACTAGTGTGTATACCAGCAAATCAAACGAGAAAAGTGTGAATTATTTGTTCTGTTGAAAAGGTAAACATATGTCATACAGCAAATCAAATATTTATCAAGCATCTATTCTATCCTGCACTGTACTATAGACAAAATTATATTAAAAATCCTAACTTTATTCAACAAATTCAATTAAACAAATATTTCTTAAGCAGCTATAAGGCACATAGTGTTCATTTCTTTATGCCATCATTCTTTGCATCCTCTACACAATGAGGTTGAAGGATCATTTAATATAAAATTATTTTATATATGGTTGATGTTATGTTTGCTGTTTCTGGTTTTGTCCAAACAGGTCACTGGCTTCTCCTGCAAATCTTTTGGACTCTTTGTGGGACATTCGTGTTCCCCTATAATCCAGAAAACCCACAGGATCTGTAAGTCTGGTAGCCCCCCTATTACTTGTAACCACTAGGAGTTTTGGGGAACTACAAGGCCAGTTTGTCAGGGTCATTTCAGTAAGCAATTTGGGGCCCATTTTACTCAAGACTGCATGATTTAGATTCTTTCTTAAAAAACAAAAAGGATCTGTTTCACTTGGTTATAGGACCAAAGGGAAATTTTCAGACATACTCAGGATATAAATCAGCCAATAAAATTAAAATGAGATTTATATAGAGAGAAAAGAGTTTCTGTTATGAATACTGTTGGTTTGAAACATGAGTCCTTTCTTTTCTTTTCTTTTCTTTAAATGATGGAAGTATTGTACTTGTTTTCTATTTCCTTGGTTTGCCCTTGGGGGTTGGTGGCAGTGGAATCTACACTAAGTACTAAGCGAAGCAATTCTATAATATATGGGTGGAGAACCACAAGCTGATCCTGCCATCAGGCAGAGGCTTTCTGATCAGCTGAGGGTGAGTCTGGGATTTGGAGCATGAATCAGTGACCCTCACCTAGACAACACAGGTAGAAATACCCCAAATTTAGCTGAGGTACGTTCTGAATAAAAATGTGAGGAGCAGATGAAGAAGAATGGGCGCAGAAAGGTAGGAGTAGCATCTGGATTCCAGCTTAGAGAAGATCGTGGGTCCCAACCTGACTTGGAGAGCTTTAGTTCAAAATAATTCAAAAGGTTTAGGTACCTTTCAGTCTGGGGCTGGGTAATTTAAAACACACACACACACACGCACACACACACACACCCTTCTAGTTATCCTACCTGGTTACATTATTTCTGAATTTTTATATTTTCTGTTCCATCATAAATAAACTCTAAGAAATACACAATTGCAGTCTGGAGTATATGGAGAAAGGAACTATAAAGTAAAAAGATTTGAGTAGGTATTGAAAAAAGATGCCTAGTAATGGTGATGAGACAAAGAAAGGAGGATCAGTAGTTAAGAGTTCCAGTGTGACAGATCTAAAAAGCCAAATCGATTACTGGACTAGAAAGAACCAGAAGGCTCAGTGCCCTGAATTGAGGCTCATTGATCAGGGAGGTTTATTAATAAGTGAAAGATGAATGCCCTTAAGACCAAAGGCAAGGTTACTTAGATTTATTCTCAGAGAAGAAGCTGGAGCTCCTAGAAGCTGATTACAGGTCGGTGAGACCCAAGATCCAGGGGTGACTTCTTCTATCCAAACTATTACTTACTTTTCTCCATCTTCCCATATTCTCACTTTCTTTCAGTGGTAAATAGCAAGGACTATGCACAAGAGTCAGCAGGCTCTCCTCTTAGTGTTCTGTAGGATTTATTTTTCCAGAATCATAAATAATTTCCTTATTTTCCCCACCACATTTAAGTGTCTAGTTAGAATAAGACTGCTCACTGTTCCCCGTTGTGGTTGGGATTTGAGTATATCATCAATTGAAAAAAATATTTAGTGTGAACAGTCTTAGAAACTCACCGGGGAAAGAGCAGGAACATAGGAAAAGGTAGCTTTGAAAGAAGTGTATGAGACTTTAAAAGGGGCCTTCAATATGATATACCTATGAAGTGGATTTGGATTCACCAGGCACAAGCACAGGTGACAAAAAGTAGGACCAAGAATTATGCTGGTCCAGAACTACAATCATGGACTTGTTTCAGAAACTTGTGATACAGAAATGGTCTAGTAAAACCAGTAAGCAAACCAGCAGGTGAATTCTGGGGGGGAAAAGCCAATCATTTCTGGTAGAATCAAGGAATTTTCATGTTATTTTTTTCAGTTGTCTTTCTGCAGGCAAGCTGGGAAAACCTGGGGAAAAATTAGCAAGTAGACCAAGTTTTATTTGGTGGCCTCCCATTGCCCTTCTCCCACTTCCCAGATCCACTTTGCTGTTTCAGGCAATAAATGGTGTCATAATGTTGTCTTGGTTACCAAACCCCTCACTATAGGGATCCTCTTACATCTGTCATCCCTGGACTATATAGATATCAGTCAGTCACTCTTACTGGCATACTTACTGTCCTATTCTAACTCTTCCACATAAAAATTCCCATTTCCTTAGTGCTGTGGGCTTATAGAAAGTTTTCCAGATTTCAGAGAACTTGGATTTGAATCCTTGCTTGGCCACTTATACCTATACAATCTCAAGCAATTCACTTAATTGTCCAAATCTGTTTCCTCATGTATAAAATGAAGAAGCTGAAAATTTCTAAGGTCCCTTTTAGCTCTAGATGCTATGATATGGCTCCTGCCTTGGATCATAGATTGATGTTAGGAAGAAAATGATCTCAAAGCAGCAACTAGCATTTTCAACTGGACTAGGTCCAACCTGAGGTGTGGCCTGGTGGGGATGACTGGGAGGGAGATCAAGGACGCCAAAAGAAGAAGCTATTGGGCAGCATAGGGAGGCCCATTGTTGCTGGGAATTGAGCTGGGCAGAGGAAGAAATTTGCCAGCAGCTGGATGGGTTACCCTAGGAAAGCACTGTTAGCACCCTTTAAATTACCTTTCCTAGGACAAGCCTTGATAGCCTTACCCAAGCTATGACTTTTAGGGATATAATTAAGCTACTACATATCAATGTGTGGATACATTTTTAAACCCACCTCACAAAGCATTAATTGTCCCAGGAGTCTTAATCTTAAATCTTAAAGGGATCTTTCCTTAGCACATTTCAGGCAGCATAGCAGACTGACAGCAGAAATCTTTTTAGGCAGGGGTGCTTTGCCAGTCACTGAAATCATACCACATAGACAATCACTTTCTCCGCCCATTGATAAGGTTGTAGCTCTGTGAACAATGCAATTTTACAGATTTTCATCTCTTTTCCACACTGTAACTTTTCTTATCATGGTTTTGATATTTCACAGGTTGGTATGAGAAATTAAATGAGAATTTTGGGTGATTTTGTGTAAGCCACAGACAACACATGAAGGCCAGCAGATGACATAAGAAAAGTTTAGAAACTCAGAAATGCGTAAAATATATGTATAGTATAATACCAAAATATTTTATCTTTTAATAGCATAATTCAGACTTCTCTGGTAGGAAGGGAAGGCCAAATTTTGTTTTACACAGGGACACCGCACTCCCAACCTCCCTGTGATATAGAAAAGATAACTGTGGTTGGGGGTGAGGAAGGATGAGTAACTTTCAAGACCCATATCATCAGATTTGGAAATTGAGAAATCATTGGTAATTTTAGAGAGAGCAATTTTAGGAGAGTGATGAGGTCAAAAGCCAAGTTTCCAGTGTCAAGGAGAGGAATGACTGAAATCCCATGAAATTGCTATTCTGGTTGTCACATGAATCTGCCCAAACTTTCTCTCATACATTTAGTATCTTTGTTGTGGCCATTGAGCCATTTTAGTCATGTGCAACTCTTTGTGACTCAGTTTGGGGTTTTGTTTTGTTTTTTTGGCAAAGACACTGGAGTGGTTTAGTATTTCCTTCTCCAGCTTATTTTACACATGAGGAAACTGAGGCAAACAGGGTTAAGTGTTAAGCCCAGGGTCACATAGATACTAAGTGTCTGAGGCCAGATTTGAACTCTGAATGAAAAGTTTTCCCGACTCCAGGCTTGGCGCTCTATCTACTGCACCACCAGGCTGCCTTCATTCTAATCAGCTATTTGGGCTTTCCAGATGTTGTCTTTCATTCTCACAACATAATTGACTAACCCTCCTTTTCCAGTCATGCATGCCCTTGATAATGCTATTTCTCATGCTCAAGTCATTATTTGAAACACGTTATAGTTTATTTATGCTGACTATGTATTTTTCTGTTACTCTTTGGCCTTAATTTAATTCAACAATTTTTTATGCACATTTTCACTGTAGTCATTTTTTTTTTTTTGCACCTAGGCACATTTGGAAGTCAAACTAGATGCTAAGAATAAAAAGAAAACATGAGCCAGTCCCTGCCTTCAGAATACATACAACTTACTGGGTTTAATAAGACACACACAAAGAATAAAAAGTTGATACAATGAATGAGCAAGATGTTCAAGAATACTGAGGGAAAAACCACTAAGAGATGGATGAGAGGTCAGGGGCAGGCTACATGAAGAATGCGGCATCTGAGCGGAGCCTTAAAAAGATGACATTCCCAAGACAAAGATGTGGAGGCACTGCATTATAAGTACAGTGTTTGGGAAGGAAGGCAAAGGAACAAATACTTTAAACATCTACTATGGTGCTTTGCACTGTGCTAAGCACTTTCACAAATATTATCTCATTTGATTCTCACAATAACTCTGTGAAGTAGGTGCTATTATTATCCTCATTTTACAGCTGAGGAGATGGGGGCGAACAGAGGTTGACTTGCCCAGGTCCCACAGTTAGGAAGTACCTGAGGCTAGATTTAAACTAAGAACTTCCAGACTCTGAACCCAATGTACTATTTACTCCAGTGTCTAGCTGCCTCATACCAGAATGGACCTTTAATGAAGCTAGAGAGGGCATGCTGAATATTAACTATTTCTCATTTGAATTCTTCTGAGAACATGATATTCCACAAGTGCAGCTATATGACATTGTTCAGAAGTATTGAAGAGATTTCTTTTCAGTAGTGGGAAAGTTGAAATAATTGAGAGTACTGTTTAACTTCCCAATGTAATCTATCTCAAACTCCATCTCCTACTTAATTGGGGCCCCAGATCATTATATATCTGCAACACTAACCAAGAAACATGACAAGAAATACCGATGGACAAATTAAGATGCCTCTCCATCTGTCCATCAGAGTATGCGCAATGTGCTTTTTTCATCCACTTTGTTTTGCTAATTTGGATAATGAGTTTGATTTTTTGCATTTGTGTCAGAGGATATCAGCTACCTTGACAATTGCACGTGCAATTGAAGTGGTATGTCTATTAGAAATGAGCCAAGAAATAAGCATACCCATTGCTCTTAGGTCAAACTGGTTGTTTATTAGGTAAAGAATATATATGTGTGTATTTGTATATGTATATATACACATATATACATATGTGTATATATACACATACATGTACATATCTATATGTATATATATATACATGTTATTTTTGCTGAGCAGTCACTACCAAGCCCTGGGACTTCTGAACATTGGGGTACATAGGTATTATTGAATTTTTCATCAACCAAAAACTTCAGATGTGCTCTGATTGGGGAGACCAGAGGAGCCATAGCAGGTATGAGGTAGCTCAACGGATTTAGCATTGAACCTGAAATCAAGAAAACCTTGAGTTCAAATCTAGTTTCAGACACTTAGTAGCTGTGTTACTCTGAGCAAGTCACTTTAAATCCTGGCTGACTTGATTTCCTCATCTGTAAAATGGAGATAATAATACCACCTACTGCCTACCTCTCAAAACTGGTGTGAGGATTCAAACGCTATACAATTTTTAAAGTGCTTTGCACAGTACCTGGAACATAGTAGGTTCTCTGTAAATGCTAGCCAGTGTTATTATTTAATAAGCATGAATCACTGAAAACATGTCAATTAGTCAGAATATCAGTTCATGGCCTGGTAAGATGAAGTGTTGTAATGCAGATCAATGTAAAAGACCGATCAGTTCTGATATGGGAATCAGATTTGTCTGGTCTATGTAAACTTAGGAAACTATGGTAGACACAAAGCACACCACAATTCAAATCTGAAAAAGAGTTTGCTGCAATTGATAAAGCCACCACAGACTAACCTAAATGAGTTTCTACAGACCCATGAGGCATTATTATGGGTTTGTCTGAGGAAACCTTGTGGGTACTCTGTACTCAGTGAAATCAAAGTACTTTTTTTTTGACCCATACCAATTTTTTTTGATGTAGGAAATCCTGGTGACTGAGGTTGAATTTGAGCTGAGGAAGATGAATCTTCCTCACTCCAAGCTGATTCTCTATTCAGTGTGGAAACAGCTTCTATTGATATAGAGCAACAATTTATCTGTAACTTGTATTAGAGAGTTAACTAGGGCACTGAGAGAATAAGTAACTTGCCTGTGGTTTTATAGCTGATATGCGATAGAGGGTATCTAGGTGACACGATGGATAGAGCACCAGTCTGGAATCAGAAGACAACTTCCTGAGTTCAAATCCAACTTCAGACATCTACTAGCTGTGCGACCATGGGCACTTAATCACTTAACCCTATTAGCCTTAGTTTTTTCATTTGTAAAATGAGCTGGAAAAGCAAATGGCAAATCACTCCAGTATCTCTGCCAAGAAAACCCCAAATGCGGTCTCAAAGAGTCTGACACAAGTGAAATGACTCAACAATAAATGTGTTGGAGGCAGGACTGGAACTCAGAACTTTCTGACTCCATTCAGGTAGTCTCCAGTCAGAAAGCATTTATTAAGCACCTACTATGTGTCAGGCACTGTACTAGGCACTGGGGATACAAAGAAAGGCAAAAAGACAGTCCCTATTCTCGAGGACTTCACAGTCTATGGAGGGGAAAACATTCAAATATCTATGTACCAACAATATATAAACAAGGTAATTTGGAGATAATCTCAAGGTAAGGCAACAAGATTAAAGACAACTGAAACTTCTAGAAGGTGGGATCTAATGAGGAAATAGAGATTAGGAGGGAGAGTATTCCAGTTATGCAGCATAGCCAAGAAAAATACCCAGAGTCAGGAGAAGAATTGCCTTGTTGAAGAAACAGCATAAAAACCAATATCAATGGACTTGAGGATCCAGTGGTTTTTCAGGCTTTTCAGGGGAAGAAGGGCTTTTCAAACTAAACAGAGGATTTAATATTTGATCCTGGACTTCTAGCCACAACACCAGCTGCCTCTTTTCAATTAGTACATCATCTGCAAATAGAAGCATCAGAATAGTGTGAATTAATGTTATCAATAGGAAACTTTTTATTTAATAGCAGTGAGCAGTTAGGGGAGGCTAGCATGTTAATGTTTAGCAGATAGCAGAACAAAATTATCTCTGTAGATGTACTTGTCGTAGATTCTTGTATGTTTCTGATTACATGCGTGAGAAGCAGCTTGTCTAAAGTGAGCCTTCAAGGCTGCATTTTGTTCTACTGAATCAAATGCTTCCTTAAAAATCAATAAGCAATAAACAGCATGGGATCTTGTGTCCATTGAAGCTCTCATCTGTGTTACCATACAAAGATGTTCAGCTTCAGGAAAATAGTCCTCGGAAGCTTTCCTGTTCTTTTCTTACATTTTTATTGAGGATATCCTTGGTGCCTAAAAAGACTGCTCATAAAGATTTTATAGAGAAGGGAAGGTATGCATCCAGTCTGGCAGGTGCTAGTGTCTTCTCATTTGCCCTTTTTTTTGGTGGAAGCATCATGTGTGATATTTTTCAATGCTTTGGACCCTTCTTTTTGACATATCTTGATAACTGATCCCCAAGTGTCTTTAAAATTGTGTTGCCACTAGCATGCATTTATTCTGTGCGAATCTTGGTCAGGTCTAACTGCTCTTCTAGATTTCCTCTTCTCAAGTACTATTGTCAGTCCTCCTTAGGTATGGAGGAAATGAAGTCAGATATAATGATCCTACTCTTGTCATGGATGAAAATAAGTCACTATAAAAGGACTAGCTGATCTGCTTCATTTCATATTTCTTTGCTTTCTTTCTGGTTTCACCTATATGCCTCTCAAGAGAATCTGACTTAGGAGGATCTCAGGTCCATTTGTAAAGTATGTAGGATGAGACTCAAAGACTAGGGAAGTTTATCCTAGTCATATAAATACTGAAAGCAGAATTTTAAACCAAAGAATTGAAGTAGAATATAATGCCCTAAAGCAACTCTAGTTGTGGGCTTTTGCAATTGTACTTCTCCCCCTCCTATTAATTTTCACAAGAGACCACAAGGCTCTCAGGGTTGAGAAAACTGGAGTGTCAGATATGTGAATTTCTCTCCATGAATGTGTCCTGGACATACATGTTCCTGATATGTAGGTACATCTATATATGTATCCAGACATATATGTACTCCCTAAATACATGCCATTTCATGTATGTACTTTAAATTTATCCACTTCCCATTGATAGCATGTGTATTTATGGAAGAGTATACTCCAACTTTATTAGGAGGGAATTCTATTCCTGCTCTTGGACTACTTCTTTAAATTTCTTTATTTTCCACTAATTATATCCTATAACTGACAAATAAAAGTAAACACATTGGTGGGGGCTCATGTATTATGGTTTTGAAAGTATGCAGATACACAGAGTACCTTACATTGTTTTGAGGAAATCACATGTGAGTTATGAGTCGTTCCCAGGTACTATAAGCAGCAGTTGTTAGCTAAGGATCACCTCAAATGGATGGTAGCATAAGGAGAATGCTGAGGACCAATATGTACCAAGGAGGAAGGAAGAAGCATTTTCTTTTGAAAATCTCATTCATTTTCTATTACAAAGAGTTTTTGACTGCAGGTGAGGTCACTTTGGTCCAAAACCTGTTGGTAGAATCAAATAATTATGGAGTTAGATGTGACCTTAGATAACAAATCATTTAATTTAAAGTTGGCCAGTACATGAATTTATTATATTTTTATCAGTGGTCTTTCCTTTGAGCATCATTAGTGACAGAAAACTCACTTCTTAATGAGGGAGTCAATTCCATTTTTGTACAGCCCCAATTATTGTTGAATTGAAATCTATATCTGTATAAATTTCATTTACTGGTATGAGATTCTACCCTCTTCATATTGCTTTATATTTTACAGCGAAAACAGGAATTTTCCTTCATCTCTAAGAGCTATTTCTCAGAAGTCATGGTTAGAGTTGTAGCCTGTGGATAAGCCTGGCCTGTTCCAATTCAATTCGATTCAATAAATATTGATTATTTTGGCTTCATAAGTTTAGCTTTCTGCAACCCCCAGGGCAAAAGGGAAAGCAGAAATCATCCCCAAATAGATTTATGTCCAATGTAGCTTATTCTGGTTTGTATCCATTTCATTTTATATCAGTTGCTTATTCTTGGTATTAACCAGACCACGGCTTGGGTCCTGTGTGTTGTTTGGGGCTTACCATTTTAAGAGGCAAGTGGGCCTTTTGTGGAAGAGCAGAAGACATTAAGGATAAATAGAGTAAAATAATACCTATACAGAAAGGACAAGGGATTTCAGGCCATTTTGATGATCAGAAGTTCTTGAGCAGTGACTTAATAATTGTTTTTGAGCATAAAAAGAGGATGCTGACCAGCTGTTCTCCATTTTCACTAAGGCCCAAACAATAGGAAATAGAGTTAAATTGCAGTAAATGAGACTTGAGAAGCAGTTCACTGACATGGAGCCTGTTAAACACTAGAAGAGGAACCAAGAGAAAATGCACAATTTCCTATCTTAGGGATTTTTAAGAGGAGGAAAGCAGTAGTCTGTCTTGGCTGGCTCTAATACAGATGTCAGATATTTGGATGACAGGACTTGGTTAAGTCCCTTTGTGCTCTAGGCAGCAGTGTGAATTTGTCTACCGAGAACACCTGGAAGCGTAATGTGTGTACTGCTAAAAGGGCACTTTGCATTATCTCTTTACTTGACTTTTTATCTGTCCCTCATGTCTAATAATGGATACGTTGGAAATTATCTTTCACATAAAATATGCTGAGTATCTAAAATAAGTCACATGCAGCGGCATTATTATTAATTGTGTCTTAGTCCTATCAGAAAAAGAATTTCATAAACCAAAAATCATCCTTCCAGCTTTGCTGGTTATCTCTGCTTGATTAAAGGGAATGATACTCCATTTGTAAATGCATTTGGCAAACTTACCCTGCTATTGTTTCCATTATTTTGCAAATTACAGACATTGAGATGAAGGCTCTATAATTTCCTAGCTTTGCCTTTATTCCTGCTTGGAATACTGGTATTGCCCTGGCATGCATCCACTCTGCTGTTATTTCATTTGAATACAGCAAATTCTTTATTATGATTAACAAAGACTTCTGCTCCAATCCTCTTTGAATATCAGTCTGCTCATGGAGATTAGTTGATTTTGAGCCTTGCCGACTCCCTGAATCTCTCTGCTTCAGTGATCTCAAAGACATTAGACAGCAGACGACCAAGTATTGCTAAATGACATGTTTTTTTGTGTTTTCTCCTTTAAATTTTTTTTAATGCATTAGAAATTTTACCATTGCTTGCATTTTATTTCCTTTTCCCTGTTCCTACTATCTAATTTTAAGTGCCTTCCTCACTCATTGCATGATTTACAAAGGCTGATAAAAAAACACGTGGGACATTGAGTATAACAGCTCTTGTTATAGAAATTTTAAAATTTCCCTGTCTTTTAGCTTTGCCATTTTCATTTTTTTTATTCAATTTATGTGTGTTCCGTGTTTGTTAAGTGCATAGAATCATGAGGTAGTGTGGCAAAGTGGTTAGAGAGTTGGTCTTTAGGTCTAATAGGGCTGGGTTCACATGTGAATATCATGGCTTTGCAGCCCTGCACAAGTCACTTAGCTCCTCGGTACCCCAGATGTCTTTCCAGTATTCTAAATGACAGAAGAGTAGGACACCTGCATTGGAAGAGGGAGTTTGCCATTAGTGACGTCCCTCATGGGGTGAAATAATAGGTCTGGAAAAAATAACAAGTCATATGACTCCTTGTTCTACACAAAGCACCTTAAATATTTACAGTTGTCTGTCCTCTTGCAGCTTATGTCTATGACCCACTTGTTTACCATTGTTCTAAAAACAGCTTCGTTTTCTTAATGCCTTATTTGGGCCTCTGCACAATAAAATTTATTTAGTAGCTTACAAATCCAAGTGGAGCTAATTTAATTTTCTCCTCTGGCATAAATCATATTTAAAACAAACTGCATTGAGTTCTAAAAAACATCATTGCATAGTACAGGGACAAAGACAGCCACTTGCCTAGAGACCTGGGCAAATAGCTCTCTGCTCTATTCTTTAACTCATATTTTTAGTCTGCTCCAAGAGGCAGAATCATGTGGTATCTGCTAGTTTCTCCCAATTTTCCTAACAAGTTGTTGGAGAAAATGAAAAGGAAGTGAGGGGGGGGAGGGAGTGGGAGGAGAGGCTGATTGAGAGGGGGTGGGTAGAGGAAAGCCGGGTTTCATTCTGTAACCCCATCCTCAATTGACTTGCATGGCTGAGGAGCAGTTAAAGCCCATTATCCGTGGCTCTTCTATCAGGCAGACACACTTTGCTTCTGTCATTCTCTTTACACTCTTTTCCAACTCCTTTCCTCTTAACTTTGTTCCTTTCCTACCCCAAAGACTCAGTAACTGTTCCTCTTATGCTTGCTTCCCTCTCCCTACCACCCAGAGCCCTTAGATGTGGTGCCTTCTGCAGTCATACCCTATGGCAGTACCTTAGCATTTTTGTACCCAGGGCAAGTACTATGAACTGCACTTGAGACAAGTGGCACCAAAACAGATAACTTTTAGTTGAGGGAAAAGGTAAGCAGAGGGAGAGGAGAGGATTTCATTTCAGCTTGCCATCTGATAACTTCCTATTTTAACTAATTACTCTTGTTAACTAGATACAGACTTCTATAGTTTCAAGTCTGATGAAAGACTGCAAGCATCTCAGTACCCTTGAAATTGGCATCTTGGTCAAAGTTCCTATAGCTCTACCTTAATCATGTCTCTATCTTGTAATCTGCAACTCTTTTTCTCTTTTCTCCACCCTTCTTTTTTCCAGAACAAACTTGTCCAATATTCTGTTCTGTTCCCAGTCAGCTCTTCCAATAAATGAATCCCCATAAGGTTCTGACAATTAAGTGAGCATAAGGCAGATAGTGGCATAGTGGAAAAACTTCTAGGCTGAGAATAATAAGACTTGAATTCTAATTCTGGCTCTGCTATTTACTACTTATGGGACTTTGGGTATCTCACTTAATCTCTCTTAGATTTAGTTCTTTTATATTAAACTACTTTTAAAATATGGAGCTCCTGAGATTTATTTAGATTTCAAAACTCAAAAAAAAGAGTGCTAGATGATAGAATTCCAGTTGATATGATGGGATAGTGGGGGAACTTTTTTTATTATATTGAGTCCATAAAATTACACTGCTCATGCTTACTGCATAGCAAAAAATTATAATTATTTTAGCTCAATCAACCTGAGACCCTGGGAAAACTGTGGCCTTTGACCATGAATCCTATGGATGATGCTTTTTTTTTTTTTGGTAAGTCTTACAATGGCAGCCTTGATGTCAAATTGTAGCAAAACTCAACTGCATCAATTATCATTGTCCTGAAAACAAGATCCTTACAGATAAAATTGAAACTTTCTACGAACTGTCTCTGCTTGCCTATTTGCCCTTTTCTCTTGCTATGCTGCTGTAGTGGTAGTGTGGGTGTCTTTATATTTCAATCATTTGTGTTGACTTGGAGTTCTATGTGTTTGCCTCAACTTGTTGTTGTTCTAGGTGAGTCGTTTCAGTTGTGTCTGACTGTCCATGATCCCATTTGGGATTTTCTTGGCAGAGATACTGGAGTGGTTTGCCATTTCCTTCTTCAGCTCATTTTGCAGATGAAGAAACTGAGGCAAACAGGGTTGAACAAGTTGCCCAGGGTCATACAGCTAATAAATGACTGAGGCCAGATTTGAACTCAAGAAGATGAATCTTCCTGACTTCAGGCCTGAATTCTATCCACTGCACCACCTAGTTGCCTGCTTGCCTTGTCTAACTGATTAGAACTTTAACTTCTCAAGATCAGACACTAAGTCTTTTATCATCTTTATGTTCCCCATGGTCTACAGGACCCCTTTTACAAAGGGCACCAGCTCTGGGTCAGAGTGAACCTGTGTTCATTCCTGTGGAAGCCTGATCCGAGAGAGAGAGAGAGAGAGAGAGAGAGAGAGAGAGAGAGAGAGAGAGAGAGAGAGAGAGAGACAGAGAGACAGAGAGAGACAGAGAGACAGAGAGACAGAGAGAGAGAGAGAGAGAGACAGAGAGACAGAGAGAGAGAGACAGAGAGAGAGAGAGACAGAGAGAGACAGAGAGAGAGAGAGACAGAGAGGCAGTGAGACAGAGAGACAGAGAAAGAGTGAGAGAAAGAGAGACAGAGAGAGAGAGAGAGATGCAGCCTTTTCCTTACCCTCTGGCTCATTCATCCCTATCCCAGCTTATGCCAGGAAAATCTTATAAACAAACCTTAGAGGAGACTCATATCTAAGATCCCTCTAAAGGAATTTATAGGGTCCCTTCTAGAACAAAGTACAAAGTATTTATCAGGTATAGGAAAGCTATTTATTTCTTCTACCATAAAAGAAATGCAACCCAAAAGACTCACGAAGAAAAGCATTAACAAGTTCATAACTCATAATTAGCAATTCATCACCTATTGTACTGCCATGCAAGGTAAAGACACAGGTATTTCTCTTTTACTTTAGACCTAAACTGTCTTTGAAACTCATAAGTCTAGATGCCCTGATAGAAATAAGGCATGGCTTGGGTTTTCTTAGTTCTTTCAGTTTCAGCATCCTCCTGGAAGTGATGCTTCTCCTTCAACAAATGGTCCTATTGTGGGAATCAGGTCCTAGTACCCTCAAGAAGTCCCAGCCCCTTGACCTCACAAGATTATCACCAGGCCTAGAAATGTCTGTTTTTCAGGGCAGATTTTTATGACCTGGGATGAGGGAAAGAAACACAAAACAGAAAAAGCAGCCAGGGACTTGAGGTTCAGAGAGCTCAGCCTCAAAGTCACCTAGGAAAACATGTGTTCCTGCTTCCGTGGACTGCAATGATTGTTCCTGTCTGAGGAGTGGGAGAGGTAGGAGGGAAAGAGAAGGAACTTGGAACTGGTTTCATTCTAACAGAGGCTACCTTGAAAGAGAGAAGAAAATGTCTCCTTTTTTACTCTTTATAACCTTCAAAGTGAATGACTTTACCTAGCTCAGTCAATCTTTAATACATCTTCTAGTCATGGGTACCAAAAAGGGTTTGTTGCATCATCTCAAAGCAAAGCACCTCTCCTTTAGCAAAAGGTCACTTTAGCAAGATGTCCATCTCCACAGATTTAAGCACATGCTCCATTGGATCACCCCTGATACATTTATTACTACATAATAAAATCAAATAGAGTGTATAGGGCACTTAGGAAGGACTGGCACCTGTGGTGTGAGGGTTTGCTAACTCTTTTTCAGGTCTGCTCATGCACCCTTGGTTTCCACTCATGACTGTGGCTCCAAGAAGCTGTAACATGCTCAGCAGCCACACTCCCATAAAACCATCTGTCCCTTGAGAAGCCTGTTCTAATCCACCTGGTTGTTAATGCCTCTTTCTCCCTCATCAGATAATCTTCAATTTATCTGTTGATATGGTATAACCTCTAGTAGACCATAAACTTCTTGGAAGCAGGGAGTGTTTTTAATTTCTGTCTGCTATCTTCAGCATATAGAACATTGCTTTCACTTAATAAATGTTTGTTGAATGAATGAAGTCAAGATGGGGACAAGGGTCATTTCATTCATTCAACAAACATTTATTAAGTGAAAGCAATGTTCTATATGCTGAAGATGACAAAGATTCATCTTCTTGAGTTCAAATCTGGCCTCAGCCACTTATTAGCTGTGTGACCCTGGGCAAGCTGTTCAACCCTATTTGCCTCAGTTTCTTCATCTGCAAAATGGGCTGAAGAAGGGAATAGCAAACCACTCGAGTATCTCTGCCAAGAAAGTCCCAAATGGGATCATGGACAGTCAGACACGACGGAAACAACTCAACAAGAACAACAAGTTGAGGCAAAGACATTGAACTCCAAGTCAACACAAAGACACACACTACCCACTACAGCAGCATAGCAAGAGAAAAGGGCAAATAGGCAAGCAGGGACAGTTGGTAGAAAGTTTCAATTTTATCTGTAAGGAACTTACTTTTAGTACAATGATAATTGATGAGGTTGAGTTTCTCTACAATTTGACATCAAGGCTGTCATCCTAAGAGTTACAAAAAAGAAAGCATCATCCATAGGATTCATGGTCAAAGGCTACAGTTTTCATAGTATTTTCATAGTATTTTGGTCTGCATGACCCTGGAAGAAAGAGGAAAGTTGATGACTTTGTCCAACTCTTCCTCAATTAAATCCAGTTTACCGGCAGGTCAAGACATCACCAATCACATCATTATATCATTGGTTATCTTCAAAAATGAAGGATGAACAATGACAACCAAATAGATGCAGAAAACTGTTGGTTTTCTTTTTAATCATTGTACTGATCAGAAAGTCTCTGTTCCCTAGCAATTCATTAAGAAATGTCTGACCACAGACATGCATCTCAGAATCCACATCTAGATTTTATTTGGGCCCCCCATAGGAGAGTGGGGATATGTGGAAGAATTTTTCTCCTCTCTGAAGATGTGGAGGAGTAGGACCAGAAGCTGAAAAGCTACCTTCCTCACAGAGTGGTCCTGAAGCATCCTTGGATTTGAGGGCTGGGAAAGAGAGACCATTTTTAGATACTTCCCCTAGTATCTAATAGAATGCACAATGCTGATGATTGACTGCTCAGATAGAGAAGAGCATCCAGAGTGTGAGGCAGGCTGACCTTGGGCTAGATTTTCAAGAGAAGTGTCAGATATCCTCAGGAGTCCTAGGAACGGGATAAACAGCTATTTAACTCTGCTACTTTTGCCTTAGTCCTGCCTGAAGGCAGAGAAGACATGAGTATTTGCCACAGTGGATGTAATTTTTTAAGTTAGAGATCAGCTGCCTTTTCTTGGAATATCATATTAGACATTTGTGTGGACCCCTGAATTTTCTGATGGGGAAGTGACAAGAAATAGGCACCACTCTCATTGCTAGTTTTTCCAGCTGAGCAGGGCTGACATCTGTAAACTGGAGGGCTAGATTTCCTTGTCAACATCCATTTGCCTGCCCAAGTCACATGAGCGCAAGCAGACAGTGATGAGTCATAGCTAAGTGAGAGCCAAATTAAGAAAATACAATCCATCTATTCCTTCAAAATTAGATTTCTGGAGTAGGTTTTGGTTCTCTCAGAATCAGCAAGAGTATTCTAAATGACCATCATATTACTGAGATAATATTAAGTGGCTTTTCCTTTATTCATAAATAATCACTCAGGATGGTAATTTCCCTCTCCTTTACCAGAAAACTACCTTGAAATTTTGGAATTTGAATCTACAATTACTTAACTTAAATGGACCTGATGCCCTACTTTTACTTTTCTGTCATCACTTCTTTTTGATCATTATAATAAATTTGATCTTAAAACACATCAACATCTTCTCAAAAGATCACATTTGTTCTGCTTGCTCCTGGAGGCCAGAACCAGAATTAATGGGTAGAATTTGCAGAGAAGAAAATTCAACACAATCTAAGGAAAAATTTCCCAAGAGTGATAGTGGTCCCAAAGAGGAAGGGATGGTCAGTTTCCTCATTGGAGGTTTTCCAATGGAGGGCTGAATGGATGCTTGCCAGGAAAGTGGATTTTTATTCAGGGATGGTTTGAACTAGGTTGCCTTTGAGGTCCCTTCCAACTCTGAGATTCTTTGATATCCCAGAAAGGCAGACATATTCTCCTGATTAGAGTTTGAGCCAACTTATGAAACTTCTTAAGACATCTTATAGGCATATTCTAGTGCCAATATCTACTCAACATCAATGCTTCATAAACTGCTCTTGCAAATTAGTTGGGGGAAAGAATTGGCCCACAAGCTTCACTGACCAGCTTGTTTTTTAAGAGGAACACAGAAAACAAAATTAGTGAGATTAATATTCTGTCTTCAATGCTTGCGTTTATATCCCCTAGTCGTTAAAGTAGTGCCTGGCACATAGTGAGCACTTTAAAAATGCTTGTTGCCTTTCTTATTCCTTCATTCATTTGTATTCACCCCAGGAGTGGGTGAATAGCTATTTGCTAGATAGTTCTGCAGAGTCCCCAACTCCCTACCAGTTTTACTGATTTATTTTTTCATGTAATTTTATCAGAGTCATTCTATCTCCTTTGTTGGTACACTGATGTTCTAACACAGCTACATCCACCCTTTTGACCCATAAGACTGATTATGGCAGTAGGAGAAGGGGGCTGACATCAGAGACATGGATGTGCCCAGATGTGTGGCATTTAAAAGCAAAAAAAAAGCCAGGTATTGAGAGAGAGATGGTGATAGCTGAGGACTGTCACCTTATGATTGACAGTATTAGACTTGGGACAGTCAAGCAATGCCACAGGGTATTTGGGGTATTTGATTAGGACTTTGTTTTGTGCTGTGGTTGCAAGAACAGACAGGTACAGAAACAGGACTCAGAATATGGTTTATAAACCCCCAGGAGAACAGAGATGATAGGACATGTTCTCATTTGCTCATGCAGTTACATTTGGAAAAATCGGTGACATTTCTATAGCCCTCTCTAATCTGGGTGTATTTGCTAGTGTCCATGATTAGAAGATCTATAATAAGAAATTCACCTTCCAGGTTAGTGCTCTCTAATGCTCTTGTGTTATGCCTGGGAAATTGAAGAGAAGAGAGGGAGACACTAGCCTAAAAGACTTTTGTGCCTTCCAAGGAATTGGACATGTAGAATAGAAGAAAAGTATGCATTACTTGCAATTAATGCTTCTACTTTTACTGTGCACTTACTACTCTAATCAAACTGTGGTTATATTATGACCCTCAATGAATAAATAAAGCAACATGATGGGAAGAAGAAAGGGTTGTGCCTAAGTAGATGGGGACCCCCAGAAATTGAATGTATCAGGCCCATTTTAGGACTTGACAGGGATGTAGCAGTT
This sequence comes from Bettongia penicillata ogilbyi, assembly GCA_023548195.1. Lineage (NCBI taxonomy): Eukaryota > Metazoa > Chordata > Mammalia > Diprotodontia > Potoroidae > Bettongia > Bettongia penicillata. The sequence continues at coordinate 2,467,040 of JAJHZJ010000468.1, forward strand.
CAGGGGGTTAAAATGTACTGGGGAGGATAGGAGAAAAAGAGTGATGCTGATTGATTGACAGACCCCTTACCTCTTGACTGTTAACAGAATCCAGACTATTATATCCATTATACTTAATATACTATATAATATATTAATTTCAATCTGGTTTTATGGCGATAGCCACTCTAGATGGCACTATCCCAGAAGAAATCAGGGCTTTGTGGTAGAGTAATTGCTTGCTTTGAACATCTCTAGGGGAGATTTCCAGCAGCTCTGAGTGGTATTTCTCCAGGGATGACATACTCCTGCTTACTAAAGAAATGCTTCTTGGCATAGAACAGTAGAAGAGGACAGGCCTTGGGCAAAGTTATGGCATAGGACAAGTTATCTCCAGTACCTGTTATCTTACCATTCTGTGCCCTTTTCCCCTTTACTTTTAGGAGTCTTATTGCCTAAGACAGTCCTCTTGTGCTACCCCTTACCATTTGTCAGAAAAGAGAGGATTCTGATAAATTAATTCGTATCAGAATCAAAATCAAAGAATGTTAGAAGAGATGTTAAATATTAGGTCAACTCCCTCTTTTTTAAATATAAGGAAATGGAAGGCCAGAGAGCTAAAGCAACTTGCCTGAGGTCAAATAACATAGTAATAAATAATATAGCCAGGATTTAAACCTAAGTCATCTTATTTTAATCACATTATAGAAGGTAGAGTAGTAAAGAATTAGTCAGTTGGTCAGTTCTGACAGAGTAGTAGGATGAAATCTCAGCCAAAAGTATGAATATCCATCCTTATTCCTACCACCCTGGGGAGTTTGATGCTATCTTCTTAATGGAATGTAACTGAGTACCCTTACCCTTGGGTACCACTGACAATGCATTGAGGATAACTGCTTGAGATCTGGCTCACTTAGAACTGAGCTACACTCTTGGACTTGGACCTTTAAAAGGGAACAGACAAAGTACTGGAGAGAATGGACAGAGACCAACATACACATAGAGAGCAGATATATTGCTGAGTGAAAGGCATAAAGCCTCTTATCTCCTCTCTTCTCCCTACCCCCAGTGGTGTTCTGGTAAATATTTAACCACCTTAGGGGGTGGGAGACAAATACCTTCCCAAGACCCACTTTAAGGTTAATCGGAATTGTTAACAATTTTCTGATCACTTCCGTGGTTTGTAGCATTTTCTGATATCCAAGGTATAAATGCTCTTACTGAAAATTTAATACTGGCTCTTCTGAGCTTGGCTGAGGTAGCTACACCACAACCCTGTCCAGTCTTCACTCCAAGAAGGAAACTTCTTTTTCTCAAAGGTAACATCTATGTCAAGGCAATGTGAAAATGGTGAAAGAATTCTGGACAAGGAATCACCCAGTGAAAGAGTTTTTGAACCAAACATCCTGCAAAGATGAGGAGGAATCATGCGACTATGAAGCAGAAAAGCTTATGATTTGGAAGAGGACTTTAGATAGAATTTGTAGTCAGTATTGTGAATTAGAAGGGGATCAAGTCACTTTCCAATTTCAGGAGAGCCTCAACCTTTTAAGTCTGGAAGACCATATAAGCCCATGGGAGAAGTAAGGTCCCCTAAGAGAAGGAAGGAGAATCATCTCGACTATTTAAAGGCTCATATATGGATCCTTTGCATTTTTTGTGGGGAGAAATGAAACTTGCTCTGCATTTCATGTGGTGCTAGCCTCATTGCTTGCATGGACTCAGAGATCTTTTATGTTATGTGAAATGTAGACTTAAGCTGATAGTCCCTAGGGGATACTCTAGGTGGGGGTAAGATGATCCAAATTCTGATGTTTCCAGGAAACATTTATTGAATGCAAGAACCAAAGAGAGTGGTTTGTGAAAAGCATTCTTACAATTGAATTTGACCAAGTAAACCCAGAGCTGAGGTTCTATGCTATAGGTAATATAGTCCTTTTATACACTTGGAACAGGCTTACCCAAGTTCCCCTAGTGAGTAATTGTCAGACCTGGGTTTCATACGCAAATCATTTGCTTTCAAACCCAATCCTCTTTCTAACCTGGTCGACTCTTTCAAAGGCAAACTGTGGCAGTGGCCACCAGTCCTCATGCCATCTTTGCATACATGCTTTAATAGCCAACCCCTGCTTTGGAATTATCCAATAGTTTTCACACCTGCCTTGTGTTAGTCATTTTCAAATGCTAAAGATGGGGGGAAAGACATCATGAGGCTAAGCTGAAAAGAAGGGAAATCATACAGAGAAATGGGAAGCAAAGAAAATGGAACGGACCCTTCTTTACACAGGCTATTATGTAGATTGAAGGAAGGTAAGGACTGAATACATGTGGTTATATGGGAGGATTTGGAAGAGAGAGGGTGTGGGAAAGAAGGGTGTGTTTTGAGTGTGCTGAGAAATGGGGGCAAAATGGTAAGTTGATCATTCAAATCAAAGCCAGTGGACTTATTCTCACAAGATCATTAGGTGTCAGCTCAGTATCTTTGCAGGAATCAGGGTTCTGACCGACAGCTTGTTGGTAGATGGCCCACAGCTCCCAGCTGACTCACGGTCACCAGCATGACTTTGCAAGTTTCAGCGTCAAGATGAAGGTTTATTGTTCACTCAATGGGACGATAGCTGATACAAGACCAGACTTAAAGAGAAAGAATCTCTGCCTTTCATTTCAAAGAATCTCAAGGTATGATATAAACTGGGTGAGTGTATTTTAATTCAACCCAAGTGAAAAGCAACCTGGCACATAGTAGATGATAGGCTAGCCTCAGTTAGGAAGACTCTGATGCGATGTGTGACCCCAGGGGGCAAGTCACTTAACCTCTCCAGACCCACAATTTCCATAACAAGGAACTTCCTACACATTAAATCCAAGTTCAGGGCAAACCCCCTTTCCTCCCCAATTCCTAGTGACTGATCCCTTTGAAGTTTCTGTGATTTGTCACATTCAAACCACAAAAACAACCTCCCTCACTCTATTTTTCTCTAGGAGAAGGAAGAAAAGGTTTACAGAAATCTACCTCCTAATTAATTACCTCTTTCCTTGCTCCAAGATACTACAAGGAGATCATTGAAATGCTTGTTTTTGTGAAACCACTATCACTCCTTCAAAGGCAGTTTCTCTCTGCTGTTTCAACTCAAGGCGTGATCTCAGGGATTAGTTACATAGTAGCCCCCTTTAAAAAGCCAGGGAGTTAGAAGGAAACCCAAAACAAAGCCTTTCCTGGGGACTCTAAAGCACAGTGCAGAATAATAGGAAGATTATACTGTAATTGCTCAAAGGGAATAATAAACTTCCATTTATTTATAAAGCAACATTTCTTAAACCACAGTTTCAAAATCAGAGCATGATGAATGCTTCTGCCAACCAGTTCCTGCTTCAGTCACATTCCCCCTCGCCCCTAAAAAACCAAAACAACAGCCAAGCCCCAAACTCAAAGGGCAGAACAAATGGAGTGCTTCTCATCCAGCCAAGTTTTTAGAGCTTCCAATTCAAAAGGGCATGTCTAAAGTTACTTACCCTAAGACCAGTAAATCCTGAGGAGGAAGAAGGAAGGAGAACGTCAGTTCACAGTCTCATTTTTTTCTCAGCTAAGTGACTGTTTTTTGCTGACCTGTCAAATTAGAAATGTGCTCTTTCCTGACAACATTTCAGACATGGCTTTGGCAAGTATTTTGGAACAGGAAAGAGTCCTGTTTGCTCTCCAAATACAGGCCTCTTAGGCCCTGATTCTCTCAACATGCATTCTTGGTTTGGAGTGTCCCCAAATGACTGAAAATTGGCAGATTCCTCTTCATTAGCTCCTCACTAAACCTTCGGGGACAGGGAAGGGGTTTTGCTAAAGGCTTGGCTCGTGTCTGCGCTAGAGAGCTGGCTAGTTACTCAGAGATCACTGAGCGAGACAGACGCTATGATTCTGGGTTTCATTCCATTTGCTTGGCAACTGAGTAAAACAGAGCAGGACTGGCCTGTCTTCTATACATTGGGTCCTTCTACTTCCCTCCATGGAATGTTCTTTTATGATTTCACATAATTTTATGTTTTTGTGGAAAGACCTTTGCTGAGTGAGAATGATGCCTTGTAAAGGCTCTGGCCAAGTAATAACGATGATGATGACAGAATTTATATGGTGCTTTAAGTTGTGTAAAGCATTTTACATACGTTATCTCATTTGATCCTTACAACAACCCTGTGAGGTAAGTAACTTTATTATCCCCATTTTACAAATGAGTAAACTGAGGCTGAGCAAGGAAGGTTAAGTGACTTTGCAGGGCCACACAGTTTGTATGCATCTGAGGCAAGACCAATTCAAGCCTTCCTGAATCCCACACACTATCCACTGGGCCACCCTGCTGCTGAATTCTTGGCTTCTGCACCATGATTCATTTCTGTCAGTCTGAAAATTGCAGCCCTTTAAGAGTTGAGCAATTGTACTGTACACTTTCTTGATAACAAGCAGATAAAAAAAAGACAGAAGGTTTAAAAAGCTTTCCAGGAAACAAACTATGTCAGACTAGATAAGAAAAACTCAGCCAATGCATGTTTTGTGTTTTTAATTAATATTTCGGTATTTATTTTGAAGCAAACTCAAATATTCCAGACAGAGACTTTTCTCAAATATTCCTGGTTGTCCTATGACTGACATCAATGGTCACACCATGAAAGTCTCGTTATTCTGGCTCTGTGTCCTTTCGATGCCGACATTCATGTTACTGTTTAATAACATTACTGCCTCCATCCCACACAGTGTTGATGCTGCTTCCCTGGTAGTTCTTGTTCTGGCATTCAGTGTGTGAAAATTAGCTCATTGTAAACTTCATACACACTTTAAAAGGGGAGTTAAAATTCATTTCAAGTGCACTTCTTTCCTCTGTTGTGATAGAATTGTAAGATCAAAGGTTAAAACCTGGAGAGTACTTTAGAGATAGTCTGAACTCTTCAGGAAACTGAAGAGGCCCAAAGAAGGGAAAGTAAGTTGTCCAAGGTCACATGGCCACAGAGTCAAGATCAGAACCCATATGACATATACAAACATTACCCATGGAATCAAATTTCATAATGACGTTGGTGCAAAAGTGTGTGTGTGTTATTATTTCATTTATTATTTCATATTATTTCAGGAGGAAATTCAAGAACTGAACTGGACAAACCTGGTAGAGAACAGTTGAGTAAAGGTCAATGGAAGGACAAACAGAAGTAATTTTGTCATTATAAAATACTACCGACCACCTAGAAAGAAAGAAGAAACAATGGAGCTGATGGCGTGATATAATAATGATGGGGGACTATAATTATCCAGATATTTGCCAGAATTCTCTCTTCTGTCAAAAGTCTATCAACTAACAACATCTTGACTTAATTAATGGCAATTTCATCCTTCAAAAGAGAAAGGGGGAATTTTATTATGAACCTGATTCTCATCAACACTGAGGAATTGGCTACTAGGATGGGAACGATAGGAACCTAGAGAAGTAACCACTCTCCTCTAAAGGAAGCAGTAAAGAACTCAGTGTATAACTAGATCAGATATTGGACAGCTATTTATTTTCTCTTCACCAAGTAAATGCAAAAACACAATAAACTCATATATATATTCATTGACAAAGACATAAAACATGGAACACTATCTCAGTAAATCCTCTTGTGCTCTTCTAAGAAGCTGATATTTAAAACATTAAACATTAAAATATAAATCAGAGGTTCCCAAAGTTATTTGGCCTGCCTAATTTTCAAAAAAAATTACACAGCACCTCCTTGGAAATCTTTAACCTTTTAACATTTTTTAAAAATTGCATCATTTCAAAAAGCATAATTTTTAAAAAGTGACACATCTTAAATTTAATAATTTATTGTAGATGCATGGTTTTCCTTGCATTAAAATTTTGATGGTGCAATTTTATTGCATCGTGAAACTGTATAGTATTTTGTTGTAAACAAGTCATTACATAGACATATTCCTGCCAGTGCATGCTGGACTTCCCGACAATGTGCGACACACTTAACCTGTCAACACATGCTTTTTAAGACCTGCTGCAGACTTGAACAACTGATCAGTTATAACTTGCATTTTGTGTGTTTATTTGGAAAATAATGTAATCAATGATTTAACTCTGTTACACAACAAATGAAACATGTACAAATAGTTTTTCAAAATGTTCTATTCAACACACCCAAGGCTACTACCATCCCCCTGGATCATACTAGGGCCCCCTCCCACCCCCTGCCAGGTATTGCTCTCTTTGGGAACCTCTGAATTGTATAACTGTGAACATATAGCTATTTCTCCTTCACCTTGACTCAGTGTCCACATTGTCCCTGAAAGTCCATATTTTCTGGCAAGACAGCGCATGATGTGAACTCATCTTCATTTTTTCCAAGAAGCAATGTAGTAATGATAGAAAACTCCTCCAGGTGCCATTCAGGATCAATGGAGGAACCTGGGAACTTCTAAATCCATGAGGCTATTGCCAAGACTAGGAAATGCTATCTCAGGATTTCTATTCAGGCACTTGTGCTCAGACAAAGAAATACAAACCAAAAGTCTAAGTTTTAAGCTTCAGTTTCAGGCTCATCTAGGCCAGCATATGTACACAATACCATGTGTAGGCAGTACTATTGTTACTGTTTCAGATGGGCAGGAGCCTCCCCCCCTTCCCAAGAAGTCTAAGACAGAGGTTTAAAGAGTTCTTGAGCAGGCAACAGCTGCAAAGAGGATAGTATATCAGAGGACCTCTTGACAATATCTCCTCCTGAATACTTGTTTTTCCAGGTTTTTTTGTTTTGTTTCGTTCTGTTTTGGTGGCACTGCTTTCTCCTGGTTCTCCTTCTGCTTGTCCGACCATTCCTTCTCAACCTCCTTTGCTGATTTTTCAGGTCACTCCCCATAGCTATGGGTATCCCCCAAGGCTCTATCATTTTTCCTTCTATATTATCTCACTTGGTGATCTCATTAGTTCCCATGCATTCAATTATATTATCCCTACACAGGTGATTTTTGGGTCTATAAATCTAGGACTTGTTTTCCCTAGGCAGATAACTGTCTTTTGTCCAAGCTCTAGACCCATATCACCAACTGTTTTTTGTGGTTCAAATTGGGTGTTCTGCAGGCATCTCAAATTCAAGCTGTCCAAAAGGGAACTCATTATCTTTCCCCTCAAACCCTTCCCTCCACCCAATTTTCTTCTTACTCTCAAGGGCTCTGCAATCCTCTCACTCAGACTTGCAACCATGATCTCATACTTGATTTACCACTTGTATTCATCTCACATCACCAATCTGTTGTCAGATTTTGTTGTTTCCACCTTTGCAGCACATCTCGTGTATCTCTTTGTCTTCATTTGCACAGCTACCACTCATCATTTTTCACCTAGATTATGGCATATAAAAAGTTTTTTAATTGGTTTTCCTGCCTCAAATGTCTCCTCATTCCAATCCATCCTCCACTTAATTACCAAAGTGATTTTTCTAGTTTTACTAATAATATATGATATATGATATAACATAATATAATATGGCATAATATAACATAATATTATACATTACAGTATAGTATGATATGATATAATGATGAAATAATATTTTAAAGTACCAGCACAGTACCTGACATATAGAAGGTAATGTAAAAATGTTAGCTGATGTTATTATTAGTTAAACTTCTTTGGCTGGTTCCCTATCACTTCCAGGGTCAACTATAAGGTCCTTCACAATCTGGTTCCCTCCTATCTTTTCTCCCTTCCATATTCCTCAATCTAGCTACACTGGCCTAGTCACTGTTCCTTAAACATGTCACTTTATCTCCAGGTCTTTGACTGACTGATGCCCAGAATGCACTTTCTCTTAACATTCACTTTTTAGTTTCCCTGTCATACTTTAGATTTTACTCAAATTCCACCTTCATCAAAATATTTTTTAAGTCTCTCCAACTACTAATGCCTTTCCTTTGATACTGTATTTATCTTGTTTGTATCTAATTATTTCCGTGTTGTCTCCCCCACTAGAATATGCATTCTTTGAGGGCAGGACAGTGTTTTTGCCTTTCTTTTTATCCCTGGCACTTGACACAGTGCCTGGCACATGGTCAAAAAAATACTTGCTGAACAACTGGCAAGATGCTGATGTTCTCCAACATGTTAAATTTCTTTATATGTACTTCAAGGTTTAGGTTAGTTCATTCTCCTTTCCCCCTCTTACCAAGAACTCTGCTCAGGATTCAAGATATTCCACTTTGCATAAGCTCTCATCCCACAAGAAACTCTGGGTCAGTCAGTCAAGAAGCATTTATTAAGCACATCATATGCAAGATACAGTGCTAAACTAAGCATTGATTACAAAGAAGGCAAAAACAGCCTCTCCCCAAGGGAGTTCACATTTTAATGAGGTAGACAAGATGTAAATAATGAGATATATCCAAGATACTGAGAAGAGTACAAGTAGAGTGGAGACATTACAAGCTAATATCAAAGGAGAAAACACCAGCAACTGGGTGGGAATCAGAAAGGTCTACAAAAGCTGGAATTTGAGCTGAGTCTTGAAGAAGGCCAGGAGAGCTAAGAGGCAGAGAGTCACCAGGGGGCAGTCAATGTAGAGACCTAGACTTAGGAGATGGAGCATTATACAAAGACTAGCAAATTGGCCAGTGAGATCATAGAGAGTGTGGAGAAGAGTAAAGTGCAGGAAGGCTAGAAAGGTAGGAAAGGTCCAGGTTATAATAGCCTTAAATGCCAAGTGGAGGAGTTTACGTTTTATATCGGATATTGATAGCCATTGACAACGAGTTTTTTGGACCACATACTAAATCAATCCAGTTTAAATTAGAAAAGTGTGGTAATATCAGGCAGTAACAGATACAGAAATCAGACATAATCTCCATCCTAAAGTCAGGGATCTTCTCTCTCTGTCCCTCATGTTAAGTATTCAAATGACTGTGGTCTTCTGATTAAGCAACTGTCTTATAGGCATTCTCAATGCAGGGGATACAGGTGAAGCGTTGGGGGAGGACTTGCTCTTTGCTACTGGAACACTAAAATCTTCATGATGTGGAGCTACTATGATCCTCCACCAAAAGGTTGCTTCTATGTGGGAGTAAAGAAGCCTGCCTATGGTCAGGATGAACACAGACCCCATCAGGAGCACAAAGAAGTCATTAGCAGAGCACCTGGCACTGCATCAACTTGGCAACATCATTACCCAATATGTGACCTTGGCACGAGAGGAGGAAGAATCGCAATGTCACCCAAAGCCCCAGGACATGGTGTCCTACTCCGTTCTTCACCCCCTCCTGCTTCCTTTTCCTCTTCTCCTTTCCGTTATTCAGTAGCACTACTGCATTTTTAAAGTCCATATTCTCTGGGCACTAATTATCCTGGGAAGAAAGAAAAAAATGAGTCTCTATGGAAATGTCAAAGTACTGGTAGATTACCAAAATGATCCTCTGTACATCTGTATTTGAGCTAGGGTATTTCTGTTGATGAGGACAAAGGCAGTTAGGGCATTAATACTAAGATAGATTAAAGAGAAGCCTTTGGGAACACAGAAGATTTACAGTGGAAGGCATAGTCTAAGGATACAATGATTTCCTCAGCCTTCCCTTGTTACAAGAATCTTCATTCCAAAATAAGACTCGGAGGATATCATGGATAAGTCATATACCCAGATAGACTAGAAAATTGCATCTTTGTTATTTGAAAAAATAGCCCTATACTCTGGGTCTAAAGAACTGGTTGCATCTTGGGCTAATAGGAATTAAAAAAAGGCAACTGGGTGGTGTGAAAGAATGAGAAGAGTCCAGAATGCCCCACTGAGGAATCATGGTTTTTGCACAGGGATTAGGGGAAAAGCCATAGTTTATACATCCTTCATGAAGGAAAAAAGGATGAACTCTGGGGGAAATTTGTCTAAAGATATGGAAACTCCTCCCTTGTCCTTTCTTTTATCTAGAACCGTCCTCCTAGACAGATTCTCTGGGAAAACTGAGGCCTCTGGATCCCAATGGCATGCTCAGTCATCTACTAGCTTAATTTTAACCATTTGCTTTTCGTTCTTCTGTATAACCTGGTTTATGCCATTTTGGCATGTTCTTGAAATTTTACAAGCTAAGAGATATTTTGGATCTGTGTGGATTATTATCAGTAAACTCTTCAGATGGAGGCCCTGTTAACTGGAAACTAATGGGAATGGTGCCCCAACATTTTAACTCATGTGCCTGTAATATTATAGTGGGCCATTGTGGTACCTTACTGATGGACCATGCAATTCCATAGAAGGATGCTTTTCAACAGGAGCCCTCATTTGACCCCTTACTTGAAGGAGTCATGCTAACTTAGAACGTTTCTGGTTTATTGAACATGTTTAATTTCTAATCGTATTTGACAAAAGGGGAGGAAGTGTCATGATAGCAAAAGGGATTAAAACTGGCTGAAGACAGGGCTGAGACAAGTGGTTTAAACAGGCCAGAGCAGGAACTGGCACAAGTCCAAGGTGGTAGGAGACTCGACCTTCATGATTTTTGTAATAACCTTGCTAGTATTTTTTGAGACTTTACTGGTGCAAGTTTGTTTCCACAAAGAATGTGAAAAGAGATAGGAAGGATGCCACAGATAAAACAGGATTTATCAGACTTAAACAGAAGGTCCTAAGAAGACCACAGGAATTCTAAACCAGAGGAGACCAGATCAAGATAAGTAGAGGATGAACTGAGTCACAGATATATAAGAATGTTCCAAGAACAAGGAAGGAATGCCTCCACACCTCCATACCCTGGAGCTTGGACCCTATATGTATATGTCAATGGGTTTGAGGAACTATGATTTTCTTAGTGTGGAACTTCCTCTAACTTGTTCAGTCTTCAACCTTTTTGTAAGTTATACAGATCAACGGGACACTGTTTCATTGAAATCCATTGCTAGGGTTCTGTTATGTAGTTAAAATTTTTTTTCAATTAGTAAATATCTGCCTTCTCTTTCTCCCACTGTAATCCTTCCCTCTTCTCAACTGAGGAAGAATGAAAAACACAAACCTTGTTAAAACATGCATAATCCAGCAAAATAAACTCTCACATTGACCATGTCCAAAAAAAAAAAAATTGTTTCATCTGCATTCTGAGTTCTTCGTGTCTCTTATCAGGAGGTGAGTAGCATGTTTTATCATTAGTCTTCTGGAACCATGTATTTACCATAGTGTTGTCTTTGTATAAATTGTTCTGGTTCTGTTCACTATACTTTGCATCAGTTCATATAAATCTTTCCAGGTTTCTCTGAAACTATTCCTTTTATCATTTCTTATAGCACAAGAGTATTCTATCATGTTTATATAGCATAACTTGTTCAACCTTTTTCTAATTTATGGATACCTCCTCAGATTCTCATGCTTTTCTACCATATATATATATATATATATATATATATATATATATATATGTGTGTGTGTGTGTGTGTGTGTGTGTTGTGTGTATGTATGTATGTATACATACATACACACATCCTTAGGTTTTGTTTCTCTCTGGACTAATCTTTCCCTTAATATGCCAGATCTTTCATTCATCATGTTCCTGGGAGTTTTGATTTTGGGTTTTTTTTTTCAGGAGGCAATTGGTAAGTTACTTCTATTTCTACTTTGCCCTCTGGGTCTAAGAGATGTGAACAATTAGAAGATTTCTTGAAATATGAAATCTAGGCTCTTTTTTGGTCTTGATATTCAGGTATTCCAAAGATTCTTAAATTGTCTTTTCTCTTAAATTTGTTTCCCGGTCTGTTGTTTTTGCTATGAGAGATCTTAACTCCCCCTCCCTCCTCCATATACACACCAGTCTTCTGACTTCCTATTAATATTTTTGTTGTTTAACAGAGTCATTATCTTCTATTTGATCCATTCTAATTTTCTGAGAGTTTGTTGGTTGGGTAAGGTTTTGCACCTCTTTGACTAAGTTGTAAATTCCTTTTAAAAATCAAAATATTTTATACCCTTTTTGATATTTTTTCCAGCACTCATTTCATTGACAAAAACATTTTAAACTCTTTTAAAAAAAAACTCTTACTTTATCTTTTCCAAGAATTCTAGTCAAATTTGTGTGTAAGCTGTATTTTTCTTTGAGACACGCCTTAGAGATGTTTTGAAATCGTTCTCTTTTTCTGGGTTAGTGTCTTAGCATTTCTGTCACCATAATAGTATTTTATGGGGTGATTCTTGTTTGGTTTGCTCATTCTCGCAGGCTACTTCCTGACTTGATCTGAAGGCCAGGATCTGAGTATTTCTGTAGGGAAGGTCTGGGCAAACTCTGTTGCTGTTTTCTTGGGAGTGTCAATATTCTAGACTCTTAGGGACAGCTCAGGCTTGGAGCCCTGCAAGCTTTCAATGCTCTTCAAGTGGCCTGAATCAAGAGAAAATCTGGATACAGTCTGATTGCCGTCCCCCAATCTTAGCTTTTGAAGTTCATTGCTTGGGGTTAAGATTGAACAACGATCCCTATGAACCAACTGGGAAGCTCTGCTCCCTCAGAATTAAAGAACTCTTTGGACTCTTCTTTGATTTAGGATTCTTACCCTGATGAGTCCTCTGCAGGTTTAAGTCTGGAACTAGAGCTTGCTCTGTTCCTGGGGTCTGAGCCAAGCTGTTGCTGCTTGCTTCTGAGCTGTTTCTCTCTCTCAGTAGTAGGCAATGAAGCCGTCAGTTCACACCTGTCCCCCTACCGCAATGCACTTTTAAACTATTTACTTTAGAAAAAGCAGATCCTTCCTAAGGATCAAGAGAAATTTCTCTTTATTTTTCTCCTTCTGAGACTTGGCTCAGAGGCTTCACAAGCCTAGATGCCAAGTCTCTTAGAACAAAGGACAAAGTTGTCCCAGCAAGTTATTGATTCTGCTTAAGCTTAGCCTTTTCTCTCCCCTCTCCTATATTTCCCCAATAATAGCAAAACTATTCTAGTATTTAAGGTAAGGAGCAGGGAAAAAATATCCAGAGATATTTTTTGCCCATTTTCTCCACTAATTGCTCAATAAATTCGTGCTTAAGACAAACTCCAAAAGGGTTGTAGCACCTCCTCTGGCTCACTCATTTCTTACTCTTATTGGCCAGTTGGGTCCTCCAGAGGATAACTGTCTATTCTTCTTCTCCAGACTTGAGGGATAAACCTAAAGGGTTAGAGATTCTAGTACCATTGCTTGTGAACCTTAATAATCCCATGTGTCCTAATATCTGCTTGATACCTCCAGCTTTTATAAAGATATATATTCAGAGACGGTTGAGCAATGTCGCAAGTATAAAACATGCCCCTCAAATTTGGCATATTCTTCCCTCTATAACACTGTCCCTGGGGAGAATAGGTTCAAGATAAAAGTGGTACAAAACAATGCCCCTCCCTCTCCCATCCTGGGAGGCACATCTTGGCTATGGCAGCTGGTGGCCCAGTAAATGCAACACTGGGTCAGGAATACTTGAGCTTAAGTCCAGAAGCAGATATGTTTTGTGACTTGGATAAGTCACTTAACCTCTGCTTGCCTCAGTTTCCTAAAGTGTAAAATGAATATAAAAATAGTACCTCCCTCACGGGGTTATAGTAAGGATCAAATGAAATACTCTTAGTAAAAGAGCTTAGGACAGTGCCTGGCAGATAGCAAGTGGTATGTGAAGGCTTATTTTCTTCCCTTCCCTCACTTCCATGGCAGCAATTTTCTCTTGTACCAAGTCCTCACAAAAGTCACCTCTAGGTATGGTGAAGCTGATAAACGAGTGATTCCCTTGTTTAGCTGGTCCTCCTCCTTGCTGGGCTGGGCTGAGCAGGTTACTCCTCAGAGCTAGTTCCTCTCTGGATATGACTACTACAGCCACCAGCAAAAGACTCTGCTACCAACTCTGGTTGCTGGACCGCTGATGGTTCCTCCGACTTTTCATAGATCACAAGGTCCTAACCTGATCTCTTCTGCCTCCAGAAACTCATTAACTAAGATCAGGAAAGAATGAACACAAGAGACAAAAGAACCAGAGTTGCCATGTATTCACAGACATATGACAGCCGGGTGAGATTTAGGGAATGCTGCCAGTTCCTCACCCGGAGGTCCATCGTAGTTCTTCCTCCTCGTTTGAAAGCTGTCAGGAAAGAAAGAATACAAAAAGGGCAGAATCCTTTTGTATTCCAATCTAGTTTCTGTTTCTATCATTGTTATGATTTCAAAAGCAACCAGAAAACTTATCCCCACGTAGTACCAGTCTTTCATTCACTCATGGCTGGAAACTTGCTCTGCCAAGTTCCAAGTGTTAGATTTGCAGCAGGAAGAGATTATTGCAGATGTTCCGCATGACCCACCAGGAAGGGCATATCCATGAATACTTAAAAAATTGGACCCTAATTTTGGGCTCCCCTTTTTTCATTGTGGAAACATTTTTTCTCCACTTAACGTTAAATATTAATATTTCACAGAAATTCACCAAAACTGGAAGCTGGGTGATAGAGGTCTCTGCCTTGGGGAAATAGCAATGCAGTGAGAGGCAGGGTAAAGGAGGACAACAAGAGCCCCGCTCAGTCATAGGGTAAAAAAAAGAAACCGCCAACAAAAGTAAAACAAAACTCCAGAGAGAAAATCACACAGAGGTCATCACCCTCGCTCTCCCAGGCTGTTTATTTTAAAGTCCGTGTTTAAAAACTGGTGTCAGAGGGGCATAGCTTTGAGATCTTTCTTTTCCTCCATTCTATGCTAGTCCTCCATGAAAAAGGCTTTACCCCACACTCTATGTCTGAGTCCATCTCTAATACAATCTCAAGCAAAAGACTCCACTCTGGGATTTTCTTTTGTGCTACAGTTCTTACCAAACTTTGACTTAATGGGAGCTTGCCCCATGATCAGGAATACATGCTCCTCTCATTTTCCAAGAAACGTATTTATCCCTGGTTGGTTGGTTAATTGTCCTTCATTTTCAAAGAGGACCGAAATGACATCACCATGATAAAATGAAGTTTCAGGGTGTCCGACTGTGGCTGATCAGACCAATATGAGCTCAGAATGCTCTACCACAGGTTGGGCACAGATAGTCAGTATGAATTTTTTGAATGGATACTTTAAATTTGCACATCCTATGTTTACTTTGTGCTGTCTCAATTCTGCTTTGCTCATAGAGCACAGCACCCTTTCTGATGTGGGCATGCCATGCTGAGCAGTCCTGTGCCAGTGTCTCACATGTTGCACAGTCAAATAGTATCAAGTAGAGTGAGAGGAAAATTCATAGTCTGACATCTTCAGTCTCTCACCCATCAGGCCTTGTGTGTATCCCTATCTGTTTCTATACTTACCATAGGTTTAGAGGTTGGCAGAATCCCCAGTTCTCTCTCACCACTAACAATGGTCTCTGAAATATATGCCTGTTATATGTCTGTCTGGGGCCATCTGGTTGGAGTTGCCAATATTTCTCAGGTTAGATTTCCTCTGACATTTAGGGCAATGAGATGGGTCTTGAGAGGAGTCTCTGAGGAGGTATAGACTGTATCATTTTTCCTATTTAATCAAAAGCAGTTGGAGATTAAGGAAGAGATCAGACTCACTTTTTTGGTCCCTAGTTAGGAGTTAGTAGGAGATGAAGTATCTTGTTTGAATCTTAAATGTTGAGATTGATTGGTGCTGGAGAACTTTGTTTATCTGAAAATGAACTCTGTGATTGGTTGCTAATGGATGATTTCAGAAAAGGCTAAGGAGTTGCAAGTAGATTGTGGCGAAAATGAGCAAAAGAGTCTGAGAGTAACATAGATTGTACCCTCTTTTCATTTTTTAGGGAATCCCTATTATAATATATCATAATACCCAGTCTCTGACATCTCTCTAGAATTATTCACCACATCCAGAATAGGGATTTACTAAATAAACCCTCAATCGTCTGTCAAGACCTTCCCAATTAAGTGCACAAAGAGTCCAGCTCCCTTAAGTCCAAGTTGTTTCTCTTTTTTTCAGGGAGAAAGTCCTACAGAATGTCCAAAGTTGATCCTTCCCACGTAGCGGAAACCTCTAATTTGGAGCTGCATGTGGGGATCAGGGAAGCAGACACTACCTGCAAATCAGTTTGGGAAAAGCAAGAGGTGGGTAAAAATACCATTGATAACTGGTTTGGGCCCTAGAAGGGTCTGGTAATTCAGGCCAGAGATTGGGTGACTCTACTTCAAGGATTCAGTGCATGCTTCATTTCACAGAAGGTATCTTCATCCTGAGTCTTCAGGGCCTGCAATTTATCCAGGGAACTGAATTTCCTCACTCCTGATTTTTTCCAGTTTAAGTTCTGGCTTTGCAATATTTTGGCATACTTCATGAAATTATTTAGGCCAGTGATGCTAAATGTCTAACTAGGTCAGGCAGAAATCCAGGAAGCTACAAAATAAATGCTGCCAATATCTCAGTGTTGCACCAATAAAGAAATGATGTCACGCAAGGACTCAGATTCATTCCAGATTGTAGTGACTCTGGGAGGTTTTAGGCTTTGATGCTTTAATGGAATCTTCACCATATCCCCATGCTTCTTATCCTGGGCAATTCTTGTTCAGGTTTTTCACTAAATCCTCCATGCAGAATTCATCCAATGTGAACCGGGACTTTCCTTCTTCTTCTGTTGGTATCTTGGGGTACCAATGTACCTGTGTAGCTGGTCACACATATCCTCAATATCTTTTAAGCTACATCAAGCATGCAAGTAAACACTGGGAACTTGCTGCAGCCTGCTCAGATTCATTATGAATTTTCCCATCGATTTCTTGTCCAGTTATAATTTTAATTCTTTCAGGATCATGGTGTTTCAGGAGTCGTAGCCTTATGTCGTCATTGGGAACTCACTCTCTTTCCCTTTTCTCGGCCCAGTTTTCCTCTTACTGTCAAGGGTACTACCGTGCTCTGAATCACCCAGGCTAACTATCTCAGTCGTATCCTTACTTACTCTTCCTTACACTCATCCAATCTGTTGTTAGATCTCGTTTCTACCTTTTATAGCATGTCACATATACTATACATTTCCCTTTCTCTACTCACACAACCACCATTCCTTATCACCTCTCACCTGGACTGTGGTACAGTTATCCCTTCCACATCATGACTTTACCCATCATGGTTTTGATATATTGTGGATTGGCATAAGAAATTAAATGGGAATTTGGGGGGAGTTTTGCTGAAGACACAAATGATGCCTAAAGGTAGGCAGACAACACATAAAAAGTACTTTTACTTAACATTGACCTACATATAGCCTATGACTGAAAACAACCCAAATTTTACAGGAAGGTATAAACACCCCATAAAAGAAACAGAAAAAATTCTGACTTTTTCTCTGGCATGAAGGAAGACAAAACATTTTATGAGGATTTTCTAGATCTCAAGGGCCCCCTGTCTCTAATTCTCATGATGTGGAAGGTTTAACTGTAATCATCTTCTAAATAGTCTCCCTGCCTCAAGCCCCTCTATCTCTTAATTTCTCCTCTTTCCTTCAAGGCTTAACTCAAATCCACCTTTCCGATTTCTTCCCCCATTGTCTTTCCTCTGTGATTGCTTTCCCATCTACCCTGTAAATGTCTTGTACATACACAATTATTTATATGTTGTCTTTCTCATTAGAAGGTGAGCTCCTTAAAAACAGCAAGAGTGTTTTTGTCTCTTAATCCCTAAGGTTTATTACAATCTTGCACACATTAAATACTTAATAAAGGATTGTTGACTAACAGACTACTCATCCAGCCTGTATGCTCAGTGTGAGACATCTTCCATGATAAGGGCCTTAGGTGAGCCCATGTGGGGATTCATGTGTTGTAACTCACTTTTTATGGAAAATCAAATAATCATTGAACAACATTTTCTCTAGTCACAACTGTCACAGAATTTTGTATAATGTTAACTTATGCAACTGACTTCTAAGGGTGACTTTCAAAGATCTTTGTGAAATTTTGTCACTTCTTTCCCAGAGAACAGGTGCTAACAAATGATTTCAATTATTTGTTGCATTAAATGAGTAAAAATTTCATACTGTATAGTCTTATTTTAATTTTTAGATTTTTAAAAACTATTTCCTTTTCCTCCTCCTCCCCCCACAATTTATTAAAGAAAAAAAACCAAACTGCTTACAACAAATAGATATAGTTAAGCAAAACAAACTCCCACACTGGTCATGTCCAAAAATGAATGTGTTTAGCTGTGGTATATGAATGTCATGGATTACTGTTGTTCTGTAAGAAATGATGAGCAAGAGCTTCAAAAAACCCTGGAAAGACTTAACATGAACTGATGCTGAGTGAAGTGAGCAGAACTAGGAGAACATTGTTTGCAGTAACAATGACATTGTGTGATGACCAACTATGATAGACTTGGCTCTTCTCAACAATACAAGGATCTAAGATATTTCCAGAAGACTCATGATGGAAAATGCTATCCACATCCAGAGAAAGAACTGTGGAGTCTGGATGGAGATTGAAGCGTACTATTTTTCTTTTCCTTTTTTGGTTTTTTCTTTCTTGTGGTTTTTCCCTTTGGTTCTAATCCTTCTTTACAACATGACTAATGTGGACCTATATCAGATTGCACATCATCTTGGGGAGGAGGGAAAAGGGGAACAAAATTTAAAACTTAAAATCTTTCATTTAGCTGCCTTATGTTTGTTTTCCATGGTTTCCTTTATATTGAGAATGTCATGTGGATATGGTTTGGTTCCTTCAATTGTGGGTCATTTCAACAGTAGGTGTTTAATAAATGCTTGTTGACTCTGGACTTTATTGGCATTATACAAAAATTATCAATTAAGGATATAGATAGTAAGATTAATGTACACATTTCTTAGTATCCTCTTTCTCATTATTTTACCACTATCTCAAGGGTTGTAGAAAGGAGTCATATTGGCCTGAGGACCACTTTTGAATTTCTTCTCTTTTATGGGTTACTGTGGCCAAGGAAATTGTCATCATGTGGTAGTTAGCCTTCTGGCAATGAGCATAGAAACAGAGTATGTTACCAGACCTAGACTCAAAGCCTCTCTAATTTGATGAAAACCTGTCAAAGCTTATATTCCAATAGCATGACCTTCAAGAATCCAGAGGTTAATCATTTCCTTTCTGTACAGGTTATCTGCTTTTATTAGACAGGTCCAGGGATTAGGAAGCTGTTCAAATTTGTTTAATGACATCTGTCCTGTGACCTGCCTCCAGGTGACATTCTGAATAGTATTATGGTCAAGATCTCAGCTTTCTTTATGAATGGATATTTGGGAGAGGCAATGAGTCAAGAATGCAATATCCTTAGGCATAATTTGGAAGCATTATTACATCCCTTTAATTTCTTAACTATCTGGACAGCTATCATGACATTTTCATGCATAGGATTCACTTTTTGTAATTATAACTCATATTAATGTACTCCTTTACAGGTTCAAAGTGTTTCATATTTATTATCTAATTTGATCCCCACAATAGCACTGTGAAATAGGTAGGAAAACATTAACTCCCTTTTACTGATGAGGAAACTGAGGATCAGGGAAGTTAAATGATTTCAGAGAGCATATACATAATTTTATATATTTATTTTTAATTTATTCTTTGTCATTAATCTTATAGTACTAATAATCAATTATTTTATGCAGTTATCATTTTATCATATCAGGTACTTTTCATTATATCACAAGACTCCGTTCTTGAGGGTATGAAAGCAACAAGAAAAATGAAACTCACTGGGGCATTTGGTGTTCCTCACAGCTTGGCATATGCTCATTTCAGAGCATTCCAGTTGACAGGTCACCTTCATTTTGGTCACATAAAAGTACTTATTGAGCATCTATGATAGACTTAGAATTCTTCTAGGCCCAGTAGAATATGGAAAAACAGTAATATGCCTCCCTCTCCACTCTGTCTCCTCTCACCCCTATTCCTAACCTGGGAGAGAAGGGAGGAGGGCAAAGGTCACCATCAGTTTTTAGTCTTCAGGAACGCCCTGCAATTTTCATGGAGCTTGGAGTTTCATGAGGAAGTGAGGGAAGTCTTCCCATCACAATTTCACTCAGATCTTTTGCAATTTTGTTAAATGGCTCTCTTGGGAAGGATTCACAGGGACCAGGGAAATGATAGACATTAAAAGAGAGACTCTGAATTGTAGCAGATGAGAAAAGCAAGTGAAATTTTTTTTAAAAAGAGACTTCTTTTAAAAAAGTTGGACTTTTATAATATACTGATTGAGTCAGGCTAGGTAGGGTCAGCATCTCAAGAGCTAAAATAGCTTGAAGCTATGAGCTTTTTAGAGTTTAGGTCCTAGAGGCTACCAGAACCACTTAGCAAATAATCACAGGATCATAAATTTAAGAGGAGAAGGAACTATGCAGGTCATCTAGACTGGTGGTTCAGGTTTTCTATTCATGAACCTGTTTTCTGTTCTGTTCTGTTCAGTGTTGTAAATACCCAGGGTAAATTAGTGTACTACTAATAATATTCTTTTAGATTATTCATTAAGTGTTTACCATAACTACAGCTATAACTTTTGATTCCAAAATTTAAATTAAAATGTACATTATACAGTTATAATAATAAAATATAAAATTTTATTCTTTCTATATTTAAGAAAACTCTAAATATAAAATTATGAAACAAAATATTTATGAATTAGAAAACCAATTAGAAAACATGAATTATATAATATATTATATACAAAAGTGTATATATAATTAAAATTATAAAACTAATAAAATAATTATGTGGAACATTCTGTAAATAGTAGAAATTATCTAGAACCTTTCATATGTTTACAATTATCCATAAAACTTCATATTAAATTTCTTTGTTTCACAAATTGTTTAATATAAATAACATTTTTAGTGAAATAAGTTGCAACTTGGAAGATGCTTAACACAATATGATAATTACATATAAGCTTAGTTTTGACATTGGACTTTTCATTTGAACAGAGATTTGCAATATTTGGTTCAACACCAGACAAACATTGTCTTGAATCTTGTTCTTCTTTAAATTTATTTCTTTATTTTTATGTACAGCAAAAATAAAATGAAAATGCTTGCTTATACAAATATGTGCTGGAAAAGATAGAATTTTATAGTTCTTTTGCTGAGGGAAAAATTTTTTTTAGTCATCTAATCAATTAAAGAAAAGGACTAGCTAGTTACAGTATAAAATATTTATTTTTCTATTAGCTAATGACAAGTGCTATATGAAATGATAAACATACTGAAAATTCAGTGACATATATTGCTTTGTTTTCAATAATTCTAATAGACAAACTAACCTTTGTGTCAATCTAAGTTCAAGAGAAAACTGCTAATATAACAAAATTGAGGTCTTTAGTCAGGACAAGTGAGTGGCAGCTCAAGGCACCACACAGCAAGTGCTGGGGTGCGCACAGAAGTGGCTGGGGACAGGGTTTATATAGGGTTCTAAGGCAGAGGGAATGGCCAAGCTGCAGATGGGAGATTTACAAAACAACCAGAGGCTGGGAGAGACAAAATTGGATCAGCTCCCGGCAATTCGTTGTAGATACCAGCTTCAGTTACTTTGCAGTCAACTGTGCTCATCATTAGGAAATAATCATCTTTACTCCTACTAGTGCTTTGTCTACACTCTCTAGTGAATGACCATCCAGTGTTGCCAACCAATTAAAAATCTGCCTGATGTAAGAATAGTAACGTAAGTGGAATATGAGTTTAAATTAGTGTTAATACTTCAGTGAGAGATAGTGTAAGACTTGCTTCTGCAGAATGTTTGTAATGGTCCATGATTGTGTCAAGATGGTTTGTAATGCACATGACCAGTGAGTATGGCTTTCAAAAAGTGTAATATCTGGTGCTACAGGAACACAAATGTGTATATCATTTTGATCACATGATTACATAGTTGATAAGGTGCAATTACAAAGTAATAAAGGGGAATGAGGGAGCTACTCTGGTGAATAGAATATTACTTTGTATATTGTATTTATTATTGATTTATATGAGTGCTGAAACCCTTTGGAAACAATTTGATGACAGGTTAAAAAACTGCAAAACATACTGTTAATCAAAAGTCATTAGAATTTGATATAATTCTTTCATCATTACCAAAATCATTGTGTTAGTGTATATGTGTGTGTGTGTGTGTGTGTGTGTGTGTGTGTATGATTACGATGGTTTCTAATTGCTGCAGAAAGAAACCTCTCATATTTCCAATATGCACATACTTGTTGCAGAGTAAAGATATATTTTTAACATAATCTGGCAATTATTTTTTGCTTAAAGCAACACTAAAGAATTTTTAATATGAACTCCTTAAATTGTCATTGCAAACCTTCAATGGATTCATGAAGCAACTAAATGAGAACCACTGATCTAGTCCAACCTCCTCATTTTACAGATAAGGAAACCGAGGCCCAGAGTGATGAAGTCACTTGCCAAAAGTCATATGGATAGCTGGTGTAAGGGCCAGTATTTGAACTCATGTCCTGTAACTTCACATCTAGCTCTTTTTCTTTATTGGGGCTGAAAAACATAGATAATAGCAGAGAACATCTTGGCAGAGGTGCCTAATAGAAAACAAATAGGGAGCAGAACAGTGGAAAAGGACAGAAAAGAGCAAAAAGGTCCTGCAAAAAGTGACAGAGAAAACACAATACCATTATCAGATAATGTAATTGCTTTCATTTAATTTTAATTGATTTCACTAGTTCAAATTAATCAATTTCATTAATTTGATTTGATTTGAACTGATTGCATGTGGAGCAGGTTTTTCTGAGAGCATCCTGCTCAGCATTTTTTATAGCACAATAGTATCCTATCACAATTAATATACCACAACTCTTTGAGTCATTCTTCAGTTTGATTATCTTCTAAAGTAAATATTTCTAATATGACTATTACTAAAACTGGGATGCAGGGGATCACTCCCTACATTTTGGGGAAACATCATCAGTAGGAACTGGAGCCATTTGCAAAGAACTTAGACTCCCAAACCCCTTAAGGGTACAGGAGAATCCTGAGAAGTGAGTAAAAGTCTAGGACAACTGGCCTTCACACAGTGGGAGCTACAATAGTCTATGTGATATTTGAAGTATAATTATCAAAATATATTTTAAAGTCAAATCCATGAGCCCCAGGTTAAGAACCCCTGATCTAGTCCAACTAATGCATTTAACGAAACTGAAAAGTGCAAATCCCAAAAGTTGTTACTGTCCATTATCACATAATAAGTAGCAGGGTCAGGATCTGAACCTATGTCTTCTAGTTCTAAATCCATGACTTTCCTCCTCCTAAATATTTGCATGACACAGTACAATGCATTTTTATACACATTATTTCATCAGAGCTTCACAACAACCCTATGAAGTGAGTTAATGAACCTCATGCAAGCTACAATGGTCTCTGATGTGGACAGAACCATATTAAAATGTAATTAGGAAATATTTAATGAAATAAATAAAAATACAATAGAAGATCAAGTTAATGTGATGTTCCAAGTAAAGTATACGTATGGTTTAGTGGCCCACTGTTTCAATTGATGCCATTGATGCCACAAGGTCTGGTACAGAAAAGTAAACCCTGGGTTCTCTAAACTCAACTAAATCTAAAATCAAAACTTAAGTGAATTATGGGACCCTAAAGCCAACCCAGCAATCTAATGATGCCTAAATCTATATTTCCTATCCTGACCTCTCACTTAGGCTGTAGTATATATATCTTGCAGCCTCAGTTCTGCCACAAAAGTAGATCTAAAACACTTTGGAATTTGATCTTTTTACCTCTAAAATTTTTTTACCTCTAAAACTAGGTGACTGCTAAGGTTCTTTCCCACTCTAGAATTCCAGGATTATTCTTTTCTATAAGTAGTCATAGACATTTCCAGATAAGTGGGAAACCTATGGTTCCCCATTAAATATGGTCTATATAGCATCTTTTTGCATGTCACAGATCTCTTTATCAGTCTTGTGAAACTTGTGAACCCCTTCTCAGAATAATGTTTCTTGCATACATTCATAATTAAAAGAATGACCTTTAAGTTCTCTTCCTGCAGCAAATCTAAGATACTGAGTGTGAAACCTTAGAACTTATGCTCTTTTAGTATATTCTTCAAGAACTTAGGGCTACTACTATGCAACAATGAGGCAGTAGTTTGGGAGATGAGTAAAGGAAATAGAATGGACTTAATTTATTTAATAATTTTTATGACTCTTGGTCATAGTAATGAAAGACTGTTTACTCTTATATGAAATATCCCAGATACCTGTTTGTAATTCTGCTGTCTACTCTTTCATTGTCAGCTGCCATTCCTTGGTGTGTTGATTTATCCTCTTACTAACTCAAATCATCCTCTTACTAACTCAAATCATCTGTCTAGATGTAAGGAAGGGCAGAGAATAATTGAAGGGAAAACCAGATAGCCAGGCCTGTTAAATCAGTCATATAATTTAATGTAAGTTTACCTAAGAGAATTGATTTTGGGCAGATTTGTTCTATGCTAATCCTCTGGCTTGAGATATTCATGTTTTACAAAAAAAAATTTTTTTTTCATTTGTGAGGGTGGGTTAGTGGAGGCAGGGAAGACTTAGGTTTAAGTCCCACTCCTGATATATACTAGCTTTGTGAATCTCTCAGTTCTCTCAGCAGCTATGATTTTAAGTTGCAAAGAATGTGCTGATCTTCATTAGAAGAGGGAATTTTCTTACCCAGGAGTTCCCTAGGCCAATGAAATCACAAGTCCAATCCCTATCCCAGTCCTCATGCCTACCTTCTCCTTATCTCATTCTTTATCCTTATACCTTTCACTTTCCTTTTCCCCTTCTTTAACTCTATCCCCAGTCTTATCCTTTTGGCACAGAGGCATTTTACTCCTTAGGGGATTATATTCCAAGAAAAACTCTGCATAGCTGAGATCTACTGAGGCCTGACCTCAGCAGGAATGGGCACAGTACATTGCACAATATTGGCGCTTAGTTTGGTGCATAGAGTTAGTTACTAAAGAAGAGTAAATCAAGTTAAACATGTCTCAAGTAAAACCTGTTTAGGACTGTTGATTATGTCAGAACTGGTTGCCTAATTTCATGTCATTTCCCTAAAAGGATGGAAAGAAGAGGACTATGACTATATCTGCCATCTTGGAGAAGACTCTACACAGCTATTTTCGATATAACAGGGTGCTTGCTTCAAAGTCTATAAAGTCAAGGCAGAACCATACCTGTTATGAAGAGATCAAGGTTTTACCAAAATTTTGTCTGCACTAACAGTATTTGAATGATTGGCGAAACAATTGAAATTATTACCTAATTACTAAGAACAGCTAGTTCAAATATGAAGCTACCAGATGCTGTGTGTCCTCTTCCACCTCCACTCTATGAGCGCCTCACTGAACTGACCCATTCTTCTCTATTCTCCTCCCTCTCTTCCCCTTCCCCACCCCTTCACAGACTTGGCTTCTTCACCTGGGATGTGTGCTGGGATCTCTATGCCTTTGCCTTTACAAAAGATGCCCAGTTGACTTGGGTTTTACTGACTAGTTTCCCTTCCCTTCCCTTCCCTTCCCGATCCCTTCCCTTCCCTTCCCTTCCCTTCCCTTCCCTTCCCTTCCCTTCCCTTCCCTTCCCTTCCCTTCCCTTCCCTTCCCTTCCCTTCCCTTCCCTTCCCTTCCCTTCCCCTTCCCTTCCCTTCCCTTCCCTTCCCTTCCCTTCCCTTCCCTTCCCTTCCCTTCCCTTCCCTTCCCTTCCCTTCCCTTCCCCTTCCCTTCCCTTCCCTTCCCTTCCCTTCCCTTCCCTTCCCTTCCCTTCCCTTCCCTTCCCTTCCCTTCCCTTCCCTTCCCTTCCCTTCCCTTCCCTTCCCTTCCCTTCCCTTCCCTTCCCTTCCCTTCCCTTCCCTTCCCTTCCCTTCCCTTCCCTTCCCTCCTTCCCTTCCCTTCCCTTCCCCTTCCCTTCCCTTCCCTTCCCTTCCCTTCCCTTCCCTTCCCTTCCCTTCCCTTCCCTTCCCATGCCAATGGACCTCCTAGCTTTAGAGTGATCATCAGTAGTAACTGTTACTGTTTCCCTCCCAGCCCGATGTCTTTCTTTTTCTTGACCTCATTAAAGGGGCCATGCCCAGGCTACTTCTTAAACAAGCCCATAAGTGAGCACCTGCAAAGATCTTGGCCTAAAGGGCCCAAGGTCTCCCAGTGCATCCTAGGTCATCTCCAGTCACCTTGATGAATATCATGTCTCTGCATTCAGATGGCTCTGGAGGAAAAATGAGACTGGTGACCTGCACAGTCCTCCCTCCCTAAAAACAAAGTCAAGTGCAAGTCAGGTCATAATTTCTCTGATGTCATGGTCTTCTTTGGCAAGGAAGGAGGAACAAAATTTGATAGCTCCTAGAACGCACATTGCTAGCTAAATCCCATCATACATTTTGTTTGGTTGGGGGCCAGGTGAGAATATGAGGGAAGAGCAGTGCTCCCTCTGGACTCTCTGCCATGTAACCTAGCATCCTGGGAATTTAGCTGGACTGCTTTATAAGGGTGATCTAATCCTAGGACTGAACTCAAAGTACTTTGTCTAAGAAAGTTAGTGAGGGACAGAGAAACCTTAGTGTAAGGTAGAGAAAGAACAAAGTTGTGTCCCAATCTGGTCTTTCAAATTAAATTACCTTGTGTTAAAGGATGAGTTCTTCTTTCATTCTTTTTTATCCTTTTACTGTCTGTTCTCTGCTCCCCTCCACACATCACAAATACACACACACATACACACACACACACACTGAGAGACAGAGACAGAGAGAGAGAGAGAGAGAGAGAGAGAGAGAGAAGAAGAAGAAGAAGAAGAAGAAGAAGAAGAAGAAGAAGAAGAAGAAGAAGAAGAAGAAGAGAGGAGAGGAGAGGAGAGGAGAGGAGAGAATAGAAGAGAGAATAGAAGAGGAGAGGAGAGGAGAGAATAGAAGAGGAGAGGAGAAGAGAGGAGAGGAGAGGAGAGGGAGAGGAGAGGAGAGGAGAGAATAGAAGAGGAGAGAAGAGGAGAGATGGTATATTCTACTTTGGAGGTATATTCTATTTTGGAGGTGGTTATTGAAAGGCACTAACAAATATTTGGGAGGTTCTCTGCAAACATAAAAGGGTAAATGGAAAGACTAAATATCATCAGTGATCAGAAAAGACCCTTTTAAGCTCCAAATCTGTACGATCTCTATTGTGACAAATATCTCTAAAACAAATGAAAAACCCTAGGTCTCTGATCTGACAGTGACCAAAAAACCACTCTCAGGCCAAACTCTATCTACTTAGATTTGGATGCAAATTCAGATTACTGGTTAAACTAATTAAGTCTTGCTTTTCTTATTTCCCTTTCTGTTATTCCCTCCCCTTCTTTATATGTAAACAGAAGATGTGAAGCAGTACGAGGATAGGGTTGCTGAAGCAATGCTGAAGCAAAGCAACTGACAATGAGAAAATAGATAACGGAATTACACCCAGGTGTCTGGGACCATTTCATGTAGGAACAAATAGCTCCACATACCTTACTATTGCCAGGAAACATAAAGAATGGGTAAATGAATTATATTAATATAACAAATTATATTAAATAAATTCTTCCATTGGAATTCTATTCCGATTCTTCATTGTGGTATTGAATGTGACCAACCATAAATACTTTTTTAAGAGGTAGACAAAAATAAAAGAAAAACTTTTCAATACATGAAAAACATGAACATCTGTCAACCTCAACAGCTCAGAGGCACTGTAAATTTTTAAGGCTTACATTCAATAGAACCTCAGAAGGGTGTAGATCCAACACTTTTTTACTTTGGGAGCAGGGATATTAGGTTGAGAAATACTCTGTGACATTATAGATGGGAGATTGAGTTACACAGTAGGCCCTTGAGTTACATAGCAGTACTAGAGCTTGAATAGCGGGATTGTGTCTATTTTTTATTTTACTTCAGAGATTAGCATAATGCCTTGCATTTTTCTTATATGGACTAGACTTGTTATTTCACCAGAATAAGAAATTCCTGATAAGAAAACTATTGCTATCAATGTAGAATGATACATGTTCTGTACAACTTACAGTCTTAGTGGGCAACTACCTGAAGCACTGGGAATAGCAGATGCTGAACAGATGTTTATTGAATTGAATTGATTGCATAGATGTTTTAGGCAGCTGGTGGCACAGTGTATAGAACACTGGATCTGGAATCAGGATGACCTGTGTTAGAATATGACCTCTGATACTTAACCTCTGTTTGCTTCATTTTCCTTAAGTGCAAAATGGGGGTGATAATAGCACTCATCGTGTTGCTGTGAGGATCAAATGGTCTAATATTGGTAAATGGACTGAGGACAATGCCTGGCACATAGTAGGTGCTATATAAAGATTATTTCCTTCTCCCCCCCTTTTATTAATCCTCCACCCCTAACTCCATGGGCTAACATTTGGTTTATTATCCCAAGAGATTAATATGGTCACACTTTTTTGAGGTGGTGACTAGATAGAGAAAACAATTATCAAATACCTACCATGTGCTGGTTTTACTACTGCTGAGTCTAGACCCCATTTGGGCTTTCTTTGGCAAAGATAATAGGGTGGTTTGCCATTTCTTTCTCCAGCTCATTTTACAGATAAGTAAACTGAGGCAAAGAGGATGAAGTGACTTGCCCAGGGTCATTCAGATAGCAAACGTTTGACACCAGATTTGAACTCAGGAAGATGAGTCTTTCTGGTTCCAAGCCCAGTGCTCCATCCTTTGTGTCAGCTGTCCCAGCATGTGCCAGACACTTTGATGATTAAAAGTAGAACCTGTTGCATCTACAGGAGTGGTGTTATCCACACCAGAAGAACCTTATGTGTTGCACAACATTCTTGAGTGTCCACTGGAACCAAATAAAAATGTAATTGGGAAATATTTGACAAAATAAGCAAAAATACAATAAAACATAGATAACATTACATTTTAAAACTAAGTCAATATGTGGCTACCAGGGATCCTTTTGCAGGGATTAATGCTCCACCCTCACTTCCTTTCTATTTGTTTGGCACCACTGATCTAAACTACCAAGGTGAACCGGATGCAAATATTAACACTATCTGCCCAGATCACTGATTTTAGAATCTCTCAGAGCATGACAGGATCTCACAGTCCATGCAGTCCAACCCTCCCATTAACTATAAGTGCCCTCCCCAACTTCCTTAACCTCAGCTCAAAGACCTTCACTGATAGGTTATTCATTGTTGCCCTAGGTTATTCATTGTTGCCCTTTGCTCTCCTTCCATCTCCCCTTCCCCAAGCAAACACTTTTTCAAAGCTCTAGTTATTGGGGGCAGAGCCAAGATGGCAGAGTAGAAAGATGGACCTGTAGAAGCTCCCCCACATAGCCCATAAAATACCTGTAAAGAACTCTAAACAAATTCTAGAGCAACAAAAGTTACAAAACGACAGAGTGAAAGAGATTTCCAGCCCAAGACAGCCTGGAAGGTCAACAGAACAGATCTATTGCACTGGGCATAGAGCAGAGTGCAGCTCAGTGTGGGCCGTGTAGCTCTGCAAAGACAAGACCTGGAACAGGCTTCAGGGAGCCACAGGCAGCAACAGTTCCCAGGTTGCTCAATCCACAAATGCCACAGACAGCTTCAAAGGTCAGTGAGAAAGCTTTTTCATCCTGGTGAGAAGGGAATGTGGTCTGACCCCACCAGTAGCAGCCATTGCAGCAGTAGCATCCATTTTTGGAGCCCTCTGCCCCTGGAGGAATTGAGTGGTTGATTTGGGTCTCAGCCCTGAGTGGTAATCCTGGGATGAGAAAGAGTGCTGGCATGGTGGAGCTGGTGGAGGCTCTGGATAGGAAATTCTACTTGCAGATCCTGGACAGAAAAGCTTTAGTAGCTCCCAGACCAGAGCTCAGGTCTGGGAGTAAGCTTCTCTCCCTTAATTGTCTCACCTTGGAGGCACTGAGAACTTACAGGTCCCCAGAGTATACCCTCCTCTTGACAAATGACTCAAAAGTCAAGTAACTGGCTGGGAAAATGCCCAAAA
Source organism: Bettongia penicillata ogilbyi (assembly GCA_023548195.1). Classification (NCBI taxonomy): domain Eukaryota; kingdom Metazoa; phylum Chordata; class Mammalia; order Diprotodontia; family Potoroidae; genus Bettongia; species Bettongia penicillata. Next base: position 2,496,959 of record JAJHZJ010000468.1, read on the forward strand.
AAGGGGAAAAAATAAGACTATAGAAGGTTACTTTCTTGGTGAACAGGTATTTTCTTCCATCCTTTTGGAAGAGGAAGAACAATGCATAACATCAGAAGAAGTCAAGGCTTCCCAAACCTCCAAAATAAATATGCAACAGTCTTAGGCCATGGAAGAACTCAAAAAGGATTTTGAAAATCAAGTAAGAGAGGTGGAGGAAAAATTGAGAAGAGAAATGAAAGCGATGCAAGAAAATCATGAAAAGCGAGTCAACAGTTTGCTAAAGGAGATCCAAAAAATGCCGAAGAAAATAACACCTTTAAAAATGGGCTAACTTATTTGGCAAAAAGGTCCAAAAAGCCAATGAGGGGAAGAATGCTTTAAAAGGCAGAATTAGTCAAATGGAAAAGGAAGTTCAAAAGCTCCCTGAAGAAAATAGTTCTTTAAAAACTATAATGGAGCAGATGGAAGCTAATGACTTTATGGTAAACCAAGAAATTACAAAACAAAACCAAAAGCATGAAAAAAATAGAAGATAATGTGAAATATCTCATTGGAAAAACAATTGACCTGGAAATTATATCCAGGAGAGACATTTTAAAAATTATGGAGCTACCTGAAAGCCATGATCAGATAAAGAGACTAGACATCATCTGTCAAGAAATTATCAAGAAAACTGCCCTGATATTCTAGAACCAGAGGGCAAAATAAACATTGAAATAATCCACCTAACACCTCCTGAAAAAAGATCTGAAAAGAGAAACTCCTAGGAATATTATAGCCAAATTTCAGAGTTCCCAGGTCAAGGAGAAAATATTGCAAGCAGCTAGAAAGAAACAATTTGAGTATGTGGAAATACAATCAGGATAACATGATCTAGCAGCTTCTACATGAAGAGATTGAAAGGCTTGGAATATGATATTCTTGAAGTCAAAGGAACTAGGATTAAAACCAAGAATCACCTACCCAGCAAAACTGAGTATAATACTTCAGGGGAAAAAATGGTCATTCAATGAAACAGAGGACTTTCAAGCATTCTTGATGAAAAGACCAGAATTGAATGAAAAATTTGACTTTCAAAACATAAGAATCAAGAGAAGCATGAAAAGGTAAACAGGAAAGAGAAATCATAAGGGACTTTCTAGAGTTAAACTGCTTACATTCCTACATGGAAAGATAATATTTTTAATTCTTGAGACTTTTCTCAATATTTAGGTAGTTGGAGAGATTATACACACACACGCACACACACACACACACACACACACATACAGAAATCACAGGGTGAGTTGAATAAGAAAGAATATCTAAAAAAATAAAATTAAGGGGTGAGAGAGGAATATATTGGGAGGAGAAAGGAAGAAATGGAATGGGGCAAATTATCTCCCATAAAAGAGGCAAGAAAAAGCTTTTTCAATGGAGTGGAAAAGGAAGGGAGAGGAAAATATTGAAGCTTACTCTCTTCACATTTGGCTTACGGAGGAAATAACATGCTCACTCAATTTGGTATGAAAATATAGCTTATACTACAGGAAAGTAGAGGATAAGGGGACAAGTGGGGTGGGGAATGATAGAAGGGAGGGCAAATGGGAGGAAGGAGTAATTAGAAGTAAACACTTTTGGGGATGGACAAGATCAAAAGAGAAAATAGAATAAATAGGGGACAGGATAGGATAGAGGGAAGTATAGTTAGTCTTACACAACATGACTGTTATGGAAGTCTTTTGCAAAACTACATATATACAGCCTCTATTGAATTGCTTGCCTTCTCAGTGGGGATGGATGGGGAGGGAGGAAGGGAGAGAAGTTGGAACTCAAAGTTTTATGAATGAATGTTGAGAATTGTTTTTGCATACAACTGGGAAATAAGAAATACAGGTAATGGGGTATATAAATCAATCTTTCCCTAGAAGAAAAGAGAGAAGATGGGGATAAGGGAAGGGAGGGGTGTGATAGAAGGGAGGGTATATTGAGGGAAGGGATAATCAGAATGTGGGGCAGCTAGGTGGTACAGTGGATAGAGCACCAGTATAGGAGTCAGGAGGACCTGAGTTCAAATCTCACCTCAGACACTTGACACTCACTAGCTGTGTGACCTTGGGCAAGTCACTTAACCCCAATTGCCTCATCCTGGGTCATCTCCAGTCATCCTGAAGAATATCTGGTCATTGGATTCAAGTGGCTCTGGAGGAAAAGTGACCTGCACAACTCTCCCTCACTCAAAACAAAGTTAAGTGCAAGTCATGTTATTATTTCTCTGATGGCATGGTCTTCTTTGGCAATGAAGGACGAATACACACAATCAGAATGCAAGGTGTTGTGGGATGGGGGGAGGGGAGAGATGGGAAAAAATTTGGAACTCAAAGTTTTGTGGAAATGGATGTTGAAAACTAAAAATCAATTAATAAGCATTCAAATTTTTTTTTTAAATAGCTCTAGTTATTGGGCAGTTTTTTTTTCCTTATGTTAAAATGAAGTCTTCTTGGGTGGGGGAGCTAGAATCTCTGCTTTCAGCTTTTGGCCTCATACCTGTTCACTACAGACCCAGGAAAATTAAATTTTTTGGAGCACTGATGATTTGCCCATGGTACATAAACACACAGACTCTGTTTCCCAGAGAAGTCAACGTGGACAGACACTCCTCACTAGATGATAATGATTTGTAGGAAAAGATTGCTCTTTTAGGTGGATAGCAGAGATGTTTGTCAACAAAATGCATGATACAAGGCTGGTTTGGGTACAATTCCTGCATCTGTTGAGTCACTTTTCTTATGAACCTCAATGGAAGGGATTAGTTAAAGTAATAGCCTCCATACTAGATGGGATACTGACTTTCAGTTAATCAGACAATGACTGGAAGGGAATAATGATTAATGGTAAACAATGATTTTGGTTCAGAGAGAAGACAGAGAGGGAAAACAGGGAAACTAGTTGTCTATCAATCTGTTTTTTGAACAGTAAGGTCTGGGCTGTGAAGGATGGTTCCTTTTCTTTTTGCCTGTATTTGTATAACAAGCTGATCATGTGCAGGGTTGTCTTTGTTACCCCAGAAAGGACCCAGTGCTCTGCTTTTGATAACCCACAAGACTTTGATGCTGTTGCTGGTGCCATGGGGCAACCAATTTTCCTGAATGGCTCATACCTTTCTGGGAGACTCAAAGCGATGGCTTAGGGGATGAGAAGAAACATTGCCACTGACCAAGTGAACTTTCTATAAACCATGTGCTCATCATCATCTTATGATATATATATAAAGACTAGTTAAACCCTGAGGTGGAGGATGAATTGGTTGGACTGGAAAGTAACCATTGCTGTTTTCTCTTTGAATGTCAGACTGTGAACAGAACAAAGGAGTGGAAAGGAAGAAAACCTCAGAACCTGTCCAAATGTTGAACAAATATTTAAGTTGAATATGAGAGAAGACAAGAACTAAAGCTTCATGTTGCTCCTCTCTATTACGATCTACAGATTTGTAGCCGTCTGAGTCAGAGGTGAGGGTTTGTTCTTCCCCAGGGGTAGGAGGAGGTTACTTTTTCATGGCCAATTCTAATTAGCTGTCTAGCAGGAGAGACTGGGAACAATATACTTAAGAGGCTATTCTATCCCTTAACTGACTGATGGCATTATAGGAGAGGGGGCTTCAAATCCTAGTTTCCTCATTGACTTAAAGGTAGAAGGGACTTCAGGGATGACTAGTACAACTTTTTTATGAGAAAAATAAGACTTACTGTGCTGGGCATCCTCCTTCAGTTCTCTTGATATCACATGAACACAGCCACATTCTCTCTGAATCTCAAGGGCTGTCCATTGGTTATTCCTTAGTCTCACTTTGTGACCAGTCATACACTGCTATGGTGACATCCTTCCCACCCCTTTTCCTACATGATTCCTCATTTGTTATAGCCAGCTCATTCTGGATGTAACAGATACAGGAACATTTTCCACGTCAGTAAACAGTTGTTACCTGTTTGGTAAAGTATAATCAATATAATTTTTTTGGTGATACTATTAAATGTGTGTTGCCTTCCATTTCTTTGCTAAGAGAAAGTATTAAGATGTATGGGCATGAAGCTTCTATGCAGCCCATAAATCTCTGATTTTTCTCATTCCTTATAATTTTTTTTCTGCATTTAAGTCAATGGATGGCAAAGCACATATCAATTTAATTTGGGAGGTTTTATCAAGATCCTCATAGGTTTTTTTTTTCTACCTCTTCATTCTTTGCAATAGATTTTGGTAGAGAAGCTACAATTAACTTTATGCTGGTCTTTTTTTTTTGGCAAATACTTATCATGAACATTGCAATATGAGATGTCTAAATGTCCCAGGAAATTATGTGTGTTTTTTCTGCCTTTGGTGCATGATAACACCAACTCCACTATTTCCCTAAGGAGAACTTCAGAATTGTACTTTGGCTTCTATTTTCCCTTCTTACCTTCTGATATCATTCATAGGGAGAATGTCAAGACTGATATGATCCTGTTCCTCCAGCAACATTCACTTATTGTTCATTGTAAAAGGAGTTCATCCTTACAGGATCAACAGCTAAATTAGTGTTTAACAATATTCTAAAAATGATGTGATTCTTAGCATGCCATGCATGTTTTCCCACCACTCTGTCGTAGTCTCTACAGAAGTGAAATGGAGTCACGCAGGACTGAAGGCCGTTTTGCATTTCTCTTTGTTTTATGCTCTGTCATGGCCAAAAAATTCATTGCCAAGTGGGAATAGGTTGATTTTATAAAATACACATGTAACCTGCTGCCCTACTTGTCCAGTTATCTCACTCAACGATTTTTCTTTCACCCTGAGGAGACTGAGGTAGAAACTGGTGGAATAATTTCTGTTGACCCTGGAATGAGAGGATGATTTTCCTCTCCACCTCCTCTGGGGTCTCAGTGAAACATTTACACATGGATACACATGGGGCAGAAGTTACTTGATAGAAAAAAGGACATTCTCAATTCTTTCCAGAGCCCCCTTTCTACTCTCTTTCTTCTTTCCTCTGACTTTTTAGTTTAGACTTACAGGAGAGAGATGGTAATAGATTTTGTGAGCAGGGACCACCTAGAGAGGCACAGATAACATGACCACAAAGAAAGAACCAGCTAACATAACTCCTGTGTTCCCATAGGTATCATAAGAACAAGATGACTGGGGATAAGCCAGTGCATTCAGGGGAGCTTCTGACCCTTATGCAGAGATGGTGACTAAGATTCATGAGTAGGAAAGTCATCTGGAGTTGCTAATATCTCTAGTATGCATCCCATTTGGTTGGTCAGCTTGAAGTACCTGCTTTCCCTTTTTAGTTCATACATTTGAGATGGGAAGTGTTTATCACTTACACTCATTGGTTTCCATAAACCACAGGTATGCAGTTTATGGGCAGAATTTTTCCCCATTTGCACCTAATGATCTAGGCTAGAAAAGGGAGGAAAACTAGGGGAAGGAGAAGATTAGAGGTGACTATCTTTGTTGAGAGTATTTGTTCTAACTTTCCTTTCACTTTATGCATCTGAGTCTGTAAATATATTTGGAGGTGACCTGAGAAAGTGGAATCCACTATAGGTTGGGGGCACAAAATTAGCTATAGATACAAGATTTAACACTTTGTTACTTTGAGCAACATTCCCCTTCTTTCCCTAGATTTAATTGGAGTATGGTCATCCAGGGACCAATCAGAGATCCTTCATTGCTGCAACATGGACTTGGGGAAGGAAATGAAGTAGCCTGAGCATTTGCAAACTGATTACTTCTCTGTTATAGTTAGCAAGGATATTGTAGTCTCTTAGGAAAATACTCTTTGGTAAATATAATCAGTTTCAGAGAACAACTCATGTTTGCCAGAGAATAACCGATAAGACCTAACTGGGTAGTTTTAAGTAGAGTGGTACCTAGTGGGCAATTAAAGTTGTATTCAGCTCTCTAAACTCTCTTGCTGGATAATTAATACAGTCACATTCTGCCTTCCTGTAGGCTTAAGGGAGGTAGCATTCATGCCACACAGTTAATGGTTCCCATGTTGAGGTCTGTGTGATATAATTCAATAAAATGTATGTCATATATAGACACGGCATGGCGTAATGCATAAGGAACTGGCCTTGCAACAGGGAAGACTTGGAATTAAGTTCTGACTCTGATACATACTTGCTATGTTGTGTTTGTCTTTTGTTTTTGAAGAGGACATGACATCAGAGAAATGATGACATGACTTGCACATGACTTTGTTTTGAGTGAAGAAGGGCTGTGCAAAGTAACCAGCCTCACTTTCTCCTCCTGAGCCATCTGGATCCAGTGACCAGATATTTATCAGGATGACTGGAGATGGTCCAGGATGCAATGGGAGACCCTGAGCAAGTCCCTTACCTCTCAGTATTCCAGGCCAGAGGTGTCAAATATGTAACCCACAGAAAGCCAGTGTGACTGAACTAGATTAAAATGTAACTGGGAGATATTTAATAAACTAAATAAAAATACAATAAAATATAGATAATTACATCTTAAAATTATTCAACATACAGCTTTGGGATTGTTAGATATAGATTAGTGACTCCATTTCTCTGAGCTTGACACCATTGGCAATTTTAAGACCTTGAGCTACAGGGAAGGTACAGTGGTAGAGTTTCCCACATCAGTGAAATCACAGGTCTAGGTCCTATGTAGTTCTACATATACACAGACAGACATGCAAAAGGCATATACAAGCTGAACTCTCATATAAAAAATTGTCTTTAAATTACAATACACAGATTTTAATTTTTAAGCAAAGCCTAACATTGAAAAATAATACAAGTGATGTCTCAGAAAATGCTTCATATATTGCACTTTGACTTCATGATAAATGAGGAACCATTAGGACATGATCTATATAATCTTATTCAGTCTTTGACATAAATACCTATGGATTTATGAGAGTTAGTATGGCATAGAGAAAAGAAGGAAGGACTTGGAGTCAGGAGAACTGGTTTCAAATTCTGACTCCAGTAGTTATCATTTGTAAGACTGTGTATAAGCTGACTTTACTGAATCTCAGCTTTTTTATTTGTAAAATGAGGATAATTCTTGCATTACTTACTTCAAAGGGTAGATAGGGGAAAACGTAAAAAAATTTTTTTTCGGAGGCACATAGTGTTAAGTGACTTGCCCAGGGCCATACACCTAGTAAGTATGGGCAAATTTGAACTCAGATCCTTCCAATTCCAGAGAGGGGAGTCTCTAGCCTTTGTACCACATAACTGCCCCAAATATTGTAAATTTTAAATTGTTATATAAATGTGAATTATTACTACTCTTACCAGGATGTATTATCTAGACTCAGGTCTTGAGGTTTATCTCTTTATCAGATCCGTCAACAAGTCACATTATGCACACACATATAAAAACAAGCCTATTTGTCTTTTTAAACACAGTTTACTCCTACTACCTTATTCCATTTGCATCACATATTATCAAAAAGTTGTTTAAAATAAAAAGAAATGAGTAAATTCAGGAAGTTTTGACACATTAAATGTCTCTTCATACTGGGCCAGATTGTTACAGAATGCTAGCTGAAAAATAAGGGTTTAGGGAATAGATACTATTTATTATGTAGCTCAGGTATTTTGACAGTGCGATAGCTGTCCCACTGTACTCTACCTTGGCCCCAACATTCTGTTTGGGGATACACATTTTAGGAGGAAAATTGACAAGCTGTTATTTATCCAGAATAGGGCTAACAGGATGCTGAGTATGGTAGAGATGTAGCCATATGAGGATTGGTCTGACTGAAGAAAATCAGGATGTTTAGCTTGAAGAAGAAAAATTCTGGGGCATATAATAGCTGGGTTTTGTTGATGGGTTGTCTTGGGCAAGAGAGATCATAGTTATTTGACTTGGCCTGAAAGTGCAGAACTAGAAACAGTGGGTACAAGTTGCAATGATGTAGGTTTTAGAGGCAGCTAGGTGGCACAGTAGATAGAGCACTGGGTTTGGAGTCAGGAAGACCTGAGTTCAAATTTGACCTTAAACACTTCCTAGCTGGCCAAGTCACTTAACCCTGTTTGCCTCAGTTTTCTCATCTGTCAAATGAGCTGGAGAAGGAAATGGCAAGCCACTCCAGTGTCTTTGTCAAGAAAACCTCAAATATGTGGTCATGAAGAGCCAGACATGACTGAATGATGGAACAAAAACAAAGGAAAAAACCTCCTAATATTTAGAGTTATCTGAAAGTGAGCAGGCTGCCTTGAGAGGTAATGAGTTACTCATCAGTGAGAGTCTTCAGGTAAAGGCAGAATGACCAAATGTCAGCAATGCTGTAGAGAAGATACTTTGTCAGATTTGGGTTGGATTGGATGACCTTCTGATCTGTCCCAAACTGAGAGTTTCCAATTCATTAGCTAAGATCATGAATTTGTATCACACATAGTCACTTGGGTCTTCTTGGAGCATGAAAGACAACCACCACTTTACATTAGGACGGTTTTCATTGTTAGAAAGGTTTTTTCTTGACATCATGCTGAAATTAGCCCCCAGCTTCCACTCATGGCTACTGGATCTGTCCTCTCAGGCCACACTGACAAAATCTCGTTTTGTCTCCACGTTACAACCCTTCAAAATTTGAGGACAGCAAATCATGAATCTCCCTAGTCTACTGTTCTCCAATCTAAACATTTCTAGCACCTTCAATAAATCCTAAAATGACATAGATTTAAAGCTTGTTACCAGTCTGGCTATCCTCCTCTAGATGTTGAAGCTTATTATAATCCTTCTCAAATATAGGCACTTGGGAGTAAACATGATATTCTGGAAGAGGTCTGCTCTGGGCAGAGCTGGTTGGAATTAACTCCTCTCCCTGGAACCTCTGTCCATAGTAATGAAACCCTAGATGGCATTAGCTTTTTTTGACAGTCACATCATACCACTGACACAAATCATGGTGAATTAGAAAACCACAAATTGACATTGTCTATGTTGTATTGTATTTTTACATATTTTTGTTAAACATTTCCCAATTACATTTAATTTGGTTTAGACTTCACTTAGGAGTTTTGCAGGTCTCTTGGGACCTTCAGGCAGTGAGTTTGACATTTGTCAGAGATTACTCATTCTGCCAGAAAATGAAATGAGGGGAATTTGGCATGATCTATCTATCTGCTGGCTCTTTATGATCACTACTTTCTTTGGTAGCTATTTCCTAACTATGTTTTTTATGTTCCTTTCCAGAATTTTCCTAGGAATAAAAGTCAAACTTAATTGGCCTATAGACTCTGTCTCTTCCTTCCTTCTTTTTTCCTTCCTTCCTTCCTTCCTTCCTTCCTTCCTTCCTTCCTTCCTTCCTTCCTTCCTTCCTTCCTTCCTTCCTTCCTCCTTCTCTCCTTTTTCTTTCCCCTTTTCTTTCTCTTTCGTTCTTTGTTTCTTTGTTTCTCTCTTTCCTTCTTTGTTTCTTGATAATATTTGTTTTTCTTTGATCTTCTGCTGCCCTTTCTCTTTTCCTTGATCTTTCAAATATAGCCTAAAAATCATGTCCATCCATTCTTACCAAAAGCATATAGGTGTTCTCATAGTATCTTCTTACTAGTCGTAGGAATCAACTCTCTGCTAGTTATTTTTATTTTTGTGCAGAGGTCATTTTCCTCAGTGGAGAAGACAGAAAAAAATAGGATGGAATAGCTACCTTCTCTCTGTTTTCAGTTATCCTCATGTCATAAACATCAAGCAAAGATCCTGTGCCTTCTTTTTTCCCCAATACAGCTTGAAAAACAAACAAAAAACCACCTTTCTGTTGTCCTTAGCCAGTCTCTCAGTACAATCTGAGGATTAGTGCCCTTGATGTTTTTTTGAACAAGCATTACTTTATTGTACATGTGGCTGTGTAGCTTCTGTGCGTCTGGCTTCTGATTTCAGCCGGTATCCCTCCACAAAGTGCTATCTCTTTTCAATAACATGAAGAGTCAATAGCCCAGAGACTTAAATTTCTGCATTTTTTTTTTAATGGAGGTAGGACCTTCAAAATCCCAGGCTCAGATTATGGAAAAACTCTGAGCTTTTTTTTCTTCTTCCTATGATGTGAGAGAGACAATTGTCAGTTGACTTTGTTCCTTTCATGAGGTTTTTTTCGTTTGTTTATTTGTTTTTATATCTCCAGGGACCAAGTTGTTTTGGGACACAAAAAAGTCAGCTACCTAAGAACAGAGTTCAAAAGTAATTTAACCTGTCTTTGAATTTCCTTCCCCTGAATTCAAGGAGGCAAGTTTTTTGGCCCAAACCTTCATTTGACTTAGGGCTAGAAAGTCCTTATACCCACTGTCTCTTTTCCTTATAGAGATCCGATACCCTCAAACCTTGTTCTGTGAGAGGTCTCTGTGGAAAGAAGCCTAAGGCAATATGAGCTTGGCTACTTTGGTTTTCTGTCAGCACAGGAGTCACTGAGTCTTGTGCAAATGAAAGGCGGGGGGGAAATGGAAGGGAAAAAAAAGACAACAAAAGAACGTAAATGGATCTGTATTTCATTGAGACATCACCTGACATCTCAATCTTTCCTTCCAAATTTGTGCCCAGTTAGGTGGTGCAGTGGATAGGGCACCAGTGCAGAAGTCAGCAGGACCTGAATTTAAATCTCACCTCAGACATTTGACACTCACTAGCTGTGTGACCTTGGGCAAATCACAACCCCAACTGCCTCATCCTGGGTCATCTCCAGTCATCCTGATGAATATCTGGTCACTGGATTCAGATGACTCTGGAGGAGAAGTGAGGCTGGTGACCTGCACAGCCCTCTCTCACTCAAAACAAGGTCAAGTGCAACTCATGTCATTATTTCTCTGATGGCACGGTCTTCTTTAGCAAGGAAGGACGAACACACACTTTAATTATATGTATGTATTGTGCAACAAGCTTCCCAGACTTTGAGCTAGCCTAAAACATTTACCTCTCTGTACTTATTTTAAATCTCACAAATGGTGACCTAAAGTGTCCCATTCTCTCATCTCTCTCTGTCACTAAATGAGAACCCAGCCCCTCTTTCCAGCTGAGACCTGAACCTTGTACTTTGACCAAAAACCCAGTATGGATCAGACAACAGAAGATTTCTTCTTTTCAAGTAAAACCAGGATGTTCAGTAAAAAAAGAAATGTCACTAGCACAACCCTGGCCCTACAGACTTTCCAGGATTATTACAAGGGTGGGTTGTGCCCAAAGCAGAAAGTTGCTGGTGGTGATTAAAGCAACCTGGAAATGGCTTCAAGGTTCTTCATGGGATTGGCCATGATCAATTCCCACTCAGTTGGATAAGGGCTGATTAGGTCAATGTCCACAACTGGTGCTAAGGGGTGTATTGGTAAATATTTAACAACCATCTCTCTAGAAAAAAAATACAAGCAAGACATCCTTTTAAGTTTAACCTGTGTTGCTAACATTCTTAAAAGAACTAGATCACCAACAAAACAATCATACCCTGATTTGCAGTGTTGCCAAGTTTAGAAATGTAAATACTCTCTCTGAAAATTTAACAACTGACTCTTTAATCTGACTTCAGCACATGCCTGCTGGTGGTGGTGATGGATAGGAAGGGGAATGAGGGAAATGGCTACTGAAAAAAACGTGGCTTCTCCTCTTTAACCTCTGTTTCAAATTAATGCAGCATGTCCAAGGATGGAGGCCTTATGGTATTAAACTTTATGTCTTTGAAATAGCTGGTGAGAACAGAGTGGTCAGATAGGAGTTATTTTCTCCTCAGCTCAGACCCCTGTTGGATCCTACAGACATCTGGGAAAATAAAGTCATTTTTGCTCAATTAAAAAAAAAAATGAACCAACAACCTTCTGTCTCTGCTGTGCGATGGACCAGCTTTCCAAAGGACATAAGTGATAATAGTCATACAAAGAATTTTAGATTTGGAAGGAACTAGAAAAACCTCCTTTACAGATGAGGAAATTGAGGTTTGGCAAATTTGAGAGACTTTTCCAAGGTTCTATTGTTAGTAAAGGGTCAGAGCTAGGACTCATACCTATGTCTTCTGGGTCCTTCTCCTTCAGCTTTTTACCCCTAACATCTGGCATTTGCGTAGCATTGTAAGGTTTGGAAAGCATTGTATACCTAATTTTTCATTTGATCCACAAAAGAAGCCCTAAGAGGCAGCAGGTATTATACAGAGTGAGGAGTTGAGGATGACATCAAAGTTGTGTTGTACAAGTGTTGTTATTCCAGTTTTCCAGATGAAGAAAGCAAAGGTGGGAGGTGTTGGATTATGGACATACAACTAGTAAATGGCAGAAGTGGGACTGGTGCTTCAAGTTCACTTCTCTTTTCCTTGATATCACATTTGTGTCCAGTCTTGCTTCTCCTCCCAGAAGTCCATGCCTCTGTAGCACACACTCAAGAAGTAATTTACTGTAACACCTCAAAAGAGTGCATACAGCTTCCCAAGGTGCATAGCTCAATGCTTTCCATTTCCATCTGTAAAAATGGCATGGGTCTGCAGTAAATATTATTTTGCAAAATTTTCTAGCCCAGATGTTTTTCCTAGCCTATGTGTCCCATATCTCTGACTGCTGGACATGTCTGCCTGATGTTTTGTGTGAACCTCAAACTCAATATTTCCAAAAACTAAATTCATCATTTTACCTTCTAAGGCGTCACTCTTGTCAACATGCTTCTTTCTCTCTATTGATTGAATAGACTTTTCTATGTGTCAACCACTGTTCTAGGTGCTGGGGATACAAAGAAAGGCAAAAAAATAGACTCTGCCCTCAACAGAGTATATATTCTAAGGGGAGGAAGAGAACATGTAAAAAACTAGGTCCATCCTGAGCTTGTATTGGTCTGATCAGCCATTGTCGGACACACTGAAATTTGACTCTAGCATAGCAATGTCATTTTGGTCCTCTTTGAGAATGAAGGACAGCAACCAACCACTGAAGTTTCATTCAAAAATTTGTAATGTTAAAACAAAACACACCAATAAAACACATTCTAAAAGAAGTAAGACTTAGAATGAGTCTTGAAGGAAGCCAGGAAAACTTAAGAGATAGAAGTAAGAAAGGAGGTCACTCCTGGCATGGACAATGAAGTATCACATTCAAGAAAATATAAGTAGGTTAGCGCAGCTGGATTGTAAAATGCATGGAGGGGATCAAAGTGTAAGAAGATTGCAAAGGTAGGAATGACAGACTTTAAATGCCAAACACAGGAATTTATTTTTGATCCTATAAGTAAATGAGGAGACACTGGAACTCACTGATGATGGGCAACATTGGGGAATTGATATTTAAGAAAATTAACTTTGGTAGCTGAGTTGAGGATGGATTGAAGTGGGTAGAGATGATACAGAAAGACTGATTGGAAAGCTATTGCAATAATCTAGGCAAGAGTCAATGAAGGCCTGAAGTAGGTTGTGGTTATGGGAGTGTTTCTATGAGAGACACTGTGAGGATAGAAATGATAAGGTTGGGTAGCAAATTAGATATGTGGTGTAAGGGAGAGCGAGGAGTTGAGAGTAACTAGTGAGACTAGCTAGTAGAAGGAGGGTGCTCTTGACGGTAATAGAAAAGTTGGAAAGAGGGTGGATTTAGAAGGAAAAATAAGAGTTCTGTTTTGGACATGTTGAGTCTGAGATGCGCATGGGATACCAGTTTAAATGTCCAAAAGGCAGATGGTGATGTGAGACCACAGCTCAGGAGAGAAGCTTGGGCTGGATTTATAGGTCCAGAAGTCATCTGCATAGAAATGATCTATGGAATTGATGAGATAAGCTTAATAACTATTTACATTTAAATTAATTCAATGCATAATGAAATGATAAATGAAATAGTATAGGGCAGAGGTGTCAAATGGGGAGGAGTGTGAGGAACTTCTGAGTCAGGAAGAACCAGATTAAAATGTAACTGAGAAATATTTAGCTAAATAAATAGCCAATTATATGCCATCAAATTCAACAATTTAAATAAATGGAAGAATATTTACAAAAATGCACACTGACTAGATTAAAAGAAGAGGAAATAGAATATCTGAATAAACCTATTTTAGAAAATGAAATTGAGCCCATAAATGGGTTTCCTAAGAAAAAGCCTAAGGATCAGATGGATTTACAAGTAAATTCCACCAAATACCTAAAGATCAACTAATTCAATATTAAATACATTATTTACAATAATAGGCAAAGAAGGAATTCTACCAGACTCCTTTTATGAAACAAATATGGTATTGATACCTAAAACAGGAAGAGCCAAAACAGAGAAAGAAAATTGTCTGATTTCATTAATGAATATGGGTACAAAAACCCTAAATAAAGTACCAGCTAGGAGACTACTACAACATATTACAAAGATTACACCCTGAAACAAGTGAACCAAAAAAACCATTGTACATGGTAACAGCAATATTGTTCTAAGACAACTTTGAACCGGCAAGTCATTCTGAATATCATAAGTACTCAAATCAGCTACAAAGGACCTATGAAGGAAGATACTATCCACTTCCAGAGAAAGAACTGATAAATGTTTAGTATGGTTTTACACTTACAAACACACACACACACACACACACACACACACACACACTTTGTGTCTAATGGTAACCTTCTCTAGGGTGTGGCAGTGAGGGAGGGAGGAAAAAGTGCACAGTAGAAAACAAAAGAAAACTTGGAAACTCGGAAAAGTAGGGTAGTTTTAATAATGATGTGTAGTATTTATTACATAGGTTTTTTAATATACAGTATGAAGTGGAAATCCATGATTTATATTGAATCCTCTTTTTATGTTGTTCTGTGTACATGGAAATGGACGTTTTTGTCTTTTTGTACTTAAGTTCAAAATTTAAAAAAACTAACTAAATAAAATAGAACACAGAGAATGTTAATATGTCATTTTCTAAGTCCATACACAGCCCTTAGGGATCCTTATGTACATTTAGTGCCTCCTTTCTATTTTTGACACCCCTGGTGTAGAGCAAAAGGAAATTTAATGTTTTAAAATAAAATATACAAGGGCACTTAGGTGGCACAGTAGACAGAGTGCTTGGCTTACAGTCAGGAAGATACATCTTCCTGAGTTCAAATTCAGCCTCAATACTTCCCAGCTGTGTGACCCTGGGCAAGTCACTTAACCCTCTTTGCCACAGTTTCCTCATCTGTAAAATGAGCTGGAGAAGGAAATGGACAATCACTCCAATTCTTGGCCAAGAAAACCCCAAATGAGGTCATGAAGAATTGGATATGACTAGACAACAGCTACATAGCTTTACAAAGGAAACCAATTACATTGAATTACAGTTAACATATTTTTAAAAAACAAGTTCACAGACAATTTCTAAAGTGTATATATGATACTAATAACAACTACCTTATAAGGCTAGTTAGTAGATTAGAAGATTATAGCAGATATAGAGTAGGAAGAGACCTTGAGGTCCCTCTGGAGAGCAAATGAGATATCAACTGGAAAATGTTTTACAAATTCCAAAGCACACTTCAAATGGTGGTTATTGAGGATGATGATGATGGTGGTGATGAAAGAGTACTAGAGCTGAAATCAAGAATACCTAGGTTCAGACATTGACTTTGGGACCAAGGACTCATTTGATCTCTGAGCACATCCCTTAACATTTCTAGGGTACAATAACTTCCTTTGTAAAAAGAATAGATTGGAAAAATGATTTCTAAAGTTCTATTCATAATCTTAAGGATTATGTGAGAATTTATGTTGGGATGTTTACTTCTCCATCTAAGTTTGAGCTTCATGGTATCCAGTTTCTAAGTGGGTACTGGGTGATCTTAATTCCTTTATTTCTCAAACTGCTCCTTTGTCTTCATTGGAAGTTCCATAATTTTATAGACAGTTAATCCATGTGGTGTGTGTGTGTGTGTGTGTGTGTGTGTGTGTGTGTGTGTGTGTAGGAGTGGGCATGGGGCATTGTGACAGAATTCCTATGTTGAAAATTCTGTTGAATGTCTAATCTTCACTAGGATTTTATATTTCATTTATATTTATATTTCATTCTCAGGAGATTGAATTCTTTATGTTACAATACTTTTGTGAGTATTTTTTCTTCCCTCCTCCTTTCCACTTACCTGTTCTTATTATACATATATGTACATGCATACACACCTATTTCTTCACAAGAGTGCCAAATATATGTTTTTTTTTTCCAGGAAAAAGGGGAATCAGGAATAATTGAAGTAAAATGACATTAGTTCTAGACAACAGGGAGTTAGATCTGGATGTTTTAAAAAATCAAAATTAAGATCTCATTTTAGTAGGCTGTATGTTGATAACCATGGACCATACTGTCCATGGCAAAGATACTGCAGAGATTTGTGACTTCCTTAAATCTGCTGCATAGGTAAGTCAATCTCATGATGTCACTGGCCCTTTTGGGTAATGAAAGACAAATAACAAGATGCTGATAGCCACTAGGTAGAAATGATCACAACAAAGTTTATACTGGTTGTTTTGTGAAAAATTAAAAAAAATGTTTTAGTCTGGAAATGAAATCAGGAACGTGTAGGACTTCCAAGGAGCTGATTACTTCTTTCATTTATTACCAGAGACACAGAACACAGTTTAGAGATGGACCTGAAATCCTATGAGTACTTCACCATCAGAATTCAGTGGGAAAGCTTCACTTTAAGGTCTCATCTTTGAGCAAAGCTTCAGTAATTCTATTAGCATTAAACTTGTCTAGATTTCAAGATCTTAGATAAGAAACAAGGGGAAAGAATGGGTCTCAATTCAAGATTGTGAGAAGCTAGGAAAAAATGGAGGTGAAAAATCTCTATTTGGAGCAAAGAATTATCTGTTGAGGTAAAAAAACAAAACAAAACAACTCTATCACCTCATCAAAGAGAATGAGGCTCAGGCAATCCACAGCCAACACTGCCAAACTAATTAGTGGGTGATGGGAGGAGGCAATTTAAAGAGAGATTGGAGAGGGGATGTGCAGCTTTTTTTTTGGCAGATCATTTTTTGCTTCATTGTTTTTATGTTAATTGAGTCTCATTTGATTGGTGGAAACCACTTAATTCCCTTTCTATTCTCTTGTTTCTCTCTTTCTCACTCACCACCCCCACTCCCCAAGTGCTTGGCAATTTTCCAGATTACTGAATCTCTTCTCAGTAACTGAGATAGTCATCTTCCTACTGATTGTAGAGTTATTTAAGGCGTCTGCATTTTTCCATTCTTGGCAATGATCATCCTTTCATTTTTTTGTCTTATGGCCAGGGCAAATGTGAATTGATGTGATGTGAGCTCATCTATGGTCTTTCTGGAAAACCATAATCTGAAGGACCTCAGGTGAGAGAATACAGTGATATTAGACCATGTCCTGGATACATGTTCTGTCATTTATGTTTTCCAAAGAACTTGGGGCACAGACAATAAGTTTGGAAAAGTATCGAAGCTGAACGAATTTTCAAAATTTTATTTAAAAATGTAACTGGGATTTAAAATGTATTATTTATTTAAAATGTAACCATGTAATCATGGTCCTTTACTCTGTTTGAATCATTGTTAATTTCCTCTGGGCCCCGGGGTAAAATTGTGGACCCTGATACATATTTTATTAAAAGTTTAACATTGAACATCAATACAACTAAAATTGTTGGTAAAGATCTACATCCAAATTAATTCATTTCAATGCATAATGGATCATGACAACTTTTCAGTCTTCCCCCACTAAGTCCTCATTAGGATTTTTTTTTTTTAGTGATTCATTTATTCCCAGGTGAATGAAATCTTTATGTTAGAATACTTTATGAGTGTTCTCTTGCTGTCTTACTGATTCCCTCCCCTTACTTGTCCAAATTGTACCCAATGTCTTTTTCTAAGAACATAGGAAATACGTTATGTTTGATGCACACACACACACATGTACATGTATTCATATTCATAACCCATGCCTTCCTGTTTCCAAGCCTAGAGAACTATCCATTACACTACCCTGCCTCTTACTGTTAGTTGCAATTGTAATAGAAACTGAGAGAAGGCAGTTACTTACAGTGACTGTTAAAGGCAAAACTTGAGGTGGAAACTGGATCAAGTCAGTCAAAAACTGAATTGGACTCCTTAGCATTCCTGCCACTGTAGGCACTCAGATAGGGGTTGAATGACTTCTTGTAATATTGTAAAAATAATTCAGTGTTTTAGGTGTCAACTGGATCTCTGAAGTCCCTCTCAGACCCAAAGATCTATAATCCTAGTGACACAGTATTTAATATTTACTGAGTTGAAGTCAATTTGAAGCATTGCTACTTTTGGAGTCTTACGGAAGAAGTCTTTGCCAGTGAGGTGTTCGGATAGGGGGAGAAGATAATATATTAAGCTACTAGGTGCTATTAATATTTCAGCATGAATTTTTATTAGAGATGAGAACTTTAATTCTGGACAATTTAAATGGGGGGGAGAGGGAGAGGGAAAGAGTTGGCTATAGGATGAGGTGTTACCCAGGAAGGGCAGATTTTTAGATGAGATTGAGGGACTTTGAGTAGCCAGGGGGCAACATGAGAACAGTAGATGACAAGGAGTGAAATTTGAAGGGGAGCAAAATAAGTTAGGAGTTCACATAAAATGGAAGAGGGATATTCCCGCCCCCCCAAACGTTTGCCTTTCTTTACCATTTTATTAAGGACAACACTGAGGAACAATGAATTAGGAGCAAATTGAAGCTAAGCACATAGGAAAAAAAATTGACCCAGGTTCTCTTGGGGAAGCCAATTTGTGATTTCCTTCCAGGGTCAGCATACTCCATTCCAATTGTGATAGGATATTTTCCCAAAATCCCCTGTGGCAAATGGCACTTTTTATAAATTTCAATGAAGAAAAGGAGAGAAGCAAAAGTGACCTGCCATGTGGGCATCTGTTTTGTGAAGATAATCTACAGTAGTTTTTCATCTCTAGCAGGGAACTATCTTTTGAGAAACATCCATTTTTTAGGTAGAATTTTTTTACGTTGCTCAAATGTCTAATAATTTTTTGACCAACTTTTGTAGAAAACTGAACTTTATTGCAATTTTAAAAAGACAAAGACAATCTGATAATAATGTCTGTAATTACAGCGTACCAATTATTCACACATAATTATACTTATGTACAGGCATGAATACATGTAACTTTTGAAGTTACATGCCAAACTCCAGCCATTTGTGAATATTCACAATTTAAATGCTTTTAGTAGAAATGAGCTGAAAAATACACATTTCACTTTATTGGGTACCACTATTGAATGATATAGCAAGGTTTGAGCAAAGAAGTGAACAATATGAATCAATCTTAAAATTATCCTCACAATGAGCAGCAATATTAAGACCTTAATAGAATCAATAACTGGTTCATTAAAAACAAAATATGCATTCAATTTGTATAGCACCTTTCTTTCAAAAAAGTCAATGCATTTCACAATTATCTCACTTGCCCTCATCACTTCCTGGTGAGGTAGGCAGTGTTAAGTATTATTATCTCCATTTTGCACATGGAGGAACTGAGGCACATAAGTTAATTGGTTTGCCCAAGTAAGTCAAGAGTGGTCAGTGATGCCCTGGACTCATGACTCCAAAACCAATGCTTTATCAACTAAAGAGCTGTTGCCTCCTCTCTGAAATTGATGAAAGATGCTATTTTACATTACTAGGAAAAAAAACAGTTATGCATCAGAAACTGAATGTGAAAAGTACCTCATTTTGGTAAAGGTTTGAGGAGTTTATTCTTTTTTCTTTTTGATTTAAATAATGTTGACATGACTTAGCCCTACAAATTCCTTGAAAGGGTGTTTCTAGCCACTCACAACTTAGTATTGTGACATTATGTCACTCATAGACCAGTCTTTCTCCAGGGTAAAAAAAAAATGTAAATGAATAATTTTATTTACAAAATCATTGATTTAGTGACTTAGTCTATAGTTTTAACCACTTTGCACATATTTATACATTATGAAATCTTGGAAAAGTAGAAAGGGAGTTGGGAAGATGGTTCCATTTTCCTGATGGATAAACAGAGGCATAAAACCGAAATAATCTTTTTTCATGATGCTGAACACATAATAGCTATTTGACAAAGTTACTAATTTGAAAAA
Organism: Bettongia penicillata ogilbyi; assembly: GCA_023548195.1. Classification (NCBI taxonomy): domain Eukaryota; kingdom Metazoa; phylum Chordata; class Mammalia; order Diprotodontia; family Potoroidae; genus Bettongia; species Bettongia penicillata. Next base: position 2,516,972 of record JAJHZJ010000468.1, read on the forward strand.
AATTCACTACTAATTTGAAAATTAATTACCAAATAAAAATTTAGTTGAAAAAGTTACCAATTTGAAAAAAAAATCTGTGCTAAATGGAAAGTGAAAACTCAATATTTATTCGATCCTGATAGAATATAACCTCTTTGAGGACTGGAACTGTTTCCACTTAGGGATTTGCATTTTAAGTCTCCAGCATAGACCCTGAACATGTGGTGCTTGTTGACTGATCAAATTTTAAATAATGATAAAATTTAAAATATTTAGCAGTGGGCTCAGGAATAAGAACCTAGAACCTAAGAAACCTTTCTGTGTTCCTAGAATCTATTTTTATTTTCTGACAGAAATATATACCGATAAAAATTGCTTACCATTTTTTTTGCACAATAGATAGCTATAAGGGTAGCTATCCTGTAGATGCCACCTGTCTGTGTAATGTTAGAGAAGATTTAAAAATAAATTTTTTTTTTGTAGTTTTATAAAGGAAAAGGTTAAACGTTAGGGATGGGTGATAAATATCTTAAGTGGCTTAGATGTTTAATAAATATGTGGAGATTTGTCCAAGAAATGTTCAAACTCCTTTTGGTTTTTCAGTATTTTCATCTACTGAATGGAGCTGTCATCTCTTCTACTGCAATGCCACTTCCCAGGAGGGACAAGCTAAGATGAAAGAATCACTTCATATTAAGAAAACACTAGATATTATTTTTAGATATACTCAGTTCTGTTGTGTGTATGTGTGTGGGAGAATGGTGGAGAGTTAACAAAAGAAAACTAAGTCATTAAGACAGGTAGTGCTCCCATAAAGTTTTAATTTGCATTCTCCAGGGGTCAAAAAGTTTCTTCCTTTGAGCCTTAATCACCCTTTAGAGCATATTAGATTATACAATTACTATATAGGTGAGGTGGGTTTTTTTAAAGGAAATGGATATAATGTAATAAATCGGAACACTTTTTTTCCATGTGAAATTTTCTTTTACATCTTGACAGTCTTTCACGTATGTCGTAGGGGATTAATAAATGTTTATTGAATCAAGTTGAATTATGAATTGTGATCAGTTATTATGGCATAAAAAAACAAAAAAAAATCTCATGAGAATCAAAGACAAACTGTAGTATTCTATATGTTGAAAACTGTCCTTAGTACTATATTATCGACTCAACTGAGTCACTAATTAGAAGTGTCTGGAATTTGATTTTCAAGGTCAGGTGGCTTGCACATAATCAGCCAAGTTTTCTCCAGTGCCTCACTCATTCCGTAGTTAGACACATTAACAGTTTCAAGCTACTTGGGCACAGGTGGGTGCAGGGAGGAGGGGACAAAACCCAATTAATTATAAACATGGCAGCTTAGTAAATACTCTTTTCTTAAGAATGTGTTCTCCCTAGTAAACCTGTGTGAATTATTTTAAAGGAACAAAAGGATTATGCTTATAGTCCTAAAATTGGTATGCTTCTGGGCACATTTGCCGCAAAGTTTGGGATTAGAAATTACCAGACATAGAAGGGAATTAGTTCACAGCAGAAACTAAATTTTGCGTGCTAATGTTGGATGTCATTCTGTTATTCAAATGTACTATTAACAAGAATTATATCATCATACAGCCTCTTGAGCTTTTAAGACCAAAAAGTAGAGCACAAAAGGGTTTCCTGGTGCCAGTTAGATACCAAAGATAGCTCACAGTGTCAATGAAGTAAAGTTTGTGAGTTTGACTTCCTCAATGGGTTGGTTAGTCAACACGCATTTGTTAAGTGTTTAGATGGCAACATAACTAATCCCAACAAACCTCTTTCAAGATCATAGACAACCAATCTCCCATAAGGAAGCGTGGGTAAAGAAGGCTGAATGGCTGGTTGATATTGGGAAAGCAATTCAAAATTCATTCTACAGATGACAGGCCAGTGGTATCATCATTTTAAATGTCAGCTGTCAGTGAAACAAGTGCTATATAGGTGCTTTACTCTTCCAGGTTCTCTAAGCAATGTCTCACCATTTGGTTTGTGAAGACCTTACATTTTGGAGTTATGATTGGTGTTGAAAATTTTTGAGTGGAACTGTAAGTGGCTGGCAGTCCTAATTATGGTAGAAGGATTGAGAAGAGCTATGTGAGTCATGGTGTATGAAGCAATAGAGGACTGCTAATATAAGTTAAGCTGGGGCAAAAAGAATAATTAAAAACATTGGAACAGATATAGCCATCTTAAATCATAAAATTCAGGTGTGATATTAGAAATATTTTTTCTCACAATTTTATGAATCTCATAATTTTAACATTATAAATACTTTCTTAGACATTCAGGAAAGAATCACAGAATCACCCCAAATTATTTTTGCACAAAGTAAGTCCTTAAAAATCAGTGGGAATTATATAGAAGATAGCATAACTTTCTAATGATCAACTTTTGTGAGGAAAAATTCATGAAAAACGAATGCAGACCAGAGACATTCTTACTTGTATTTCTGTCACTATCACTCTGTTTTGTTCTGCTTCCATCTTATGGCCCATGGAAAGAGAAAATGTGTAAAACCTACACAATCATTTAAAAGGTAACAGAGAAGCATTTTATTTCTGTAGATTTGAAACACAAGGAGTCTGAGGAATGGTAATTACCAGCCTTTTGAACACATTACACTGTGTGATGAGACAAGGAGAGCATAATACATCTTTGACAAATACTCACGGTGCACAAGCAATATACTGGCAAGCAAAATCTAATCTAATTGTCCTAAGAGAAGATAGTACCAAATTGGCTTATAACTGAGAAGTACCACATGACTGTAGATCTCTTTTCCTGTGACATTTTGAAGGGATCTGGGAGACTGGTTTAAAAAAAAAAAGCAACACTAGGAAAAGCCATCAAGCACTTTACAAATCTCTGTGCCTGGATAAAATGAAGGACGGGGATAATGAAACTTCATTTGCACATTTACAAAATGTGAATATTCTTCTCCTCAGCCTTTTATTTCCCTTAGTGTATTCTGATAATACTGACTGTTTAACTCCAGTTTATCATGATTTTCTGGATTGTTCTCTCATTCTAATCTTAACACTTTGGGCTAAATCTATTGGGTAGATTTTGTTCAAACCATCTAATGGCACAGTGAGGTTTAAAGCATTTACAGAAAGTTACAGTACAAAACAAGAAGACATTACAGAAAAATTAGGGTTTCACTGTAAATAAAGGCCATACTATATTTATAGACGTGTTCCTATTTTCACATAAGTCACTTAACACTGATCATTGTATTTTAACCCTACACCCCCCAATTCCCCAAAAGCATTGTACAATGAACTTGTCAAGATATCCAGGAAATAACCATCAGTACCTACTGGGCTCTCAGCAGCCAATGCTAATCTGGTGGAGCTGCAGAAATCAACAGTTTGAGAACAGTATCACTATACCATATTGAATGAGACTGACTATTACATGGAAGACTGAAAGGAAATCTTGACATTTACTCATTTACAACATTGCAATTCAGTCTTGATGTGAATGACTTTTAGAATAGCAGAAGTCTTGAAATTATAGCCACACTGCAATCCATGGAGTATATTCTTTTGAAAAAAACATACTACTTTACTGCCTGCTGATTCCATGCCTAGTACCATGAAAATAGCTAAAAAGAATGAAATAAGATAACCACCATGTTTTCATTGGCTGTTGCTGGTTGGGGAGTCACCATGCATTGGCTCCACTGTCGTCTTTCATGTTTACCTTTTCCCCCCCTTTTTTAAAGCTTTAGGCCAATTCTCCTACTGTACACATATCTGAGGAGTACACATATTTACATTTCCATTGTCATCCTCTTTGTGAATTAAAGACACAGGAAAAACTTTTCAAAGTTAGCAATGAAAACTTCTCAATGGGGATTATTCTGAAGATCTAAGTGATGATGAAGAATTTGAATGTTTTCATATAGGAAAAGCTAAAGGAGTCAGAATTCCTCAAGAAAGTTTTTCCTTTAAATCACCATATGTTAGAGAATATGTTACAGACTTGCTTCTCTGACAACAGTTCAGCTGATCTCTCAGATGAACATTCAGATGGCATCGTTACTGACTGCTTCTCATTCAATGAGTGCCAGGGATATGTGTAAGTGATAACCAGGTGCTTGGTGCTTTCACTTTGTAAAATACCAGTTAAAAAAAGAATAAATACACAGAATTACAAAAATTAAGAAAACATGTTCTCTTGAATAAATAGATGCTGTCACACATCGAAGTAAAACGACAATATTGCTTTGTGTTGACATTCAGTCATTAATTTTAGCACCTAATTAAACATAGTTCCTTGGATTCTCGTGACTTTGAGGCAGTTGAAACAGTGATCATCAACTTTTGCCTAAGGAAGAGCTATATCTTCAAATGTTTTGAAAGAACTAGTGATATAATTTATATCAGGCAGGAGATGCAATAATAAACAGATTAATTTTGGGGGAAATTTGCTATTTTTTTCTCTAGGCTGTAACTTGTTCCTGCAAATTCTTCAAACACATTTTCTGATAAAATTCTGTTAAAAAATATAATAGGCATAAAAGATTAAGCTGGAATTTTAAAATATCTCTAATTTAAAACAATAACAATGACAAAAGAATATAAACACATCATTTCAGGTGAGGTGGTAATTCTGATGTATAGAAGAACTGAACAGATCTCTCACATATCTAAAGAACTCTAATATAATTCATAAAAAGAACAACACAAGTGATTAGTAAAAGGTATCCTTCATGTATATTTGAATTTCAATAACCTAGGGTTTGGTAGAAGTGACTAATTTCTCTCTTCAGATTTTCTTTCAACTGTAGTAGAAGTATGGAAAATTGTATGAATGATTCATTTGTTGTCTAATACCCAAATGGGAACAACAAAGGAAAACAGCAATTTTCGTTGAAAAAACATATAATGCCCTGCCTTGTGTCTGGGCAAAGTCCTGTCTATAGTCTGTTCTGAATAGAAATGATTACACTATTATGCAATTTTTGAAAGAGAGAGAGAGAGAGAGAGAGAGAGAGAGAGAGAGAGAGAGAGAGAGAGAGAGAGAGAGAGAGAGAGAGAGAGAGAATGTGTATTGGGGGTTGGTACTTTTAATCAAGTTCTTTGAATATTCTTTTACAACTTGTTAATTAACTGACAGACCTCACATCTCCCTCTGCTGGGGTTCCTCAAAATCAAGAGAGATGTGTAATGTATATCTTATAGATCTGGTACACACAATCCACATCTGAAAGCTATTGGGGGAAAATGTCGACTATGTGCATAAAAGAGGATTTCTCTCTATAAAGCTCTATCATCCTCAGTGCCAAGTTACTCTTGTAGTTAAGAAATGCATTTAAAGATGAATAATAACCTCTTGAGGCTGAGTTGATAATTTCATCCATTATTTATGGAATAGCCTAGATGCCCATGAATATGTGATAGTTACTATTAAGAGATATTGAAAGGAAACCCTATGATCTATAAAAGAATTGATGTGCCCTCTTAAGTTCCTAATTCATTGAAAAGAAAGTGCTTAACACACTAGTTGTGCTCATAGATATTTGGATACACTAAACAAGAGATTTTCAACTACTCAGTAGCATGAGATCTCCAGGAAGGCTGCCATTTATCCTGTTCTACGGAAACATAATTTAGGCTAGTCTACACTCTGTTGCTAAGACTATTGCTGTACCCCTAATGTCTTAGCAGGAGATCAGATCTCTGAAGAAATAAAACCTACGCTTGATTAGCTAATCAGCTAATCTCCTTATTAAACTGGTCTTGTTATTTTAGAATTGTAAATTTAATTAAATGTATAGAGCAGTCATAGAAACAAAGCAATGATTACACCTGCTGGAAAGCACATCCATGGAACTATATGTATTTTTCAAGCAGCTTTAACCTCCCAAACCACCTTCATTGTTACAGGGAGGGAAAATAGCACAAGTTTTGAAATCAAAAAGGTGACAGTTATCAACGGCAATACAGAATAATTGCCTCCTTTTTTAGTGGTCAGAAGAACCTGCAGTTTTCTAATGAGTATGAATCACCATTCAAAATGATACAAATAATGACGTTTCTTTTTAAATCAGGAAAGGCAGACAAATCTTTGAATGGGCATTCTGTAAGACCTGAGTGGATATGTGTAAGACCAACTTAGACCAGGACAGGTTCTTTCTTGAATTCTGACAACAGCCTACAAAAAAAGGTAGGAAAATCCCTAACTGAAATTATTTCACAAAGGCTGCATAATCCCTGGATTGTGGTGACCTGAAAGAAATGACAAATAAGCACCTACTAGGGATAGTGACAATCTGGAGGAAGATTCCTTGTCCTTCTCTGTGTAACTGTTTCAACCAAACGTTTCTAAAATTTTGTACCCCAAAGTACTAGTACCGATGAACAGCATACACTTATTTCAATTATTCATTTACCAAGGTGATTCTGATCAGGAGTTTCATGTACCATTTGACAAGCTGAATCTTTAAAGACCTCAACTGTCACATATGTGGTCAGAGAAAGGTTAAAAAAACCAAACAACTAGCTGTAATCAACTAGTCTATGTGCTTTTTGAGTTTTTGTTTTCTTTCTGAAGATTATAAATGAATCATAAAAAGAAAATAGCTAATTTACATAATTTCTGATATTCTTTTGGAACTAGGCCCAAAACAAAATGCTTTAGATATTTACATACTAAAAATAAATGCATACAAATATTCCATTGAACCTAGATTAATTTCTGAGAACAATTTACTCAAACCAGTCAAGGTTCTTATAACGTGGACAGAAGAGATACTCTGAAACACACATTCATGTTCCCAGCTCTTCAGAGCCAGACAGTGTAGCCACTGTCCAAATATGTGGTCTATGTCCAAACATAAAGATTAAGGCTCTCTGTTTGAAATAACGAGTTCCCGGCTAATTAAAAAGAATTCTCTAAGTACCATAACATTCTTAAAATACTGAAAAAATTCTTAATCTTCTTAAAATATCGAAAAAAGTTCTTGACTAGAAAAATAAAATAAAGCATCTAAAACTGAATTCAAGTACTTTTGTTGTAGGCCACTAGTGGAGTGCCAACCTAAGAAGTAACAAAATTCTGAAGAGACTCACAGAAGGTCTCCCATCCTACTCGTGGGCTGGAGTTGGAATCCTCAGCCACTCAAAGAGCAGCTTCCTGAAGAGCATTGAACCTTGGAATGGCAAACACATTAGCCACAGTTCCCCATCATCCAAACAGGTCTATGCTGGAGTAAAAATCCTGAACAATTAGGGGAGAAAATCCTTGGAGTGAGTTCAGTTTGAAGTTGAGAAGAAAAACAGCCACACATTTAAAATTTTTCAGCAGGTAGCAAAAACAGCGAACAACTGGCTCTTCTGAAAGGCAGTATTTTAGGCAAGTGATGTACATTATAGTGAAGATGGTTCATTTAAAAATATTGGACATCCTTGGAAAACCACCAACATTTTTATCTTCACTGTGAGAGAAAATGAACCACTTTAGGAAGGGGGATGAAATGTTTGTGTATTTTTTATTATATGTGTGTGAGTGCATATCTGTGTGTACCTTATTGCTTGGGAAGCTTGGAAAATGGTCACTGCCCCTCCATTGTTTTCAGTTCTCTAAAGCAATGCACAAGTTGTAATTTATTATGATCTTTTGTTTTTCTTCAAATAGAGAAACATTTCCAAACTGCTGATAGTATAATGTTTTAAAAAATGTTGTCTCGGCATTAAAGTCTGGTGATATCTCTGCTGTGTTGTAAATCCCCAATACTCTCATAGTCATTTTCTTTTGGAAAAGTAATGTGGTTACCATTAGCCATTGGCACGATCTTTTCTTCATCTTTGTTCAAAGACTGGATTGCTTCATAATCAGGCTCCGGCTCTCCATTTGAATTGACTCCTGGTGGAGGTATGTTGATATTTGGGTTTTTCTCAAAGTCCCGTACTGTAGCGTAGAGATCATTACCGGAAGATGGTGATCTCTTTGGAGCTACATCTTGAATACAGGAGTAAGTGGATTCTGGCACTTTAAGAGACTGTCCTGGCTTACTTACAGATGAGTACATTGCAGAAATCTAGAAAAGAAATCATTAGTTGAATCATCAACTGTTTCTTTATGTCTCTTCCTCCAGCCTCCCCACCTCCTTGTGATCCCTTTTAGTGAAATGTTGGATACCTGACATGTACAGTAGATAGAACTGTGGGCCTGGAGTCAGGATAGACTTGAGTTCAAATCTGGCCTCAGAAACTTACTGACTGTGTGATTATGTGCAAGTCACTTAACTTCTATTTGCCTCAGTTTCCTTAACTGTAAAGTGGGGATAATGACAGTATCTATCTCACAGGGAGGTTGTGAGAATCGAATAATAACTGTAACGTGCTTGGCAAATTGTGAGTGCTATATAAATGTTAGGTTTATCATTATTATTATCCATATATTTTGAAGACACTTCTTCTAGTGGGTCTATTTATTTTTTTTCTTTTTGGTTTGTCTTTAATTTTGCTAACAAAGGAAATTCCTGAGTAGAGAAGGAATAAGCGATTATTAAACACTTACTATGAGTCAGGTCCTGTGCTAAGTGCTTTACAAATATCTCATTGATAACATGATAAAATTAAAACTCTTAGCCTGGCATTTAAGTAACCTATCTTTCAATGACCTTCGAGTATTATTTCCAATTATTCTTCTTCTCAGACTTTCTGTTCCAGTAAAACTAGCCTGCTAACTGTTCCCACTCCATTTCCTATCTTTGTGCCTTTGCAAAGATGGTCTTGACAAGTCTAGAATTCTCTCCCCACTCACTCCAGTCTTATAGAATCTTTAAATGCCTTCAAGTCTCAGTTCAGGTGCCACCTTTCCTGATCCCAGATGCTACTGTTTGATTCCTCTTAAACTGACTTTATAATACCGTGTGTTAATAAGCTATAACCATCCCTTCTTTTCAGTATGTATGCCCCTTGGATTTTTGTATTGGTGTCCTCAGTGCCTAGCACATAATAGAAAACCACAGATAGAATATTTCTGACTGTAGTGTTACCATAAGTGCACTACTACTGAACTATTCAACTATTTTAGAAGCCTTGTGGGAGCGTTTCTGGGGTTGGGGCTTACACTGAAAATTAGAGAAGCAGACCAATATCTGACATCCTATTGTTAAATGAATGTCAGAATGACTGTGTGTAGGTATGCATACATCCATGATATAGGAAAAGAGAACACTGAACTGATATCGAGAAAGCTGGATTGTAGCCCCAGCTCTGCCACTAACTAGCTAAGTGACCTTAAGTTCTCCTGGCCTCAGTTTTCAGATCCGTGAAGTGAGTGGATTACTCTGGTATATAACTGACGGTTCCTATGATCCTACTACACATCCGCATGTACCTTTGATATTTCTATGACTATCTGTCCATGAAACAGCAGTTAATCTTTTGATGAGTTCTAATGCCATTTGCAAAACATTTACCAAATTAACTTGAAGACTGGTCCATCCCAACTGAGAATCTAAAATATAGAAGTTGACGTAGTAATGATAGCTGTCCTTAATAAAATACTTTAATACTTACAACTCTTTTAGAGAACATTAAGTCATTTTATATTTCAAACAGACTTGTGAAGTAGACACAATGAGTGTTTGTACCTTCATTTTACAAATTCAGAAACTGAAGCTCAGAGTGATTTGCCTGTGGTCATATGGATAGTAAGTGAATAGAAAACATTTGAACCTTGGGCTTTTTAACTCTAAGTCCAGTGCTCTAACCAGTATTCCGTTGACTTTCATGTATCATATATTTAGTATAATGTGATACATAATTGTTTCTACTATAAGTAATGATAGAAAAGCATTTTCTTGGAAAGATAATTGTTGGAATAAATGGAAAATACATTTTGGGCAATTAAAGCCGGACAACCCTACCTCTGAAAGAGGTTATGTCCCAAAACTTCATTTTTAAGCTAGCTGTTGGAAATTCAGAATGCATTTTCCCATAGAATGAATGTCATAAATGGTGAATATTGGGTTTCTGGTTCAACCCACAAGATTCTATTTAACCCATAATGAATGGAAACTACCCGAAAAAGCACTATATCAAATGTTAAGTGTTTTGACTTTATTATGAATAGAATTTGGTGGGCTAACCTGGGGACCTAATATGTTTTTATGACTTTGTTAAAAAAAGAATGTAAAATTGACAAGAATACTTTTCCTGTCCCCACCATCAAGGGTGTAGCAAGAAGGGAATGAAGAGGCACTGGAAATATGACTCCCCTCCCATTCACATCCCCCACATTGCTGCTTGTCTGTCTAAGCCAGGGCGGGGAAACTGTGCCCTCGAGGCCACACGTGGCCTTCTGGGTGTTTAGATGTGGCCTTTTGACAGAGTCCAAGTTTTACAGAACAAATCCTTTTATTAAGGGGATTTGTTTCGTGAAGTTTGGAATTGGTGAAAGGGCCACATCTGAGGATGTAGAGGATCACATGGGTCCTTGAGGCTGCAGGTTCTCCAATCCTGTCCAGGACATGGCAATAAGGGCATAGAATGGTTCATACAATACCTCTTGTTCTCTGTGGCTTTTGATGAAAACTAACTTTGTGAGATTTTTTAAAATTTTCTTTTGTGGGGGGCGTAGTGGTGGTGATGTTAGGACCTGTAATCATGCTGATGTAGTCCATATGGGGCACATGCATGTATGTATGTATGTATGTATGTATGGGAAGTTAGTAAGTCAAGTGTTTACAGAATGATAAAATTGCAGAATGTTAGAGCTGGAGGGGCTGTTAGAGGTCATCTAATCTAATCCAAGGCCCACTAGTTCACACAACAAAAACATACCAGAGCTGAGCCTGAAATGCAGATTTCTTGTTCCCTTTCTCATGTCTATTTTACTATAGTGAGAATGCCTGTAACTAGAATAATCTCTTGTTTAGACATCTTTCCATTAAAAAAAGTATAGTTCTTACATGTAGGTTGATAGCTATTTTCACAAGAAAAAAACATCTAAATATTTATGGATGCTATAGCTTGTCAGTTACTCCTAGCAAGAAAACTATTAACTAAGTTACAGGTTTCCTCAAGTTAAACAGGGGTATTTAAATCATGGGGGATACTGTAACATTAGGTCATTGATCATACATTTGGAATTGGAAGGGATCTTAGAAGTTATCTAGTTCAATCTCCTAATTTTGCAGATGAGCAAACTGAGGCCCAAATTGATTAAGTGAATTAGGATCAGACAGGCAAAAAACAGCAGAGTTGGGATTTGAACCCAATTTCTTTCTTTTTTTTTGTATTTAAATTTATTTATTTAAGTTTTTAACACTCATTTCCACAAAATTTTGAGTTCCAAATTTTTTCCCCATTTATCCCCTCCCCCACCCCAAAACGCTGAGCATTCTAATTGCCCCTATCACCAACCTGCCCTCTCTTCTACCATCCCTCCCTTCTCTTGTCCCCATCTTCTCTTTTGTCCTGTAGGGCCAGATGACTTTCTATTCTCCATTAACTGTATTTCTTATTTCCTAGTAGCAAGAACAATACTCAACAGTTGTTCCTAAAGCTTTTGAGTTCCAACTTCTCCCTCCCCACCCATTCCCTTTGGGAAGGCAGGCAATTCAATATAGGCCATATCTGTGTAGTTTTGCAAATGACTTTGATAATAGTCGTGTTGTGTAAGACCGACTATATTTCCCTCCATCCTATCCTGCCCCCATTTCTTCTATTCTTTCTTTTGATCTTGTCCCTCCCCAAGAGTGTTGACTTCTAATTGCCCCCTCCTCCCACTGCCCTCCCTTCCATCATCCCCCCTATTCTGCTTATCCCCTTCTCCCCCACTGTCCTGTATTGTAAGATAGGTTTTCATACCAAAATGAGTTGAACCCAATTTCTTTGTCTCCAAATCAATCACCCTTTCCACTCCAATAAACTTTCTCCCACAACTATTTGTAAGAGGTATAAAAATTATAACAATATCTGCTTACAAATATTTAGTGATTTATGATTACTAAATGTTTTAAATCTTATTACAGCCTCATAATACTGCGAGGCAGGCACTGAGTTAATGCTGCTTTATATAGAAGATGAAATTAAGGCTTAAAGAGATTAAATGACATTGAAGGCCACAGAATGGGTAAATGGCAGAACCCAGTGTTCTTTTCACTACTTTATTCTTTATGATAATAGACTTCCAATGTCCAGAAGGATAAAATGCTTCTAAAACCAATTACTTCAGGTAGTCCATCTTTAAACAAGGAAACTTATTTAACAAATACAATTTCTTCTTTTGGTACATTTAAAAAAGACAACATGGTATAGAAACTTTCTACATATCTACATAGAGATACATGCATATTATATATACATATATATGCATAGGTGTGTGTGTGTGTGTGTGTGTGTGTGTGTGTGTGTGTGTAGGTTGTGGCTGTTCAGTTATTCTTTTATATCTTTTATATCTGACTCTTTGTAACCCTGTGGGCCATACTGTCCATGGCACTTTCTTAGCATAGATACTAAGGTGGTTTTCCATTTCCTTCTCTAGGGAACTAAGGCAAACAGAGGTTAAGTGACTTGTCCAGGTGACAAAGCTAGTAAGTTGTCTGAGACTAGATTTGAACTCAGGTCGTCCTGACTCCATAACTAATGCTCTATCCACTGAATCACCTTTTTTGCTTCCATCTATATATGTATGTATGTATGTGTATACACACACACATACAAATTGTATATCTTATATATATGCATATATCATATTATATATCTAATGTGATAGGTTATTTTATATCTGTAGATATGTGTATATATAATATATATGTACAATACATATATGAGTATGTATATGGTGTATATACGTATATATCTGTATCTATATATATATTCTCTGACTGACTTGGAGAGATGCAGAAATCTATGCTGCTGAGTACTTCTGTGAGATTCATTTATATGTAAATGAATCTTGATTATTGCATGCATATATTGCATATATATGGCTCTATACCTTCAGAAACCTGACCTAAGTTTGAAATATCTGATTGCCTCTATCTCTTTTCCTGTCTTGTTTTTGATGTAGAGGATCTGTGATAATGAGTAAATAAGGAAGCATTAGAAAAACCAAGAGATATCCATCACCAATAAGAAAATGCTTATTTGAAAACTGCCCAAGAAAGCATAATCTTTATAGAGAATCATTACAGGTAAATTATATGTAGCCACATTTATGGATCCTCTAACTAGATTTGGGTTTTAATGGTGGTTATGATGCTATATGGCTTGGGCAAGACATTTTACTTCTCTGCACTCAGTTTGCTCATTTGTAAAATTATGGCATTGTTCTAAATGACCTCTTTGACAACTAGGTGGTGCAGTGAATAAAGGGTCAGGTCTAGAGTCTGGAAGACCCAAGTTCAAATTTGACCTCAGACACTTACTAGTTGTGTGACCTTGACAAGCTACTTAACCCTGTTTGCCTCCATTTCCACATCTGTAAAATGGCCTGGCGAAGGAAATGGCAAACTACTCCAGGATCTTTGCTAAGAAAATTCCCAATGGGGTCAGACACGACTAATATGAGTAAACAACATTGAAATCACCTCCGCAGTCTCAATTCTAAAACCCTATGATGCTAAGAAAACCTAACATAACAGCATTATTGAGTTATAGATAAGAAACAGCAAACAATATCCACTATTGTGTATCTTAACGCCATTTTGGAAGGCAGCTAGGTGCTACAGTAGATAGAGTTCTGGGTCAGGAAGACCTGAGTTCAGATTCGGTCTCAGACATTTACTCAGCTCTGTGATTGTAGGCAAGTCACTTAACCTCTAGTTTTCCCAACTGTGAAATGGGAATAATAATGGTGCCTACCCCCCACCCAAGGTTGTTTTGAGAATCAAATGTGATTACGATTGTAAAACAATTAGCATCGTGCCTGACACAATATCATAAGCACTATTATTTTGTGTTGGTTTCTCTTCATTTGATTTCAAAAGTCTTATCCTATATAGTTTAAAGAATTATCTGTCTGTCTCTGGCATCTTAGAAAGATATACATATCCAGGAAATTCCCTCTGGTAATAGCAGGCTGCCGTCCAAGAAAATATACTCAATCACATCCTTAGCATTGTCTACCATGAATATCAACAGTAACTTAATTTCCTTTGGTAACAACGGAATAGATGCTCTGTACTGATTAAGAATTGCTTCAGGTATTATGAGTCACAGTTGGACAGAAGTCAAAATATCCTTGATTACCTGGCATTCTTTTTTGACATAGTAATTCATCCATTTCAAAAAATCTAGGAAAGAAATGAGCATGTTTTTCTGACAGATGCTCAGCTTCCCAATTGCCAAGGGATATTTTCTTCCTCTGCACATATCTTACACACTTGTGGGTAAAATTTCCAGTTGGTCTAAGAGTTTTCTTAATGTGGTCTTGCTATTTGCTTATTGGTCATTGGTATAAGCACAGTTCATTTCCAAAGAGAGTGCTGCCTCTATACTCCTGGTCGACCCAGTGTATAAGTATCACAGGAATCCGGGAATGCATCTATAAAATCCACAACTATAGGTCTGATCTGGCAGTTCTTTTTACCTCTCTAGGATCTGTTGTCTCATCTGTAAAATGCAGAGACTAGATTAGGTGAACTCTAATGCCCCTCATATTCCCCAAATCTTATGACATGACTTTCTCAACCTCTCACCACCACTCCCCTCAAAAAATTCACATGGCAAATCTGTAGAATATTTTGCTCTCAGAATAACAACATTTATATATCACTTAGAGCCATTGGAGTATTCTAAGCAAGGGATAAATATGGTTAGAACTTTGCTTTAGGAAAATCATTTTGACAGTTAGATCATTGGATCTCTATGGATTCTCCTTTAGAGCATCTGTTGGTCCTTCCATCTTTCTTGGATCAAAGGATCTAGATCTGGTAAGTGTTTGATTTTCTAGTGTGTCAAACTTTCTCTGGCATAGGCTCAGCCAAGCCAGGAGGAAAGCATTTTGCTTGCCTGTTAGAATACATGCTATAGGGAGAAATCTCCAATATATTTTCTTCCTCTCCCTACCCCTTCCCTTTCATTTGTTGTCTCACTTCACTTTGACCGTACCTCCAACAATTACATTTCTTGTTATATTATGAGTTATTACTTAGCTTTGTATCTTTATTTTTTCTCTAAAGTCAACCTTCCTAATGCCTTGTCATAATGACAATAGGATTTTGATGTCTAAATGACATTGTTTCTGTTTTAATCTAAATTCATTTTTTCTTGTTTGGTTTTCCATTTCCCAGGAGAAAAATGTTTCTGTGTTCTCATTAGAAAACAAAATAGACACAAAGATCATTACTGTTGTTAACTTCTGACCTCTCCTTTTTTCCTATGTAATTTTGAAATTTCAGTGACAATAACTGGACACAATCCAATACGCATCCCAAAATGCTATAATGATTTCTTGGCTTAACATCTGCCTTCTAATAACACCTAAGGACATACAGTGTGGCAATGGAAAACAGGAGAAAACTGTGCTCATATTTACAATGGGGGGAATTACTTTGGATTTTTGTAAAAATGATATTTCATATTTTGTTAGTGTTTTAAGGTTTGTATAGTACTTCATATTCTACAATTCTAATTTGATCTTCATAACAACAATCCCCTGAAAAAACTGAGGTTTTGAGATATTAAGTGATTTTCTTATGATTCTTCAAGCCAGGGTCAAATCTAGTTCTTCCTGACTCTAAGTCCAAGACTTTTTCTTGTTACACCTTCACCTAAAAGGCTTCTGACCTACCTTTGCTTGGTCAGAGTTACGGCAACATTCTGGGGAATTGATTATTGGTGGATGAGGAGAAAGAAGTCTTGGAAAAAACAACAACAGCAATGATAAAAAGTTAATAGTGGCTGCTGAGTGACAAAAGGTGATAAAAGCAGCAGCCGCAGCAAAATCTAAGAGGCTCAGGAGAGTGAGGGAGCCAGCTCCTTTACCTTTTTGGTCTTTTCCCGTGGAGACCTCTCTCCCTGACCTCAATGACTGCTACCCTGTACCTTCTCCAGTTCTCTTCTCCTCTTGGTTCAGCTGGTGCTGTGCCACTGAGCCTCAAGTGGGGAGAGGGAAGCAGCAGCTCCCACTGTCCTACCACCTCCCCTCCCAAACTCAACACTGCTAAGCCTGTTCTCTTTCCCCAGGAGCTATGCCAATGACTAATTTGAAAGTGGAACTCAATGAATGGGAGAAGGTCAAGGGCATATGTGAATAAAGATTGTCAAAGATGTGTATAAAGTCAAGAGGAAAGACAGGTTACAGTTTAAGGCAAGACCTTACTGTGATGAAGGCTCCTCTCCAGCCCTCTTGTTCTGTAATTCTATCAACAGAGGGGATGCCACCCAGAGGATAAAACTGCTATTAGCACCATGTCTGACACCTGGTAGGTGCTTATGACTACTCCTTGATGTGATTTGCAAGTTATTTATCCTTCTCATAAGCTTGGGTATTCTCCTAAGACATTCACTTATTCCTTTTCTTTACTCTGTCTGCATTCTCTCATGCTGACTTCATCCACTCCCATGATTCAATTATTCCTGACACATGCTGTCATTTACAAGAGGATTACACTTGTTATTTGGACCTGAGGGGGCAGAATTGACAATAATCAGAAGTTGCAAGGAAAGAAATTTAGCTTTGCTATAAAGAAACATTTCGTAACAATTAGAGCTGCCTCTGGAGGTCATGGAGGCACTTTCCTTGGACATCTGCAAGGAAAAATTGGGTGACTACTTTTTGGGCATGTTATAGAAGGGATGCTTGTTCTGGATTGTCTTTGTAGTCCCTTCCAACTCTGGGTTTCAATGATGCTGAGTCAGAGGACCGAGTTTAAACCCTGGCTCCGCTAGTACTTAGCATGTAATTAATGTTTTGGGGTCTAGGTTTCATTGTCATAAAAATGAGAAGGTTAAGTCTTGCTGGCCACCTAGTCTTCCTTGAAACAAGAATGCTCCATATAACATTACAATATGTGGTCATGCAACCAATGATGACCTCTAGTTTTCTCCAGCCTATGCTTCAGTGCATCAATCTCAAACTCAGATAGAAACAGTCACTAAACTGTACGTAAGAATCCCTGCAGGACACATATTGACTGAGAAAACAACATATTAACATAATCTACGTTCTACTGCATTTTTATTTATTTTATTAAATACTTCCCAATTATACTGACACCTTGGCTACATTTGATTCTACTGATCCTTTCCAATGCCTGCCTTCAAGGCTGATTCTTTGATGTCACTAAGCCTTTTCCTGCCAGGAATCTGATCCCTATTTCTTTGATTCTTTCTTGTCTTGTCACTTATCAGTCACTCCTGGTCATGATAAAATGTTCAACACCAAAGCAATATTCCTATTAACATCTTTAAGATGACAGTTTGCCTGTAGTAGATGAAAAAAAATTACAAGGCATATACTTGGAGAGAGTAGGTACTTGTCTATCACAGGAATTCATAATTAGTGAGTTTGTATTATGCTAATCTCCTGTGAGGGTGTATGGGAATGTCTAGAGTTTTTTGCTGTTTAAAGTTTCAAACAGTGCCTGGCTCCTATTAGGCATCTAACATGTTTGTGGAATGAATGGTTGTAGAAACCTACCTCTTCATCAGTAAGAGTTGGGTCTTCCTCTCGAGACTTGTAAGACAGCGAACTAAGTCTCTGTTAGAGAGAACAAATACATATCAAGATGAAATACTGTGAAACCTACAGTTCAGTCTTCCCTTTGCATAAGCAGCAGGATACTATGCTCATAAAAATTCTTTTCACATTATTACAGATAAGCTACCATAAGGCTTTGGGATTTGGTTTGATAACTTGATCCTGAACAATAACTTCCAATATAAAGGGATGTAAAGAAATTGAACACTTCAGTAACTGTCTGGCCTATTAATTAATCTGCTCAGGTGACAGCTAGTAAAATCTTGTTCATGCTTTTATATGATAATGAGCTAAAATAATCTAATAAATTAAAGAGGATATTATTTCAATTACATTGTAGTAAGTTTAGCATAAGGGAATAATCTTTTGAAAATATAGTATTTCTTTAATAATCTTACAGAATGTATATATCAGCTTTTTTAATTCAGGAAACTTGCCGTTTAGAATCTTTTCCTAAACCTAAGGATACAGAAATCTTCTTATTTGTGTTTGAAATGTGAACATACTGTAAGGAGCCACATGTTGACATATTAGGAGTCCTTGGCTCATGAGTAGTGTTGGACTGTTATAGAAGACAACCAGGTATCACATATCTCACTGGGGTGGACTGGGTAGAAATTTCATTCTTTTATAGTGAGGACCAGGATGCAGATGAAACCTGGAGCAGTTAGGTGACACAGTGGATAGAGTGCCAGGCTTGGAGTCAGGAAGATTCATATTCCTGAGTTCAAATCTGGCCTCAGACACTTACTAGCTGTGTGACCCTGGGCAAGTCACTTATCCCTGTCTGCCTCAGTTTCTCATCTGTAACATGACCTATAGAAGAAAATGGCAAACCATTCCAGTATATTTGCCAAGAAGACCCCAAATGGCATCACAAGGAGTTGGATATGACTGAAAAGATCGAACAACAACGAGGTAAGAGGAATTGGCCAGTTGTTAAACAGAAGCTTTGAGTACAACAAACATTAAAGGGGTAATAGCACAAAAAGTGCAGCAGTTGTAACTAAAAGGAGAATAATTTTCTGTTCACAGGGTAGAAAACACTATTGGATTTTCCAGACTAATGTATATCAGACTGTTTTTGTCCAATCCTTATCCATGTGTCTTACTGTAGAAGGGAAGACCTCTATGTGACAGTTTTATTTGATAATAGTTGACATTTATATTGCACATTTCAGTTTACAAAGTACTCTATAAACATTATATCAATTCATTCTCACAACAATCCTATTTTATGTAGTACAACTATTATTATCCTCATTTGACTGATAAGGATATCAAGACAGTGAGAGTCAAAGACCATAAATATCAGATCAATCATACGGGGGAAGATGAGATGTTAGAGGATTAAGGGTTAAAGGGCGCAGTAAGTGTCATAGGGACAGTCATTTTGGACAAAGCACCTGAACCTGAGTCTCAATTTCCTCATCTATAAATGGGATTAATAATTTTCAACACTACCTACCTCAGTAGGTTGTCTTGCGGCTAAATGAGAATATATTAAAGCACATTGTTTGGTGCAATATTATGCAGCATATGTCTGCATCTGGATATACCAGGTTAATGTGAGTGAGGACAAAAGCAAAGCAAATATGGAATTTTTGTCAAACAAAGGACACCATCTAATGAATTTCATGAGGTAGGGCAAAAATATCTAGATGAACAGATGATAGAAAATGATTTTTACATTATTTCAAGAAGTGACTAAAAAGCCACATACTTTTAACAAAAATTAGGGCCTGTCACAACAGAGAACTTTTTTGATTTGAACAGTTAAAATCAAAGTTACTTAATGAACTGCAGTTTGTATTGTCTGGAAAAAGAAAATTTATCAGATAATGGCCGACAATGTCTAGCCCAAAATCAATTACCATTTTTGGCTACAATGCAGGTACAGGGCTTCAGAATGGGTCAAGTCTGTGTTTCAATGATTTATGCATGTACTTAGAGATGAACATTGGGAAGATAGGATAAAGCTGTAGCTTAGAAAGACTTTGATTCTGAAGACATTTTAATTAGATGAACACCTTTTCTGTGGCACTTGGGGGACTGCATCTGTCATCATCTGATTAATTCTTCAGAGCCTTAACTGTTTCAGTCAATTCACAGTCCCTGAAGACAGAGTTTCATATAATGTGTGACTATTAGACGGATATGTAGAGAGTTAAACACAAAGGAATACACTTCTTGGTATTGATGATTAGGAAGGATTTTTTTTTAAGCTTTCTTATAACAAGCAAGAAGGCAGTATATCTGAGTTTGTGTTGACACTTATGAATATACTCATTCTCCCTGCTTCCCCCTCTCCTGGAAAAGGCCAGTTTTGATTACAAGATGTTTTTTTCACTTCCTTGGCCTTGGACTGTTCAACATTTTTATCAATGATTTGAACAACGAGATAGTGTACTTGTAATGTCTTCAAATGACATCAAATAGAGAAGGACAGATAATGCACTGGATGTCTAGGTCAGAAGCCAAAAAGATCTCAATAGGAAGAATGATGAGGTGAAATGAATATAATGAAATTTAAAAGGGGAAAATATAAAGTTATACATGGGTTCAAAAAAAAATCTACTTTCACAAGTACTACATGAGGAATAGCAATTCACTGGGAAAATATAATGGGAGGCTTTAGCACCTGGCCCAGAAAAGATGCTTAACAAATATTGATTCCTATTTGATTTTAGGCGATTGCAAAACTTAATATGAATCAAAGTAGGAGTATGAAAGTCAAAAAAGGGAATGATATCCTATGCAAAACAAAAAGAAGAACAATGAGTCTCTTTTCTTGTCAGATTGAATCTGGAATCCAGTGTCCATTTCTGGGCACCATGTTTAAGACAGATATAGCTAAGGCATGTTCAGAAGAGAGCAATAGAGATAGGATAATGAGAGAGCTGGAGATTGTGCAAGAAATGGTTTTGAAGGAACTAGGGAGTGGTTAGAGTTATGGGAGAGAAGAGAGCTGTCTTTAAGTAAGTAAAGAGCTGTCATATTGAAGTGGGATTAGCCTTAATCTGTTTGTCCCTATTTTGCTGATCCAAGAGCAATGTGTGCAAATTGTAAAGAAGCCTAGTGGTGAGTTCTCTCTCACTGGAGGTTCTTTGAAAGATTGAATTGTTACTTGGTTGGTATGTTGTAGAAAGGATTCTTGTTCAGGTACATCTTTCTTTTGAGTTCTTTTCAAACTCTTAAGATTCTGTGTATCATGGGAAAAGTTCTTTATTTTAGTAACATTTTTTCCCAATTGCATGTAAAAGCAATTTTTTAAAAAAAAATTGAGTTTCAAATTCTCTCTCCCCACTCTCTGACATGGTAAGCAATCTGATATAGATTATACATGTGCAATCATGCAAAGCACATTTCCCCATTAGTCAGGTTGTGAAAAGAAAACACAGGGACCCCCCCTCCCCAAAATGAAAAAGAATAAAGTAAAAAATAGTCTGCTTTTATCTGTATTCGTCTCCATCAGTTCTTTCTCTGGAAGTCGAGAGCATTTTTCATCATGAGTCTTTTGGAATTGTCTTGGATCATTGTATTGCTGAGAAGAGTTAAGTCATTCATAGTTGATCATCATACAATATTGCTGTTTCTGTGTGCACTGTTCTGGTTGTGATCACTTCACTTTGCATAAGTTTATGTCTTTCCAGGTTTTCATGAAAAAGGTTCTCAATACACATTTTGGGAAAATATCTAAGGCCCCAAAATTTATATAAGTAAATACATATGAATATTAAAATTTAAAATCACAGTCCTATTTTGTTGCCTTATCTCAGCTTGGTCATCACCCTGGGTTCTCAATGACCATGCCCTCTGACTGTAGCTGTTCCTTAGGGTTCTTTCCTGGGCCTTTTCTTACCCCTCTGTGCTACTTCATTGGTGATCTCATCAGCTCCCATGGATGGATCATCTCTATGCTGATGATTCTCACATCTACCATGCTTGAGCCAATATCTTTGCTGACTACCAATCTCATGTGTCCAGCTGCCTTTCAGACATCTTGAACTAGATGTCCAGTAGACATCTTAAACTCAACACGTCCAAAACAGAACTTGGTATCTTTTCCCCAAAACCCTTCTCCCTCTTCCTGCCTTCTCACCTGGCCACCGCCTTGCTTATTACTGTAGAAGGTAACACCTTCTTCCCATGCTCTCAAGTTCACAATCTAGGAGTCCTCTGGATTCCTAACTATCTCTCAAACCCACCCCCACCTGCCATATCCAATTTATTGCCAAGACCTGTCAATTTCACCTTTGCAACATCTCTCCAATATAACCTGTTTCTCCTCTGACACTGCCATGACTCTAGGGCAGGTCCTCATCACTTCATTTCTGGACTACTGCAATAGCCTGCTAGTGAATTCCACCTCCCTTGTATTTCCACACTTCAATCTGTTCTCCATTCAGCCACCAAAATGATTTCACTAAAATATAAGTCCAATTATGTCACCTGTCCCCCACTCAATAAACTCCAGCTGCTTCCTATAGCCTCTAGAAACAAATACAAAATGTTCTATTTGGCATTCAAAGACTTTCATAACCTTGACCCCTCCTTTTCTTCTTACTTCCCAACTTGTATTCTTCATTCCAATGACAGCAGCCTCTTTGTTGTTCCATGAACAAGACACTCCATCTCTTGGCTCTGGGCATTTTCTCTGACTGTTTCCCAAGGCTGGAATGATCATCTGATCTCATTACTGACTTTCCTGGCTGTCTTTACATTCCAACTAAAATCCAACCTTCTACAGGAGGATTTCCCTAAACACCCTTAATTCTAGTGCTTTCCCTCTTTCCTATTTATTCTGTATATATTTATCTCCATGTTGTCTTCCTAATTAGAGTATAAGCTTCATGAGGGCAGGGATGGTCTTTTGATTCTTTTTGTATCCCCAGTGCTTAGCATGGTGCCTGACATATAGCAGGTACCTAATAAATGTGCTTGGATTATTGATGAAGCCAGTGGAGCATAAGCCTTGCCAAGTTCTATCACAACAGAAAGGCTTTGAGTATGACTTCAGCACAGACCAAGTGTTTTTTCTGGGACCAGCCTCCCTAAGTAGGAAGAGGAGCTGCAATAGTAGGCAGGCTGCTTGGTAGTGATTTTTGTGGTCATAGCAATCCCTGGAACAAAGAAAAAGAATGTCTTGGTCTTGTGTGTTCTGTGACTACTTCTGCAAAGTTACAGGAAAGAGTGTAGCAGGTGCTAAGAATCGCACATTGATAGAATTTAATTTGACGGCTGGTACTCTAAATGTGAGATCCGTGTCCAATGACCAAGAAGTGGACATATTGCTAAAGCAGCTGTCATAGCAATCTTGACATTCTTGCCGTAAACAAAGCCAGAAGAATGGATGAAGTTGTAGGTAAATGGAAGTCTGGCTCACAGGTACTCCTTGGAGAAGTAAAGAAATGAATTGGCTAAATGGGTTTAATGTATGCCAACAGGCAGCAAAAAAACATTATTTCATAGGATATTTAGCCATCAGGCATTGCCAGAGTGGAAAAATTCCACTGCGCCTACCCCTTCCCCCGCAAAAAACAAGGCAACTGAGAAAACAAGAATAATTACTCAGCTGTCTACTCTCCAATAAATACCGAGTCTTTCTGATACACAAATCAAAAGTATCCTTGAAAAAGTATTAGTAAGGAACAAAAAGTCTTTTGCAGGTGATATTTAATAATGAACCATATTGTGACCATTTCAAAATTAACCAGAAAATGTAGAGGATTTAAGAGTGCTTAAATCCTAAGCATCCAAGAATTCTAGGACTCTTACTGCTTTGAAAAAGTATTTGATTTGGTATAACAAAAAAAGAATGTCTTACAGTCAGCTTTACAACAAAATGTCTTCCACCCATACATCAAAATTATATGAGATTCTCTGGAAGTTATAACAACAGAAATAACCCTGTTCAAAGATACTTTTATATTAAACAACAGGCAAGGCATGGAATATGAAGATGCTTGCCAAAGTTATTCATCACCATGATGGAGGAGATCTGGCACAGAGTTCAGGTTGAGCAAGTATTTCCAGTGGACAGTAGGGTCTATCAAACACCTAATAACTAAAGTAAAGTGTCACATATAGTTTGTATCTCCTGGTACAGTACGATTTTGGGATAGGAGGTCTGGTCCCTACTTCTACAGTCCACCCTCACCGCCTTGCCAGCAAGCCATCAACTTCTGAACCCAAAGGAGCGTGGGGGCAGGCCAGCCAGTACCCTGAGGACACTACCACTATTTACTGTGGTAGTCATGTATTTCTTAACCATTTAAAATGTATAAAATAGTGCTGCATTTTTATTACATTCCTATCTTTATTTAAATGAAGTTTTTGAGTGCTATACTAACCCCATTTACCCCATAAGCCCTGTAGCTTTTATTGAGTGATTTTGCATAGCTCATTGATTTTAAAAAACGCTTATCAAGTTACAGCAGTACCACTAGGAGGAGGAAAGAATATATATGTGTACATGTGTTCACATATATATACACATACGTGTGTGTATGTATACATATGTATATACACACATACATATATACATGTATAAATATACAGGTACATATAGTCAGAATATATATAGCATTTGATTTTTTATTGGTTTTTTAAAATGTTTAGAATTATTTAAAGTATGAGTTTATAATGTGGAGATATCACACTTAGTTGCCCATACATATTATATATTTGTACATAAAATGAACTTGAATTACAAAGTTTATTATTCTCATTTGCATTTATAAAGTGAAATCTAGGTTACTGTTTAATAGCAACTAGTCCATTAACCCTTTTATCTTTTAGATACAAACAGTAAAAAGCTTTAGCTATCTCAGGCAGGATGATCTATTTATTAGGATTGTGGGGTCTTTGCTTTTTAATTTGGGGTCATATGAAGGGGTGGGAAATCAAACTCCATTATTTTTATATGGCAAGAAACTTTTTGCTTGAAAATTGATATTCATGGAGGCGGAGCCAAGATGGCGGAGTAGAAGGACGCACGTTTATGAGCTCTGAACCCACAACCTATAGAATTAAGGTAAAAAGAGATCCCCATAAATTCTGAATGACTGCAGGGGTGCATAAATATAGGGGAAGAGATTTCCGTTCCAGTGAGCCCTGGAGAGCCGTTCCCGCGGTCCGTCGCGCCCCGGAAAGCGGACCCCACCCCAATGCTGCCCTGGCCACAGCCCCAGAGAAGCTGACCCGAGCAGGCTTCAGAGACGGAAGCTCCAGATAAGACCCGGCAGCCAGGAAAGTCCCTCCGCCCACAGAAGCTACAGGTCAGTGAGAGAGAAAGCTGGGCTAGGGGAGGGGAGCGGAGCGTCTCCGTGACTTGGGCCCCCTTGGGAGGAAGCGGCGGTGGCAGAGATGGGGGCAGGAAGCCGTGGAGGCAGAGGAGTGGGCGGAGGGTGAGGCAGCAGCGGCAGCAGGCAGGATCTTCATTACTGAAAGTCTTTGCAACCTGAGGGAGCTGAGCCTGGGAGACGGCCCTGCCCCCACCCCGCTCTATTACTGAAGGCCTCCGTATTAAGCCCCTGAAAGAACTGAGCCTAGGAGGCGGGCCCCCGCCCCCACCCACTCCGTTCCTGAAAGTCTCTGCATAAAGCCCCTGAGGGAACTCAGCCTGGGAGGCGGCTCTGCCCCCACCCCAGCGCCAATTTGAATCTCAGAGGCCAAGCACTAGCTGGGCGGATCCAGGCGGGGGTGGAAAGGAATCTCAGAAGTCAAGGAACTGGCTGGGAAAATGCCTAGAAAAGGGAAGAAAAATAAGACTATAGAGAGTTTTTTCCAACAAATGCAAATGATCCCGACCTTCGGATCTGATGGCGAGGATGAGGACGTATTCTTTCCATCAGGGAAAGACGTGGAGGGCGGGGCCTCAGTACCCCAGACACCCCAGGGGGGTGGCGGGTGGGCTCAGGCCTTGGAAGAGCTCAAAAAGGATTATGAAAAGCAAGTTAGACAGGTGGAGGAAAAACTGGGAAGAGAAATGACAGAGATGCAAGAAAAGTATGAAAAACGGGTCAATACCTTGGTAAAGGAGACCCAAAAAAATGCTGAGGAAATTAACACCTTGAAAAATAGGCTCACTCAATTGGCAAAAGAGGTTCAAAAAGCCAATGAGGAGAAGAATGCTTTCAAAAGCAGAATGAGCCAAATGGAAAAAGAGGCTCAAAAGCTCACTGAATTTAATAGTTCTCTCAAAATTAGAATGGAACAGATGGAGTCTAATGACTTTATGAGAAACCAAGAAATCACCAAACAAAACCAAAAGAATGAAAAAATGGAAGAGAATGTGAAATATCTCACGGGAAAAACAACTGACCTGGAAAATAGATCCAGGAGAGACAATTTAAAAATTATGGGACTACCTGAAACTCATGATCAGAAAAAGAGCCTAGACATCATCTTCCATGAAATTATCAAGGAAAACTGCCCTGACATTCTAGAACCAGAGGGCAAAATAAGTATTGAAAGAATCCATTGATCACCACCTGAAAGAGATCCAAAAAGAGAAACTCCTAGGAACATTGTGGCCAAATTCCAGAACTCCCAGCTCAAGGAAAAAATCTTGCAAGCAGCTAGAAAGAAACAATTCCAATACTGTGGAAATACAATCAGGATATCTCAAGATCTAGCAGCTTCTACATTAAGGGATCGAAGGGCGTGGAATAGGATATTCCAGAAGGCAAAAAAACTAGGACTCAAACCAAGAATCACCTACCCAGCTAAACTGAGTATAATACTTCAAGGGAAAATATGGTCTTTCAATGAAACAGAGGACTTTCAATCATTCTTAATGAAAAGACCAGAGCTGAAAAGAAAATTTGACTTTCTAACACAAGAATGAGAAGAAGCATGAAAAAGGAAACAGCAAAGAGAAGTATTAAGGGACTTACCAGAAGTGAACTGTTCACATTCATACAGGGAAAGACAATATTTCTAACTCTTAAAACTTTTCAGTATCTGGATAGTTGGTGGGACCACACATACACATGTACACACATGCACACACATACACTCATGCACACACATACAGAGACAGAGAGCACAGATTGAACTGAATAGGATGGGACCATACCTTAAAAGAAATTAAGGTAAATGGTGAGAGAGAAATGTAGTGAGAGGAAAGAGGGGGAAATGGAAGGGGGTAACTATATGTCATTTAAGAGACAAGTAGGAGATGTTTTTAGTGGAGGGAAAAAGAGGAGAGCTGAGGAAAAAAAAAAAAACAAGAAGTTTACCCTCATCACATTTGACTAAACGAAGGAGTGAAATACACACTCATTTTGGTATGAAAACCTATCTTACAGTATAAGAAAGTGGGGGAGAAGGAGATATTGTGGGGGGGGGGCGGGGATGATGGAAGGGAGGGCAAAGGGAGGAGGGAGCAATTGGAAGTCAACACTTGGGGAGGGACAGGATCAAAAGACAGAAGAGAAACAATGAGGGGCAGGTTAAGAGGGATGGTAATTCAGTTAGTCTTACACAACACGACTATCAGGGAGGTCATTTGCAAAACTACACAGATAGGGCCTATATTGAATTGCCTGCCATCCCAAAGGGAATGGGTGGGGAGAGAGAGATGGGGAGAATTTGGAACTCAAAGTTTTAGGAACAATTGTTTAGTATTGATGTTGCAACTAGGAAAGAAGACATACAGTTAATGAGGAATAGAAAGTCATCTGGCCCTACAAGAGAAAAGAGAAGATGGAGACAAGAGAAGGGAGGGATGACAGAAGAGAGGGCAGATTGAAGATAGGGAAAATTAGAGTGCTTGGGGTATTGGGGTGGGGGGAGGGGATAAAAGGGGAGAAAATTTGGAACCCAAAAATTTGTGAAAATGAATGTAAAAAGTTAAATAAATAAATTAATTAAAAAATTCATGGAAAAAAAAAAGAAATTTGATATTCATAATGTAATTTTTCCAAACAAATAAAACAATTTTCCAGAGGGCCAAGCAAAGTGAAAGATAAAGAGCTTTGCTGGAATCTCATGTCCTCCTTTGACTACAGTTTGACTTTACCTCCCACCAGTTCTTACCCAGTTAACTGCTGATGATTGTGTCTTACATTAAAATAGGAAAGATGGTGATGCTTTCATGTTTTCACCCTGTTTTCTGCCTAAATGCAAAGTACTACACTTGGTTTTTAACAAAAAGTCAGTTACAGAAGTAAAAGATGAGGATAAGTGGCTAGAAAGGAACTGATTTGGAAAAGACTTGGAATAGGAGCTGAAACATGCTTATGATTGAGTCTTTAGTGAACTACAAGCTTTATATAGGTACAAGCCAAGGCAAGACATTTAACTTATATAGGTTGAAGGAAGTGAGACAATTTAGCTTGGAGAAGAAGAGTCTCTGAGGGACCAGTATGTGAATAGCTGTAAATCAGTCAATCTAAGTGCCTTCTGGTGCTAAGTGGGTTGCTTTTAGCCTCAAAAACTTACTAGCTGTAACCCTCGTCAAGTCACTTAACTTGTTTGCCTCAGTTTCCTTATCTGTAAAATGAACTGGAGAAGGAAATGGCAAATCATTCCAGTATCTTTGCCAAGAAAACCCCAAATAGGATCATGAAGAATTGGACATGACGGAGAGACAACTAAAATGTACTAGGCAATGTGCTACATTCTTGGGATACAAAGAAAGATAAAGGTAAGAAAGGTAAAAAAAAAAACAATCCTTGCTGTCAAGGATCTCATAGTCTAAGGGAGGAGAAAACATGTAAACAACTATGTACAAACTATAGATAGATAAATATATCCATATTTATACATATACACATATATCTATACGCACACATGATGAATTGGGGTTAGTCTCAGAGGGAAGTCAATAAGATTAAGGATGACTGTGGAAATCTTCTATAAGGTGAGACTAGCTGAGATGTGAAGGAAGCCAGGGATGCTAGCAGGTGGTAATGAAGAGAGATAATGGGGGACAAGCAGTGAAATGGCTCTGAACTGGACGGTGAGTGTATCGTGCGCAAGGAGCAGCAAGGAGAACAGAGGACATGAAGGTGAGTAAGGCATCACATGGTAGAGGAAAAAGAATTGTTCTACTTGGCCTCACAGAGCAGAATTTAGAATAAAGGATGGAAGCTGCAGAGGGGTAAATTTTGACTGAATATAAGGGAAAACTCCCTCAGTATTAGAGTTGTTGTGAGTTCCCCATCACTGGAGATCTTCAAGGGAAGGCTGAATGGCTACTTCTCATGAACAGCAAGGTCATCAGGGATCCTAAGTGCTACATTTGGTGGCTTTTCTCAGGGCTCATTATCACTGACCCCTCTAAGCTTCTGATACAACAGGGTAAAGCCTCTATATTCCATAGTACCTAGCCTAATGCCTAATGTATTACAAATGATGAATAAATGAATGCAAATTTGATATCATAGCAAGCCAGAGTATTTTTATTCAGGTATGTATTGTATTGGATAACTTCTGAAATCCTTCTTACCTCCATAATTTTATGACTAATCCTTCCATAAATCTGAGTTTTTTAGGAAGCTAAAATGATTTCTCTTAAATTCTGGTCCTTTTGTTAACAAACCTTGGTTGTTCACGAAGCACAGAATCAAGTTTATTTTTTATCTGTAGTAAAAAAATAATTGCCATTCCCACATATAAGATTTTACAAAGTAGTTTTATTTATTTTTTACTTATGACAACCCTGTGAGACAGGTAGCATAATGATGATGATCACTCTCTTTACAAAGGAGGAAACAGGGGCTCAGAGAGATAAAATGATTTGATTTGGCTAAGGTCACTGAGCCAGTAAGTGCTGGAGCTGGGTAGTTTTCACTCCAAGTCCAGTACTCTCTTCACTAAATCATAATGTTACCAAACTAATACTTTTACATCCTGGTGATAGTCTCTATTAGAATTTTTTTTATTTGGTTACTTGAAATAGGAATATATGTGTTGACAAAAATTTCTGAGCTCCTCTGTGGCACCGTGCCTTTTCAGGGGAGTTTGATTACATCTATATTTTGGACTGACATTTTTGGATTTTTCTATTTTTATTTCTTGTGATAGTAGTTATAACGGACTTAATATCTCATCCAGCAGAACTAGATAACTACTTGTTGAAGGGAATGTTCAAGTGATTCTTGCTTTAGGCTTGAATTGAACTTTTGAGCTTTCCTCCAGCTATGACACTTTATGATTCTGTGCTTTGTAAAGCTTCATGTTTTATAATAATTTAAACTGTTATTATTGTTAACATATTTTCATAGGCATATGCAGTTTTTACATATATAAATAATTTGCATCATGAGGTTGTCTTACTTGCATATATCAGACTTATAAGTCCTAGGTGTAAAGTGTGACACAAATACAGCTCAGGGCTGAATATGTGATGTTCTGTGGTCTTTTAACCTTGGACAAATAAACTAACTTCTTTACTTCTGTTTCCTCATCTCTATAAGGGGAAAAAGCATATTTGCCCATAACCAGACATGTGGTGAAAATTGTTTAAAAATCAAAAAAAAGTTCTGAGAGAGAACATAAATTGTCACTCGGGTAATAAGAGAAGAAAAAAATCCCAGCTCTAACATTCAGTAAAAAGTCTTCATCATTCAAGTAGCATGAACATTTATGGAACAATTTCCTAGAGGAACATGTAGATTGGAAGCCCCCATGGGTGTTATGTAGTATGTATCTGGAACAAAATTTTTAAAAGGCTCACACTGAAGTTGGGAGTCAACTTTGCACACAAATAATTTTTGTACGTTTTAAAAAGCTATAGGAATATGAGGAAAGAGTCAGCTTACCTTGTTGATTTGACTAGTACCCTCTGTGGCCCCTTTATTTGCTGTGTCCCCATCTGCTTTATCCTGCACATTTTCATTCTCATCAAGGAGTTTTACAGGGACAGGTGGTGGGGCTTCTTCCTCCACATCCAAGGAATTTCCAAGTACACTCTCTACATTTACGCTGTGTCGACTTTTTTTATTTCGGTCCACAGAGGCATATTCTGCAGACTCAACTTTGTTCCCGGGGTGAGAGCCCTGAATCTCTTTAAAGGCAGTTACAGAATTTGGTCTTCCATTTTGGCTTTTTTCTAGGTTGACCGCTGTCCCCACTTCCTTTATTTCCTTTACAGTTTCATACAGACAATCTTCTACCATGTTTTCCTGCGAGGAGCTATCTTTGAGAACTTCATATGGTCCTTCCATCCCAAGAGCCTGGTCACCGTCCACATTTCTTGTGGTAAGAATAGTATCCAAGGAATCATTAGGAGGAATGCTAGGTAATTCCCGGCTTTGATGACATTTTGCTGACTTTCCTGTACTGTCCTGGGAATCCAGCAGGTCAGAAATAGAAGTCTGTACTTCATAATGCTGCATGCATGTCATAATACTGTCTTCTGAAAGAACTACAATAGCAGCAGGAGAAGAAAGGAAGAATCAGAGATTCAGTTACCCCGAAAGCATTACACTGTGTGATTTACTGTACAGTAAAATGGGGAAAAATCATGATGCTTCATCTTCTTTGACTTTAAGAAGAAAATTATAGAGACATGACTAGGGACTAGGGATTCTTATTATTTTACTCATAATTTGGAAGGAAATGAACTAGCATATCTCTCAAATTTAAAATGTAGCACTTTAATAAATCTACTTAGTTACAATAACTTCACCCATGATGACTTCAGCTTTTAAACTAATTTCTTCAACAAAACTTAATTTTTATCTCCAATGCTACTCCACTGAATAAGGAACATAATTTGCCTCAGAAGAATATTCCTTTATTGTATTACAAATAGCCTTACATACCTTTCATTCTAAATGGTACCTGTTGCCATACTTCATTCAATGTACATATAACACTCTTTTTGCATGCGGGAAAAATAAGGATACTTATTCTAACTCCTACTGAGCAGTGACCTTTTTCCACATTCACTGATTCTGTTGGTCCCTTCAGGTTATGTGGGATAGGACAACCAAGGGCGGTTTTTGGATGACAGGTACCTTTGGAGGGTAAATAAAGGTCATTTCCTCCATGTTACCTAGGCACAATACTAAATTTTTTGGTACAGAAATTACAGCATTATTTGTGATCATCTCTACATTTCTGGAGGCACACTTGTGATAAACTAGTCAGCAGAGCCAGCAATAAGCAAAGGGGCTGGCCATATCTTTCTCTTTTATTTTAGGTTCTTCCCCATCCCTGCATGTCAATCCTGATAAGAAAATCTGGAGCAATGAATTGTTAATGTTGCAAGGCCTTAATCCAATATTCTTCATTTTATTGAGAATGTCTTTACAAAATATGATGCTATGGACCAGTAACTCTAGTTTAAAATGCATATATATATATAAAATACCACCTGAATTCTAAGAGCTTACACATTTAGATATTTCATATGTTTATCTTCTAATTCTAATGCAACTTCAGTGAGGATCATTTTACAACTAATTCAGCTCAACACACATTGCTTAGGACCTTCCACATGACAAGCACTGTGTGAGCTGCCAAGAGCTGTAAGATACAGCTAATTCAGATTACATTGTCAGAGAAAGTCAATTATAATTTGGTGCCATAGAACCAGAAAATATCAGAGCCAGAAGAACTCTTAATGGCTGCAACTCATTGAGACTAATTTTGTAAAAACTGGTTCTAAAAGTGAGTAAACTGAAAGAAGTTAAGTCTAAACAATATTACTTAAAGTTTCTGGACATCCATTAAGAACATGATATAATTTTTACATATTGGAATGCTCAGTAGAACTTACTGTCTCCATTGGTAAGGCCTCCATTTTGTTCACTGCTGGCAGGAAGCTCAGTTCCCAGACTAGTAACTGAATGGCTAAACATCTCCTTATCTGAAGGCTGTAAAAAAAAAACCGAACACAAAACATAGCTAAGAAATGCATTGTGTATTGTAACAAATGAGTTAAAACAAAGTGACTTAAAAAAAAAAAAAAACACCTCACCAACCTATATGAAATATGTAGCAATAGAAAAATTACATCCCAGAGATAGTAAAGTACAGGCTGGGATCCAGCTGAACTCTCCCAACACTACCCTCCAGCCAACTTAAAAATGTCTCAAACATGTATAACCTATTATCAGATTGCTTGCTATCAACAGGAAAGGGAAAAGGGGAGGGACAGAAGGAGAAAAATTTGGAACTCAAAATTTTATAAAAAATGAATGTTGAAAACTGTCTTTACATGTAATTGCAATAAATAAAATACTATTTTAAAAAATGCCTCAAATCAAATTTTGGAGTATCAGGACCAACAAAAGGTCAGAGGGAAATATTTTTCTAGACAAAGACTAGGAGGTCCAGAAGAAGGGTCTGTGACACTGAGGTAGACACAGACTTGGAGTGGGCCAGTAGCACGAGTGGTAGGTCTTGGAGGTGGTTGTGACAGAAGCTTTGAGAACTCTCAGCCCAGAGATGGTAAAGGGGTCACAGTTGGTCAGAAAGAGATTACAGGGCACTCTTTGCTGGCACGGGGTGCAGCTGGTTCTGACTGGAAAGTCTAGAAGCAGTTCTGGGTTAGAGTACCAGGATTGAGAGGAGTACTTGTGATTGGTCACAAGGGAGCAGGGGACCTGGTCACAATTCCAGAGCCAAGAAGAACACCAGTACTTGCAACTGCAGGGGAGCAGTGCCCTTACTGGGTAAAAACTATAGAACAGACCAGGAGAGCAGTGACCATACCTCTTCCAAGATAATACAACCTTGGAAACACTGAAAAATTGCAGACTCCCAGAACCAGCTCTGAAAACAGTCACAGAAAAAAGCTTAAACCTTGGCACAGTGACTCCCACATCCAAGTGAGTAGAGTTCAATTTTAACATAAAGCTCAAAGTGAAGAAATAGGGTGGGAAAATGGGCAAACAACAAAAAGAGCTTGACCATAAAAAGTGACCACAGTAGCAGGGAAGGCCAAGACATCAACAACAAAGTGGAAACAATTCCAAAAAAGGCCCTGAAGAAAAATAATCATTGGACCCAAGGCTAGCAGGAATTCATCGTAGAGTTAAAAACAAATGAGTGGTAGAGGAAAAATTTGGAAAGAAATGAAAGTGTTGCAAAGGAGAATTAAGAGCTTGGTAAAACAGGCACAAAAAATACTGAAGAAAATAATGCCCTAAAAACCAGAATTGGCCTAATGGAAAAAATGTGGTACAAAAGGTCATTAAAGAAAACTAAAAAATTCACTAAGGAAAAGAATTCCTTAAAAAGAAGAGTTGGTCAAATGGAAAAAGAGGTACAAATGCTCACTGAAGAAAACAATTGCTTAAAAATTAGAATAGGGAAGCAAATGACTCCATGGGACATCAAGAACAAGGTAAAAGTAATGAAAATGTAGAAGGAAATATGAAATATCCCATTACAAAAACAAGTGACCTGGAAAAGAGATCAAGGAGAGACAATTTAATAATTATTGGATTATCTGAAAACTATTATTTAAAAAAAAGAGTTTAGACATCATATATCAAGAAGTTAACACAGTCAGTTGGGGATGTAAATCTATCTTACCCAACAGCAAAAAAGGAGGGGAAGGGGATAATAGTTCAGGGGAAAGAGGGAGATGATAAAAGGAAGGGCAGATTAAGGGAGTCAGTGGTCAGAAGTAAAACAGACTTTTGAGAAGAAATAGGACAAAAAGAGAGAGAAAGATACCTAGAAGAAAATAACATGGAGGGAAATACAAAGTTAGTTATCATAACTGTGAATGTGAATGGGATGAGCTCACCCATAAAACAGAAGCAGATAGGAGAATGGATTAGAAACCAGAATCCAACAACAAGTTGTGTACATGAGATACACTTGAAACAGAAAGACAAACACAGAGTTAAAATAAAGGACTGAAGAAGATTCTATCATGCTTTAGCTGATATAAAACAAAAGGCAAGGGTAGAAATCATGATCTCAGACATGGTAAAAGCAAAAATAGACTTAATTTAAAATAAAAAATAGGCAAATTTTGCTAAAAGGTACTATAGGAAATGAATATAAAATATAAAAAACATAAGGGGGGAGGAGCCAAGATGGTGGAGTAGAAAGATTCACATATGCTAGTTTCGAACCCACAACCCATAAATTTCCTGTAAAAAGAACTCCCCACAAATTCTGGAGCAGTGGAAGCCATGCAGCAACACAGTGGAGGAGATTTCCATTCCAGAGAGCCCTGAAAAACCAGCACCAAATGTCCATCACGCACTGGACAGCGGAGCCCAGCCCTGCCCTGGCCGCACGCCCTGAGAGGAGCAGATCTGAGCAGGATTCAGGGACGGAATCTCTGGCAGCTGTGAAGGTCCCTCCACCCACAGGCGCTACAGGTCAGTGAGAGAGACTTCTGGGCTGGCCGAGAGGGGAGTGGGGTGTCTCCATAACTCAGGCCCCCTCGGGAGGCAGTGGCAGAGGCAGTGGAGGCCAGGAGCTCCCGGAGCAGACAAGACCTCAGATCCATTACTGAAGATCTCCACATAAACCCCATGAGGGAACTGAGCCTGGGAGGCGGCCCTGCCCCCACCTGAGAACCTGAATTTAATCTTACCCTGAATAGCAGCCCCACCTGCCACTGAAAACCCTGATGCTGGGGAGCAGCATTTGAATCTCAGACCCCAAGCACTAGCTGGGCAGATCTAGGCAGGGGTGGAGGGGAATCTCAGAAGTCAAGTAACTGGCTGGAAAAATGTCCAGAAAAGGGAAAAAAAATAAGACCATAGAAGGTTACTTTCTTGGTGAATAGATGTTTCCTCCTTTCCTTTCTGATGAGGAAGAACAATGCTTACCATCAGGGGAAGACATAGAAGTCAAGGCCTCTGTATTCCGAACATACGAAATAGATATCCAATGGGCTCAGGCCATGGAAGAGCTCAAAAAGGATTTTGAAAATCAAGTTAGACAGGTGGAGGAAAAACTGGGAAGAGAAATGAGAGAGATGCAAGAAAAGCATGAAAAACAGGTCAATACCTTGCTAAAGGAGACCCAAAAAAATGCTGAAGAAAATAACACCTTGAAAAATAGGCTCACTCAATTGGCAAAAGAGGTTCAAAAAGCCAATGAGGAGAAGAATGCTTTCAAAAGCAGAAATAGCCAAATGGAAAAAGAGGTTCAAAAGATCACTGAAGAAAATAGTTTCTCTCAAAATTAGAATGGAACAGATGGAGGCTAATGACTTTCTGAGAAACCAAGAAATCATAAAACAAAACCAAAAGAATGAAAAAATGGAAGAGAATGTGAAATATCTCATTGGAAAAATAACTGACCTGGAAAATAGATCCAGGAGAGACAATTTAAAAATTATGGGACTACCTGAAAGCTATGATGAAGAAAAGAGTCTAGACATCATCTTTCATGAGATTATCAAGGAAAACTGCCTTGAGATTCTACAACCAGAGGGCAAAATAAGTATTGAAGGAATCCATCGATCACTGCCTGAAAGAGATCCAAAAAGACAAACTCCTAGGAACGTTGTGGCCAAAGTCCAGAATTCCCAGGTCAAGGAAAAATATTGCAAGCAGCTAGAAAGAAACAATTCCAGTATTGTGGAAATACAATCAGGATAACTCAAGATCTAGCAGCCTCTACATTAAGGGATCGAAGGGCATGGAATAGGATATTCCAGAAGTCAAAGGAACTAGGACTCAAACCAAGAATCACCTACCCAGCAAAACTGAGTATAATACTTCAGGGGAAAATATGGTCTTTCAATGAAATAGAGGACTTTCAAGCATTCTTGATGCAAAGACCAGAGGAAAAGAAAATTTGACCTCCAAACACAGGAATGAGAAGAAGCATGAAAAAGCAAACAGCAAAGAGAAGTCATAAGGGACTTACCAAATGTGAACTGTTTATATTCCTACATGGAAAGACAATATTTGTAACTCTTAAAACTTTTCAGTATCTGGGTAGTTGGTGGGACTACACACACACAAACCCACACACATGTACACACATGCACGCACACACAGAGACAGAGAGCACAGAGTGAATTGAATAGGATGGGATCATATCTTAAAAGAAATTAAGGTAAACGGTGAGAGAGAAATGTAGTGGGAGGAGAGAGGGTGAAATGGAATGGGGTAAATTATCTCTCATTCAAGAGGCAGGCAGGAGACTTTTTAGTGGAGGGAAAAAGAGGAGAGCTGAGAAAAAAACATGAAGTTTACTCTCATCACATTCGACTAAAGGAAGAAATAAAATTCACACTTATTTTAGTATGAAAACCTATCTTACAATACTGGAAAGTGGGGGAGAAGGAGATAAGCAGGGTGGGGGGATGATTGAAGGGAGAGCAATGGGAGGAGGGAGCAATTTGAAGTCAACACTCGGGGAGAGACAGGATCAAAAGACAGAATAGAAACAATGGGGGGCAGGATAGGATGGAGGGAAATACAGTTAGTCTTACACAACACGACCATTATGGAAGTCATTTGCAAAACTACACAGATATGGCGTATATTGAATTGCCTGCCTTCCCAAAGGGAATGGGTGGGGAGGGAGGATGGGGAGAAGTTGGAACTCAAAGTTTTAGGAACAACTGTTGAGTATTGTTCTTGCTACTAGGAAATAAGAAATACAGTTAATGAGGAATAGAAAGTCATCTGGCCCTACAGGACAAAAGAGAAGATGGGCACAAGAGAAGGGAGGGATGATAGAAGAGAGAGCAGATTGGTGATAGGGAAAATTAGAATGCTCGGTGTATTAGGGTGGGGGGAGGGGACAAATGGGAAGAAAATTTGGAATCCAAAATTTTGTGAAAATGAATATAAAAAGTTAAATAAATGAATTTATATTATAAAAAAAATAATAAATACATTTGTGTAAATATAATAAATATATATTATATATAAATATAACCAACATATTTACATAAATATAAACATAATAAATATGTTATATAAATATGACAAATACAAATAAATATAATAAATGTAAAATATAAATGTATAAAATATAAAAAAATTTGTGAAAAGTGTAAAGGCCTCATTTCTCAAATATATGGGGAAACAAGTCAAATTTATAGAAGAGCCATTCCCTAATTGATAATTACTCAAAGAATATGAACAGGTAGTTTTCAGAAGAAGGAACAAAACTACTAAAGCCATATGGAAAATGCTCTAAATTACTTTTGATTAGAGAAAAGCAAATTAAAACACCTCTGAGGTCTCAGCTCACTTCTGTCAGAAATGAGAAATGGTGGAGGGGATGAGGGAAATAGGTATGTCAATGAATTGCTAGGGGAGTAGTAAACTGGTCCAACCATTGTGGAGAACAATCTGGAACTTTGTCCAAATAGCTATAAAACTGTGCATACCCTTTGATTCAGTAATACCACTACTAGGTCTACATCCCAAAAAGATCATAGAAAAAGAAAAAGGACCTATATGTCCAAAAATATTTATAACAGTTCTTTTTGTGATGGCAAAGAATTGGAAATCAAGGAGATGCTCCTCAACTGGAGAATGACTGAATAAACTGTGGTGTGTGTGTATGTTCATCCTTCATTGATGAAGAAGACCATGCTATCAGAGAAATAATGACATGACTTGCACTTGACTTTGTTTTGAGTGAGGGAGGGCTGTGTAGGTCACCAGCCTCAACTTCTCCTCCAGAGCCATCTGAATCCAGTGACCAGATGTTCATCAGGATGACTGGAGATGACCCAGGATGAGGTAATTGGGATCAAGTGACTTGCCCAAGGTCACACAGCTAGTGAGGGTCAAGTGTCTGAGGTGAGATTTGAACTCAGGTCCTCCTGACTCCTGTATTGGTGCTCTATCCACTGCACCACCTAGCTGCCCAAATTGTGGTATATGATTGTGATGGCTTACTACTGTGCTATAAGAAATGATGAGGGAGTGATTGCAGAAACACATGCAAGACGTATATGAACTGATGCAAAGTGAAGTGAGAAGAACCAAGAGATCATGCATAGTAACA
This sequence comes from Bettongia penicillata ogilbyi, assembly GCA_023548195.1. NCBI lineage: Eukaryota > Metazoa > Chordata > Mammalia > Diprotodontia > Potoroidae > Bettongia > Bettongia penicillata. The sequence continues at coordinate 2,555,555 of JAJHZJ010000468.1, forward strand.
GCAGTGTTGTAATGATGATTAACTGTGAAAGACTTGACCAATCTGATCAATATAATGATCCAAGACAATTCCAAAGGTTTCATGATGAAAAAATGCCATCTACCTCCAGGGAGAGAACTGATGAACTCTGAGTGCAAAGTGAAATATAATTCATTCTCTCTCTCTCTCTCTCTCTCTCTCTCTCTCTCTCTTTCTCTCTCTCTCTCTCTCTCTGTCTCTGTCTCTGTCTCTGTCTCTGTCTCTCTCTCTCTGTCTCTCTCTCTGTCTCTCTCTCTGTCTCTCTCTCTCTCTGTCTCTCTCTCTCTCTGTCTCTCTCTCTCTCTCTCTCTCTCTCTCTCTCTCCCTTTCCCTCTCTCCCCACCCCTCTCCTCATATGGCTAATATCTAATATGAAAATATCTTTTGCATGACTTCACATGTACAATTCAAATTATATTAATTGCTTTCTCTATGAGTGGGATGGAAGGAAAAAATCTGGAACTCAAAATTTAAAAAGAAAAGAATGTTAAAAGTAAATAAAAAATTGTTGAGGGTAGTGGAAAGAAGGAAGGAAGAAAGGAAGTAAAGAAGGAAGAAAGGGAAGGAAGGAATAAACTTATGTCCTATACAAATTGTTCAATATTAACCGGGTCAACTATAGGGTATCTCTCAAAGTATCAGATTAATTTCCTCTGCCTCTTGATGGGAACATCCATACACTAGATCTATTAGAGTCTAAAAGATTCTTACAGAAGAATTCATGAACTCACCTAAACTAGTATTAAAATAAGCATAACAATATGTTAAAATTCAGCTCCCTAATTGGTCAACGAGCATTTACTTATCACTTAGCTTCCATCCCTTTCCCATAAGACTGACCAGAACCTATCTGAGCCTTCTAGAGAAAACAAGACCTAGAGGTTGAGGGACAGGGGTGTTGGGCTAAGAAGTTGGGAGAAGAGCGTGAGAGATGGATGAGAGGTGGACCATTTCCCCCTTTGCTACCTCCCCATTCCTGAGGCCTGGAACCCTCTTAGGCTGCTCAGCTGTCTATACTCCTTATACAGGGTAGGAGTCACTTACTGTATTCCATCCTAAGAGATGGAAGACCACTAAGCTTTACCATTCATCCATTTTCTACAATTGTCTGACCTATCAGGCAACTTAAGGATCCCCGAGCCTTGCCATCTGCTCACAATCACTACACCTTAGGACTTACAGGATTTTCTGTCTATTCTGCAACTGGATATTCTTTGATGTGCTGTCTTCCCCAATTAAGGTGTTAGTTTCTTGAGAGGAGAGTGTGTCTCAAATTTTCTCTTTAGATTCTTAGCCCTCACCACAGTATTTGGCACATAGTAAGTGCTTAAAGAATGTTCATTTCTTTCATCCACTCACGTGCCAGACATTGTGATAAGTGCTTGGGATACAAATAAAAAGCAAAACCAGTCCCTGATGTCAAAGAACTTGCGTTCTAAATCTTACTTATTCTCAAGAATATATATAAATAAGGGTAAACGGAACATCTGGAAATAAGAATGACCTTTCTGGGTCACTTGGCTGTTTTGTTCATGTTACTTAGCTTCCTCATACAATATAATATGTGGCAAATTTAAGTATAATACTATAATATGTGGCTCCTGTGAGCAGATTTTGTTGAAAATTGTGGTCAAGAAAGAATTCAGCTATAGTATATGATTATAACCAGGAAGGTAACTCATTGGCAGGAGTATATCTCTGTTTAAATTACCTCCATAGTAAAGTTAAGCAATTTACAAGTCAAAACAAAGCTGTCAACACTGAAAGCATTTCCTTGAAAAATCATGCTGTTTCCCTTCTGTTCCACATTCCAAATATCAGTATAAAGCGATCAGAACTGAAAATCCCATATTCTAATTTGCCCACATGATAATTTATGTTACTACTATGAATGACTGAATTACTTAATCCTCCTCTTTCCCCATTCCCATTTTATAGTATATGATACATAAGATAAAAGAAAATCCTAGTATAATGCACTCTTTCCCAAATGGTCTACTGTAAAAGGCATGGAATTGCAGATCTATTTGGGTGTATGACTATCTCCACATGATAATCCCAATGGTCTAATGGGGAAGTCAGCATGCAAACAACTCTGTGCAAAGATGATATATACAAGATAAATGGGATATCATCAACAGAAGGAAGGCAAAATTCCAGTCATCCTGCTTTAATTATGGTTCTGGCCTAAGGAATAGTGTGTGTGTGTGTGTGTGTGTGTGTGTGTGTGTGTGTGTGTGTGTGTGTGTGTATGTGTGTATCTGTGTTGGGGGTGGGGGACATGACAACTGTCTTCTAGTTTTTAAAAGACCGTAATGTGGAACAAAGTTTGGAACTGTCTGCTTGACCTGAGAAGGCAGTCGGAGCTAATGACAACGGGGTGTCGTTTTAGAAGGATGGCTTTATGTTGGATGTAAAGGGGAAACTGAGACAAAACAAAACAAAAACCAACCCCTGAATTTCTTGATACTTAGAGTTATCCAAGAGTGGCCCCTGAATTTCTTGATACTTAGAGTTATCCAAGAGTGGAATGGGTGGTGAAAAAATAGTAAACTTTTCCTTAGAAGGTGAGGTCTTTCAAGGAAATGTTGAATGATCACTTTGTCAGAGATGCTATAGAACAGCATTTGTATTAAAACAGAAATGGATCTCTGCTGGTCACATATTGGCTTAATCACAAATGAACGTTATCTATGTTATATTGTATTTTTCTTTATTTTATTCAACCTTTGCCAATTATATTTAGTCTGATTTTGGCTCAGGCTGACATTTCCACTGCAGAAGTGACTCCTATTTAGCTACTGGTTAGACTAGATGTCCTCTCTGGTTCTTCCAGCACTAATAATCTGTGTTTCTGTAAGTTGGGGACTGTCTCTATTTGGGAAAAGTGCATTCTACTATATGATCTTTTAGGTAAATTCTGAATGATTTAGGGGTTCAGATTATCCTGTATAGATCTTGTTCGTATGCTGTCTCCCCCATTAGACTGTGAACTCCTGAAGGGTGGGTTCTGTTTTTGTTTTAGTTTGTGTCTCCAGTGCTTAGGAAAGTGCCAGGCACACAGCAGGCACCTAATGCTTGTTGACTTGACTTCACAAAAACTTTTGCTAACAAACACAGTATTTTTATTTACTTTTGTTTACCAAATCCCCTTGGTCTCCTTCTCCACATGAAGTATCTACTTCTACCAGGGAGCATACTCTTAAAAGCAGTATCTTTAATCTTCTGACTTTTCATACAAGCCCTGTTCTGTGACAACTCTGGAGAAAGTGGATCCAGTGCAGGAAGATGATGAGAGGTTATTTTCCGGCATAACAGTGTGAAAAGAAAATTATCCTTTACTACCACTAATGAGAGAGTGCAATTCACTGGAGTCTTCCTTTGGTACATTTCCCTGAAGGGAAATTTCTGGAGGCAGGGATAACCTACAGCAAGATGTCAAACTCCCTAGAGCTGCTACTATACAAATGATATATGCCAATCTCTTGAGGCCAGTCAGAACAATGGGCCTCTAGGACTGAGGGCTTGGAAGGGCAGGCAAAGTTCATGCACAGTTCTATAAACTTTGTTAGAAGGCAAGTCCTTTGTGCTATTTGCTTAATGGTGTTTTCTAGTGAGGAGAATAGGCTTAGCAGAATCTCTAAAGCAGTTTTGCAGAATCTGGGGTCCCCCAAAGGACTTCTACATACAAAGGATGTTTTCCTCTACATTTTTCTCTGGCCACCAAAATCCTTGGGTGTGCTGCAAGTGGCCCAAGGACTGTAAACTGCCCGCAAGATGCAGGTTATGCAGGCCTGCTCTTAGGAACACAGTGCTGCCATAAACTCAGGAATATTTAAAAGTTCCTTCGACTGGGCGCTGACAATTAAATTCATGTGGTCATGGGAAATTCTATTACTGATTTCCATATTACTGGGCAAACAACACAGACATTTAATTGCAGTTAATAGGTACTGAGTTTTTTCAAAAACACAAACTCCCATAAAACCTTTCAGGACAAAGAACAGCTGAGGCAGAGCTGATTTTAGGCATCCTGCCTGGCTTCCTTCTGGCCCCAGGCATGTGGAAACATACTAAAATGTACAACTGCTTTAAAAAAGAAGAAATCAGAACCTTACCACATTCATTAGATTCTCATGGTCACCATTCTGTTGTTTTGGTTTCTTTTCTCTGTAATTTAAAATACGAACTTTTAGTGACATTCCATATTTACAGAGACATAGATATAAAAATTATAGAGTACTTCATACACTCGGCTCCCTAGGATTTAGAAAATCTCACTTTAATTCTTGATAAAATCTTTTTCTTTCACTTAAAAAAATGACTGCTTCATGAGGAAGATGGGAAGCCAGATAATTGTGCCATAAATCTTATCACCTCATTTGTTGGAGGGAAGTTCAATGGGACAATAAAGGAGCACCGTAAGCCCTGCAAACATTTTTTGCTAGCTTTTACAGAGGAAGTGAACAGTGGTTGTGGTGCCAACGGAAAACCTTAGTCCATGCCTCAAGAAGTTGCTGCCTGATATAGGTAATTTAAGCCAATGTGTAGGGGCATGAATGAATATACATTTATTTGTGTGTGTATGTGTATATGCACATATACATGTGTGCATATATAAATGTACACATATACATAGGTATAAATGCACACATATACATGTACACATATACATACATATATGTATGTGTGGATATATGTGTACATGTATATGGTAATATATAGGCATGTAAGTATAGGTCATGTAGGTATAGGTCATATAGGGATAGGGTAAGGTATTAAGCCAATTAATTCTCTTAACATATAAATAATTAAATAATGAATAAAAAATTCTCTGTAACATATAATCTTATATACACAGATATTTGGTCTGAAGTAAGCAGATGAATTCCTTTCCCCTCCAATTTGCCTTAAAAGAGAAAGCCTTTGCTGGAAAAGTCAAGCACTATATGGGAATTTGGTTAAATAAACATAAACCAAATCTAAATATCTGGGCTACTGGGGAATGCTTTATTCACTCAGGATGCTAGAGAGTTCTTTCAGTCTTTGGTGGGCACGGGTAAGGGACAATGGAATTCCCTTGTATTGGTTTGAATCAGGAGGTAGTCAGTCTTTGAGAAACAGGATTACCACAGGCAATCTGTGAGAGAAGAGTGACATCTAATGGGAGGTAATCTCATTACAAAAACCTACTCTTACGCCCTCAAGTTTCTTCTACTCCAGACTCATGCAGAAGACTGGTCCCAGCCTCTACTCCTAAAGGGAGTATACAGATGGGGAAGAAACTGGAATTCTTCCCTAGCCCAGCTAGGTTCAGCTTTGCAGCTCTTATCAGCTATGGTTAGAGGTAGAATGGTAGCTTTTGGATGCCATTTGTCAGACTCTGCCCAAGACCGAATGAGAAGATTTTTCCCCCTCATTTTGAGTCAGTGAATCTTTCTAGAGGAGATGATGTATGCAGAATGGCTTTAATTTCCATAATATCAGTGATATAAAATTTCTCAATAAAGTAATTGTGATGTCTACATGGATGGCTTTCTTTTCATTAAATCTATCCTTTTCATTAAACTGTTCACTAACTGAAGTTTTGGCATTCCAAAATCTTATTGTCTTTGAGGTGATTATTCTATTAATAATGCTTTGTAAGAAGTAAAAGTTCAGAAGTAAAATAAAAAAGTTATTAAACACAAAATTGTGCAATGAACTATAGCATTATAGGTTGTCACCTTTATTCATATAATATCCAGATTTCAAAATATCCATACCTACTTGAAGATAACAAGATATCTTCACAAGCGTCAGGTTAAATGAATAGCAAAAAATTGTATTCAGAAAGGTCTTAAATGCACAAGTGTGTGAACTGTTATCAAAAGAGTTTTAAAATAATGGCTCAATCTTCATCGAAATGGAAAATGGGCTCATCATCATTATAGGTGAGAGTAAATGGGATTAATTTTAATACAGAGGAGCCTCTGCTGGCTGAGTCATGTGGCAGTAGCTAAAACAAACAATGATATATTTAGATTTCAGTAAAAGTTTGCTCATCCTAAGTCTTACCTTTCACAACTGGAACACAGAAAGATGAGGAAGGTAATGAGCAGGAAAGTTGCAACAGCCGCCAAACTCCCCCAGATGATGATGTGCACCTGCCCACTATGCAGAAGGCTCCCTTCAGGTCCCATGATGGCCTCAGGAACTGGTACCAGCAGAGTTGAGCAGTTAGTTCTCCAAGCATTCAGACATCAGCAGCAGAAATGATAGGTCCCTCTGGAAGGAGAAGTTTTGGGGGAAACCTGACATCAAATACAGCTCCAGAATCTAACCATTACAGTTCATGCCTTGTTAAGACACCCTGGAGAATAATCTACTTTGAGGAATGGAAAGGTAGCAAGTTCTATGTTCACTACAGAATAAAATTTTGTTTGAAGGTGAATGTCATACTACAAACTAATTCCTTAAGTCTACTATAAAAATTAATATTGGCAAATCAATAGTTTTACGCATAGTAAAATTTCAAATTTCCCTTGATTCCTAGAAGAAAACACGCATTGTAACTTTTCTAATATGTACCATTTACTGTCCCACAATTTTTCCCTCAAGGATCTTGACTTTCCTGCTCTGCCAACCTCAAGAAGACTTATAGGGAGTAAAATAAATGAATTTCTTTTTTAATTTTCATTCACTTTCAAAAATCTTTTGTCTATATGAAGACAGTATATACCATCTATCAGAATAGAATAATTTGATAGTAGAAGGAATACTGGATAATAATTCCTATGTAAACTTTAAAAAAATAAAGAAAAAAGGCCTCCCTATTGATTATCAGGTTCTCCAAAATGTCCTGCCCAGTCTTTTTGATATGTCATATTAAGTGCATTAAGCTCAGAAGAGTAAAAACCTTCCTCAATGAAATTCACAGCAATGAGGAAGTTTGTATTAACCTTTTACACTAACAAAACAGAATGGATAAAAAAACAGGTGATGTTTAGCCTACTGATTTAATCCATCTTAAGCATGCACTGTAGACAATGCTGAATTAAGTAGCATGAGAAAAATGGATGAGATCAAATTTGGGGAATGGTATAGTGCTTATCATGACCCCATGGAAAACACTACTCCATGCTCACTGCTGCAAAGTTCCATCTCTCTAGCATCAACATTTTCCTGCTGATTTTATAAAGGTGTGAATCATAGAACACCATGCTCTCAGAGGAACAAACTGACAAAGAATCCAAGGACGATGGAAAGATGTGTGGTGGGGACAAGCTGGCTGCAGCAAGTTACCAATCACAAAGAATGATGCCCGAGACCAAAATGGCATAAAAGAAAACACTGAGGAGTAAACTGTATGAGAGGAACTGGAGCTGGGCAGATCTCGAAGGAGGGGGCAATGTATCAGGAGTTGATGGCACATTGGAGTCCTGTTATATTAAAAGAACGAGAGCTTTACACGTGGATCATTGGTGAAGGGTTTAGAGAAAAAAAAAGAAAAGAAGCAATGAGGATTAGAAAGATATGGAGGGGCTTTATGACCTCTGTCAGTGGACTACACTGATGGAATCACTGTTACCCCCAAAATAAATCAAAGACAAGCATGACCTGAAATAGGTGATGCGGTATGTTAGAAATAGCACTGGATTTGGAGTCTGAGGACCTGAATTCAAATAGTACTGGCTGTACTATTTACCATCTGTGTGACTCCAAGCAATTCATCTAATACTGGTTGAAGCTGTTTAGCTCAGAGGACAGAAGAATCAGGGCAACGAGAACATAAAAGCTGTCTTCAAGTAGCTGAAGGGTTTTCATGGGTAAGAGGCATTATGTGATTTCTTTACTTTGGTTTCACACAGCAGAACCAGGAGCAATGGGAGGAAACTATAGCAGTAACTTCAGCTAGACATCAGGAAAAATCTCCTAAGATTAGAGCTATTCCAATGTAAGGATCTAAAACATTTTCAAAGGACATGATGCAAAATGCCTTCCACATCCAGAGAAAGACTAGAGAATAGGAATGCAGAATGAAGCAGACTGTTTTCTCTTTTGTCGTGTTTTGTTTGTTTTTTCTCATGTTTTCTCTCATTCATTTTAATTCTTCTATGCCACAGGACTAATGTGAAAATGTGTTTAATAAGAATATTTGTGTAGAACTCATATAAGATTGCATGTCCTCTTGGGAGGGAGGGCATTGGGGGAGGAAGGGAGGGAGGAGGGGGAAATTTAAAGCATATGGAAGTGATTCTTGAAAACTGAAGACAAATGAATTAATAAAAATTTATTAGAGCTATTAAAAATGGAATGGATTGTGTTTTGAGAGGTCATGGGTTCCCCCATTTTATACATCTTCAAACAGGCTGGATGACCGCTTGTTAGGGATGTTGTAGTGAGGTTTCCTTTCACATGTCATTTGCACTTTATGGGTGTTGAAGTCCCACCTCCAACTCAGTGAGGTCACTTTACCTTTTTTGGCTTAATTTCCTCACCTGTAAGGTCAGACGAGATTCACAAAGAAGTTCTGTCCAACTCTAAACCAATGGTCTTAGGAGTCTACATAGTATTTTATGCAAATAATAATTCTTGTAAAGAAATAGTTTTATTAAAGATAAAATTTCCTTTGTGTCAGAGAAGAAAAAGAATATAAGGCATTTTATGTACAGTAACTCATTTAGTCCTCATAAAAATCTTGTCTTAGGACAGGAATTATTTTCCCTACTTTACAGATGAAGAAACTGAGGCCAAAAAAAACATACAGTCTAAACCAGGGGTGTAGAACCTGCATCCTCAAGGCCACATGTGGCCCTCTGGGTCCTCAAGTGCAGCCTTTTGCCTGAATCCAAACAGAGGATCTTATATTTGATCTTGGAGGTAATAGGGAGTCACTAGAATTTACTGAAAAGGAAGGTGACAAGGTAAGATCTACCCTTGAGGATGATCACTTTGACAGCAAAGAGAAGGATGGAGTGGCTTGGGGAGAGGTATGAGGGGATGAGGGCCTTCACCAGATGAAGGCAGGGTCAGAAGACAGAAGCGGGTATGTATGAGAGAAGTCAGAAAGATAAAATTGACAGGACACTTGGCAACAGATTGCATATGGGTTGGTGAGAGTGAGATGTAGAGGATGTCACTTAGGTTGTGAGGTTGGAGGACTGGGATGATGGTGGTATCCTCAACGATAACAGGGATGTAAAGAAGAGGTCAGAGTTTAGGGAAAAATGAGTTCAATTTTGGACATGTTGAGTTTAAGAAGTCTCTGGGACAACCACTTTGAGATGTTGGAATGTCAGCTGGGGATATGAGACTGAGTCAGGAGGGAGGTTAGGGCTGAATAAATACATTTGAGAATCATCAGTATAGAGATGATTAACTGAATCCATGTGAGCTGATAAAATCACAGGAGGAGATGGGCAGAGATAGACTCCTGGAGGATACCTACACTTAATGAGTATGACTTGGAGGAAGATCCAACAAGGAAGACTGAGAATGAAAACCCAGGAAAGTAGAAGGAGAACCAGAAGAGAATAATGTTGTGGAAACCTACAGAGAAGGGTGTATCAAGGAGTAAAAGGATGACCAACCAATTCTGGAAAGTTTGACCAGGGAGACTGTGTCATCAGGAGGACATCCAGACTCAAGGACAGAAGATGAAAGAAGTGGGAAAAGAAGAGATTTAAGATGAAACCAAGTTTGTTGCCCATGGAGCAAGCATTCCAGAGTCCAGCAGAAGAGGCAGGAAGCTTTGGAGTGGGACCTTGGGAGTGAGAGGTTGTGCTAAGGGGAACAATCATGAGGGAGGGGAGGTAGAGAATGGCCTTTGATTAAGGATAGCTGTGAGTTCAGAATCACTAGAATTGGGAAGGTATGGCTGGGTGGGAGTTTGTTTATCTTAACAACATCACTGAGTCTCAGGGAGAATCTTGCCACAGTGTTGGGCATCTCAGGAGAGGGAACTGGTGGGTGGAGCTGATGCAATGGTCTTCTCTTCTCTACCCATGGGCAGGCCAGCCCAGGAAATAGGCAGGGCAGAATAAAGTCTCTCCATCCACCTTAGCAAGGGTTGGGAAGGTCCTTAGCCTAGGAGATAGGAATCAAAGGGAATGACATCTTTCTGATCCCCTGTGCTCATGAAGAGGGTTGGCCTAAGAGACTAGCATATGATGCAATGGCATCTTCTTAAAATAGAAATATATAAAATATAATTTGACATAGTCACAAATTGAAGTGTACTTTTATCTAACCAAAAGAAATAATTAAAAAGCAATATCTCTGCCATAAAGCTAAAAATTTTCATGTCCAAATATCTTAATTTGTTGTTCAGTTGCTTTTTTAGTAGTAACCAACTTTTGTGATCCCATTTGTGTTTTTTTTGTTTTTTTTTTGAGCAAAGATACTGAAGTGGTTCGTTTTCTTTTCCAACTTATTTTACAGATGAGGCAACTGAGGCAAAGAGGGTTCACTTGCCCAGGGTCACATGGCTAGTAAGTGTCTGAAGTCAGATTTGAACTAAGGAAGAGGAGTCCTCCTGACTTCAGGTAGGTGCTCTATCCACTGTGCCACCAATCTTCTCCAAGTATCTTAAATAGTTATGGATATTTTTAAAAGGCAAAGCAAGCTGCCAATAATAAAAAAAGTTGAAGATTTTTTTGGTTATAATATTGTGTGAGGACTTGATTTAGAAAATATGGGTTGCTCATTCTATGACACATAGCTTTTAGATTTTTAGGTTTTTAGACAGTATTAGAATTTAAGTATAACTGCTGAATAAAACAAAGAAGAGTGTGTGTATATATATATACATATATACATATATGTATATATATATTCCTAGTTTTAAGATAAGGATCAAAAACCTCACTACTAAAATTTTGCCTCATAAAGGCAGCTATAGTTTGCAGGAATCACCTGGATGGTTGATAGAAAGTAAGTCCCACATCCATCTACTCATTCCTAACTGCAAACATTATGTGGTCACCTGAAGTACATATAGCAGAACATTAAAATGAAAGAAGAAAAAGCATTTTTCTCTCAAGAGATTTTAATTTGGCCCAATTTTTCTAGGTGAAATATTATCACCTGTACTGGATTGGATACTTGGGGCTAAAGATGCAAAGAAGAAAAAACAAAACAAAACAAAACCCACCCAAAGCTTTAAATACTCTCTTTTCATTTGTAAAGCGTAGAGAGAGTAACATAGATGAGGCCATTCAGTTTTTCCACACAGATCTTTGAATCAGCATGACTATTTTCTTTTAAGGGCCTTTACATTATGTAACTGAACAACCTTCTATGCTAAAACTGAGTTCAGTTCCCTATAATTATGTCTTGTGGTTGTTAACATTTGCCCTCTTGTTTCCTAGCAATGAAGGACAGGATCCTTCTCTTACTAGTTACGTTGTACCAGTGTGTGTGTGTGTGTGTGTGTGTGTGTGTGTGTGTGTGTGTGTGTGTGTGTGTGTGTGTGTGTGTGTGTGTGTGCGTGTGCGTGAAAATATATATGTATTTATGCATATAATTCTATATATACATGCATACACATAACTTTAATTGCTTTGCTGGAGAGAGTAATTTCCTTTGACTTAGGAAACAGAATAAAATAAGAATTCACAAGAGTTCAGTGGAGTTAACAAGATTGCTACTATGTGATGGGGCAAGTTGCTAGTTTCTTATCTGTAAAATGGATATAATGCTTGAGCTAATGCCCTGACAGGGTTGTTGTGAGAAAAGAGCTTTGTAAACCACAAAAAGCATGCAAATATGAATTAATGTTATATGAGCTCTAATCAATAAAGATCAAGTGCTTATGATACCTCCATCACCCATAGTAAAGTGTAGGAAGGCAAGTAAAAAATATAGCTCTCATGAGCTGTTGGAAGAACTAGGAAACCGACCAGAGATAAGGGACTACAAAATACCTAGGAAAGAACCCCTCAACTATTTGGATTTACTGGAATAATCCCAGAGGAAAACTTTGAGCTTCTAACTGTTCTAGGATAAAGGTACTCACTGACTGAATGAATGCTTGATCTGCATCACTACCAGTCACTAGAGGCTATTTGTATTAATCAAGTTACCTAGCAACACAACAGTTTTGGAATCAAATTAAGCACCTCTTTAGAATCTAATATTGGAGGATTTCAGTGGAGTGTGTTGTGCCCAAGACAGGTTCTAAAGGTTAAAGCTCTACCTGAGAAGTTTCTCTTGTCAAGGTGATCCAAATTCAATCAACTGATCCATGAACAAACATTTATTAAAGGTCTACTGCACACACACACACACACACACACACACACACACACACATCAAGTTCTATGCTAACCTCTGGAGATGTAAACACAAAAAAAATCATGCAATCCTTACTTTCAAGCAGATTCTTCTATTCTCATTAGCTCCTAGTGGTAATGTAACAAGTGGAAAGGAATGTATTTGGGAGAATGTAAGCTCCTTGGGGACAGGAACTGTTTTGTTTTTTTGGTTTGGGCATGTAATGAGTGTTTAATTAAAAACATTTGTTGAATTGAATTGAAAGGGACAAGAAAGGATAATTAATGAAAACTGAGACCATGTGCCTTCTGGGAATGTCGAGACACACTTATTACAGAACAGGTTTAATAAGGAGTCCAGTTTCCACAGACCCTGCCCTGGTGAACTGGGCATTTTAGAAGACCTGCTTCTTTCAGATTATTCAAAATGCTTTCCTGAGCATCCTAGTCAGTCAGTCAAGTAGCATTTATTCAGTGACCACTATGTGCCAGTTATTGTAGCATAGCCTAAAAGAAGTTTTAGGGATTTTAAAAACTGTATCTTCCAACTTAAGGTCTTGCCTTTAAAAAAAATGATGGATTCTAACAGAAAGAAGGATAGAATTTCAGTATTAACATATATCAATGTGAATTTAACATCTTTTTCTTGACAAATCAGGATTAGAGACATTCCAGCGGTTGTTCTTGGCTCAAATAGGCAGCGTGACTCTCACTAATGAGAAGAAATGTTGTAGAGTCTTACTATGTTTCTAATCTTTCAAGGTCACCTCTGATAAGGAGACTTCTACGCTTCACACTCCCAACCCTGGCAGAAATTGGTTTCTTCCTGCTCAAATGGTTCTAGAACACTTTGTCTTGATTTCTTTTTTATCCTATACCCCATTCTATCTGGAATCTTATCTATTTGTGTACTTGACTGCTCAAATAATGGTGGCTATCATTGATATAAGTTTAAGTCTGGTTTCATATACTTACTAGTTGTGTGACCCTGAGCTGTCTCTCTGTCTACTTCGGTTCCCTTAGTTGTCAGATGAGAATAACAATGACCCCTCTCTCCCAGGGTTGTTGTAAGGATCCAATGAGATATATCTGCAGACTTTAGCATGATGACCAGCACCCTGTAGGTGCTTAATTAATGATCATTCACTTTCCCCTCCTTAAAGTTTGCAAAGCACTTGACACATATTATTCACAACTAATTGGTGAGATTGGTGGCATGATTATACCTAGTTGACAGATGAGAAAACTGAGGCTGAGAGTTTAATGATTTACCTATGGCCACATAATGAGCATGATTGGCTACTCTACCCCCTGAGCCACTAGATGCAATTAGGTTTCAAATTCTTTAAGGCAGGAGATGTATTTTTAAATATTTGTGTACCTAGCAATTAGTATGGTGACTGTAGAGGAGAAGGCAATTAATACATGTTTGCTGAATTGGAACCAGTCTATGATGACTGTGAAAGCAATGTGAAATACATATACATCTGAAATATACTGCACTGGGAGAAAGGATGTGGACTTAATCCTGTCTGTTATTTCATTTCTCTGGGCCTCAGAATTTCTTCTTCCCTACAATGAGGGGCTTGGACTAAATGACCCTAAGGTTCCCTCCCCTTGTCAACTCTAAATCTAGATTCTGTGATGTAGTTTTATGATGTTCAACACAGCACTTTGAACCTCTCTTCTTGCACCTTTGTCTAAAGCAGAAGGTGGATTTTAGGAGGTCCATCAACTTGGATAGGGAAAAAATGCTTCTTCCTGAAGTTGTCAGTGCCCATAAGCCACTACTCTGAGAAGTGACCCCTGGGCTTCACCAGACTGTGGTGAAGGGATACATGACAAAAGGGCATCAGAACTCTTATGTCTAAATATGAATTGGCACCGTAAGAGTGAGTAAGATGGGTTATAAAGATGGCTAGTTTTTACAAACACATACAGAGAAATTCAGGAGAGTCATTAGCTTTGCCTAGTACTTACTTTGGTTCTTGAGTGTTCAATAAACACTATTTGATTAAAACAATATCATTTTAAAGTCCTAGTTTCCTCTTTTTTATTGTCATTTTTAAAAAACATAACCTTTGATTTTACTAGTACTGGAAGTTCTTGGGGAGGTACTTCTTCTAGCAATGGTGATCAACACCTTTTCTGTAAATTACACTCCAAGAGAGTGGCCAGGTGCACTGATGTTAAGTGATTTGCCTGGGATCACACAGCCCAGAATATGTCAGAGGCAGGATTTGAACCAGGTCTTCCTGACTCCCTGGATAGTTATCTATCTGTAACCCCTCTTGCTTCCCTGCAGATTAAACTTATTTATGTACATGATTTGAAATATATTTTTTAAAAATAATATTCTCACTTTCATAAATGTATATATGAACTGTGTGGCAATTATGAATTCAAATAAAAGTTTGGTCTCTCTTGGTGGTAATGTCCATGGAAGAAAGAAAGAAAATATATATCTTTCCCATTCTTTATAAATGGACTAAAGAGCACTTATTAAATGCTTACTATTTGCAAAGATCTTTGCTGAACCACATTTCTATGTTTAAAGGTTTTTTACTGCATGTCAGATGGAAAGGTCCCATGCTTAGAGGGTAGAAGCAAAGCAGATAGTTATGCACCTTCTTTCATATTATTTCCCATAATAAAATCCTATTCATTTTTGACACTTGAGCCATTTGACAGTGCTAAAAACTTCCTTTTTCAGGGTCTTCAGTGGCTTTGGCTGCTGAGGAGTTGGAGATAACACTTTGCAAAGACAGTGGGCAGGTCACATAGCCACATGTTTTCCCTGAAACATGGCAAGTGGAGGGGGAGCTGTGCTGGAAGCAAAGGGTCAATGATCTGAAGAAGGAGGCACCGTTATTGCCAGAACTTGGGGGCTCAAGGTCCCTGGGTTATCTCCATTGGGCTTTGAGGGACATTTGGAAAAGACCATTTGATACGGAATCAGAGAACTTGAAGACTTCAAATCTCAGCTATGATAACAATGGTCTCAGTTTTCTCATTTGTAAAATAATAGGCTTGGATGAATTGGTTTCTAAGGTCTTTTTAAAAAAATATATAGATCTGAATGCCTGTGGTCATAGTAATAGAGTCTATATTAAATATTGTGAATAGGCCAGTGATGTTGGGTTATAGCACCTATTTGCCTGAAATGTACTCACTTCCCTTTCTTGCCTTTATCTCACTTCCCTTAAGACTCAGATCAAGTAGCACCGTATTGTTTAACAATTTAATTGCATTTTTTTCAATGAACAAAAATAATTTTTTCCTACTTCCCATTCCCCCATTAAAAAAAAAAAACCAAACAAAACCCTCGCACCGATAGTCAAGTGAAACCAATTCCTTCATTACTATGTTCAAAACAGGTATTTCACCCTATACCCTAAGTCCACCTTGATACCATGTTTAATCAGCAGTACTGGTCAGTTCTTAAATCTTTCAAAATTCAAGCTCTGTCTTCCTTACAAAGCTGTTAGATCTCTCTTCTGCTTGACTCTTTCATTTAACTACCTTATATTTACTTCTTATTTATTCTGTACATATAGTGTATATTTTGCATGCACATGTTGGGTCCCTTATAGAATGTGAGCTCCTTGAAGGAAAGGATTTTTTTTTTTGTCTTTATATTCACAGATCTTAGCAGTGTAGGCCTTTAATAAATGTTCATTGATTGATTACTTCCCTAGAGAATTTTTCTGGCTAGAGTAAATATATATTTGAAATAATTAGGCAGAAAATTGGTTGGATGAAGATAGGGGACTGGAATACTAGATGGCCAGGAGGTTCCTTCCATCTATTTCATGATCCCACCCAATAAAGAATTCAAATGAGATTAAGTGTAGGTATTCTAATCTAAAATGAGAATGTATACACTTTGACCACATGGTGTCAGCATAAGCCCACTTTCTGTGACTCCAAGTCAGCCAGCCAGGTAATTAAGAGATGATCTATTCTCCTTATCCCTTACAGCTGGCATTTTAATTTCCTTCTTTACTTTAAACTATCAGAAACCACACCACAAGAGAAGGGGCAAAAGATAAAATGAGGGAAAAAAAGAACAAAAAAAACAGGTCAGTGGTTTCCTTTTCCAGGGATGTACATTACAGATGTTATTGGGGCCACTTTTGCAAAGCACATAATTAGAGGCATCAGAGATAGACACCAGCACTTTAACCCTTCTGAATCAGTGCTAGGGTTGAGAAAGACCATTCTTTCCTCACAACAGTTGTCTGATTCCTCTTTTAATTGAACAGGGCAGAAAACCAACTATCCCAGGTTGACCTAGTTAGGCGTCACTGGCTTTGTGGACGTAAAGGCTAACAGTAGATTTCTCCAAACACCCTAAGATCATTTGCAAGGGGTGAGGCATTCTCATTAAAATCTCAACCCATTTACTACACAAAATTGGTGTAACAGCCCTGGAAGTACACCAACTTCTTACCAGTTCCCTAGTGTACTTGTCATTTTGCAGAGGGGGCTGCCTTTGGGGAGTTTCAGGATTCTGGAACAGCTGAAATGAAATATCTCCACCTACGGAAGACCCTTAATTGATGTCCAGCACTTTAACTGATTTTCTGGTAGTTTTAGCACTAGAGGATAAATCCTTACTCTTTTCATACTGAAGGCATTAGAGATAATTTTTGGTTTTGATTTTCCTTGCTGAATAGTAACAGAAATGTATATAACCTTGCAAGGTTTATAAAGTACTTCACATATACTATCTCATTTGGTCCTCAAAAATTGATGGGACTACAAGTATAGCATCTGGGAATCACACAGATTTTAGAGATGAGGAAACTGAGGCTCAGTGAAATTAAATGATTTACTCATGATCACATGAGGAAGAGACAGAGGTAGGATTTAAACCCCAATCCTGCCTGCTCCCTAATTTATGCCAGGCTGCCTACTCCTTATATTAAAAAGCATCATACAAATTAATACTATTCAGCTAAGTTTTTGTAACTGCATAAAAGATAATTCATCACATTACCAAAACAGGTGAGTCAGTGTTTATTGTTATAAAGTACACATAAAGCTCACCTTGATTGCCTCCTTAGAAATAATAGATTACTACCAAGATGAACCCCAACTCTGGAACAGAATGGGGTCCAAAAAAGTAATGGATAGACACTAAGATGAAATTCTCTTTTTAACAGCTATTGAAACAATTGTATGCTGTCACTCTAGGGAGTGTGCATAGTGAATAGAGAGCAAACCTCCAAGTCAGGACAAGTCACTTACCCCTCATGTGCTAAGCACAAGACTGCAACTTGGATAGAAGGTATCAAAATGCTTTGGAGGAGGTAGTTTCCTCACCTTGGAGTTCCCTATACTAATAAAATCACTGCTCCAGTCCTCCTTATCCCATATTACTGTAGACATATTTTGACACTATCTTTTGGAATAGTTTTACTCTAATGAATATCAGAAAAGGGAAGTGGAAAGCACCAGGACATTGAAGATAAAATGAGAGGGAATTCAGAAGGATGACTTGCAGTTAGAGGAGAAGGAAGGGGCCATGAGGGAGAAGCAAGTCATAAATCCTTAGCTCAGTCTGTCAGTGTAACCTGATTACATTTTGTACACACCATCCCAAACCTATTGATCTACTATAGGAAAATGGGAAAGTAGATTCTTTTTGTTGTCCTCTTTAAAAATATTTCTGAACCACATTAGCAAAAGGGATAAAATTATCTCCTTTTATTTTATTGCTTATAAATAAGTTCATTACAAATACATTGGATCTCTTTGCCATTTTGTTTTTTGTCTGTTTTTAAAAAATAAAAGCAAGCAGCCTAGATGTCGAAAGTTGCCTTATTTTAGTATTCTAAATTTCCTTTCATCCTTGACTTGACAGTGGCAAATACCTTTGGCAAGTATACAACAGCCTGGTTTATGCCTGGCTTGATATTTATGATTGTGGGGTCACTGAAAAGGTTTTCTCCTTTGTTAAATCATTTAAGAGATCTTAAATAATTTTGCTGCATAGATGAGAGACACTTTATTAGAATAGTGCCTTTAAAGGCAGTGTTTTGCTATTCCAAATAAAATACTCTTTGTAATGCTAAAGATATGGTCTGCTATGGCACCCCACTTGTGAAAACCTGCCTTACTAATATCTTCACTGAAGATGTGCCTGAAGCATATCCATTTTATATTGGTGGTCAGGATGGATGTTCTCTTGGTCATCTTTTCTCACCATTGGTAAGGTCTGAGTCTTCTTTTTCTTTTCTTTTTATGCTTTCCATGTCTTCCTTTCCTCAATAAGTCTAATGAATTGATCTTTAGCACCTTTAAAATTTTGTCACCTCCAGCATGACTCTCATTTCTGTACATGGCATGTGTTTTCTAAAGGTGTCTGCTGTTGTCATGGAGATCCATATGAGAATCGAAGTTGAAGAGGGATTCCCCATACGTAGTCAATTGTTCCAGATGCTCCTGTGTTCCAGTGATTTTGTGGAGGTTGTGCCAAGCCTTGGAACCCTACAGATCCTCATGAAAGCACTCTGTAGCCATTCAAAAGAATGTGGATTAACCACACAGGGACAACCACATGGACAAAGAATGTTTACTGTCTTCATTATGGCATTCATTATGACAATCTACAGAGCTCCTTTATGTGTGTGTATGAGTATCTTTGACCAACTGTACAGAAGGCATAGACCCAGAATTAAAAACAAGGAAGATAATGGACTAAATCGCTATTGAGAAATTGCAAAACTCCTTTAAATGGCCCCAGACGGCTCAGAAACAAAAGTCCTTCTTATCACTAACTTATCACTTCTAATAGCATTGTTTTATGAATTTAAGTTGTGGCATATTACAGTATCCAAAGAACTGAAAATGAACATCACCCAGAGCTTAACACAGGGTCTAGGACACAATAGGTGTTTAATAAACATTTACTGACTGACTCCCACAGAGAGCAATGAAGAGGTACATAATAAGTATAAGTTGGCGACAAGACATAATAATTAAGGACTTTCAAAGAAAAACCAGAGCAAAGAATGTCATTAATGAAATTTATGATTCAAAAAGAATATGATCTGGCCAAACACAAAATTGAGGAATAAGAGGAGTTTTAGGTACTCCATTGATATCCTCAAGAAGACAGGAGAAGAAAAGAAAGGTCCCTAGCACATATGGTAGAACATCTTTGGCAAATCTGTGGGAGAACACAGACCAGAGTGATAGAAGATGGGTGGATATGGATGGATTTGGGATCAGCGTCACTAGAGGGAGCAGCCATATTAATGAGATAGAGATTCCTTTGTCTATCTTTAACTTGAAAGGAAAAGACTCAGTTCTTTTCTCCATCCTTCCTCCAACTCCTAGCACTTTGTTTTGGATTCACATCACCAAAGGCATAGTAAGTTTTCATTGGAATTATACTATTAATGTTTTGGGATTTGTTTGTTTTGGGAGTGGGGATTTCCAGTGAGGAAATTCCCTCCATATATACAATGGTTTGGCAAGTAAAGAGTCTTGGAGACAGTAATTGAGATGTTATAGAAGTTATCTCAGGTCACAAAGTCAGTATGTGTCTAAGATGGTCTTCCCAGGGTTGTTGTGAGGAATGAATCAGTTAAGATGTGAAAAGTGCTTTGCAAACCTAAAGTGCTATAAAAATCTTAGCTTTTATTTTTATTATTCAGACTATACTTATTATTTTTTGTAAAATAGGGATCTTAATATGTGTAGTACCTGCCTCACAGGGCAGTTAACGAGGCTTTGTAAAAGTGAAAATGCTCTAGAACGTTGAGAATGTTTAAGGGTATAACATTTAAAAAAATGTTTTATTAGAAAAAGAACTGAAGGTCAAAGCTGATATCTCCACTTGCTTAGTAACTTTTTACATTTAAATTATTTCAATGCCCAAAGGATCCATGCATTCATTGAGTTCCAGGGCAACTAGGTGGCATAGTGGTGGGCTTGAAGTCAGGAAGACCTGAGTTAAAACCTAGCCTCAAACACTAGCTGTGTGACCTTGGGCAAGTCACTTGACCTTCACTGCCTCAATTTCCCTGTCTGTAAAGTGAGCGGGAAAAGAAAATGGCAAAACCACTCCAGTGTCTTTGCCAAGAAAACCCCAAATGGAATCATGAAGAGTAAAATGACCAAACAGTATGGCAACATTCATTTGATTCAGGTTGTCCTCAATTTATGAAAGCACATCACCTGAAGCTCAAGTTCATACAAGTAATAAGTAGCAGGTCTGGGGTCCCAATCCAGGGCTTCTGACTTCAAATCCAATACACTCTAATTTGCACATTTGGCATGCTGCCCTATATGGCACAGTGGTAAAAGTGGCCAAACCCACGGCACTCATGGACATCATGGTGATGTTTAGTCTGTGTGGGTCAAAAGCAGAAAGGTGAGATCATGCAATAGACACAGCTATCTTTTGGGGATGCCATTATGCTAATATTAACTATCTGCCTTAGCATACAGATGACTTCAGACATCTTAGTGTCTTCTGGCACCAGAAAAGAATTTTGAAAGAAGAACGTTTAGTATCCTCTGGCTACCCACCCATAAATAACACTGCTATACATTTATAATAACATATTAATAATGTATTACTACCACATACTTTCCTTGAAGTGAATTAAGAATGTTTTACAGGCCTCATCACAGCCTCCATAGTTTTCCTGTGAAATAGGTGGGTGTTTAAGTATAGGATATTTTATTTAAACCAAATTCCTTTTAAACAGTACTACATATAAAGCACTACCCTAAATTGCTTTGCTCTTACAGGAAGAGAAACTGAGCCACGGGGGTTAAGCAGGTGTTGTTTTTTTAAAACTGTCAATAAAAGAATTAAATGCAGAGTGTAGGTTTTGTTTTCCTGACAGCTCCAGAGATTTACTATTGTATATTAATACCTCCCAACTCCCATTCATTGCCTAGAGACAAATAAAAAATCTTATTTTATTGCTTTATTGAACTATAGATGAACTACAAGCACTCTATTGCTTGCTGCCTATCAGTTAGGCTTTGAAGAACACTCAAAATAACCTAAAGGAATCTTACTTTGCCAGTTTGATTTTGGGGGAGAAAAAAGATACTTAAAATGAAGAGAAACAATATTTTAAAGAAAAGATGATGACATGATATAAATAATGGGGAAATATCAGCCAGAGATTTCCTAATATGTAGTAAGAGTCTTATGACAAGTATGCTCAGGGAGGAAGAGGCAGAAAGACATTAAATGCACAAAAAGCTGTTTTTTTGGGGGGGAGTAGGTCTACTAGAGTACCTTTTAAGCCAATCTCTGTTCAGTGTCTTAAAAGAATGAAAAATTTTTGGAGGTACAATTTGGCATGTATGAATGACAGTTGGTTTTGGAGTCAGAAGACCTGGGTTCAAGTCTTGTCTCTGATATGTACTTAATTGAGCCTAGTCTCCCACTTTAGGGCTATCCCTCTAAGGAAATTTCAGTCTCATCTTCCCACCTGGAGCATAATAAAATGGCTTTCAGGTAGACTCACATAATGACAAAAGGAAATAACTCACAGCTTTCTACACAACCGGTATCGATCAGGAAAAAGCCTTAAATTCATTGTGTAAGCAACAGATTCGTATTCCAAGGAAAGGATTTTCTTAATTCACTGGAAAATATGATGGGGGCACACCAGTGAGATGTCTGTCAAGAAGAACAGTGACTGACCCTTTAACATCAGAGTGCAGTAACAGTAATCAATTCTGATAACTAAAAAAAAATCAATTGCATTCCTGGCAGTTGCATATTGACTAGAAAGAAATTAAAGCCAGCCTTTTTATTTCTGTATTAAATTGTAGAATATAAAAAATGGAAGGGAAATTAGAGATCATCTAGTCCAATGAATGCCTGATCAAAAACAATATCCAAATCCTGCTTGAAGCCTTCTCATTACTTAGAATTCACTATCTCCCAAGGCAATCCATTCCATTTTCAGACAACTCTTATTGGTAGAGAATATTTTCTTGTATTGAACTGAAATCTGCCTCCTCCTAGCTTCCAACCATTGATTCTACCAGGCAGAACAAATTTAACCTTTCCCCACAAGACCCTGTGATGCCATGGAGAGAAAAGACGCAAGTGGATTCTGGGAGAACATTTTCTTCAGTATCTCTTAAAAATGTACAGTGGTGTTATTTATGGGTGGGTAGCCAGATAATACTAAATATTCTTCCTTCAACCTTCTTTTCTGGTGCCAGAAGACACTAAGATGTCTAACTTATCTGTCTGCCAAGGCAGATAGTTAATATTTGGATAAAGGCATGATTGCTGTTTGAAAATCCCCCAAAGGTAGTTGTACCTATAATATGATCTCACTTTTCTGCTGCTGACCCAGACGGACTAAATTAATTGCATATGCTCATGACAGAGGTCATGAGTATTGTGGGTTTGGCCACTTACACCACTGTACTATATAAGGCAGCATGCCTACTGTGTAAATGAGACTGTAGTGCATGGTGAAGAGCACTGGAACTGAAGTCAGAGGTCCTAGTTTTGAAGCCCAGACCTCTCTGAACTTGGCCAAATAACTTAACCTCAAATTACAATACTTTCATAAGATGAGGACAACCTGAATTTAAATTCTTTATGCATTGAAGTCAACTTAAACGTAGGCAGTTAGGAAATAAGTGTAGATACAATGTTTTTTCTATTGAAACTTTTTTTAAAGTGCTACACCCTTAAGCATTCTCAACTTTCTAGAGCACTTTCATTTTTACAAAGCAGTTTCCTCATTAACTACTTTGTGAGGAAGGTACTACAGGTCAGAAGAATGAGCAAACAAACAAACAAAAAAAAAATCCCACCATAAAAAGCTATCCTGGTGATTGGGGAAGCTCAAGGTACAAATCCAGAACAAAATACCCCTAAAGTACCCACAAGCAAAGCCTCAAGGATGGAGTATGAGTTCAACTAGGGATGAAGGAAGAGTTTTTTCTTTTAAAAATAGTTAAAATGTTCTTTATAAATTAAATGAAAGGAAAACTTGGAAAAGAAATGACAGCTATAAAGAAAAGAATTGGAAAGGGAATTAACAGTTTGGAACAAGAGGTACAAAACCTTGGTCAAACAACAAACTCTCTGAAAATTACAATGTACTAAACAGAAGCTAATGACTTTATGAGACAATAAGAAATACCAAATTAAAGTCAAAATAGAACTTACAAAAGGAAGTTTGTACAAATGGAAAACAGAACTTAACATACCTCACAATACAAACAGATTAAGGAAAGATAATTTATAAATCACTAGATTACTGAAAGTCATGCCAAAATTTTTAAAAAAACAGTTTAAACATCATATTTCAAGAAATCACAAAAGAAAAATTGCTGACATCTTTCAGAACCAGAAAGCAAAGTAGAAATAAAGAATCCACCTGAGAGAAATCTCCTGAAATAAATCCCAGAATGAAAATACCCAGAAACATTAGGCAAAATCCAGAGTTTTGATATCATAGAAAAATAATGAAAACATTCAGAAAGAAAGAACTCAAGTGATGAGGAGTCACAGTCAAGATCGCACATAATTTAGCAGTCATTGCTAATCAAGGAGTGGAGGATTTTGAATGATATTCCAGAAGGCAAAGGCTTACAGCTAAGAATAATTTACTCAGCAAAGCTAGTATAAAGATAGTATAATCCTACAAGGGGACAAAGTGAATCTTTAATAAAACAGAGGATTTCCAAGCATTCTTGATGAAAAGAGCAGAGTGACATAGAAACTTTGAAATGCAAACAAAAGGAAGCAAGGGAATCATAAAAAGGCAAATATGAATAATCAAAAGGGACTAAAAATATTAACTTTACATTCTAAGATGATACATGAGTCTTCTCTGAATGCTATTATCATCAGGGGTCAGAGAGGAAGCCTAATTAATGAGAAGACCTGAGGGTAGCTCTGTTATGTCTTGATGAATAGAAGAAGGCAAGAGGAATACACTTTGGAGGGAAAAGTGGAAGAGAAAAGCAAATGAGAAATTATCTCACATAACTGATATGTACAAGCAGAAGTTGTATGCAAACAAGAAGGAAGGGGTAGGGGTTATGAGTGATACTTAAACCTCACTCTCATCTGAACTGTCCAAGTAGAAAAGAATACAGATACATGCAATTGTGTACAGAAATACATTTCATTGAACGTGGAAAGGGAAAGGGGAGAAGGTAGAAAGGGGAATAAGAGGGAGGACAGACTAAGAAAGGGACTAGTCCTAAACAACACAAAGGCTAAGACTGTAGAAAAATATCCATAGATTTTTTTATGGTGGTAAGCAATTAGATACTGGAGGCTCTGGGGATGGCAGTTATCAATAAGAGAATAGTTAATCAAATTTTCTATATAAATGTGATGGAACACTATTATACTTTAAGAAAGAATGAAGGACATTTGTTTCAGAAAAATCTGGAAAGAGTTGTATGAACTGATGCAGAGAGAAATGACCAGAACCAAGAGAATGACTTATACAATATTCTCATTTAGTTCACTTGTCTTCCATTTTATAGATGAGAAAACTGAGACTTACAGAGGTTAAATGAATTGCCCAAAAGTCATGAATGACAGATAATAGGGAGTCTGGTCAGCTTGATATTGTTTGCTAGGCAATCCCAGGTGAGACATTCCCTGTCTATTCATCCTTGAGGGTAAGAAAGATGAAGAAGAGGGACAGGGGGATTCGCAGAAGGATAAGGAACCGTATTTGGTGCTTTTATACCATACAGGCATTTCTTTCCCATTTATATAAACTAACCCATCCTTGTGGTGTTCTTAAACAAAAAATTGTTTTCACAGAACAAATGAATGCCTTGGGGTCAGTATGCCTCATTACATATTTATGTGCAAGCTTATAATAATCATTTAATTATATTGCCATAATAATATAGACTCAATATATGTAAATATCACAGACCATTCTTTTCTCTTGAGGAATTTCAGAAAATTTTAAATAAAACATAATTGAAAACTAGAAAAAAAGATGATCTCATGCTGAATAAACAATAGACAGGATTTATGTTTTGGGTGAGGTTTAGACTATTAAGGTTTTTAGGTCCCTTCAGGTTTACAAATTTAGGAAACTAATTCTAGAAGACAACCATAAAGAAGGGTAATTACATTTTTAAACTCCAAACCTTCCAAACATATGAAACATGATTGATACTCTTTGATGATTTCATGATTTAAGGGAAGTTTGGATAGAATCTCAATTTTTTCTTCTACTAATTACTCTCAACCTTTTATATTTGATTCTATACCACTCTCATCATCTATTTATATTAAATCCCTTCTATCATTTATCCAGCATGAATCATATTTTTCCTAGTTTTCCTTTATGTTAGATTTAAATTTTTGGATTGTACTATTAAAATTAAACAAGTTTATAAATGACATTTAGAATGAGTTTTCCCATCCACATATTCTTTGAGCCACAAGAACACCATTTCTACTTGAATCCCAAGTATCTAAAAATCAAAGTAAATTTTCACCTTTTGTTGGATACTACATTGCATTAAAAACAGTCATCGTTTAAAATATCTTTCATAGGACTTAGACATGATGTATGGCTGGATACATAAGTTAAACAGGATTTATGTAAGAGCAATGTCCTTGGAGTGATACTGTTTCAAGCTGAGTACCGTCCTCAATTCGTCTAATGAATTCAAAGAATCTTTTTCCATGTGCATGGTAGAAACTGCTGTTGTTGCTTTTCTTTTCAGCCACATTCACACAGTCTTGGGGTCACTGTAGGGGCTCATCCACTGATGTGATGTCAGGAATATCAGGATGGCCACTCCCTGCCCCCAAATATATTTTCTACCTTATTAATGCCAAGAAATTCATAGAAATAATGAAAACCCCTCTCTTTTTGTGTGTGAAGACAGTAAGACAGAATTTAAGTGATTTGTCCAAGTAATTAATCCATCCACAAGCATTAATTAATCATCTTAGCTCATAGGATCTAGAACTAGAAAGGACTTTAGAAGCCAACTGGTCAAACCCCCTTATTTTATAGATAAGGAAACTGAGGCCCAGGGGAGCGATATTACTTGTCTATATGCACAAGGCACTATGGTAGGTGCTGGAGATCCAAAAAAGAAAACTGAAACAATCCTTATTCTTACAGAACTTACATTCTATCATCCTGGGATCTGAACTCATTTCTTCTCTCCAAGTCCAGTGCTCTCTCCTCTAAAAAGCTGCCTCTTTTTGTGTCCAACATGTTTATATTGCTTAATAACTAATAATTGGCCTAAACTTAGAATTATAGACTCAGATTTTTGTAGTTGGAAGTCACCTAGTCTGGTCTATTTATTTAGTCCCAGAGATAGATAGGTTGCTATTGATTGTTTTTTTTTAAAGATTAACTGAACATTTACAAATTTTCCTATGGAAAAAAGAAAATCAGGCACATAACACATAACTGTCCCTTCCCACTTCCCACTATTCTCTTTTTTCTGATTCTGGCCCTTAAAATGTCACACAGCAGTACTAAAGAAAAAAACCACCTATACCATTGATAATAGTTTGATTTTTAATCAAGCAATAAGCATTTGTTAAGCACCTACAATGTGTCAGGCACTGTACTAGGCCCTAGGGAAATGATACAAAGAGAAAAAACTAGGTGGGCTCCGCCCACAAGGAGCTCATAGTATGGGGTGGGGGTAGATTTAAGAAGATAAGTTAATGTACAGTTCATACAAAGTAATAGAGAGCAATACTGGAGGTGAGGGAGTACTGACAACTAGGAATGGGGAGGGAATCAGGAAAGGCCTCCTGTAGGAGATATCACTTAACTGTGTGCTTTGAAGGAAGCTAGGAATTCCATCAGGCAGTCAGGGAAAGATGTTTGGGAGTACTTATGCAAAGACAGGTGTTGGAATGTCATGCATTAGGGACTTACTGGGCCAATTAGAATGGAGTGGAGATTTCATGAGGAGGATTAAGGTGAAATAACACTAGAAAAGTTGGAGATTTATATTTTGCCATAAAGGTAATAAGAAGTTACAAGGAACTGTGTTTAAGTAATATCAACTTTTCAGAAATGTGGAGGATGGAAGTCTAGGCCAAGATGGTGGAGTGAGAGCAACTACTCACCTAAGCTCTTAAATGAACTCCTTCAGATACCTCTAAGGAGAGAAACTGATCAAACTTTGGAGGTGCAGAATCCAATAGGAGACAGACTGTGGCAGATTCATAGCCCAGGACAGACTGGAAGGTCGATGGGAAGGATCTGTACTGCAGAGGTGAGCCCACAGAGCAGAGTGCAATGCATCCAGCTCAGTAGAGCAGGAGGGCCCTAGGGAGACCTGAGACAGAAGCAGGCGGAATGGCAGAGCAGCAGCCCAAGGTGAGAGACCAACAGAGCTGAGTGACAGTTGCTAAGCCCAAGATATCAGCCACAGCAGCTCTTGAGACTTTCAGACTGCAGATTAAATGTCTGTAAGTCACCTACTTCTCCCAGGTGAGCCTCAGTGCTAGGAGAGGAGCCCCAGGAGGGGAGGAAACTCACAGTAGGATTCAGGCGTGCCTCAGAACTCCAGGGGAAACGGGAAGACAATAGGGCAGCTGGGATCACCAACCCCTGAGCTTGCCTTTGCCTCACCTCAGCTGAGGAGATCTCCCTTGACCAGACCACCCCTTCTCCATGCTTAATAAGCTAGCCCCAGGTCTGATTGGGGAAACACAAAACAAAAAGATAAAAAGGCACTTGCCCTTAGTTCTTTCACACCAGTCAGCTCAGCATCAAGTTCCGCTGCTTCTACCTGAAAGAACCAGAAGTCACAACACACCAATCACCATCATGAGCAGGAAGAAGCAAAATAAGGGTGAGAAAACCACAGAATCTTTCTATGGGGACAAAGACCAAAATACAAACACCAAAGAGGTCAGTAGTGAGACTGTACTTCCATCTGAAACTTCAGAAGGGACTATGAACTGCTCAAATGCACAAAAAGCTCTCCTGCAACAGCTGAAGAAGGAAATAGAAGAGAAACTTGCCAATGATTTTAAAAGTATGAAAAAAGAAATCCGGGAAGAGAACATCTCTTTAAAAAGGAAAACTGAACATGGAAAAGAAAGTTCAAAAACTAGCGGGAGAAAATAATTCCTTAAAAGGAAAAATTGGACAGATGGAAAGGAGATGCAAAAGTTAACTGAAGAAAACAATTTGATGAAAATTAGAATTGGGCAAGTAGAAACTAATGACTCTATGAGACAGCAGGAATCAGTCAAACAAAATCTAAAGAAAGAAATGATAGAAGAAAACATAAAATATCTAATTGGAAAAAAAAACTGACCTGGAAAATAGATCCAGGAGAGAAAATTCAAGAATTGTTGGCCTGCCAGAAAGCCATGATGAAAACAAAAGAGTCTGGACAATATCTGCCCAGAAGTGCTAGATAGGGCAGGCAAAATAGTCACTGAAAGAATCCACTGTTCACCTCCCAAAAGGGATCCCAAACTCAAAACCACAAGAAATATTGTTTCCAAATTCCAGAACTATCAAGTGAAGGAGAAAATACTACAGGCAGCCAGAAAAAAACCATTCAAATATCGAGGAGCTACAGTCAGAATCACAAAGGCCCTTGCAGCTTCTACATTAAAAGATCAAAGAAACTGAAATCCAATATTTCATAAGGCAAAGGAGCTGGGTCTACAACCAAGGATCAACCCAGCAAAGTTCACCATAACATTTCAGGCAAGGAGATGGTCATTCAATGAAGTAAGGGATTTCCAGACCCTCCTGACAAAAACGCAAGAACTTAATAGAAAATTTGATCTTCAAACGCAGGTCTTAAGAGAGGCATAAAAAAGTAAACGGGAGAAAGACAAAAACAAAAACTTGTTACTCAATTTGAGCAAACTATTTACCTCCCTACAAGGGAAGATGAAACCTATTAATCTTGAGAATTGTACATCTATTATGAAATATAAAAGGGATATACATAGAGGGAATGGGTATAAAGTAAATGATGTGATGATAAAATATGATTTAAACATGCAAAGGGATGCTAACAGGAGGTGTGAAAAGGATGAAGCGGAAAATGGTAAATTGCATCACAGGAAGAAGTACAAAAGTATAGTAGAGGGAAAGGGGGAGGCAGATGAGCATTGTTTGAGAGGTACTCTCATCTGATTTGTTTCAAGGAGGGAACGATAAACTTAATTAAGTATATAATTCTAACTAGTTCTATAGGCAGTAGAAGAGGAAGGGGAAAGAAAGGGGAGGGGAGGCTAACAGGGAGGGAAGAAGCAGTAAGGGTAAAGGGGAGTACAAGGGAGGGGGGCTAAAAGACAGAAGGGAAGGCTGCAGGAAAAGTGAAAACTATGGAGGAGGGGAAGGGAGATGGGAGAACTAAAAGCAAAAATAGTGGGAAAGAGGATGGAGGGAAATCCACAGATTGTAATCATAACTATGAATGTGACTGGACTGAACTCTCCAATAAAATGGAGACAGATAGCAGAATGAATTAGAAGCCATAATCCGACAATATGTTCAAAAGAAATACATTTGAAACGGGTGGATACACACAGGGTGAAGGTAAAAGGTTGGAACAGAATATATTGTGTTTCAGCTGATACAGGAAAAGCAGAGGTAGCAATCCTAATCTCAGACAAAGAAAAAGCAGAAATAGATCTAATCAAAAGAGATAAGGAAGGA
This sequence comes from Bettongia penicillata ogilbyi, assembly GCA_023548195.1. NCBI lineage: Eukaryota > Metazoa > Chordata > Mammalia > Diprotodontia > Potoroidae > Bettongia > Bettongia penicillata. The sequence goes on from JAJHZJ010000468.1 coordinate 2,585,490, forward strand.
AACTATATCCTGCTAAAAGACACCATAGGCAATGAAGCAATATCATTACTAAACATGTATGCTCCAAGTGGTATGGCATCCAAATTCTTAGAGAAAAGGTTGAGAGAGTTGAAGGAAGAAATAGACAACAAAACTATACTAGTGGGGGACCTCAAACTCCCCCTCTCAGAACTTGATAAATCTAACATCAAAATAAACAAGAAGGAAGTTAAGGAGATAAATAAAACTCTGGATAAGGTAGATATGATAGATCTCTGGAGAAAACTGAATGGGAATAGAAAGGAATATACCTTTTTCTCAGCAGTACATGGCACATATATACAAAAACCGACCACGTACTAGGACATAAAAACCTCACAATCCAGTGCAGAAAGGCAGAGATAGTCAATGCATCTTTCTCAGATCATAGTGCAATAAAAATTATATGTAAGAAAAAGCCATGGAAAGATAAACCAAAAATCAATTGGAAACTCGATAATCTAATCCTAAAGAACGAGTGAGTTAAACAACAAATCATAGAAACAATCAAAAACTTCATTCAAGAGAATGATAATAATGAGACAACCTACCAAATCTTATGGAATACTGCAAAAGCAGTTCTTTGGGGAAGTTTTATATCTTTGAATGCCTACCTAAATAAAATAGAAAAAGAAGAGATCAATAACTTGGGCATGCAACTGAAAAAGCTAGAAAAAGAACAAACTGAAAATCCCCAACTAAATACCAAATTAGAAATACTGAAAACCAAAGGAGAGATTAATAAAATTGAATTTAAAAAACTATTGAATTAATAAATAAAACCAATAATTGGTTTTATGAAAAAACTAATAAAATTGATAAACCTTTGATCAATTTGATTAAAAAAAGAAAGAAGAAAATCAAATTACTAATAACAAAAATGAAGGGGTGAACTCACCTCCAATGAGGATGAAATTAAAACAATAATTAGAAATTACTTTGCCCAACTTTATGCCCATAAATTTGACAATCTAAATGAGATGGATGAGTATTTTAAAAAATACAAATTTGCCAGATTAACAAAAGAGAAAGTTGAATACTTAAACAACCCCATCTCAGGAAAAGAAATTGAACAAGTCATCAATGAACTCCCTAGGAAAAAATCTCCAGGGCTGGATGGATTTACAAGTGAATTCTATCAAACATTTAAAGAACAGTTAATTCCAATACAATATTTTTGTATTTTTGAAAATTGGGGAAGAAGGAGTCCTCGCAAATTCTTTTTATGATACAAATATGGTTTTGATACATAAACCAGGAAGAGACAAAACAGAGAAAGAAAATTATAGACCAATTTCTCTAATGAATATAGATGCAAAAATTTAAACAAGGTTTTAGCAAAACAAATACAGCATCTTATCACGAGAATAATACATTATGATCAGGTGGGATTCATACCAGGAATACAGGCCTGGTTCAATATTAGGAAAACTATTAGCCTTATCAACACATCAACAACAAAACTAACAGAAACCACATGGTTTTCTCAATAGAGGCAGAAAAAGCTTTCAACAAAATATAACACCCATTCCTATTAAAAATGCTGGAGAACATAGGAATAAAGAGAACTTTCCATAAAATAATAAGCAGTATCTACCTAAAACCTTCAGTAAAAACTATATGCAATGGAGATAAGCTAGATACATTTCCAATAAGATCAGGGGTGAAACAAGGATGTCCATTATCACCACTATTACTCAATATGGTACTAGAAATGTTAGCTGTAGCAATTAGACAAGATATGGAAATTGAAGGAATAAGAATAGGCAAAGAAGAAACTAAGTTATCACTCTTTGCAGATGATATGATGACATACTTAGACAATACCAGAGATTCAAGTAAAAAACTACTTGAAATAATAAACAACTTTACCAAAGTTGCAGGTTACAAAACAAACCCGCATAAATCTTCTGCATTCCTATATATTAGTAGCAAAGTCCAACAGCAAGAGATAGAAAGAGAAATCCCATTTAAAACTAGGGTAGACACTATAAAATATTTGGGAGTTTACCTGCCAAAACAAACCCAGGGACTATATGAACACAATTACAAGACACTTTTTGCACAAATAAAGTCACATCTAAGTAATTGGAAAAACATCAGTTGCTCATGGGTAGGCTGAGCCAATATAATAAAAATCACAATTCTACCTAAATTAATTTACTTATTTAGTGCCATACCAATTAAACTATCAGATAAATGTTTTCTAGAGCTGGATAAAATAATATCAAAATTCATCTGGAAGAACAAAAGGTCCAGAATATCAAAGAGACTAATGAAAATAAATGTTAGGGAAGGTGGCCTAGCACTACCAGATCTCAAATTGCATTATAAAGCAGCAATTAGGAAAACCACTTAGTACTGGCTAAGAAACAGAAGGGTAGACAAGTGGAATATGCTAGGTACTCAAGACACAGTAGGCAATGAATATGCTAACCTCCTGTTTGATAAACCCAAGGATCCCAGCTTCTGGCATAAGAACTCACTGTTTGACAAAATTGCTGGGAAAACTGGAAAACAGTGTGGTGGAAACTAGGCATAGGCCAATGTCTCACACCATACACAAGAATAAAGTCCAAGTGGGATCTAGGTATAAAGATTGACATCATGGAAAAACTGGAGGAGCAAGGAATAGTGTATTTATCAAATTTATGGAGAAGGGAAGAATTTTTGACTAAAGAAGGGATAGAAAGCATTATGAAGTGCAAGATGGATAATCTTACAACTGAAAAGTTTTTGCACAACCAAACCCAATGCACCCAAAATTTTGAGCGATGTCGTATACTGGGAAAAATTTTTTTACAGCTAATCTTGGGGATAGAGGCCCCATTTCCAGAATATATAGAGAACTGAGTGAAATGTACAACAATACAAGTCATTCCCCAATTGATAAATGGTCAAAGGATATGAACAGGCAATTTTCAGAGGAAGAAATTGAAGATATCTATAATCATATGAAAAACTGCTCTAAATCACTATTGATTAGAGAGATGCAATTTAAAACCACTCTGAGGTACCTCATTACACCTATCAGATTGGCAAACATGACAGAACAGGAAAATGATAAATGTTGGAGAGGATGTGGGAGAGTTCGAACACTAATTCATTGTTGGTGGAACTGTGAGCTCATCTAACCATTCTGGAGAGCAGTTTGGAACTATGCCCAAAGGACTACAAAAATGTGCATACCCTTTGACCCAGCAATATCACTTCTAGGATTGTATCCCCAAGAAATCATAAAAATGGGAAAGGGTCCCACATGTACAAAAATATTTATAGCAGCACTCTTTGTAGTGACTCAGAACTGGAAATCAAGGGGATTCCCACCAATTTGGGAATGACTGAATAAATTATGATATATGAATGTAATGAAATACTATTGTGCTATACAAAATGATGAACAAGAAGACTTCAGAGAGGCCTGGAAAGACTTATATGATCTGATGCTGAGTGAAAGGATCAGAACCAGGAGAACTTTGTGCACAGCAAGACCACAGTGTGCAAGAATTTTTTCTGGTAGACTTGGATCTTCATAGCAATGCAAGGACATAAAAAAATTCCTAATGGCCTTCTAAGGCAAAATGTCTTCTACATTCAGAGAAAGAACTATGGAATTCAATCGCAGAATATAGCAGATCATTTTTTTTGTGTGTGTATTTAATGTTTTGATTTGTTATATGATTTCTCCCATTTATTTTAGTTCTTCTACACAGCATGACTATAGGGAAAATGTATTCAATAGGAATGTATGTGTAGATCCTATATAGAATTGTATGCCATCTTGAGGAGGGAAGCAGGTGGTGGTGCATAGGTAGGGGGAAGAAAAAATCTAAGTTTTATGGTAGTAACTGTAGAACACTAAAAATACATCAAATTAATATACAAAAAGAGAATGAAATGGAGAGGAACGAGAATGAGGACAAATTAGGAGAACATTACAATAGTCAGAGGCTGTGTGAGTAAAGAGAAGGGCATGGATGGATGTGGGATGTTGTGGAGGTAGGATCAATAAGGCTTGGCAACTGATAGATGTGAGGGTTGAAGGAAAAGGAAAAAATCAATGATGACTTACTATAAAGTTGTGAACCTGAATGACCAGAGGAATAGTGGCACTGTCAAAAATAGAGAGTGTGGAGGAATGATGGGTATTGGAGAAAATGAGTTGAGTTTGAGATATCTAATGGATCAGCTGGTGTAGATGTCCAAAAGGCAATTAGTAATATCAGACTTGGGTTCAGGAGAGAGACTAGGATTGATGTATAACTTTTGGGATTGTCTACAAAGAGATGATAGGGTAGTTAGGTGGCATACTGGATGGGCCTAGAATCAGGAGGACCTGAATTCAAATCCGACATTAGATATTTACTAGCTATGTGACTCTGGGCAAATTGCCTAACCTTGTTTGCTTCAGTTCCTCATCTGTAAAATGAGTTGGAAAAGGAAATAGCAAACCACTCTAGTATCTTTGCCAAGAAAGCCCCAAATGGGGTCACAGAGAGTCAGAAATGACTGAAATGGCTCAACAGCACCAACACCACCATAGAGATGATAAGCAAATACAAAACCAAAGAAATGAGCATAGAAAAAAAGGGTTCAAGACAGAGACAGAATAGAATGCCTATACTCAGTGGAGCAATGGAAGTAAGGAGACTGAAAAGTTATAGGGAGGAAGTTAGGAAGAGAGAAAACAAAAGAAATGTCACCAATCAAGAAAGAGGAGGGGGTAATGTAAGTGCTAAAAATTGCAGAGCAGAAAAGTAGAATGAGGAATGAAAAAGGCCATTGGATTTAGCACTTAAGAGATCACAGAATAGCAGATTTAGAATGAGAAAGGATCTTAAAGATCCTCTACTATTTCTTCATTTTACATCTTACATGTATAGATACATGTACAGATAATCTGGCCTAGAGGGGTTAAATGACTTGTCCAAGGTCACATGAACTAGGAGGTAGCAGAGGCAGAATTTGAACCCAGATCCATTCTCTCCAAATCCTGTTTCCTTTGCACTGTACCTATTACTGCTTTTTGCTGGTAATCTTAGAGATGGTAGCCTTTCAGTAAAATCTTTCAGATTACATAGGATTGAGAAGTAAATGAGAGGTGAGGAAATAAAGGGTTATGGTACAAATAAGTGTTTTAAGAAATTGTGCTGTGAAAGGAAGAAGAAATATAGTGTAATAGCTTGAGGAAATGACAGTGATGATATCCATATCAAATTTTTAAGGATGGGAGAGGCCCTGAGCCTCAAACAAGTTTTTAACAATTTTTTTAAAACCAAATTGTAGAGTAAACATCTTCTAAGTTAATGGAAGGTAGTTTCCATACTTGAACATCAGTGAAATCAGACTGTTTTCAGAGTCAAACATAATCATTGTGATATAGTGGGAAAAAAGATGAACTTGGAGTTAGGAGAGTCTTAGGTGCAAATTCTGCTACTGATAATTACTATGTGATGCTGAGCACATGATAATGTCTGTGAGCTTCAGTTTTCTCATCTATAAAATGAGGATATATATAGGACTAATCTCAGAGTATTGTTGGGAGGATCATGTAGTACTTTGTAAACCTTAAAGCAATACTTGTCAGCTAATATTGATACACATTTAATTTAGAAAATGGTTGGTTTTCTTTATATAGTACATGATAGTTTACCACCTGCATCCTTTTAGTGAAAACTTAATGGCCCATCTGTGTATTACCATTGTGGTTGTTACAATTTTTGGTAAATTTCACCTTTGTGTATATGTCTGAACTAGTTGATAACTTTCAAATTTCATCTACTTCATCACTTATATTCTGTGTTCTATATTTCCGCAAGAAAAATATAGTAATATTACATCTATATGCAGAACTTAAGAGGTAATGTAGCAGAGTGGCTACATTAAGTACAAAGTAATGGCCTTTGAAGGAGACCTGGGTTCAAGTCCTATCTTTGACACACATCGACTGTGTGATGCTGGGCAAGTCGTTAACTTCTCAGAGTCCAATACAAATCCTTTAAGACTCTAAGTTGAAGAAAAGCTGCTAATTTCCACTGGTAGAGGGAATTTCCTCACCCTGGAGTTCCTTAGAATAGGGAGCTCATTGGTCTAACTCCTAGCTCTACGTCAAACCTAGTTCACTGGAATACAAGCTCAAAGACTTTATATCCATTTATGGCCTTTCAACAGATAATTCAGGAAAAACAGCAAACGAAATTCACCTTTAGCTCTCTCAACTTTTAAAATTTCCTGAAGTCATAGTAGGTACATTTTATTACCTTGATTCTATCCTGCAACAAAGAAATATAATTTTGTATTCTATTCCTGTGGCTAAAGGCAGTGAAAGTCAATCTATGGCCCTCAGGAAGGGATCTTCAAGAATTGTTATTTTTCTTCTGATAGCTAGGCAGTAAATCTGAAAGATGTTATAAGGTGAATGCTAATGTGAAATTTGCAAAATTTTCACAGCTTATGAAAATCAGGTGTTCTCCCTCAAGATTCCTGAGGTTAAAAAAATGTTATTTTTTGTTTTTCTCATTTGTGAACTCTGAAAAAGAGAGGTTGGTTGTAGAGGAGGTGATAGTTCAAAATGACTGCCCTTTATGCCATTTCTTCTCAATGGTTCCTTCAATTAACCTTTGGACAAGTTTTCCCATTAGTTTAGTCAACTCTTTTGGACAGTCTCCAATTTGTCACTGGCTCTACCTCAAAAGAAAAAAATTCCTAATAATTAATACTGAAGAGAGATAAAGCCTAATGCTTGATAAGTAATGAGCTCACTTCTCTGATGAGGTCCAAACAGAGACTACAGCCAGTGATTTGGATGGGATGTTGTAGAGAGAAAGGACACATGTTTCAGGTAGGGATTACAATAGCTTTATTCTCTAAGATCCCTTTTGACTCTTAAGAATTCAACATTCTAATATCAATATACATCTCATACAAATTCTGCATGGCACTGGGCAGAATGTTTTGGGGCATGTTGGTATAGTATTTCTTCTAACTGAAAGGAGAAGTTTGAATGTCTTTCATTAGGGGTCTTTGAGGAAAGACTTTGAAGATTACTGCTGTAGAGTTTCTTTTTAGAGTTTGGACTAGGTAACCTATGTTCAGGTTTTCATTTTTAATTTTAATTTTCAAATTCTACGATTCTGTGATTAAATTGTGAGTAATCCATTATTAGCAACCAGAACTTACTGAGTATTATAGGCACCAGTACTTAATGCTTTAAAACTTTGTTACACGAGAAAAAAATTAAAGGATACAGCAATCCAGTGCTTAAAAAGCTCAACACTTTGGATCAAAATTATTATGCCCATTAGTGCATAAAATCTCTCCTTTCATGCTACTGTAATTGTGTTTAATAGTGCATGAGATGGCTGTTTTTGGAGAAAGGTAACATTTCTACCAGTTTCCAAAGAGGAAAACAACATATTTTAAATACTCCTAACAAAAACGAACATTTCTCACTTCATGCAGGAAACTAGACATTAATTTGCCTAAAATGTTATTAATATACTGTCTAGACATCCATTAAAACATCCCTAATGAATAATGTGGAAAATATAAGAGCAGAGTTGAATCCTATGAGGTTAACCATTTAATTATTTCTCATGTAACTATTAAGAGAGACCTCAAGGAAAAAAAAAAACTTCTAAAATTGATGTGACACAACTACTTCTGCTAATTATTTGGGAGAAGATTTTTGCAGAAGAAAAGAAAATCATATTTTGAGTATCAAGTCAATCAGTGACAACCAGTAAATTCGGCTCTCTAATCTAATTGCCACTGGGAAGAGAAAGATTAGTCTTTGTTCTCTGCTCACTGGTTTAAATAATGCATAGCAAATGGCTTCATTCCAGTTCTTTCTGTAAGCAATTATTTATGGTGGTTATGTAATTATTTCTTCTCAATGATCAAATTCTTTAACTTAGTAATAAAATATTTTTCAACTTTTTTTTACATGACTTTGAAAAAGATCTTTCTAAATAATCAGGAATATACTTCCAGGTTTTAAAAACTGTATAAATATGAAATCAGGTTATTAGCTTTGGTCAAAAGGTTAGGCAGAAAATGCTTAGAATAAAAGGGTTTTGAAAAAAGACTTACTGAAAGACTATTTAAAACCCAAGATATGTTTGGTCACAGTAGTCAATATAATGGACAATACAAAATATAACAATATATTTACGCACTTGGCTCTGTGTGGTCGGTCCCTTCTCACTCCTGAAACATTTCATGATATCTCCAAAGTCTATGTCTTGTGATCTCAATACAAAGAAATGATGATTAAAAAGAAAAATGATGAAAATTATATTGAAAAATATGGTTATTGATCAAGAAATAAAAGCAAAGGGGCTGTGTATGACTCAGAAGTTCTGTGTCTGTACATCATGATTACTTGAAAAAGAAAGTCAAAATGGCATTGGATATGGGGAGAACCAAATGATTCTATTAAAAAATTGCATTGACTTAACAGAGAAGATAAAATGCAACTATATTTTCAGAGTAGGTTGTATGTGATCTGATGATCCTCAGGTCAGGGGAAAAGGTCAGAGAAAATACTATATACCAAATCAGAAGGATAAAGATGGTGGTGGTGGGGAGGAGACATTAAGTTTGATTATTGCCCTGTTTAAATATGTTGCTTATTCTGAAAAATAGGAACTGGACACAAGGCTATCATAATTTCTTAGAGAAATTAAATTGATGTAAAACAGTTACCACAACAAGGAGGCAGAAAGAGTCGACCAAAATCAGCTTAATCAGTAAATAATCTTCTTGACTAGTGAAAGGACATGGTAGCCAAGGTCAACATTGAGTACAAGCTTCTCTGTCAAAAATTGGAGGAAGATGGCCTATGATTATGAGAGTAATACTGACACCTCAAATACCAAACAACAGCTGACAAGAGAACAAGCTTAACCTGTGACCAAGATCAAGGGCATTTTAGATGGGAATAGCTAAGAAGGAAAATAAAACATCTTCAGATGTTTTTATAGTGACCCATTCTGATGGGTAGTGATAATATAACCACCACTTTAGTACATGATGTGCATGTAAGGAAGTAGCAATGACATTTGAGAAAAATGAAACCACTAATATAGTTGGATATGATCAGATATGCAAAAAAGAAATATCTGTGAGGAGTGACACAATTTTAAAGGCACCTTGGTATCACTTTTCAAGGTCTCTCAAAGAAGGAGTAGATTTCAAAAGAATGGAAAACTTTACAGATGGTATTTTTTTTAACCAAACAGAAAAAGTGACTGAGAAGTAGAGCCCTCTCTAAAATATCCCTGCCAAACTGTTAAATATATATATATATATTTTTTTTTCCCAGAAGGTTTCTAGTGAAAGTAAACTCACTACCTACTGAAGAAAATCATCCCATTTTACAGCTCAAAGTGTTAGGAATTTTTCCTTGACATCAAACTTGAATTTTCTTTTCTGAAACTTGACCCCAATTGTCCAAGTGTTTGCCCTCTGACACCATTGGAATGTATCTCCTTCACATGAGATTTCTCCAGATATTTGAAGACAATTGTACTGTTCCTGTCCTGTCTTCACTTTAAGTTTTCTCTCCATCAGGTTTACCTATTTCCAGTTCTTTTCTTTCAGGCTGTTTTCATATAGCACGATCTGGAGACCCTTTGCCATCCTGGCTGCCCTCCACATTAAGACATTTTTCCTAAAATGTGGCACCTTGAACTGAACACGTTGTTCTAGATATGGGCTGATGGGAGCAGAGAACAGTTGGAAAGTCTCTCATTTTGGAAAGTCCTAAGGACATGTAAGGGCAACTAGATAGCATAGTGGATAGAGTGTAGGCCCTGGAGTCAGGAGGACCTCAGATCATATCTGGCTTCAGACACTTATCTCGGGCAAGTCACTTAACCCTGTTTGTCTTGGTTTCCTCATCTGTAAAAATGAGATAGAGAGGGAAATGGCAAACCACTCCAGTATCTTTGCCAAGAAAACTCCAAAAGTGATTATGAAGAGTCAGATACAATTGAAAACAAAACCAAACAAACATTTTTCAGCTTCCATATTGCACTGATGATGCATTTTAAACTTGGAGCCTACTAAAATATTCCATTTTTCCCCAAAAAACTAATATTTAACTAAGCTTTCCGTATCTTATACTTGTCAAGTAGACTTTTCTTGGGGGGGACGTAATAGTGGGAGTGTATAAGAATAGATGGGGGTGAAGGAGAAGGGAAAGAGTATTTCTCTAACACTGACTATGTGCTAGCCACTTCTCATTTGATCCTCAGGAACCTGAGAAGTAAGTGTTGTTATCCTCTCCATCTTGCAATTGAGAAAACTGAGACAAACAGATGTTAAGTAACTTGCCCAGATTCATACAAGTACTGAGTGTCTGAGGCTGGATTTGAACTCAGATCTTCCTGACTCCAGATTCAATACTCTATCCACTGTGCCACTGAGCTGTTTCTAAAGTTTAAAGGAGAGAAAAGAAAATAATTTGTAAAAGGATGCGATATTTAGAAACATCCTGTGATTCTCTTTATCTAAACATTTCACATGTAGGAGCCACCCTACATTTACCTCTACCACATGTCAATGACTATTTGTATTATTTAACCTATTCACTTTCTTGGTCACACACTTCCAGAACACTTTTCTCCTCTCTTCCTTTCAGGAACAGACATTTCACTTCATGGTAAATACAGCTTCTTGCAAATATCAGTAATCCATTTTACTTTGTGCCAGGAGCCATGTTTTTGCTAGTATTCCTTCTCAAATATGATTTCTTTTCTGTCCTGATCTCCTGAATTTTCCAGGTATGAGCAGGCATATAAAAAGGTGCTCTTTAATAAAAATACTTTTCAAACATCAAAGAAATGTGTGAAGAGAAAATTATGTGGGCTGGTCATGCATCAAGAATTAGAAGTGACAGATGGCCAGACCAAGTGTTATATTAGTAGCATTTGAGTTATTAAAGGAATCAAAGGAAACACACCACATGTTGGGTGGATTCTCTCTGGAAGATTTACAGAAGACATGAAGGAGAAGAAAGCATGATGAGAAAATATCTATGTCAATTGAAAAAATATCCACACTGATGAAGTCAGAAATACATCTAAATTTATCTTACTTTCTGAATACCTCATAGAATTGTCTATAAAGATGAGAACATCATTGCTAAGATGTCTTATTGTAGAATATTTCAAGATATTTTCATATATAAATTGCTAAACAATTAATATACATTTTTATGACTAATCAGAACATACATATAGCTGTATAAAACAGTAAAATAATATGACACTTCATTGGTTATAGCCTCATAATTCCAATGTTTTTAGGGTGTATGTCAGTGTTAAAGGAAGGCATATTTTTCAGCTACCAACTTGCCAAGTGCTCCAGAATTCTCAAGAGTAAAAAGACATAATAGAAATCAATACAACATTGTTATGGCAATAATAATTTACCTTTACTCTTCAGGCTCTTTTGTATTTCCTTTTTTTTTTTTTTTTGGCATTTGTTACTTACAATGGAAATATTTGCCTTACTAAGAAAAATGTAAGATGCGAAACAGTACATGTTGTTTCTTGTGGATGAGACTAAAGCTTACTGAAGGTAAATTAATGTCTGTGGACAATAATTGTGGCAAGAATACTTGATGTTAACAGTTCTCTCTGCATTGTTAACATGTTGAAGTTTTTGGCCTGATTTACAATTGTGGCTGCCTCTCAGACCTGTAATTGGGCCCCGGGTCATTGCTCAGAAAGAACTCTTCTTTGTGTTTGAATTTATCTTGAGGTGTTTCTGCCTTCTTTATTTTTGGCATCTTCTGGTCAGCTTCCCACATCACACAAAACTCTTTGGCCATTGTGTCGTTATCCATTTTGGACACATTCAGTGTCATGTTACATGTGCAATGAATACCCATGTATTTTCGGGGGACTATTTACATTCAAGGACCTTGGTGCTGCTAATCTTTACTTTCAACTGTAAGATTATTAGACTAGACCCAAAAGCAAACATGATAACCATTGTTGCCTGTGACACGTTTAGGAAAATGTTCTGATATCTAATGGCATTAATGATGAGTTTACTCCATCACTTGTGAAACATTCATTCCCCTAAACATCTGAATCAGTTCATTCACAAATATTTAATCTTTTGATGACAATTTTTTCATCTTTCAGTAATAATGACAAATAATGGGTCTATAATTATGTACTTATAGGGTATTCACTGGACCAAATTACATAACCCAATACAATAATGAGTTGGAAGTCAACCAGTAATTTTTTAGAGTTTTGGTGTCACATATGCCCATGTTATAAACATGTCATTAAATACAGGAGGCAATAAAGTTATATATTTATATGTCAATGAAATACATACATAAAGGTTTCAATTCTGTTAGATATATTCTGCCATAAACATGTACATTTATGACCTGACATCTGGATCAACCCTTTTCCTTTAACTAAATGGCTAATTAGAGTTTTATTAAATTTAAATGATTAAAAAGTGATCAGTAACAAGATTGTAAAATAGTATTTGCTGAGAAAGGACAACTTTCACTGAAGCACAAAACTCTAAGGGCTGGAGGGTAAAAATGTATCTTGTTATAAACAAATTCAACATAACAAATTATGTTTCTATAAAACAATTTAATTGGGAGATTGTTATTAATAGTTATTATTAACTAAAGCATTCATCATGAGGATACTTTAATTAATGAATTTTTAAAAATTAAACTATTTTATTTCTTTTCAGTGTTTGACAATCACTTCCATATATCTTAGATTTTTTTTCTCCTCCCACTCCCCCTTTCCCCCTCTCTCCCTACTCCCTCTCTGAGATGGCATACAATCTTATACATTCCTATTAAATACATGTTGCATAGAAGAATTAAAATGAATGGAAGAAACCATAAAACAAAACAAAACATAATACAAAAGAAAATGTCTGTTTCTATCTGTGATCAAATTCCATAGTTCTTTTTCTGGATGTGGAAGTCGTTTTGCTTTGAGCCCATTGGAAATTTTTTTTTAAGTCCATGTATTTCAATGAAGTACTAAGTCTACCAGAAAAATTCCTTACACACTGTGGTTGTTGTTGTGTACAAAGTGCATCAGTTCATATAAGTTTTTCCAGGCCTCTCTGAAGTTTTTCCATTCATCGTTTCTCATAGCACAATAATATTCCATTACATTCATATACCATAACTTATTCAGCCATTCCCCAATTGATGGGCATTCCCTTGATTTCCAGTTTTTGGCCACCACAAGGAGGGCTGCTATAAATATCTTTGTACATGTGGGATTCTTTCCTTTTCCTGTGATCTCTTTGGGATAGAGTCCCAGAAGCGATATTGCTTGGTCAAAGGGTATGCACACTTTTGTAGCCCTCTGGGCATAGTTCAAAATTGCTCTCCAGAATGGTTAGATCAGCTCACAGCTCCACCAATAATGAATGTGTTCCAAGTTTCTCACATCTTCTCCAAAATTTATCATCTTCCTATTTTGTCATGTTAGCCAATTTGATAGGTGTGATGGGGTACCTCAGAGTTGTTTTGATTTGCATCTCTCTAATCAATAGTGATTTAGAGCATTTTTTCATAAGATTATTAATAGCTTTAATTTCTTCCTCTGAAAACTCTCTGTTCATATTCTTCAATAATTTATATTCATATTCTGTCCATATCTATCAATTGGGGTATGATTTGTATTCAATAACTCAGTTCTCTATATATTTTAGAAATGAGGCCTTTATCACAGACACCAGCTGCAAAAATTCTTTCCCAGTTTTCTGCTTTCCTCCTAATCTTCATAGTATTGGGTTTGTTTGGGCAAAAACTTTTCAATTTAATGTAATCAAAATTATCCATTTTGCACTTCCTAACATTATCTCTTTTTTGGTGATAAATTTCTCAATTCTCCATAAATATGACAGATACACTATCCCCTAATTTGTTTATAGTATCAATCTTTATACCTAGATCATATATCCATTTGGACTTTATTCTTGTGTATGGTGTCAGGCATTGGTCTATGTCTAGTTTCCACCACACTATTATCCAGTTTCCTAGCAATTTTTGTCGAACAGTAAGTTCTCATACCAGAAGCTAGGATCCTTGGGTTTATCAAACAGTAGATTGCTATATTCATTGACTACTGTGTCTTGAGTACCTAACCTATTCCACTGATCTACTCCTCTGTTTCTTAGCCAGTACCAAGTGGTTTTGATGACTGCTGCTTTATAATACAATTTGAGATCTGGTAGGGCTAGGCTACCTTCCCTAGTATTTCTTTTCATTAGTTTCCTTGATATTCTGGACCTTTTGTTCTTCCAGATGAATTTTGATATTTTTTTTTCTAGCTCTAGAAAATAATTATCTGGTAATTTGATTGGTATGGCACTGAATAAGCAAATTAATTTAGGTAGAATTGTCATTTTTATTGTATTACCTTGGCCTCCCCACCAACATTTGATGTTTTTCCACTTACTTAGATCTGACTTTGTGTGAAAAGTGTTTTGTCATTGTGTTCATATAGTACCTGGATTTGTTTTGGCAGGTAGACTCCCAGATATTTTATGGTGTCTACCGTAGCTTTAAATGGGATTTCTCTTTCTGTCTCTTGCTGTTGGGCTTTGTTATAATGTAGAAATGCAGATGATTTATGTGGGTTTATTTTGTAACCTGCAAAGTTGTTTATTATTTCAAATAGTTTTTTACTTGATTCTCTGGGATTCTCTAAGTATATCATCATATCATCTGCAAAGAGTGATAATTTAGTTTCTTCTTTGCCTATTCTAATTCCTTCAATTTCTTTTTCTTCCCTTATTGTTAAACCTGACATTTCTAGCACCATATTGAATAACAGTGGTGATAATGGACATCCTTGTTTCACTCCTGATCTTATTGAAAATTGCACATAAGATCAGATTTAGTTTCAAAAATTAGATTTACTTATAATTTTTCAGGAATAAAAACATTTTTATATAGTATGGCATATGGGTGAAGCTCATAACACCTTTAAGCCAGAAAATTTCATAGTTGAAATGGAGGCAGAAAAAGAAATCTAGTCTTATAGCCTCACTTTACAGATAAGGAAGTAGAGACTCAAAAGGTCAAGTGACACCCTAGTTAGTGGTAAAACCTACCTATCATGACTCTAAGACCAATTCATCATGCTATTACTTAAACCTTCCCAAGAAAAAGAAACTAATGATGCTAATACAAGAGTGATATTTGTATCTTCTTAACATTTAAGTGGCACTGGAAGCTAAGCATGGAATTTTGCCTATTTACATAAGATGGAACACATCCAGAATGAGAATCTCTAAGAATCAGACAATAGGCAAGAACGTAAATAAAGTGGAACACACACACGCACACACACACACACACATACACACACACAACTGATGATCCCATTATTAGAATATGTGGAAGTGAATAAAAATGGATAAATTCCAGATAATGAAGTATGGGGGATCCCGCTGTTTATACTGGCATATTTGATATCTGGTTCTTTGTGTCCAATATTTGTAATGACATTTGGATACTTTTGACATTACTTGTTACCAGGTTTGCCTGCTAAAAGAATAAATGGTCTGTTTTTTTGTTTTTTTTTTTTGTTGTTGTTGTTGTTTTTTTTTTTTTTAACAATTTTTGTCCTTTTTTTGGAAATTGTCCCTCTTTTCATGTTTCAAACATTGGAGCATTCTTTAAGAAGGTACCATTATACATGAACCTGTATTTTAAATCCCTGGTCTCCTGTTCTGTTGTGGAATACCTTTCTGTGATGCCACGGGGGAAAGACCTACAACCCAGACTCTTAAAAAGATTTTTTTCTGAGACTCTTGTTCAGGCACTAGAAAACCAAGGAAGGAGACAGTCTAAGATGAGGCAGCAGACAGGAAGGCAGATAAGACTGTTTGTTTGACATTCATAGGGTGGAGCTGCAGGAAGATAGAGGTTACAAAGGGTTCTTCAGATGGGAGAAGGTCAAAGAAGGATTAAATGCTTGTCAAAGAGCCAGATCAGGTATTTGGAAGAATGAATACTTCATAGGTGAGGAAGCAACCCTATCATTAATTCCATCCCATCTGAGAACATTTTCCTAATGATATCATAGGTTATCCAAAAAAAAAAACCATAACAGCCCCACTAGACTTTTAGCACTTACATTCATTATGTGCCTATTTTTAAAAGTTATTTTAAACAAGGGTACAATAACTCTTGAAGCAAAACAATTGTAGGACAATAATACATGTCTTTGTTAGTAGAATGGCATAATTTTCACTCCTTATATAAAAATGGAAAAAAATATAGAAAAAATAACTTTGAAATTAAGACAAATATTTGATCAGTTCAGGCAATAATAATACATTTTAAAAGGATTTGTTAAATACTTCCTATATGCTAAGATGTATGCTAAGTGTTAGAGATAAAAAGAGGAGGAAAAAATGCTCCTACCTTCAAAAAACTTATACTCCAATGGGGGAGATAAGACATATATATATATATATATATATATATATATATATATATGTATATATATATACATATATACATATATGCATATCTATCTAGGAACATATAAGATACAGTCTGTGGAAGGGAACTTTAGTGGGGAGGCAGGGGATGGAAAGCTATGGGTAGAAGACAGGAGAGATACTAGGAAAGGTTTCTAGCAGTAGATTGATTGAGTTGAGCCTTGAAGAAAACCACAGAGTCTAAGGGGTCAGGAAGGAAAGCATTCCCAGCATGAGGGGCAGCCAGTGTGAGTGTATAAGAAATCTGATGGAGGAAAGACCATTTTAAATTGTAGGGGTAGGAAAGGCTTCATGGAGGAGGTAGTATCTGCGTTGAGCTGTGAAGTGTAGAGAGAAATAGACAAAAAAAAGGGAGGCATCTATTCCAAGCTTGGGGGTGGGTGGTATGTATGAGCAAAAACTCAGAAAAGGGAGAAGGCTGAATGAGACTGATCCAGATTGGCTGTAAGAGGATGTGTGAAGGGAAATTATATGAGATAACAATAGAAAAAAGAGCCAGTTAAAGGCTTTGAAGGCATATGTTACACGTTCAAAGCAGTATAATGTTAGAAAGATGACAATGCAACACTGGTATAGTGGATTAGAAAGGAGCAGATAAGCAACTGAAATAATTATTAGAAGATATAATAATTAGAGGCAACTTTGAGTTACGAAGACTTGAGTTTGAATTCTGCCTCAGATACCAGTAGATTGACTTTGGGGAAGTCAGTTAACCTCTCCAGGCCTCAATTTCCTCATCTGTAAAATGGGGAAAACACTGTCATCTACTTCCCAGGATTTTTGTGAAGATTAAATGAGATAACGTTTTATATAAAAGCTAGCTATTATTATTGCTTATTTATTAGCATTAACTTATTAATATATTAATATTTATTGTTATGAAATGAAGAGGTGAGGGGCTGGATGTAAGGCAAAATTTAAGTATTATCAATAAACCACAGTTATTTTTCTCAGTGGTTTTTAATGTTCCATTTGTTAGTTTAGGGAATTGCAAGTCTTAAAGTTATACATTTGAAAAGGCACAAAATGCAGCAATCACCAATATAAATTTGCATAAACTTTATAAATTATAAGATCCTATACAAATATAAATTGTGGTTGCTACTATTACTAGAAAACAATTTAATTTCTCTTGATAACAGTGACATAAGCATGATTGCAAAGAATCATAATAGTAACACATTTATAACACTTCATAATTTGTAAAACATTTTCCTCCCAACAATCCTGTTAAAAAGGTAGCATGAGTCTCATTGTCCCCATTTTACAGATTAACAAACCGAGTGTCCAAACTGAGCGTCTCCTTGTTACCCAACTGATAAGAGTATATGATAGAGCAAGGAGTTGCACCTCTAAATGATTTCAAGACCAGCACTCCTTCCACTAAATCATGCTGTCCTTCTAAAGGATAGATGCCATTTATCTGCACTTATAAAACTTTTATTCCAAATAATACAATAGTCTTTCAATTCAGTCATTTTTCAGAAATGTCCAACTCTTTGTTAACCCATTTGGAATTTTCTTGGCAAAGATACTGGAGTGGTTTGCCATTTTTTTCTTCATCTCATTTTACAGAAATGAGGGAAACAAAGTTAAGTGACTGGCCCAAGGTCACACAGGTAGTAAGTGTCTGAGGACAGATTTGAACTCAGGAAGACAAGTCCAGGCATCATATTCTGTTCACTGAGCTGCCTAGTTGCCCTACAACTGTTTTTACATATTTTAAAAACTAAAGGTTGGCAATTTTTTCTCCAAAGGGTCAAATAGTAAATATTTTAGGCTTTGTGAGCAGAGGCACAAATGAAAATATTATGTATTTATATGACAAGATGAACAAATTTCCACAATTTTAATTAAATCGATTAATAATATTTATATTATTAATAATATCAAATTTCTTTTGCTGCTTCAATCAAACATGACTGAATTAACTCATCATTGATAAACAGCTTCCTTGCTTGGCTAACAAATGAGCCACGTGGAAACTTTTAATTGGAGCCTCATTTTCTCTTTCTTCCTTTCTTTCTTTCCTTTCTTTCTTTCTTTCTTTCTTTCTTTCTTTCTTTCTTTCTTTCTTTCTTTCTTTCTTTCTTCTCTTTCTTTCTTTCTTTCTTTCTTTCTTTCTTTCTTTCTTTCTTTCTTTCTTTCTTTCTCTTTCTCTCTCTCTCTCTCTCTCTCTCTCTCTCTCTCTCTCTCTCTCTCTCTCTCTCTCTCTCTCTCTCTGTTTCTTTTTGTCAAATTCTGCTATGATGAGAGAATTCCATTTTAAATTTTCTAACTTTCTGACTGATGCTTTTTTGTGAGTTAGGAATATTTGATGAGTGCTTAGTCTGGCAATACTGATTTATATTGTATTTCTACACCACAATTAAGGTGCTATTGCATAATAAACACAATGCTTTGCTATCTAGCTAATAAAATAATCCATACTTCACTGAGCTTAAAGGTGGGATATTCAAAGTATTATTACCAGTAATGAATCATCATGTCAAAAACAAGAGAAGTATAGGACTTTCTCTACCTGGCTATCCCAGATACTTGCTTTTCTGCACTGCCCTAACCTGTTAGCTCCTTTCTGTGTTGCCTGGTAAGATCCTTGATGGCAGGGACTTTCTTTGTTTCTGCTTCTATTTCTTTTCTCAGCACTTAGCAAAGTGCCTGGCACACAAGAGTTTAATAAGTGTAGCAGACCAACTGATTGAAAATAGTTCTGATCTCACTGACTCCCTCAAAGAGTCTCTCAGGGATGCCCAGGGGTCCTTGATTCACACTTCTATAACCACTACTCTATAGAATAAAATGCATCATTCTCCAAAAATATATTTTAAAATGCTAAAATGTTTATTATTACAGCATTCATTTTATAGACAATAAAGAGCATATTGTATATACAAGATGTCCCCAAAAGTGGTATTTTTAAACTTTAATAACTTCAGAAGTATAAAGATTGCAAACTTACAAAAAATTTGAAAGGTTAATTCTTTAAATGTTTGCATTTATTTAGATTTTTGAATTTGGAATTATAAATTTTGAATCTTAATTTTAACAAGATAGAGTACCCTGTCATTTTGTATTGCCTGGCTAACAATTTTTTGATACTTTTTCAAATCAATAGGCAGTCTTCTTGCTTGGCCACCTTAGTCACTTGATCTATTTCCATTAGATTTTTTTTCTTGTGGGGGTGTCACATCAGAACTGACATGTATATTTCAAAAACTCATGTATGATCTTAAGACTAGGATTGTAAATGTAATCTCTTCAGTCACTGAGCAGCAGCTAATGAAAGTTTGAAAATCAGCTAGAGTGATGTAAGACAAAAGACAGTGGTTTTGAAGAATTTTAATTAGACATATTTGAAATTTTAGTAATTAACTTTTCAAATACTTTTTATGTTTGTAGCAGTATACTCATGAAGTTATTAAAGCTTACAACTTCACTAAAATCTTTGGGATGCCTTATGTAACAAGCAGTATACAATGTATAACATTTCTACAAAAAATGCACTAACATTTTTGGGAAAGATTTAATTGTCCTTCAATTTATTAAAATGTGACAGGACAATTATTACAAATGCAAATATGACTTTTAGTTTTCTAGACTAGCAACAATGTGGCCATCAATCAGATGTAGCTTAATACTAATATAATATATTCATACTTTAAATTTTTTTTTATTTTTAGCATTTTCTATTTACACTTAGAGTTCCAAATTCTCTCCCATCTTCTGATGCCTCCTGTGCCCACTGAGAAGAAAAGCAAAATGATCTTAACTAATTATACATATGAAAACATGCAAAAGATATTTTTGCAAAAGATATTAGCTGGGGTACAAAAAAGAGGCAAAAACAAAATTTCAAAAGTGAGAAAATTATATTTCAATTTGCACTTAGAGTTAAACAGCATTTTTTCATCATGAGTCATTTGGAATCATTTTCAATCATTGTAATGATCAGAGTAGCTAAAGCTTTCACAGCTGATCATCATTACAGAAGTCAAAGGAACTGGGATTAAAACCATGAATCACCTATCCAGCAAAACTGAGTATAATACTTCAAGGGAAAAAAATGGTCATTCAATGATGTAGAGGACTTTCAAGTATTCTTGATGAAAAGACTGGAACTGAGGAGAAAATTTGACTTTCAAATACAAGAAGCAAGAGAAGCATGAAAGGTAAACAGGAAAGAGAAATCATAAAGGACTTTCTAAAGCTGAACTGTTTACCTTCTTACATGGATAGATAATATTTGTAATTCTTGAGACTTTTCTCAGTATTCGGGTAGTTGGCAGGATTATACACACACAGAATACAGGTTGAGTTGAATCAGAAGAGATGATATCCATAAAAAAATAAAATTAAATTAAGGGATGAGAGAAGAAAATATTGGGAGGAGAAAGGAAGAAATGGAATGGGGCAGGCTATCACTCATAAAAGAGATAAGAAAAATCTTTTTCAATAGAGGAGAAAAGGGAGGAGGTGAGAGGGGAAAAGTGAAGCTTACTTTCTTCACTTATGGCTTAAGGAGGGAATAACATGCTCACTTAATTTGGTATGAAAATCTATCTTACACTACAGGAAAGTAGGGGAGAAGGGGACAAGTGGGGTGAGGGGGATGATAGAAGGGAGGGCAAATGGGAGAAGGGAGTAACTAGAAGCAAACACTTTTGAGAAGGGACAAGGTCAAATGAGAGAATAGAATAAAGGGGGGATAGGGTAGGATGGAGGGCAATATAGTTAGTCTTACACAATATGACTATTATGGAAGTCTTTTGCAAAAGGACACATATATAAGCCTGCATTGAATTGCTTGCCTTCTCAGTGGGAATGGGTAGGGAGAGAGGGATTGAAGAGGAGAAGTTGTAATTCAAAGTATTAGAAATGAATGTTGAGAATTATCATTGCATATAACTGGGAAATAGAAACAGAAGTAACGAGGTATAGAAATTTATCTTGCCCCACAAGAAAAAAAGAGAAGATGGGGATAAGGGAAGGGTGGGGTGTGAAAGTAGGGAGGATACATTGAGGGAAGGGCTAATCAGAATGCAAGGTATTATGGGGAGGGGGGAGGGGAGAGATGGGGAGAAAAATTGGAACTCAAAATTTTGTGGAAATGAATGTTGAAATATAAAAATAAATAATTTTTCTAAAAGAAAAAAATTAATATTACTCTTTTGCTTTTTCTGAGATCATGATTGCTAGTCCTGCCTTTTTTACTTTAGCTGAAGTATAACATATTGTGCTCTAGTCCTTTATTTTGACTGTTGTGTCTTCTATTTCATGTGTCTCTTGCACACAAATTGTTGGATTCCAGTTTCTAATGTATTCTGCTATCTACTTCCTTTTTCTGTGTTATCTCATCTCATTCACATTCACAGTTACAATTGCTGTGTCTTTCCCTCCATCCTATTTTCTTTTGATTATCATTCTCTCTTTTAATCCTGCCCTTCCTCAAAAATCTGTTTTGCTTCTGCCTACTGCTTCCCTTAATTCACCCTCACTTTTGCTATCTCTCCCACCCCTCAGCTGCATATCTTGTATTCCCTTCCATACTTATTTCCCTAGTGGATAAGATCCCTCTTTCTCACCCCTTTATTATTATTTTTTTGAGATCATCCCAATATAATTGACTTACACACATGCCTTCTCTCTGTGAAGACTCACAACTGCCCTAAAAATGCTAAAAATCTTAGAAGTGGCATGTGTCATCTTCCTATAGAGCAATATAAAGTTTAACTTTACTGAGTCTCTTATGATTACTCTTGTATGTTTACCTTTTGATGCTTCTCTTGAGTCTTACGTTTTAATGTCAGATTTTCTATTTGGCTATGCTGTTTTCATCAGGAATGCTTGGAAGTCTTCTGTTTCAGGGGAGAAAAGGAAGGAGGTGTGAGGGAAAAAGTGAAGCTTACTCTCTTCATATTTGACTTAAGGAGGGAATAACATGCTCACTCAATTTGGTATGAAAATCTATCTCACACTACAGGAAAGTAGGGGAGAACAGGACAAGTGGGGTGGAGAGGATGATAGAAGGGAGGGCAAATGAGAGGAGGGAATAATTAGAAGTAAATACTTTTGAGGAGGGACAAGGTCAAAAGACAGAATAGAATAAATGGGGCACAGGATAAGATGGAAGGAAATATAGTTAGTCTTACACAACATAACTAGTATGGAAATCTTTGCAAAACTACACATATATAGCCTATATTGAATTGCTTGCCTTCTCAGTGGGGGTGAGTGGGGAGAGAGGAGCGGGGAGAAGTTGGAACTCAAAGTTTTAGGAACATTGAGAATTGTTTTTGTGTACAACTGGGTAATAAGAAATACAGGTAACCGCATATAGAAATTTATCTTGCCCTACAGGACAAGAGAGAAGATGGGGATAAGGGAAGGGTGGGGTGTGATAGAAGGGAGGGCATATTGAGGGAAGGGGTAATCAGAATGCAAGGTATTATTGGGTGGGGGGAGGGGAGAGATGAGAAAATTTGGAACTCAAAATTTTGTGGAAATGAATGTTGAAAACTAAAAACAAATAAACATTAAAAAAAAGTCCTCTATTTCATTAAAGATTCATTTTTTTCCCTTTGAAGGATTCTATTCAAGTTTTGCTGGATAGGTTACTCATGGCTATAATCTTAAGTTCTTTGTCTTCTGGGACATCATACTCCAATCCTGCCCTCCTTTAATGTGTTGGCTTCTGTCTTCTGTGATCCTAACTAAGGAAACATGATATTTGAGTTGTTTCTTTCTGGCTACTTGCAATATTTTCTTCTTGTCCTGGAACTTTGAAATTTGGTTATAATATTCCTGGGAGCTTTCCATTTGGGACAGTGACTTCTTTCAATTTCTATTGTACCCTTTGGATCTGAGATGATTGGGGCAGTTTTCCTTGATAATTTCTTTTTTTTCTTTGATCATGACTTTCAGGTAGTCCAAAAATCTTTAAAATTATCTCTTTGAGCTATTTTTCAGGTCAGTTGTTTTTCTGATGAGTTACTTCATATTTCCTACTCTCTTTTCAGTCTTTTGATGTCTCACAGAGTCATTAGTTTATACTGCCCAATTCTTTTTTTTTGTACCTGTTTTTCCATATGGCAAATTCTGCTTTTTAGGATGTATTTTTCTTCAGTGAATTTTTGTGCCTCTTTTACCATTAGGTCAATTCTATTTTTTAAGGTGTCATTTTCATCAGTATGTTTTTTGTTCCTCTTTTATCAAGCTGTTAATCCTCCTTTCATAATTTTCCCTTATTACTTCCTTTCTTTTCCCAGTTTTTACTCTATCAATACTATCTCTTTCTTTAATGCTTCCAGGAATTCTTATTGAGCTTGAGTACAGTTAGCATTTTTGTTTGATCCGTCTTCATGCAGCTGTGCTGTTTCAAGCTTATGTCTTGGTCTTCCCTGCCACCTGAGTAGCTTCTTATGGTCAAGTTCTTTTTTGTTATTATTGTTTGCTCATTTTCCTACCTTATTTCTTCACTTTGAACTTTCTGTTCAAGCTGGGCTCTGCTCCCCTAGGAGGTGGGAGGCATTATACTAAGGTGTAGACTTTTTTGTGCTGCTCTTTTAAGAGCTAGTTCTTGGGTTCTGCAAGTTTTTGATGCTTCCAAGGTGATGTGATCTAAGCAGAGGTACTGCTCTTTCCATCTGTTCTCTGGTTTTTACCCAGGAAGGATCCCTGATCTCCTAGAGCTGCAAGTGCTTACAGTCCTCAGGGTCGTGGAACAGTGATCATGGTACCTGATCTCGAGGGTTCCTCTAATCCAGGGAACTGCATCTCAGGACTTCTTATGCACTGTAGAGTTGCCAAATAGTACCAGCTATACCCAGTTCCAAAAAAGGATCCCCTATGATCTCTTTCTGAACCAGCTGTCCAACCCCTTACTGTCCCTGAGCTGAGGGTTTTGTAGCTATTGCTGCTGCCACTGCTGTAATAGTTGCCTCCAAGGTACACAACCATGCTCCTTTCCCACTCCAGGCCCGCTCCTACCCCAGTGTCACAGACCTCTCCAGCTGACCTCCTACGGTGTCCTAGGCTGGAAAAATATTTTGCCCTGAGCTTTCATTGGTTCTGCTAATCCAAAATTTGATTTAACGAGTTAGTTTTAAAGTTATTTGGAGGGGAATTCTGGGAAAGCTCAGCTGGACTGTTGCCTGTTTTTCACCATTTCTGCTCTGCCTTGAGCAATGCCTATGTTCATTCTTTTAACTCATTTTTTCTTCATTTGGTAAAGTATTGGACTATATTCACACAAATATGTCCCATGAATATCAAAGAAGACTGTTATGAATCTTTAGATAATTTTATGTAATCATTATACTATTTTATTAGTTATTAGGGTATACTGTGTAAACCCTCTGGGCTCTAAGGGACTTCTAAGTTCTCCGTGAACCTTAAATCCAGTGATATGCTTTGATACCTAGCAAAGGACCATGACAAGTATTTGAGCAATATATGTTTTCATGTAAGCTTTGAGATCATGGTGAGGGTGTGAAGTGGGATGAAACAAGATATATTCTAATATGGAAAACAGCTGGATAAGATAAGTTTCTGTGGTCCCTTATAGGCCTAAAGTCCCATCATTGCAACAAGCATTATGCCACCCTAATTGGATTCTAAAGGAATTCTTTATTTATTTCAACCTTTTAAGACTCTCTTTAAAATATCATTTAATGTTTTATAAACTCAAAGCAGTTTTTGAAAATTCCTTTGTGAAGAAATACTGATGAAATTTTATTTACAAGTTGCAAGATATTTTTCTTTAGTTTCTTCCAGTTGACATTACTACTCACATATATCTAAGTAGCCACATTTCCCAAAGAAAATAAAATATGGTCTTTTTTATGCAATCAAGGTTACCCTCAGAAATTTATATGGCAATTTGTTACTCTATAAAATTAGTACTCAGTACAGTTTGGTTAATTCTCAGAGAATAGTGATGGCAGGGTATTGTATGAACTCAAAAAGAATTAAAAAATATTTTCATTCCTCATATGGGTGTAAAAAACTTTAAAAGTAAATCTTGTCCACTAAAAGAACCCTTGACATTTAAACTGAAATTCATATATAGATATAGACATGTTTTGGTTTTCTCTGTAGCAAAGAAAGTCATCATGGTAACTGCTGCCAAATCTAGTCAGCTCCAACAAATTACATACTTTGATCCTTTGCCAAAATAAATGTCATGAAATGTAAGCTTCTCTATACTTTTTCCTTCCTTACCTCTCTATTCAATAGCAGAAGAACATAAAACATGTAAAAAACTATGAGAATAGATTTTGAACAGCAACACTCTTTTTCAGAGAATTTGTAACTGAGAATTCTGGAGAAAATATCTTGTTTCCTACTTTGGATAATGAAATTAAGTTATTATTTTATGAGTTGTGATGGTGGCAAATCTATGTGGAAATTTTTTTTAAGATGTGATATTTCTGTTTTTCCCCTAATACTTGGTACGCACATTTCTGTCAACCTTTAATGTTAGGCCAGTTAAAATCTCCCACAAGAAGCTATTGTTACTAATGTAACCTCTAGAAACTTTGCAGTGTATTTATTCTAAATTACACTGTGGGATGAACCACTTTAATTATTTTAAAAATGTAAGTGGGTTTATCATTGTGGTTACTTCCAACATTGAGGAAGATCCCAATAGTAAAAGGTCCTCATGAAAAAAGTATGGTCAAGTACCACATCACACATATCAAATTGGCTAACATGATAAAACAGGAAGATGATAAATGTTGGAGAAGATGTGGGAGAGCTGGAACATTAATTCATTGTTGGTGGAGCTGTCAGCTGATTCAACCATTCTGGAGAGCAATTTGGAACTATGCCCAAAGGGCTACAAAAATGTGCATACCCTTTGACCCAGCAATATCACTTCTAGGACTGTATCCCAAAGAAATCACAGGAATGGGAAAGGGTCCCACATGTACAAAAACATTTATAGCAGCTGTTTTTGTGGCGGCCAAAAACTGGAAATCAAGGGAATGCCCATCAATTGGGGAATGGTTGAACAAGTTATGGTATATGAATGTAATGGAATACTATTGTGCTATAAGAAATGATGAACAGGAAGACTTCAGAGAGACTTAGAAGGACATATATGAACTGATGCTTAGTGAAAGGAGCAAAACCAGGAGAACTTTGTACACAGCAACAACCACAGTGTGTGAGGAATTTTTCTGGTAGACTTAGTCCCTCACAGCAATGTAAGGACCTAAAAAATTCCCAATGGACTCTTGAGGCAAAACACCTTCCACATCCAGAGAAAGAACTATGGGATTGTATTGCAGAATGAAGCAGACCATTTTCTCTTCTGTTTTGTTTTGTTTTATGGTTTCTCCCATTCATTTTAATTCTTCTATACTATATGACTATGGTGAAAATATATTCATAGGAATGTATGTGTAGAACCTATATAAGACTGCACACCATCTCAGGGAGGGAGTGGGGATGGAGAGGGGGAAGGAGGGGGTGGTGGAAATCTAAGATATATAGAAGTGATTGTAGAAAACTGAAAACAAATAAAATAATTTAAAATTAAAAAAAAAGTGTGGCTAAAGAAATCCATCACTTGGTGGCTAAACATATTGTGATGGATGTCTTCAAACTTGGCTGGGCTGGTCTTCAAATGACAGAAATATCATCTGTCACAAGACTCAGACCTGAAGTCATGATATCTTGAGAGATCTTGCCAGAGATCATGTTCTACTGTAAAGTAAGTGAGCATTTATTAAGTAGCTACTATGTGCCAGGCACTGTTCTAAGTGCATAGGATACAGTGAAAGATTTTTGCACAAACAAAACCAATGCAGCCAAGATTAGAAGGAAAGTAGAAAGCAGGGAAACAATCTGTATAGCAAATGTCTCTGATAAAGGTCTCATTTCTCAAATATATAGAGGACTGATTACAAGAATACAAGTCATTCCCCAGTTGATAAATGGTCAAAGGATATGAACAGGCAGTTTTCAGATGAAGAAATCAAAGCTATCTATAGACATATGAAGAAATGTTCTAAATTGCTTTTGATTAGAGAAATGCAAACTAAAACAACTCAGACATGCCACCTCACACGTATGAGATTGGTTAATGTGACAAAAACAAAAATGATAAATGTTGAAGAGTATGTGGGAAAATTGTAACACTAATGCACTATTGGTGGAGTTGTGAACTGATTCAACCATTCTGAAAGCAATTTGGAACTATGCCCAATGGGTGACAAAACTGTGTATACCATTTGATCCAGCAATACTTTTACTGGGTCTGTATTTCAAAGAGATTATAAAAAAGGGAAAAGGACCTACATGTGCAAAAATATTTATAGCAGCACTTTTTGTGGTGGCAAAATATTGGAAACTGAGAGGACACCCATCAATTAAGGAATGGCTGAACAAATTGTGGTATATGAATGTCATGGAATACTACCATGCAATAAGAACTAATGGACAGGAAAATTTCAGAAAGACCTGAAAAGACTTGTACGAAACTGATACAAAGTGAAATGAGCAGAACCAAGAACAGCAAAACTGTGTAATGACCAACTATGAATGACTCAGCTTTTCTCAGGAACACAATGATCCAAGACAAAGGACTCATGAAGGAAAATGCTATCCACATCCAGATAAAGAACTGATGGACTCTGAATGTAGAATGAAGCATCCTTTTTTCATTTACTTTATTCTTTTTCATGTTTTTTCCCTTTTGATCTGTTTCTTCTTTCACAACTGTGACTAATATGGAAATGTTTTACATGACAGTGCATGTATAACCTATATAAAATTATTTTTAAGATATCATTTTAAGAAGAGAGGAAGGGAAAAGGGAGGGAGAAAAATTTGGAACTAACAATTTTGCAAAAATACTGATGGCATAAAGACATTAAAAGGACTACAGAAATGGCCTTCAAAATATTCAGTAGATTTTTTTCAGAGGATTTACAGAAATATATGCATAAGAACTGCACAGGATTAGAAGCCTGGGAGGGATTGCCACCTGCATGGTAAAGGGAATATCAACACCACTGAACTCATGAATCCATTGAAAGATTTAAGTAGGTGTGAAACATTGCTTATAGCAAATTAAGGCAGAGCATTACTACATGGAGGATGATTTTTTCCTGAACTGCTTTTGGACTAACTACCTAATTCTAACTCAGCATTTATGAGATGGAGATTTAGGGCAAAGAAAAACTTCTTTCTTCATATTCTTGACTTCATCATGCCTACAATCTTTTTCCTTCTCATTGGACTTAGCTTCCTAATTACTAAGAATTTGACAGAAGTGGCTATAAAGAGCTTATATTCTAGAGAGGCGGGGAACCTGTGACCTAGAGACCACATGTGACTCCCTAGGATCTCAAGTGTGGCCCTTTGACTGAATCCAAACTTCATAGAACAAATCTCCTTAACAAAAGGATTTGTTCTGTAAAACTTGGACGCAGTCAAAAGGATGAACCCAAGGACCTACAAGGCCACATGTGGACTTGACATAAGTGTCCCACCCCCGCCCTAAAACATCCCCATCTCATCCCCCATAGCACACATCACTCTCCAGTTATTCTGCTTCAAAGCTCTCACTGTCAAGCTTACTCACATTATCCATACTTTATTTTTTTTGCTCTGCCTATAATCAAAACTCAGGGAGGAAATAATCTATGTGGATTATCTCTCCTACTGGACAACGACAGGCTTAAAATCAATTGAGAAAATACAGTCAGTTGAATGATTCCTTACTTATATACAAACACAAAGTCAACATTTGGCTCCCCTAAGTAGCATTTGGTAAGGCCTAATAATCGTGGTATAATTAGACATATAAACCTTTATTAGGGACAAAATTAAAATATCACTTAAAAGTACTATGGATTCTATTAATTATTAATAAATGCACTACATTTGTTAGTACTATGTATCATATGATATAAAAAGCTTGTTAGCATGAAATACTTATTTTTAAAATCTAATTTACTAGAAATATTATTTTGTTACCTAGGTATACACAAATCAAGCCTTACTCAGGCTTCTTTTGCCTTGTTCTTTCCCTCTGAAGTTATCTTCAGTTTATTTCATATATATCTTACTTGTAATAATTGTTTGCATGTTATCTTGCTTATTGGATTATAAGCTCTCTGATAGAAAAGAATGTTTTGTTGCAGTGAGTAAAGGGGTTTTTTTTGTCCCTTTTTTTGTGTTCCCAAAACTTAGAACAGTGCCTGGCATATAGCAGGTACTTAATAAGTGTTGGTTGACTTGGCTCGTCCTACATATTAGAACATTATGATCAGAGTTATCACAGATGACACTGTAACAACTGCTATCGTTTTATTGATATATATGTGACTCTTTCCAGTCAACAGTGTTGTTTTGGGAAGCTGAATTCATGTAATCTTTCCTTTGATAGACTAATCATTCAAATGTGCTGAAAAAAATTGAATATTTTTTTAATGTTAAAAACTACATCATATATACCATTCACTACAACACCAAAACATTTCTATATGTTCTCTTTCACTTCCTTTACAAATGATTGCATTCCATTGATCTGAAACCAGACTTTTTTCCTCCTTAAAGTACAAATTCTGACCAATAAGAAACTTGTTTCTAATTTATCTAGGATGTCTTTCTAGAAATGCTACTTTTCTGAAAAATAGATAGAATGGTTTTTAATAACTCCAGCTAAGGAAAAGTTAGCTTGACACATTTCAAGTTAACAATTCCAACCAATTCTAGGACAGCTTGGGATGAATGGTGTCAGAAAATCTATATTTCTACCCCAGTTGCTATGAAGAATATTCCAGACCTTGGGATGGGCTCAACTGAAATGTGACTTAATGGTACCTTCAATATGTCATAAATTCTGTGATCATGTTGTTGAACAAGAAGGACAGGAGAATATCTGAAAATTGAGTGGAAAAAAAAATGCTGGCCAATTAGCAAACTGTACCAACCCAAATTTTCAGTTGATAACGGAAAGGTTTGGGGAATTTGTTTATTCATGTCTCTTACATCTTTTTTTTTTTTTAAGTTTTGCCAAGGAATGAATGGCTTTAACACTTTTTAAAAGATAATAATGTACTAGTCTTAATATGGTATGTTAATTATCTCTCGGATAATCATCTCCTATTTGGAAAGTTTGACCTTAGCTTAAAGATGATAGTCTTGACCATGCTGACTAAGTAACCAAGTGAAGAAGAAAAGCATAAAAGAGTTTCTGCTTGTGTTGTTAATGGAAAATACATCCAGACATAAGAATTCTTTCCATTTAGCCAACTGTATATAATAAATTGCGAAATTTCCAAGTGCCTTCTTCCTGGCTTTTCACATTAAATTTTGGGGAAAAACCCCAATCTTTTGTACTGGGATGTGATCTATATAAATGATAAAGAAATCAATTACAGTCACAGTGGTGGTGTCTTATCATGGCGCCGGGTAGCTGTCACCTATAGTAATTGCAGGTGTTAAGATGTATTAAAAAATTCTACAAAGTCTTATGTGCTTTATGTGTTCCCAAGAAGTTTCAGGAAGTGACAGGCAGGTTTACAGGCTACAGGTGGTTTTGTTCTTAGACAAATGATGACATTTCTGAAAAGAGTCTATAATGTAGTATTATTTTAACATCAATTTAGAGGAATAACCACGAATCCTCTAATACTCTTATTAGTGGATTTATAGTAACCCACAGAATAGGAGTCAATTGTGTACATTATTGCATCAAAAAAGTACTGATCATATTTACCGTATAACTCAAACTAGTGTTTGTCTTTTGTTCATCACTCTGCAAAGTGAAAAGTAAGACTGCTTAGGTAGTAGTGGAAAGATTCCTTCCTCTAGTATTTAGACAATGTAAGGAAAAAGCCTGTAAATTCTTAACCAGTGTAATTCTGTGACTGCAATCGTTAGTCAATAACCTAATGCAGACTTAGGTTATGAAACTAACACTGTTGATCAGTGAAATGTAAGTCAGAAAGAGAGAATGCTCATGGAAGAAAAAGCAATCCATCAGCGATCTAATTACAGGATGGACCAGTCAGACTGAAGCAAGGAAGGGCAGCAGTGTGTGGGAAAGTGGAAGACAGAATCTGGAAGACAGTTGCCTAGAGAAACTCAATAATGTTGAAAATAGTTTTATTATTTATTTTTACAAGCGCAAATATTGGCTTCCTGCCAATATTTGAATAAAATACATCTGTAATAAGGCTGACTCATTTTTATTCTGAATGAATTGTTAGGTTAGAAAAGGGAATGTTAAGTAGTTGTATTTCTCCAAGAGGCACCAAATATTTTATTCTGCTTCATGCTCTATGATAAATAACAAAATCCAAACTCTAGCAATGTTGTGCAAGTAGTCAGACAGTTCTTTGGTATTGATATTCTAGTACAAAAGGTTGTTTTTTCCCCCAAAAATGTTACTGTCAAAGCTGGGAATAATTCACATGGAAATTTCTTAGTTTTTTTATACAAATTGCTAGATGGAAAGAATTCTTCATCTATCTGGATATACTTTTCCCTTACAGCCGCAAGCAGAAATTACTTTATGCTTTCCTTTTTCACTGTGTAACTTAGTCAGCATTGATGACTGATGGGCTTGAGGTAGTGAAAGGGGAAGAAAAGAAAAGCAATATCACTAGGAAATGCCATGCTGATTTAAATAACCAGAAACAGATTAGGATTGTTAGGATTAAATAAAATCAATGTGAGAAAATTGAAATAAATGCTTGTTTGCTTCTAGGAATGGCAAAGGGTAAAGTCAGCAGTCATAACTTAACAAACATATCAGTGAAGATGACAGGATTAATGCTCCAGTGTCTATGCACACAATGATTGGAAAGTTCAAGAAAATTGAATAGCATAAGAAAAATGGGTTGTCTTACATACAAGTCTTATTATCATTATAAAATAGGGCAGTGCTTAGTCTATAAATGCTACTAGTTTATGTATAGGACCTTAAGAAAAAATTTTCTAATTATATCCAACATGACAGAAAGAGAATATAAGGAGTACTGAAATTCTTATCACAAACTGCAAGGTAGGCATGTTTGAGGAGAATCTGATACATCATCGTTTTTCACAGACTGCAGTCTAAGGACAGGAAACTATGTCCAGTGGATATTAGGATGATGTTGACTCAGAAAAGAAGAAGTGCGGTTTGCTGTTTTTTAATCTGTTCAAATGGTATATTATTGGTATTCAATATTATCTATTTTACAATAGATAGGGTCATCTCTTTCCACTGCAGACCAAATAAATGGCTGCTTGTGACTGACTTCCTGGATTCTGTTTCTCACCCTGAACCAGTGCTGAGTAGGGTAACTTGTGAGTCTTTCATCTCTCTTGTAGCTAACCTGGTCCTCATCCTAGGGGTAACATTCCCAGTCTTTTTCCCTTTTAATAAACTTAGAAAACATTAGGATTTCTAGCTCTAACAGAGCTTCTAGTTCTCAGGGAGTCAAGAGATTGTCTAGTCCAGGGTTGGGGAACCTATGGCCTCAAGGTTACATGTGGCCCTCTAGGTCCTCAAGTGTAGCCCTGTGATTGAATCCAAACTTGTTCTGTGAAGTCTAGATTTAATCAAATGACCACATTGAAGAATTAGAGGGTCACACGTGGCTATGAGGCCACGGGTTTCCCAACTCTGACTGTAGTCCAACTCTTTCATTCCATATGAGGCCATTTAGCCATGACTTTTATTAGACTATTGTTGATTCCAAATGTGACTACATTGGGGAGGGAATTTTCTCTAGTAATGCAGAACATCTAACTCTTCTGCAACTTGGGTCTCAAAGTACTGACTGAGGGTTAAATGACTTGCCTAGGGTCACATATTGGAATATATGTATGGATCAGAAATGGAACTTGATTTCAGTTTTCCTGACTCCAAGATCAGCTTTTTATTCACTGTATACACTGCCTCTCATTGCTTACCTATTACTTACAAAGTATGGGACAACCATACATCCATGGTTCTAAAACCAGTTTAATTACATTTGCAGAGGCCTATGTTGTCTGGTTGTGTTTTTTTGTCTGTCTATTTTGTTTTGTTTTTTGGTGTCAGTGACTTTTGAAGACCATCTACTAAGCTGTGTGACAATGGTTGGGTCATTTCAGTTTTGTCCAAGTCTTTAGAACCCCCTTTTTGGAGTTTTCTTAGCAAAGATTTTGGAGCAGTTTGCCATTTCCTTCTTCAACTCAGATAGGAAATGGAAATAGCAAATGGAAGCAAACAGGGTTAAAAGTGCCTTGCCTAGGCTCACACAGTTATTAAGTGTCTGAGGCCAGATTTGAACTGAGGAAGATGGGTCTCCCTGATTCCAATCCCAGTGCCCGACCCTTCATACCATCTAGCTGCCTTCTATCATGTCATAGCATGGTTGTAATCTGCATCAGTAGAAGGATATCTATGGCAATTCACTCTGAAGATGAAAACAATTCCATACTAGATGAACCTTTTATAAACAATGTTATACAAGGATTGAAGGCAAGGGAAAACAACTTTGTTCCTGTCATGCTCTCCACAATAACAATGAACTCTAGAGAGATCTTCATGGTTGTTTATGTTTCATTTATATTGGTACTTAGGAAACAGAGATATTTTTGCAGATACTGTCTGCAGATTGTAGAGAAAATGGGACAGCCCAGTTTGCTGAAGTTCTGGTATCATCTGACTTGGTGCAATTGACATAATGCTATTGCAGTCATAATTAGCACAGACTTCTGTAGTTTCAGAAGTGCACAAATTCTTCCTGTCAATACTGAAATCATATATTCCTAAAATACTGACGTATGTGCAAAACATTTGGCAAGGCAATGGATGAAGTTCCAGTGATAATTAAGCATTCTCTCTACAGTCATGAAATTGACAATCTGATTGCAGTTTAGGACACAAGAAGTACGTAAATCTACAATGGCTATACAGTAGCTATATTAACTATAATAATGAAAAGAATTTTAATTTTTTTTAATCCTGAACCTAATACCAAATAAAATGAGCATTTCAACGTACAAAATAGAAGAGAAAAAAGATTGTATGTGAAAATACAAATCTCTATTATATACAACTAGCTTTTCTTTTAAAGTATGTAATAAATGATGAATAGGATGAATAGACTATTCATAGAGGGTACAAAGATGTGAGATATATAGTGAGATGAAAGGTCTGAGGAAGGAAAAAAACAATCATTCTTTACTGGGTAGAAAAGGATGGGTTTCATGGAGGAGGGGATGTTAAAGTGGATTTGAAGGATGGGAAGAATTTTAAAGGGCCAAGACAGGTGGAAAGGGCAGCAGAAGGGATGGAATGAACAAAGATACAAAAGCAAGACATCAGAATGATGACATTCCTGGTTTTGCTTGGTTATAGGGCACATGGAAGGGAGTGGCATCAAGCAGTTGTGGTCCAGGTCAATAATTGTGATCCAGCTCTTGTTAGTCTTGGAAATGGCTGAGAATAGCCGTTGAGGGTAGATATGGGACATCTGGAGATTGGGAAGGTTGCTGAAACCATGTAAAAAAGTTCCTTAAGTCTTTTGGATCTTTCATTTACCCTGCTTTTGAACTGAACACCAAATCTTTTCAGGTTTTGATGGATATGTGTAAAGTGCTAGTCTTCCAGGCTGAGTCTGGACCTTATTCAGTAATCAACAGAGGACCATGGAAAGGTTTTGAGTAGAAGAAGAACATGATCAGACCCATACATAAGGAAGGTTATTCTGCCAGTGGTGTGAAAGGTAGACTGGAACAGGGAGAGACTGGAGACAAAGAGGCTAGTTAGGAGGCTAATGAAGCAATAATAAGGACCTGTACTAAGATGGTAGCAGTAAGAATAGAAATAAGGGGGTGGATCTGAAAGATAGTTGAAAGGACTTAATTGACAAGATGTGGGAGGTCTGGGAGAGGAAAAAGTTAAAGGTAACAGAGATGGTTGAACTTGGGTATCTGAATATATAGGTGTGTTCCTTTGACAGAAATAATGAAGTCATCAAGAGCAGTTGACTTGGGGAAAAAAGACAGAGCTAGAACCTCTCTCATCCTCACCTTCCAAAAAAAGGTCCATCCTGCTTTCTCAATATAAATTATGCACCCACATTTCTGTAACAAAAGGCATAGGAAATCTGACTTTAGTATGCCTCTGAAACACGGATGAATTTTATTCTCTGCATATTTAGAAATTCATCATCATTTGTGTATTTCTTTTTCTTTCTCTACAGGGTCTAAATGGGAAGGAAAAAAAGTGTAATTCTTCTCCTCCCATAAGCTAAAGGGGAGAAACTCTAGTAAGAAGCAAAGAGCAAGGAGAAAAGAAAGTGATTCAAGAAGGCCAAGCCTTGGGCTACCAAGGGGGAAGTTGGCCTGTACTAAGGAGTGTCCCTGGGATGGTTATAATGGCAGTAGCTATTGGCCCCTAGAGTTCTTCGTATCAATCTCACCTCAGTTTTCTCTTTCCTCTTTCCAAGCCATATTCCTCCTGGAATCACAAATCCACAATGACTTGGAGTGAGGGGGTGATACTCTGTTGAGGAGGAAAGTGGAATGGAGAGAGGAGTTCCTAATGTTGTTTTCAGGGCTGCTGGTCAGATGTGTCCCTGGTACTCTGAGTTGGAGCTCTGAATGCATCTCTTCACTTTAAACAAGTTACTGAAGTAGTATTGGCATACAAAACATGTCAAGGAGTTCTTGACCATTGGGATTCATGGATCCCTGTGGCATTGGAGTGGAGTTTAAGGATCCTATTTTCAAATGCATAAAATAAAACACACAGAATTACAAAGAAAACCAATAATAATGACATAGAGATGTAATTCCCCCCCTCCATCTAAATTAACAGATTCCCAGAAATCTAACTGTAGATATAGATTAAGAATTTTTGCGTCACAGTGTGATACTACTCCCTAAGTCAGGGGTTCTCTACTCTTGCTGAACCTTCTGAAACCAGCTCAGGTTCAGCCCAAGGTATATCCGCAAGATCTCTGAGACTGAGGACAGTAGCTGATCTGTCTTTTTGATAGAGAAGCTGGAGCTCAAGGTCACAAGCCAATATTATTATGCTTCCAGTCTACAGTAAACATCATTATGCTCTGGCATAGTCCCTGGGGGCCTTGGGTCACCTTTGCAGATGGAACATCAGAGAGTGAAGCAGCATGATTCTGTGGATAAAACACTGGATT
Organism: Bettongia penicillata ogilbyi; assembly: GCA_023548195.1. Taxonomy (NCBI): domain Eukaryota; kingdom Metazoa; phylum Chordata; class Mammalia; order Diprotodontia; family Potoroidae; genus Bettongia; species Bettongia penicillata. The sequence goes on from JAJHZJ010000468.1 coordinate 2,622,194, forward strand.
TGGAGTCAGAATACTGAGTTTCAAATTTCAGCTCTGACACTATCTTAGTGACTAGACAGGTCACTTAAACTCTCTTGGTCTCAGTGTTACTGGTAAAATGCGTGGGTTGGACTGAATGATCCCAAAGGTCCCTCTCTGATCCATGAGCCTACAAAATGCTAATCCCCAAATAAAATATACAGAAGTTCACATTACCCTATCCCATCAGTAACAGCTCCATTCACACACAAAAAGAGGCATTAAGATACCTCCTCCCACTCAACTGCTTCTAAGCCCAAAGGAAAGGAAAAGAAAAGAAAAATGAATACGATACTTGGTACATTTTGAGCGAGAGTCCCAGATTCTTAGCTCTTAGTTCTTTGAGTTTATATCAATTTCTATAAATTCAGTTTCTGACCTTTTGTTTAGAGTAGCCCCTCCAGCATCTTGAAGAAGGTGGTAGATTGATTTAGAGTAGATGTTATTGATATATGATCTATCACCCCTCTCTTTAGAAATTGTTCACTGGGGCATAGCACTCTCACATTCCTCTAGGTCTTTTGGAGCAAGGGTGTCAAACATTCAGCCTGTGGTTAGCACACAGCCCACAATACTCCTGAGTGAGGCCTGAACCAGATTAAAATACAATTAGAAAATATTTAACAAAATACATAAATTTTAAAAGGAATATATAAACAAGTATGAGTTTCTAAGTTAATATGCAGCCTGTAGGGATCCTCAGTATAGTGCAGTGGCCCCACTATTTCTTTTGAGTTTGACACTGCTGCTCTGAAGCAATAGGTTAGTTACACCTTGTCCAGCTATAACCAATATATTTTCTTCTTGGAGAAACAATATCCAAATTCATGAGTTTTCATCTCTATCCCACTCTCAAGTGCTCTCTGAAGAATTATGGAATCGATTGCATGTCATGGGAGACACTGGCAAAGGACTGCTCAGCATGGCGTGCCCATATCAAAGAAAGAGGCACTGTGCTCTATGAGCAAAGTAGAATTGAAGTAGTTTGAAAGAAATGTTAGATGCACAAATGTAGAGACATCTCCGTTCCCAATGTCCACATGGACTATTTGTGTCCGGATTTTGGCAGAGCCTTCCAAGCTCGTATTGGTCTGATCAGCCACGGTCAGATACACCGTACCTAGACTCTAACACAACGATATCATTTTAGTGCTCTTCAAGACCAAAGGACAACAGCCAACTGGCCAATGCCTAAAACTAGAGGTTATGAGATTCCCAACAAGGAACCTTTCCACTGCTCTTCTAAAATGCTTCTGAATTTTTTACATCTACCTTTCATTTTTTAGAAATGCCTCTCTAGGCCCCAGGAGAGGTCCCATCACATCTGCTTCTCTTCCCTGAGATGGCCAACTCTTGGTGGATCTCCTATATGCTCAATGGTGCCTTTTCTCCATGTCTTCATCTTCTGGACCCTGACAACCAGAGGAAAAAAATCCAATTTTTCAATACTCAATCACCACAAAATTGTAGGGTCCCTTCTATTGGATATAAAACAAATTACTCACTCAATAAACTTGAAAGGATTTTGCTCATAATAACCCTGTATGATAGGTAGTACAAGTATTATGTATCTTAAATCTCCATACCTTAAATCTGTTACTGTGTCTAAGTAGACCAATTTCCTCTCATTATAGTTTTGGGTCTTTGTAAAGATTTATTTTCATTTTCTACAGTCCAGTTTTATAAGCTACACAGGAATCTAGCTTCCAATTATAACTAATATCATGCTAAAGTTTCTCCTATTGAATTTTCATAGAGTCAACTAATGTGTAGTATGCACAGTATACCCCTATATACTTCTCTTTGCCAAGAAAAATCTCTCTACTTGGACAAGTGATCTTGCTCCATCTTGTCTTCTCCAGTAGACTGCTCCCTTGTACTAATCTTCAATTGTTCCCTCTCTGCCTGTTTCCCTACTGCCTAAGACATGTCCATATCTCTCTCCCATCCTCAATAACTTTCACTTGGTATGTCCATCCCCAATACCTACTGTCCTGTATCTTTACTTTCTTCCCTTTGAGAAGGCTGTCTAAAAGTGGTACTGCTATTTATTTTCCTTTTCTTCAATTCTTAACTCTGCAATCTGGCTTCTGACCTCACCATTCAACTGAAACTGCTCTCTCCGAAGTTGCTAATGATCTCTTAGTTATCAAATCTAATGGCTTTTTCTCAGTTCCCATCCTTGATTTCTCTACAGTCTATGGAACTGTTGATGACTCTCTCTCTTCTCCTGGATGCTCTCTTTCCTCAAGGTTTTTGTTTGCACTATTTTCTCCTGATTCTCCTCCTACTTATCTGACTGCTTCTTCTTTGTCTTTTCATGGGCTCTTCATTTGCTGAAGATTAAGTGTCTGTAAAAGTCAGTGTTCTCAGCCATCTTCTCTTCTTCTATACTATTTTTGCTTGGTGATCACAAAAGCTTCAATTTATCATTTCTATACAAATAATTTTCAGATTTATTTGTCCAGCTCTAATCTCTTTCCTGACTGCCAGTCTCATATCTCCAGCTGCCTACTGAACATCTTGAATTGGGGTGTCCCATAGACAGGTTAAACTCGACATGTCCAAAGCCAAACTCACTATCTTCCCCCAAACCCTTCTCTCTTCCTATCTTCCTTATTACTACCATGAGTATCATCATCCTTCCAATCAGCCAGCTCACAACCGAGGTGCTAGCTTTGACTCCTTATTCTCTCTCACATACCCCCCACACACTCCATCTGTTGCCAAGGTCTATCATTTCTACCTTTGTAATATCTCTCATATATATCTTCTCACCTTTGACACTGCCACCACCTCAGGGTGCAGGTGTTTACCATATCAGGCCAGAACTCTGCTGGTTAGTCTCCTTGCCTCAAGTCTCTCCTTATTTCAGTCCATCCTCCACCCTTAGGAGCCAAATTGATCTCCTTCAAGTTCAAGCCTGACCATGTCATCTCTCTATTCAATCAACTCCAGTGTTTCCTTACTGCCTCCAGGATCAAATATGAAACCCTCTGGGTTATAAAAGCCCTTCAAAACCTAGTTTCTTTCTCCTTATATAGAATTCTTATATCTTACATATCTTTGTATGTGGAGATAACCCCACATACTCTGTGATTCAACAACATTGGTTTCCTTGCTGTTCCTTGTACAAGAGACTCTATCACCAGGCTATAAGCATTTTCATTAGCTGTTCCCCATGCATGAAATTCTCTCACTATTCATCCCTGCTTCCTAGATTCTTCAAGTTCTATCTAAAATCCTTACCTCTATAAAAGCCTTTCTTAATTCCCCTTAATGTTAGTGCCTTTTCTCTGTTTATTATCTCAAATTTATCCTATATACATATATACATACAAATATACACATACATTATCTATCTATCTATCTATCTATCTATCTATCTATCTATCCATCTAATCTTGATTGTACATAGTTATTTCCTTGTTGTTTCCCCTATCAGGCTGTGAGCTCCTTCAAAGTAGGGTTTGTTTTGCTTTCTTTGTATCCCTAGTGCTTAATATAGTCCCTGGCACCCAGTTGACTCAACATGATCTCACTGACCCTCAAAACAACTCTATGAAATACATACCATTATATGGATAAGGAAACTACAGCCTAGATTAAGTAATTAGTTCAGGGACAAAGAGCTAGTAACTGTGTGAGATAGAAAATATGGGATGAGGGACTCACATGTCAAATTAAATAGACTAATTTTAGCAGTACCAGTATTATCAAGTCTTCATTACAAACTCTGAAACTTTGAATTTCTAGTTGCCATTTTTAGATAACTATATCACCATTGTAGCCAGATTTTTTTTCATGTAAGACATACATAATGCAGTGTAGGGAAAAATATTACTTAAAAGGAAAAATGTTTCACCACCTAATTATGACTTCTCTCTACAGAAATAAGAAGCCATTAAAAACATATTTTAGAAATCTCAGCTTATTCACTGCTTGGAATTTGGAGATTCTTCTCTAGTCTAACAGTTTCTGATTCTGTATGCACAGCACAGATTCCTGCCAAGTCCATTACAGTGAGCAAACAATGTCTTCTCTGTCAGAATGGAGAATGAATAGTATCACAAAATGCTTCTCTAATGTACAGCCCTCCCCAAACAACCCCCTCGCCCAACAGTCCAACTAGAATGAAGAGTGATTGAAAAAACACCACTTTGCTTTTGCTAAATTGAAACACCATTCTGGAAATCTAAAGAATAAGTGACAACAAATATACATTGAGTTCTAAACATAAAAAGTTGACAAGTATATTTTCTTTTAAATTGGCTCATAAATTTTTGTGTTCCAGTATGTGCGTGAGTATGTGAACAAACATCTACCAACACAGAAGAAAGGAGGAGTTTCATCAGATGCTATTTCAAGGCTTAAAAAAACCAGCTTCCAGCAACAAACTGAACAGCAACCAACAGGGAAACTTCTGAGAAATGACACAGCAACCTGTTTTCAAATATTGGCAGCAAATTCATTATTTTTGAGGTTGACTATAAATTCAGCTGCTTTTCCTAAGCTTCCTTTTACACTGAAGCTTGTGATTCATGTACAGAAAATGCCTGAAGACACACATCTGAAATTCAGCAAACAAGACTGACAGCTTTGCCTGTGGTTTAACTTCTTTCCAGAATATATGTACATGTTTACATATCCATATAATAAACACATATATGTAGAGGTATACTACATCATGTAAAAATTATTTTTCCTAGCAGGAAATCATGGTCATGATCTTTCAGGATAAATATTTCATGGAACATTTTCCAAAAGACAATGGAAGGCTTTCTTAACTGATCTTTTCATGGAAAAAGAAAATTGAATTTTTTTAAATATCTCACATATTCATGAATCTTTTTATGGTGTTGGATATCATTAACCAAGGCTCTTTTGTCCTTGATGACCAGGATACAGCATGTACTTTTTCTTTATTTTAGCCACTAAACTTAGAAGGTCCTACTTCATTTTTTAATAGAAACAATGTCTATGCTGACAATCTAATCATGGAAGAATGTGCATGACTTGTCCACATTTTTACAGCAGTGTCTTTCTCAGAGTTCTGCCTTCTCAGGTTTCCCAAGTGTAATACTGTCTTCTCTCAGGCTAATGAGGACAATTCAAATGTTCTCAATCAAGCATGTGGGATTGTTTCTGAATTTTTGAAGGCTCTGCCCTGGGGAAGTCATTTCTTTTTCTTCCCAGATCCACAAGGAAGAGACCTTGCCATTATGTATCAATCGACTCTTCACAGAAGAATGAAGATATAAATTACAGTTATTATATAAATATACCAAAAAAGATGTAAGGAAGTCTTAGTTTGGCTAATGAATAAATTGGAATGGCTGCTAAGTGTAATTAAATTCATTATTGGACAGGATAAATTACAAAGAATGACTTTTTAAAAAGCAATAATCTTTTTCCAATAGAAAGTTCAGCTTGAACTCAAGAAACCCTGCGTCCTGCCTCAGACACATACTAGCTGTTTGACTATGGGTTTGTTATTTAAATCTTTCAGAGGCTCCACACAACTAGCTCCATGAGTTAGAGTAACTGTTGATCTGTATTAGCAGGTGGAATTTCCATACCAGGAATTCTCTATGCCAATAAAAATCACACTTCTATACCACCCTCAAGTCCCCTCAAATTCATTTTTTATTATTCTCATGGTCATCACCAAGGCACTAGCATTATAAAATGTGGACAACACACAGTAAGCACTTAATAAATATAGACTGATTGATTACAAGAGGCCATAGTGGGGAGAGGGATGCCCTTTGAATTTGAAAGCCTGCTTCTAACTTCAGTCAGAGCTCTCCTTCCCTATTCCATGATGCCTTCACGGAGGTGTCATAGAGCAGAGAGGAAAGTGACTGGAATAGGAGGACACAAATTTAAATCTTGTTTCTGCTACCTGTGACTTGTGTTTCTGGGCAAGATACTTACACACTCTGGTCCTCAGTTTCTTCATCTATAAAATACAGTGCTGGCTTAGATTAGTAGCATTGAACTCAAATAGAAATGGGAGACACTGAATTATACCCAAAGATCCCAGCAGCTGTATATTGATTTAGAAAACCACATATTCACATGATCTATATTCTATTATATTTTCGATTATTTTGTTAAATATTTTCCAATTACATTTTAATCTGGTTCTGGCTGTATTCTGGTGTTTCCCCCATGTTTGACACTTCTGGCCCAGATGACTTCTAAGTTCCCCTCTAACTTTAAATCTTTGGTCTCGTCATGCATAATCCTATGATCATCAGGCTTACCTGCCCTAATTAGGCAGTCCAGAAACAACTTTCAACACTAAAGAGTATTACTCTGCACTGCCATTTCACTTATCAGACCTGATGTGATAAAGTTCTCAGAGTCATGTTTTAAGAGGGACGTTGGCTAATGATTTGTATAGTGTTATATAGTTACGTAGTTAAATTCTGCAATGCACCTTACATTTTCTCATTTGGACCTCACACCAGACTGTGAGGTAAGTTCTAGGGATATACTCATCTCCATCTACAGATGAGAAAACTGAGGCTTGGAAAAATGGGAGTGACTTACATGCAGTCATAGAACTAGTGTCAGAGATGGAATCTGAACCTACACCCTTCCTGATTACAAATCTATTTTTGCCATTTTTACATTGCCAATCTACCTGGCACCTTCTAGAGAGGAGGAGAATAGGGACCATGTCACATATGCAAAAGTGGAATAAAGCAGCTACATTTTTCCTGGAGAAGATTCCAGATTAACAAAAAGGCATTCAACATGATTGAACTTTATTCCTGAAAAAATTATTATAGAAATCACTGTAGCATTAAACTGCAGGAACTCAAAAGGACAGAATTTTAAGGAACTGAAAGTAAACATTTCCATCATATCACAATTCCCCTGGTACATGTGAGAAATCTGACATTTGTACAGCCCCTTAAGGTTTACAAAACCCTTTTAAATAGCACACATTATCTCATAACAGGGACCATGATTACAGCTGTCAAATATATGATGGGTTTTCCTGTGGAAAAGGGAGAAGATTAATCTATGTGTCTTCAAAGGGCAGAACTCGATTTACTGGGTGAAAATTATAGGGAAACAGATTTCAGCTTAATATAAGGAAGATCACTTCTAGAGCTATCTGAAATTAGAATAGGTTTGTAATTCCCTACCTGGAAGTGTTCAGATGCCTACTGACCTCTTGTCAAGGATGCTGTAAAAGAATTGGAGGGCAGGGTTGAAAAACTGGATGAGATAATCTTCGAAGCCCCTTCCAACTCCATGAAACTCCAAAATAACACATGGAAGTGTAATAGATCAGCATAAGAATGGGAGCAAAATAAATGTCCAATCTGTATCTCATCTAAATATGAATTATCAGAAAAATGGCAATTTAGGAAGTAAATTTAATAATTTGATTATCATGTACATGTGACTTCCACTCCTCAGAAATGAAATAAGATGGTTTATTCCAACATGAGTGAAGAAAAAGAGAGAAGTAGGACGAATGCCATTTTTATGATTATACCAAACACTGACCTCCATTCAATGAGTATCTCTAGAAGGCATGCAATTGTAAGCAAGGAATTCTGACCAATTTCCCACTGTTCTCACTAATGCCCAGCTGGCTCCCAGGCGCTCTCTCTGTTTCTCCTGGCAGCACTGCACGGAGAGGTTACAACAACTGGTAAAGGCTCCAGTTTGGCATTTTGCTAGCTTGCATCAACAATACAATTATCACTTGCATTCCAGAGCCTCTGTTTTTAGCTTCCAATCATATCTATGATTGTAAAAAAGAGAGGAGGAAAAGAGTGAGTATCTTTCCCTCCGTCCTTCTCATGTTGATCTGGCTAGACATAAAAACAATTGGGAATAGGAAACCTGGGCTCCTAATTCTTGTACTCTGGCTGATCAGAATGTTCTAATACAACATCAGCTCCTTCAGTGGCAAAATAAAAATCATGTTTATCTTAAAGGAATATGATGAGAGTATTTAACACACTGGAAAACCAGTCCAAGATTCTCAAATGAAGACCTATAAAAATGTTACTGGAAGACAGATTCTCTTCCTTTTGAGATTACAAGAAAGCAGGGAACTTTAGAGGGACAAGTGAGGTCAGAGGAAGGAAGAAAAACTAGGGTAGGGTGCTTTTTCTCCCAAGGTAAGAAAAATTGCAATGTAGCACAGCAATCCAAAACTAAATGCATACTTGCAAATCCATATTTTCAGAAATTTGAACTAATCTAATACTTAATTGGGCAACTAAGTGGTACAATGGATAGAGTGCTGGATTTGGATCAGGAAGACTTATCTTCCTGAGTTCGAATCAGGCCTCAAACATTTACTAGCCATGCGACCCTGGGCAAGTCACTTAACCCCCTTTACCTCAGTTTCCTTATCCATAAAATGACCTGGAGGAGGAAAAGACAAACCACTCCAGTATCTCTGCCAAGAAAATCGCTTAATAGGGTCATGGAGAGTCAGAGATGACTGAACAATAACTGAAGTTTTAATTGCATTTCATTTAGGTTTGATATCAACATCTGTGTGACAAATGTATGACATATGAGAGAGGTAGCCCTAAAACAATTCTATAAATATGTGAAATTGGGTTCTGAAGTAGAACATAAAGTAGGGTTTTTTTTTGTTGTCAATTTCATTTCTGTTGTTTTGGAATTATTTAGAAATACAAGTTTGAAAATAGCATGTAAGGCACTTAGTGTAGATAGCGATAGTCCTGTTTTACATATTACTTTAAATATAAAAAACATAAGAAATGATAACAAAGAAAGTAGAACCAGAAATATAGTATACCATAACTACAACAATGTATAAAACAAAGATGATAAAACTTAGATAAAAGGCAATGATCAATACTGGTTTCAGATAGCTCTCAGGAGAAGCCTGATAGTTGTAGAGTATGGGTGCAGAAGGTGAATAAATCACAATATCAGCCAATTTTTAAAAAATAAAAGACATTATGGAGGTTATTTTTAGGAAGTAGCTTCAGTGTGAAACAAAACAAAATGCATTAATAAAACATTAAACAACATATCCCTAACTAAAGAGAATACAGGCTCTCTCAGCTCTGTCTTCAGGGATAATGACATCATTTCCTAAGTTACTCCCCAGTTGCCACTCATCTGAAAAGTAGAGGAAGGCAGAAAAAGAAATTAGTTTCTCCTTTTACTTTCCACTTCAGCACAGCCATCAGTTGCTACACTAACTCTCCTCTCCTCCCTGTGGGAAAGGATTTCCTACTACATGTTGCCATTATCACCCTTGCTTGACATTTTTACTACATTGTGCATTCAAACATTTATTGAGTGGATGATGTGTGCATTGGCCTGGCTGTCATGGAGAAAATACAAAGGTTGGATGAGAAACTGTCCATGCTCTGAAGGACCTTACATCCTAATTTGAAAATCTGGTGTATAAATTTACTGTTCAGTCATTTCAGATGTATCTAATTCTTCATGAGCCCTTTTGAAGTTTTCTTGGAAAAGATTCTGGAGTGGTTTTCCATTTTCTCATCTATCTCATTTTACAGATGAGGAAACTGAGGTAAATAGGGTTAAGTGATTTGCCCAGTGTCACACAGTTAGTAAGTATGTGAGACTTGAACTCAGAAAGATGAGTCTTCTTGACCCCGAGCCTTGTACTGTATCCACTGTGCCTGTTTATGAATATACTGCCCTGTGTATGAATGAATGCATATATACATATAAATATATGCATGTACATATATGTAATGAAATTAATTTGTCATTCTAAAAACTATCATAACTGGAGACAGTATGAGGTACAGAGACAAAAGGCTAAGGGAACTTCTTTCCCATGAAAGAGCTGAGGAGTTAACTCTTATCTTTGAGAAACATTCATAAATGTAATTTAAAAGTTGTTTATAACAAGATGGAATTACAAAGAACGTTTATTGATACTCACTTTTGTAAGTTTTAAATATGTAGATTGGGGGTGGGTGTTTGTGAACTTTTAAGATAGTTTGTTAATTGTGCTTTAATATACTTGGTTCCCTCTGTAATCTTGTATATTTTATTTTATGCACTAAAAAACAAGATTCTGAAAAAAGTTGAGGACCCCTAGACCTTAGAACTAGAGGAACCAGAAGAAATCTCCAGCATATTGAAAAGATAGTATAAAGAGAATATACAGAAGGTGTAAAGAATTGTGTATATAAGCTGTGAATGGGCTAGGGTAGGGAAGACCCATATTTATGAAATTATATATCCATTAAAGAAAAACTATTGAATATGATACTTATTAAGCATCAATATTATCATTTATGAGACTTTGTATTTTTCACACAGTGTGGTGAATGTATTACTCACATTATCTGAAGGCTCATCTACAGCAGCTCCAACGCTCCTCAAGTGGGAGTTGCTACCTTTGGTTTGCCACTGCATTTGGCTATGTTATTTTCATTTTTTAATAAATCAGAAACAAGACATGCAATCATGGGCTATCCTCCACTTTCCACTCTCTTGATCCTTAAACTGTCAATCATAGCAAACTGAGTAGAGTTTCATTTTCACTGGGTGAAGGACTTGGCAGACAAGAGCCTTTATCAAGCTGTTTCCTGCCCTTTCATTAGGTTTCAAATCAGATCTTTTTTCTGGGCCTTTGATATTCAAATGCATTTAGGTAAGAATTGTAGCCCTCACCACTGTGCCATTTTCCCATACTGTCATGATCAACTATGAGAAGCTCTTGTGAATTAGAAATATGAACAAGATTTGATTACCTAAATCAAATTGCTATAATAAAAAAGGATGAGGTAATTGAAAGTATACATATGTCTTTTGAAATGTCAATGGTATTAAATGGTATTAAAAACAACTTTTGAATACTTGCATACTGTCCATCAAGTCGTGATCCTGGTAAGAAAACCAAACACAAGACTTAGTAATTAGTTTCATGGCATCAAAGAAGTATCCAGTCCAATTATTTCAAATTCCAGGAAAAACAGTTTGGTAAGTTTCTGAAATTTTGCAAATACTAGCAAGAAAACTGGGACATACATTTTAATGTACTTTTTAGAATAGGAGGGAATTTACTCTATAAATACATGTTTACTTTAGGTATCATGAGTCACTCAATAAAAACATTTATCAAATGCCTAATACCACATACCAGGCACTGTATTGAGCACTGGGGATAGAAAGACAAAAGATGAAAAAGTCCCTGTTCTCAGGGAGCTTACATTCTATTGGAGGAAACAACATATGCATATATAGGTATATTGCTACTAGACTAGTACAATTATTACAAATACTACTACTGTTATTGTTCAGTTACTTACCTGTGGGGTTTTCTAAGCAAAGATATAGAAGTGATTTGCCAATTTCTTCTCTAGCTCATTTTGCAGATGAAGAGCAGAGGCAAATAGGCTTGTGACTTTGTGCAGGGTGACATGGCTAGCTAGTAAGTCTCTGAGGCTAAATTTGAACTCACAAAGAGACACCAAGCTCTTACTCCTACTATTACTAATACTCCTACTAGCTAACATATATATATAGAGAGAGCCTACTATGTGTCAGGCCCTGTGCTAAATGCTTTACAGATATCCCATTTGATCATCACAATAACCCTGGAAGATAGGTGTTACTATTCTCCTGATTTTATAGATGAGGAAACTGACACAAATGGAGATTAAGTGACTTGCTCTGGCTCCCACAAAGTGTCTGAGGCAGGATTTGAACTCAGGCCAGGCACTCTAACCACTGTGCCAGTTGGTTGCCTCCTAGTCAGTGGTTAGAGAAAACAGTAAAGGGTGAAAAGATCGAAAAAGTCTTTCCTACGGAAGGTGATGCTTAAGCTGAATGCTAAACCATCATTTGAGTGCTCACATTATAAATGGGACTACCTATCCCCTTAATACTTTTTGGAACGGTTCAGCTATACTCCTATTGAGAGTTAGGGGAATAACAAATAGCTCCTGTAGCCATAGTGTTTTCCTGCTTTTAGACTCTTACATCACTACCCAAGGAAGGTAGGGATTGGGGGCAGGAGGATGGGGGTAAGGAGTCTGAACCTGATGCAGAAAACCAGGTGAAACCTGGTGAAAAAACTTCTGCTATCAGGAAAGATCAGAAATTGTTCTGAAACTTAAGAGTCTTATAGAGTGACCTAAGACACTTGAGGTTAAATCACTTCCCCAGATTGAAGTAACACTGCCCATAAGTGTCAGAGGTGAAATGAGAGCAGTTTTTCCAAGCAGTTCTCTACTCACTATGTCATGCTTCTACAAGCAACTATGAAAAGTACTACCATGCCCATTCTACATATAAGGAAGCGTCAGTTCATCTAAGTTATGTCTTGTTTAAATTCATACAGATTAATGATAGAGTTAGGGTTAAAACCTAGGTCCCCTGACTTCATGTTCAATGCTGTTTAGACCTCATCTTGTTATACTGAATGGCCTTTCTAAGTACCCCTTTCAGGTCTGTGATTCTTGCTATGCCAGTCTGACAAATTGTTATCATAATGGCTTATCAGCCAATTCTATTAGGCAGTGGTTGTAATATTTTCTCTGAAGCCTCTATTTCAGGGTCTTTTCTGAACATCAGAGACACCAAGCCCTGGACATCTGCTCAAATACAAGACGTTTCTTATTCATTCATCACATAAGCACACTGTTAAATCCCCCCTATTTTCTACAACCCACTACATTGTCTTCAAAATCAATATTAATAAGCTCTTCATATTAATGGTGAGCTTCATAAAAATTCTCCAATAAGTGAATTCTGTGAATAATGGGAGATTTGTCCCTAGTGTGCACATACATTTACCAAAAGTTGGTAGCATTAGCAGAAACCATTTTTTTAATTCTGGAGAACAGAATGCTGAAATGGTTGAGTGTTTTTCTTTTTCTTTTTTTTTCTTTTCCTGGTGAATGCCAGTCAGTAGGCTCTAAAGTACAGATTTTATGTTTAAATGATGCTTCCCCATTTGGGGAGCGTATAAAAAATTGACCTTCAAGCCAGGAACAGTTGGGTTCAGATCCTGCCTCTGATACATTGGCTCTGTGACCCTCAGCAAGTCATTTCATTTTCAGCATTCTAGCAATTCTCTAGTCTAATGATAATTGAAGAGAAGATGCCAACCTGCGGAAGCAGATGAAGTTTTCTTATCAAGAGTGCCTTATACTAATGAAATCGTAGGTCCAGTCCCTATTCTCTTTAAGGTTTATAAAGCATTTGCTTCATAACAAACTGATGAGACAGGAGAAGCAAAAATTATGTTAACCTCATCTTATATAAACAAGAAACTGAGGTTTAAAAAATGCAGTAACGCTAAGTGTCAAAGCCAGTATCCTGACTCCAAGCACAAACCCTTTCTGCTCTACAGTCCCACCTATGAAATCTCCCAATCCTTGCTGGTGCAGTAGGTGGAGTATTGCTGTTAATACTTCATTCTTGAAGAGGACCGTGACACCCAAGCAATTAGATTTAAGTGAGGGAAGGCTGTGCAAAATCACCAGCCTCATTTTCTCCTCTGGAGTCATCTAGAGTGTCAATCTGTTTCCAGGTGGAGAGTAGGGACTGGTCAGGAATACCTGAATTCAAATCTGGCCTCAGACACTTACTAGCTGCGACCTTGTCAATTTAACTTCTGTTGGCCTCAGTTTCCTTAACTGTAGAATGGGGATAAAAATAGCACCTCCTTGCATGGTGTTTGGCAGGATCAAATGAGATGACATTTGTAAAAAGTGCTTTTGTACAGTACCTGGCACGTAGCAGGTTCTGTGGAAATGTTTATTCCCTTTCTTTCCTCCCCTTCTTCAGAGGCTGCTGAGGATCACAGACTTTGAGAGCTGGAAATCACCTAAGACACTGAGTTCAAATGCCTGATTGTATAGATGAAGGATCCAGAGAGACAGGGCAATTTGCCCAAGGAAAAGTCTTTTATAGGGTATTACAAAGATGCAATATTTTATTAGATTATTGAAATAGAATAATACATGATATTAAATTGATATTTTGTGATGAAAATGTGATGAATATTTAATCACTGGAAATTACACATTTTAATTTTACCCCCATTCTTTAAACATATTAATAAGCTACCATATATGATAATAAACATTTAGATAGCTTTTAAAATTTTACAAGATGCTTCATATACATTATGTCATTTGCTCCTCACATAAATCCTGAGTTAGGTACTGGACAGATGAGGAAACTGAAGTTTAAATGACTTGCCCACAGAAGATGACACTCAAAGCTAGCTATCATCTCACTCCAAGTCCAGTGCTTTTTCCACAGTTCTGAGTAGGAACATGGGTACAGTAAGGCAAAGCAGGTAGGATCAGCTTGCAGATGAGGAAACCAAGGCCCAGAGAGGTTAAGTAACTCACCCACATGGAATGGTGAAATTTGAATCTAGGTTTTTGGACTCCCTTTGAGCTCTAGAGCTATGCTCATATTTTCCATTCTGTACTTAATTTTTAAAAAATTTCATGTGGTAGAAATTAACCTCAAAATGTCAAAAATGTAAAAAAGCTCTTTTACCACAGTCATGCAGGAAAACCATAATAAAATATTAATTGTGATGAATAATATTAATAATACAATTAGTTAATTATATTATAATTATAATGTAATAATACAATATTTAATTACCACACATTACTTTTGAGAAGTCAAATGAACACATGAGCATTCATTAAGAGTTTACTATGTGCCAGGCACTGTGCTAAGTGGCTAAGAATACAAATTCCAGGAAAAAGTAAGATAGCATCTGCTTTCAAGATGATTACATTTAAATTGGAGAAGATTACACAAGAAAAGGAGCTGAAAAGGTTCAGGGGGAGATTTTCACAATGGGTGAGGGAAGAAAAATCTGGACAGTCGTGAGCAGAGCCAGGAAAGGAGTGGAACCAGTTGCTTGAGCACTTCTATAAAACAGAGGTGCTGGAAGAAACTGATTGATCAGAAGAGATTGGTCTCTCTGCTGGGGCAGATGGATCTTCCAGAGGGAGAAGGCTGCAGGGAAAGCAACACTTTCCAGGTGAAGAAGTGGATAAAAGATATCAGAGATCTATGGAAGAAAGAAGGTGAGTGAACTAGTGGGATGATAAGAGGGAAGGATAAATGATGAATTGTCTGTGATCCCACTGGCCATGTCTATCCAGGCAATGTCAAAAGATCTACAGGGAGGCCCCCAACACACTGCATGAACTTCCTGTGATGTATACAGAACCAGATAAGAATGAGAACTGGAAGGGACCTCTGTGGTTATCTAGTCCAATACATACCTGAAAAAGATGTCCACTAGGACATATCTGATACAAGGTCACCCCGACTTTGCCAGAAAAGATCATGGACAGGTCACTCTAAATATGCAAATGTGTACAGGTTGCCATCTATACTTATAGAAGGGTGCCCATTGATACACAGATCCAGCAACATGCAGTTGACATTCACATTCATGTTTGTTCATCTTCCAATAACTATGGGAGACTTGGTAATATTATACCCTAGACTATAGGTGTGGTTTAGTGAATTGCTCAGGGTCACACAGCTACTGTGGGGGGCACATGTGGCCTTCTAGCTTCTCAAGTACTTAACCCCTGTAATGGTAGAGCTGAGTCTAGAAGCTGTCTCTGCCTTCCAGTCTAATGCTCTTTCCACTATACCATATTCTTTCCATAGTTAAAGGAATTTCGTATAATCTATAGAGAAAAAAAAAAATTTAAATATACTTCCCTTCCCCCTCCCCCTGCATACACTCTCGTTTTTCTATGGTTGTAGTTTTCTCCTTGATAAGCTCCTTCTGGGACCATCCTCATTTTCTGTCTACCTTTAGTCTCATGTCTACATTTCTTCCAGCTGTGCCTCATCTTTTCTAAGCCCAGCTGCCTTGACTCTCCCTCTCAGCCTTCCTGGGATTTTCAGTATTAACAGTACTAGTCTTCACACCATCTGATGTCTTCTGCTTCATTTTTCACTGAATCTAACAGCTGAAATCCCAGATGCCTGCCAAAGCAACAGTCCATTAAGAGAATGGCATTTTCTGGATTTTCATTTTCCCCACTAAGGACAAAGACAGAAAATGGGGGAGGGAGCAGACAAGAAAAGAGAGATTAGCTTACCATGGTGCCAGAATGAAGCAGGAGAAGAGAAAACTAAAGACAAGTAAATAAAGATGAAATCGATTGTTTTTTAAGTATCAAGGCAAGGAAATCATTTCTATGGCACTAGGAAAATAATTTCTTTTGAAATTCCTCTTCCAAATGATCAAGTGTGATGAAAAGAATAATCTTTTATATAAGGAGGATTTTTTTCTTCAGACTCTAAGGAGTTGATAAAAAACAAAAAACAAGAAAACCCCAAACCGTTATGAACATGTATTAGAGATTTGTCTAAGGGAAGGAGAATAGTTTAAGTATCTTTCCCTGAGCTTCAACACTATTTGCTTTTTCTCAACTCTTCTTAAAGGAGCACAGTCAAGGATATTATAGTCTTGAGGGAAAGTGGAATAGAAGCAGAGTAGCCCCTAGAGACCATAAGCAGAGGGTTCAAGTAGCCTTCAAATCCTAATTCTAGTAGATAAATGCTCACCCACATGTGTCAAACCTCTCACAGCAGAAACATCAACATCATCTTTGTCAGTGGGGAGCAACACGATACCTTTTAGTATGACGCAGGCTTTATTTTGCTATAACAAATGACTGTACCAGTCTTCTTAGGTCTGGACAAATTTAAAGCAGGGACCTATAGACAGAAATCTTAGAAAGGCTACATCTCTTTAACAGAGAAAGCAGGAAACATTTAAATTGACTAGCATAATTAACTGGAAATGAATCGGCAGTAAAGGAGAAAATGAGAAAACTTCTCTCCTTTAGGCAAGGCAGACAAATGAGCCACATGTAATAATTAGGGCATTCCCTTTTTCAGGTACTTAGCTATGAATTCAGAGGACACTGCTGATGAGGTCCCCTCCATGTGCATGGATGAAAAGAGCAAAGGGTCATCAGCGATACAGTCTCTTCTACCCCTAGCCAATGATAACTATCCTGTGTCTCTAGATACGAATGTATGAATGAATGAGTAGGCATTTCTTAAGTATTTACTATGTGAGCTCTGTGCTAAGTGTTAGAGATACAACCAGAAGACACAAATGAGACAAGAAACTCGTAACAAACATAAAAGTGTTCAGCTGAAGGGCAGACAGCTAAAACCTAAAGGTCTTTAGGATGCTGGAGCAGTTGAGACAGCAGTGCCCAGGGGTCTGAAGGAGGACTCTAGGACACAATGGTAGGACAGATGGTAGGGCTTGGTAGATTTCCATCTCACTGGAATAACTGGTGATTCCTAGCTCATCAAATGGAAAGAACAGCATGTCACAGTTTCCACTTAACTACCCAGATTCCAGGGTTGCTGGAGGTTTGTTGCGGGTGAGGGTGGGAAGGAGGACCACTCCAATGAAAATCACTTTAACATTTGTAGAATGCTTGTAAACCTTAAAGCCCCATATAAATGATGGCTCTTCTTCTTCCTACCCTGGCTGCTGGATGGCATTTTTGCCTTCAAAGGTTCCTGGGGAGAAGAATGAAGTAGCTTGCAGGGAAGGCAAGGAGATTATAATGCCAGAAAGCCAGTTCCCAGTACTATGAGTAATCTACAAAGCATAACAATAGGTAAGGGCAGAGAGAGACTTATGACACAGTGGATAGAGCACCAGGCCTTAAGTCAGGAAGACTCACGTTCCTGAGTTCAAATCTGGCCTCAGACACTTAATAGCTGTGTGACCCCGCACAAGCCACTTAACCTTCCTTACCTTAATTTTCTCATCTGTAAAATGACCTGGAGAAGAAAATGGCAAACCACTCCAGTATCTTTGCCGAGAAAAACCCCCAAAAGTTCACAAAGAGTTGAACATGACTAAACAACAAGAGGAAGAACAGGGGAGGTGCCAAGTTAACTAGAATACTGGTGTGAAGGTATTTGCTGATGATATTCCCTAGGTAGGTCCATACAATAGGGGATGTGAGGGTAGATAATAATATCTGCCAAATAAATCAAGGGCATCCTTCTTTCTCATCTCCACTACTGTAAACCTCAATATTGCCCCCCCATCTTAATACCTATTGGCTCTCTCATCACTTCCTTTATATTTGCTCATGTCTTTGCTATCCTTAAAAAACAAACTAATCCTTAATTTAACTATGCCTCCTCACTACTGAGGTAAAGTAAAACAGGCACTGATTTAGAGTCAAAGCTCCAAGATTTGAAACCTGAATCTGTCTATTACTCCTGTGATTTCTGCCAAATCCCACACTCTTGGGACCTTATTTCCTTCAATTGTAAAATAAAAGAATTGAACTAGATAACCTCTGAGCCTCCTTCTAGCTCTAAATCTATGATAGAACCACGGTAATAAATTTCTACTTCTTTTCACTACTAAACTCCTAGAAAGAAGAGCTGCTAATTGCTGTCTTTATTTCTTCCCCATTCAGTCACTGCTTAACCTCTTGCAATCTGGCTTTCAGAGGCCTCTCCACTGAAATTGCTCTTCCAAAGATCTGATGCTGATCTCTGAATTGCTGTTCTTGTCTATCTTTTTTCATTGATACTTTTGTTTTAACATCACTTTAATTTCTGAATATATCTACTCCTGTTCCGCAGCCCAATAGGTCATTCTTTGTAACAAAGAACATTAAAAAACCCCAGCAAAACCATCATAACATATCAACCATTTCTGACAAGGATGTCTTAATATTCCATACTCACAATTTCCCTGCCTCTGGAAAGAAAAGAAAAGAAGGTCCATTTTTCTCAATTCTTTCCCCAGCTCGGTCACTTTAATTGTACAGTGTTCACATTTTATTTTCATTGTTCTTTACACTGTTGTAGTTATTATCTCTGGTTTTTTCCAGGTTCTATTTACCTCAATCTTTGTCAGTTCATGTACAACTACATGGCACAGTGGGCAGATCCTTCAGCTTGGAATTAGGCAGACATCTTCATGAGATCAAATCCAGCCTCAGACATGTACTAGCTTATGGGACCCTGGGAAAATCACTTAATCCTCTTTGCCTCAGTTCTCTATCTGTCAAACGAGTTGAAGAAGGAAAGGGCAAATTACTCCAGAATTCTTGTCAAGAAAACCTCCAAAAATGGGGCCACTAGGAGTTGGACCTGCCTAAAATGACGAAATAGCAGTAGCATCAATTCCTTTACATCTCCCCGTGTTATTCTCTTCATATTTTTTTTAGTGAGGCATTAATATTTCTTTGTAGTTGTGATTATTTTTTGAGCCTTTCACCTCAATCAGTGGGGCTAATTGCTTTTCTCAGTTTTCTTCTTTTTTAACCTTTCTGCCTCCTTGCATGGGTAATCCTATTCATTCCCCGGAAAGTTGCTTCTGCCTTGGTTTCCATGACATCATTTTCTTCTTGTTCCATTATACCGTTGTACCATTCTTTTCCAAGGAATTATCATTCACTTCCTACCACCTAAACATCCTCAAGACTCCATTTTGGGCTAATTAAGTTTCTCATTCTTCATGTCTTCTCCTTGGCAGTCTCATCAAATTCCATGTATTCAATTATCATTATACAGATGACTTCTTTGGGCATCAAGGACCAACTCAAGTGCTATCTCCTCTGTGTAGTCTTTATCCTCCCAGATGCAAGTGTTTTTCTCCTTAAAGATTCCTAGAAACATTTTTCTGATCTCTCCTGTGCTCCCTTTACCCCCACCTTGTGTTGTGCTTATATCTGCTTATGTTGTATTCCCTTCAGAATATAATCTTTAGAGCCTGGCACAGTACCTATATCACCAGTCACAGCAACACACCAGAGTACTGCTGCTGTGAATGATTTCAGGGATCTCTTCGCATAGTAAAATGACTTTTCTATTTATTGAGCAATAAATTAGCATTGTTCAATAAAGTAAAGCACAACATTCACAGCAACATCCTTAAGTAAAGCATATCATTATATACATATGTGTGTGTGTGTATCTCATAACACTCAGTATGCCATATGGCACATATCATTGCATTCAGTAACATTTCCCAAAATACTTGTTTACACAATCAAGGAGTCCCAGGCTAGGGTCTTCCCTAACACAACATATCCTTAAGGTATAGTCGAAAATACCACACCATCCACCCCTAAGTCACCGTAAGAACATCATACTATACAACATATATCATTGCATCTCCCAAATCAGGGGGACCCAGACTAGGATCTGCCCTAGCATGATGTATCCTTAAGAAGTAGCAGAAAATGCCACACCATCCATTCCTAGGTCACAGTAAGAACAATCTTCCCAATCAATACCAAGAGTTCAAGTAAAGTCCTCTTTCATCTTCACTCAAGGTTGACTTCCAAGTCCCATGACTCTACATCTGTGGGCTAACCACTCCTGATTCTCGCCTGGATTCAGACAGTAGGCAGCTCTCTGCTGTTACTCCATATCTTAGCTTATGGGGACTTCTCCATCACAAGCTCTCTTGGCACCTGCCTGCAGCTTCTGCCTCTGGAAAAACAGAGCTCAATAGGGCAACAACAATACTGACACGCACTACCAGCACCATCATCTCAATTCACCTCCAAAGTACAGAGGCTCTGTGATAACAGCTTCACTTTAACAGCTCTCAAATCAACTAAGACTCCTTCCCATCAGCAGGTTTCTGCCCTACAGCTCTATTTGCTTTCAAAGTTCCGAGGCTCCTTCAGCAAGTCTCTATCATTAGAGGTCTCCTCTCTGCACTCAGAGGTCATTTCTCTCCTTTCAGAGTTCTTCTTAGCTCTATTGTCCTCAAGAATGGCTCACCCCTTCACTGCTGGCTCTCTTCAATGGCTCTCTTCACTGCTGGCTTTCTCAACACTGGCTCTTTTTATATATAGTTCTACTCAGCATCTGATTGGTTAGAATCCACATGTACATATCTGATTGGTTAGAGCCCACATACTTGTCTGATTGGCTAAACCTCAATCCAGAAAAACAGAAAAGATCCTACTTTGCTCCCTGTTACAGTACCTTAAATATAATATGAATTCAATGCATCTTTGCTCAATTAAAAGCATAAGAAAAGCCCATAGTCTATAGTCATCAGTGAATTAGATGACAAACAGAGGAATTTATAAAGGACAATATCATGTAATTAAGTAAAAAATTCTTTCTGGAATTTCAGAGAGTCCAGAATTCTAGAGAACATTAATACTAATATCAAGAAAAGAATGTCAAATTAACAGGCAGCAGAATATAAAAGATGTAGGACTTTAAACAGTTTAGTGCAGGGGCAATAACAGATTTGTTTGAAAGTTTTTGAAAGATGTGGACTTATCATATCCTTAGGACATTTAAAAAACTTAAAATTAAGAAACTCTAAGAACAGAATTCCTGAAGCCTTTTGAAACTTTAGTAACCTCAAAAATTTTTAAAAGACAAATATTAACATTTGCAGTAGCCTCATCATAATAACTAATCAGGGAGAGAGCTCAGTCCTTTGGAATGTATGCCCTGCTACAATCAGTGTGATGTCTTTTGGAATAAAGTTGATAATAATGATCCTCTATCAATAGGATATATGGTCTGAGTTCATTTTGAAGTGAAAGAGACATATTTATGTTGATCAGTTTATACTTCCCTTCAGATTCACTCTATCTCTCTAATAAGTTAATAAACTAGTAGTGCTCATCGTGTCTACAGAGAAAGGGTCAGGCTCAGAGAAAAGTAACGTGCTCAGTGGCACAAGTAGTAACTAACAGAGCTGGGTTTCAAACCCTAATCCTCTGAGTTCAGGTCCTATTTTGTAGTGTCAGTGATAAGGCATGTAGGGTTGGAAAATCTAAATTTTGCAACTGGTAAAATCTTAAGTATTTATTTTGTGGTCTGCTATCTACCTTCATTTTCCCATCTATAAAAGAGGGATCAATCAAATTCCCAGGGATGGTGAAAGAGGAAAAACTCAGACTTGGTGGGGGTGGAGGAATGGAGAAGGGAGAAAAAGCAAGGATGAAATGAAATGTGGAGAGATGGAGTCATGGAAAGAAGAAAGCAAAAAGACTTTGGACTCTATAGACAACAGACAATTTTTGTTAAAACTGTTATAAATGAGCACTCCAGAAAGAGGCAAATTTATGACACTGTGACTACAAGCTTGCAACATCATTAAGCAGTTACCACATGAGTCCACGTGAACAGGGGAAATGGATTTCAGAATTGATCATTTCAGAACTAGAAAGAAAAAGCATTGAAGGATCCCTGAATCCCCACTGGACTACTATACACTAGGAACAACAGGGGTAGCATCAGTTTCTATGACATTTTTTTTTCCTGAAGTCAACAGGTGTTGCTATGGTAACTAATACTGGGGTTAAGAAGCAGTCAAGGTAAGAAAATCTGCATATAACTCTCAGGGGAGTGGTAAAAAGCAAGACAGGCGATGATGAGGCAAAATTCCTCTTACCTCACAAATGATGTATGAACTGAGCAGCCCTAATCTAACTGCGTTGAAGTGATCAACAGGTAATTAAGTTTAAAATATATTAATACTGATTCTGAAAAGGCATGTGGGGAGGTATAATACACTGTAGCGTATCCACACGTGGACTTGGAATGCAAGACAAGATAACTGATGATAATACTTGGAGAAATAAAGTTAAGCACTATTTGGAAACTTTTAAAAAGGTTCAGAAAACATAGGAAGGTTTAGAACAGAAGCAAAAATGGCAAAGATGCTGTCTGAGTAGGGAAGTAGAACCTGATTCAGAGAAATTCTTTCCAAAAAATCCACGGGAGTCCCTAAATTGGGTGGAGCAGTTTCAACTAGAAACTAAAGCACAGATCTGTGACCCAATCAGGAAGGATTTTCTCAGGGGTCAGAAAAATGGCCAGAGCAATTTCTGATTTGAACTAGGAAGTGAGACAGGAAACAATTGGCAAAATCATTTATGAACCTGGGCCAGATTTTATTCATGTAATCAACTGAGTCTGCATATCACTTGGAATGCATTGAGTCCCTTGTCTTGTAATAAAAATGTGTATGTATTTTAACACCTAATTTGGTCACAAGGTATAACTTGGCACTAAGGTTCAATTCTAAAGATATAATCTTTGGAACAGAAAACCCTATTTGTACTGGTAATGAGAGAGGAAAATTAGTGAGATAGCTTGTGAACTGTTGCACTAGGCATATCACTGCATATGCTCATGTGAATCTGACTTCATATGTCCATTTTTAATAACTGTTTTTTTTTCTTAGGAGAATTTGCATATTTAGTACCCTGGGCATCTGAGCACTTGAATTACTCCTGCATACCTTATAGCATTAACACCTCTCACAGGTAACAATTATGGTGAGAGTTTCTCTGCCATTTCCTTTAAGACACTTAATAAGTTTTCTATGTACCACAAAAAAAAAAAAAAAAAGAACAAAGATTGAGCCTATGATTTGGTTGGTACAGGAAACTCCCCAATGAGAAAAGTCCCTTTACCAGTACAGATAGGCAGCTTTTCTGCAAGTTGTAGTCTTGCAGCGTTACCTAGAGCACGGAGAGGGTAACTGATTTGTCCCAGGCCACAAAGCCAATACAGTTATCCCTTCCACACTGCTGGATTAAAGTTATGGTTTCCCTCTCCCTTTCTCCTCTCCCAACCAAATATGGAAAATCCTCTTAAAGTTTTTTGGCCCTCCTTTCATACCAGAGGAGAAGTTTGATTTTTTTTTATTTTGCTTTTATGGGGTGTTTATAGTACCTTATTGTAAAATGTGGGTTAACTATTTGGTCATAGGCTCTGGGTTGTCTGCTTGCCTTCTCCTGTTGTCCACGGCTTCTGCAAAACTCCACATTCCCATTTAATTTTTTATGCTGACACCCAATATATCGAAAACTGCAATAGGGAAAGAATCAAGACACACTTTCTCTCCTCAAAAGGATGATTATATTTATGGGTTAAAATCTCATTATGTAACAGACACAACTTTCCTATGAACGCGCAGTGAGGCTGCTACCTGTAAACAATTTTTCTGATGTTAGTTAGCATTGATTTGAACCATCAGTCAGTCCACAAACATTTAAGTGCCAACTACGTGCTAGGCACTGTCCTAGGGACTAGGACTACAAATAAATAAGGAATAGTTTCTATTTTCAAGGAGCTTACATTCTAATGGAGGAGAAAAATCACATGTAAGAGAATAAACACAAAACAATCAAGTAGTTTGGAGGGAGGGCACCAGCAGTGAGGGATGGTGCAGATGAGGAAAGACTTTACATAGAAGGTGATGTTTCAACAAAATCTGAAGGTCTTCACCTAGTCCACGGGGATCTGTTCTTCTGCCCTAACCAATTAAAATCTTTGAAGGTATGCACTGTCACACACACACACACCGTTCCATCTCACATATATAATTTCATGAATCATGGCACAAATATTTCTGAAATCCACACAGCAGATTATTCGTCAACTTCTGAGTGGGTATAATCTGATTGATATTTTGATTTTGTTGGGTTTTAAATAGACCAAAATGATTTCAAGAAATTCCTACTTCAATACTAAAGACATTAAATAGATAATTTTTTAAACGAATAAAGTTTAGTCCACAGGTCTTGGTCTGTATCTTTAAAAAAATAAATGGGGAGAAAGGAGTAAAAAGAAAAAGAGAAAAAGAATAAAGAGGAAGCACTGGTCCTACTCTTAGGAATTGAACCATATAGCGAGCAAGCAACTTTCCATCAGATGCTTCCAAGTATACCCTATAATTTAATCTTAGAGTTTTATCACAGTAATTAATAGTATTATAGTAGAGTCTGCGTTCCCTTGAATTCCTAGTTCCAGAAGGTGTGTCTTCTCCAGCCCATGATTTGGAGTTACAGGCATAAATGCTGTTCAAACTTCTTTTAATGCCTTTAATAATCCCTCCTGATTACTGGTAAACTTCTTACCAAGCAAGATAGACATCTCTTTGCAATAATAAGGGAATGAGATTATTTGTTTTTTCAACTCACAGCAGTCCAAGGTGAAAAGCGATTTTCCAGATATGCACATACAAATGTAGAAGTATGATGTAGCACTGAAGGACAACTGAGTTATCAGAAACTTTCTGAATAACAGTTCTAATCATAGTTTACATTTATGTAGTGTTAGAATTACAAAGTGCTTTATATTACATCCTCTAATTTAATCCTCTGAGAAACGCAAACTCAGAACTAGAAGGAATCTTAGAAATCTACTACTTTTATGGGATTTGCATCATCCCCTAAAAGTGACCACATAGATTCTGCTTGCAGCTCCTCAATGCAGGGAAGCTCACTGCTCAGAACAGGGAACCTCAGAATTATTTTAATTTGCATTTTACCATTTGAAAATCACTAACTATTACTAATATGGGGTATTTTTAATGGCTTTTGATAGCTTGAATTTCTATTCATATCTGTTGACCATTTACTGCAAAATAGCCATTATTATTATAAAATTGATTCAGTTTTATTATACACACATGGAATCATAGATAAATAGGGGAACCTAGATTGCTTAGTGGATAGACCTGAGGAAGCCCTGAGTTCAAATTTGACCTCAGATGCTAACTAACTATGTGACCCTGGGTAAGTCACTTAGCCTCCAATTGCCTTTATCCACTGGAGAAGCAAATGCCAAGAAAACCCCATGGACAATATGGGCATTCTATATAGTCCATAGGGTCACAAATAGCTGAACATGACTAAGCAACAACAACATATACATATATATGTAAAATATAAGAACTTTCTTGGAGGTCATTTCACTTTTGAACAGCTCTAATTATTTGGATATTTTTCCTTGTGTTGAGATACAAAGGTTATAGATTCTTCCTGTAATTCCCACCTATTAGTCCTAGTTATTTCTCCAGGAGCTACGCAAAATATGTTTAATCTCATTTCTACAATTCTTCAAATACTTGAATCATGCCTCCCTACCATGTCTCCCTCCTTTCCCCAACTAATATTTATTGCTTTGCTTTTTTTCCAGGCTAAACATTCAAATCCTTCAACAGAACCTGACAGGCACAATTTCCAGGTCCCTTATCATTTTATTTCTGTTCCTCTGGACATACTAAATAAAAGTTTCACAGGGTCAAAGAGGACATATGTGTAACGTACAATGAGGGATAATTTTTGAAAGTATTTCACATTTATTGTTTTATAATTCACAAAATGTTCTCCTGAAAACATTTGAGTGTTTTTGTGCGATTTGGATATTCTAAGAACTATTATGCATATTTTACAGAAAAGGAAACTGAAGTTCAGAGAGGCAAGTAGAAGAGACAGTGAAACAAACATTTAGAAGTAATAAACAACCACGACAATCAACGATGAAAGATTTGGCTGCTCTGATCAAGGCAAACATCCAAGACAATTCCAAAGCACCTATGATGAAAAATGCTATCCAGAGAGAAATCTGATGAACTTCATACTGAAGTTCATACTGAAAGCAAATTTTTTTCACTTTTTCACCTTGTATCTGTGTGTGTGTGTGAGAGAGAAAGAGAGAGAGAGAGAGAGAGAGAGAGAGAGAGAGAGAGAGAGAGAGAGAGAGAGAGAGAGAGAGAGAAGGAGGGAGGGAGAGTTTTCCTTTGCAAGACAGCTGATATGGAAGTGTTTTGCAAGACATCACATGCATAAGATATATTGCTTGCCTTCTCAATGGGGTAGAGGAGGCAGAACAGAGGGAGATAAAATGGAATTCAAAATTTAAAAAAAAAGAATGTTAAACCTTTAAAAATATAATTGGGAAATATTTTTAAAAATACATTAAAAAAATTTTAAATAGATTAAAAAAAGAAACAGTAAGCAACTCATAAAGTCACTGAACTGTGTATACTCTTTGACCCAACTAAACTACTGAGGACTACATATCAAAGACATCAAAGAAAAGACCCCTATGTACAAAAATATTGATAGCAGTTCTATTCATAATAGGAAAAAATAGAAACTAAGGGAATAGCTAAACAAATTATGGTAATTGAATGAAATGTAATATTATTTTGTCACAAAAAATGATGAAATGTACAGTATCAAAGGAAACTGGAAAGACTTCTATGAACTGATGCAGAATGAAGTAAGTAAAATAGGCGGGCAATTTATGCAATGGCAATTCATGATTCCAGAGCACTAAAGAGGAAAGCATGGGACAGCTACATGGCACTGGGTCTGGAGTTAGGAAGACCTGCATTCAAATGTGACCTCAGACACCTACTAGTTGTGTGACCCTGGTCAAGTCATTTACCCCCTGTCTGTATAAAACTGGATGAGGAACTGGCAAATTATGCCAGTATCTTTGCCAAGAAAACCCCATAGACAGTTGGTCCATGGAGTCATGAAGAGTTGAACAGGACTGGATCACAATGGAGAAGAGGAAAGCCTACCACCTACCTCCTGTCGCAGAGGTGATGGATGTGAGATGCAGAATGAGGTACACATTTTTTGTACATGGCCTGTGTAGGAATTTGTTTTCACCATGTATGCTATTTACTATGTATACTTGCCATGAAGGTTTTCTTTTCTTTTCTCTTATTTTTTAGTTGCTGTTGGTAGGGGAATGGGGAGGAAGTGCAAAGGGGCAAATGAGAAAATAATGCTTGTTAATTAGGAAAAATACAATTAAATTAAAAAAAAGAAATTGGCCTCTTAAAACTTTATATTGTTAATTTGTCAGACGCAATGGAATTAGATGAAAGTAGTCCCCAGTGGAAAGTTTCTCTAGCAGCGAATGGGGTATTTTCCTTACTTGGGTTTTTAACAAACCCCAAATCCACCTTTTTTTTTTCCCAGAGCTCACAGGGCTCACTGCTGATGCTGTCAGGTATATGGCTGAGAAGAACAGTGCTGGGCCAATTCTTTGCATACTCTACAAAGACTGTTTTCTAGAGAAAGTCTTACTTTTTCTTTGTCAAAACAAACTTCAGTCTTCTCCACAGGCACTGATAGACACCATGGTAGGGCAGACCGATGGCTACAAATGAGTGTTTAGAGACCCTACATACCGGACTTTGGCTCCTGGTGCTTACTGATCCCTGCCTTCAACAGAGAGAAATTCACTACATCTTTCAAAGTACTTCTAACCTAATGAACCCTTAATGAAAGTTCATTAAGAATAAATCGTGCAAGACTAACTTCATTTCCTTTTCTGACAGGGTTACTAAACTGGTAATACAGAAGGAATTTTGTAGCTACAGGAGACCTGGATTTCCGTACAAGCTAAGCGAGTAATATAGAACAGCCAGGTACCACAATGGATCCAGTGCTGGGCTTGAAGTCAGAAAGACTCATCTCCTTGAGTTCAAATCCAGCCTCAGACACTTATTAGCTGGGTGACCATGGACAAACCACTAAACACTCTTTGCCTCAGTTCCTCATCTGTAAAATGAGCAGAAAGAAAGGGCAAACCACTTTAGTATCTCTGCCAAGAAAACCCCAAACGAGGTCACAAAGAATTGAACACAACTGAAAACTAATTGACAAGAGGCTACTTAACATTCCTTCTAAGATTACCTTCCTTCTAAACTGTATGTATTTCTATGCCATATTGTTTCCTCTCCTAAGAATATACGTTCCCTGAAGACAAGGATTTTTTGTCTTTTAATCTCTACTGTTTAGCACAGTGCCCAACACATGCTAAGGACAAGTTTATTGACTGACTGTGCTCAGCATAGTGGCTACAAATACAAAAGTAAAGAGAGCCCTAGTCCCCAGAGAGATTATGTTGTAACAGACAGAGCAATATATATTAGAGAAAACGGGGTATTTGGGGATGAAGGGGTAGAACGGGGAAGGAGAGATAAGTTTTAAGCAGCAAAGTTAAACTAGTCAGTTTATCAGGCAGATGGTCAAGGAACAGAGAATGAAGTAAATGAGACTGGAGACTACCTGAAATGGTATATGAGGCAGACCCACCAATCAGAACAGTGCCCTGGGAGTGGGGGAGTTTGTAGAGGAAAAGGTTAAAACTTGCAGTAGTGGCAGCCAAGTTGTGGAGGAGATGACCAAGAAGTAGAGAGAAACAATATGGACCCATAAAGCTAGATACAAAATAGGTTCAAAACAGGTACAAGACACTTTGGGGGAAGTTGTGGAGAAAAGACTCTGGGAGTTGAGGGAATCGGTAAAGTCTCTGTGTAGAAATGTGAACTGATAAGGAAAACATGAGATTCTGGAGAAAAGTATTTAAAATTAATAAACAGAAACAGTGGGGTTCAGCAAACATTTATGAGAAGCCTACTGTGTGCTAGATGCTGTAGAAGTTACAGTAATTGGGGAGAATAAAATCTCCATCCTTATGAAATTTACAAACCAGTAGGGAGCTAAAACAGAAACACAACACACTAAGATATATTATATAATTATGTGACAAGTGTTTTCAAGCAGTAATAGGTCCTAGGCCAAGCCCCACTTGGTCATTGTTTTGGTCCAAATTGGCTCATAATGAATGTAAATAACAATTATTTCTATTTTGACCAGAAACCCTGAAGGTCTTCTTCTCCCAGATTGCTTGTTTTGTTTTGTTTTGACTAGGTAAAAGAGATATTTTCTGCCTCATTATCACTGAAATGGGTGTCAGAATGAGACCAGTTCAAGACCTTAGTTTAAAAAGGCTGAGATCTCCCACTGCATCCTGAGTCATTTCCCCATTGTCCTGATCTAAGTCTAGCCACTGGGTCTAGATGGCGCTGGAGGAGAAAGTGAGGTTGGTGACTTTGCATAGCCCTCCTTCACTTAAATCTAATGGACTTGTATGTCATGACATCACATCCCTGATATCATGGTCCCTTGGAGAATGAAGGACAGCAAAATCAGTGCTGTGACGAACATGAGACCAGGAAGGAAGGGGCATGAAATCAAGAAAGGTTTGATGAAGGCAACAAGCATTTAAATTGCACTTTAAAGGTTCAATTTATTATTAGGAAAGTTGAAAGGTATCAAGGAATACTGGGAGGAATGAATCCTCAAGGCAAATTCAGGGGATAGTGGGTGGATCCATTTGCCTGGAGTATAGCTACTATAGAATAGAAGCAGCAATAATGGCTTTATAATTTACAAACCACTTTTTTTTTTTTTTTTTTTTTTTTGGTTAGGAAATAAGGCTGGGGAGAGACAGTAAGGGGAAATTCTGGAGGACCTTAAATACCAGGCTTAAGGAGCTTGGACTTTATTTTGTAAGCAACAGGAAACCAGTTTAAGAGTGTTATAATTTGTATGTGTGTTGTTTATATGAGAAATAGGCTGTTTTCTAATTGTACCTTGGTACACTGACTTCAGAGATTTTTGTTATGTTTGCAGGGTTCTCACTGTAATTTGTCTTGGCTAATTACACTTAACTATCAGTTTCACAGAAGTATAGTCTATATTGAACTCCACATGTAGCGATAATCAGATTTCAATAAGCAGAGAACCTATAATTTTTAAAATGTATGACATATAAAAGTACACTGCAGAAAGATAATACTACCTCCCTTTCCAGGACAAAATTTTATTTATGCCTGCATTAACAGCTACTTTAAAAAAGCAATTTCATTCTGGGGAAAAGAGTCCACTTTTCACAAGCAATTTATATGACATCAATAGAAGCAGACACAATGGAATCCTACTCTATCGAGTCATATATTGGTTAATAAGTAAAGTGCCTATTGATCTTTCAAACATCTTTCCCTCTAATTTGAATAAAACTGTGCCATTTCCTTGCTGAAAAACAAAACTGAAATCCTTAGAAATTCAGATTCAAGGTACAACAGAAATCCATTAGATAGATTTGGATATGTCAAATAATATAATGTACATTACGCACTTCAGTCTTAAAAAGATGTTTATGGTGTGTATGTATCAGGGAGTTGTTTGGCATTATTGAAAGTGCTGCAATAAGTTCCTTGATGCAACTACAGCCCACTATCTTTCCCCTATTAAATTCTGGAACCAGCTTGTTGTCCATTGGTAGTTCCTAATCGATATATATGAATCGATGGAGTAATTCAATGGACCTCTCATCCAATCACATCTCATAATTTTGACAACAGACATTCATTATTCATTTGTATTTATTTCTGTGGACTTTGTCCTTTGTTCTTGAGTGATCATGGACCTTGCTGAGGAGACCTAGTAGTTTCGTGGTGCCTGATGGTGTGGTTATAAAGATGTTTGCAGTAGAAAATCATCCTGTTCTCCCTTCTCATTTTTATCAAGGTAACCTGTGATGGATGGATTGTATAGATCATTTTCACGAATGTTTTATAAAGATAAGAAAATAAGCTAATTGGATGACAGTTGCTAAATTTTCTCAACTGCTTTTCCCCTACCCCAAATAATATCATCCATGATTTTTTCCAGTAATTTATCTCTCCTTGGAAGTTCTGAAAACAAATCCCTCAACATTTTCAATTCTGTGCCTCTTCTAGGATAGTTTTATTTGAGTTTGGTGCAACTCTCACACATTGAGTTTTGAAGTCTTTAAACAGGTGGATGCTAAAATGGAAGTCATTTATGAATCATCTGTCTATAGGCAACCATCAGCTAGTTAAAGGTCAGAATCAATGACAAATTAAAAGAAAAGATAAATTAATGACAGTACTTATAAGTACAAAAGCAGAATACAGATAGCTAGGTGGCATAGTATGTGGACTCTTGGACTTGGAGTCAAAAAGACCTTAATTCAAATTTTATCCACTAGACTTTCATCTTGCTTACACACAGGTGCTTTCAAGCTAGTTTCAATGAATACTATATTGACCTAGGAAATTCAATATCAAATCCAAATACAATTCTACTTAACCTATAGTGAAGTGGGTTTTTGAAATATTACTGCCATACCACAGGTTTTTAAAAGACTCTAAGAAGTCTTGGAGGTGGGGAAGGGAGAAGAAAAAGGAAAAAAAAGAACTTTACATGATAACTTTATATTTCAAAAGGAATAGCACGTGGCACATAATAGATATGTGGTCATGTGCAATCATCATTTTTGTCATACTATGTTATGAAAATGCTTGTTTTATTCCATGAATTAAAAATAAAATAAAGAAATAATAATAATAAAGCCTCTAAGAAACTCTTATTAATCAGATAGGATAACTGTAAACTGCTGTCAGGCAGCAGTATTTTTTTTTTCACCCTGCCTTATATAAACCAGGATAGTCATGCTGTTGGATGTAAAGATTAGTTTTGAAGTAATCTTTACTGGCAAAAGCAGTGCTGACCTTAAGGAAGTAGTCATAAATGACCCCCATAATTCTGTGGTAAATACCTGAATACAAGAAGACACATATTGTAAGGGATAGGAGACTTAGGCTAGAAGGTACAAGAGGTATGACAGGCTAGTCCCATGCTGAGGCCAAGTGCAAGGGGAATGACATTGTTATTATAGTAGGGCACCCTTGTCATTCACCTGACTGTCAGAACCTGTGTAACGAATTCAAGGAATAGGAGATAGTCATTCAAATCAGCTCTTAAACTATGATGTCTCCTGTCTCATCCATCTAATACACTCACTACATTGTAGCAAGTCAGAGGGGAGACCACTACAGATGGGAATACAGGAAAACCTTACTTACCACAGCCATAACCAATATGATTTTATAACATCATTATTATACTCTACCCAAGCCCTATGACTATAAGACCAGAATCTCAGAATGGGTAGGGAAGTTAAAGACCATCTCATTCAAAAATACCCAAAGTGTAAATCATCTGACATTCATAGGATCCCAGCTCTAGAGCCCTAAGGGACCTCAGAAGTCATCTAGTCCAACCCTCTCAGTTTATAGATGAGAAGATAGAAGCCCAAGGAGGCTAATGACTCACCCAAAGTCACACAGGTAGTTAAGTGTCAGAGGGAGTATTGGAACCCAGCTCATTTAAATCAGGAGCCAGGGCTTTTTCCATTACACCACACTGCCTCCATCTTAAAAAGTCTCCATTGGTGCCAGTGACAGAGGTCCATGCTTCCCAAGGTGACTCATTCAGTTTTTGAACTGCTCTAATTGTTAGACCATTTTTTGCTTTCTATTTTATAGGGAATTGAAATCTATTTCACTAAAGTTGCCTTTCACCTCCTCATTCATCCGGTCAATCAAGATACAGATCAGGTGGGAAAAAGGGAGAAAGGAGAGCATTCCAAGCTAGGATTTGATAGTGGGATAGGACAAACACAGGAAAAGCATGAGAATGATTCTATAATTTCATTGACATAGGGACCTGTGGATGAGATACTTTTTCCAACAAAGCAGATTAACATCATCTCTGCAATTTGTAATCCTGGAGAGGTGCCTGGGGCCTGAGAAGTTAAATGATTCATCCAGGGTCACACAGTCACTATCTATGGGACTTGAACCTAGGACTTCCTGCCTCTCAGGGCAGCTCTATCCACTATAGGACCCAGATAGCACCCAGATGGACAGAATGCAGAAGTCCAAAAGACTTGAATTCAAATGCTGTCTTAAACCCTTACTAACTGTGTCACCCTAGAAAAATGACTACATTTCTCTCAACCTCAGCTTACTCATCTATAAAATGAAGATATTAATTGTACCATCACACAATGTTACTGTGAAACTCAAATGAGATGATTATATTTGTGAAGCACTTTGAAAACTTTGCGGCATTATATAAATGTTAGTTATTAGTTGAACAAGCTATTGAAACTAAAAAATTAGACACCAATAAAGTTTAGGACGCTGGCTAAAATTATCACCATTTCCTAAAGAAGTTACTACAGAGCTAGGTGAGGGTGGGATCCCAGATACCTCCTTAACCAGTCAACCCTTGCCAAACAGCTAAGACAAGAAATGCTTTATAATATAAACTCATTTGTAAAACGTTATAGAAACAGATGGGAGATAACAAGGGCTATTGCCTCAAAAAACAAGGTATGTTGGTAGAGTGGAAAACAAATATGCAGAATTGGTGTTGTTTTGAATCACATTTTCCTCTGAAACAGTCATGTTATATAGCTATGAGTCATGGAATACTACAGGTTCCAAAGAATTGAAGTTGGGATGATGGAGGATGGCAGTGTGGGCATAAACAAGCTGTAATTCCTTACAAATGAGGAATTATGCGGCCTAAATGTATCACTGGGAAAAATGACAGTCTGCATGCTACACAGATATCTGCACAAAATGAAGAGAACATGACAATGGTAGGTGAATCCTCTATGCTGAAGGATGAGGATATGGACAAGAGTCACTCAAAATAGACTGTGACCTGCACCATCTGAGAGAAAACCCACATCAACGAGACAATAAATCCATTGGTATACTAGAGTATTATGTTTCTCAAGTACAGTGAAGTATCTACAAAGACCTTGGCACACATAAAGTTTCTGATTTAGGCACATGCTCTCCAGACCCACTTCCAAATCCATTCAACAAGTGTTGATTAATTACTTACTGTGTGGCCAATATTATGCCCATGCACTGTGAGAGGTACTATATAGAATAAGACTTAAATTATGCATTCCTCAAGGAAATCTCCTTAATGAGGTGACAACATAAGGGAAAAGTAATAAACGATAATACGGGATGTTGTATATGTAAACTATTTTGCATGTGAGCCACCCTCTCTCCTATACTATAATGAACCCATCTCTCAAAGTATTTTGCAGTCTCAAGGTAGGAGATGTAATTTTTTTTTTATTTTGTTTTTTTTTTACTTTTGTACATTCATTTTCACAAAATTTTGGGTTCCAAATTTTCTTCCCTTTTATCCCCTCCCCCCACCCCAATACATTCTAATACATTCCAATACATTCTAATACAAGCATTCTAATTTTCCCTATCACCAATCTGCCCTCTCTTCTATCATCCCTCCCTTCTCTTGTCCCCATCTTCTCTTTTGTCCTGTAGGGCCAGATGACTTTCTATTCCCCATTACCTGTATTTCTTATTTCCTAGTAGCAACAACAATACTAAACAGTTGTTCCTAAAACTTTGAGTTCCAAATTGCCCCATCCCTCCCTCCCCACCTGTTCCCTTTGGGAAGGCAGGCAATTCAATATAGGCCCTATCTGCGTAGTTTTGCAAATGACTTGGATAATAGTCGTGTTGTGTAAGACTAACTGTATATCCCTCCATCCTATTCTGCCCCCCATTGTTTCTATTCTGTCTTTTGATCCTGTCCCTCCCCAAGTGTTGACTTCAAATTGCTCCCTTCTCCCATTGCCCTCCCTTCCATCATCCCTCCCTCCCTGCTTATCTCCTTCTCCCTCACTTTCCTGTACTGTAAGATAGGTTTTCATACCAAAATGTGTGTGCATTTCACTCCTTCCTTTAGTCAAATGTGATGAGGGTAAACTTCATGTTTTTTTCTCATCTCTCCTCTTTTTCTCTCCACTAAAAAGTTTCCTGCTTGCCTCTTGAATGAGATATAATTTACCCCATTCCATTTCACCCTCTCTCCTCCCACTACATTTCTCTCTCACCATTTACCTTAATTTCTTTTAAGATATGGTCCCATCCTATTCAATTCACTCTGTGCTCTCTGTCTCTGTATGTGCATGCATGTGTGTATGTGTGTGTGTGTGCACGCATGTACATGTGTGTGTATGTGTGTGTGTATAATCCCAACTACCCAGATACTGAAAAATTTTAAGAGTTACAAATATTGCCTTTCCATGTAGGAATGTAAACAGTTCACCTTTGGTAAGTCCCTTATGACTTCTCTTTGCTGTTTACTTTTTCATACTTCTTCTCATTCTTGTGTTTGAAAGTCAAATTTTCTTTTCAGCTCTGGTCTTTTCATCAAGAATGCTTGAAAGTACTCTGTTTCATTGAAAGACCATATTTTCCCCTGAAGTATTATACTCAGTTTTGCTGGGTAGGTGATTCTTGGTTTTAGTCCTAGTTCCTTTGACTTCTGGAATATCCTATTCCATGCCCTTCGATCCCTTAATGTAGAAGCTGCTAGATCTTGAGTTATCCTGACTGTATTTCCACAATACTGGAATTGTTTCTTTCTAGCTGCTTGCAAGATTTTCTCCTTGAGCTGGGAGTTCTGGAATTTGGCCACAATGTTCCTAGGGGTTTCTCTTTTTGGATCTCTTTCAGGCGGTGATCGATGGATTCCTTCAATACTTATTTTGCCCTCTGGTTCTAGAATGTCAGGGCAGTTTTCCTTGATAATTTCATGGAAGATGATGTCTAGGCTCTTTTTTTGCTCATGACTTTCAAGTAGTCCCATAATTTTTAAATTGTCTCTCCTGGATCTATTTTCCAGGTCAGTTGCTTTTCCAATGAGATATTTCACATTCTCTTCCATTTTTTCATTCTTTTGGTTTTGTTTGGTGATTTCTTGGTTTCTCAGAAAGTCATTAGCCTCCATCTGGTCCATTCTAATTTTGAGAGAACTATTCTCTTCAGTGAGCTTTTGAACCTCTTTTTCCATTTGGCTAATTCTGCTTTTGAAAGCATTCTTCTCCTCATTGGCTTTTTGAACCTCTTTTGCCAATTGAGTGAGCCTATTTTTCAAGGTGTCATTTTCTTCAGCACTTTTTGGGTCTCCTTTAGCAAGGTATTGACCCATTTTTCATGCTTTTCTTGCATCTCTCTCATTTCTCTTCCCAGTTTTTCCTCCACCTGTCTAATTTGATTTTCAAAATCCTTTTTGAGCTCTTCCATGGCCTGAGCCCACCGGACATTCACCTGGGATGTCTGAGATACAGAGGCCCCGACCTCCACATCTTTCCCTGATGGTAAGAATAGTTCCTTGTCATCAGAATTGAAAGGTGGGAACATCTGTACCTCCTCAAAGTAGCTCTCTATAGTCTTATTTTTCTTCCCTTTTCTGGGCATTTTCCCAGCCAGTTACTTGACTTCTGAGATTCCTGTCCACCCCCTCCTAGATCCGCCCAGTTAGTGCTTGGGGTCTGAGATTCAAATGGGCTTTCCGGGGCAGGCATGGCTGCTATTCAATGTGAGCTTAAGTTCTGGTGCTTGGGTGGGGGCAGGGCCACCTCCCAGGCTCAGTTCCCTCAGGGGCTTTATGCAGAGACCTTCAGTAATGGAGCTCCTATCTGCTCGGGGAGTCCTGGACCGCCGCCACTGCCTCTGCCACTGCCTCTGCCGCTCCCCCCGCCGCTTCCTCCTGAGGGGGCCCGTGCCACAGAGATACCCCGCTCCCCTCTCAGCCAGCCCAGATGCCTCTCTCACTGACCTGTAGCGTCTGTGGGTTGAGGGATCTTCCTGGCCACCGGAGATTCCATCCCTGAAGCCTGCTCAGATCAGCTCCTCTGGGGCCGCACAGCCAGGGCAGCTCAAGGGTGGGTTCCGCTTTTCAGGGAGCGACGGACCCCTGGGGACTGCTCTCCAGGGCTCTCTGGAATGGAAATCTTTTCCACTGTGTTTCTGTGCACCTTGCAGTGCTCCAGAATTTGTGGGGAGTTCTTCTTGCAGGAAATATATGGGCTGTGGGTTCGGAGCTAGCATACCTGAGTCTTTCTACTCCGCCATCTTGGCTCCAACCCCCAGGGATGTAATTTAAAAAAAAAATCTTCTTTGGACTTATTTAGTGCCTACCAAAGCACTTTGCCATAGGTAATTGGGAAATGTATGATTAATTACTGGATTCATGAGCTGGAGGTCCAATTTATTAAGTGTCTACCATGTGTCACAGTCTGAGAATATAAAGACTAAATGGAACAATCTCTACTTTCCATGAACCTACATTCTAACAGAAGAGACAACAAGCACACATACATATTTATAGAAAATCCATACAAAGCAGATACAAACTAACAGTGGAGGGAGGGGGAAGAGGCATTAGGAAAGGTCTCCAGTAGAAACTGGATGTTTGAGCTAAGGAAACTAGTGATTTTCCAGAGGTACAGAGATTGAGAAAGAGCATTTGATGTATGGACAATAGCTGGAAGTAAAGCTTTCTGTGTGTTGTTGTTGCTGTGGTTTAGTCATGTTTGACTTTTTATGACCCCATGGAGCATGCTGTCCATGGTATCTTCTTGGTAAGGATATTGGGGTGATATGCCATTTCTTTCTATAGAGATTTAAAGCTAGGAAGGATCTGAGGCTGGATTTGAACTCACATCTGAGTTCACTGAGCCACCCAGCTGCCCCACTCCTGTATAAGGAACAGCAAATAGGCCAGTATATTATACCTGAATTATGCAATGTGTAGAAGGGAATAATACATAATAAGGTTGTAAAGGGAGGATGAGACAATGTTGTGAAGAGCTTTAATGTCAAACAAAGGAATTTACAATTGATTCTTGAGCTAAAAGAAGAACTATTAGAGCACAGGAGGTACGACTGGGTGATTTATTCTACTGCTCAAAAACCTTCATTAGTTCCTTATTGCCCATATGGTAAATCATAAAGTCCTTAGCCTAGAAATTTTAAGATCATCTACAATCTAGTTCCAACCCATTTCTTCAGTTGCATTTCACTCTCATTCCTTTCACTCTATGTCCCTGTCAAATGACCACATTTCATTCTGCTGTCTCCACTTCTGTGCTTTCACAAAGGCCATTCCCTCCTTGCCTACACCACACTGACCCTCCATGGATAGCTCATATATCCCCCTGGTAAAGTTCTCTTAAATACGGGGATCAACTCCGGCTGCTACATACCTTACCTTATTCAGCTAAAATAAACCTCTCCTTTTTAAAGTTATATGAAAAACCTGTTTTAGAGCCCTTTCCCGATTACACCATACATGGCTCTTCCTGAAATTACTTTCTATTTTTTTATATATGTTGCATTTAATTTCATGAGAACATATTACAAAACTACCTCCAATAGAACGTAAGCTTCTTGAGAGAAGACTTTTTTTTCTTGTATCCCCATTATTTAGCATAGAGCATGCCTCCAACATAGGTACTTAGTAAGTTGTTTGTTAAGGTGAATTGAATTGGTCTAGTCTAGGGGTAGGAAACCTACGACCTTGAGGCCACATGTGGCCCTCTGGGTCCTCAAGGGCAGCCCTTTGACTTTGGATTCAAAGTATCACACTTTTAGACCTCAAGGGTCATATGTGGCCTCGTGGGTTCCCTACCCCTGACTTCTTTCATGAAGTATTTGATTTTCCTCCATATGAAATAAAGCAGTGAGTCAGTCAGTGAGCATTTATTTAATGTTTACTTTATGCCAGGTTCTAGGCAGAACTCATAAACCTGGAGTCTGAAGGCCACATTAGTCTTCAAGGTATACAGGATAACAGAGCTCCTTTGTTAGGTCAAAATTTAGATTAAAAGAATCTGTGAGAAGCAAAGATTTCAATGGTGGTAGCGGGCACAGTAGGAACTAGGGGCAGCTAAGTGGTTTAGTGGACAGAGAGCTGAACTTGGAGTCAGGAAGACTCATCTTCCTGAGTTCAAATCTGGCCTCAGACAACTGTTTGACCCTAGGCAAGTCATTTAACCCGGTTTCTCTCAGTTTTCTCATCTATAAAATGAACTAGAAAAGGAAATAGCAAACCCCTCCAGTATCTTTGCCAAGTAAATCCCAAATGGAGTCATGAAGAGTCAGATGCCATAAAACAACTGAAGAGCCAAGCAGGAAAAATTAGTTACAAAACACCTGGTTACTTGGATATGTAACATCATTGATGTGCGAGGCAGAGCACAACTCACCTATATCTCTCACCTCCCGTTACTCTTATATATGTCACCCTCATTAGTTCCCAAAGTGGGCAATATTGCCCCCTGAAAGGCACTGGAATGATTCGGGGGGTAGTAGTAGTCTTGGGTACAATTGGGGACAATTAACACAAATAAGGGGGAAAGGAAGCATGAAAGAAAGCATAAGGAAAGAAGAGAAGAAAATTTTGAAAAAATGTTTCATCTGTTGTGTAAGAGTTAAAGTTGTGGCGATTACATTATTTTCCAAAGAAACACACAAAATGCAAGTTGTAACCAATCAATGGTCAAGTCTGCTGGCAGATCTTAACAAACAAGTGTTGGCAGATGAGTGCGTCACGCATTGTTGGAATGTCTAGCACGTATTGACAGGAATGTGTGTGTAATGATTTGTTAGCAACATGATACTATATAGTTACATGATGCTATGTTTCATCATCAAAATTTTAATGCAGGAAAAAGCTCACAAATTTACAATAAATTATTAAATTTAGGATGTCTTTTTAAAAAAATATCTTTTTGAAATGATGCAAATTTCAAAAAAAAATTGTAAATTGAAAGATTTCCAAGGGTTGCTGAGTATTGATTTTTTTTTTTTTTGAAAAGGGGGCTGTAGGTCAAATAAGTTTGGGAACATCTGCTCTAAATCCTCTCTAATAAATCCTCCATTATGCCTGAGGCATAATCTTGACATAATATGGTGGGCACCGATGAAGCACATATATTGTCCATCTTGGACTCTGGCTCCTTTTCTTGGTGACTCCACCTCCTTTTCTGGTCATCCTTTCTGACGATATCTTCTACCCTTGTACACAGTGCTTCACTACGAATATGCTGCAGTCATACTTGACATGTTTATCTCCTTTGCCCTTGAGTGATCTGCATTTTGATACTTGCAGATTGTCATGTCTTGTGAATCATAGTATCATCAGAGGAACACTGGTATTTAAAATATGGGTTTGTTTTATGGAGATTAGCTGTTTGCCTACATTCCCATCTACCAAATCTTTAAGAATAATCTACACATGTAATTAGAGGAATCTTTAAGGAAGGTATGAGAAGGGAACAGGAAGACTTCTGAAAATATAATTTTGCTGCAAAACATACATATACAGTCAACCGACTGAACGGCTAGGAGAGCACAAGGTCCCACTCTACTTTTTATTTGTTGACTATTAAAAAATCCCAACAATTATATTTCAGCAGAGAAAACGGCTTAAATGCTTGCTTCCCACAAGATATTCCCTATTCATGTTAAATCTTACAAGATTTCCTGAAAGAAAACAAACTTTGTTTGTTTGATAATCCTCTGATTATTAATATCAGGCCTCCAGGCATAAAACAGACATATACTCTTGAAAGTCTTTTCCATGTCACAAAGGATGTGTTATAAAGAATCAAAATTGAAAAGGGATTTCCAATATATGTTAAGATACTCGAAAGAATCCTGTTTGTGAAGGACAATCTTCTATTTAACCCCAGATTATTATGGGCAGCTAAGTGGTGCAGTGTCTAGAACACTGGCCCAAAGTTGAGAGAACCTGAGTTCAAATCTGGCCTCAGACACTCAGATCCTGGGCAAATCACTTAACCCTGTTTGCCTCAGTTTCCTCATCTGCAAACTTAGCTGGAGAAGGAAATAGCAAATCATTCCAGTATCTCTGCCAAAAACAAAAAATGGGGTCATGAAGAGTCACACTGAAACAAATGAACAACGACAATGCAGAGTTTCCTAAAAGAGAGTCCTAATCACTTGCTGAAGTTTAATATAACTGTCCATATAGGAAAAACCATATGGATGTAGAATGCCCACTTTGTAAAGTAGGATATGCAGTTTATGAACAGCTCATAGAGCTAGTCAGATCAGCCTATATAGACACTAAGAATGGTCACGAATCTAAGCTGGAAAAGGAACAGGAGGAAGACAGTAGATTATATAACATTGAGAAAACATAAGGTGCTTTAATGCTATAAACAAATAGGTATTTTGGTTTGAGACCAAAGCTTAGATGATTTCTAAAATTCTGAGGCTTTATGCCTACAGTTTATTTCCTCAGCTAGTCTATGAGTTCCTCAGAGGGAGGGTTACTTTCTTCTCTTAATCACATATCACAATGCATTACACAACATAAAAGAATTCTACTGTTCATTGATGATGTCTTCTTAAAAGCAATCATATGTATACACATAATCACATATATGGAATGGAGATACTATAAACTCTTAAACAATTTAGGATTACAATTGAAGACTGTGACTTAATAAACTATTCTTAGTGGCACTATCTCAAGCAGGGTTAGGGTGAGGTTAATGCCCACCATATACTGTGATCTTTTGGACTAAATTTAATTGCATACTGAGTTTGGATGGAAAAAAATGAGACAGCGCATCCAGATTGATTTTCTTGCTCACAAACCACAAGAACTCATTTCAGCAGGGCCCTGTCATTAAATTTACAGCATATCTGAGCATGTCTTTTATGTGATATATACTCTAATCTAATTTCCAAAGCAGCTAATATCAAAAGCTTCTGTCATAAGTCAAATTTCCATTTATCCATTTACAGCAAATGTTTGTACTATTACATGGTGCGATAGGACTAATATTTCCCAGTATTTCCCCACAAAATTAGGCAGATGTGTCCCTTCTCTTTTCTTCTTACCACATGGTTTAGTTTTCTCAAAAAGGAAACAGGGTCCTATAACCCAAATTAACCTTTGTTTCCCTGGCATTGCTTTTGGTAACCTAAGGGTATAAAAAGTCCTACGCAATGCAGTTAAGGATCCTTCTTGTTGGATTTCTAAAGATCACTCAAATCAGCATGACCTTCACTGAAACTAATAAACAGATATATTTTCATATGAAGATGAAGGGGTGTATGGGTGTGTCCCAAAAAGCTAAGTGCTACTGTATCCTTATTACATATTCTTTCTTCGTTAGAGCAGAGTAAATCTCCTTTTGTTGTTAACTCTTCAATGACCTGTGAGCACTTCATTTCTTCCTAATATCAAACCTGAACTAAGAGAGTGCTGGCATTAGAGCTGCCTCTAATATATGGCAATTATCTTTTATTATCATTCTTATTGAAAAGGATATATCTATACATAATTGATGAAGTATATTATTTCTAGGAAACAAAGAAACACTTTAATATTATTTTTCTTAAGTTTTCTCAATTGAAAAGAATAAATTAAATGTACTGTACAAAGGGAGAAATGTTGTGGAAAATTAGATGTGCCATTGAGAGAGACAGAGATAGAGAGGGAGAGGGAGAGGGAGAGGAAGGGAGGGAGGGAGAGAGAGAGAGAGAGAGAGAGAGAGAGAGAGAGAGAGAGAGAGAGAGAGAGAGAGAGAGAGAGAGAGAGAGAGAGAGAGAGAGAGAGAGAGAGAGAGATTTGGATTAAATTTGTCACTGCTTTTTTATTCAGTACACAAAGTATATCATTTCTGTTTTCTATTTGGTTTTTAAAACATTCATTTATGAAACTCTCCACACATCATACTTCACAATTCTCAAAGCATTTACTTTTGAAAATTATAAAGTATCATATAAATGTAAGTTCATACAGTTCTATGAAATATCTGGGATTTTCTAATCCAACCCCTATCCAAACTATGAAATCCATCTGCAATACATCCAACAAGTGGGTGTCCAGTTACAGCCCCTTCTTATGTCCTTTCCAGTGACTAGGAGATGACTGTTCCTTTGAACAGTTTATTCCATTTTTATACAGTTCTAATTGCTAGAAAGTTTTCCCTCAGGTTGAGCTAAAAATCAACCACATTGTATGTCTATTATGCGAAATTGTGTCTGTGTGACCTACTGCAATAAGCCTTTGAACTCAAAGCTTCAGTTCCAACTCTACTATCCATG
Organism: Bettongia penicillata ogilbyi; assembly: GCA_023548195.1. NCBI lineage: Eukaryota > Metazoa > Chordata > Mammalia > Diprotodontia > Potoroidae > Bettongia > Bettongia penicillata. The sequence goes on from JAJHZJ010000468.1 coordinate 2,665,662, forward strand.
TGAATTTGGTTATATTTGGCTTTTCCAAATCTTGGTTCTACCACATCCAAAAAAGGAATGTGTTCAACTTAGTGATTTCTAACATCTCTTCCAGGTTTAACAATCTGATTTTTGTACCTTCTAAATCTAATCTATCCAAGACAAGCAGAGTAATTCTAATCCTTCCACATGAGTGGAAATATACTACATGAGTAGAAATATTTCAATTTGATCCTTACAATAGTCTGCTAGGGAACAGTACCCTTACACTGTGATATCTGGCCACTGAAGCCAGATGCCTCTGGAGGAGATAGTGAGGCTAGTGACCTTGCTCAGCCCTCCCTCACTCAAATCAAAATCAACTGCAAGCCATATCATCTTGATGTCATGGTTGTCTTCAAGAACCAAGGACAAACACAACCTGTGAGTGAGTAGCTGCTCCTCTCCTCTCCATACTTGCCTGGGGTGCTCTACCCAGTGGAAGGTACATCTGGAGCTCATAGACTGGACAACAGTTCCCTGTCCCCCCTACCACAGAGTGAATGTAAACACTAAATAGTAACTGTTTCTTTTTTACTCAGGAATCATGAGGGTCTTCCCCTTCCAGTTTGATTTTTTTTTTCAATAAAAGGGCAATCTCTTCAGTAACTACTTAAAGAAGCCTAGGGTGTAGGGTGTGTTCAGGTAGGACCAGTACCTTGGTGTGATGACTACCGAGCCCTTCTTGGGGCTCTTTTCATCTTTGATGTTCACCTGTTCCACCCAACTCTCATCTGTGGCTCCAAGAAGCTGCAGCATGGGCAGTGGCCACACCCTGGTAAACTGTTTCAGCAGACTGGCCAAATCAAATTGAGGGTAACCAAGGGGTCTCAAACCCATTGGTGAGTTAAGGGGGTGTCTACCCCAAGCATGTGAAGACTTCCTCTGGTGGAATGGGTGAATGAGAACAGTTTGTCCTAATAGTCATGAAGGCAGCTAAAGCAGGAGATGTGGAGCTTAGAGCTTGGTTAGACACCGAAGACACCAAGGTCATCCACTGCAGCCTGAGTCATCACTAGTTGTTTTGACTCTCTCCTGCCACTGGACTATGATGACTCTGGAGGAGAGAGTGAAGCTGATGACTTTGTGAAACTCTGTTTCACTTAAATCCAATTTATGCATGAATCAAAAGATATCACCCAAACCATTTTATTATTATACTTCAAAGTCCTGTGGTGACAGGCAAGTAATGAAGCATCAGGTATGGATACACCCGGGAGCAAGTGATGAAGCGTCAGGTATGGATACACTGGGAGCTGCACACAGGCAGCCTAGGCAATAGGGTCATTTCTCACTGGAAGCAGCAGTGGGACTCAGCAGGCCCCTGAGTGTCAGAGCAACCTTTAAAGGGGCTAGAAAAGGTGCTTTAAACGTTGTCTGCTTACCCAATGCTGGTCTGATTACCGCAGCAGGCTAAGAATCCCAATATGCAATCAAACACAAAAAAAAATGTACAAAATGTATAAAAACGTCTGCAAAGATAATTCCACTCACCATCAGCACATGAAACATGCACACACTTAGAAACAACACAAAATCCAGTAGACTTGAAAGACATACTGCTCTTGTTGCAAGAGAACTCAACAGGTATCTCATCCAAATAGCAGCCCTGAGTGAAACAGGGTTGGCAAATGAAGGTCAGCTTACTGAAGGTGGATCTGGATACACATTTTTCTTAAAGTGGGCACAGTGAAGGGGACAGCCATGAAGCTGGCATGGATTTTGCTATCAAAATTAATTTAGTCAGTAAACTGGTATGCCTGCCAAAAGGAGTGAATGACAAGCTCATGAAATGTGATTGCCACTCACAGGAAAATGCCAAGCCACCATCATTAGTGCATATGCACCCACCATGATGAACCCTGATGAGGTCAAAGAAAAATTTTTTGAAGAACTAGAGATTCTTATCATCAGTGTACCAAAAAGAAGACAAGCTTATCATTCTGGGTGACTTTAATGCTAGAGTAGGCTCAGACTACCTGATTTGGCAGGGAGTCCTAGTGAGGAATGGAGTTGGAAACAGCAATAGCAATGGTCATTTGCTGTTGAAGACTTGTGCATCGCATGAGCTTCTCATCACCAACACTGTCTTCTGTTTACCGAAACGCAACAAAACTTCATGGATGCACCATCGCAGCAAACATTGGCATCTAATAGACTATGTTATTGTAATGAGAAGAGACAGACAAGATGTGAGAGTGACAAAGGCAATGTGTGGTGCAGAATGCTGGACTGATCATAGACTTATCCTTTCCAACCTAAATACTCACATTCATCAACAGTGCTGCCCCAAGGAAAAAGGACTACCAGAAGAATTAATGTCAACAAATTAGAGCACTTCCCTAAGCGTGAACATTTGGTTGCTAACTTGGAGGGAAAGTTGAGCTAACACATAGTTAGCAACAGTGGAACAGAAAAGAGGTATGCAGCTTTCAAAATTTGGTGTACAGCATTGCATTTGCTCATCTGGGTCAGAACACTTGCAAACACCAAGACTGCTTTAATGAAAATGATGGGGAAATTTAGAATCTGCTAAATGAAAAATAAGAAGTCCATAAGATATATCAGCAGGATAGTTCATCCACCTTTAAGAAGGCAGCATTTAATTCCATCAAAAGCAAAGTACAAGTAAAGTTTAGAGAGATGCAGAATTCCTGGCTCAGTAAGAAGGCAGATGAAATTCAGTTTTATGCTGATAGTAAGAATCCAAAGCACTTTTATGATTCCCTGAAAGCTATTTATGGACCAAAAACCTATGGTGCATCACAACTACTCAGTGCTGATGGAGCCACATTGATTAGCGATAAGGACATGATCCTAGAGAGATGGGCTCAACACTTCCATAGTGTTCTCAACAGACCATCATCAATCAATGCTGAGAAGTCAATCCCTCCTTAGCTGAACTTCCAACTGAAGAAAAGGTTTTGAGGGCCATTAGACTCCTTTCATGTGGCAAAGCACCTGGTGCTGATTCTATTCTAGCTGAGATTTACAAGGTAGGAGGACCATTACTCATACAAAAGCTGACAGAAATTTTCCAGGTTATATGGCAAAAGGAAGTTATCCTCTAGGAGTTCAAGGGTGCCTTCATTGTCCATCTCTATAAAGGCAAAGGGAATAGATTGTCCTGTGATAATCACAGAGGGGTCTCTCTCTTGGACATTACTGGCAAAATTCTTGCTAGAATCCTCCTTAATAGGCTGATCCTTCACCTGGAAGATGGTCATATGCCTGAGAGCCAGTGTGACTTCAGAAAGGACCAGGGAACAGTCAATATGGTGTTTGCTGCCCAACAATTCCAGAAGAAATGCCAGGAGCAGAACACAGGTCTGTACACAACGTTTGTAGATCTGACCAAGGCTTTTGACACTGTTAGTCATGAAGGCCTATGAAAAATTATGTCAAATTTGGCTGCTTGGAGAAGTTTATCAGTATTGTATGTCAATTTCATGATGGCATGTTTGCCCAAGTTTTGAATAGTGGACAATGCTCTTGTACCTTCCCAGTTACTAATGGAGTGAAACAGGGTTGTATGCTTGCTCCTGTGCTTTTTAGCATGATGTTTTCAGTCATGTTGTACAATGCTTTCAGTAAGGGTGAACACGACATCAAGGTCAACTATCATACTGATGGTAAATTCTGAAAAGGCTACAGGCCAAGTCCAAAGTACAGGGAGTGTTGGTGCATGATTTTCTGTTTGCCGATGATTGTCCACTCAATGCAGCCTCTGAAGCTGAGATGCAACAAAGTATGGATCAATTCTCTGCTGCCTGTGCTAATTTTGGCCTAATAATTAATAACACTAAGAAAACATAGGTGTTCCATCAGCCACTATCACACCATCCATATGTAGAACCATCGATTACAACAAATGGAGAAGTTTTGAATGGATAAATTCACTTTGGTACTCTGCTTTCCAGGGAGGTACACATTGACAGTGAGGTTGATGCACGCATTGCCAAAGCTAGCTCAGTGTTTGGGAGGCTCAGAAGAAAAGTTTGGGAGAGAAGAAGTATTAGACTGACTACCAAACTGAAGGTCTACAGAACCATTGTGCTGACCTCATTGTTTTATGCTTGTGAAACATAGACAGTCTACCAGTGTCATACCAGGAAACTGAATCACTTCCATTTGAACTGTCTTAGGAAGATTCTTAGGATCACCTGGCAGGATAAGCTACCAGACACTGAAGTCTTTGCTTGAGCTAAATTGCCAAGTATTCAAACTATGCTTCAGAGATTGCAAGTCCAATAGGCTGGCCACGTTGTTCGAATGCAAAATGTACACTTGCCAAAAAGACTATTTTATGTAAAACTCACATGGGGCAGGTGATCACATGGTGGCCAGAAGAAATGACATAAGGACACTCTCAAGAACTTTGGATTTGACTGTGCAACATGGGAGACACTGGCACAGGACCACGCAGCATGACATGCCCACATCAGGGTGCTGTGGGCTATGAGCAAAGCAGAACTGAGACAGCAAGAAGTAAAAGTAGAATGTGCAAATTTCACCCCAAAAATTCATGTGGACAATCTGTGCCCAATCTCTGGTAGAGCATTTCAAGCTCATATTGGTCTGATCAGTCACAGTAGGCCACACTGAAACTTCACTTTATCATGGTGATGTCATTTTGGTCCTCTTCAAAAGCAAAGGACATCAACCAACCAACTTAAAGAAGTCTACTCATTGAATGGGTGTATCTCACTCAAAGTGAGAATCTCTTAATACCTTAGCTTCAAATGGCCAGGGTCTCATCTTGCATCCTGGACTGTCTCCAATATCTTGAATATCAGGTCACTGGACCCAGATGATTCTGGAGGAGACAGTGAGGTGGTGGTGACCTTGTGCAGTGCCCCCTCATTCAAATCAAAGTCAACTGCAAGTCATGTCATCATCTTGATGTCATGGTCCTCTTTGAAGGACAAACACAACAACCTTTACGTTGCCGACTAAGGGAACTAAGGGTCAGCAAACTAACTGATTCACCCAAAGTCAGAGTTAGTGGCAGAGGGAGGACTAGAACCCAGGTCTCCTGACTATTAGATCAATGCTCTTTGTAGACCAACATAATACCTTTCAATCATCTGGTATCTTAGAAACTAAGCAAATGGGTGAGTGTGAACATCCATTACCAAAAGTAAGCATATGATTTTAGGTGAAACCAAGTTTAAATAAAAATATTAGTATTTTGAAATGATAATTTAAATTATATCTAAAGATATTTAAATGATATTTGACATCAACTGAATGAAAAAATAATTACACAAAAAATCTCTGCTTATTCATAACAGGTAACAGCAAAAACATTCATCTAAAAGAGAAAGTAAATTATAATTTTTATAGAAACAGTAATAAAACATTAATGACGGTCTTATTTCAACTTTAACTTTTTATTCTTGTCTATTAAAAAACAAACCTGTTTTAAGCCAAGAGTGAAGCTGTGAATTTTAAGCCACTATTTAAACACTGAGGGAGCTCCTTCATATGAACTAATATCACAAAACATTGATGAAAGCTTGATGCTTATCGTATACAACACTGAAAACATTTTGCTCATCTTCAGAGAAATAAGCAATATATGCTAAAATCATGAACAACAGCAAACAGAAGCATCAAGAGATATTCATTTTAGAGAAAACCAGGATGTTTGGGGGAAAGGAAGGGAATCTTGGGATGAACCTGATTTGGTCCATTCTCATTATGACTATGAGAAGCAAATATAAATCAAAGACAATTTGTTTCCCAATTAGAAAGAGTATAAAACTATAATGAAAGATAAATGAAGAGAGGGAAGATGAGGTTGAGTGAAGGGAGCAAGGGCTGAAGTTGCTGAATTTCATTACTGAATGGCCTAATAGCCTATTGAAAAACCTCTGCTTTTTTTTTTTTTCTAAACTAAGAAACACTGACTGTGAGCAGCAGAACATGAACTGATTACTAATGGAACAACAAGCCAATAAACCCACACTGCTCAGATATGGTTTTTGTTGAAAAAAAAAAGAGTATATAAAGCAATAAATTAAATCTGTAGAGGGTTTTTTTGTTGTTGTTTTCTTCCATTTTATTAGGATTCAAACATGGCTCAAGTTATGGATTTAGGTACTCCAAGTCACCTCCTTCTGATTGGAAAACAAAACAAAACATGACACCTTGAGTAGGTCCCATTCTTATTTAACATTACACATTTCTTTTTTTTATTTTTTTATTTTATTATTTTTTCTTTTAATGTTCTACAATCACTTCCTTAAAAAATTAAGATTTTTATCCTCCCCACACCTTCCCCCCACTACTCCCCTCCCTCCCTGCAACAGCATACAATTCTTTATAGGTTCTACATATACTTTCCTATTGAGCACATTTTCACTATAGTCATGCTATGTAGTCACACTAAAATAAATGGAAAAAGTCATATAACAAATCAAAACATAATACACTGAAACCTACACGCACACAACATGATCTGCTACATTCTGCGAATGACTTCCATATTTCTTTCTCTGTGTGGAAGGCATTTTGCCTTAGAAAACTGTCATTGGGATTTTTTTTTTCCATTAAGTTCTTGTGCTATTACAAAGTTCCAAGTCTACCACAAAAAACTCTCACACGCTGGGGTCGTTGCTGTGCACAAACAATAGAAAGCATTATGAAATGCAAGATGGATAATTTTGATTACTTTAAACTGAAAAGTTTTTGCACAACCAAACTCAGTGCATCCAAAATTCGGAGGGATGTAGTAAATTGGGAAAAAAAATTTTACGGCTAAGCTTGGGGATAAAGGCCTCATTTCTAGAATATATAGAGAACTAACTCAAATATATAACCATCCAAGTCATTCCCCAATTGATAAATGGTCAAAGGATATGAACAGGCAATTTTCAGGGGAAGAAATTAAAGATATCTATAATCATATGAAAAAGTGCTCTAAATCACTATTGATTAGAGAGATGCAAATCAAAACAACTCTGAGGTACCACATCACACCTATGAGATTGGCAAACACGACAGAACAAGAAAATGATAAATGCTGGAGAGGATGTGGGAGAGTTGGAACACTAATTCATTGTTGGTGGAGCTGTGAGCTCATCCAACCATTCTGGAGAATGGTTGGGAAATATGCCCAAAGGACTACAAAAATGTGCATACCCTTTGACCTAGCAATATCGCTACTAGGACTGTATCCCCAAGAGATACAAAAATATTTATAGCCAAGAACATTACACATTTCTAAGACAGTCAACTAGCGTTCATTAAGTACCCACTACGTGCCAGGTGCTGTACTTAAGACAGTCCCTGCTCTGAAGGAGCTCACAGTCTAGTAGGGGAGACATGCAAAGGACTATGTATAAACAAAGTATATATAGGACAAATTGGAGAGGAAAAAAGCCAGAGAGAAGGCCCTAGAAGTAAGAGGCTCAAGAAAGGCCTCTGGTAGAAAAAGGCTGGGATCTGAAGATAGTATCAGATGTTTTGATGAATGGTCATGGCCATGGGCTTCTCAACCTTATCACATGTTCATGTTAAGAATGATTCACAATTTCTATTAATAGTGACTTTCTAGGCTAAAGAGAAGTACAATATAAATTAGAGTTCTTACTGGATTTCAGATATATCTTTCTCAAAGACCAAGTTTTAAAACCATTTCACTCTGGAGCTCACAGATTGAACAGCAATAAGTCCCTGCCCAAGCACCACTTATTACCTATTTTTTGGGCCCTCCTGGCTCAGAGTGAATGTAAAGTGTAACAGTTTCTCCTCTGGTCAGCAACCCAGAGGGTCTTCCCCTCCAAGTTTGACTTTTTTTAATTAAAGGGGCCATCCCTTGACTCAGGGCCTCTTCACTGAATGGGCATTACCTCACTCAAAGTGAGAACCTGAAAAGATCTTAACCTAAAAGGGCTAGGGTTTCCCATTGAATCGTGGCCCATCTCCAGTCATCCTGATGAATATCTGGTCACTAGATTCAGATGGCTCTGGAGGAGAAGTGAGGCTGGTGACCTGCACAGCCCTCCTTCACTCAAATCAAAGTCAACTGCAACTCATGTCATCCTCTCCCTGATGTCATGGTCCTCTTTAAGAACACAGAACAGATACAACAACCTGTGATTCACAGTTTCTATCAATAGTGACTTTCTATGCTAAAGAGAAGCACAGTTTAAATTAGAGTTCTTATTTGACTTCAGATAAGATACTTACTAGAAAAAGGCAGTGGTCTCCTTCCTAACAGATACTTTTCAGCATATAGCTTCAAAAAGTTTTCTTTAAGAAAGCGTCTTTGTTGTGTGTCTTTCATTCTCAAAGAGTAGCGAAGACATCAGGAGGGTCACAGTGTCTTGACTTGCAAGTAAATTGGATTTAAATGAGGAAGGGCTGTCTTTCCTCCATAATCATTGGAATCCAGTAGCAAGACATAGGCTAAGACAACTGGCAATGGCTCCTCGGAATGCAGAGGGACACCCTGGTCTTTTTAAGCTAAAGTCCTTTCCAGGTTTCATTTTATCTGAGGCAACACCCATTCAGTGATTAAAGGTTAAGTAAGAATTCAGGCTTCGTTTGATTCCACAAAAGAATTAATCTAGGCGGGAAGACCCTCAGTTTCTAACCAGAACAGAAACAATGGGTATTTGCACTCACTCTGAGCCATCAAAACCCAAGCAATGAGCAAACGAGGCTTGGACTGGGACCTATTATTGGCCTATTATTGATTTATCAGAGCCATATTTCAAGAAATCACAAATGAAAAACTACATGAGACCAAAGAGATACAATGACAGAAGATAGATTAAATAGGAAAGAAAAAAAATCTAGCCCCTAAACCTCAAGATATCTTGCAAATCAAACAATCAAACTTTATATTCCTTTGGACAGAACACACACATTTAAAGGCATGCATGACTCCCCATATGGACAGAAGGAGAAGAGGAGGATGAAGAGGAGAAAGAGTAAATAAAACTGAAGAGATGCCAAAGTTAAGGAGTTACCTTGGATCATGTAGTTAAAATCAACTTAAAAACAGAATCATTTCCTTCCTTCCCACTTTCCCCTGCTCAGATCATGAATGTAATTTCTGTGAGTGGAAGAATAAAAAGAAAAGAATAAAAAGAAACTTCCCAAGTACCTGGGAAATGGATTAAAGGTACTTACATATGTTAATGTTCTTCCTAGCTCACCTCTTCTATTAGCCATTTTATATCTCTTAACCAAAGACTTTGACTAACAGTCAATCCCTTATCCCAGCCTCAGACTGATAATTAATAAAACTGTTCAGTGCAGAGAGATGACATAATTTGTGAAAGGGGTGGGGGAGGGGTTATTTCCTACCCGATTCACATAGTAAAAGTACATTTTCTTGGGCTGCCTACAGACGGGATCTAAGAAAGAACTTGAGTGAAAGAAGGGTTAGAACTTAAGAAACAATATGCTGAGATAGGACAGTGGCAATCTAGCCTGTAAGAGGAAAAGTCCAGTCTACTATTGGTATTTTCCCTGATGTTATAATAACTTCTTTATAGAAAATATTCCAAAATTCAAAACTTGATTTGGAAAAAAAAATCTATGCTATGTCTTCTCTTGAATCCCTTCTCTCTAAACCCAATTTGTGATAGTTTGAACTTTAGTCTAAAGACAGAACATTTACCTTGCTTTCTATTTAGTGAAATATTTTCCATGACACCATGGATTCAGTCCTCTGAAAAGTCTCCTTCATTGAAGCAAGGCAGATATAAACTAAATCTCAGAAATGCAAGTATTCTAACAGAAGGAAGAACCACCAGTACAGTTTAATTCCCATTTTACAGATCCAGTGGCAGATCATCATGAATAAAAACTGGTGCTGTTACCATTCAGGACATTATTTGTTACAAAATTTTAAGCAAAAGAGCAAAAACATCCCATAAAACCAGATTTTCCTGTGGTTTATGCTGTGTGCTCCCTAATATAAATGAAAGACATAGCTTTTCCTGCAGTCCAATATTTAATAAATCAAGGTGATAATCTATTGTATTAGTAGTGACCTGAAAGAGTTAGTGAATAATCTAGTTTGTTGGTTTCAATAATACTAAAACTTACCTGAACACTTCAAAAAAGCCGTGATTCTAACAATATGGAAACCCTCCTGATTGACCATCCATCCCTCCGCTTATGCCTCAACAGACAAACTTCAGGAGTTGCTGTGATCAAGTTTCTGGTGAGAAATCTCTCTGAACTTAGTGAAGATAGTCTTTGGACAATAGATGTAGTCTATCAGTGGCCCCTTCCAGCTTGGGAAGATCGGCTAAAACGATTTCACTGGCACAGCCTCCCCAAACCCTGAGTTACTTCCAGTGATAGATATACCAGTAAATGTTTAACAACTGACTTTAAAAAAATCTTTGCAAGACACACTTTAAAGATTAAATGTACAATATTAAATGCTAGGACAGTATAATTTCCTAGCATATCTTTAGGTATCACTTAACAAGTGTTTATTAAATGCTTATTATGCACTAAGTGTTGGGGATAAAGAGTAGCCTTGGTTTTTGTCTCTCTTTCTCAAAGAGGACCATGACATCAGGGAGGTGATGCCATGAAAAGCAACTATATAGGACTGAAGTGAGGGAGGGCTATGCAAAGTCATCAGACTCACGTTCTCCTCCTGAGTTATCTGGGTCCAGTAGCAAAAGACAGATTAGGACAACTGGAGATGGTCGTGGGTGCAGTAGGATGCAGCCTTTTTAATCTAAAGTCTTTATCAGGTTTCAATTTGACTGAGGCAATGGCCATTTAGTAATTAAGACTAGGTAAGAAATAGTGAAAAAAAATCATTCTGGGAGGGTGTCCGGCCAAAACAGAAACAATTGCTATTTATATTCAGTATGAGCCAGTCAAGATTGAAACACTGGCGAAGTCAGTTCTCCAATGTATTGTTGGAGAAAAAGAAAGAAAGAAAGAAAGAAAGAAAGAAAGAAAGAAAGAAAGAAAGAAAGAAAGAAAGAAAGAAAGAAAGAAAGAAAGAAGAAAGAAAGAAGAAAGAAAGAAAGAAGGGAGGGAGGGAGGGAGGGAGGGAGGGAGGGAGGAAGGAAGGAAGGAAGGAAGGAAGGAAGGAAGAAAAGGAAGGAAGGAAGGAAGGAAGGAAGGAAGGAGGGAAGGAAGAAAGAAAGAAAGAAAGAAAGAAAGAAAGGAGGGAGGGGAGGAAGGAAGGAAGGAAGGAAGGAAAGAAAGAAAGAAAGAAAGAAAAGAAAGAAAGAAAGAAAGAAAGAAAGAAAGAAAAAGAAAGAAAGAAAGAAAGGAGGAAGGAAGGAAGGAAGAAAGAAAGAAAGGAAGAAAGAAAGAAAAGAAAGAAAGAAAGAAAGAAGAAAGAAAGAAAGAAAGAAAGAAAGAAAGAAAGAAAGAAAGAGGTAGGGAGGAAGGAAGGAAGGAAAGAAGGAAAGAGAGACAGAGAGAAGGAAAGAAAGAGAGAGGGAGAGAGAAAGAAAGAAGAGAAGGAGAGAAGGAGGGAGGTAGGGAGGGAGGGAAGGGAGAGGAGGGAAGAAAGACAGAGAAAGGAAGGCAGGAAGGGACTCAGATTTTAATCTAATATTAAAGAGAATACAATAAAGTTCAGAAATGTATATAATACTACTCATATTTTTTGCCTTATTTAATCAAATCAAAAGCATTTTTATAATGGACTGCAAAGGCATGAAGGAGAAGTAGATATCTAAGAGTTTAGAATTCCAGTCCCGCCTCTGAGATGGACTGTGTAATGTGGAGCAGTTGCTTATTCTCCAGGGCCTCAGTCCCTTCATCTGTGACATGGGGTAATTAGCTGTTGTTATTGTTCAGCTGTGTCCCCATTTGAGGTTTTCTTGGCAAAGATACTGGAGTGGTTTGCCATTTCCTTCTTCAGCTCATTTTAAAGATGAGGAAACTGAGGCAAGCAGGGTTAAGTGGCTTGCCCAGGGTCACACAGTTTCTAAGGGTCTGAGGCTGCATTTGAACTCAGGTTTTCCTGACTCCAGGTCAGGAGCTCTGTGCACTGCACCACTTAGCTGCCATGGGGTAATAAAAGTATCAATTTAATAGGGTTTTTGTAAAGACCAAATAGGATATTGTATGCAAAGTGCTTCACAAACCTTAGGTAATACACATTTATATAAGTATCAGTTCTAATAATAATAATTACTATTATCACTCACATTTGTGCCCTTATAGAATATTATTCCAGGGAGTATGGCTTTAGAAGTAGAAGGGGCCCGGAAAGATTATATAGCTAGTCCAACCCTCTTAATTTGCAGCTGAGGAAGTAAGTTAACTTGCCCACTGGCATAACCAGAATCTGAGCTCAGATCCTTTGACTTCTTCATGCTACACCATGCTTAACTCCAATGGACTGGTCCCTTTCACTTTCCTCCAAAAAAAAAAAGTCCTTTTACTGCTCACACATCAGTGTGGCAGACATATCATTATCTCTCTCCATCAGATAGGTCAACAATTAAGCGTTTCATCTCCTACCTGGAGGTAGCTGGAAGGTTGGATACTTTCATGACATGAATCTACTTGTAGGAGAGACACCTGATTTACAATGTCAATTTGTAGCCACTTGTCATTAACATTTGAAAATTCAATCCTCTTCACTCGGGGCCTCATTTGGGGATCAAACTAAAATACAAATTACTATCCTTTCTGTTTTGTCCAAAGATCACATATATGACAAATGCATTCTCACCCTCACTCAGAATAAAATCTTAGAGCTGGATGGAAAGTTAAGAGATTGTTTAATAGAAAGCCCTTGTTGGGGAAACTGAGACCCATAGAGGTTACGTGGCTTACCCAAAATGACACAGCTAGAAAGTGGTAGGGGTGGTCTCCTGAATTCTTGGGCTCAAAATCCAGGTGTTTCTCTTATTTTAATTTTAATGCTCAGAACAGCAACCCAATATTCTTCTTTCTTCATTAATTTTGAATTCTGCAGAAGAATGAAGTACTGATAAATTAGCTTTGAAATGTAAAAGGATTAGTAAAGATAACATTTACTCAGTGACTAAGTGTCTTTGATCTTGGCATTTATTTTACTATAGCACAAATGTTGTTTTTTTAAATGGAATTTTAATTCTCGAGTAATCTATTTGGAAAATGATACTATTAACTCCCTTTATGTTCCTCAAGAATAACCAAGATGTTTACAGCTTTGAGTCAAAAGCAGAGGTCACAATTTAATTCTAATCCTTTGCGTTGTCATTAGCCTCTCTGTAATGCATAATGATTTCTGCCTGTTCACACATGATGATCCCAAGAATAGCATTTCTCCATGTTTTAATAATGATCTTGAAAATGGATATTCTTCTTTGGTTAATAATTATGTCTGGAAATACATTAACAAGCTTGAAATATACTCCTTGGATTTTTTGCATTGTCAACAGACTTTCAGAGCTGTGTTTTGATCAGGCAAGTAAAGAAGCTGCTTATCCCAATTACTGTCAAACTAAAAAAATGATTTTATAGTCTGCTTTACAGAATATGTCACCCAATACTCTGAAATATAAAAACAGTTGAAATACTAAATTTGAAAAATAAAATGCAAGTAGTAGGGAAGTTCCTGCTGAATAACTCTCATAATGTTCTGTTCATTAGGTTATTATCTCTCTCTCTCTCTCTCTCTCTCTCTCTCTCTCTCTCTCTCTCTCTCTCTCTCTCTCTCTCTCTCTCTTTCTCTCTCTCTCTCTCTTTTTTCTCTCTCTCATATCTATCTATACCTATATAGATACATACACACATATATAAATACATTTTTTCTCTATTATGCTATTTTTTTCTATTGTGTTATTAAAATTTCCCACATAAGGCTCAAAAGTCCAGAGGATGTAACATACTTGCCCTAAATAAGAATAAGCACAAGTTCTAAGAGGATGCAATGAGGATGGGAAAAGGAACCCCTGGAACCGCTAGTCTCAAGGGGCTGCAGGCATATTAATCAAGCCCTGCAATGGGCCTCAATTCATTCAATAAATATTTATCAAGCACCCACTGTGTGCAAGCTATGTTGTTGATCACTGAGTATACAAGGAGAAAGACCATCTAAAGACTCTGCCCGAAGGAACTCATGATCTTAATGAAAAAGGGCAAGGAAAAGATATAATGTGTACTCCCAAGAGTGGTACTACTGCAGTGGTCATACTGCTCCTTGTCACTGAGTATCAGCTTTGAGTAGCCCACTGTCATCAGTTTTTGGATATACCCAGATCAAGAGTTAAGCTGAAAACTGGAACACTAATGCATTGTTGGTGGAGTTGTGAAATGATCTAACCATTCTGTGGAGGATTTGGGAAGTATGCCCAAAGGGCTAAAAAATGTACATACCCTTTAATCCAGCAATCCATTACTAGTTCTGCATCCCAAAGAGATCATAAAAAAGGGGAAAAGGTCTCACATGTACAAAAATATTTATAGCAGCTCTTTTTGTAGTGGCAAATTGAGGGGATGCCCATCAATTGCGGAAAAGCTGAACAAGTTGTGGTATATGAATACAGTGGAACACTATTACAGTTCCATAAGAAATGATAAGCAGGCATATTTGAGAAAAACCTGGGAAGACTTACATGAACTGATGCTGAGTGAAGTGAGAAGAACCAGGAGAACATTGTATATAGTAACAGCAACACCAACTTTGATAGACTCAGATCTTTTCAGCAATTCAATGATCTAAGACAATTCCAAAAGACTCCTGACAAACGCTATCCACATCCAGAGAAAGAACTATGGAGTCTGAATGCAGATCTAAGCACACTATTTTTCCTTTTTCCCTTTTGCTTTTCTCCCTTTTGTTCTGATTCTTTTTTCACAGAATGACTAATGTGGAAATAATATTTAATCTGATTGTACATATATAACCTACATCATGCCCTCTTGAGGAGAGAGGAGAGAAGTGAGGAGGAGAAAATTTAGAACTCAAAATCTTATAAAAGTGAATGTTGAAAACTAAAAATAAATTAATTAAATTTTTTTTTATAAAAAAAGAAAACATAAAATAGAAAAAAACAGAGAGTTGAACTGAAGACTGCAATGTCACCTCTGGTGAACAGGCTTCCATTCAGGATTCTGGGAATGTGTTTTCTATTGCATAAGAATTGTTTTGGCATAATTTAGGTAATCACTTGTGTCCAAGGGTGGGGATGGAATAATGAAAAGTTAATGAAAGAACAGAATACAAGTGCACTTGGACTGTGTTAGTGTGTGTGTCTATTTGTATATGAAACACAGAAACTTAATTCCTCAACCTTTTAACCTATCCCTAGTCTATGGAACACTGCAGTGGACAAAGTCACAGAGAACTGTGAACAAAGTGTGCTGAATGACTCTACTATACCATAAGTATACCATAGGTGTGGGAGGTTAGGGGGTCGGCCCCTAATGTTTCATCATCCTATTATTGAATTCTTATTGACTTCCACATGTGATTGTTCCAACGTTTTGGCATTTGGAGCAGATGACTTTGCTTCTTTACTGAAATCAAGGTCCTTGGCTCCCACCTTCTCCTTACTAAACTACTCAGTATCCTCCCACATTTCTCCATCCCTTTCTTTACTATCAGAGGAAAATATGACCTCTTCTTCGATAGGGGGTGAAATAACTTATTAGCTGTGTAGCCCTGGGTAAGTTAAGTAACTCATCTGAGCCTCAGTTTTCTCACCTGTAAAATGAGGATAATACTTATGTTGTTCAGTTATTTCTCAGTCACATCCGACTCTTCATGACCCTCTTTGGGGTTTTCTTGGCAAAAATACTGGAGCTGTTTGCCATTTCCTTCTCTAGCTCATTTTATAGATGAGGCAAACAGGGTTAAGTTACTCACTCAGGGTCACAGAGCTAGTTTCTGGGGTCACATTTGAACTCAGGAAGAAGAGTCTTCCTTACTCCAAGTCCAGCACTGCTTCCACTGTGCCACTAAGATAGCATGCTTACCCTCCCAGACCTGCTGTGTAATACTCTCGTAGGCTAGATAAGAAGTGAGACAGAGTATAGTCTCTTTTATCTAGTCGAAGAGAAAAAAAGTAATTTTACTGTGTATGTATGCATGTGTGCGTGTGCATGTGCGTGTGCGTGCGTGTGTGTGTGTGTGTGAAAAGATAAAATACTGAGCTGGAAGGAGTTCTGAATTTGGAGTTAATAGAGGCCTGGTTTTAATTGCACTTTTTTTCACAATTACTACATGATGATGCAGTCACTTCTTGAGTCTTATCTCCCCTATCTATAATTTGTTTTTGTTCAGTCATCTTTCAGTTGTGTCTCACTCTTCATGACCCCATTTGGAATTTTCTTGGCAAAGATACTGGAGTGATTTTCTATTTCCTTCTCCAGTTTGTTTTACAGATGAGGAAACTGAGGCAAACAGGGTTAAGTGACTTGCTCAAGGTCATAACTAAATGTCTGAGGCTATGTTTGAACTCAGGAAGATGAATCTTCCTGACTCCAAGCCTGGCACTTTACTGCACCTCCTAACTGCCCCAATAATACATAGCATACCCACATAGATTTGTTTTGAGGATAATATGTCTATCTTAAAGTGGTATATAAATGCCAGTTATTAATTACTGTTATTTCTTATAAGTGTCCATTCCTAGAAGTCATTCTGTTTTCTTATAATTGTAGCCTTTTCCTCTCTCTCCTTCCCTTATTGCCTACAAATGTACTTAAAGAACCCAATCACTTTTCCCCAGTCCCATTACTTCCTCAAGTTGACATTCCATCTCCCTTTTTCTTCCAAAGGATCAAAGATTTAAAACAGGGAGGATCTATGGAATGGAAGTCCAATTACTTCATTTTACAGATGAGGAAACTGAGGCTGAGGTAAGTTAAGCACCTTGTTCAAAGTCACACAGTGAGCAGCTGAGGACAGATTTGAGCCCAGGTTCTCTGACTACAGGCCTGGTGTTCTTTTAATGCCAAAATTTTTTTTGTTTTAATTTTTTACCTTTCCAAAAATTTATGATTTTTTTTTAACATCTGACTTCCAAATTTTATTCTTCTCTCACCCACTGAGAAGGCAAGCGAAATGATATCAATTATACATATGAAATCATATAAAACATATTTCCACATTAGCTATATCATGTCAAATTTTTAATAAGAGTAGTCTAAACATAGACACTGATTAAAATGATGTAAATGAAAATACTATTTATTAAAAGACGGTTGAAATCAGATCAATTGCAATGAGCAAGTTTAGTTCTGGAGAGTGTGGTGTACAGGTTATGGTGCTGGACATGAAGTTAAAGACGTGGCAAAGATATTGCCTCACACACACCATCAATGTGATCCATTTAATCTCTCTGTGCCTTAGTTTTTGGTGTGAAATTAGGGAGTTGGACTTGATGCTCTTGAGGTTTCTTTCTACTTTGAATTTATGATCCTTTGAAAAAGATTCCTTTCCCTATGAGAGATGGTATGGGTGCAGAATGTGGTATATGCTCCTCAGTGTGAATATTCTAGGATTTCTTTGGTATAGGGTATGCGGAGAAGATCTTATTGAGGATTCTGGGAAATGACCATGGTATAAAAAAGGCAACATTAAAAAAATTCTGCCCTTGCTACTTCCACTTTTCTAGTACTCCCATACACAGTGACTCCTTGCAATCAATCTAGCTTCCATTCCAGTACCCTATTAAAACCACCCTTTTCCAAGGTCAGCTAATAATTCTCTGAAGCATTTGATACCACTGACTATTAATTAACCAAGCCCGTATTTAATCTTTACTATATGCTAGCACTGTGCCAAGTCCTAGGGACACAAATAAGATCCTGTCTGCAAGGAGATTACATTCTAATGGGGATGACAACATGCAAATAAATAAGTACAAACAAAATACATACAGAGTAGAGGTAGTTTGGGGAAAGGAAGTCTTAGCAGCTGAATGTGAAGGCAAGGTGGGAAACCAGAGCTGTGGAGAAGCAGAAGAAAGGAGGGAGTACATTCCAGGGATGGAGAAGATAGTCATTGAGAGGCATGGAGAACAGAGTTATATATTCAAGTAGTGTGGTTGGAATGTGGAATTCAAAGAAGAAAGATGAAATATAAGAAGACTAGAAAGTGAGAAAGGAGCTACCATTCCTCCCCTCCATACTGTCTTCCCTTGGCTTTCTCCTGGCTCTCTTTCTTCTGATTAGCCCTCTGATTTCTTCATTTGACTTCCTCTTTTCATCTGCCAACTAACTAATCCTATTCCTTAAGGCCGTGGTATTGGTGTTTTATACTGCCCTCTAAATTCACAATAGGAAACCTCATACAATTTCAGGCATTATCTCTATGTCCAAAATCTGTATTCTTAGACTCGAACTTCTCTCCCAAGCTTTCAACCAGGATTCCCAGCTTGCTGCTGGCCATCTCCACTTGGATGTCCTGACAGCCCATCAGATTGTGCTCGTCTAAAGTTGAAGTCATCATCACCCCTTGCAAACCGATTCATTTCTCCTAATTTTCCTTTGACAGCTACTGGCCCCAACTCTCTCTTTTCAGTTTCTGAGTTTGAACATCTTTTTCAACTCCATCTTCCTACTCTCCTCCACATATCCAAAAATTAGTAACCAAAATCTATTGTTCTAGCTCTGAAATATCTCTGGGGAAATCCTTGAGGTGGAGAAGGAAATGGAAAACCACTTGAATGTCTTTGCCAAGAAAACCCCAAATAGTCACAGAGTTGGACACAAGTGAATAGACAGCAAGAAAAACAAACTATGTGTCAAGTACTGTGCAAAACACTTTATAAAGATGATCTTATTTGATTTTCAGAAGAACCCTGCTGAGTTGGTACTCTTTTTATCCGTATTTTTCAGTTGAGAAAGACAGAGGTAAAGTCATGTGCCCAGCACCACACAGTTAGTCTGAAGCCAGATTTGATCTCAGCTCTTCCTGATTCCAGGCTCAGTGCTCTATCTAATGTGCCACCTGGCTGCCTTAAGGAAAGAATTTATGCATAGGATTATTGGGCTGGGTTAGATGAACTTTGAGGTCTGTTCCAATTCTGAGAGTCTTTACAAATAGCCTATGATCTCTCATCAGTCATGTAGCGACAGCTTTCAACTTTACATTCAGCTGTACACATTATCAAATGACACACTAATCAGCAAAGACACAGAAAACAGATAAGAGGCCTACTATATCCTCTGGGAGACAAGTTGACAGAGTGGTTATCAACATGGGATCTGAGCTAATGGTCCACACAGTGGTGATTATAGCCAACTTGCTGCTTTACTGACAATCTTGTTTTATTAGCTTCCCATTTAAACAATGCTTGCAAACCATCTGAAAAGGGGAATGGGAACTACTCTACCCCCCACACACAAAAAAACCCTGAATGTTTAATATATTGGCAAATTCTCCTTTTTAATACTGAGACATGGCAAATGCACTTGCTCAGGATTAAGATGTTGCTCTCTAGCTTCAGACCATCGATTTCTGGGATTCTTACATAAGGTCTTATTGTATCTAGACCACAGATTTATACTGCTGTAACTCCCTGTCAGGCATCACCTCTGATTTATGAATAAGTAATACTATACTCAAGGGAAACATTGATCTAAAAGAAAAGAAATCAATATACATCCAGCATGCATTATACTTTGACTTCTTATGTGTGACTTTTCTCCTAAGTACTAAGCAATATTAAGTACAAAACTTAGTTATGTGTTGCCCCAATAAATCTAACTTAAGGTATTTGAGAGTGGTCAACATTCCATTACTTTGCCACTCTGGATCTTCAGTGGGTGGACATCATTCTGTGAAATATAAAGATCTGAATTGAGTGTACAGGATTTGGTTGATGACTGCTTAAGAAATTTCTAAATAATATCTGCAACACAGAAGACATGCTATAAGCTATTTTTCACTTGCTATTCTTAGACTTCTTTCAGGCCACATCTGGGCTGTAAAGCTGGTGGCTATTACAATTGACTGACTTGTAAAATAAAACCACTGTCTTATTCTGAAACTATCTCTCTTTGCTTTGAGAGCTAGGGAGCAAAGTGAGAAAAAAAAAGCAGAGTAAATGAATGACTTCAGCAGGCCTTGCCATCACCTCGGACTTAGGCGCAATCTAAACCTATTTTCACAATCAGCACAGTTGCTAAGTTCTGACATGCCCTGCAGTAACATTCTGATTGCAAAACCATTCCACAAGGTCCGAACCCTTGCAGTTTTTTCTAGAGCTGGTTAAAATTAAGAATGAATTTTATACTATTTTCTTCCAGTTATTCAGATAATTCAGTCAGACTATTTTCGTTAACACTATCTTTGCAAGAGATACATTTATTTGTTGAATTTGGTGTAGCCATCTGGAATGTACATGCTATCTCGTATAACAGGTCATATTTGGTTTCCCTTGGGAGAAGTAGAGAGATTTCCTTTAAAAGATCTGAGAAGTTTTAAGTGTCCTCTTCATTTTAGTCACCTTCCCCTGTCACATTCCCCCTCCCCCCGCTTTTTGGAACAGATCTTTGATTTCATCAGCAGAGGGAACTTCCAGTGAGAGAATTTCTCCATTGGAGAATGGAGAATTTCTCAAGGGAGACTGCCATTTTCTCTCCAATTCAAAATCTTGGAGCTGGGTTAATATGGATGATATCAAAGATGCTGTCAAACAAAAATAGTGTAATTAGAATTATTTTCAAATAAAACCTGGCAAATCAAATACAATCTCTGTTGGTACAAAGTATAGTTTAAAAGAGTATTAGCAAATAACAAGGAGAAGTAAGGAGTCATGTACTTTTGGGCATGCCTGGACTTTCCTACAATTCATATGGTTGTGTGTATGTATGTATACATAAATAAAATTGTCATAAAATATTAATATTTTAGTAACTGAAATTTATATAATACTTTAAGATGTTCAGTTTGCTTTACATACAGTCTAACTGATAATCTTGTAGAGTAGGTATTGCAAGTACTACTATACTCATTTTACAGGTGGAAAAACTGAAATTGAGGTGTCATGTCTTGCCCACTGTAACACAGCTAGTAAGTACCAGAGCCAGGATTTGAACCAGAACCTTCCTTACTCCAAATCTAGTCACTATGTCTTTCTGTAGGTACCATTCAAGGAAACGGCCATAATTGAGTAGGAAAAAGTTTTATATTCTGAATTACTTAAAAGCAATTGAAATTAACTTTTCTGAGTTCGTTTTTTAATTGGAATGGCTCTGGGTTAAATAATCGATAAAAATGCCACAGAAACTCAGAAAAGCCATTGTGTGCTGTTAGGCTCTGTGAGAGAGGGACGATTTCATTTTATACTTTATACACATTGCACAAAGCTCAATGTTCTGCAAATGGTAGGTGCTTAATAAATGCTTATTGAGCAAAATATTTAGGAAATTAAGACGAAAGCAAAAGCAATCCCTAAAACCACAGGAGCTGTCTGAGTTAAAGGTTTGTTATCTTTGATTGCTGGAAATACACAACACTTCTTCCCCATGAACAAAAACAATGCTAATGGAGAAGGGAACACAGAACAACAGAAGGGAGACTTTTCTAGATGTACATAGAGTTGGTCTTTTTACCTAAAGTGATAAACAAAAGGCAGGCTGTTTAAAGGCAGGATAAGGGAGGATAAGCAGCTAAATTCAGTAGAAC
This sequence comes from Bettongia penicillata ogilbyi, assembly GCA_023548195.1. Classification (NCBI taxonomy): domain Eukaryota; kingdom Metazoa; phylum Chordata; class Mammalia; order Diprotodontia; family Potoroidae; genus Bettongia; species Bettongia penicillata. The sequence continues at coordinate 2,687,260 of JAJHZJ010000468.1, forward strand.
TGTGACCTCAAAGGGCAACCAGGAATGAGCTTGAAATAGTACACTGAGATCCCAAGAGGAAAGAGTTACTCCTGCAGGGGAAAAAAGAATTTCTTAACTACTTAAAGAGCAGATTTAATTAAAGGACAGTGCCCTATTTTACAAGATTCTTTCTGTAAAAAGAATGTGAAAATTCATGCCAGATGTACTCCTTCCTTTCAAATCAGGAAAAGCAATTAGATGATGGAGTTTAATAGGTGTGGGTCACTTAGGTCTTGAACATGTGAGGTTTGTAAATCTTTTAAATGGGTGCACATAACATGCTCATGCACTGGATTCACCATAGAACAAATATTCTTGTAATAAATCTAGTGTGGAGAATCAACTGGAGAGAGGTGAGTTAGCTTGTCTTTTATTTCTGGGAACCAAGTTTATGTAGAAGGAAGTTCCTGGATTTAGCTGTCATAGATGCAGATGACTGAAAGTCATTAAGGGTTTGGAAGTATAATTGACATTATAGTCTAACTGCAGAAGTTTCTGAAGTCATAGCTTTATTACCTATTTTTGATAAGTGATATCAACAAAAAGGCACTACACAATAAGAGCATAAGACAATAGAGAACCCACTGGTGTCCTTCTGTATCTATGTTCTAGTCCTTCTGTATCTATGTTCTTCCCCTTTCCCCCTTTTTTGACAGATGAGATCATTCATGGCATCTAGATGGTACCATAATGCACCAAATACCCAGTCCAGAGTCAGGAGCACTCATCTTCTTGAGTTCAAATCTGGCTTCAGATACTTACTAGCTGTGTGACCCTGGGCAAGTCACTTAACTGTTTGCCTCAGTTTCCTCATCTGTAAAATGACCTGGAGAAGGAAATGGCAAACCACTTCAATATTTCTGCCAAGAAAACCCCAAATGGGGTGATGAGTTGGACACCACTGAAACTAAATGACCACATTCTTCTGTAATGTTGTAGCAGAAAGAGGTTTAAATTTAGAAGCAGAGGAGCTAGGTTTTCTATCCATTCCACTTACTCTTTGCAAAATGTTGGCCAAGTAATTTAACTGCTTTGGGCCAGTTTCTTCATCTGCAAAATGAGCAGCAAAAAATGGGCTTTTTAATTGATTTTCCAGCTCTAAATCTATGACACTGACACCTTATTTTCACAAATTAAAAAAAAAGAGTACAGAGGAAGAGCTAAAGATGGAAAGACTATGAGTGAAAAGTACAGAATCTCAGAATCATATTTGAATAAAACCCAAATTCCTTAACCCGCCACTCAAAGGCTTCCATAATTTGACACCACCTTATCTTTAAAGTCTCTCTCACATGATTTCTCAATATTCTCCATGTTTCAGCCAAGTTGATCTACTTCCTGGCATCCCCTGTACATGGCCCCTACTTTTCTACCCCTGTGTCTAGAATAATGCCCCACTGGCACAACTGTTGAAATCCTTGCCATACTTAAAGGACTGGTTCAAATTCCACTTCCTCCATGAAACATTGTCTGACCCCCACTTTTTCCTTTCCAAATTTCATATCATATTTTGTCTGCATCTCTGTAATGCTCATTGAAATGATATTTGTCAAGCACTTAGCACTGGCACATAGTGGATGCTTAATAAATGCTTATTCCCTTTCCCTTCTTTATTTTCCCTTTTAATTATATCTATGTGCATATATATCTACCTCTATTAGATTAAGTTCAGTGAGGGTAAGGACCATGTATCTCTTAAACTTTTGTTTTCCAATGCCAAGAACAGTGTTCTGAAGTTAAATTTTTTTAAAAAAATATTTGTGGAATTGAACAGGAAGATCTGGCCCTATAGTAAACATAAACCATGAAAAGAGCAGAGTTTAATCCTATTTTGAGTAGGCAAAGATCCAGAATTGAGAACAAGAATCAGGAGAGTGTAATACTGCTGAAAAGTTTTCAGTGAAACATATGTGGCAGGATGTGGTGAAATCATTATTATCTGCTTAAGAAAGTCTTAATAATCTAAATTTATTTTTTATTGTTATATTCTGCTAATCTTGTGTTTTTATCTGGACATATAGATGACAAATTTAAGAGCTATTTTGTAAAAGCTACAAGGGTTTCTCAGCTCTGTAATAAACATTTTAAATAAATACCTGATAGCAAGGAGAGTTTTAAGCAAATTTGTCTGTTGAGAAACTTTTTCCTGATTGGAGAAAAGTAAAGTTGCAGGATTTCACACTGATATTACTAATACACTGATATCTGGTTCTGAGGATAAAGGAGTTAGGAAAAAGTAAAAGAGAAATTTTCCAAAAGTGAATATGAATTTCTGGAGAAAACACTAGAAGAAGCAGCGTATGATGGAGAGTAATAAATGGAATAAATGCCTTAAGTCTAGCATCAATTAGGTCAAGATACTAAATAAGAGATTACTGTGCCTTCTTCCCTCTCTGATTAAATTAGCTGATAATGAAAGAAGTTGAGATATAAAGCAGCTGAAACTGAAGACAATATTGGAACTTGCTTGAGTCAGAACCAGTACCAAAATTTATGAACTGCGTAATTTTTTTTTTTTTAAATTTCAAGGACAGGATAAAAACAAAGAGAAGTGAAGCATGATGCAATAAATACTTGGGGCTTGGTACACAAATTAATGCCACTGTTAAGTCAACATACGGATGCACAAGATCATCAAAAATGGAGCTCAGAACATTTAGCCAGTTAAAGGTAGGATAGTTAATATTCCCTCATGTTCAATCAGAATCCAAGATGGAGTTGGCACACTGTCAAGGGATAATTGAAAAGCTTCTAGATGGGACCTCAGTGTTGCTACCAAATGATTTTTATTTATTCAATCAGTTGTGTCTGACTCTTCATGACTCCATGGACCATAGAACATCAGGTCCTTCTATCCTTCACTATCTTCTGAAGTCTATCCATTGCTTTCATGACACTATCTATCCATCTCATTCTCTGCTGTCCCCTTTTCCTTTTGTTTGCAATGTCTCCCAAAATCAGCATCTTTTCCAATGAGTCTTGTCTTCTCATTATACGGCCAAAGTATTTAAACTTAGTCTCCAATATCAGTTACCACTTGGTGACTACTCATAAGACAAGTTCACATTTGTATCATCCTTCAAGATTTACAGAACATTTTTCTTATGACAACTAAGAGGTAAGCAGCAATGACATTTTATGATCATTTTTAAAATGAAGAAACTGCGGATCTGAGAGATAGAATGATTTATCCAGTAAACATTCCCAGCCCTTGTGCCTTTAAGTCCAGTAACTGTTGACTTTTCTGTCCTACTTCTTGCAGACCTCTTTACAAGTTATTTTGAAGTTAAAGAATAAAGCCACATTGCTCTTCTCCCAAGATAAACCCACAGATATCATCAGCATTTCTATATATCACCAACAAAGCCCTGCAAGAAGAGATAGTAAGAGTTATTTTGGGCAGCTAGATGGCACAGTTCATAGAGTACCTAACCTCAAGTCAGGAAGACTCATCTTTCTCAGTTCAAAAGTAGCCTTAGCCTTACTTAGTTATTAGCTGTGAGACCCTGGGCAAATCACTTAACCTTGCTTGCCTCAGTTCCCTCATCTTTAAAATGAGCTGGAGAAGGAACTGGCAAACCATCTAGTACCTTTGGCAAAGAAGCCCCAAATGGGGTCATGGAGTCAGACATAACTGAAAATCAACTGCATAACAATAATGATGACAACAACAAAAGAGCTATTTCATTTAAGATAATCATAGACAATATAAAATACCTGGGAGCATTCTTGCCAAGACAAACCCAGGAACTACATGAACATAATTATAAAACACTTTTTATACAAATAAAAACTGGAGAAATACTAATTATTCATGGATGGGCAGAGCCAATATAATAAAAATGACAATTCTACCTAAACTAATCTACTTATTCAGCATCATTCCAATTAAATGATCAAAACAAGTATTTTATAACAAAAATCATTTGGAAGAATATAGGTAAAGAATATAAAAGGAATTAGTGAAAAAATTGTAAAGGAAGGAGGTCTAGCAGTACCAGATTTTAAACTATATTATACAGTGGTAATTACTGAAATTATCTCGTACTGGCTAAGAAATAGAATGACGGATTAGTGGAATAGAGTAAATATACAATACACAGTAGTAAATGATTATAGTAACCTTGTGTTTGATAAATATAAAAATTTATGCTTTGGGGATAAGAATTCACTATTTGGTAAAAATTGTTAGGAAAACTGGAAAGCAGTCTGGCAGAAATAAGGTATAGATCAGTATCTTATACACCGTTTACCAAGATAAAGTCAAAATGGATACATGACCTAGATATTAAGGGAGATGCATAAGCAAATTAGAATAACATTGAACATATCACCTCTCAGATTTATGGGTAGGAGAAGAATTTATATTAATAAATAAGAGATACAGAGCCTTGTGAGAGAGATAAATTGGATAGTTTTGATTACATTAAATTAAAATGCTTTTGTATAAAACCAAGGTTAGAAGGAAAGCTGAGAATGGAGGAAATTTTTATAGACAGTTTCTCAGACAATGGCCTCCTGTCTCAAATAAATAGGAACTTTGTCAAATTCATAAGAATATGAGTCACTCCTGATTTGACAAAAGGTCAAAGGAAATGAACAGGCAATTTTTGGAAGAAGAAATCAAAGCTATATATAGTCATATGAATAAATGCTCCAAATCATTATTGATTAGAGAAATGCAAATAAAACAACTTTGAGATACCATCTCACACCTATCAGACTGGCTAAAATGATAGAGGGGAAAATGACAATTGTTGGAGGGAATGTGGAAAAATTAGAGGAATCTGGAATTATACTCAAAGACATAATAAAACTGCTTATATCCTTTAACCCAACAATATCACTATTTTCCAAGGTGAACAGGGAAAAAGGAAAATAAGCTATATGTTCTAAAATATTTATAAACATTCTCTTTGTGGTGTGGCAAAGAAATGGAAATTGAGGCAATGCACACCTATCAAATGGGGAATGGCTGAACAAATTGTGATATATGATTGTGATGGAATACTACTGTGCTGTAAAGTATGGTGAGCAGGTTGATTTTTAAAAAAAACATGGAAAGACTTGCAGGAAATAATTAAGAGTAAACATGCAGAACCAAGAGAACATTGTATACAGCAATATTGTTCAAAAAATAACTATTAGTAACTATTAATGACTAAGCAATTCTGAATAATATAAATATTCAGATCAACTACAAAGGATCTATGAAGGAAGATGTTATCCACCTTCAGAGAAAGAATTATTATATAGAAGTGTGTACTATATGGTTTCACATCTATATCTGTGCCAAATGCTGCCCTTCTCTAGTGCAGAGGGAGGGAGAGGGGGAGACAGCTTGGAGTTCAAAACGTAGCAAAAATAAAAAAATGTAAAAAAATTTTTGTAAAGGTCAGACAAAATAATATTGTATAGTTTGATGCTATTTTTTTTTAGTATAGCCATGATTACAATTAACTTTCTCTAAAGATAGAAAGAATACCCCACATGAATAGCTACAGGTCCTAAAACTCTTCAGAGAGATATCAATTAGCCTCTTTGAGAATGTGTCAATACATACTATAACAGAGCATTAAAAGGAACTTCAGAGGTCAAGTTCAATCTCCCACTCAGTACAGGAAGGGATCCTTACAGAGGCCTTTATTGTGAGGCTGGAATATGAACATCTATCATGTTGAAGGAATCAACCCCATCTTAGCCTCTTGCTTGTCCAGTGTTTTCAACTCCTTTTATTAGCTGTCTCCTGCTCTCATCCAAGAACAACTCACCCCCTCCCCCTACTACAAACACTGTTATTTTTCAGGCTACTGAAGGGAAGGAAATGATATTATGTGTTAGTCCAAATCAGATTTGGTACATACCAGAATTAAATCAGGCTAGTCAAATGTGATAACTACATAACCAATATAAGCATACATGTATTTTTGAACTGTATTTTTTCAATGATCCTAGTTAGCTAGCAATATTATTTGAATGAGTATATATATGTATATATATATTTATGTATATACATTTATGTATTTCGTTCCCAACTTGGGTATCTAATCCACAATGAAGACTCAGTCATTTAACACAGGCTTTAAAAACAAGTATAAGCCAAGTTACAAGAAGTGAATTCATTTCTTTCTTCAGCTAACCTATTAGAGTAAGCAGTTGCTGTTTCACTGCTCAATCTTCCCTGTCTAAAATCTTATACTTGTTTAACTTAGTTGAGGGAATTTTCACATTCCCAAAACCACATATTACATTACATTGTGACCTTCAAGATCCTTCTCAAAACAGTGGTTTCATAATTTCGTTTAGAAGGCAAAGTGCATTTGCTTGAATAAAAACATTCCCACAATTTAACCAGTCCTCACAAGCTTCAGAGTCACCATGTTGGCTAGAGTTTGTTTTGTGTGTTATTAGACTGCTCTCAAGAGAAAAAGGAAAATGCAGAGGGGCTGTGAGGGAAAGGCAGAGGAACTCTCTTTGAAAGTATTATGTAAAATGACAGTGCTGACACACACCTTCCCGGGCCTTGTCTACCACCCTTCAAAGAAACTGGCAACCTGCTACCCTCCCCCAAGCACCCCTACAGTGTTTTATCTTGTGCATATTAACCAGAGTCAAGGCATAGCTGTTTGAGAAAGTCTTATCTGATCTCACAAGTTCAAGTTAAGCCTGTGGAGTACTTGAGAGAGAAACTCCCTGGAATACTAATCCATTTCTCAGTGCTTTCAAAGTGAGAAGCAATGATACCAGTTGGAGACAGGCCAATTTTAAGTGGACATTTTTGTTTTCTAGTTGAAATAGAAGTTTTGAGTAACTAAACTGAAAGTCTTACTGAGAAGATATTGACAAAAGTAAGGACAGTAATTGACAAATTGCTAGGACAGTACAGGTCTTAACAGTAGAAGAGATCCTATACAACCTTCATTTTCCAAAGGATTCTGGAAAATACATATCATCTTTGTTTGCCCCCTGCAGAATGAGGACCGGAGGTAATTTGTCACTAAGCCAAGCTCCTCCCTAGCTAACAGAAAATCTGCATTTCATTGCACGAGGAAAAAGAAAGCTGAATCTTACAGAATTGTCTTCTATAAGCTTAGAGTTATCTCTTCTACATCGTGAGGATTAGAGGTGCAGTGACTCCCTCCTCTCCCCACCGTGGTCTAGAAAATCTGCATTAAATTTTTTGGCCCTCCATTCATACCAGAGAAGAAGTCTGAACTTTTCATTTCATGGGGCACAGATATTACATAATATCATATGCATATTTTATGTATTTCTGAGTTCCTAAACTTTTTCAGTCATCTGCTAGTCTTCCCATGTCCTCTACGGCTTCTACAAAACTCCCACCAAATTCCCCTTTATTTCTTATGCCAACCTGCAATATATTGAAACCATGATGGAGAAAGTCATGATGTAGAAGGAATAACTGCACTTACATCATTTTCAGCAACTCCAAGTGTTCCCAAGAAGCAAAATTAAGAGGACAGGGACTGTGATTTTGCTTTTCTTTATGTTTTCAGTGCTTAACCTTGATGTTAGTACATGGTAAGGACTTAATAAATAATATAATGATGATGATAATACCAACAATAGCTTACATTTATATGGTGTTTGCTTTATGCCAGGCATTGTGATAACTATTTTTACCAACATATCTCAATTAATACATCAACACTGAGAGATAAGTGCTGTTATTACCCCCATTTTACAGTTGAGAAAACTGAGGCCAAAAATAAAGGTTAAATGACTTGCCCGAGGGCACAAAGCTAGGAAGTGTCTGAGGTCAGAACTGAACTTCGGTTTTATTGACTCTCGGCCCAACACTCTCTCCACTGCCTGTATGGTCACCGCCATCACTCATTATCCCTACTAGTGACATAGGGACTACCATGAAAAACATCATGGAACATTTAGAAACTCTACTAGTTCAGAACTGGAACAAAAGCATGGATTGTAGAATTATAGATTATAGGCTTGGAAAGCTGAGCCGCAAAAGATCTTTACTTTTGGAAGAAGCAGTTACCCAATTACTAGTTTATAAAAGGTGACCATCTTCAAATGTACTTTTTTCCCCCTACTGCAAACTATAACGTAGATGTCTCAAGGCATGTGCCATTTTTCTTGACACACTTATGATTTAGTTGAGAATTAACTGTTAAGTAAGGAGCACTACCTTCACAGAGAAGGTGTTCCTAAAGTCTTAGTGTAATTTTAATCTATTAAAGCTTTATTAAAGTTTAAAACTGCAACAAAGACTTTTGGAACTGCCTGTAATCATAAAAAATGCAATCTAGCCCAGGTCAATATCAGCATCAATTATTGATGCCAGCATATAAAATTAGGTTATAATCCAGCCAGGCTTAAAAAAATGCTGCATAATTACCTGGAAAACTCTTTGCTAAAACTCACATTGTATTCATTAATAGAAGGAAGGCATAACCTGGACTGAAAACACAAGAAAAAAATTTGTCACCATCCTGAATGTGTGGAACTGATAAATACTACATGAGAAAAAGTGATTAAAGCTCTGACACAATTAACAGCAACATTAAAGAAAACTGTCTTTACTTTTGGAATTTAACTGGGTACATTAAAGGACAAAAATGGAAACATTTTATTATATTCATAGAACTATATGTATATAATAGTATTGAATTATTCAAAGAAATAAACAGTGAAGTTTCAAAAATTCAAGTGCTGTATCAATAATTAATATTTTAGAAGCAACACTGAACAATTGAGAGTGGTGGTACTTGAGAGTCAGAAGTTCTGGGTTTGATTCCTGACCTCTGACACTTACTGTGTGTCCATGGGCAAGTCATTTCCCCTTCTTAGACTTAGTTTCTCCTTCTGTGAAATGGGGATAATATTTGTACTACCTGTCTATCCAACAAAGACCAAATGAATGAAGAATGTTTATTGCCCAGGTTTCAACATGTTTTGGATAGGGTCTCTATAGAGTTTGTTCAATAGTATGCAGGTTCAGAACAATATAGATGGACAATGAGCTAGGTAGATCTAGAATGGAATAGTGAAGTAAGGGTAAGATTGCTTTTTTTTGAGGGAGGCAGGGAGGCAGGCAATCGTGGTTAACTGATTTGCCCAGGGTCACACAGCTAGTTAAGTGTCTGAGGCTGAATTTGAACTCAGATCCTCCTGACTCCAGAACCAGAGCTCTATCCACTGTGCCACTTAGTTGTTCTTGGAATTGCTTTTGAGAAACTGAAGAGTATATTTTACTGATGTCAAGCTTTCTGTAAAAGCAAAGGCTCATCTTTCCAACACTAAGATTTTATCAATATTACTATATGGAAGTGACTTGTGGGATATCACTTTCTCCAAAGAACTAAAGATGTATCTCAAGCAGAGTGCAATGGAGAGGTACGTGGCAAATGTGACCCAACTACGACAGATGATCAATGAGGAACTCTGAAGAATAACAGTAAATAAATCATTAAGGAATTGAATGACCAGAAAATAAGATGGGCTGCTCAGTGAATGATAAATGACAGACAGCTACAGTCATCCACCGATATTATTCATCCTTCATTGTCAAAGAGGTCCAATGGCATCACAGGGTGATGTCTTGACTTGAGAATGAATTGAATTTAATTGAGGTAGAGTTGCACAAAGTTGCACAAAGTCATCAGGTTCACTCTCTCTTCCAGAGTCATTGAAGTCCAGTTGGCAGGACAAAAGTCCTGGGGGTACAGTGAGTGACCTTCATAACGGTAATGACTGACCAAGCTCTAAGTGCTCCTCAGTGTCTTCGTTAGCAACTTTCATGGCCATTGAAACAAACTGTTCTCATTTGCCCATTCTGCCAGGGAAAGTTTTCAGATACTTGGGGAGACAGACATCTCCCTTACTCACTAATGGGTTTGAGGCCTGTCTGTTACCCTCAACCTGGTTTAAGCCCACCTGCCAAACATGGCTTTACCGGAGTGTGGCCACTGCATATGTGATAGCTTCTTGGAGCCACAAGTGAGAGTAGAGTGACAGATAGACACCGAAGTTGGATAAGCAGCCCTGAAAAGGGTGCTAGATCTCCTTGAACACTGCATACACTGATACCTTTGTGATATTGAAAGAAATCATGGGAGGATTTTAAATATGTTGGTTGTATTCCTTGGTGGCAAACTTTTGGGAATACATGTTCAAAGAGGAATATATGGGCTACAATCTGGTTTGTTGGAAGAAGCCCACCAAATGAGACAGCAGATTCATTGGAGTATCTCAGTACCCTTTGTCAGGGTTGTCTTGGGGAAAGTGTGACGGAAATATGAGCTATGGTTATTAAATATGACTATGGTAGCTCAAAAAACCTCTCTGTCTTTTTTAGGTCAAGTCTCAATTGAGGCAGACTACGTCAGACTTTAATGTGCTTTTTTCCTTGATCTTTCCTGAAAACTGATAGAACATTTCATATTTCATGCTTTTTGGGGGAGGGAGGGTTAATGCCTGGCATATCCCTTCCTGTGATATCAGAGATGGGTTTGATTCCTGACCTCTGACACTTACTGTGTGTCCATGGGCAAGTCATTTCCCCTTCTTAGACTTAGTTTCTCCTTCTGTGAAATGGGGATAATATTTGTACTACCTGTCTATCCAACAAAGACCAAATGAATGAAGAATGTTTATTGCCCAGGTTTCAACATGTTTTGGATAGGGTCTCTATAGAGTTTGTTCAATAGTATGCAGGTTCAGAACAATATAGATGGACAATGAGCTAGGTAGATCTAGAATGGAATAGTGAAGTAAGGGTAAGATTGCTTTTTTTTGAGGGAGGCAGGGAGGCAGGCAATCGTGGTTAACTGATTTGCCCAGGGTCACACAGCTAGTTAAGTGTCTGAGGCTGAATTTGAACTCAGATCCTCCTGACTCCAGAACCAGAGCTCTATCCACTGTGCCACTTAGTTGTTCTTGGAATTGCTTTTGAGAAACTGAAGAGTATATTTTACTGATGTCAAGCTTTCTGTAAAAGCAAAGGCTCATCTTTCCAACACTAAGATTTTATCAATATTACTATATGGAAGTGACTTGTGGGATATCACTTTCTCCAAAGAACTAAAGATGTATCTCAAGCAGAGTGCAATGGAGAGGTACGTGGCAAATGTGACCCAACTACGACAGATGATCAATGAGGAACTCTGAAGAATAACAGTAAATAAATCATTAAGGAATTGAATGACCAGAAAATAAGATGGGCTGCTCAGTGAATGATAAATGACAGACAGCTACAGTCATCCACCGATATTATTCATCCTTCATTGTCAAAGAGGTCCAATGGCATCACAGGGTGATGTCTTGACTTGAGAATGAATTGAATTTAATTGAGGTAGAGTTGCACAAAGTTGCACAAAGTCATCAGGTTCACTCTCTCTTCCAGAGTCATTGAAGTCCAGTTGGCAGGACAAAAGTCCTGGGGGTACAGTGAGTGACCTTCATAACGGTAATGACTGACCAAGCTCTAAGTGCTCCTCAGTGTCTTCGTTAGCAACTTTCATGGCCATTGAAACAAACTGTTCTCATTTGCCCATTCTGCCAGGGAAAGTTTTCAGATACTTGGGGAGACAGACATCTCCCTTACTCACTAATGGGTTTGAGGCCTGTCTGTTACCCTCAACCTGGTTTAAGCCCACCTGCCAAACATGGCTTTACCGGAGTGTGGCCACTGCATATGTGATAGCTTCTTGGAGCCACAAGTGAGAGTAGAGTGACAGATAGACACCGAAGTTGGATAAGCAGCCCTGAAAAGGGTGCTAGATCTCCTTGAACACTGCATACACTGATACCTTTGTGATATTGAAAGAAATCATGGGAGGATTTTAAATATGTTGGTTGTATTCCTTGGTGGCAAACTTTTGGGAATACATGTTCAAAGAGGAATATATGGGCTACAATCTGGTTTGTTGGAAGAAGCCCACCAAATGAGACAGCAGATTCATTGGAGTATCTCAGTACCCTTTGTCAGGGTTGTCTTGGGGAAAGTGTGACGGAAATATGAGCTATGGTTATTAAATATGACTATGGTAGCTCAAAAAACCTCTCTGTCTTTTTTAGGTCAAGTCTCAATTGAGGCAGACTACGTCAGACTTTAATGTGCTTTTTTCCTTGATCTTTCCTGAAAACTGATAGAACATTTCATATTTCATGCTTTTTGGGGGAGGGAGGGTTAATGCCTGGCATATCCCTTCCTGTGATATCAGAGATGGAAATCAATCAGTCTTTCCTGAGCAAGACTCCAATCCAGAGATATACTGGAGCCAACTGGTAGATTGTTCAAATTTCATTATGAGCATTTATACCGCTGAAACTTGCAGGAAACACTATAAATCAGGGCTTAATTTATTGTCATGTTGACTGTCTAGACTTAACAAAGCACTGGAGAAAATGCTACTGTTATAGATTAAACTTAAAAGTGCATCATTCACTTTACTTGCTTATTGAGAGGAGTTGGTTTTTAAACATTTACCAGCACGCCTCTGTTCCTGTTCCTGTTCTTCCCTCTAAAATACAACATCTTTCCCTGGTTGCTAAATAACTATATTGCTTCCTTTCCCTTGTTCTGATGTAGGAGTGTCAGGTGCCCTGCTACATAGAGCTATTAACAATATAATAAAGAGGTATACACATTACTGCCCTATCCTTATGTTCTCTCCCTGGATGTCTTATCAAGCTTTAAATTTTCCCTTGTGAGAGTTAAAACTTATTATTAGATAGTTACATAGGTCATTATATAGCTAAAACATACCATCATCTATAAGGACTTGCTGGTCTGATTCCTTTGTGAAACATCCTTTAAGTCCCCAAACTGTTACAATGAATTTGAAAGTCCATTCCTAAATTACATTCATAGCTTCTACGTCTGTTCATACATTTATCACTCTCATTTGTTATTTAATTTCTCTGTCTTGGGAAACATTAGATTTCTTTTGAATGTGTTTCCCACTTTAAAAAAAAATGTAACATTGTCCATGATGGTTTAATTTTCAAATAGTAACTTTAATTCATTGTTTTGTAAAGATGATCCCCAAACAACAACTCCATTATAGTGATTCCGCTAATTCTTGTACTGCATAAAATAAAAGACATGCCACATTCTTCCATCTTCTCCCCCACACCCACACACTAAGTGCTAAATGGGTCAAAAACACATACTGACTAGTATGGATTTTCTTAAGAAAAAAGTATACTACTATAAATCAACAGATCTCACTGCTGTTTCAAAATGTCAATATTTTAAAAGCACAGAAAGAAAAGTGGCTTTTCTTAAAAAGAGATATAAGAGAAAATACTAGTATCAGAAAGAAAGAAAAAGGTAAGGAAAATTTGGTGTACCCAAGTAAGAAGCTTCCTAACACAGACATTTGCTCACTTACAAATATCCACACAGGCAGTATTTAACACCAATTTGAGATGTGCTCTAGAAGCCTGTTTCTGAGTTGATTGTTCAGAACTTCATAGAATATAAGCCTCCTTGAGGGCAGAGACATTTTTTTTGAGTCTTTGCATCATCAAACCTAGCATGGTGCCAGGCACACAATAGGCCATTAATTAATGCTTATTGCCCACTCTAAATGGGAACCCTAGTCCCTCTTCTTCCCAGAAACTGTTCTAGAACCTCTGCCCTAGGCCCTGTTTACCACCAGCGGTCCAAAAATCATTTAGAGAGCTGGAGAAATGTGAATTGTCGGAACATTAATGAGGAGGTGGAATAGGTGGAGTAGTTTCCTGATGGGGCTCCAGTGGACAGAGATGGAGCTTTTGGCATCCCAAACGTAACTTTGATAGCTTTTGTCATAGAAACTACTGTACGTAGTTAGATTCTATAGTATTATGTGTGTGGTATTATACTGTAGTCTATGAACCCTACACTCTTGGACAGATTTCAGATAATGCATGAACTCAAATAGGAAACATGCATATACATATATATATATATATATATATATATATATATTCACATATATATCAGTGAAATTGATTTTCTTTTAAAATCCCATATATTTTATTTTATGCATTTTAAAACATTATTCTGAGAAGGGGTGCATAGGATTTGCCCAACTGCCAAAAGTGTCCACAAAACAAAAAAGTCTGAGAACCTCTACTCTAGAGGATATCAGCACAATTGGGAAAAGGATGGGCATTGTGTCTCCCTGCCAGTTTAACCCTCCTAAAAAATGCCAGTGTCATCTTCCTGATACTCCTCTTTTCTTTTAGTAACTCAAGGGCTAACCTGTCAGCATCCCCTGACTTCTTTTGTTCTTAAAAATTTATTTTTTTATTTGTTGTCAGTTTTCAACAATCATTTCCATAAGTTTTAAATTTTCTTCCCCTCCCTCTGCCCTCCCTCTCCAAAATGGCATGTAATCTCATATGAACTCTACACATAACATTCTTACTAAACACATTTTCACATTAGTCAAATTGCATACAAGAAATAAAAAGAATGGGAGGAAGCATGAGTAAAACTAAACAAACCAAACATAAAAGAGAAAATAGATTGCTTCACTTTGCATTCCAACTGCATAGTTCTTTCTCTGGATGTGGATGGAATTTTGCATCATGAGTCCTTTGGGAATGTTTTAGGTCCTTGCATTGCTGTGGAGGACTAAATTTATCAAAAATAATCCTCACATACTATGCTTGTTACTGTGTATGATGTTCTCCTAGTTCTGCTCTTCACTCAGCATCAGTTCATATGAGTCTATCTAGGTATTTCTGAGGTCTGCCTATTTGTCATTTCTTATAACACTTGCTCAGTCATTCCCCAATTGATAGGCATTCCCTCAATTTTCATACCTTGGTCATCATAAACATTATTGTATATGTGGGTCCTTTTCCCATTTTTCAAAATTTTATTTATTTTTAGTTTTCAACATTCACTTCCACAAGATTTTGAGTTCCAGATTTTCTCCTTATGCCTCCCTTCTGCTCACCCTAAGACCTTGTGCATTCTGATTACCTCTTCCCACAATCTGCCCTCCCTTCTATCACACCTCTCCCTTCTCTTACCTTCATCCCCATTGTCTGTATGTCTTATTTCCCAGTTGCATGTAAAAATAATTTTTAATATTAATTTTTAAAACTTTGAGTTGCAAACTTCTCTCCCTTCCTCCCTCCCCACCCATCTGAGAACACAAGCAATTCAATATAGGTTATGCATGTATAGTCATGCAACACTTCCATAACAGTCATGTTGTGAAAGACTACTTCCCTCCATCCTATCCTGCCCCCCCATTTATTCTATGCTCTCTTTTGACCCTGTCCCTCCTCAAAAGTATTTACTTCTAATTACTCCCTCCTCCCATTTGTCCTCCCTTCTATCATTCCCCCTACCACCGGTTTAACCCTTTCTCCTCTGCTTTCCTATAGTGTAAGACAGATTTTCATACAAAATTAAGTGTGAATGTTATACCCTCCTTAAGCCAAACCCAATGAGAGTAATGTTCACTCTTTCCCTCTCAGCAACCCCTTTTCCCTTCCATTGAAAAATCTTTTTCTTGCCTCTTTTATGTGAGAGATAATTTATCCCATTCTATTTCTCCCTTTATCCTTCCAATACATTCCTCTTTCAGCCCTTAATTTTATTTTTTTAGATATCATCCCTTCATATTCAACTCACCCTGTGCCCTCTGTCTATATGTATATAATCCCTCCAACTACCCTAATACTGAAAAAAATCTCAAGAGTTACAAATCTTTCCATGTAGGAATGTAAGCAGTTCAACTTTAGTAAGTCCCTTATGTTTTCTCTTTCCTGTTTATCTTTTCATCCTTCTCTTGATTGTTTGAAAGTCAAATTTTCTATTCAGCTCTGGCCTTTCCATCAAGAATGCTTGAAAGTCCTCTATTTCATTGCATGACCATTTTCCCTCTGAAGTATTATACTCAGTTTTCTTGGGTAGGTGATTCTTGGTTTTAATCCTAGCTTCTTTGACCTCTGGAATATCATATTCCAAGCCCTGTAATCCCTTAATGTAGAAGTTGCTAGATCTTGTGTTATCCTGATTGTGTTTCCACAATAATTGAATTGTTTCTTTCTGGCTTATTGCAACATTTTCTCCTTGACCTGGGAACTCTGGAATTTGACTACAATATTTCTAGAAGTTTTCCTTTTGGGATCTCTTTTAGGAGGCAATTGGTGGATTCTTTCAATATCGATTTTACCCTCTGGTTCTAGAATATTAGGGCAGTTTTCCTTGTTAATTTCTTGAAAGATGATGTCTAGGCTCTTTTTTTGATCATGGCTTTCGGGTAGTCCCATAATTTTTAAACTGTCTCTCCTGGATCTATTTTTCAGGTGAGTTGTTTCCCCCCCCACAATCTGTGGCCTAGAGCTCCAGAAACAGCTGCTGCTGCTGCCCCTGTTGCTTCTGCTGCAGGCTTTTCTGACCCTTCTGCTGCCCTGGGTCTGGGGCTGTACCACTCTACTCTCTCACACAGGTCCAGTAGATTTTGTCCACTGACCTTCCAATCTGTCCTTGATGTCTTGGGTTGTGAAGTCTGGAAATCACCTCAGGTTTCAGAGATTCAGTACCCCAAGGCTTGTTCATGTCATATCTGCACAAGTGCAGTCTACACTGGACTGCACTTTGCTCCCAGACCAGTTGAATGGATGCTTCCTGTTGACTTTCCAGACTGTTTTGGGCTGGAGATTTACTTCACTCTGTCATTGTGTGGGTTCTGCTGCTCCAGAATTTGTTTAGAGTAATTTTTTTACAGGTATCTGACTGAGTTTAGGGGGAGAGCTCTAGCAAGTCCCTGCTTTTACTCCACCATCTTCCACACTGTCCTCGCATTTGTGGATTGAGAACTCTGGAAAGTGCCACAGCTGCCAGTGACTGAGTCCTCTGAGGCCTGATCCAACCCCTGTTCCTATTCTGGACTGTGCTCTGCTCCCACTGCAGTCAGTATACTCTTTCTGTCAGTCTTCTAGGTTGTCCTGGGCTGGAGATTTGTTTCACTCTGTCATTTTGTGGGTTTTATATCTCTAGAATTTGTTTAGAGTCATTTTTTTAAACAGATATTTGGAGGACTTTGGGGGAATAGCTTAAGTAGGGCCCTGCTTTTACTCGCTATCTTGGCTCTGCTCCCAAGGTACACTACCACCTGTTACTTCTGACACAGGTTTCTTCCCCCCTCCCTTACCTGTTATTGAGCAGAATGTATTCTGACAGCTTCTTTCCCTTCTATCCTAGAAGCAAGCACCCTTTAAGGATTTCTGGGGAGTTTTTACTTCTAGTAGCAATGACAAACAGGTGACTAAGTCTTCCTTTCAATGCATTCATCCCTCCTACACTTTATCTTAAAAAAAAAAGCATCATAGATGAAAATGATGGGTCTTTTACAAAAAAGACTAAAGTAACATTCACCTACATTTGAAAGGAACACTCAGTATCCTGTACATTTCACTTAATAGCAATTAAACTTCTAGGATGTTGATGGAAGGGGTGAACTGGGGATAGATTTGAAGAGATGGGGCCAGGGATGTTGAATAGGAGAGGAATCTTGGAGCTATGAAAGGAACTATGGAGAAGTAACAATGGCAGGAGTGGAGGTGGAGATGGGGAGGAAACTGTGGCCATAAATATTTGCTTCCCTGTTCTGCCTTTCCTGCAACAGAATTTCAAAATAATTCAAATGTACTTTTAGGACCCTTCTACCTCCCTTTCCATTTACTGCTATTATACAGAATAATGAGACTGAGAATCTGAAAGGACCTTAAAGATCACACAGTCCCAAAATCTCATATTTTGGATGAGGAAAATGAAGCATAGCAATTAAACATGTTGCTTAGGGTAACAATTATCAGAAGCAAGATTCCAAGGACCTAATGTCCTCACACTGTCATCAAAACCATCTTGCAACCAGCAACCCAAAATCAAAATTTTCCTCCCTTCTACTCCGCTAATCTGCTTTGTACTAGGGGGGAAGAAATCTAACTAAATCCAATCTAACTAAACTAATCCACATGATGATAGGAATGACTCAATGTTTACATTTCTAAAAAGAGAATACTTGGTTTAAGAAAATTCTCTAATGTGTGGGATTTTAGACAGTGTATAAGACTTATTTTTAGTCTTAACAATTGTATGTGATGAAATAGTTTGGGGTAAAAAAGGCTATTTCCCAGTTATTTCTGCTTTTTTATACTTCCTTCCCTTTCCCTAGTTCTAAACCCAGTTTGTCTAAAAGCCCCAAGCATTTTCACAACCGCAGCTTCTTTTCTCACTGTCTCCAAGTTGGGGAGGAGAAAGGGGTTCAGAAGTCAAATCTCCATTTTCTAGGTAGGAGTTCAGACTCACCACTGAAGTTTCCCCATTCTCTGTGCACTTGTTTCATAGTCAGCATGCTTAAACTTATCTCTTCAAACTTTTCTCCTTAAAAGTTCAGAGGTATAGTATGTTACCTTAATTTCCAAACAAACCCCATCATCAATCACAACAGACTTCATTCATTCATTCGTTCGTTCATTCATTTTTCTGGAACTGAGCAGATTTGGAAAACCAAATAGCCAGAGTAATTTAGGTTACTTTTGTTTTGGTAAAAGCAAATCAAAAAGGAGCTATGTGCTCATATAGTTTTAAAAATCAAGCATCCCTGAAACAGGATGATTTAGGGGATGATAATGTGCAAAATCGGTTTCATTTACAGCAGCCATATTATCTACTGTGGTCTGAAAGAGATTGTCTGGCTTGGTAACACTGTAAATAAGCTAGGTACGCAATGAGAACCCAAGGAACAACAGGAATCTTCTTTGGCCCCATCTGTTCAAAAAGGCACTGAATACAACTCTAAATATTTCACAAAGGGTATCCAACATGGCTTTCTAAAAATACATTCTAACCTTCCCTGAAACAACCACATGGATGGAATACAAAGTAGGTTAGAATTCTTTTAATTCTTCTACCTCTTCACCCAGTGCAGTGACAAGTTAGATCTTTTACATAATTCAGTGCCCAAATTTCAGTAAGCAGATTTCTATGTACAGATAAATGTCTATTAAAGTATATAGATGCAAAATTTTTTAAGTCCATATTTAAGTTTTTTTTAAGTCACACATTTAAGTTTAACTTAACTATTATAGGTAAGTAGAAGCAAAAATAAACAAAAAATCCACAGTGGTGTCACACATTTCAAGTTTAGCTGCTCCCCAAATTATCTACAAATTACTCCATGGAGGAGGAGCTTATACATATCCTTATATCTTTGCTTCTGTACCACAGTCAACTTAATAAAACTAAGAAAACTGGCAGCTCTATGTGACACTGTATGGTGAAAAAAGGGAGTTGAGCTTAATGAATTTAGGCTTTGCCTCTGGAATGGGCTTCATTTTAAATAAATCAAGCTTACTTTTTTGTTAATGTAGACATAGCCATAGAATAGGAGATACGGCCCTTTGATTTCTTAGTATAGAAAATTCCTATCAGTGTGCATGTTAGCACTAGCTTGGTTGCTGACAGTTTTAAGACAGTTGCCTAGAGCAGATGAGAGGTTAAGTGACTTGCTCAGGGTCACATAGCAAGATAGAGTCAGAGGCAATACTTGAATTAAGGTTTTCCTGACTTGGAAGCTCAATCTCTATCACCTATGGCAGAGTGCCTTATCAACATCGTTGTTCAGCCATCTTTCAGTTGAGTCTGACAGATGAGGAAACTGAGGTAAACAGAGTTAAATGATTTGGCCAGGGTCACACACTTAAGTGTCTGAGACCAGATTTGAATTCCGGAAGATGAATCTTCCTGATTCTAGGCCTGGTGCTTTATACACTGCCCCACCTAACACAGCCTTTCACAAACACTCACATGTGAAACAGTATAGGAATATCAACACACTTAGGTTTTTTTTCTTCTATTCTTCCCTTCCCTTCCCTTCCACTTTATAAGAACATCAGGCATGCCAAATCATTTTTGTTCAAATATATAAAGAAAATATTACCACATATCATATATGCATTCTATTCATGGGGAAGGGAGTAGAATATTTTTGTTGCAATTTAAATTGTTTCTAAGACAACACCTTTGTAAACATCATCCTTACAATTATTAACAGATTGCAGAAAGTCATTTGATTTTTAAACATTGGTTTCAGTAGCTTGAAATGAATACATACATATAATTCTGACTGCCACTCCTATTTTGAACTTGAATGAGTAATCACATTTAGACCACATGGAAAAAAATATTCCACCTATCATTTTGCTAAATAGTTAATTGGAGAGACGATTGTGAAAAAACAGCCTGTCAAGTCATTATGAGTACACATAATAGGTGAGGGGTGGCTTGGCTTAATGAAAGCTAGTAACTAAAATTCACTGACCTCATGTTTGCTACAGATAGTAAAATAACAGCAGACAACAAATGGGACATTCTCTTATCATATGACTTAGGAAGTCAGCTTAAAACATTTTTTAAAAAAATTTTTAACAAGAATTTAATAATAACTTTAAAAAAATTAATCTGTCCCTCCCACTACCTTCTCTCTATAGACAATAATTATACAGTGCTTAGTAGAGTGCCTACACATAGTAAGCACTATATAAATATTGTCTATTTTTATTATTAAACAATTTTTTAAAAAAATCTCAAAATGCATCCATATATTCTGGCAAAACTAATTCCCGTATTAACCATATGCAAAAAAAAAAAAAAAAAGAATGTATCTCTTTCGGTATTTCAAATTCATTACCTCTCAGTCAGTAAGTGAGTGATACGTTTCATAATTCTAAAGTCTTTCAAAGAAGCTTTTTTTCCCTCTATAATGTTATCATTGTATAAATTATTCTCCTAGCTTTGCATCAGTTCATAAAGGTCTTCCCAGTTTCCTTTCAAATTGTCCAATTTCATCATTTCTCATGGGATAGTAACATCCTGTTTCAATTTTTGGCCCCTATGAAAGGCGCTGCTAAAAATATTATTGTACATCTAAATCCTTTTCCTCTTTTGTTGATTTCTCTGGGGTAGAGGCCTAGTAGTGGTATAGCTAGATCAAAGGGTATGTTCTGGGCATGGTTCCAAATTGCTTCCCCAAATGGTTGGGTCAGTGTATGTCTCTACCAGCGTATCTGTTTTCCCATAACCCCTCTAACATTTGTCATTTTCCTCTTTTGTAGTCTTTGCCTGTCATATGTATAAGGTAGAAGGTCAAAGTTTATTTGTATTTCTCTAATTATTAGAGATTTAGAACTTTTTACATGATTTTAAAAAGTTGATAGTTTGGATCTCTTCCTTTGAAAACTATTTATATCCTTTGACCATTTGTTTATAGGAAAATGGCTCTTGGTCTTAAAATTTTGAATCAGTTCTTTATTGTGGAAATAAGATCTTCATCAAATAAACTTGTTGCAAACATTTTTTTTCTCAGTTTTCCTTCTAATTTTTACTATATTAGATTTCAGTGTGGAAAACTTTTTTAATCATATGCAATCAAAATTGTGCATTTTAGTATGCATAATCCTCCCTATCACTTGTTTAGTCATGGATCCACCCTTATCCATAGATCTGAAAGGTAATTTCTTCTTGTCACCTCTAGTTTCTTCATGATATATAACTTATCATATATATGTGACATATCTATTTGGAGATTATCTAAAGTACGTGATGGGAGATGTTAATCTAAACCTAATTTCTGCAAGACTATTGTACAATTCTCATAGTAGATTTTGTCAGGTAGTAAGCCTTTCCTCCAGCAACTGGAGTCTTTGTGTTTATCAAACATTATATTACTATCTTTGTTTGCTTCTGCATGTTTTAAGTGTAATCTATTCCACTGATCAACTGTTTTTATTTTCAAACAGGAACAAATCATTTTATTGAAAATTGTTGTGTAGTAAAATTTAAGATCTGGTACTGATAGTTCTTCCATTACTTATCATTTCCCCCATCCCCATTATTACCTTTGAGACTCTTGGATTTTTGTTTCTCGATATGAATTTTTTCCTCTAGTTTTGTGAATCTGATTGGTACAATGTTAAATAAATAAATAAATTTTATTATATTGGATCAACCCATAACTAATACATTTTTCTCTATTTAGGTCTATTTTTCTCTTGGAAGGTACACTCCAAAATATCATATAATTTCTGTAATTATTTTGAATGGAATTTATGTTTCTAGCACTTCTGAATGGGTTTTATTAGTTATATACAGGAATGCCATGGATTTATGTGGATTTATCTTATAATTTTGCCAAAGTTAATATTTTAATTAGTTCAAGTTGACTCTATAAAGTTTCTAAATACACCATTGTAGCATCTACAAAAAAATGATCGTTTTGTTTTCTTTTTGCCTATTGTTATTCCCTCAGTTTTTCCTTGCCTTTTTACTCTATCTGGCATTTCTGGTACTAAGCTAAACAGTATCGATGATAAGTGCCATGCCTGCTTTACTTCTGATCTTACTGGAAAGTCTTCTTACTTTTCTCCACTACAATTAGTGTTTGCTCTTGCATTTATGTAAATATTATTTAATATGTCAAAGAAAGCTGAGTCAGTCAATAAGCATTTATTAAGTGCCTACAATGTGCCAGACACAGTGTTAAGTGCTATGGATAAAGAAAGTTAAAAGACCCTGCCCTAGAGGAGCTCACAGTCTAAAGGGGGGAGACAACATGGATACAACTATGTCCAAACAAAATATATACAGGATAAATAGGAAGTAATCAACAGAGGAGAGGCAATGAAATTAAAAAGGATTGTGAAAGGCTTCCCATAGAAGGTGAGATTTTAGCTGGGACTTGAAGGAATCCAAGAAAACCAAGAGGTAGAGAAGTAAAAGGAGCATATTATAGGCAGGAGGAAGCCTGAAGTTGAAAGACAAAGTGTCTAGTCTAAAAAAAAAGCAAGGAGGCAACTGTTACTGTATGAAAGAGTACCTGGTAAATAAAGTGGTTATGAAGAACTCTGAATCCCAAACAGAGAGGAAAATTCATTTATTCCCATGATTAAATTTAAGCTTTCTATTTAAAACTTTCGCATCCATATTTTTTAGTGATATTGGTCTATGGTTCTCTTCTCCTGCTTTGTCTCTCATTGGTTTAGGTATTAAGACCATGTTTATATCATAGAGATTGGAAGGATGCTTTCTTTTCTTATTCCAAATACTTTACGTACTATTGGAGTAATTCCTTCTTTGAGTGCTGATAGAATTCACTTGTGAATCCATCCAGTTTTGGCATTTCTTTTCTTTGGCAGTTCATTGATGGTTCATTCAGTCTCATTTTCTGATATCGGTGCTTAGTCTATTTCTTCTATTAATCAAGAGTCTGGCAGAAATTAGGTTTAGATAAACACCTCACATCACATACCTAGATATTGTAAGCATTCATCTATTCCCTCTATGTTGTAGGTTTTGTTAGCATGCAATTGTGAAAAAGAGTTTCTAATAATTTCCTTTATTTACAATCAGTTTAGACTTTAACCAGCTAAAATTTGGGAAAAACTATTTATCCCTGTGAAATATATTTCACAGGAATATTGCAAGAGGGCTTAGTGGGTAGATAAATTACAGGACTTGGGAGTCAAGATACTGAGTTTCCCTTCAGGGTTTCAATTCTGCCTCAGAACACTTGTTAGCTGTGTGCCTACAAATAAGTGACTTTCCCTTCCCCCATATCCTCAGTTTCCTTATCTATAAAATGGAGAAAATAATACTTGCCCTATCAATCTCACAGGGTTATGGAGAGAGAACTACTTTACAAATATTAAAATACTATAAGAATGTGAATTGTTACTATCACAATCATTAATAATGACAATAATCGGGCAAATGTGACGAACCCTAGAGCTTCTTAGAACAAAGTGCTATGGAGGAGAATTAGAGAATCATACTGGGACTATGTGTACAGTGCAGATGGTTTAGCAATACAGCTTTATGGCAAGCAAGAAATGAGAGCGTGCCATAAAACATTAACATTCTTTGCCTATGACTCAGACAGGTGTATTATATTATGACAAGGTCGCCTTTTTTTCTTAACAGATGAATGAGAGTAAAACCAAAACAAAGTGAAGAAACATCAACAAAAACTTCAGACACTAATCTCACCTGTTTTCTGTCTAGTTTTGCTTTTAAATATAAATTATAAAATTATAAAATGAATATAAAGGAAAATGTGAAGCAACTCTTACAGGCTGACCTAAATATAGTAAAAGAAATATAATTCCCTATACATGTTTATACACACAAACACACATTCTCCAAACCAAAGTGTTCTGTACCATATATTTTTATTTTGATTTCTAATTGAACAAAATGCTCTGAATTTATATGAAAAATATTCATCCAATGATTTACCATCTCATCTGCCTGTAATTTTGAAGATTTACTGTCACTAGTTCAAAGTCCTATGAAGCTGGAACCAAGGTTACTGAAATTCTAACCCACACAAAACTAAATTATTTATGTGTGGTGATTACAATTGAAAGGGTAGCTATGACAGCACAGAAATGAAACAAGAGTGAATCCTAGATTTCTTCTTCACTAGCTGTGTGACCTTAGACAAGTCACTTAATTTCTTTGAATCTTAGTTTCCACATCTGTACAACCGAGCTCAGAGTTATAAAGCAGATGGAAGGAAATACCATACTCAACATGCAGTATAAGTGAGATATAGATAGATAGATAGATAGATAGATAGATAGATAGATAGATAGATAGATAGATAGATGGATAGATGGATAGATAGATAGATGATAGATAGACAAATAGATAGGTGTAGATATAGATACACACATACATATAATTATTGGCCATTATTATTTTTGTGGTGTGTGGAAAGAACACTGGAATTAACTCAGAAGACCTGAGTTTGAGTCTCAGCCCTGACATTTATTTACCGTGGAACTTTGGACAAGTTACTAAAGTTTACTTATTTGTACTAAAAGATGAAAAAAGTGAAACCCAGATGATCTCCTTTTTTAGCTCTAAAATTCTGTGACTTCATGATTTTATACATGTGTGTATACACATACACACACATCCCCTTAAAAGAGTGTTTAGTCTCTGTACCTTGAGAAATAAGTGCTACTCTTGATAATGTAAGAGTTCTGAAAAATTCACACATGCTTTGCAGATGGAAGTATTAATAAATATTTAGTTGTAGAATGAAAACCAGATGTCCAGTGAATGCAAGTCAGGCTGAATTTTACTTTATTCCCTGAAATCATTAATGGTACATAAAAGGTGTTAAGCTTCCAAGTGCAGATGGCACTATGCTGCAAGCAATTACAAGTCAAATTAAAAAGATATAATTCATATCCTTGAGGATGTTGGGTTAAAAAAATTAGATCCACATATATCTTGAAATAAAGAATTTTTAATGACACATTTGAATCTTTTTTAAAAAATTCTTTTTTTTTTTCCATGCACATACATCATTTTAATTCCAGTGTGACAGTCACTCATTAGTTTAACTCCCATACTGGCATCAGTAATAGTGCAGAACATCTGTTTATCTTTTTCAAAGTTAACATCATAGGAAATAACAGCAATTTCATTTTGAGCTTCAACTCATCATGTCCATAACCTTTCAAAATGATTCTCTCTTGCCCCTTTTCCAAAATGACTTGATGTACATACAGAATGTCTGTCTATTTTGATAGCAGAGAGCAATGTATGGCAACTTCTAAGTATCCATAAATACATTTAGAATATACATAGTCGAGGAAATTTTGATGTCAAGTGTAATTGTCTAGGTCAGAAGCATTTTCCACAATAGTTTGCAATCAGTTAAAGGGCCATAATCCACTGTTGCAGTGCTGGTGGCAGGTTAAGGACTACTGTCCAATAAGAATCTTCCCTTCAGTGTACTAGACCAGTGGTCTCCCAACCTTTGCTCCAAGACTTCCAGGCTCTCTGAACAGCAGCATCGAACAGTAACTGGAGGCTACTTCTAATTCTTAAGGCAGTAGCCTACGTTGTTTGATTTGTGTGATGTCCTTCAAAACAAAAGATTTAAGATAAACAGCAGAGGGAACAAGCAGTCTCTAAAACTCCCACCATTAGAGACACTCCTTGAGGTCTCTGTTTGGATTCTGCTATGAAAATTCTTAAAAGAAATGGTTTTAAATCTTCTCATGCTTTAATATCCTTAAAAAACTCCTCACTCAAAAAACAAAAGTCAAGTGCAAGTCATGTCATTACTTAGGGGCAGCTAGGTGGTATAGTGGATAGAGTACCAGTGCAGGAGTCAGGAGGACCTGAGTTCAAATCTCACCTCAGACACTTGATACTCACTAGTTGTGTGACCTTGGGCAAGTCACTTAATCCCAACTGCCTCATCCTGGGTCATCTCCAGTCATCCTGACAAATATTTGGTCACTGGATTCAGATGGCTCTGGAGGAGAAGTGACCCTCCCTCACTCAAAACAAAGTCAAGTGCAAGTCATGTCATTATTTCTGCTGGCATGGTCTTCTTTGGCAATGAAGGACAAACACACACAACCTTAAAACCAATGTCTACATCAGCTTCCCAAGTTTAGGAGTTCCTAGAAACATTTTCCCTTTCTGATTCTCATGTTATATTATCTGTTTTGGGATAGTGATTCCCAGAACTTATCTTCCCAGTGCTTGGAAGGGTATATCATTCCTGGAAACATTGGATACATAGGATAATAAATAATAGCAGTTACAAAACAGTTTACCTGTGTCATTTCATTTGATCCTTATAACTTTGGGAGGTAGCTGATATTAGTCAACAAGGATTTATTAATCAATTACTCGGGGTATAACTAGGGAGAACGGAATGTATGCGCTGGTCAAGAGGATCCTTTATCTAAAAAAATTTTGTTAACCTCCTTTTCCTATGTCTGATATTACTTTATAATACAAACTAGGGGCTACTAGGGCTTTCTGCATATTATTCTCAATCCCTAGAATTTCCTCCCCTTGCCCTGTTGAATTGCTGCTACCCATCCTTTAAAGCCTAACTCCAATGCCACATCCCTACTATTGATAGCTACCTTCCTTCCTCGGACCTTGCAAAACATTCTTTATATCAATTCTCATTACTTACCATGATATATTGAGTATTAGATATCTGTTTATGTCTTATCTCTAATTAAATTTTAAGCTCCACAAAGATAGAGACTATTTTTTTGTAGTTTCCCCAGTGCCTATGACATGCTATACACACAATGGGCACTTAATAAGATTGCAACTTTCCTATGGTCATATAGTAAGTAGCAAAGTAAGACGTAAACTAAGTTCTTTTGATTCAAAATCCAATATTCTTTTCACTACAAGAAGACATTATCAAGAGAAGATCCAGGTAACCTGATCATACCATGAAGGGTATTAAGACTGGACTGATGACAGAAATGAGAAGCAGGTAATAATGGACTGGTTAAAGGATGATGCTAAGGTTAAGGGTAGGCAGATTTGAATATGAATAGATATGAGACGTACTGGTTTTGTTAATACTTGTTAATAGATATGTGGAGAAAGAATTCAGCAGATTTGCTGTCTTCTTAATTCCACTAATAGAATCATATAATAATAGAGTTGGAAGGTACTTCAGAGACCACCTCTTTGACCCCACACCTGACTAAGAATTCCCTTGACAGCACCCCAAACAGGTTGAATGTCTTGAAGATTCCAAGTAAGGAAGAAAACACTACCTTCCCGGGGTATTTTGTGCTACTTTGGGATAAATTTTCTTTACACCAGGAAATTAAATTGACTTAAAATTATTAAAACTTATTTTACAAATGTCGTACCTTTACAACTGGATTTGAATATAATTGTAGTCAGGAGCACTAAATCTGCTGCTCTGCCATTTTCTACGGTCACTTCTAATTCTGCCCTCTGAGGCCAAGCATAATAAGACAAATTCTTCCTCCAAGTGACAAATCTTTAGATACTTGAAGACAGCTGTGTCTCCCTATATCTATAAAAGCATGCTAAACAGCTCCAGATTCTTTAAGTTATCCTCATATGTCATCA
Source organism: Bettongia penicillata ogilbyi (assembly GCA_023548195.1). Classification (NCBI taxonomy): domain Eukaryota; kingdom Metazoa; phylum Chordata; class Mammalia; order Diprotodontia; family Potoroidae; genus Bettongia; species Bettongia penicillata. The sequence goes on from JAJHZJ010000468.1 coordinate 2,715,221, forward strand.
TTTTCAGCCCTTTTACCATTCTAGTCATTTTGAATGCATTAACGTTTGTCAGTTTGGCACAGAGAACTGAACACAAAACTTTAGATGTGGACTATCCAGGACAGTAGAATTAAATGGGACTATCACTACCATCATTCTGGATGCTGATTCTCCATGCAATCTAATCCATAGTGGTTGAAGTTTGCTAAAGTCTGGACAACTTTTTTTGATGAAATACTGTATGCATCCTCTATGTTATACTTGAGAAGTGCAAGGTTTAAAAAAAAACCAATCTGTTAGGACTTTACATATTTACCTACATTCATTTTCATCTTATTAAATTTACTCCATAGTTGTAGCCTATTGAGATCTCTTTCGAGTCTGTCATTCAAAGTGTTAGTTATTCCTCACAGCTTTGTGCCATCCATGAATATGACAAGCACATCAACTATACCTTGGTCCAAGTCATTGATAAAGAGCAGAAGTAAAGAGTACAGGTGGTCACCAACTCAAGTGGCAACGTATGGCCCTTACATACCAAGAGACAACTAGGAGTAATGATGAGAACTCACTTCGCCCTATTCAGTGGAGATTTTACTCCCCGATTCCTTGACTTGCTCTTCACTTTTCCCTAAAGACCTCAGCTCTGATCCCATCCATGCCTTGAACCCCCTCCCATCCTCTTCTTTTGGCCATTTCACTTTTGATTTCTTCCAATTTCAGTCCATTTTGGGGTGGGAAGAAAATCCTCTTCTAACCACCACTTGTCAGAAACAGCAAAGCCCTAGATCTGTCTTTTCACTGACCTTATTTCCATACTCCACCACCCCATACACCATTCCTATTGCTTATCTCAGACCCTCCAACCAGGTTCCACCCAGCAGAGCCTTTGCTCCAGGACAAAGCAGCCATTAAAGTAGCCTATATCCCAACCACCTTTCAGGTTTTAATATTTTCAACCTAAATATCCATTTACCTGTGATGAAAACATTGCTACAAATGACAGTTTGCTATTATAGTACTACACAGACTAAAAAAAAATCACAATTTGTATTGCTTTTGTGGGAAAAATGCATTGAGTTTCAATCACTGATTCAGAAACAAATCTTTAGACTATAACCCAAAACTGAGCCTGCATATATATTTAATGAACTATGACACATGAAAGTGGCTCATGTACATCTATAGTCAGTTGGGGGATCTTTGGAACACCAGTATTTCCTGGTTCAGAACACTGGCTTGTAGATTATTTTTTTTCACAAATTTCACTTCACTTTACAGTGAGGCCAAAAAACTCTAATTTCATGTCTACTCAAAAAAAAAAAAAATTAAACTGGTGTACACAACAGCAATTTTCTTCAAATTCAGTATTAAGGATGCCCACATATGTAAAATAAGTATTTTAAACTTATTTTAAGCCATTCAATTTCAAGAAAACTATTTATTTTCTCTGCTCTGGGGAAAAAAAAACAGTTGCCAAGACACCTCTTTGTTCAAAGGTGTGCTTTCCCTTCTCTCTCACATGGAAAGAAAGAAAACTGAACCTGAAGTAAATAGACCATTTGAGAGTCACATACACATTTTAATAGAAAATGGGCTTTCTAAGGTAAATATCTAAGAAGCCTCCTTTCTTGATATTTATTTATGAAGTCCCAGATGCACAAGTGTCTGTGGCTACCTTTTTTAAAACCTTAAATCAAAGTATCTACATTACATCCCAAGGCTCTAGATGCCTTTGTAGGCACCTTCCTCAACATGAGAGAATGTTCTTATGTTATGACACAGATACCTAGGCAGTTTGATGGTTCAGTGGACAGTGTAGCAGACATGAAGTCAGGTTTAATCCTGCCTCAGACACTTAATAGCTGTGCTACCCTGGAAAAATTACTTAACATCTCTCATGTTCAGTTTCCTCATCTGTAAAATGGGGATGATAATAGTACCTAGCCCACAGGGCTATGTGGACATATGAAGTAACATGTGCAAAGTGCTTTGTAATCTTAAAGCATTATATAATAAATATATACAATATAATATGCAATATAAAGTGTTATATAAATGCTGGCTATTGTACCAAGGAAAATTGATGAGAAAGAGGAAAGATGTAACTTCCCAACAGAAGAGTTGGCTGTTATATGTAGCTTTGTCTTTTCAGGACTACTTCTACTTCCTACCTTCCTTTCCTTTCCATGCCCCTTGCCCATGGCCGAGACAAAGGCCTCACTGCCCAGTCCTTTTGCCATGGTACTAACTCCCAATTCTGGTGAGCGCTTGGCAAATGGTATCCAGTTCTACAGAACTCAGTAATCACATTTTAATAAAAACGGAGGCAACTCCTCTCCCCATCCCAATCTGTCTATCAAAAGGAAGCCATAGACAAAGGATTTCTGTTATCGGATAAAGTGTCTTTCTGAAGATGATCCAAATTTCTTTCCTTGTATTAGAACTCCTAACACTAAGCTATGCTGTACTGACTCTTTTTTTATACTAACCTTTCCAAAGTGGAAGTGCTGTAGATATGGAGCCCAAAGCTAAACTGCTTTCTTTGGGCAGCTGGGTAGTGCTGTGGATAGAACACCAGGCCTGAAGTCTGGAATACCTGAATTCAAATCCAACTTAGGACCAGTAACCCTGTTTACCTCAGTTTACTCATTTGTAAAATGAACTGGAGGAGGAAATGGCACACCACTCTAGTATCTTTGCCAAGAAAACCCCACAGGGTTAGAGAAGAGTCAGACATGACTAAAATGGTTACTTTCTTTCTAGCTGGCTAATCCTAGGCAAATCTCAATTTTCTTATTTAGAAAATAGAGATAAAAATACCCACATTACTCAAATGATGATGAAAAGCATGATAGCTGACAATTATTAATCATTTTAAATGTTTAAAAGCACTTTACAAATACAATCTCATTTTATCCTCAAACCAACCTTGGGAGGTAAGTACTACTATTATCTGCAAACTTCAGATCAGGAAACTGAGGCAGACAAAGGTTAAAGGACTTGCCTAGGGTCGTACATCTAGTATCTGAGGCCACATTTGAACTCAGGTCTTTTCAACTGCAGGTCCAGTGCTCTATCTACTGTACTACCTAGTTGCAAAAAAAAAAATAAACATTTTTTAGAACAAAACTTTAAAACTGAAAAATATCCAAAGAATATTTCCTAACACTTCTACTGTACTTAAAAGTTTTTAAGTCACTTTACCTATGTTACTTCATTTGATTCTTCCAACAATTCTGTGAGGTAGGTATTATTAATACCCTTGTTTTGCAGATGAGAAAACTGAGTCTTGAAGATATCAAATAACTAGAATAATGCACAAGGCTATTATGAGGACCAGATGAGATAAGGCATTAAGATAATGTATCACAAAATGACATTACGATAAATAAGTGCATTATACTTATTTTACTACTGCTAGGAAAATGAGCTATCAAACACCATTAGTCTTGTTCCTATCACAGAACCCATTCAAATAGAGGAGAACTAATCATTGTTCAGCTAAGATCATGCCACTGTGACAAATTCCATTCTGTATCCTTCTGAATTTTCATGCTGTAATGGCACTGAATGTCCAACAGTCCGACTCTGAAACCATGTTATCAGGCTACTTAGCTAAACCTGAAGATAAAAACCCATATGCATGCCACGTTTCTCTTCTTTTTTATACAGGGTGTCAGAACTAAGAATGAAACCTGCATTTTGTTTTTTTTCCTATGGACATCACCAAGGTATCAGTAAAAATTCTTTACTAAATAAATTTCAAATCCTTGAGAATAAACCTAAGAATAGCTTTGTGACATTTAGTCCATATGGAAATTACCATCTTGCAAGCAACCAGGTTTATCTGTTTGCCAAAATTAACCATCTAACAGTATTAGTTAGCTTCTTGGTTCCAGACAGTTTAAGGAAGGAAGAATGAATGGGGGCTTTAAATTTTTGTTTCTGCACAATGTTTTGCTACCATTTTCTGGGGCTTGAGACCCAGATTGAAGTTTATAGCTTTTTCACATGCTGTCCTAAAGGCATCTGCCCTCTTTCTAGGTAGGGTTTTAGATTTTAAAAAGAAGCAAGGCACACTTCTCTGCCAAGATCTTGATAATGAATTGTCCCTTTGTGTGAATATGTGTGTGTGTTGTGTTTATGCACATCTATAAAAGTGTTATCCACTAAATTACCCCCTCTGGAGAGTTAAGAGGAATGGATACCCATTTCAGAAACTCCAGCAGGTTGACATGATGCCATCATTACATAATCAACTTTCAATCAGTTCTTTTGTATTTGAGAGAAGGGAAAACTGGGGTCTCTAAGTCCTAAGCTAGGAATAATTGAAATAAAGGAAAGTAAATGAAAGGATATCCTGAATCATTTGATAAAGTCAGCTGCTTTTAATAAAATGTCTTTGATCCAAATGTGTGTGGATCATAGAGTTACAATAACATACTCAAACTAGAGTGATTGCAATTAAAGAAAAAAGGAAATTCCAGCTGAATCTTCTAGTGGATAGTAGAAACCATCAGGTACGTAAACTGGAATAGCTTTACAAAGAGCAAGACATGTTTCAACACATAAGGAACATTAACATGGTTAAGATGTTGTTAAAAAAAGAAAAATAGCTTACATTTACCACCAATTTGAAATTGCATATATAGAATCAAAAATTCCTATTGCTGGAAGGGACCTAAGTGATTATCTGGTCAATTCCCCAAAATAATAATTAATGGGCAGTTAGATGGAACAAAGGATAGACTTGGACTTGGAATCAGCAAGACTTATACTCAAATTCTGCCTCAGACACTTACCAGTTGTATGACCCTCATCATTTATCCTCTGTCAGACTGTTTCTTTACCTGTAAAACAGGGATGACAATAATAACACCTAGCTCACTGTGCTGAGAATCAAATGAGAGTAAGGAGCTTTGCAAACATTAAAGTACTTCATAAATGCTAGTTGTCATCTATTACTATTGTCATTGTTATTTCCTCTCTACAGCTTGTATGCATTCACCCAACTTCTCATGGTCTGCCCTAAGTAACAAGACATAACCTGTTACTTCTCAATCTATGATCACATATGCATTTTACTATTCACATAGGGAGTCTATTCCATTTCCTGAGAAATCGAAATGTCCAGCTTTCAAATAAACTTTCTAATAAGAAGCAAGCTCCACACTACAGATTTAATTTGGTTTGTGTACACACATTCTTGTTCTCTGGAGTACAAGAAAGAAACTGAATGGTACAGTACTCAGTGAAATGTAAAATAGGACTTCACACACAATTCTGGAGATTTAGCAGAATTCAGTTTAATCGAATGGCTTGGATCACAGTCAATTCAGCAGGAAAAAAAAAATTCTGGGAAGAAAACTACCAGCCCAGTGACAAGCAAGCATAGAAAATGAAATATCAACTTTGAAAGGTATTACAAAAATGAGAAGATACATTGTACTATGGGATCAACTAAACCCATTACTAGAATAACAAAAGAGTTCATTCTGTATTCCTAAACACAAATCAAAAACGACCCCTTAACTTATTGAAAAATCACCTTTAATTCTGGTGCAAAAACAGAAAACTCAGTGATGTATCTTGACACTAGAGAAGCAGCAAACAAAAGCTGACTGTACAAGATGACATGAGGACATCAATATTTTCCATTTATTTGAAAAAAAGATTGATCAAACAGCCCTATTTCTGCCTCATGGCACTGGCCTCATTCTGCTGCCTCAAAAGGCAGTCTCCATAGAGTTTGGTTTTGTTGGGTAGCAATAAGACTTCTCTGTGATTTGTGTCGCATCATACCATTTTGTTCTGATTGTGCTAATATATTATAGTAATAAAGTGGAATTGCTAACAGTATGATGAGTTGACTGTATTGTCAATATTTGGAATCTCTGAATCTTGCAAAAAACAACAAACTTTAGTATTGGACTGGGTTGATTTAGTTAACTGTTTCAGGACCTTTTCCAGTCCTATCTATGATACACTGCATTTATTAGAAAAAAACAAACCAGTCACTGCCACATTTTAATGCCACAGATTCTTATGAGCCATCTAGCCAAAGAAATAGGGCAAGTGTTCTACTGAGTTCATAGGCAGGAAGGGAAATTAAAATGCCATTTAGTCCATCCTCCTGTTCTTAGGCTGAACCATATTAAAAACAATCTGACAAGGCAAGAATTAGCTTTAATGCTCCTTGTCAGGAATTTCTTCCTTATATCTAAAACAGATCACTCTTCCTATAAAATTTAAACCTTTTGGTTTATGATTTGTAACAGATGATTACTACCCATTTCAAATATTTGATAATTATTAATAAATTGACTCTCCGATCTCTTTTTTCTCCAGTTCTAACAATCTTCAAAAGACCTTAAAATGAGAAGGTAGGTCTAGACAGACTCTAAGATTGTAAACATTTCACTGACAAAAAACTTCATAAAGTAACAAAACCTTGCACTGGTATGAAAACATGCCATTTAAATTGTACTCATATTTAAATCCTGTCTTTGATATAATCTTTAACACTGTCAAAATGGATTAATTATTCCATAATTTCTTTTGAAGAAAATCCATCTTATTCTATAGCCATACTTAAACCTTCTTTCTAGTTACACAAAATTGCCACACTGCCTGCTATTGTACAATTCAACTCAATTGTTTTCATGATCATCTTAATAGGCAGATAACTTCATTTTATGGAATAGGAAACTGAACATGAACTGTCATGAGACCTTGGGATGAAAAATTTAGCTCTTTCAAACTTCAAATTACATTTCAGCCTCCAAAAATATGAGTTTTCTCTCTTTCTGGAACTCAGTCTAAATCTATTAAATGATCAAATAAGGCTAGAACTGGTTGCCATTTTACTCAGCTTGATCTGTAATCTCACTGGGACTACTCACCCCTGTACTGAATTCACTCAGGAATTCTCCACTTAAGTGATGCTTATTTACCAACTCTTCCTGCAAATTATCCATAAAAGATTTGTCCCACATCCTGAAGGCCTTCTGCTTGATTCCTAACAATCATGAGGATACCCATGCAGCACTCAGGCTGTTGTTTTATTCTCACACAGATCAGCCAATCTATTTACTTTTCAGATTACACATGACCTTAATGTTGCCATCTTGATCTCAGCTCACTGCAGAAATTGACTGGTACCTTTGAGTAGAGAAATAATTACGGATATTTGGTGAGTGCTATCTTCCTATAAGAAAATCTAGGGGGAATCATAATCAGCATGTGCTGCTACTAGTGAATTCACTAGTATTCGCTAGAATTCACAGAGTGAATAATGTTGCATCCCCAAATATGCTTTCCATCACTGTCTGTAACTTCTGATTCAACCCTAACACACTGGTCCTAGAAGGACAGCCAATAATTCCTTGCTTCCAACTGCCCTTTTCCTCCATCTCTCAACAATCTCTTCTTCTCTGAAGCACATTCAATCAAAAACTTCCATTCAATTCAAATCACAAAGACTGTTATATACCACTACCCAGTCCTTCTCCCTCCTTTCTCAAAGAGTTCTGCACCCAGCTCACCATCTTCTCCCCAACTCCCAATCTTACACTAGGGAATTTCACATTAATTTCTCCTTAATGGCCCAATTCTTTTGAATAACTCTTTAAACCCCTAATTCCTCAAACTCAAATCCCAATACTTACTCCTTAGTCTACTTCAACTACATAGAGGTATGGTCACATGCTAGATCTCATCATTACTCACAGTGCTCCATTTTCTCAACTGGAAACCCTAAGATTCTCTGGCTATAACTTCCTACCATTACATGTTTCTCTATGCCCCACCTTTCCTCAACTTTTCCCTTACGAGACCTGCATTTTCTTTTTTCCTGAGTATGTTACTGAGGTATATTAATCCTGCTCTGTTCTGACTTTCCAATCTTGACACTGTTAGCCATTGCAACTCTACGTATTCTATGATGTTGAACCCCTTGTCCCCTTGTCCCTTTCCATTTATTTCTTGCCAAACTTGAACCCTGGATTACTCTCATCTGTCCTTTAGCTTCTATTTGCATTCTGCTGAATGAGCCTCACAAGAGTGCCGACTGCACACATTATAAATTCAGGTACCCAATTTCAATTGAGCTTTCATTGCAGTAAGGCATTCCTTTTATTCCTCCCTAACTGATTCCCTGTCTCATTCCCCAAAGAACCTTCTCTTTCCTCCTCAAGATCCTAGAGATCTCCCTCCTCTCTGTCTTTCAGCTGAGGATCTTGCCTTTTACTTTACTGAGAAAATTTAAGTTATCTGATTTGTGTGCTTTCTTTTCTCCCTTTCTCTTCATCCTTTGACTTTATCCCCCATTCTGTTGTAGTCTTTTCCCCCAATCTCTTAAACATACCAACCTCTACATAGGTGCATGACACTATCTCCTTCTATCTTCTCCAGAAGGTTGCAATCTCAATCATCCTTCCATCCCTCTGCAATCTTAAAGCTCCTCCTATTTATTGGTTCCTTCCCTACTGCCTTCAAATATACCAAAATCTCATCTCATCATTTTTTTAAAATAATATTTTATTTTTTCCTCAGTTACATGTAAAAACAACTTTTAATGTTCGTTGGTTTTAAAAAAAAACCTAATGAATATTTAAAATTGTTAAGTTTCAAGTTCCACATTCTATCCCTTCCTCCCTGAGATGGTAAGCAATCAGAGATAGGTTATACATGTACAATCATGTAAAACTTTTCTACATTAGTCATTTTGTGAAAGAAAACTTGAACAAAAAAATTAAAAGAAAAAAATGAAAAATAGTCCAGTCTGTATTCAGATGCCATCAGTTCATTTTCTGGAAACGCACAGTATTTTATATCATGAGACCTTTGGGACTGTCTTTGATCAGTCTTCACTACCACTCCCCTTAAGATATCATCCTCTACATCTTCCCCCTTTCTAAACAGTTTATATTTGCTGCCTCTATTGCTCTCCTCACTCTTTGCTCAACTCTTTGTAATTTGGCTTCTAACCTTATCTATCACTCAACTGAAGCTACTTTCTCTTTGTTGCCATGGTAGTTTTTTCTCAGTTCTCCTCCTTCTTGATTTCTCTACTGAACTTAACACTACTGACCACCTGTACCTTCTGGGTACTTTCTTCTCTTTAGGTTTTCATGATGCTACTCTCCCCTCGTTCTCCTCTTCTTATCTTATCTTCTCCACCTCTTTCATCATCCACATAATGTCCCTTAAACATGGATGTTTTCCAAGGCAGGCCCTCTTCTCTCTAAAAACTGTCTCTCTTGCTAACATCTCTAGAGTTTATCATCTCTCATCAAACATGTTTGAAACAGAATTCATCATATTTTCCCTAAAATCTGCTCCTCCTCCAAATTTCCATAGCTTTGTCAATGTGACCATCTTTCTTTCAATCACAAAGTGTGTAAATTTGGTGTTATCCTAAATTTCTCATTTCTCCTTCCCTAATATATCCAGTCAATTGACAAATGTTCCCATTTCTATAAATCTAAGCCTTCTATTTTGCTATGATTGAAAATAGATGATTGCTATCCACTTCAAATATTTGAAAACAATTATTATATTACCCTTCAATTTTTTTTTTCAGAGCTGAGAATCCCTCAAACACATTAAAATGAGGATGTAAAATTAAATGGACTCCTAAGCTTCCACATTTCATTTCATTCATCTGTATCCTCAATTGTTGGAGTTACAGTTCTTAGATGTAGTCAGTATTGCTGAGTCAAATGCTTAAGGAACTGACAATGTTGCCTCTGTCTGGTATAAACATAATTCTTGGGAGGTAAGATCCCTTAAAGTAAGAGTCTAGCAAACCTGGTCACTGAATGGGAAGGGCAATTGAGCAAGAGTACACAGCTAGAGTACATAGCAAAAATGGTTCAGCCACATAGCATTTACTCTCTCATCCCCTCCTCACCAAAAAAAAACAGAGCTCAGAAGTCTTCCCAAGTTTTCTGAGATACTGTGGACATGTGTGTCTTGAATGATTTAAGGGTCAAGAATAGAAAGTCTGAGTGAGGGTTTTAGGGTGGCCACTCAGCTCTCACCTCAGATAGTCCTAATGGGTTGAAATATCATTTTTTAGAATTTGCATTGCTGTTACTGGTTGGATTTGAGACACTGAATGTTGGCTGCGAAAATACCTAGTGGTGGCCTGTAGGAATCACTCCTCCATGATTTTGGAAGCAGTCACCAAGGCAGTTATTTAGTAAATGCTCACTAAGTGCCAAGTCCTGTGCTAGGCACTGGAGATAGACAGAAAGCAAAAACCCAATCCCTGCTTTTAAAGATCCCACATTCTAATGGGGAGAAAATCAGCAAATAACAATATACCTACAAGACATATGTAGTGTAAATTTTGTATATGTATTTACATATTTATTTATATTTATTTTAAAATATTTATATATTTAAAATATTTATAGTGGCTCTTTTTGTGGTAGTGAAGGATTGGAAATTGAGCAGATGCCCATTAATTGGGGAATGGCTGAACAAGTTATGGTATATGATTGTGATGGAATATTATTATACCATAAGAAATGACAAGTAGGATGATTTCAGAAAAACCTGGACAAACTTACATGAACTGATGCAAAGTGAAGTGAGCAGAACCATAATAATGTTGTATACAATACAATAGTGATATTGTACAATGAAGAGCTGTGAATGACTTAGCTATTCTCAGCAATAAAATGATCTAATATAATTCCAAAGGATTATTTTAAGGAAAGATGCTATCCAACTCCAGAGAAAGAACTGACAGTCTGAATACAGACTGAAACACACTACTTCTTCCTTCCTTCCTTCCTTCCTTCCTTCCTTCCTTCCTTCCTTCCTTCCTTCCCTTCTTTCTCTTTCCTTCTAGTCTTCTTTCACAAAATGACTAATATTAAAATATTTTACATGATTGCACATGTATAACCTATATCAGATTGCTCACCATCTTGGAAAGCCGGGAGAGAAAGAGGGAAGGATGGAATTTACAATTCAATTTTTTTAATGTTTAAAATGGTTTTAATATGTAATTAGGGAAAATATTATTTAAAAAATAATTAGAAGTTAGAAATAAAGAAATTAGAAAGAGGGGAGGGCAAGGGAGAAAGGATATAATGAAATTTACTTAGGACATGATAATTTTAAGATTTCTGCAGGACATCTAGTTCAAGATGTACAACAGGAAGTTGTTGATGTGAGACAGGGACCCAGAAGAGAGATCAGGACTAAACAGATCTGTGAATCAACTGCATAGAGCTCAGTGACCCAATAAAAGCTCATGAACCAAACTCACCAAGGGAGACACAGAGAGCGTTGGGGGATAACCATGGTAAGTAAGACCTAGATGAAGATTTCCCCAAAAGAGACGAAGCAGAGGTAAGACAGGCAGGAGAATCAGGAGAGAGCAATGTCATGATAACATTAGAAAGGAGAGCGTATGAAGGAAAGAGTAACTAATAATGTCAAAGGCTGTAGAGAAGTCAAAAAGTCATTACAGTCGACAGAAGGAATGAGGGGCAGTTGGGTAGCACAGCGTGTAGAGTGCCAGCCCTGGAGTCAGGAAAACCTCCATTCAAATCCAGTCCCAGATACTCACTAGCTGTGTGACCCTGGGAAAGTCCTTTAACCCTGTTTGCCTCATTTCATCATCTGTAAAATGAGCTGGAGAAGGAAATGGAAAACCATTCCAGTATTTTTGCCAAGAAAACCACAGAATAGGGTTCACAAAGACTAGGATGTGACTGAAATGACTCAACAATAACAATAGAAGGAATTAGTATCATTTCTTGATGCCTTAAAAGCACAAATTTGATATATTCTAAGTCAGTGAAAGAAATACTGGCTTCTGGTCCATGACCAAAAGCAGGGTTCCCTATTGTATCCCTAACGTGAACAAATACATAGCAACATATGTACTGCTTTGAAGTATGGGCTTCTTCGCAGATACTTCAGGATTATACTGTATTCATTTTATGGAACACCTCCTCAAATCCCAAGTTCCAGGGGTGTGCTGGTAAATGTTTAACAACTAGACTTCTGAAAAAAATACACATGACACATTTTTACATTTAATCAGCATTCTTAACATTTTCTCCATAACTTTCTTAAATCTAGACCATCAACAAAATAAATGAAGCCCTAAATTGCAGCATTTGTCAATTTCTGAGATGTAAATGCTTATAATGAAAATTTAATAAACATTCTTGCAAGCTGGAATGAAGTAGCTAGAGAACATCCTGGCATATCCCCACAGGATAGCCTCAGATTCTGGTGTGATGTTTTCATTTACTTTGAAAACTCATCACAACAAACACTACATAGGTTAAAGTGGTCTTTTTCAGAAGCAATTCAAGTAAATTATTCAGGAATAATGACAGGCCATGCAATGGATAGAGTGCTGATGATTTGGATTTCAAATTTGACCTCAGATCCTTGCTAGCTGTATAACCTGGAGCAAGTCACTTATCCCATTCTTCAATTTCCTCGTCAGTAAAATAGTGATAACAATAGCACCTACTTTCCAAGATTGTAATAAGGATGAAATGTGATAATTGTAAAAAAGTTTTACAAACCTTAAAGCATTATAAAAATGCAAGTTGTTCTGATAATGTGATGATGATGAACTGTTTAATGACTTCTGATTCCCAAAGGCCAGCTACAAATTAGATGCTAACATAAAAGTAGATCTTTTATTAACAAAATCAACTTATTTATTAGACCCATATCATGGGATCATAGATTTAGAGTTGAAAAGAATATCTAGTTTAATTTACTCATTTTGTGATGAGAAAATCCAGACCCCAAAAGACAGAGTGATCTGTTTAAAGTCAACACAGATAGCAAAGTTGGGATTCAGCCTCATATTCTACCCAGACTCCACTCCTGGCTCTCTGGTCACAGCAGCCTCTTTACCCTGGAAGTTCACTCTGAACCATCCTTCTCACAATGAAGTAATTCGGGCCACTCTGATGCCTTTTCCTCTAATTGGTTGGTTCTTCCCAGAAACTCCCTCTTGAGAAAAATTCCCAGGTCAAGTAAGAATTCATTTCTCCCCAGATTTCCCTCTTCCCTTTAAGCTTCCTTTTATGTCGTCTTCCCCCATTAGAATATATGCTCCTTGAGGACAGGGACTGTCTGTTTTTATTTTTATTTCCAGCACTGGCATATAGTAAGTACCTAAATGTTTATTGACTGACTCCAAATCTTGTCCTTTTCCCACTATGCCTTTTAAGTGTTTAAATGTGTTCAATAGGTTAGTGACAATGGCTATGACTTCTAATTGGATTTCTCAGGTGGAATGGTTGCAAAGGCTTGGGGAAAATCATTGAGACTAGACCTTGGAAAAGAGCCCAAGTCAAACCATCTGGCTTGAAGCAATAAAAAGTCACAGAAGCAAAAGTAGTTTGGCATTCAAATTAAGAGAATACAAAAGTAGTTCAATTTAACCATTGTCAGCCTTTTTTAGTGTCATGGACTCCTTTGGCAATCTGGTAAAACTTATGAATCCCTTCTCAGAATGTTTTTAAATATATAAAATAAAATACAGAAGGTTACAAAGGAAACCAACAAAACTGAAACACAGTTATAAAAAATTTTTTTTCTAAGTTTTTCAACTGAAGGTTAAGAATCTCTCAATTAAACTCTATTCCAACATGGCCCTAGATAAAGCTATACAGAAGAGCAAACAATTTGAGAGATAATTTGATTTTAAATACAAAACTTTAGTTAATCATACAATTTTTCTCTCTGTTGCTCATTGGACCAATCAACTATATATTTCCACATATATAGCTGATGGATATCTATCTATAGAGTCATGAATGATTTAGTCAATATTTGTACATCAAACACACCATGTATCCTGTAATACATTTTCTAAAACAGAGTGGACAGTTTAAGAGAATATGTTAGCTTTCAAATGCTTTCAATAGGTGTTTTCAGTTTAGCACATGGCTAAATACCACTTGATTTTTCATTAATAATCAAAACAAGTATTGGAAAAATTCATATTTAATTGATATTAAGCATGTATCAAATTTATTGCTTTATTTGAAAAATAATCATCTGAAGTCTATATATAAGTTCAATATAAATTCAAATAGAGAGATGGATATCCATTTGGGAATTTCATCAGGGAATGCACAGAGATAATGCTTAGTAATTACAAAATGGATTTGTTTAAAATTACATAAAATCTCTGCAAATCAGATGTTTAACAGATAAGTCATATCTGAGAGAAGCTGTATTTTCATTTTCTTTATTGAAAATGTTCCCATGCCTTATTTTCTTTAGAGACTTAAAAGAAGAAGCTCTCTTAAAATAAAAATGTAAGTAAAAACTTCCACAAAAATGAATCATAAAACTGAAATGTAAATCTTGGAGTCATCTGCTTAAAAGTGCTAACTGGATGGAATTGAATATAGCACCATCCATCAATCAACCAACGTTTATTAAGCTCCTACGAGGAGTCAGGCACTGTGCTAAGAGATAGAACCAAATGAGAAAGTATAGAGAGAAAAGACAAATCTGAGGACAAAATTTGGATAAAAGAGGAAGAGAAGCTGATGAAGGAGGCAGAGAAGGATCATTAAAGTGGTAGGAGGAGCAGAAAAGTACAATCAATACCTTTTGTAAAAAAAAAAAGAATATTAAAAAAATTCTGAACATCACAAACACCAAATAAAACAAGCATTTCCATGTATATAAAACAGAAAAGAGGGTTCCACATGAAACTGTATGGTTTACTTTTCGAACGTATAATTTTAAAATTATAATAAATATATATTGTTATAAATAATAAATTCAACATATATGTTGCTTAAAAAGAGTCATAAAGATTAATTTTATGTTCAATTTAGTTCTAACTTAAAATAGAAAGAAACAATTACTGAGTTACATTGAAACCAACTCAAAGAAAACTGTACCTCAATTGTTGTATGCCATTCTCAAGAGCTGCATCTCAAGATCATCTGTAAGTAAAAAATAAATGATGTTAGTATTCTTTTTTAGCTAAGATGGGGATGGGGGGTAAATCACAGTGAGAGAAACAGTGAATATAAGACTGACAATTTAGGGCAAATCGTAGCATTCTATTATGCTAGATGCAATCTGGGAAGGAAATGTCCATGATCCAAGTCATAAATAATTCACAACAAGCACACTGTGAAATAGCTAGAAAATTTGTCTTCAAATGCCTATTCTCAATTCAAAGTAAAAGGAAAACTAAGGAAGTGATAAAGCCAAAAACCATGCTTGACTATCCAAAATAGAAGTGTAGCACATGCTCTGAGGCAACTATCCCAACTTCCATTTGCACTGGCAGGTTGGGTCCCTGGAGGCTGGCTAAAAGGTTCCCTCAAGTTAACCTTAAAAGATTGCACTGGGGGGAGGAGCCAAGATGGTGGAGTAGAAAGACTCACGCATCCTAGCTCCGAATCCACAGCCCATAAATTTCCTGTAAAAAGAACTCCCCACAAATTCTGGAGCATGGCAACCCACGCAGAAACACAGTGGAAAAGATTTCCATTCCAGAGAGCCCTGGAGAGCCACCCCAGGGGTCCGTTGCGCTCTGGACAGCGGAGTCCACCCCTGTGCTGCCCTGGCCACATGGCCCCAGAGGAGCAGATCCGAGCAGGCTTCAGGGACAGAACCTCGGGTGTCCGGGAAGGTCCCTCCACCCACAGATGCTACAGGTCAGTGAGAGAGACTTCTGGGCTGGCTGAGAGGGCAGCGGGGTGTCTCCATGACTCCAGCCCCCTGGGAGGAAGCGGCAGAGGCAGAAGCAGAGGCAGCAGCGGCAGCCAGGGACTCCCGGAGTAGCAGGCAGAAGTTCAGGGCCATTACCGAAGGTCGCTGCATAAACCCCCTGAGGGAACTGAGCCTGGGAGATGGCCCTGCCCCCACCCGAGCACCAGAACCTAAGCTCACATTGAATAGCAGCCACGCCTGCCCCGGAAAGCCCATTTGAATCTCAGACCCCAAGCACTAGCTGGGCGGATCTAGACATGGGTGAACAGGAATCTCAGAAGTCAAGTTACTGGCTGGGAAAATGCCCAGAAAAGGGAAGAAAAATAAGACTATAGAAAGCTACTTTGATGGGGTACAGATGTTCCGCCTTTCAATTCTGATGACAAGGAACAATCCTTAACATCAGGGAAAGACGTGGAGGTCGGAGCCTCTGTATCCCAGACATCCCAGGTGGATGTCCAGGGGACTCAGGCCATGGAAGAGCTCAAAAAGGATTTTGAAAATCAAGTTAGACAGGTGGAGGAAAAACTGGGAAGAGAAATGAGAGAGATGCAAGAAAAGCATGAGAAACACGTCAATACCTTGCTAAAGGAGACCCCAAAAAATGCTGAAGAAAATAACACCTTGAAAAATAGGCTAACTCAATTGGCAAAAGAGGTTCAAAAAGCCAATGAGGAGAAGAATGCTTTCAAAAGCAGAATTAGCCAAATGGAAAAAAGAGGTTCAAAAGATCACTGAAGAAAATAGTTCTCTCAAAATTAGAATGGAACAGATGGAGGCTAATGACTTTACGAGAAACCAAGAAATCACAAAACAAAACCAAAAGAATGAAAAAATGGAAGAGAATGTGAAATATCTCATGGGAAAAACAACTGACCTGGAAAATAGATCCAGGAGAGACAATTTAAAAATTATGGGACTACCTGAAAGTCATGATCCAAAAAAGAGCCTAGATATTATCTTCCATGAAATTATTGAGGAAAACTGCCCTGACATTCTACAACCAGAGGGCAAAATAAGTATTCAAGGAATTCATCGATCACCACCTGAAAGAGATCCAAAAAGAGAAACTCCTAGGAATATTGTGGCGAAATTCCAGAGTTCCCAGGTCAAGGAGAAAATATTGCAAGCAGCTAGAAAGAAACAATTCCAGTATTGTGGAAATACAATCAGGATAATTCAAGATCTAGCAGCTTCTACATTAAGGGATCGAAGGGTGTGGAATAGGATATTCCAGAAGTCAAAGGAACTAGGACTCAAACTCACCTACCCAGCAAAACTGAGTATAATACTTCAGGGGAAAATATGGTCTTTCAATGAAACAGAGGACTTTCAAGCATTCTTGATGAAAAGACCAGAGCTGAAAAGAAAATTTGCCTTTCAAACACAAGAATGAGAAGAAGCATGAAAAAGTAAACAGCAAAGAGAAGTCATAAGGGACTTACCAAAGGTGAACTGTTTACATTCCTACATGGAAAGACAATATTTGTAACTCTTAAAACTTTTCAGTATCTGGGTAGTTGGTGGGACCACACACACATACACACACACACATGTACACGTGTGCGCACACACACACATACACACATGCACACACATACAGAGACAGAGAGCACAGAGTGAATTGAATAGGATGGGACCATATCTTAAAAGAAATTAAGGTAAATGGTGAGAGAGAAATGTAGTGGGAGGAGAGAGGGTGAAATGGAATGGGGTAAATTATATCTCATTCAAGAGGCAAGCAGGAGAGTTTTTAGTGGAGGGAAAAAGGTGAGCTGAGAAAAAAACATGAAGTTTAACCTCATCACATTCGACTAAAGGAAGGAATAAAATGCACACTCATTTTGGTATGAAAACCTATCTTACAATACAGGAAAGCGGGGGAGAAGGAGATAAGCAGGGTGGGGGGGATGATGGAAGGGAGGGCAATGGGAGGAGAGAGCAATTTGAAGTCAACATTCTTGGGGAGGGACAGGATCAAAAGACAAAATAGAAACAATGGGGGGCAGGATAGGATGGAGGGAAATACAGTTAGTCTTACACAACATGACTATTATCAAAGTCATTTGCAAAACTACACAGATAGGGCCTATATTGAATTGCCTGCCTTCCCAAAGGGAATGGGTGGGGAGGGAGGGATGGGGAGAATTTGGAACTCAAAGTTTTAGGAACAACTGTTGAGTATTGTTCTTGCTACTAGGAAATAAGAAATACAGTTAATGGGGAATAGAAAGTCATCTGGCCCTACAGGACAAAAGAGAAGATGGGGACAAGAGAAGGGAGGGATGATAGAAGAGAGGGCAGATTGCTGATAGGGAAAATTAGAATGCTTGGTGTATTGAGGTGGGGGGAGAGGATAAAAGGGGAGAAAATTTGGAACCCAAAATTTTGTGAAAATCAATGTAAAAAGTTAAATAGGGAAATTTATGTCAAAAAAAAAAAAAAGATTGGAGTGGTCCTTTCTATTATTACATATACCATGAGGCCCCCCTCTCCCCCCGGTATGTTTACCAACACAATTATAAGTTGATGTCAATTAGTAAACCAGGCTTAGTTGGTTACTGGGACAAGGTATTTATGATAGTGATATAATTGGTTTACTTGGTACAAACATTTCCCCCAAAAGTTTTTGACATATTTTTCTACCAGTATATACAGAAAAAATGAACTCAAGTATAGAATACATGTGACAAAGGGATAACTCAGTTCCTGGAAGTTCTTTTGCTGAAATCTTTTCAGTTGCATAAGGTAATTTTCTAGGTTGACCCTCACCCATAAGAAATCTTTTGATACAAATGTGACTCTTAAAATGTCTGCACCTTATAAAACGGTTATAAAAGTACCATTAGTTGAATGTTGAGGGCTGGAAATGGAGAATTTTTTTTAAAAAATACCACTAATTAACAAGGTAAATGTCTAACTGGTCACAAGGAAAGGACATCTATATATCTATTTATACACACACACACGCACACAATTTACAGAATTCTAATTCTAGTTTCCTAGAGAGAAGACTGCATGAAAGAAAGAACAAGACAGGAAGGCTTGAACTAAAATTAGGAGAATGAGGAAAATAACTGGCAAGATGATTTGGAGGACTTTGGAATTTTAAAGAAAGATCTGAGATTGCTTCATGCAAAAATGGATATGATAAAAGACAAAAGTGCTAGGAACTTAACAGAAGTAGAAGAGATGAAGAATTGGTTATAAAATAGAACTAACCAAGAGAGATCTTAACATCATTGATAAATACAATGGTATGGTTACTGATCTAGACCCAGAAAGTCTAGAAAATGAAGTCATGTGGGCTTTAATAAGAATTGCTAGCAATAAGACTAGTGAAAGTGACAGAATTCCAGCTGAGCTATTTAAAATCCTAAAGGAGGAGAAGGTTGAAGTGCTACACTCAAAATGCCAGCAAATGTGGAAAATTCAACAGGGGCCACTGGATTGGAAAAGATCGTTTTATGTCTGAATCCTAAAGAAGGGCAATGCCAAAAAATGCTCAAATTATCAAGCATTTGCTCTCTTTTCACACAGTAGCAAGATTATGCTTAAGGTTCTGTAAGCTAGCCTTCAACAGTCTGTGAATCAAGAACTACCAGAAGTGTAGGCTGGTTTTCAAAGAAACAGAGGAACTAGAGACCAAATTTCCAACACTTGCTGGATTAAGGAAAAAGTGAAGGAGTTCCCAGAAAAAACATCGACTTCTTCATTGACAGCACTAAAACCTTTGACTGTATGGATCACAACAAAATGTAGCAAGTCCTCATAAAGAAGGGGGTACCAGATCATCTTACTTGTGTCTTGAAGAAACTGTCTGTGGAACAACTGATTAGTTTAAGATTGGGAAAAGAGTATGATGAAGCTTTCAATTTTCATCTTATTTATTTAAGTGATAGGCAGAGCACATCATGGGAAATGCCAGGCTGGATGACTCAAAAAGCCAGAATTAAGGTTGCTGGGAGAAATATCAACAATCTCAGATACACAGGCAATACCACTCTGAGGGTAGACAGTGAGGAAAAATAAAGAAGCCTGAGTGATGAGAGTGAAAGAAAAGAGTAAAAGTTGGCTTGAAGTTTAATATTAAAAAAAAACCCAAAAACTAAGATAATGGCAACTGGTGCCATCACTTCCTGAGAAAGAGGGAAAGAAGAAATAGGAGCAGCGTCAGATTATATGTTCTTGGGCTCAAAGATCACTGCAGACAGTGACTGCAACCCTGAAATTAAAAGATGCTTGCTTGTTGAAAGGAGAACTATGGTAAATCTGGACAGCATACTGAAAAGCAGAGATATCACCTTGCTCACAAAGGTCCATGCAGTCAAAGCTACATTTCTTTTTTCAGTAACAATGTATGTCTCTGAGAGTTAGACTGTAAGAAAAAATGAGCACTGCAGAATGGATGCTTTTGAATTGTGGTGCTAGGGAAGACTTTTTGAGAGTTCCTTGGGCAGTAAGAAGATAAAATCAGTCAATGAGAAAACTAAGTCAAAGAATTTGTTAGAGGCCAAGAAGAATATTGATCTGAGTTATGAGGTTGAAATCATTCAATAAGCATTTATTACACAACTTCCAAAACCCTGTGCCTTGGAATACAATATAGTTTCTGGGGATAGAACTGCAGAAGTGAGGCAGTTCAATGTCAACATAATAGCTAGTCTCTAGTAGAAAACCTTTAGGAATCTGTATTTTGTCCTGTGTTTTGTTCATCACACATGTTGGTGAAACAAATCTGAGACAGATAGTTAACAATATGGAGGATCCAAAAGGATCATTTAAAAAGGCCAGAGAACTGGGCTGAAATCTAACAAGAATACATTCAAAGGATAAAAATATAAAGTGTAATACATACAAAATATCAACATCAAAACAAATGATAAAGATATGAAAAAATTATAATTCTTAATTAAGCAGAAAGTTTACTTTAAGGACATAAGTGACTATGGGAAATCCTAATGTTATTTTAAGACTATGAGGTCTCCTCTTTCTTTTTTTTTAATTGAATGTGCTTGGTCTAGGAGGCCCAAAATAATTCTGAGTGAGCCAGCTGCATCTTCTTTGATGTTCCCCTCCTCTGACTATATTCTGCATCTGGCTTTACTCTACAAGCTGTTGTGTTATGTTAACTGATAAGGGCTTTGTGCTCTTTAGAATGTATAAAAACTTCTCTGTGAAATTTACTCTTTGAGAAAACAAGCACAGCTTAACTTCCAGCCTCAATCTTTCACTCCAGAAATTGAAGAATGGAGTCTTACTCATTCCTGTGCTAATTCACTTCATTAGGAGAATGATTGTTTTTTCTTTAATACAAGATAAGGACCCACGTAAATCATTTGCATTTCTATATACTACCAACAAAATGAGCAGGAAGAGATAGAAATTCTGTTTAAATAGCTGTAGACATTATCAATACTTGGAAGTTTCTCTGCCAAGACAAACCCAGGAATTATATAAGCACTTTTCATACAAATAAAGATACATCTAAACAATTAGAAAAATATTTATTGTACATGGCCAAGCCAATATAAGAAAAATGACAATTCTACCTAAATTAATTTATTTATTCAGTGCCATACCAATTAAACTACCAAAGAGTTATTTTGTAGAGCTAGAAAAAACAGTAACAAAATTCCTCTGGAAGAACAAAAGGTCAAGCATATCAAGGGAATTGATGAAAAAAATATGAAGTCAGCCCTAGCAGTTCCAGATTTCAAACTATATTATAAAATGGTAATCATCAAAGCAATCTGGTACTAGCTAAGAAATAGAGTGGTGGATCAGAGGAAGATTAGGTATGTAATATACAAGATAAATCCAAAGGTCCAAGCTTTGGGGAAAGAACTCAACATCTGACAAAAAATTGTTGGGAAAACTAAAAAATTAAAAAAGTTTGGCAGAAATTAGGCTTGGACTAACATTTCACACCATATACCAAGAAAAGGTCAAAATGGATAATTGATTTACATATAAAGGGTGATATCATAAGTAAATTAGGAGAGCATGGGAAAATGTACCTTTTAGATCAATGGATTAGGAAAGAGTTTATGACCAAAAAAAGAGGATTATGGGAAATAAGATAGGTCATACTGATTACGTGAAATTAAAAGAACTGGAAACTGAGGGGATGCCCATAAATTGGGGAATGGTTGAACAAACTGTGATATATGATTGTGATGGAATACAGAAGGCACTTAATATTTATTGATCATTGAGTATTATTTATTGACTAATATAGGATTTAACAAGAATAATTTTAAAAAAAGAATAAATGCAATATCTCACACAGGTGTCAAAGAAATCCACTTCACAAGTCCACAATACAGTAAATATGTAGGTAGACAGAAATTTGTATGAAAGCAATTAGGGGGTTTTAGAGGAGTGAAAGATCAATAGAAATGATATGGCACTTTGAAAAGCTAAGTTATCTACCAGATCTGTATTCCAAAGAGATTTAAAAAAAGATAAAAAGACCTATGTGTACAAAAATATTTATAGTAGTTCTTTTCGTGGTTGCAAAGAATTGTAAATTGAGGCGATGTCCATCAATTGGGGAAGGACTGAACAAATTGTGGCATATGACTATGATGGAATACCATTGTGCTATAAGAAATGAGGTACGCGATGGATTCAGAAAAACCTGGGAAGACTTATATGAACTGATGTAAAGTTAAGTGAGCACAACCAGAACATTGTAACTGTAACAACATATATATTATAAGGAAGATCAACTATGAAAGACTTAGTTACTCTTATGAAGACAATGATCTAAGACAATTCCAAAGGTCTCACAAGTTAAAATGTTATCATTTCCAGGAAGTCAATTTTCTGTTGTCTAGAAAGGAAGGAAATGGTAGGAGTTTGTTACTCTGCTTTCCAGTCCTCCAATCAGAGGGGAAAGGAGGTTGAGGGAGGTGGTGTTAGTCAAGGCTTGAGTTAGGCAGCATGGTGATGATCTCAGAAGTAATCATCTTAATGTGGGAGGGGCATTTTCCCAGGAGTTGTAACCAGGGAGAGAAGTAGATGTCTAAGAGCTGCCATTTGTGTTGGGCAAATCAAATAAACTTTGGTTCTGAATTTTCTGATCTACAAAATGAGGAGTTGTCTCAGAAGACCTATCCCTTCCACCTCTACATGTAGGATCCTAAGAGAATAATCATTTCTTCTTAGGACTCTCTAGGGCAAGAAGGAGGACTGCTTCATAGCATTTCTAATGAGACTGGGATTAAACATCTGACACTAAGTAAATGTTTCACTAGGAAGGGATGACATAAAATAGCCTTTTTGGACGAGCAGATTGTCATAGCAATTGCTAGAGTCTACATCTGCTAATGGTAACAATTTCAGAATTAATTCTCACTCATCTCCTATGACACTATGAAAACTTTGTTTCAGTCTAGCCAGTGACAGCAGAGGAGTTAGGTAGCTCAGTTCAGCTGGACCTGGAGTCAGGAAGACCTGACACTTACTAGCTGTGGGACATGTTACTTAACTCGTTTGCCTTAGTTTCCTTATCTGTAAAATGAACCGGCAAAGGAAATGGCAAACCACTCTAGTATCTGCCAAGAAAACCCCAAATGGGGTCATGAAAGAATCCAATCTGACTGAACAACCAAATCAAGTAACGATCAAAGTATGTAATCTAAACCTCAGGTGTGCTTTATCCCTGCTTACATGGCAATGTGTCCAGAAGAATGATGAGGTCGAGAAAACATTCTTTTCATTGATTCTTTACTTCACTCAAACTTCTGGACAAGCAGAGAATCCTTCCATTAGTGATTAACTGTCAGAGCAGATGCCTAGCCAAAGCAACAGAAATTTAGCCCTGAAAGGGAACTGAAAGATTGTCAACACTTTCATGTTACTGATGAAAAACTGATGCCCATGGTAGGTAAGTAAAACAGACAGCCTTAGAACTAGAGCTAGAAGCCAGGTCTCCTGGATTTGATTTAAAGTCAGTTGTTTTCCAGTCATGCCTGTCTCTTCATAACCTCATTTGGGGTTTTCTTGGCAGAGATGCTGTAACCGAGGCAAACAGGATTAATAAGTAACTTGCCCAGGGTCACATAGAGAGGAAGTATCTGGAGCCAGATTTGAACTCAGGTGCTCCATCCACTGAGCCATCTTGATTTATATGTGTAGCCACAATGAGAAGCAATGTACACTGCTTGAATGGGTGTAATGTTCTGCCTTTTTTCCTCTTCTCTTCCTGTCCCATACAATTTTAACAAAGCCTTGCTTCTGTTTCTAATATTATGGTAATTTAATTATTGGCTAGATAATGGGAACACAATCTAAAATGTAGATTCCAAGAGCAGTGTCAAAGATCATGTCAATAACTACAAAAAAAAAAAAGAAAGGATATACCCTTGGCAGAAACTACATTCAAATTTAAGGAAAGTAGATATTTTAAAACAATGTGTTTCTTAGCCAAGATTTAAATAAAATCTTCTGATTATTGGGATACTTTTCAACTCAGTTCCTCTCCTTCCCTACTTTAACATCCTTTTAGCCACCAACAATTTAAGAACCACTTAAGAAATAAATGATTCATGGCACTTGAAAGCATTCCAATTTTCTGCATGAAATAAAACTTTGGTTTCTAGGTCTACAGATGATCTTAAACTTAAATTGGGGAAAAGGCAAGATGAGAACCAGAAAGATCTTTTTCTTTTTAAGAATTTTCTAGGGATATAAAGGAAAATTAAAATACACAATTCAACTGTTAAAGAAAAAGTCTGAAACCCATAAGGCAGAATGCAGTGAATTAGACATTAGAAGAGGATCCCCTTCACTGCTTTCCCTCTTTTCCTTCTTTTTTTCCTTCCTTCCTTCCTCTTATTCCTTCTTTCTTTCTATTTGTAAAATTTTTTATTAGTTAATTTATTTTTAGTTTTCAACATTCACTTCCATAAGATTTTGAGTTCAAAAGTTTTTCCCCCTCTTCCCTCCCCCTCTGCAAGGCAGGGTACAATCTGATACAGGCTCTACATATACATTTATATTAAACCTATTTTCACATTAGTCATATTGTAAAGAAGAATTAGAACGAACAGGAGGAATCACAAGAAAGAAGAAACAAAAAAAAAGAGAGAGAGCAAAGTGTGCTTTGATCTGCATTCAGACTCCATGGTTCTTTTTCTAGAAGTAAATAGCCTTTTCCATCACCACATTCACTTTCAGTGATTCTGTTGTTTTCATTTACATTCGTGTAGTCATTGTGCATGTTATTTTCCTGGTTCTGCTTACTTTCCTCTGTACCAATTTATATAAGTGTTCTCACACTTCTGTGTTTATCATATTCATCATTTTGTACATTACAGTAACATTCCATTACATTTGTGTACCATAATTTGTTTAGTTATTTGCCCAAATATTTACAGTTCTTTTGTTACTTACAAAAAACTGCTGCTTATCAATATTTTCATATTTATGGATCCCCTCTTTTTGTCACTGGCCTTCTTGGATTGAGAAAACTTAAATGATTCGCCAAAAGTCATATAGAGAGTAAATTTCTGAGGCAAGATTTGAATCTAGGTCTTCTAGTCTTCAACTTCAACATTCTAACCACTGTGCCAATTAAAAAAATATAGGGACAGGGACAAGGACTGGGGTTGTGATTTCACTGATATGGGTAACCCCAAAATAAGGAAACTTCCTTTATCAAGGCAAGTCAGCATCATCTGGCCTAACTTGTTTGCCTCACTTTCCTTAAGTGTAAAATGGGGATAATAACAGTATCTGCCTCCTAGGTTGGTTATGATAATCAAATGAGATAATATTTTATAGCACTTAGCACGATGCCTGGCAGATAGGAGGCACTACATAAGTGTTAGCTATTAATATACTTATTATCATCATCATCTCTACAACTTACAAATAGGGAGTTATCTCAAGCACTGAAAAATTAAGTGAATTTCCTAGGTCACAAACCACTATTACATTAACTATGTGTCAAAGGTGGTACTTGAATCCAGGTCTTCCTGATTCCGAAGCCCGCTATGCCATGCTGACCATATACCATCCAATAACAATGAACAGACTGACAAACATTTATTAAGAACCTAACTACGTGCTGGGGGAAAGTACAAATGAATGAAACAATACTTATGAGGGAACTTGCATTCTAATGAATAAAATGAAACATACATATAAATTCATCTAAAATAATAATAAAGTAAATAAATACAAATATGTACAAAGTAGTTAAATACAAGGAAGTGTGGGGAGGGGCTAGCAGTTGAGGGGAACCAGAAAGCCTTCTCAAGAAGACAGTGTTTGAGTTGCATCTCAAAAGAAGGACCCCATAAGGAGGAGATAAGGAGGGAATCATTCTGGGAATGTGAGACAGACAGGGACACTGGTATGGAGATGAGAATGATGGATCATCCTGCGTAGGAGCACGGCCACTACAGTGATGGATCATCCTGTGCGAGGAGCACGGCCAGTACAGCTAAATCACAGAATGCTGAAGAAGGAGTAATGCCCAGTGAAGTCGGAAAGAGAGGACAAGGATAGACTGCGAAGGGTCTGGGGCAGGTAAGTGGCACGGTGGATAGAGCACCAGACCTGAAATCAAGAGGACCTGAGTTCAAATGTGACCTCATATGCTTAACACTTACTGTGCCACCCTGGGCAAGTCACTTAACACTGACTTACTAAAACAACAGCAAAAAAAAAGTAGAGGGGTTTATATTTTATCACAGGGGCCACAGGAAGCCACTGGAGTTGATTGCATAGCAGAGCTACATGGACAGATTTGTGCTTAAAGAAAACTACTTGGGCAGCAATGTCTAGGTTGTACTACAGTCATGAACCTGGAAGATGGATTCGGAGGCTGTTGCAATAGTCTAGGTGAGAGGCATTGAAGGCCCAATGCTGCCTCTCATTTAAAGGACATGTTCCTGAACATTTACTCATTTCAGGGATGAAATAGAGCGGTAAATATAGGTAGATCAAAACTTTCAACATCAAAAATCTGAGGATTTGGGAAACTCAGCATATTTAGATGAAAGACAGGAGCATATTTCAAGACTCCAAAAAAAAAAGCTCACTGAGACTACTAAAAATGGAAAAGAGAAGATAGAGGAAGTGATTTTATATCTTTAAGGCACAAAGGACTTTTTACACAGTGATCAGTCCTTCCTCATTCTCTAACAACAGACCAAGAAGAAATGAGTTTAAAATACAAAATGAAGGAATTAAATTGACTATAAAGAAAAATTTCCTGAGGTTCACTATCACAGGAGCTCAGAGACATCGGAAGCCACCTCTAGTTCAATTTACACAACCAAGAATTTCATTTATAATCTTTTTTTTAAAAAAAGTTTCCATATGAAAAGCTACAGAAAGGAAAAATCAGTATTTTTCAAAACAGGCTTGCTTTGGGGCAACTCTATAGAATGTTCAAGCTCACAAAATGATACAGCTGGAAGGAACCTTTGAGATACAATCACATTTGTCTCTTTTTATAATGAGGAAACTGAAGTTCATAGAGACAGGATAATCTATTCAGGGTCCCACAGCTAGTACTAGGCAGAGCCAGGGCTTGAATCCAAGCCTTTGTGACTCCCAAACAAGTGTTCTTTCCACTACAACACCGGAATAGGTATTAGTAAAAGATGTCGTGGTATCTCACTATTGTCCTTTAAAAAGCTGTACGGTTAGAGTGAAAGACGCTCAGAAAAAATGTGCCGGTCACAGAAAAGGTCACAGTCCTTTTCCCTAACCCTCTTCTCATCATTCTGCCTACCTCTGGGCCATCATCTACATCTGCCTCACCTCACCGTCCTCCTCTTTACAACATCCCTGCACCCCCCAGTCCCAGACTCTGACTCTAGGTCACCTGGCTCTGATAGGTGAGCTTTCACAGTATCCTGCTTGGGACCAGGTCTCTACCTGTCCTTCCTCCCTGTTAAAAAGTAAGTTTCTTAAAGGCAAAGACATCTTGCTTGCTTCTATTTTTATCTTTAGGGATTAGCAGAGTACCTAGTATTTAATGAATAATTTGCCTGTTTATCAATTCTAACATCAGTATGTTCATCGCTGCTTTTTAAAAGGTTACTGAATATAGGATGGTAAGAACTAAAAACGCATATTAACATATTTAAAACACTTTACTATATAACACATAGTAAATGCTTAATAAATGCTTTGCACATAGTAAGGGCTAAATTAATGTTCTATTGCAGTTGGGTATGGTCTCAGTTTGACACTTTTTAATGAGGTAAGATTATAAAAAGTTTCATTTTTAAAGAATTTTCTACAAAAGCCTAAATATTCCCCCTTTCGTTTTACGTTTCGATTCAACAAGGGGCTTACAGAAAGCAATCTGTGTTTTTATCCTTCCTATGCTATCCCCAGGTATTAGCTCACAGAAGAGCTTAATAAATATTTGTAGAACTGAATTTAAAATCTAATCTCATCTGCAGCGTGGAGGTGACTGAGATCTTGAAGGCTATATATTTCTGGAAGTACATACCAAGCAGAATACAATTTGAAAATAGGACTGACAATGTACTAGAGATCAGCATTGCTCAGTTTGGAGAGGGCTGGCCAACAGGTTAGGACTGTTTGTTTATAGCTACACCAACTATCCACTAAGTAAAGTATGGAGGAGCTGTCAACTCCACGGGTGGAGGAAATACCCACGCTGCTGCAACCACAGGTCCTTGTTACTGAAGTCTGCGTAGGGCACTGTGATAGGCACTCGAACTAATAATGAACGTGGCCATGTACCCAAACTGCCCACATCCAGGGAATCACCTCTTGTGATTCAAAATCAGCTGAAATATAAGACATTTTCTATAAGAAGGGTTTTTTTAGCAATGCAAATTTATATAGTGCCTATGGCTTATGAAAGTGGAACCACAGCAACAAAAAACCCAAATGTTTCACAACACATCTATGAACCATCCAGAGTTTTGAGGCTTTTATTTTGATAATCAGAAAGGCAGAAGAACTAGTCCCCACTGAGGTAGAGTCTTGTTACTTTTTTTTTCACTCAGGGACTTTGAAAGGACCTGAATGGCTTCCAGGATTTAGGTAGGGCCAACATGACCATTTACACATGAAACAGCCAGGTATTGGGAGTACCAAAAAAAAATATCTGTGCTTCTTTATCTCAGGTATCTTAAGGGGCAAGACTATATGTGTATGTACATATATATGTACACACATACATACACAAACCCATATATGTGTATATATACAAGGTACTAGGGAGGGAGGGAGCACCACTAGCATGGAAGGATCAGATCTTCTGACTTGAAATTATTCCACTAGATGACACTGGTTTAAAGTGCTGAAGGTAGCTTACTTGCTCATGCCATGGCTGCATAGCAATTTATGCTAAGAATAGAAAAATAAGTAAACAAAAAGGGGCAACTTTTCATAATGAGCTCGCAAATTTGTGTGAGTAACAAACTGCTTAGTTTCCTTTTCCTAATCTCCAAAATTGGGACCACTTAAACTACACTTAGCAGTCTAGCTTTGCCAAGGAATCTGGGACCAATCCACCTAGCTAGGCACAAGGAATAAGATACCCTTCTCTTCCCCCCTCCCTACACCACCCTGACCAGACTCATCGGGCTAATAAGTGCATTACTGATTCAGTATCAGTTCAACATTAATAGTCTTCCCATTTACCTTTAACCTAGTACCAGTAACTGTGATTTGACCTCCTGTGCAGGAGTCTGATCATGTACCCAATGTATTCATTCACACCATCCACGTACATTCAAGGCACTGTGACAAGCACTGGCGATATGAACACCTGAAACGATTAAACAAAATGCAGCCCTTGCCCTCAAGAAGCTTATTCCAGGAGGAGAATCATGAACGCAGAGTGTCAACAGGAATACAACCACTGCTTACATTTATCTAATGCACCATGGGCCTAGAATATGTTTTTTGCACATTATCATTTTATGATCACAGTAAGTAAATAACTGCCCAGGTGGTCAAACCTAGATATGCAGCTCTCTACATATATAAACTATCTGAGGAAAAAAAAAAGCAAAAATTAGATGAATTCAGCTAAGCAACTCTGTATTTTGAAAACATAGTAAACAGCTAATCCAGCTTTTCTCAAAAATTGCAGCAACTGGTTTGTATTTAGAGATACAGTTTGATATATATTTTCAGTCAGTGTTATGCATAGCTGGTATCTTC
This sequence comes from Bettongia penicillata ogilbyi, assembly GCA_023548195.1. Classification (NCBI taxonomy): domain Eukaryota; kingdom Metazoa; phylum Chordata; class Mammalia; order Diprotodontia; family Potoroidae; genus Bettongia; species Bettongia penicillata. The sequence continues at coordinate 2,745,116 of JAJHZJ010000468.1, forward strand.
TATTTTTAGAAAAATGAAGACTCTCGAAAGTCCAGTCATTTAAAGACTGCTTGGTGTATATCCCTTAAATCAGTATCTCCATGAGGAAGGTTAGTTCAGAGGTTTAATGATCTGGGTTATGAAGCTAAACAACCAGTATCCTTGCAAATCCTACTCCTAAATTTCAGTTCTTCTGAATGGGTCCCCTTTTACCTTCTTCTTAAATCTCCTGACACCAACTTCACCCCTTGTCTGAACTTCTGCCTACTGCTGGACATCATGGTCATCTAATCTGCTGGGACCTCCATTGGCCTAAGGTCAAATCTCTCGATTGCTGGGGACTTGACTGTTTACTTAGATCTACCCAATGAATGGTCTGGTCCCTGCCAGACTAACTTATCTGTCTCTGGGTCTCTATCTGGTCTCTAGCTCCTGGGAACCCCTAATCTGACCCATCAGGATGACAACCTGGATCTGACAGTATGTTGCCTGTGCAAGCTTGGCAAGTTGCAAGATTAATTTCTGCCAAAGCTGTGCTCCTGGAGACCTGGCACTTAAACAGAATTTTTGGAAAGTGAATTATATTTTAAATGTAGGAAGGGAAATCTGCTATTAAAAGCACTCCTGTGGTGAATCCTTTTGAAAAATCAAGAGCAGTCCCCTAAAATCTTTTGTTTAATGAATGACTCATATTTACATAGCATTTTATAGTTATAAAGAACTTTTTTATGTACTGAGATTTTCACTGGTTAGATTTCCTTAGAGTAAGGAACGCCCATGTGCACAGTAAGGTACGTCTTGTACTTTGCACACCCTAAGTGCTTGGTAACTGACTACTTATCATTAATACCCAAAGCAGTTCACATAAGGAATTTTTTTTTAAATAAAAAGATCTGTAATGTATGTTTCCTAACAGCCAATAAAAACAAAACAATTGTCTTTAAGAACAAAATCTGTCTGGGCACTAAAGGAACAGACTCTCCAGACTTAAGAAACCGTATTCTCAAATGACTCCTGTCACTATTCCTCTTTTCAGTTCCTTCAGAAGCTGTCTAACAATGGATCCAATCCAACAGGCCTGCAGGCACAGCTCTCATTGAAGTGATGGGGAGTTTTGACTGCATAAAGACTATGGGAAAGAACCTTGTTAAGAGGCCAGCCAAATGAATCTTTGCCCGGCTCCTGAATTCTTTAATGTTCAGGATAAGAATTCAGAGACATGTAAGATGTATTCTGAATAAAAGAAAACCCCACATCTGTTAAGAGTTCATTCGGAGTCTCTAATCACTCCTCCCCACTCCTGCTGTAAAATCTGTCCTATATAGCAAATTGTACAAGGACGACTATCCCACCGGTCCTGGGGATGGAGGATATTTCATTTTATTGAAAACTTCCCCTTTGAAACCTTAAATGTATTTTTAGGATGGCTGATGAAAGGATGCTAATGAGTAGAATGAAGGAGAAAAAGGCTTTTTTTTTTTAAAAATGTGCTCCAAAAATTGGGCAGAGGGGGTGGAGATGGAAACATTGGGCTGCAGAAAATTTGAGTTGTGAGGAAAACCCTGTAACCTTTTAGCTAGTCCTCTGAGCATGTTTCCATTATAAAGTTTTCTGACATGGTCCGGGTATACAGAGGAGAGGGACTTAATGGGAATGAATAGGAAACTACAAAGGCATATCAACTGAGTAGCTAAAACAAAGTAAACAGAAAGAAGGAAGGAATTTTTTTAAGTTCCTGTGCTTAAAACAGGGCATGGTACACAGCAGGTCCTTAATGAGTGCTAGTGGACACTGTCCTCTTTTTCACATTTCTATAACTGTCCTTTCTATGACCATTCACATCCCACTTGTATGTTCCTTCAGACAGACTTACCATTTGTTTCTTCTGCACTCTGTTCTCCATCCTGCTTTGATGCCTTTGCATGGGTGGCTTCCCTCTTACTTCCTCCCCACACCCCATATCTGGGATGCATTACTCAGCCACTAAGAATCCTTGGCTTCCATGAAAGCACAGTTCACCACCCACGGGAAACCCTTCCAAATGTTGGTGCTCTCTACCTCTTGAAATGTCTCAGTATTAATCTGTGTGTACTTTTACTCACTTATCTGTGTGTTGTTCAGTCATTTCAGCGATGACCGACTCTTTGTTACCCCGTTTGACGTTTTCTTGGCAAAAATACAAGGCTGGTTTGCCGTTTCCTTCTCCAGATCATCTTGTGTGTCAAAGAAGACCAATGACATCATGGAGTGATGTCTTGATTCAAGCATGAATTGGATTTAAGTGAAGCAGAGCTACACAAAGTCCTTCATCTCATGTTCTCTTCCAGAGCCACTGGCGGCAAGAGAAAAGTCAAGATGACTGGCAATGGCCTGGGGTGCACTGGATGACCTTGGTGTCTTCAATGTCTGACCAAGTTCTAAGTGCTCCATGGTGCCTGCTTCAGCTGCCTTCATGAAACAAACTGTTCCCAGCCACCTATTCATCGGGGAGAAGTCTTCACATGCTTGGGCTAGATATCCCCCTAACTCATCAACCCTCAACCTGGTTTGACCTGCCTACTGAGACAGTTTCACCAGGATGTGGCCTCTGAGTATATTACTGCTTCTTGGAGTCACAGATGAAAGTGACTCCATTTATAGATGAGAAAATTGAAGCAGTGTTAAGTGACTTGCCCAGGGTCACACAACTAGTAAGTGTCTGAGATAAGATTTGAACTCAGGAAAATGACTCATCTTTGATCCCAGGCCCAGCACACTATCCACTGCCCCACCTGGCTGCTCACTTATGTTCTTGTGTTCCTGTTATATTCTCCCTCAGGACCACTACACACATACATACACACACACACACACACACACACACACACACACACACACTCCTTATAGGCAGGGCTGGTTTCATTTTTTCTCTCTCTTTCCAGTAGATATACAATATCCAGGACAATATGTGCTTTAAGGTTTACTAAATTTAATATTTAATCTTAAAAATATTCAGTAATTAGAGCAACATGTGTTGATTCATCCTACAGAGAAGGGCTGGGCACAGGACAGGAGTATTTGGTTAAGGTGGCTATGTACTAAGAGACAAAAAACAACTTCAAAGACAATGAAAAGTTAAAAGGAGATGATCAAGAATGACTGATTGAGATACCCAAGAGGTCAGCTTTTTAAGAAGTAGAGAAACTTCTAAAGACAGAGGTTTTGCAAACATGAGAAAATATATTCTAAAAGAAGATAAGTAGAGAAAGCAGTGTGGTACAGTGGAAAGAATTATGAATTTGGAGTTGGAGGACCTGAGTTCAAATACTGCTCTGGCTCCTGTGACTATGGTCAAGTCATTTAACACCTGTGAGCTTCAGTTTCCTCACTCGGAAAATTAAAGTATTGAACTAGATGATCCTTAAAAAGAAATCTTGCAGTTCTAAATTTATTATCCTGAATCTATCTAGCAAGAAATTTAGTCCTCCAAATCTAAGTTGCAGGGAGTCTGGAAATAAATCAAGGAACAGTTAGAAAACCTGGTAAAGAAGTTATGTATCAAAAAGGATTGGGGTTTTCAGAGCACAGATGTGTGTGTGTGTGTGTGTGTGTGTGTGTGTGTGTGTGTTTGTCCTTTGTTGTTGAAGAAGACCATGCCATTACAGAAATGATGACATAACTTGCATTTGACTTTGTTTTGAGTGAGGGAAGGCTGTGCAAGTCACCAGCCTCACTCCTCCTCCAGAGCCATCTGAATCCAGTGACCAGATATTCATCAGGATGACTGGAGATGACCCAGGATGAGGCAATTGGGTTAAGTGACTTGCCCAAGGTCACACAGCTAGTGAGTGTCAAGTGTTTGAGGTAAGATTTGAACTCAGGTCCTCCTGACTCCAGCACTGGTGCTCTATCCACTGCACCACCTAGCTGCCTTGCACAGACAAGAAGATGAATGGACAAAGAAGCCAAGATGAGAGGTACCTTAGAAAAAATGCATTTGGGGGAGATGGGGGTGCTTCCTGTGATTTTTCCAGGTAGCTCTGAGAAGTTATGGGGTAATGCTAGCTATGAATTTAGAGCAAGAGAATAAAGGAGTTTGCAAAATTAACACTAGGAAAGCTTTCTGAAATCATAATGCAGGACTATTAGCACTAACTCATACACTTCTTGGGCTTTATGAATAGAGAGCTTATCCATCCACTAATTCTTAAATACTCTCTCCTCAGTTATTAACCCCACTCATTTACACAGTAGCCCTGTCCAACCAACCAACGAACAAGCATTTATTCATTACCTACCATATGCCAGGCATTGTAATAAGTACTAGGAATGCAAAGATAAACATAATCAGTCCCTGCTTTAAAAAGCTAATGGTCTAACAAAGAAGATATGTGCATACACAGTTATGTAGAGTCAACAAACTTTTCTTAAATGCTTACGTACAAAATTGTTTGGGGGCACCAGAAGCTAGGGGAGATCAGGGAGGGCTACAGGTAGAAGGTGGCACCTGAGCTGAGTTTTGAAGGAAATCAGGGGTTCCAAGAAGCACAGGTGAGAAAGGAGTGTGTTCCAAAGCACGGAGAATGCAGATATAATGTCTTGTGTGACCCCTGCGTGAGAAGACCAGCAAGAAGGCTCCTCCAGTGACGAGTGACTAGGAAGCTGAGAGAGGCCTGAGGACCATGCCTAGGAGGACTTATTAAAGGATGTTTAAGCTGAAGAAGTCTCATGGGGGAGACAAAAAATAGTATTTGAAGTGATGTAACACGAATATGGAGAAGACTTAGGCTCAGCCCCTTTGGGCAGAACAAGGTGCAAAAGGTGCAAGTTAAGGAGAAAGGCAGATTTTAACTCAGTATAAAGGAAACATCTTCTAATGGAGTTGTCAAAAACATGATAGAAGGCCTCCATTATTAGAGATTTTCAAGTAGAAACTACATAACAGCTATTTTATATAGCCCTTTAACCATTGCAGAACACTTTATCTATGCTATTTCTCTCATCTGATCCTCACAAAAGCCAGGCAAGGTAAACACCATTATTAATTCCATTTTAAAGATGAGGAAACTGAGGCTTTTGTTGCTGATGAGTTGTTTCAGTAAGGTCCAACTCTTCAGGACCTCATTTTGGGGTACTCTTGGCTAAGATATTGGAGCAGTCATTTCCTTCTCCAACTCATTTTATACATAAAGAAACTGAGGCAAACAGGGTTAAGTGACTTGCCCAGGCTCACACAGCTAGTAAGTGTTGGAGGTGAGATTTGAAGTCTGGTCTTGGTGATTCCAGGCCAGCATTCCGGCGCATCACCTTACTTGCCAAACTGAGATTAAGTGATTCACCTAGAGTCACACAGTTATTAAGTGTCTGAGGCAGGATATAAACTTAGTTCTTTCTGACTCCAAATCCAACACTCTTGTTCTCTTTGCCACTCAGTTGCCTTGTAGGAGATGGAGTAGAGGATATTCTTGTTCTGGTAGGAATTAGATTAGATGAACTCTGTGGTTTCTTCCAAGTAAGAGTCGCTATTTGGAGGACATGTAGAAGGATTGTGGAGGCCAACAACTTGACAGGCAGTGCCTATAGCAAGATACAGAAATCCTAGAAGGATAACTGTCTGATGTTTCTGTGATTGTGTAATGTGGGGAGCTACCTGAGTGGATAGAAGACAGAGATTGGATGACCCTTGCCCAATATATTTATCAAAATGATTCCTGTTTAGATTTTGGTTGGTGAAGTAGCGTTAAGAGCCCTGGACTTGGCAGTAGATGGAAAATAAAAATTTTGGGTTTTGCTTTAACAGTCAAAAAGACAAGGAGAGATTTGGAAGAGATAAATTACTCTCTGGCCAGAGGTAAAAATTAAGCTATTTATGGGTAAAATTAACCTTGTCCTTTGAGATCAAAAGAGATGAGTAGCCATTTATCATTCTCCATTTCTATTGGAATTTGATCTAAACTTCTCTGGATGCTCTTGAGCATCACACACAGCTTCTGAAACTTAATGTTTCAATAACCCTTGACAGTTGCTTGACTTCTGAGCCTCAACCATCTTAATCTATAAAATGGGAATAATGCCTGGAGTACCTACCTCTGAAGGTTATTAGGAGTTTGTAAAGTACTTTGCAAACTACAAAGGAATATATAAATGGTAGCTATTATTCTATGACTTAAAATACATGTATGGTAGGCAGAGCTAGATGGCATATTGGGACTGGAGTCAGGAAAACCTGAGTTCAAATCCAGCCTCAGACACTTACTACCTGTGTAACCCTGGGCAAGTGCTTTAATCTGTTAGTCAATTAAATTAGCAATTTAATGGCTAATCAATTCTAAAATGGGAATAATAACTACATTTATATCCCAGGATGGCTATGAGGATCAAATGAGATATCTTTAAAGTGCTCAGCACAGTGCCTGGCACAAAATAGGCACTATATAAACATTTATTTCACTTCACTTCTTTTCCACAAATATGAACATCAGAAAATAAGTGAGAAACTCCAAAAGCACTTGCTAGCTAATAACTGTCACAAGTAGGATATGCACCTAGTTCTTGCTTAATCCAGATCCACCCTCTTTTATACCATCTCTCAAACTGGTAAGTTGAGTCACAGGCCTACAATAGCTCAAGGTATAGTCCTATCATAAACATAATACTGTAATATTCACAAGGAACCTTGTCTTAGCTAAACTTACTTCATTTTTAAATTTCCAGAATATATTGCAAAAGAAGTATTTAGTCAATATCTCTCCCCACCCCGGACTACTTTTTCATACTTTTTTTTAACATTAGGTAATGTAGAGGTTTAGAAAGGCATGGATAACCAAGGATATATTGTGTGTATGGTAGAGTTATGACAAAAAATTGAATGGTATTTCATATCTCTCTCCATATATATATATATATATGGTTATGTGTGTGTATATACATGTATATATTATATATAATATACCCACATATATTATATCTTTTGATATAATAACAAACAGTATAATATCTTATACACTCAATAAGTATGCAGAGAATGAATCAAAGAGTTGATTACATTTCAGCTCTAATTTAAACAGTTGACTTCTTAATTTCACAAGTTTTGGCATTTTTTATAAACCACCAAATCTTCTTCTCTAAGATTATAACTAATTTCTAAATGAAACGGATGAAGATAAATATCTACTCATCCCTTTTGTTCTCAAGGGACTGGGTTAATTTCACCCACAAACAGCTCGGTTTTACATCTGGCCAGAGAGCAATTATCCTTCCCAAATCCATCCCTGTGTCAGAGTGTGTCTATTAAATCAGAACTAAAGCCATGTTTATTTTATCATCACCAAAACCTCTTATCAAGAATTCATCTGTCTCTCCCACTATACTATATGTTGTGTAAAGCACAAGCCAAGTGAAACAGACATCATTCCTGTCATATGATTATTTGAAATCTAAGACAGGCAACAGTGATATGGGTACATTTCATACGTTGCTACTGAAGTTATTACTCCCTGGAGCTAACACAACCATCTACAAAAGGAAAGGTCTATGACTAGTTGCCTAGGACATCAGACTGGAGATCCTGACAATTAGCAACTGCATTAGAATAGAGAGAGAAAGGGAAAAATGAAGCAGAAAGGGAAAAAAATTCTCTCAACACTTCATGTGGAAGAAGAGGGTTTATTCTAATCCAGGGCTGACTGTTTTCAGGATATGTGATGCTGTGAAAATACATAAGAAGAATATCCAAATGCCAAATGGCCTGTGGCTACAAAGCAGTGTGAGTGAAGAATGCTCAATGTCAGCCCAGAGCTGTTTATTACAAACGCTATGGAGAAGAACAATTCTGGAAATGTTATTATTTATTAAAAGGAAAGTTCTATAATAAATCCAGGGGCTGCCATGCTACTATTAACAAGTAAGCCAGCCAGTCTGAAAGGTTAAGAACTGTGGCAGACAAAAACCATTCAACTAAATGGGAGTTTTATGCCCTGGTGCTTGTTTTACTCAGTCACTGTGGCATGATTACTGTCCTTTTCTACACTACCCAGCCTAATTCCTTGAAGGTGATTTTCGACTCAACTATTCAGAGGGAACACTTTTTAAGCCAGGCACCAAAATTCCTTATTTCAATTGCACATTAGCCATAGAATCATTCAGGCTGTAATGTAAAAATAAGCCATGCAAGAATAAAATCATAAATGCTGACCCTGGGCAAAGTTATTCTAAAATCTAGCAGGGGGAGAAAAGAGGAGGGAGGAATACATAAGAAAACCATTCTTCAAGAGACTGTGGAATTAAAATTAATGCCATATTGCTTGCCATCTTAACATTGGGGGAGGGGCAGGAGAGAGAGAGAAAATTTGGACCTCAAAAAAAATTTTTTAAATGAATACTTAGAAAATTTTGACATGTAATTGGGAAATATTTAACAAAATAAATAAAAATATAATTTTAAAAAGAGAGACAATGGCAGCAGAAGAGTGCAAAGAAAGGAATAGGTATTATTTGAGTCAGAGGACGTGGGTTGGAACCTATACTTGTGTGACATTAGACAAAACTCTGTGACCTCAGTTTCCTCAAATATAAAATGATAGAGTTGGACCAAACGACATCCAAGGTCCCCTCCAGCTCTAATTCCATGATTCTGTGGTCATCTGAATTTTTTTTTATTTTAGATCTTGCCTTAGAAAAATAAATCTGGGAAGCTTCTGCTAATACTGCTCTAACATCAAATCTATAAAAAATTAATACATAAAAGCAATATCAATTTAATTTTTTTAACATTTTAAATCTGGTATCTTAAAGAAAAAAGCTGCAATTTATATTTGTTTCACAATCTTTACTGACAGATGAAAATAAAGCAGTGAATGAATTAGCATGGATGATAACATGTGTGTAGCCATGAGTCTGCCTTGTACATATCAACCAGAAAAAAAAACAAAGCCACAGACTTCAATTTTGACAGGCTCAGAACTAAATATGAAGCAGGAAATACAAAATTCACTGAAAGGAGAAGAAAAAGAATATGCACAGTAGGCTTTAATAACACTTTCAACCACCTCTTAAATATAGGAACATAAATCTAACATTCAAAAAATTATTGATTGTGATTATCCAGTTGGATCATGTTTTCTACTGAAATTAAAAATATCTGAAAAATATGAACTGTAAACAAGAAAACATGAACAAACCTGAGGGGGGGGGAGGTTGCTTTAAAAAAAAAAGAATGAAGACATATAGTATTTGATAATGAAATCTCTACTCTTGCAAAGATTAGTGTGAAATGCAGTTTAATTATCCACCTTGGTAGAAAGCAGTGCAATAATGTCAAATCAAGTCAACAGAATGCTAACAACATGTCATGGATTAGCATATTTGCATTTGGCTGAAACAAAGATACATGGGGCTTCTGGCAGCCCAATAAATCTTCACTTCATTGGATGAGTTTCGCCAATAAATAAATGTATACATAAAAATCTGTGAAACAGACAATGGATTTATATGTCATATATTGTCTTGTTTCTTATGTTATTTAATTTTCTTATTCACACAACTGGCACTGAAATGGGCACTGAATGATTAATCTGTTTTTACTTTACTACTACATACACAATGTAATTGTAAGGAAGAGACATAAAAAAAGAAAAGAATTGAGACTTTTGGGCTGAGGTCAGATTGGAAGACTTTAAATGACATTAAACAGCACATCATTTGTTCCATTAACAATAGGGAGTTATTACCTGTTGTTTAGAAGTTTCAATCTACTGACTCTATGACCCTATTTGGGCTTTTCTTGGCAAAAATTCTGGAATAATTTGTCATTTCCTTCTCCAGCTTATTTTACAGAAGAGAAAACTGAGGCAAACAGGGTTAAGTGTCTTGTCCAGGGTCACACAGCTAGTAAGTGTCTGAGGCCAAATTTGAACTCAGAAAAATGAGTCTTTCTGAAATGACTAGTCACCTCGCTGCCACAGTGAGATATTGGAGACTTTTTAAAATGAGAGCTATTTTTCAAAGAATTCAGCCTCATTATTTTATAAGCACATATACAAGAAAGAGAAACAGCCACCTTAGAGTCTGGAAGACCCACGTTCAAGTTTAGCCTCTGACATACAAACTCAGTTCTAATCTTGTCAGTTGCCCTACTCAATAAACTCCAATGGTTCCCTATTATCATCCAGGATGAAGTACAAGTATTTTTATTTGTCAATTAAAACTTTTTTTTTTTTTTTTACAAACTAGTCTATTTCTAACTTTCCAGTCTTATTACATATTATTGTCCTGCACATCTAGTATGGTCTTTTATTAGCCTTCTCGGTATTCCTCTCAGACGACATCCATCTCTCCTTAGCTCTGCCTTTTAGATGCCATTATTTCCTTTAAGGCTCAGTTCAGATCCCACCTTCTGTATGAAATCTTTCCTAATCTTACAAATTATCTCCTTTACTTTTTATATGTCTATATGTGTAATGTCGTCTTTATTAGACTTCTAACCGTGGAAAGAGAATCAGACTATTAATTATAATAATAATAAATGAAAATAAGCATCTATATAGAGCTTTGAGGTTCTGCAAATTGCTTTACAAATATGATGTCACTTGATCCTCAGAAGAACCCTGGGAAGTTGGTGTTATTGTTATCTCCATTCCACAGATGAAAAGACTGAGGAAGATAAAGGTTAAGTGACTTGATTAGCTATTGTCTGGGGGCGCGTTTAGATTCAGGTCTTTCTGATTCCAGGGCTTTATCCACTGTGCCATCTAGCTACGCAGGCCAATGGTTTAAATCTTTCCTGGGTTTTAGTTTCCTCATCTGTAAAAAAAGACGGAGTTGGAGCAAATGGTCTCTGAGGTCCCTTCTACCTAGAGATCTACGGTCCTACAGATTATAAATTTGATGACAGGAATTATTTTACTTTTATCTATGTGTCCCCAATGCCTAGAAAGTGCCTGGCACAAAACAGGCATTAATTAATGCTAGTTAATTGATCTAGTGTTTGGCTGTGTAATCCTGGGCAAGTCATTTAATTTCTAAATGCCCCAAGGCAATTGTGTAGATCATGTGTTGCAGAACAGTTGATTTTCATGGATAAAGGGAATTTCTTTACCCAGAACTATCTTAACCAATGAAATCCTACATCCAGTTCTGCCCAGCTTTTTTGACCCTCCTTCCAACAGGAAGAAATACAGAAATAGGAAAATTATATTATTTATATTATATTATATTATTTATCCAACAAATACTCATGGAACATCTACTGGCATGTACAGCAGCATCCTAGAAGCTGTGAGAGCTTCTTGCTATAAGAATCTTCATTAATAATGGTACTTTAAGATTTCATAAAGCTCTTTCCTCACATCAAACTTATGAGGAAAGTAGAGCACATGTTGTTAATGACATTTTACAAATTGAGAAAATAGAGGTCTAAAGAGATCATGACTTACTCCATCACAGGCTAGTAAGTATCAGAGTTGGGGCTCAAATCAAAGTCTTTTCATGAATCTTCCGCTACACCACATTGAATAAGGCTGACCGTGTCTTCTGTTGTCGCTGAGTCATTTCAGTCATCTCTGACCCTACTTGGGGTTTTCTTGGCAAAGATACTGGAGTTGTTTGCTATTTTCTCCTCTAGCTCAATTTACCATTGAGGAGGTAAGACAAACAGGACTAAGTGACTTGCCCAGAGTCAGACAGGTAATAAGTTTCTGAAGTCAGATTTGAACTCATGAAGTTGTCTCCTTGACCCCAGACCTGGTGCTTTATCCACTCGGCCACCCTAGCTGTCCTTGCCCATGTCTAGGGAAAGCTTGCAGTCAAGTTAAAAAGATAGGCTTAAGGTCATACCTTAATGATGATGATGATGATGATGATGATGATGATGATGATGATGATGATGATGATAATGATGATGATGATGATGATGATGATGATGATGATGATGATGATGATAATGATGATGATGATGATGATGATGATGATATTGACAATTAACAGCTTTAAAGAGTTTTACAGATACAATCTCATTTGATTCTTACAACCACTCTATCAGGCAGGAGGTCTTATTATTCTCATTTCACAAATAAGCTAACTGAGGCAGACAGGGACTGAGGGACTAACCCCAGAGTCACTCAGCAAGTAAGTGTCTAAGGCCAGATCTGAACTTGTGTCATCCTTAAAAGCCAAGTTGTAGAAAACAGTATGTGAGGAAATGCCTGGTGACATCAAACAATAAGTGACATCAACAATAAGTGACATCAAACATATAGACTAAAAAGAAAAATATGGGTGAAATGATACAGCAGGGGACAGTGCAGAATTGTGTTTGGAAAAGAGAAATTCTAATCCCAGTTCTGCTGTAACAAGATTATAGAATTTAGAGAAAGACAGGCTCTCAGGCTCAGAAAGGGAAAGTGACTTATAAGTACTTAAATTGAACCCTGGTCTTCTGACATCTTATCCTGTGCTCTTTCTACATTAGCTATATGACTTTGGGTAAGTCATCTAACCTCCTCAGTGTCTTGACTTCCTAAGGCCTAAGTGTCTTGAGCAATAAAATAAAAAGATTGGCCTAAGGGGATTTGTTCTGTGAAGTTTGGATTCAGTCAAAGGGCCACACTTGAGAACCTGAAGGGCCACATGTAGCCTCCCCAGCCCATACGAACTCTAAGGCATCATCCAAGCTCAAATTTTCTATTGGAAGGCTTTAGGGAAAAGGTAGAATTGGGAAGACTGCGAATATGCATGTGAGTGGTAAGGATCTTCCAAAAGGGAGGACCAGTATAATAAAAAGTCCAGAAGTAGGAATAAATATAGTAGTCAGTTATTTAACAGTTATTAAGCCCCTACTACATTTCAGGCACTGTGCTAAGTTCTCAGAATACAAAGAAAATACAAAGAAAAACAAAAGACAGTACCTGCTCTCAAGGAGCTCACAGTCTAATGGGAGACAATATGTAAAAAATAAGTATAAGCAAGCTATATTCAAGATAAATTGGAAATAATCAGCAAAAAGAAGACACTAGAATTAAGGAGAATTGGGAAAGGTTTCCTGCAGAAGATAGGATTTTGGGTAGGATTTGGAGGAAGCCAAGAAGCCAGTAGGTAGAGATGAGGAGAGAGGATAAGCAGGGAAAATGTCCAGTCACCAGATGGATGGTCTTCTTTGAGGGAATCCATTGTCACCAGAAGACAGAGTATATGGAGAAGTATAAGGAGTAAGACAACAGGAAGGGAGGAGAGGGGAAAGTCATGGAGGACTTTGAACACCAAACAGGGTTTTATACTGGGGTGGGGGAGGGGTGACAGTTCGATACATCTTGGGTGAGGAGTAACCACATCATCTTGACTGGAGTAAGTCACAACACGTCATGGAGAGCCTTGACTATGACCCTAAAGAGGCTGTAGGCAACAAGATGGAACTGAGGAGTTTTGCTTAGTAGAATGATTTCATGTAAGAGACATCTAGAGAAGACTGATCTGGAATATGGTGGCATGTACTGAACAGACTGAGGAAAAGGGGACTGACTACACAGTGGTGACAGGACTTCCTTGTCAGGCTATCAGAATCATTGAGTCTGGTGATAGATTCCCTGCATTCGTTCTGTTAATTTATTTTTTTCTGAACAAAAGCAACAATCAGGACAAAAGATCAAGCCAGGCAGAGATAAACTATGCCCAAAGGCACCTAAATTCAATATTCTTACTGAAGGTAAAAGGCAAAATTGGCCTGGTGAAGCCTGAAATTGAGATTTAGGGATAATCACTAGCACATGCAACTTCTTAGAAATTGCTTTGATCTGGAAATATTCCTTTGACAAGCTTCTTAGACACTTTCTGGAGAGATAGAATATACTATTAGAGACCATATTTTTAAAGAGTATCTATAAGCATAGGCATAATTTCATTAATTTATTAATATTGTTCATATATAGATATATGATATAATGAAGATACTTCAGGCTACTTCAGGGGTATTAAAATTTAGAAGATAAAAAATTTAGTTCAATTAAGACACTTCTCTGACTTATACAGAACTAATTTTATATTTATTTTATATCCTTCTGTAAAGATACCATATATACACATATGAATATTATGAAATTTGGCTTCTGTAGTGAGATTTGAAACTCACTTATTTCATGCTACCCTATAAAACATAATTCCTTAGCTTCCCACTGTATTTTGTAGGTTTATAGGTAACCCAATGGATAGACAGATAAAGATACATAGATGATTACATAATAGGAAAGAAAGAAAGAGAGTGACACCATTAATCTTACAGAGAAGAATAATTTAAGAGAGACAACATGACAGATTCTTCATTTGACCACCCATTTCAGCAATTCAGAAACCATCATATTATGAAGTCCCACAGATCACAAAAGTCATGATGATAATGTTTCCATGATATGTAAAATATTGAAGATTTATGTTTTGGAAAGAAAACTAAAATGAGACAAAAGATCAACCGGTTATATACTAAGAGTGAGAAATGACAAGTGAATTTATGGTTGTTTAGTCATTTTAGTCGTGTCCATCCATCATGACCCTTTTTGGGGTTTTCTTGGTAAAGATACTGGAGTGATTTGTTATTTCCTTTTCCAGTTCATTTTACAGATGAATAAACCAGGGCAAACAAGGTTAAGTGACTTGTGCAGGGTCACACAGCTAGTGTATGTAAGAGGCTAGATCTGAACTCAGCAAGACGAGTGTATTCTTGACTCCAGGCCTGGCATTTTATCCACTTAGACACCTCACTGTCCCAGCAAGTAAGCAGCCCCTACATAGTCCACTGAGTAAATGAATGAATGAATGAATTTATAAATTTATTGAAGCATTTATAAATAGCTTACTATATGTAAAGCACTATGCCAAGCCTAACGATATAAGCAATAAAGTAGAACAGTCCCTGCACTCAGAAAGCTCATGTCTAAATGAGAGATAGAATATATGGAAAACCTCAGTTATGAGTCAGATGGAAACTATAAGCTATTATCCTTATAGCTCATTGGCAAACCAGCTGTCAAGGTCTCTTCTTTAATGTCACTTCCACTGAGAGAATCATCCAAGTTTCACTGGATAATAACCAAAAACGTTTGACAAGAACTTTCTTTTCTTGGTTTTCAACAGATGTGGCTGTAGTACCTGCAGGTGCATTTGTCAGGCTGCATCTCCCAATGGGTTGCTTCACAGGATGATGGCTGCAGACACCGAGATGGAAGAATGACTATTCCAAAGGCTCTTGAGTATAGCATCCTGGTCTGTCTCCATCAGAGTCTAAGGAGGTATGGTGGTCAAGGTGGTGGTGGTGGAAATGGTGGTTTGTCTTGCCTTGCACATGCTCCCTCCTGTCTCTCCCATCCAGTGCCTTGATTTGGTTAGGATATCCTGCCTGACTTGTGAGTATGCATTGGTATCCCTACAATGTCAAAAGAACTAGAGAAAGGCCTAAGGCACATTGGTTGGATCCCTCATGGCAAATTTATGACAGAGAATGGTTAAGAGTTACACAGAATAAGGCAACATGGATGGGTAAGGATCAGCATCATTGAAGGGAATACTCACACTGATGAAAAACCCTGCCATTTCCAGACCCATCCTCCTCAACATTCTCCAACTTTACCACCAGGCTTCTGTCCCTAGGTCCCTGGAGTCTGAAAGCTTTCACTCTGTCTTACCTAGAACCAAGCCTCCATGTCACCTCCCAATTATTTCCAAAACACACCACCTCCAGAGTCAGTGGTATCATCTATCATTCCTTCCATTGTACTCCTTCTGGACTCATTAATCTAGATAATGTATCCAAAGGAACATGAAGAGATTATTCCATCACATTTTTTCCATGATTATCATATTCACTTGGCTTATAAGTAAAAGGGATTTCTTTTTTTTAAACTATGAAAATAGTTTAATATGAAAATAAGTAAAAGAGATGTTTTAGAAATCCTAAGACTTTTCTGACTACAATAAATTTATCAGCAACTACTTGTACAAGTGTGTGGATGACTGCTATAGAAATGTGATCATTGACATTTGTATAAATAACTTGTTGCATAATACTGATATTTGGATCCCTGCCAACACTTAATTTCTAGTGTGGTACTTTAAACTTGACCAGGAAACACACATACACACACACACACACACACACACACACACTCACAATAAATCTTCCTTCACCCTCTCTTTGTAGAGGTATGTAGTCCACAAAAGTAATCTTAATTTCATTTTATTAAAAGAAATGTGATGTATTTATAAAGTAATGACTGATTACGTACACCAAAAAAAAAAAACAAACAAAAAAACCTCCAGTCTTATTTTTACTTTATGGTTATTTGTATGTATAGCCCAGGTAGCAAAATCAAAGCTTATTAATTTAATAATTGTGATAAAAATCACATTTTAATCAATCATTCATGAAGTCCATTTCAGAGATGGCACACAAATGTTGCAACATTAAAGAGTTTATTCAATATATTCAAAAGCCATGGACCATCTGTTGCCTAGCGAGGCTCCAGGTGGTCTTCTTGTTTTCCCTGTAGCTCTAGTAATTTCCACTACCATCAAGAAGGAAACAAAAACCCATTCCCCAATAAATTATAATTTCCTGCATAATGATAAATAACTTCTTTTTAAATTCCTGGATAAACAGGACTATATATAATAGGATAATCTATGTGGATATCAAAAACATGAATTCTAAAATTTCTCTTTTACTATCTTTCAGGCTCTTCAAATTCATGTCTCTCCAACTGCTCCCATTTACCTCATAATCATATTCTGCTTTCACTGGCTTTCAAGGACTTTCACAGTAAATTTATTTTCATTTGAAGCTATTATTTCCTGATCTCTCTCATCTACCTCAAATCACAGCTACTAATTTTATCAACTATCAGCTGTCTCCTGTCAGCCATCCAGTTACCTTAATGACCTGTTTTAGTTTAGTTGTAACAGATTTTTTTCCTTTTGCTTTTAGCTAAGACCTCAATGGCAGTCAGTCAATAAACCCTAAGGTACTGTGCTAAATGCTAGGGACACAAAGAAAGTCAGGTCCTGTTCTCAAAGAGCTCACAGTCTAATGGAAGACCAGAAACTCAGAACTGGAAAGGCCTTCAGGTCCACCCTGACTTGCTACATAAATATCTACCACTCACCTAGCTGCCACTTCAACACAAGTGACTCCTACCCAGATAACTCATTCTATTTTTGAAGGGCTCTAATTGCTAGAAAGCATTTCTATATATTAAGCATATATTGGTTGAAAGGGTAATGGATTTGGAGTAAGAAAATATAGATATGAATTCTGTATCTGACTCTCAGCATCATCCAACTTAGATCTGGAAGGGCTAAAAGATGACCAAATTCAGGGGAATGGTTGAACAACTTGTGGTATATAAATAATAGAATACTATTGCGCTGTAAGAAATGATGAACAAGCAGACTTCAGAAAAATCTGGAAAGATTTATATGAACTGATGCTGAGTGAAGTGAGCAGAACCAGAACACTGTACCAGCCACAGTCTGCGATGACTGATTTTGATAGACTTAGCCCTTCGCAGCAATGCAAGGATCTAACACAATTCCAAAGTTCTCATGATGAAAAGAAAATGCCATCCATCCACATCCAGAGAAAGAACTATGGAATCTGAATGCAGAGCAATGCAGGTTATTTTCTTTTTCTTTTTTTATTTTATTTTGTTTTTTCTTTCTCATGGTTTCTGCCATTTGCTATAATTCTTCTAAACAACACAACTAAGGTGAGATATGTTTAATAGGAGTATATATATATCCTATATCAGATTGCAGGCGACCTTGGGAAAGGAGGCAAAAAAATTAAAAACTTATGGAAGTACATGTTGAAAACTAAAAATAAATAAGTTAATTTAAAAAAAGATTATCAAATTCAACTCCCCCATTTTATCAATAAAGTCACTTCAGACCCCACTCAAAGAGTTAAGTCGATTTCAAGTTACATAATAAAGAAAGAATCTGACCACTTTGATCATACTGTGTGTAACCCTGGACAGCTTGCATGGCTTTTTCAGGTCTCAGTTTCCTTCTTTGTAAAATGTGAAGTTCGAGGTCAGGTCTAAGGTTTCTTCCAGCTCTTATGTTCTTATGAAGAATTGGGTGATATGATAAATGATAAATGAAAATGAAAATATATCATAAATGATATATGCTTTTTGGTTTCCTTTAAATGATAAATTGATCATTTAACAGAATTTTATATTGGGGCATTAAAAAAAAAGTCATAGTTTGTCAGTTTGTGCTGCATAACACAAATCTATTCAGTTTGTTTCAAGCAAAATTGGTCTTCCTCAGAATTAAAAATGACAAATGTCATTGGTGATTCACTGTTTAGCATTTTAAGCAAGCGAAAAGAAAGGTGCCCATCACATGCAAAAGAACACTGGAAGAACACTGTGTGACAAGTAGAGAAGATCAGGTCATGAAAGAAAGTGAAAGGCCAGAGGGTAGAATGAAAATAAAATGTTGGTAATTTGACATTCAGAACTTTTTTTTTTTGAAGAATTGGTCCCTTCACATCACTGAAGGGGTTCAGAAGGGACATACTTTGAGTCTAGCCCCACAGAAAACATGTGCCTTAAATACTGCACCTAAAGTTTTCCTAATTCTCTGAGCTTACTCCATGTACATCAGTGGGTTACTTAGAATAAATATAGCAAAGAGTTCCAATAAAACACATAGAAAAATGAAAATGCCATTAATACAAGTCCAGATACAACATAACTAAAATCAACATATTTTGCCTATGATCAGGAGAAAAAAAATAGAATATAGATTTTGAAAAGGTTCTCAAAAAGGCTTTAAATCACTATCAAGACGGGAATTGGAAATGGGGGGTGGGAAGAGAAGGGGGTTTTAATGAAACATTTCTACTCCAGAACAACGCAGTTCAAAACAGATCATCACCATTGATCATTCTTTTAGATTTATGGATTAAATTTTCCTTCAAAAGAAAGATATTATTCTTGGAAATGACAGATGACATTGTTGTTAATAATGTGCTATTCCCTGAGGGAAGGCGAGCACAGGTTGAGGAGAAGAGTAATTTTCCCAATATTTATTGTTGACTTTTCTTTTAAGCTTCTCAAATAAAATTCATTTTTTAATCATCTTAGAAAAATCAGATTTCTGTGCTTGTCATTTCCTTTATAAACGTATTACTGGAATGTAAACCTTTACCCTTACAGAGATAAACACTCTGTGGCTCCACTATCTTTTGAAGGATTTATATTTCCTGTTTCACAAAACTAGCATGTGGTTTCCTTTTTTAAGTTGGTTGGACTTCTTAATCTCAATATCTTCTTTCCCCAAAAGATGTAGATATGAAGTTTCTGTACAGTGGGTACCAACTGCTGTTTGTGAACAGGAAACTTGTCATACAACCATCTGGAGCTGGGTCTAGTGGTACACAAAGTGGGCAGTGGTTTAGGACACTCTATGCTCTATGTACAAAGACAGTTAAGAGGTGGAGAGAGGGCAAAAGAAAATTGATGAGTAAAAAAAAATTTAATAACAATAAATGTCACTGTTCATTGCACTTAGGTATCTTGTAAATCAGATCAAATGTGTTACGAGGGCTGAAAACTCATTTTAAAAACTGTACACATTCAAACACAGCAGAAATGGAGGCAGGGAGTGATTTTCAGACCTTGCCCAAGACATAGAGATGCATTATGCAGAGTCTACATTCACTAGACTTCTTTACTCAACTTGTCTCTCATTGGCCACCATAACAGCAGCCAAAAATCAATCCTCAGTGACTTCCTGTTTATCTGGTCACTAGACTGTAATGGATGGAACACCAGACTAATAAAAGACAACAAATCTAATATAATATATATAGCACTCTACATTTTGCAGGGTACTTTAAATTAAATTATATAATTATATCTGCACAAAAGTCCTGTGAGGTAGGTGCTATTATTATCTCTATTTACAGATGAGTCTGAGAAAAGTAAATGATCTGCCCAAGTTTGTACAACTGATACATATCTGAGGCAGGATTTTCACTCAGGCCTCAGCTTCAGCACCACATAGGTTCCCCACCCCTGAGTATGCCCTGGTTTTTAATCTGTAAAATAAAGACAAAACCACCTATTCTAAGTAGCTTATTATTCAGGAGAGATAATAAAGTAAACGTGTCTTGAAATGTATAAAATGCTATGCAATAAAAAGTCTACCTTGGCAGCAAAGTAACATTTCTAGAGAATTTAGGTGTCTCAAGACTTTAGAGGCTAGATGACTTTAGACTTCCTTTATACCCAAGTCACCCTAACAAAACTCTCCATAGCTTTTTTTTTTTTTTTTTTTTTTTTTTGCTAATTTGTCTGGGACTTGGATGCTAGGTGGCAAGGCTTTGCCCCTGGGTTCCAGGTGCATATTTGTACCTGGTCTAAATAATTTGTAACCAGGAAAAACAAACTTTCTTTAATGCTACTTCGCTACTTATCCATCTATATCTATCAATCACTCTTCTTCCCTTCACTAACCAAATTTCTTAAAAAGAGGGGTCTATTCCTTAAACCCTTGTATTGTGGATACTTTTGTTCTGCCACTTGACTGAAACCGATATCTTAAAGTTGATCTAATTCCAATGGCTTTTTCTAGGTCATCATCCTTCTTACCCTCTCAGTGACACTATGATGAATCAATCATTCCCTTCTTGGAACTCTTCCCTTTAGGCTTCCTTGGCACTGCGTTACTTTGATTTTTCTCTTTTCTTCCTTTTCTTTTTTTGGAGGTAATAGAGGTTAAGCATTGGCCAAGATCACACAGCTAATAAGTGTATGACGCTGAATTTGAATTCAGGTCCTCCTGACTCCAGGGTCAGCATGCCCACTATGCCACCTTGTTGTCCCTACATCACTTCGATTTTTATCAAATCTCTCTTCTTTTTTCCACTGGCTCCTCTTCCTACTTCTACAGCATAGATGTAGCCAATTCCAAAGCCTGTTCTTAGCCATCTTTTCTAGAACTTTCTCCCTTCTCAAGTGGGGCTTCAAAGCTCAACTCTAAGCCCACCTGAGTCTTTTCTTAATTTCCTCAGTTGTTAAATGCTCTCCTTTTCTCCAAAACTTTTCATAAACGTACAATATATGTACACATGCATAAATATAAATATGTATGTACATATATGTACATACATGTATATGTAGCTGTCTAGTCATTCAGTTATGTGACTGTTCGCTCTACATTTTTCCATGGACCTGTCCATGGGGTCTCCTTGGCAAAGATAGATACCACTGATTTGCCATTTCCTTCTCCAGTCAGTCTCCATTTTACAGATGAGGAACTGAGGCAGACAGAGGTTATGTGACTTGGTCAGGGTCACACAGCTAGTAAATATCTGAAGCCCAATTTGAACTCAGTTCTTCCTGACTCCAGACCCTGGGCACTATCTAACCACTGCACTACCCAGCTACCCCATATATCATCTATGTACTTATTTATGGACATTCTGTCAACTGCTGCTTCCCGATAGGGCACCTTTGTGGATACCACCAGTAGCAAGTGCTTCTTATCCCTTCCCACCACAAAACTACTTTTTACATTTTATATTAATCTGTTTGTGCATATACTACATCCTGCCAATAGAATATAAGCTCCATGAGGGAAAGGATGATTTTATTTATGTTTCCAAATCTCCAACAATTACTACAGTGCTTGGCACATAGTAGACACTTA
Source organism: Bettongia penicillata ogilbyi (assembly GCA_023548195.1). NCBI lineage: Eukaryota > Metazoa > Chordata > Mammalia > Diprotodontia > Potoroidae > Bettongia > Bettongia penicillata. Next base: position 2,766,776 of record JAJHZJ010000468.1, read on the forward strand.
AATGCATATTGAATTGAATATAATTTCATCTCTCTCCTTATTCTTAATTCTGGTGACTTTAATTGTCATTCCTGTGTGAATAAATAATCCTTAAGTCTTTGTTGTCTCACATCTCTCTGTGAAGCTCCAGTCATCACGTACAATTGCCTGTTGCTCATCATCTGGATATCTCAACATCTCAAAGTAAACATATCCAAAACTGAATTCGTTATCTTCTCCCATCAAAGAGGCTTCTCCACCTCCCTTCCTTGTCTCTGGTAACACTATCATTCTCATAGTCACTCAGATTCAAAATTGTCCACTTTTACCTCTCTACCCAATCCAGTTAGTCACAAAGTTCTGAGAATTGCCTGGCAAATCTCTCTCAGTCTCACAGCTCTCACTGTGTCTCTCAGGACTAACGCAACAATCTCCACTGCTCTCTACACTACACTCTTTCCATATTATTCTTCTTAAAGCACAGGCCTGTTCAGATCACTCTTTTTTCACAAAAATATTTAATTCCTTTGGTCTACTATTCAAGGTTCTTCAAATGTGTATTGTATAATTTATTTCCTAGTCCTCTCCTCTCTGTAACCTATCTTTCAGTCACATTAGATTACACTCTTCATATTTTCTTATCTCTGAACTTCACTTATGTTATTCATTTCACCCATGACACCCTTCCCCATCTCTGGTTAATAAAAATCAAAGTACCAGTCCATAAAGCACAGGTCAAATGCTATCTTCATAAAATATTTGATGATTTCCACCCACTAAAAGTGTTCTCTCCTACCTTCAAAGGCCAGAGCACTTTCAAAACAGAGCATATGGCATTTATTTTGTCAAGTTTTGGTCAATTTATATGGTCAAGTTTTTTCAGTCTTGTCCAATGGTTCTTGATCTCTAATTTTATGCTGCTGTTGCTTTGGCAGAGATACTGGAATGGTTTGCCATTTTTTTCTCCAGCTCATTTTACAGATGAAGAAACTGAGGCAAAAAGGATTAAGTGACTTGCCCAGAGTCACACAACTAGTATTCAGACTAGATTTGAACTTGGGAAAATGAATCTTTCTACCAAATGATAAATGGTCAAAGGATATGAACAGAAAGTTTTCAAACGAAGAAATTAAAGCTATCTATAGTGATATGAAAAATGTTCTAAATCATTATTGATTAGAGAAATACAAATTAAAACAACTCTGAAGTACCACCTCATACCTATCAGATTGGCCAACATGACCAAAAAAAGGAAAATGATAAATGTTGGAGAAGATGTGGGAAAACTGGAACATTAACATATTGTTGGTGGAGCTGTGAAATGATCCTACCATTCCGGAGAGCAATTGGGAACTATGTCCAAAAGGCTACAAAACTGTGGATATCCTTTGATCCAAGAATACAACTATTAGGTCTGTATCTCAAAGAGATCATTTAAAAAAGGCAAAAAGGACCCACATGTACAGCTCTTTTTGTGGTCAAAAATATTGGAAATTGAGGGAATGCAAATCCATTGGGGAATGGCTGAACAAGTTGTGGTATAATAACGTAATGGAATATTATTGTGCTATAAGAAATGATGAGCAGGAGGATCATAGAAAAACCTGGAAAGATTTACATGAACTGATACTAAGTCAAGTGAACAGAACATTGTACATAGTAACAGTAACACTGTACTTAACTTAGACTTAACTCTTCTCAGCAATACAATGATCTAAGACAATTCTAAAACTCATGATGGTAAATAGTATCCACATCCAGAGAAAGAACTATGGAGTCTGGATGTAGATCAACTCATACTGTTTTCACTTTTTTTCTTTCATGTGGTTTTTCCTTGTGGAAATATGTTTAATATAATTGTACATGTACAGCCTATACCAGATTGCTTGCCATCTTGGAGAGGGAGGGAGAAAAAATTTGGAACTCAAAATCTTATAAAGTGAATGTTAAAAACTATCTTTATACATAATTGGAAAAAATGAAATACTATTAAGTGGGGATGGGGAGATGGGAAGAAAATGAGTTCCTGACTCCAGGCCCAGCAGTATTTTATCCACTGTGACAGCCACACAGCTGCCCAAGTAAATTGTAAGCTCCTTGAAGGCAGGGTTCCTGTTTTTCCAGGAGTACAGAGATAGACATAGGCCCAGGATGCCTTGATTATCTTTGACAGAATATCTTAGTTAGTGAAAAGGCAGAGTTTTCATATAAACAATTGCCTGTGTCCCTCATATGTCAATGGAAGAAACAAGCATTTATTAAGCTATGCACTAAGTGCTTTACAGACATTATCTTATTTGATCCTTACAACCTTATGAGGTAGGTGTCATTATTATCCCCATTTTATAGTTGGGGAAACTGAGACAGAGAGAGGTTAATTGACTTGCTCAGGGACACACAGCTAATAAGTGTCGGAGGTTGAATTTGAACTCAGGTTTTCTTGAGTCCCATGAAGACAGTGAATAGAGGACTGCCTCTGGAATCAGGAGGACCTGAGTTCAAATTCAACCTCAAACACTTACCAGCAATGTGATCCTGGGCAAGTCACTTAACCCTGTTTGTCTCAGTTAACTCAATTGTTTGCCTTCCTGCTTTATTTGTAAAAATCAGCTGGAGAAGGAAATGGCAAATCAATTCAGTTTCTTTGCCAAGAAAACCTAAAATGGGGTCATGGAAGAAACAGACACAACTGAAACAACTCAACAATTTCTTGAGTCCATGCCCAGTGCCCAATCCACTATTCTACCCAACTGCAAATCAGGATCCTGGAGACAGTAAAAAGATACACATTACAAGCAGTGTATACACAATCAATTTTCAATCTCTACAAAACTGATTAATGAAATTTACTAGAGTATGGAATCTTTTAGCATATAAAATATAACAAGAAAATTATACATTCTTGAAGAGACATTGGAAAGCAAATAAACTGGGACAGATGGTTATTTTATATGAAGGAGAAATATTTCTTATTTAATTTACACAATGATGCAACATACAAAAAATAGGATGACATATTAAATATAATTTTTTTAAGTTAGATGGGTAAATTTGATGGATTTTTGTGGCTTAGGATCTGTAGCAAGTTATTTCAGCTATATTTACAAAGGTAGGAAAAAGATTGATAGTGTTATGCCCACACAGGAAAAATAACAATTTTTGTTACCTCTACCAGTCATGAAAGACCCATAACCTATCCCACTTAGAAACATTTTCTAGAACAATGGTACATATAAAAATTTTTACTTGGAAAAGGATATATTATACCACCATAGATTGTAAGTCTTAGCTATCCATTAATATTAAATAGCCTAAGAAACTAAAATATGTAGATATTTAAAAGAGGAAGACCAGAATATTTTCATATAAGTTGCCAGGGACTAACATAGCACTTTAAAAAAAAACCATTATATTTAATGTTTTATAAAAAAAATTAAAAATTGATAGTTTGCCTTAAGGTATAAAGAAAATAAAACCTACTCCATTAGATAACATATGTATACATAGACCCTAGAACAAAAGTTCTGTATAATGAAATACCTAAAATAAAATATACTTTTCTCTCAGTTAAACATCTGACAGTCATATGCCTTAGCACATGCCTGAGTTTATAATGGAATTAATTTCTTTTATCTTAGGTCCAAATTAAGAAAATGAATGACATTGGAATGAGATCAGTTCTGCAGCAGTGTTTTCAATGGCCTCCAAGTCAGATACATCCTAAACTGGTTTCTTAATTTTTTTCTATAGTCACTGTCCAATAGCCTCACAGTAATGCTGAATTTCAAAATCTACTAGTCTTATAAATTTAATCAACTCAAGAATTAAACACCAATGATGATATATTGCTATGTTTAAAAGGAACTCTCTGGGGGACAGATGAGAAAGAAAGGTTAAAGAGTTCTACCCTTCAAAGTAGTACAGTTCAGCTATCTATAAATCATTCTCTGTGTTTATTAAGTTAATTAGGCCCATCAGTACACTTAACTTTCAGGCTCAACAACTGTCTGGCAAGCATGTTTTCTACATTTTGTAAAAAGCATAAGGAAAGTCTTCAAAGGCTGGTACATACTGTATCTATCTGATTTTCAAAAGGGATTTATGCATCTGATTCCTTGTGCTGCTTTGAAAACAGACTCAACTCTTCCTTCTGTACTATTCTATTAAGAGAAGGCTTTTCAAACTGCAGGCTTCTATGGCATGGCAGCATTTGCATTAAATACTGATGAAGTTGGATGTTAACCAAATAGAATGGAGCCCTAAAGCTGCAGACACTGCAGTGAGAGATGGAGTTCTAACACGCGCTCAGAGAGACTTCACGGTTCTCCTTACATTAAAAATGACAGCTAAGGTAATGTCATTGAGTCCTCTCAATTTGAATCCTTGCCCTTTGTCAATTTCCCCTGCATTCCTAAAGTTACATGAAAACATGTGTCTAGAGCTGCTCCTTCGTTTAATATTTCTTCCTACGCCACCTCCAACTTAAAGTGTTGGATTTGTATGTAAATCCATTTCCCTCTCTGTCCCCAACGCTAACAACTTCTGTCCCTGTACTGAGAACTGAGGTAGTTAGGCAGACCAGTGACCTGGAAAAAACAGCTTTTCCTCTTGCCTCCCTTCACGCAAAAGACATAGGTCCATTGCAGTCCTAGCCAGACGGAAACCCGCAGAATCAACTCCAGCGCAGACTTGACATAAGACAACATCAGCCTAGCTCTCTCTCTCTCTCTCTCTCTCTCTCTCTCTCTCTCTCTCTCTCTCTCTCTCTCTCTCTCTCTCTCTCTCTCTCTCTCATGAGGTTTGGAATGTGCGCTTAGCAATAGACGAAATACCATCAGAGCACCTGTCCTCCCGGAGCACGCTTCCAACTGGTGCCTTCGTCAGAGGTTCAAGGGTTGTCACCCAGTAAGTAGCCCATCCACCCCAACCAGTCACCAGGCACCCTTCCCCCTTTCTGTGGGCAGCGTCAAGGTAAGGGCTCTCTTTCCATCCCCTCAGCCCCAAGCTGCAGCTAAGCCACAAACTGCTGGAGAGGACAGAGGGGGGCCATAAGCACCCAACACAATTCTCTCCTCCCTCCACCCCCACCCCATAAAAACAAACACACGCAAAACCAGCCCTGCCTCTTAGTTTCTCCTCCCCCTGTCCCCCGCCCCCTTATTCAACTTCAGAAAAACTGCATTCAACTTACTGGGGTTCAGACGCCTCCGGCTACAGCAGCGGCCCCAGCCTAGGCTCCAGGGTGCTAGCCGGGATTGCGGAGCCTGGCTTCAGACCAGCCCGGCTGTGTCGGAGCAGAAGCTGGAGCCGAAGCGCAGGAGGAGACGGTGGTTGCAGCGTAGATGGTGGAAGAAGGCGTCTGGCGCTGTCCGCACGGAGCCTCGGATCAGGGCACGGGCTCCGGAGCCACAGCCTGCGGAGGGGCGGCAAGCAGAGGCTGGGGCTGCGGGCTTCCCCCCGAGCACCCCCGGCGACTCCTCCTGGTGCCGCCGCCGTGGGAGCCGCTGGAGTGTGTCTCCAGGCTGATGGAACTTGCTGGGTTTTCTTTTCTTTCTTTTCTAAAGGAAAGGGAAAAGATGGAACGTAGAGGCAGAGAAGACGCACGGCCAAGCCGCCCAGCCTCCCGGGCGCGGGCCGGTCACATTCCCGAGGGGGCCGCTGCAGCCCGAGCAGTCCGCTCGCCGACCCGCACAGCGGAGACTGACAAGAGCCGCGGCGAGCTCGGGCGAGCGGAGGAACAAGTGGCGGCAGTGCGCATGTGCCCCCGGAGCCTGTGTGCTAGAGGCCATTGCGGCACGTCACTGAGCGAGGGAGGGAGGGGGGGAAGCACTGAGCGAGGGAGGGGGGGGGAAGGGACCAGGCTGGAGGGCGGGGTGCGCTGAGCCCTCTCCGCAGCTGGGTGCGAGAAACCTCCAACCCAAGGCTGGGTCCCAAAGTTCTTTTGTTTTCCAGGAAAATACGTTGGAGGGCTGGACGAAAAAGTCCGTTATCTAGCAGAAGTAATATGGAAAGATGGATGAAGAGTAGAGTAACTCACACTTAGAGAGGATTTTAAGGTTTACAAAACATTTTCTTTTTCAAAACGTCCAAAATCTCTATTTAACCTGCTGCTAAAAAAAAACCCTCCACGAATTCTTCCCTTGTAGTCCCATCTGAAGATGTCTTTAGCATCCTCAAAGTCTCCCTTTACCTATTCACACTAGAACTTCAGTGTTTACATAGTATCTCCTCCCCTAGTAGAGAGGATCCTACCTGGAAGGTAGGAACAATGATTACTGGATTATAGATTTAGAGTTAGAAGAGAACGTAGAAGCCATCTGGTCCAACCCTCTCATTTTATAGATGTGGAAACTGAGGTCAAATGACTTGCCCAAGGACATACCGATGGAAAAGTAAATGGAAAAACTGGGATTTTAACTTAAAACCTCTTGATACCGAATATATCTCTTTCCTCTGCATCATATAGTTTTTCATCTTATGGTTCCCAGTACCTAATATAGTGCCATTAAAATAATTGCATTTAGCAAATGTTGGTTGAATTAAATTGAATATTAAAATTCAGGAGTACCAGGCTCAAATTATGCAAAACATAATTATGGTAGCCCAATGTAATTGTATTTTAAGCCAATATTATGGACACTAACTTCACAAAATACATTATAGCAGTTTTTGAAATTTGATCACATCCAGAAAAGGGATGATTAAAAACTGCTGTTTAGGTTACAGTCGTCTGTGTCTTGGCTACCTCTCTTCTGCTCTGGGTAAGTCATCTAACACCTTTGAGCCTCAGTTTCTTCATTTGTAAAATGAGACTTTTTTTTGTTGTTATCACATCAGACTCTTCATGACCCCATTTAGAGTTTTCTTGGCGAAGACACTGGAGTGCTTTGCCATTTCCTTTTCCAGTTCATTTTACAGATGAGGAAACTGAGACAAAGAGTTAAGTGATTTGCCCCAAGTCACACCACTAGCAAGTGTCTGAGACCAGATTTGAATTCTCAAAGATGAGTCTTCCTGACTCCAGGCCCCGTGTTCTATTCACTGCACCAAGAAGTTGCCTCAAAAGAGGCATTTGGGAGTCACAAAATCTTATCTAGTCCTACATCTAGAACTCTTGACTGCTTCCTGGAAATTTATGTGACTTCCAAATGAATTCTATCATATAAGAAGCAGTATTGTGAATTAAAACATCCTCTGAGTATGGTGCCTGAGAACCTGGGTTCAGATCCTAGGTCTCCTTCCTATGTGACCTTGAGCAAGTAATTTAACCTCTGTGAGACTCACTTTCCTCATCTGTAAAAGGAAGTAGTTGAACTCAATGACCTCAAAGGGCCTTTCCAGCTCTGAATCTTTGAATGATCCCATGACCTCTCTGATCTTTGGTGTTGTCATCTGGAAAATGTAAATATTAACACTTGCACTTTCTGTCCTACAGTGCTGTTATATCAAATGTATGTGAAAGTGCTTTGTAATGAAAGCTGTTATTATTAATATATTATTATTGTTATAAGCTTACCCTACAGAGAAGTAGGGATAATATCCACAGTTTTTCCCAAGGCCTATATTATTCCTTACAGGTTGATAAAGCAGACTTATTTCCTGCATTAAGATTCTACTCCTATTTAGGTTCTTTAAAGGCCTTGTATCTTTGATTATCCATGTGCTGAGTTCTCCATTTAAACTATCCCCTGCCTACTCAAAAAAAAAAACAAAACAAAAAAACAAATAAAAGATGGATTTATATTAAACTTTTTTTATTTCAGCAGAAGGGGCAGCTAGGTGGTGCAGTAGATAGAGCACCAGTGCAGGAGTCAAGAGAACCTGAGTTCAAATCTCACCCCACGCACTTGACACTCACTAGCTGTGTGACCTTGGGCAAGTCATTTAACCCCAATTGCCTCATCCTAGGTCATCTCCAGTCATCCTGATGAATATCTGGTCATTTTTCAGATGGCTCTGGGGGAGAAGTGAGACTGGTGACCTGCACAGCTCTCTCTTACTCAAAAACAAAGTCAAATGCAAGTCATATCATCATTTCTCTGATGGCATGGTCTTCGGCAACAAAGGACAAACACACATTTCAACAGAAAATGGTAAAATTATCACTAAATTTGACCCGGTGTTTCTTTCTTTGGTATTGTTAGTTATAATCTGTGCAGACTTTTCACTTAGAAAGTATCTTTCATCTGAAAATCTGTGAGTTCTATGTTTGTTTTCTACTGTGAGTAAGCAGCTAATATGTGCAAAGACCCAGAAGCAGAGAAGGGAGGAGAAGCTTTGGACAGTAAATTCACAAATTAAAATTTGTAAATTATAGTTTCAAGTTGTTTCTTGGAAAAGATTTATTCTAGTTCTCTTTTCATGTGAGCATAGAGTTAAAGCTATGCCTGGAACAAATCTGATCTTTAATCTCTAGGAGAGAATTCTTTGTGAACTAGGCAGAAAAGGCAGTTCTTCTTATAATAATACAGACAATCCACAATTTATGAATGGATTGTATTCTAGTAAAGTGGTTGATTGGAATGCAGTTTCCTATAGAAACAGGATTATAAGTGATGGTGAGGCTCCCAGACTAACCCATAAAAACTTTTAACCTAATCTCGCAGTCTCAAACCTTTTTTATTCCTCAGCTTAGAGTCCCCTGAACCCCTCTAAATATTGGCTGTGGCTTCTCAGGTAGTGTTGGAAGAGGCTTCTAGTGGCAGGGAGGTGAACAGATTCATTGGAGTCATGGGAAGAGCTCTGGGGGCAGTCCCTGTGATGAGAGCAGCCCTGGTAGGTAGTGAGGGTAGGGCTGCAAAACTGTACGAGCAGCAGGGCAAGAGTTTGGACAGGACCCTTTCTTGAATTCTTCTTAGGCTCACTGTTTCTAAGTTAGAAGCTGACAGTTTATTTGTTGTTCAGTTGTTTCAGTCCTGTCTGACCTTTGTGATCCCACTCAGAGTTTTCTTAGCAAAAACACTGGAGAGGTTTGCCATTTTCTTCTCCAACTCTTTTTTACAGATGAGAGAAGTGAGACAAACAAGGTTAAGTGACTTGCCCAGGATCACACAGCTAGTAAGGATCTAATCTAAGGCTACATTTGAACTCAGGTTTTCCTGACTCAATGCCTTGAACTCTACCCACTGTACCACATACCCTATGTGTATATTGAGAATTAAATCTATCAGTACTAAAATACTATGCCTCAGAAGGTAATAAGTTTATATGGATTTTTAAAAGCTAGAGCATTATAAGTGTTTCCCCTACCCAAGGCAGTGTACTCTGTGTGTCTGATCCTGGGGAGTCATTTTAACTCTCAGTGACTATAAGATTGTAAGTTGAGAGAAAGTGCTGACCTACATTGGTGGAGGGAATTTCTTCTATTTGAAGCTCCCCATGCTAATGAAATCACACTGCCCATCCTTATCCCTAACCCTACTGGCTTCTAACTCTTGTTTCATATCCCTTCAGGGATTTCCTAGTTGGTGTTTGGCAATAGGGGTATATCAAGATGCTATTTAAGGTTAAAATTTATAACTTGAAGTCTGCTATTGTTTTTAGCATAAAATGTGCTTGGTCCTAGTTTTCAAAAGGGTAGGAAGGAGTACTTTCCTCTTCCGTCAAGACTCAGTTGTTAGTAGCCCCTTGAGAGGACGTCATGTAGAGAAGGCATTTCAGAGAGATCAAGGTAAAGCTTCCTAATGTCCTGTGACCACACAGTGCACTGAAATGAAAAATCAGGGCTTAAGAACCTGACAGTTCAGGAGCTTCCAACTGAGAGAAAGAAATTATGGGAACTGGGGTAGAGTGGCTACAAAAGTGGAAAGAGGTGATATTTTTGTACTGCAGATTCAGGTATGAAAATTGCCCTTGTCCCTTGGCCTATTAACCCCTCACATCTTGACATCTCTCAGGATAGAATATTCAGAATAAGATCTCTCCCACAGTCATTTTAAAAGAAATTTTTCATGAAAACTCTACATCAGTATTTCATCTTGGCATGGAGGTGACCCTAGGTTCTTAAAGATAGCAGTAGACTCCAAGCTTTGTAAGGTTTTGAGAATAGGTCCAACAACAAATGCATGTCTGCATGGAAGACTAAAATAGTATTGAGAGCTCACAGTGTGCTGAGCATTGTGTTAAGTACTGGGTATATGAATATTAAAGCAAAAAAGTCCTTTCCTTCAATGACTTTGCATTCTAATAGGAAAAACACTAGAAAGAGTGGCTTGGCTTGAAAAATTGCCAGCATGGTGAATGAAACCATAGGTGTGGCAATATGGACTTGATTATAGTTTGAAAACTGGAAAGCAATGATGGAAGGAAATGAGTATATACTGGAAGGCAATGATATCTCTAGGTTGCAAGTGATTTATGATTGGGGTTGACTAGAATTGAAACACTCACCAATCAAGACAGCACGGTCACCAAGGTGGGAGTCCCAGAGTTGAAAGAGTTAAATCCTACAGGGCATGGTATTTGGTATATCTCTTCTAGACCAGAGATATCAAAGAAGTTGCCTCTCTGAGGGCTCAAGCAAGATTAAAATGTTATTGGGAAATGTTTAGCAAAATAAATAAAAATACAGTCGAACATAATGTTCAATTGTGATTTTCTAAGTCAATATGTAGCTGGCATTGATGTATTTCTAGTTGAGTTTGACATGGCTGTGTAGACCATTTTTAATCTGATTCCAGCTACACTCCGGAGTTTTCTCTGAGCGCACTGGAATTATATGAGAGTCCCAAATTTGACCTTTCTGTCATTCTAGCTTAGGGATGAGAAGCTTATCCATATCTTGGCTAGCAGTGGATTAATATTTGTGACTCTAACAACTCATAAAGAACAGCTATTAAAGCAGTGAAGGGTGGCAATTTACATCAATGGAATTAATGGTCAGTCAGTAAAATCATGGATTCTTGAAATTTGAAGTTTAAAAAAAAAACTGGTGCTGTGGAAAGAGAGAAATATTTCCACTAGAGCTGTTGAGAGAGTTCTTAAATTCAATTTTAATTCTTCTAGCTTTGCCATTTTACAGAATAACACCATTAATATAAACTTGTCCTTTAAATGGTAATCAGAGAAAATGCTATGCTCTGTTAATCAAACACCATTTGTAGTCCTAAGCAGCAGATGGGAAAAGATCAGGGAGTGAGAAAAGTGCTGAGACTGAGGTAAAGAAGCTGATGAAGAAAGGAGATTTGAGTGAGAGCACTAGTGAGTACAAGCATCTTTGGATCACCAACAGAGAGAGAGTCACAGAATCTGAAGTAGAAGGGACCTCCTAGGAGGTCATCCAATTCAACCTGTATATGAACATAATGTACATAACAAGTGGTCATTCAGCCTTTGTCTGAAGACCGTCTGTGAAGGAGGAATACTCTACTCCCAAGGCAGCTCATTTCATTTTTGGAGGACTATTAACTGTTAGGGAGTTTTTCTTGCAAAATTCCACCCACTGTTTCTGCCCTCTGGGGCCTAACAAAACAAATTGATCGTCCTGCACATCACAGCCTTTCGAATAAAGCTGTCATGTACCTCTGGTCTTTCTTTCCTCAAAGTTAAACATTCCCTTTATGGTCAACTAATCCTGAGAATAGCATGAGGGAAGGTAGAGCAGTAAAGTAGATTCACTAGACTGGGGGCAGAGTCACACTCTGGCTCTGCTTCTTACTATATGTGTGCCCTTGGGCATAGTATCTTGCTATTTTGGAACCCAGTTGCCTAATCTGTAAAATGAAGGGATTGAACTAGATGACAACTAAGGTGTCTTTTAATTCCAAATCTCTGAACCAAGGTTCTTTTCATGACCCCAGATGCCCTCCTTTGGACATTCTTTAGCTATCAAAACCTTCTTCAAATGTGGCACTATGAACTGGACATGACATTCTAAATGTAGACATCAAGATATAGAGATGTTGCAGACTCAAGACCAGGACAAACCACAGAAGTACTACACCCTCCTTATTCCTGGAAGCTCTGTGACTCTTACTGTAGTTGCCTTTAGTTTTTTTTTTTCCTTTTCTTCCTTCCTTCCTTCCCTTTCTGATATTTTATTTCTTTCCCAATTACAAGTAAAAACAATTTTAACATTCATTTTTTAGAAAATTTCAAGTTCCAAATTTACTCCCTTCTCTTCCTCTTCTCTAAGGCCAACAAACAATTTGATATAGGTTATAGATACGCAATCATGAAAAATATATTTCCTTGTTAGTCTTGTTGTGAGAGAAAACACAGACCAGGAAAAGACAAGTGTGCACCTGTGCATGCACATACACACACACTATAAAGAAACTGAAAAATGGTGTGCTTTAATCTGTATTCAGACTCCATCAGTTCTTTCTCTGGAGGTGGATAGCATTTTTTCTCTTGAGTCCTTTAGAATTGTCTTGGGTCATTGTGTTGCTGAGAACAGCTAAGTCATTCACGGTTGATCATGGCACAATATTACTCTGACTGTGTAATGTCCTCCTGGTTCTGTCCACTTCATTTTGCATCAGTTCATGTAAGTCTTTCCAAGTTTTTCTGAAAACATCCTACTATATGCCACAGCTTGTTCAGCCATTTCTCAATTGATAGACATCCCCTCAATTTCCAATTCTTTGCCACCAAGAAAGATATAAATATTTTTGTACAAATAAGTCCTTCCCCCCCTTTTTTTTGATTCTCTTTGGGATACAGACCTAGTACATACCATTAGCTTTTAAATTTCCATATCATGCTATTCACTTCTATTGAGTTTTCAGTCCTTTAAAACCCCACAAGTGCTTTCGTACAAAATGCTACGCATATAGCTACTCCATCTTGAACTTGTAAAGTGAATTTTTTTAAGCCCATGTGAAACTTTGCATCAATCCTTATTAAATCCCATATTAGTCAATAATTAAGTCAACAGTCACTAAACATTTATTAACTGCTATGTTCCAGGTACCATGCTGAGTACTGGGATATAAAGAAAAACAACAAATAGAAAAGAAGCTGAAAAGAGTGGGGAGGGTACTTGGTGCAGGGACATACTGACAAATTTTAGAGTGGCGATAAATAACAACGTGACTGCCCTGGAATCCCTCCTTAAAGAGAAGGTCTGGGAGGTCTTCTCTGATGTCTGCCCTCTTCCCTGTCCATTCAGAGAAAGGGAAGGGCTCCAGGACTGAGATCTTCTTAAATTCTTGCCAACCACTGGGAATCTCTTAAGACAATTATGGCTCTGCATTGCATACTAATTCCTAAAGACTGTCCTTAAAAGAAAAAAAAAAAAAAAAGCAAAACTATCCTAGGACCTTGGGTAAGGTAATTCCAGGAATTCTGAAGATCTTTATCAAGAGTTAGAGTCCAGATTTTTTTCAATGCTGACTATGTCATCCAGTGTTTTGACTATTCTTTCCAGCTCTGTGTCATCTTAAAATTTGACAAGCATACCATATGTGCATTTATCCAAGTCATTGATAAAAATACTATCTTGGCATATGGCAAAATACACATTCCTGGAGTACTCCATATGAGATTATTTCCAAGGTGCCATCACACTATTAATGACTACTTCTTGTGTCTAGCCATCCAATCAGTGCCTTAATTTATTTGGCTATACTATAACCTAGTCAAGATCTCCATACTTTATTCACAAAAATAACATAAGAGATGTAATCACATGCTTAACTGAAATCAAAGTCTATGTCAGTTAACTGAGTTATAAGATACATCAGTCTTATAACCTACTTTTTGAAAGTCTGGCATGCATTTTTTAATGAATTTTTTTCAGTCATCAAAACTTTACTCTAATTAAGTAAGAAAGAAAAACAAAATACTTATTACAAATATATATATAATCAAGGAAAACAAGCTCCCACATTCACCCTGTCCAGAAACATGGCTCTATTTGCACTGTATGTCCTATTAGGAGGTGGGTACCATGATTCATCATGAGTCATCTGGAATTACACTGATTAAAATTCCTAAGTATTTCAAAGGTGCTTGTCTTTATTGTCATTGTATAAATTTCTGCTTCTGCTCACTTCACTGTGCATCAGTTCATACAGGTCATCCCAAATTTCTCTGAAATTGTCTCCAACATTTTTATAGCATAACTATATTTATCATATCATATAGCACAACTTGTTTAGTCATTCCCCAAATAACAGGAACCCTCTCCATTTTTAATTCTTTGCCACCACAAAAAGAGCTGCTCTAAATATTGTTTTATGTATTCTTAGGTAATTTGTTTTACCTATGACTAATCCCTCTGTGAATCTATCCTCCCACGTATTCCACCCTTCATTTGTCCCTTTCCCTCCTTTTTCCTTGTTCAGTCATCTGATGTACATCTGGTCACTAGATCCAGATGTCTCAGGAGCAGAAGGTGAGGCTAGTGACTGTGCACAGTCCTCCCCTCACTCAGAACAAAATCATTGCAAGTTATGTCATCATTTGTCTGATGTCATGGTCCTTTTTGTAAATGAAGAACAAACACAACACAACAATAACTACAAAAACCTTGTTTAGTGAAAGATATTTATGGACCTAATTCTATGTGTACGTTCTTCCTTTCTTTAATCAGAACAGATGAAAATAAAGTCCAAGGGTCATCATCTCGACTCACCCCTTCCTTGTTTGTATAACTTCTACTTCAGCACTCTATTTGAAAAAAAAAATTTCTCCATCCTTCCTCTCTCCTTCCCACTCTCCTCTACCCCTTCTTTTCTATTCTTAAGATCAAGACATAACAGAACCACTTCCAAGGTTCTGTCTAATCCTTGATGATGAAGATAATGCTTAGAGGGGACACATTAATTATCTCTTTCATATTTGCAAATAAACAGTATACCTTTGTTTAGTCCCTAATGATTGTCCATATTTTCCTTTTTTATTTCTCTTGACTCTTGTTTTTGAATTTCAAAACTTCTGTGGAGCTCTGGTCTTTTCATCAAGAAGTGTTAAAAGTCTTCAATCTCATTAAAAGCCTGTTTTCCCTCCTCTGTGATTATACTCAGTTTTTCTGGGTAAGTTGTTCTTTTTGAGTAAGCCTGTATCTTTTGCCTTCTAAATTCTAAACTCACTTTTTTACAATAGTCACTGCTGAATATTGTATCATCCTGACTATGGCTCCTTGGTACTTGAATTCTTTGTTTTGGAATGTTTGAAGTATTTTTTCCTTTGTCCTGGAAACCCTGAAATTTGGCTATAATCTTCCTGTGAGTTTTCTTTTTAGAGTGTCTTTCAAGAGATAACTGGTGGATTCTTTCTATTTCCACTTTGTCCTCTGATTATAAAAGATTTGGGCAGTTCTTTTTTTAGGACATCTAGGCTCTTTTGTTTGCTTATACCTTTCAGGCAGTACAGTGATTCTTGATTGACTCGTCTAAATCTATTTTCCAGATTGGTTGATTTGCTATGAGATAGTTTACATTTTCTTCTATTTTTAAGTCTTTTGACTTTAATATTTCTTGTCATTCTCTTCTCTTTAGTCCATTCCATTTTTCAGGGAGTTTATTGTTTGGGCAACGTTCTGAACCTTTTGGGTCAAATTGTTAATTCCCTTTCCAATTCTTTCTTCCATAGCTCTCAGTTCTTTCCCAATTTCCCCCTTCTAGCACTCTTATTTCATTCACACACACAAAAAAATTCAACTAAAAATAAAACAAAAAAACCCAGCCTCTTGCTCTATCTGTTGCAAGAATTCTAGTTGAACTTGTACCCAAACTATGTTTTTGATTTTTTTTTTTTGAGGCTTTGCTGATGACTATTTTCGGAAACATTCTGTTCTTCTGGGTTTATCTTGAATGCTCCTGTCACCATAATAGCTTTTCATGGTACATTTTTTTTTTTTTTGGTTTGCTCATTCTTCCAGGTTACTTGCTGCTTTCAAGCTTGAGGTTAGGGTTGAACTCTGCGAACTTCTGCAGGGAATGTCTTGGTTCATCTTCTGATTGCTTTCTTGGGATAGTGAGTATTATTTTATTCCAGAATCTCAAGGACTGCTCTGGCAGAGAACCTACAAGTTTTCAATGACTTATTTTTAATGAAGCCACGTTACTCCTTGTGGTTAATGCTTCCTTTTCTAGATATTCACAAGCCAGCTCATTAATAATTCATTCTGGAATTTTGCTAGGAGCACACTAACCTATATTTTGGAAACCATTCTTTCATTTATGTAGAATATCTGTCTTTCTTTAGTTCTGTAGCACTTCTTTCATTCCATATGCTTTTTCAAAGATAATTGAAAGTGTCTCAGCCAGCATATCTTCAAGGTCTTTCAGTGGAGTTCATCTGAACCAGTAACTTGAGCTCATAAAGGACAGCTGGAACTATGTTTCTCCTTATTTATTTTGGATATTAACATTACTAATCATTTTGTTCTATACTTTTCATTCCAAACATAATTTTATTTGACAGAGAAAACAACTGCAAATAAGTGGAGCCACTCTAGGTTTTATCTATTTATTTATCCATGGAACATTACCCAGCATAAGGTGATCACCTGAAATCTACCATGCTGATGGACTTGATTTTTGATATTCCACAGCTTCTTAACTCCTCAGTGGCTTCTCCTCTCTGATTGTTATGTACATTATGTTCATATACAGGTTGAATTGGATGGCCTCCTAGGAGGTCCCTTCTACCTCAGATGCTGTGATTCTCTCTCTGTTGGTGATCCAGAGATACTAGTTCTCACTAGCACTCTCACTCAAATCTCTTTTCTTCATCAACTTCTTTACCTTAATCTCAGCACTCAGTGGGAGTAGAACACTAAGCTCCTTGCAAAACCTTTCTTAACAGAGGGCTGGGATCTCAACTTTCTAGGTAACTTTCCATGCTATCAGTATCTCTGCTGGATTTTGACCTTATATAACATCATACCCCCTTTCCCCTTTTCAGTTTTCCTTTGTGTGTTGGGTTCTCCCAGTAGAGGGGAAGGTCCTTGAGGACAGGAACTGTCTTTTTCTTATTTGTAACCCCATCACTTAACCCAGGGTCTGGAACATGTTGCTGTTGCTATTGTTGAGTCATGTCCATGTGATCTCATGAATTTTTTTCCATGGGGTTTTCTTGGCAAAGATACTATAGTGATTTGCATTTCCTTTTCCAGTGTGTCTCCATTTTACAGATGAGAAACTGAGTCAAATTAGTGATATGACCAAGGTCACACAGCTAGTGTTTGAGGCCAAATTTGGACACAGATCTTCCTGGCTCCAAGTCCAGTGCTCTATCCAATGTACTACCTAGCTGCCCATAGCTGGCACATAGTAGGTGATTAATAAATGTTTATTGAACTGAATTATTTATTATCGATTATCATCATTCCGTCCAATGGCCCTATCCATTCTTTGAATCTCCTCTTTTCCCAAGATAGCTAAAAACTTATTTTTGTTGTTCATAGTTTTCCTCACCACCTTAGTTCATTCTAAGCATTGGCGTGGTTGACACTATTTTTCCAGTACCATACCACACTTTTATACCATCATGCCATGCCTGGACTATTCCAAAAGCCTGCTGGGTAGGTCTGCTTGCCTCAAGTCTCTCCCCACTCCAATTCATCCTCCATTTAGCCCCTAAAGAGATTTCCTAAAGCACAGATCTGATCATGCCACCGCCTACCCCCTTCTACACAATAAACTACAATGACTCCCTATTGTCTTCAGGAACAAATACAACATGTTCCATTTGGCACTCAATTCCCTTAATAACCTAGCCTTCATCTACTTTTCCAGTCTTCTTGCACCTTATTTCTCACCAACTACTCTCAATACAGTGACACTGATTTCCAGGCTGTTTCAAGAACAAGGTACTCCCTCTCTCAGCTCCAAGCATTTTCCTCTAGCTGTCTGCCAAATGGAGTGCTTTCCCTCTTCATCTCTACCTCGTGACTTCTCTTTAAGTCCCACTTTCTACAGAAACCCTTCCCCAACAGCTCTTAATTCTAATGTCTTCCTTCTGTGAATTATTTCCTATTTTTCCTATATATAGCTTGCTTTGGGTATGTGTTTGTTTCATCTCCCCTATTAAATTATGAGCTTCTTGAGGGCAATGACTGTCTTTTGCCTCTTTTTGTATCCTCAAGACTTATCCCTCTGCTAGTACATAGTAGTCATTTAATAAATGTTTTTTAATTCATTGATTGAGCTAATCCAACCCCCTTATTTTATTGATGAGAAAACTGAGACCCAGGGAAGTTGAAGTGAGTAGCAGAGTCAGGATTTGAAACTAACTCTATGACCCTGGATCCCATACTCTTTTCACTACATCATACTATCTGTCCCCTAATAATTACTTTTTGGACATTTGCCTTCACAAAGAAAGATGATCAATTCTAATCAACAAACATTTATGTTGCAAGAGTCATTCTTAACAAGTGGAGCATAACTATTAGGGAAAGAAGAAGTAATGACATGATGTGAGTAAGGGGCTGGTTATGTCTCCCATATACTTGACAGTACCTCCTACCCCAGATGAACAGTAGCCAGAAGCCATTGGCGTTTGGGTGCTAGAGATAATTTTTACTCAGTAGGATGCCTTATGTACATTAGGTATTCAAGAAATAGGACTGCATGAAGGAAAAGTCGAGCAATCTAATAGCAGGATGTGAAGGCAGGGGGTTTTCAGTTCAGTTCAGATGGAGAGAAGAATTTACAGGCAAAAGAGCACACAAAATAAGTCATCACTTCAAGATGTCTTACAAAAACAACAGTTGTTTTTAGAAATGTTTAATCCTAAATTCCACCAAAGCACAAATGGTATTTCCTGTTACTGAAGAAATAGAGGAAATTGAAGCACTTCATTTGACAGGAAAGCAAGCAGTGCCAGATGTTGATATTGGTAATGATCTGCAGAGCCCAATATATAAGTGACAGAAGTCAGAAAAAAGGCATAACAACTGTTTGAAGTCATGGGAACATAATTTCTCTTGGCTATAAAGAACAAAGTAGCGTGATTCTTTTGGTTTACATATACAAAGGGTAGTAGTGCCAGAAAATTAGCATTTTGGTAGATGAAATCAATAATAGCATTTTAGAATTACAATCTTCCCTGGTACATATTTCAAATCACTATCTCAAAATGTGATCCTAATGGTAGTCATAGATGACATCTACATGGGTAGCTAGGGGGTACAGTGGATAGAGCATAAGGCCTGGAGTCAGGAGGACCTGAGTTCAAAGGTAACCTTAAACACTTACTAGATGTGTGATCCTCAACAAGTAACTTAACCTTGTTTGCCTCAGTTTCCTCATCTATCAAATGAGCTGGAAAAGAAATGACAAGCCACTCCAGTGTTTTTGCCAGGAAAACCCCAAATAGAGTCACAAAGGGTTGGATACAACTGAACAACATGATGCTTATATGACAAAAATTTACCCTGTATGCAATCAGATGTCAAGTGCTATGAAACATTTCTAGTATAAGGCCCCCTTCTCTTCTATGACACTACTACCATCTTGGCACAAGACTTCATCACCTCACACCTGAACTATTGTAATAGTATGCTGGTTTATCCCCCTATCCCAAATCTCTTCCCACGTCAGTCCATCCTCCATTCAGCAGTTGATCTGATCTTCATGAAATGCATATCTGACCATATAATCCTCTTATTCAGCAAAATTCAGAGTCTCCCTATCACTTCTGGGATCAAAGATTAAATCCTCTGTTTGGTTTTTATAGTCCTTCATAACTTGGCCTTTTGCCACCTTTCTAGTCATCTTATATCTTTCCCCTCGCCACAAACTCTGTGATCCAGGTGCACCGGGCTTCATGCTATATACTTCACATATGACATTCCATTTCCCAGTTCTTGGCATTTTCACTGACTATTCCCCATCCCTGGAATTTTCTTCCTTCTCATCTGTTCCTCCTAGTCCCTGTGGCTTCCTATAAGTCTCAACTAAAGTCCTACCTTCTATAAGGACCCCTGCCCAGTTCTCCTTAATCTTAGCACTTTACTACACCCAATTTATTCTGTCTACATCTTATTTATAAATAGTTTGCATGTTGTCTCTTCCATTAGACTGTGAGGTCATTGATAGCAGCGACTTTCTTTTGCCTTTGTATTCTCAGGACTTATTATGTATATGCATGTGTATGTATACACATACGTGTGTGTGTGTGTGTATAAAACATATAGTTGCCTGTCTTATTTGAGCCACAAAATAACCTTTGAGGCAGGAACAACAGGTATTACTATGCCAACTTTACAGAGGAGGAAACTGACTCTAAGAAATATTAAAGACATGACATGGTCATGTATCCAGTCAGTGAGAGATGGGCTACACACTCATATTTTCTTCATCCAAGTCACCCCTTTGGTACATCACCTTATTGCTGAATACTGCAGAATAGCTTGTCTTTCAAATTTGTCTGACATTCAGTCCAACTGTTGGACATCTGTTATTAAAAACAGTAACAGGAAAATTCACAAAAAGTTGTTTTGTCTACATTTAAAATAAAAATGTAGAGTCATGCAAATATTTTCTGGGAAAGATAGAATTAGACTTCTCAATGGAAACAGATTTTTTGTAGTCTGAAATCAATGACAAACAAGCAAGTCCCATTTTCATTACACTCCTACATAAAACTTTTGCTCTGGCCAAACTGGATTCATGGATTCCTAAATATATTTTATCTTTTCCTGCCTCCTTAAATTTGCTAATTCTATTCTTCAAATTTAAAATGACCCCAATATTCCATTTCCATTTTTCAATGGACAGCTCCATTCTCACTTCCTCCATGAAACCTTCCCTGTTCACTCTTTGTTCCTCATACACTTGCTGGTAATCTTGGTTTGCACTTAACACATACTGTTTTATATTGCAGCTATTTGTGTAAATTTTTTTTAAAAAAAATATCAACTAGATTTTAAGGTTCCCACAAAATATCTAGCACAATACATAAGTCAGTGAATGAATCAAAGAAAGGAATTTTAATCTTTGGCTATAGTTGAGTATTTATAGGGCACCAGATGTATAAAATCTTATCCTATTTGCTTTAGAAAACAGGTTTATGATTCTGTGTCATCAAGTTTAGAGTATTAGTTCCTAGAGTATACAATCTTTAATCTCTTTGGGTTATAGACCTAGTAGTGCCATATTGTTCTCTAGAGTGGTTGGACCAGTTCACAGTTCTGCCAATAGTTTATTAATGTACCTACTTTCCCTCATTCCTTCCAGCATTGGTTATTTCTGATAGACTTGAGGTAGTACCTCAGAGTTGTTCTAATTTGCATTTCTCTAATCAATAGTGATTTAGAGTAGTTTTTCATATAACTATAGGTAGCTTTTATTTCTTCTGAACTCTGCCTGTTTACATCTGTTTACATCTTTTGACCATTTATCAGTTAGGCCTTATTTTTACAATTTGACTCATTTCCCTATATAACAAATCATTTTTGATGAAAGTAACAGACAGGATACTCAGGATACTTACTTTAATTTAATATTAACTGCCATTTATTTGGTATTTGAAAGTTTATCATATGATTTATGTAGTTCAGATAAGGAAACTGTAGCACAGAGAAGGTAAATGACTTGCCCATACTTACACAGTCAGTGTCAGAGATAGCTGAACTTGTTTCTCTGTAGTCCCATGTCAAGCACTCTAAGCACGAGCACTCTAACAGGGATGGGGAGCCTGTGACCTTGAGGTCACATGTGGCCCTCTAAGTTCTCAAGTGCGACCCTTTGAGTTAAAACATCACAGGACTTCACAAACTTCATAGATTCAAAGGGCTAAAGTTGAGGACCTAGAGGGCACATGCGACAGGTTCCCCACCCCTTCTGAAGGCATGCTACCTCCAATGATGAGTTTCAGAAATTTAGTTACATATCTAAATAGATACAATGCTTGCTTTACTGATTATAGAGCAGATAGGATTACTATAACCTTTTGTAGATCTGTGTAGACTCTGGGGATTCTTATTCCAATTTCCACTTGTACTGTCAAATCAGATCTCTAGAGGGCTGACTACATCTTCCCCCTCAGTGTTCTAAGATTAAGTTTGAAGGCTTGGAATATCTTTATCTAATGCCATTGGCTCAACCCCCCCATTACAGTATATTTTCCCTACTATCAGTTATAGTTATCTTCCTTATATCATTGATTCACTCAGTGATTAGTCCCCCAATATAATTTAATCCATTAAAATTTGTTAGCTTTTACAAAGAGATAATTACTGAGAAGATAAAGCAAGAATATAGATTCAATATGGGGACACATTCTCCTCTATGTCATCTCTGCCCCAGGGAAGAGTAGGTTTAAAGTTAAAGTAGTTGGTATAAAACTTCTGTCCCCAAAGTTCACTTTCAAATGCTACTATATGTCACTTCCTTATTACAGGGCACACTGTGTTGGATGCCTTTTATCTGCTAGTAAGTTGGGTCAAGCAGGCCTTTGACATTTCACTGGGTTTGGCTGCTAGTATATTCTGGTGTGGACTTCTTTTCCTGAAGTTCTGATGGCTTGCTCTTGAAGCAGGTCACTGGTGTCTCATTAGACTTGGTTGTGAGTAAATGCTAGTACTGACTTCTGACCTTTTGAAGATTATAAGGTCACAAATACCTCATCTTCAATACTCTTGCACCTAAGGTCAAGAAAGAGTAGATTACATAGGTAGAAGCAAAAGCTAGTAAAATAAAGGCCCAAAATTCCATCCTCACTCAAAGGCTTACAGCATGTCTTCCCTTCAATCACAATGCAAAGCTCAAATTGCCTAGTTAATGTGTTTTTTGTTTTGGTATGTACATCCAGTTCTACTTCAGCAGCCAATCAAAAAAGACCCTCTTTGTCACATGGTGAGTAGATAGGAAACAGCCAGAATACTTATACATGCTCCAAATTCTGCAAAGGGAGTTATATCAGACATTAACTGTTATGCATGCTCATAAGAACAAGGCTCTCATGAGCCCTTCTCTTATACTTTATTTTAGGGAATATTTATGATCATAACTTGTACTGGGACACAAGAATAATTTTAAAGAGGCTTAAATCTTCCTCTTTTGTGTTGATTGGAAACCTGAAAGCTTATTCAGCCCTGTACTGAGCATATAATAGACTCAATAAATAACTGCAGATTGATTATTTCATTCCCCTCCGTAGTGAATTCTCCAAGGAATTGATTGATTGATTCAGGTTCCCAGTAGTTTAAGTAACTTGGCAAACACTAAGATGAAAGGCTGTTACTTGATTCATAGAGACCACAAGAGATAAGCCTCCAGCCCTGGCTTATGTGGTCTCATCATTCCTTTTGTAAGTTTTGGTCTTATCCTTGTCAATGGAAGATCTCTGCCACTATCCCTTAACACTGTATGCATCTAGTGAGTCCTTGGATAAATAGGACTCTGACCCTGGCTCATGGTGATCATATCTGTTCCAAAGAATTCTCTGGTTTTGCAGGTCTGCATTCATGTACCTCTAGGTTGTTCGACTTTGTCAGCTATTGGGCCTTAGTGATCCAATGGGTTCTTGGGTTAATTATAATTAGTTTCCAGAGATAGTGGTAATTTCTAGAGTTGCCAAGAGTTCAGGTCAAATCTGTTTTGCCTAACAGTGGATCTCAGGGGTCTGGACTCTTGTCAACCATTTTTGAACCATCTTAAATTTTGAAAGTAGGCCTAGAACATACACTATTTTATGGGGGTAGGGTGGGGAGGGGCTGGGGAGCAGGGTTCCTCAAGATTAGGGATGAACAGTGTCATAGTGAGCAACACCACTAAAGTACTCTGTGTAGGAAAATGTAGCCAGAACTAGAGGACTCTGTGTCCATTGCAAATTCCTCCTTTAATTTTCTTTCTCTCCCACCTCCACCTCATTTTCCTAAGTAGGAGCCAAAGCATTTTTCTGTTCCATTCTTACTCATGAGAGATGAATAGAGGGATGAGGCCCTGATCCCAGGGATTTGTCTCCTACATCTTTCCTCAGCCCTAAAGCTGCTATTATGTCTACTGCCATCCTAGGCATCATAATAAGAGCAACTGACATCTCCTCATGCTGAATTAGTTCCACTCATTTAACCAAGTCAGACACTGACATTATGATTTCATAATAATTAATAATATTTATAATAATAAATTGAAATTACAAACAGCTGAGGGAAAACAAAATATAATGTTCATAGATGAAAATGTGACTCCTTTTATCCTAGCCCCCCTGGCAACTCTAGTGTTCTCATTTTTATAGGTGAGAATAATGAAATGGAAGAAGACCAAATGCCTCCTAAGGTTATTTAAATTGCTCATTACTGGCAAATGGAGACTCATGACTGATGATTTGTTAGTCTTTTGCTTAAACCCCTCATTCCCCTGGGTCCTTCAACTAGCAAATATCCTGAAGTTTTAATGCTTCTTATCCTAGAATTCCCACTTTGAAAATCCCATGTCCCATTGCAGTCTCCTCACTTCTGTCAGGAACACATGAATCTCCACTTGCATCTCCATTGCTATATGTAGACCCCATGGATGCACAGTGTGCAGGTACAAACACAGACATCCAAAAGCTGCCTTTCCCCTCCAGAGCAGACACTTTGGGAAGCTTTCCCCTCATGCCAAGGATTCTTCAAACCATTTTGGATCTTTCTTCTGGAGCAGTTCTCAGAGACTGTAAGAAGTATATTCTTTTGAGGAGCCCACACACATTGATTTTAGGTAAGCAAAAGCAGGTCTGTAAAAGAGATTCCATTTGTCAACCATCTTGGAGGCATTCTGAGTTACTGCTACAGAGGGTCTGTCTGTGAGATTACAGGGAATGTAGCTGAAGGCAGCTGGGCAGCTGTTAATGATTAAGAAGGGAGCCCACACATTACTTTCTGGCCAACTCTCATAAAAAGTAAGAGAAGAAAATAATTCAACAGTGTGCCTGTTGTCTAGGAGTTTACATTCTAAAATTCCACAGGTTTAGAAGCATGGATGGAATGATAAAGGACAGAGCTATTTGTTTGGGCATGTGCATGATTAGAAAGCAATAAGACAGGCCACAAACCATACTCACTTTCATATTACAGACAGCACTTCAATTGTTTTAAGGGGCTTTGGAAGTCCAGTCTAATTCACCACCATGTTACAAATGAGGAAACTGAAACCCAGAAATATGAAGTGATTTGGTCACAGCTACAACCCAAATTTGAACCCAGGCTTTCTGACACAAATCCTGTACTCTTTTATGCTGCTGAGCAATCACAGAGTTGGAAGTGATCTTGCATTCATCTAGTCCAATCTCCCATCCCATGTAGAAATTCCTTCTTCAGGATATTGACAACTGGCCTATGTTTGAGGACTTTCAATGAAGGGGAGGGAAGTCTTTAGTTCTTGAGGCAGTCCATTCATATTTTGAGTTAATTTTATTCTCATCAGTTGACTCTTATGTCTGTTGTCCCAACTCATTCAACCATCCCCTAAGAATTTGCTAATTGACTACTATGTGCAAAGGGATACAGAGATAAAACAAAAAATAGTCCTAACCCTTAAGGCATTTAACATTTCAGGGAAGGGGAAGTATAGTTGAGAGGAAATATAGTTGAGTAATTTAACTTATCAAGCAGGCAGCTAGTGCCAATTACTTTGATTCTTCAAGAAGCCACATCAAATCCACTTAGTAAGAATGGAGAGAGAGGAGTAGAGCCAGTGAAATTGCCCCAGTTATCGCTTCCAAGGCAAAACATCCCTGTCCTTAATGCTTCTGTCCTTATCCACCCTCTAAACTGGACCACTAAGAAATCATGCCTGGAAGGAAGGAAGTCACTTGTTTCTGGATTAAGCTTCACTTGGCTCCCTGAGCCCCCAGAATTTAGACTTCTTCCCACCGCTTTAGAATTCAGAAAGATAACCAAATCACCACCACCTTGCCTCTGGAAAGAGTGTGTTAATTTGGTGAACTTTCTAATTGTTCCACTCACCATTTCTAAGACTTCCCAAATCGTATTTGAGCTGCCTCTCTCATCGGAATGTAAATATCTTGAGGTCGGTGACAATCTCATTTTTATTTTCTGTCCCCAAAGTTTAGCAAAGTACTTGGCACATTAATGGGTAATTGCTATTGTTGTGTTTGTCTTTTGTTCTCAAAGAGAACCATGACAGCAAGATGATGACATGACTTGCAGCTGACTTTGAGGGAGGGCTGTGCAAGGTCACCAGCTTCACTTTCTTCTCCTGAGCCATCTGGGTCCGGTGGCCAGATATTCATCAGGATAGCTAGAGATAGTCCAGAATGCAATGGGAGAACCTGGTCATTTTAGTCTAAGGTCTTATCAGATTCTCACTTGAATGAGACCATTTAATGAATATGCCTCTTTAAGTAGTTACTCAAAAGATGTCCCCTTTAATAAAAAAAAAAAAAAATCAAACTTGGAAGTGAAATCCCCCAAGGTTCCTGGGTAAAAGTGAAACAGTTACTATTTAGTATTTGCCTATAAAGAAATGAGTAATAAATGCTTGTTGGATAACTCTGTATATGTCATATTGAAGAAACTAGGTGGTACAGTGCATATACTGGAGTTAGGAGGGCTTGAGTTCAAAACCAGTCTCAGATACATGCTGGCATTGTGGCTTTGGGCAAATCAGTTAACATCTGTCTCCCTCATTTTCCTCATCTGTAAAATGGGGGCTCAAAAAATCGGCCCTACCTCCCAGAGTTGTGGTGAGGATCTAATGAGAGGATATTATAAAGTGCTTTGCAAACCTTAAAGCACTATATAAATGCTAGCCATTATTATTGTTAGAAATCTGCTTCCTCTCTCCCCCAGTGCATTTTAAGCTTCGAAAGAACATGGAGGGTCATTTAAAAGCTCATTTAATCCCAGTGTTTAGAGTAGTATGTTGAACCCATTTCTGGAGAGAATTTGGAGTCCAAACTCCTTGGAAGTTACTGAAAAACTCTTTTAAAAAGTATTTTATTTATTTTCATCTTTCTCTTTCCTTTTTCAGTGAGAGAAAGGAGAAAGTAAAAGGGAGAATGAAATATAAAGAAGTTGGAGAAAAATGAGCAAATATGACCAGGAATGAAAGATATATGCTTTAAATCAAGACACTTTATTGAGAAACTGAACTAAAAATGGGCTTGAAAGACATTTAAGAAAGGGTCCAAGTTTTTGAAATCTGCAAAACAGCACCAAGTATCCTTCTCAAGAAATAATATGTTATCACTTACATGGATTTGTTTTAACTTAATTTGTGATTTCATTTTTCCATCTTATTTATCTCATTTAATAACTACAACAACTCTGGAAGTAGGTGTTTTATTTTCCATATTCTTACAGTTGAGAAAACTGTAAGCAGAGGTTAAGTGACTTGTCCAGGGTCACATAATAAGTGTCTGAAGTTGGATTTGAACTCGTCTTTCTGAGTCCAGGACCAGAGTTCTATCCACTTCACCACCCAGCTGCCTCTATCATCACATTAAATGAGACAATATTTGTAAAATGCTGCTGAAGTGGGGAACCTGTGTCCTTGAGGCCACACATGGCCCTCTTGGTCCTCAAGTGCAGCCCTTTGAGTTCCCCATCTCTGGGGCCTTAGCACATAGTAGGAACTATCTAAATGCTTATTCCCTCCCTCACCTCTAGGGGAATTCTACCAATGCAAATTGGTGATTACCTGAAGCCTATCTGAGAATTGCCAAGGGAGCACTGAGATACTGAATGATTTGTCCAAGATCCCATAGCTAGTAGGTGTCAGAAGCAGGGCTTGAACCCAAGACAGCTTTCCATCCTCTAGACCTTTATTCTTCAAATACTTCCAGGTGGTGATGTGATTAACAAAATACAAAACTTTACAGAAGTGGTAGTAGCCTTTTATCCTTATATATATAAGTGGATACCAAAATTGCAACTACTATACTGTGAGAGCCTGGGAAATTTTTTGACATTTAAAAGGGTATCTAATACTGAAAAAACAAAGAATCAGAGACAGTGATTTAAAGAAATAATCAATGAATAATGGTTGATTACCAACTTTTAATTAAAGAAATAGAAGACAAGAGAGCTATATTTCTTAATCAAGATTTATAGAGGTGATGTATGATGCTACTACGATAGAATTTAATTCACTTAAATTGGTATTAAACTCTTATTAAGAAGGAAAACAATGTAGTAGAGTGGATAGAGGGTCATGGTACCAGGGAGACCTGGATTCAGATTTCGTCTCTATTTCTCACTGGGTATCTGACCCCTAGAAAAGTCATTTAACTACTTAGAGCTTTAGCACCCCCTATGAATTACTTACTAGGTTATAGATAGGTTACAATCTGTTTTTGCAAAGGGAGTTTCTACAATCACAGGTCCCTCTAGTAACAGAGGTTTATTGTACATTTCTTTGTTTATTCTTTTCTGTATCATAACAATTTGGTCCTCTCATCTTCGGGTAAATTACTTCAGAGCAATTGAAATACCTCATAATTTTCATTTCTGTAATCTGCCAAGAAAATGCATTTGCTTATTTACTTTTCAATATTAAAAGGCAAGATTAGTGGTTTTCTTTTCTCCTTGCCTAATGCTTTAATCTGCAGGTTTTCATTTACTTCAAAGGGAAATTCAAAAATAGCAATATACAGGATGTGGAAAGCAATACAAGTTAGCTATGAAACCAGTTTACATGCTACAAACCAGGAAGGAACATAAGAGACACACAAAAACCATATTTATTGTGAAAAATAAAATCCTTATTTATAGAATCTAATTCTAATATAACAGCTCTAATCATGCTCAGCCAGAAGGACTTTAGAGTTGTAGTGGTTATGTTTATGTTTTACTTGAACAGTACAATATTAATGAACTCCGGGCAACTAAATTTTGACAAAATTTTCCATATGCCCTCATGAATAAGGCCTTGTCAGATCTACAGACATTGTGTACAGACCTCTGTTCTGTTCTGCTCCTGGCATTTCTCCTGGAGTTGCTGGGCAGTATCGACTGCTCCTCAGCCCTTTCTGAAGCCACACAGGCTCTCAGGTGTATGACCATCTTCCAGGGGAAGGATCAATCTATTAAGGAGGAATCTAGCAAGAATCTTGCCAGCAATGACCAAGAGAGAGATCCCCCTGTGATTGTCACAGGCCAATCTATTCACTTTACCCTTATAGAGATGGACAATAAAGGCATCCTTGAACTCCTGGAAATAACTTCCTCTAACCATATAACCTGGAAAATTTCAGTCACCTTTTGTATGAACAATGGTCCCCCTACCTTGTAAATCTCAGCTGGAATGGAATCAGCACCAGGTACTTTGCGACATGAAAGGATCCTAATGGCCCTCAAAACCTCTTCTTCAGCTGGAAGTTCAGCTAAGGAGGAATTGACTTCAACCTCAGGTAAACTGTCAATGGCCTCAGCACTGATCGATGATGGTCTGTTGAGAACACTATGGAAGTGTTGAGCCCATCTCTCTAGGATCATGTCCCTATCACTAATCAATGTGGCTCCATCAGCACTGAGTAGTTGTAATGCACCATAGGTTTTTGGTCCATAAATAGCTTTCATAAAAGTACTTTGGATTGTTACTATCAGCATAAAACTGAATTTCATCTGCCTTCTTACTGAGTCAGGAATCCTGCGTCTCTCTAAGCCTTGCTTGTACTTTGCTTTTGATGGAATTAAATGCTTCCTTCTTAGAGGTGCATGAACTACCCTGCTGGTAAATCCTGTGGAGTTCTTATTTTTCATGTAGCAGCTTCTGAATTTCCATCATCTTCATCAAAGCAGTCTTGGTGTTTACAAGTATTTTGACCCAGATAAGCAAATGCAGTTTTATACACCAAATCTCTGAAAACTGCCAACTCCTCTTCTGTTCCACTGTTGCCAGCTGTGTGTTGACTCAACTGTCCCTCCAAGTCAGCAGCAAACCGTTCATGCTCAGAGAAGAGCTCTAATTTGTTGACATTAATTCTTCTGGTAGTCATTTTGCCTTGGGGACTGTTGATGAATGTAAATATTTAGCTTGGAAAAGATTAGTCTATGATCAGTCCAGCACTCTACACCACACATCTTGTCTGTCTCTTCTTATTACAATTGCATAATCATTAGATGCCAATGTTTGCTGCAAGGGTGCATCCATTAAGTTTTATTGTGTTTAGGTAAATGATGATAAGAAGGTCATGTGATGCACAAGTCTTCAGCAGTGAATAACTATTGCTATTGCTGTTTCCAACTCCATTCCTCACTAGGACTCCCTGCCAAGTCTAGTAGTTTGACTCTACTCTAGCATTAAAGTCATCCAGAAATATAAGCTTGTCCTCTTTTGGCACATTGATGATAAGGGTCTCTAGGCCTTCATAAAATTTTCCTTTGACTTCATCAGGGTTTGTGGTGGAAGTAAAAGCACTGATGATGGTGGCATGGTTTTTTCCTGCGAGTGGCAGTTGCATTGTCATAAGACTGTCATTCATTCCTTTTGGCAGGTATACCAGCTTGCTGATTAGATTAGTTTTGATTGCAAAACCCACACCAGCTTCATGGCTCTCCCCTTCACTGAACCCAGTCCAGAAAAAGATGTATCCAGCTCCAACTTCAGTAAGCTGGCCTTCATTTGCCAACCTTGTTTCACTCGGGGTTGCTATTTTGATGAGAAACCTGTTGAGTTCTCTTGAAACCAGAGCAGTTCTTCTTTCAGGTCTACTGGATTTTGTGTTGTATATAAGTGTGTGCACATTCTGTATGCCAATGGTAAGTGGAATCATCTTTGCAGATGTTTCCATAAATTTTTTTGTGTTTTGACTGCATGGTGGGATTCCCTGCCTGCTGCGGTAATCAGGGTAGGTTTTGGAGACAAGAGATATTAGACTGACTACCAAACTGAAGGTCTACAGAACTATTGTGCTGACCTCATTGTATACTTGTGAAACATGGACAGTTTACCCGTACCATGCCAGGAAACTGAATCGCTTCCATTTGAACTGTCTTAGGAAGATTCTGAGGATCACCTGGCAGGATAAGGTAGTAGACACTGAGTTCCTTGCTTGAGCTGAACTGCCAGGTATTCAAACTATGGTTCAGAAAGTGCAACTCCGATGGGGTGGCCACATTGTTCAAATGCAAAATGTACACTTGCCAAAAAGACTATTTTATGGAGAACTTGTATGAGGCAGATGATCACATGGTGGCCAGAAGAAATGATACAAGGACACTCTCAAGGTCTCTCTCAAGAACTTTGGGTTTGACTGTGCAACATGGGAGACACTGGCACAGGAGCACTCAGCATGGCGAGCCCACATCAGAAAGAGTGCTGTGCTCTTTAAGCAAAGCAAAATTGAGACAGCACAGAGTAAATATAGGATGGGCAAATTTGGGATATCCACCCCAAATAGTCACATGGACTATCTGTACCCAACTTGTTCTAGAGCATTCTGAGCTCATATTGGTCTGATGAGCCACAGTCGGACACACTGAAATTTCACTTTATCATGGTGGTGTCATTTTAGTCCTCTTCGAAGACTTAAACCAACCAATTTAAACAGTAAATAACTTTAAAAAAAATCAAATCATTATAAACACACAAAAGATTTCATAACTTCCCATCTTTCCTGCCAGCTTCCTCCAGCTCTTCCATTCTTCTCATTGTTGTTGGTCCTTTATTCTTGAAGAGGACTAATGATACCACAAGGTCATGTCTTGACTTGTGCATCAACTGCAGTCATAGACCTCATCCTTTCTTCCAGAGTCATTGAAGTTCAGTGGCAAGATAAAAGTTAAGACAATCAGGGATGGCTCAGAATGCAATGGATGACCTTAGTGTCCCTGATGTCTGACCAAATCAGCTTCAGCTGCCTTCATGGCCATTGTAACAAATTGTTCACATATGCCCATTCTGCCAGGAGAAATTTTCACATGCTGGGGTAGACAACTGTCTAATTCCCTGAGAGGTTTGAGGCCTGTCAGTTACTCTCAGCCTGACTTAACCTGTCTGCAGAGGTAGTTTTCCAGGGTGTGACCTCTGATCATGCTTCTTTGAGCCACAAGTGAGAGTTGAATGTCAAGTAGATCTCAAAGGTGAATGAGTCCTGAAAGCCCTCACACTAGAGGTGCCAGTACTCCTTGAACACCTCCCACACACTCATTCTAATTTATCAACACAGCAACAGATAGAAAATCAGTCTGGGAATGTTCTTTTTAATGCACCAGTTTTTAACTTTTTTTTTTCTTCAATGAATTTGTCATCTTCTCAATGTGGGTTCCCTTAACAACAGTGCAAATGATGTCCCAGCAAGGTTTTCCATCCTCCAGTAATTTTGAGCAAGTCACCCCATAAATTATCCACAAAGAATCTACCCAATAAGTTAGAGGTCTTCCTCAAGATATGTTCAATTTTAATGGGCAGATCTTGGACTGTTCATCTACCACCTCTTAGTTTTTGCCTCATGGCCAGCCCATCTCACCTTCTGGTCATATGTTTCTGGTCTAGCACTGCACAATGGTTAGCCAGGTCCCACTGGGCTACTAATCTGTAGCCATCATGTACTCCTTATGTCCTTGAAGTTTGCCTTGAGTTCATTATACTGAGTAGCTGTCTTCTCAATAGGGGAATTAGATTCCCCAGTGTTCATTCCATAGAGAATGTGTACCCACATACCCCCCCACACACCTTGAATTCCTTTGAATATACCTTTGGCACTAGCTAGGGTTTACTCAAAGGAGGAAGTAAAGGTAGCATCCAATATATAACATCAATCAGATATAGAACAGGTAGTTTTATTCCTACCCAGAAAAAGGAATACTAAGTAATAAAAAGAATCCTAGAAGGAGTAGGGCAAAATTCACTGACTTCTTAGGCCTAGCACAATCATTTGCAATGATAAGATTCAATCCTCCTTGGGATGTTTGCAAACATTTGCCTTTCTAGGGCAGCTAATCAGCCAGTTTACATTTTACTTCCATGATCATCATCTAATCAGCACCAAGTGACCTCTTTATTTTTGATGGACCCTTTGTCTCTGTCTTTTATGGTTTTTGTCTGTCTCTTTCCTTCCTTCCACCCCCACCCCATTTTTATTGTGTTTGCTTCTGTTTCTCTATTTGCCACAAGTGTTCTGGATGCTGCAGTCCTGCTTCTTGGGTGCCCAGAAAGGGGAAGATGCCAGCAGCCTTTTGAGATCTCACAAGGCCTTGTACTATTAAAGTAAAGGAGATTAAAACTGAAAATGACCCTATCCCTGGCTGGATTTGCAGTTGAGCAGGGGTAAGTGCACTGCCCCTTTCACCCTCATGCCCTGCCCCGCCCATACCCCAAGCTGATCCTCAGAACAACTCATAAGTTGTTCTTATACGTTGACACCAGAAGGAAAAGGAGACCTAAGGGGGTAGGGATCAGCCCTTTAGTATATCCATGGAATTCTGACTTTATAGCTAATCAGTAGGGTAGGGAAGGGAATTAACCTTTGTGTAGTACCTAATATGTGCCAGGTATTGTGCTAAGTGCTTTTATAAATATCTTCTTATTGATCCTCTCAACACTCTTGTGAGGTAGATTTGGTTATTATCTCCATTTTGTATTTGAGGAACCTGAGGAAAATAGTTTTTTGTGATTTACCCAGGGTCACAGGGCAGTTAAGGTGGCACAGAAGATGGAGTACTCATCCTGGAGGCAGGAAGACTTTTGTTCTATTTCAGCCTCAGATGCTTACTAGCTGTGTGACCCTGGGCAAGTCACTTAACCTCAGTTTCCTCATCTATAAAAAGACAATAATAATAATAGCACCTATCTCGCAGGATGATTGCAGAGATCAAATGAGATAATATATGTAAATCAGTTTGTAAATCCTAGATCATATAAGAGCCATTATCCATCTATAAGTCATGGTTTCAACAATAAGTATTCTTCATTCATTTTCTTTTCCTCCACTGTATTTCCCCAGGTTGATTTGCTATGAGTGACTATGGATCTTGCTGATGAGGCCTTTCTAGAGCTTAAAGAGTCAGCACAAATCTTTTAAAATCTATAGAATTCTCCCCCATCCTCCCCTCCCATTCCAATAGGAAATCCTTCTTTATTTGGACCCTGCACAAAACATCTTCCAGATCAGGCCTGTTATAGTTTACTCTCTCAATGTTCTCAGGGACCAGGAATTTGGTGGGAGGACAGGGATTCTTTGTCCTCTGTCTTTGGCTCAAATCCCCACAGGCTGTATTGCCCCACAGAGGGGTCCACTGACTTGTATTTCATTTCTATCAGGTTAGCTTTTTATTTTTTAAAAAAATCACAAGATAGTTTTTAACATTCATTTTTAAAAGTTTTTGAGTTCCTAATTTTCTCTTTCCCTCCCTCAACTCCCCTTCCCTGAGATAATAAGCAATTTGATATGTTACACATGTTCAGTCATGCAAGCATATTACCATAGTAGTCATGACTGTAAGAAGATACTAACCCAAAGGAAAAAACATCCACAAAAAATACAGAAAGAAAAAGACAGTATGCTTCAACTTGCATTCAGACTCTAGCAATTCTTTCTCTGGAGGTGAATAGTATTTTTCATCATGAGTCCTTTGGAATTGTATTGGATCATTCTATTGCTGAAATTCACAGTTGGTCACCATATAATATTGCTGCTACTGTGTGGTATAATGTCCTACTGGTTCTGCTCACTTCACTTTGCATCAGTTCATGTAAGTCTTTCTAAGTTTTTCTGAAATCATCCTGCTAATTATTCTTTTTTTGTATTAATCAATGAAGAGGCAGAGTCAAGATGGCAGAGTGAGAGCAACAACTCACCTAAGCTCTTGGACAAACTCCTTCAGATACCTGTGAAAGGAGAATCTGACCCAATTTTGGAGGTGTGGAATCCAGTGGGAGACAGACTGTGATGGATTCGGAGCCCAGCTTGGACTGGAAGGTCCACGGGAAGGATCTGTTCCGTGGGGGTGAGCCCCCAGCACACAGCACAGAGTGGCCAGGGCAGCAGAGCAGAAGAGACTCAAGAAACCTGAGAGTGGTGGGCGGAACTGGCAGAGTGGCACCAAGGGCAGGAGACAAGCCAAACCGAGCCAGCGAGAGCCGCTGAGCACCAGATATCAGCCACAGCAGCTCCTGAGACCTTCAACCTGAAGATTAAACTTCAGTAAGTCACCTACTTGAACTTCCGGGAGCCAGAATGACAGAGTGATCAGTAAATGCTCTCTCCTTCCCCCTTGATGACCTTGAAAGAACCATAAACTATTTCCCCAGAAAAATCCAGGATCGGTGGAAACAGCAGAGGGCAAATAGTCTTATAACACCTGAGGCTAGGAAAATAGCTGAGGGGGATTCCTCCTACTGTGGCAGAGGTAAACTGAAAGGACAGAGGACCCAGGGCAGAGAAAACTCACACTAGAACCCAGGCAAGCCTCGGCCCCAGGAGAGGAGCCCAAGGAGGGGTGGGAACACTCATTAGCATCTAGGTGTGCCTCAGTACTCCAGGAGAATCAGAAAGACAATAGGGAAGCTGGGATCACCATCCCCTGAGCTTGTCTTTGCTTCAGTTCAGCTGAGAAGAACTCCTGTGACCAGACCACCCCTCCTCCACACTTAACAAGCCAACCCCAGGGTTGATTGAGGAAACACAAAACAAAAACCTGCTTTTAGCTTTTTCACACATCAGCTCAACACAAAGTTCTGCAGCTTCTGACTGAAAGAACCAGAAGCCACAACACTCAAATCAACATCATGAACAAGAAAAAGCATAAGGGTGAAAAAACCATAGAATTTTTCTATGGGATAAGGACCAAAACACAAACACTGAGGGTCAGAGCTGAGACTGTACTTCCATCTGATTGCAAGATTTTTCCTTGAGCTGGGAGTTCTGGAATTTGGCCACAATGTTCCTAGGAGTTTCTCTTTTTGGATCTCTTTCAGGTGGTGATCGATGGATTCTTTCAATACTTATTTTGCCCTCTGGTTCTAGAATGTCAGGGCAGTTTTCCTTGATAATTTCATGGAAGATGATGTCTAGGCTCTTTTTTTGATCATAAGTTTCAGGTAGTCCCATAATTTTTAAATTGTCTCTCCTGGATCTATTTTCCAGGTCAGTTGTTTTTCCCATGAGATATTTCACATTCTCTTCCATTTTTTCATTCTTTTGGTTTTGTTTGGTGATTTCTTGGTTTCTCGTAAAGTCATTAGACTCCATCTGTTCCATTCTAATTTTGAGAGAACTATTAAATTCGTAAGCTTTTGAGCCTCTTTTTCCATTTGGCTCATTCTGCTTTTGAAAGCATTCTTCTCCTCATTGGCTTTTTGAACCTCCTTTGCCAATTGGTGAGCCTATTTTTCAAGGTGTTAATTTCCTCAGCATTTTTTTGGGTCTCCTTTACCAGGGTATTGACCCGTTTTTCATACTTTTCTTGCATCTCTGTCATTTCTCTTCCCAGTTTTTCCTCCACCTGTCTAACTTGCTTTTCAAAATCCTTTTTGAGCTCTTCCAAGGCCTGAGCCCACCCGCCACCCCCCCCCCCCTGGGGTGTCTGGGGTACTGAGGCCCCGCCCTCCACGTCTTTCCCTGATGGCAAGAATACGTCCTCGTCATCAGATCCGAATGTCGGGATCATTTGCATTTGTTGGAAAAAACTCTCTATAGTCTTATTTTTCTTCCCTTTTCTAGGCATTTTCCCAGCCAGTTACTTGACTTCTGAGATTCCTTTCCACCCCCACCTGGATCCGCCCAGCTAGCGCTTGGCCTCTGAGATTCAAATGGGCTTTCCGCAGCAAGGTTTAGTTCTGGCGCTGGGGTGGAGGCAGGGCCACCTCCCAGGCTCAGTTCCCTCAGGGGCTTTATGCAGAGACTTTCAGGAATGGAGCGGGTGGAGGCGGGGTGGGGGGCCCGCCTCCCAGGCTCAGTTCCCTCAGGGGCTTTATGCAGAGGCCTTCAGTAATAGAGCGGGGTGGGGGCAGGGCCGTCTCCCAGGCTCAGCCCCCTCAGGCAATTCATGCAGAGAGCTTCCGTAATGAAGATCCTGCCTGCTGCTGGGGGATTCCTGAGTCCCGGGCCGCTGCCGCCTCAGCCGCCGCCCACCCCTCTGCCTCCGCCGCTTCCTGCCCCCGTCTCTGCCGCTGCCGCTTCCTCCCGAGGGGGCCCGAGTCACAGAGATGCCCTGCTCCCCCTCTCATCCAGCCTAGCCTTCTTTCTCACTGACCTGTAGCTTCTGTGGGCGGAGGGATTTTCCCGGCTGCCGGAGCTTCCGTGTCTGAAGCCTGCTCGGATCAGCTTCTCTGTGGCCGCAGCCAAGGCCGTGCTGGGGTAGGGTCTGCTTTCCGGGGCGTGACGGACCCCGGGGATGGCTCTTCAGGGTTCTCTGGCACGGAAATCTCTTCCACTCTGTTTCTGCACACCTTGTATTGACCCAGAAGTTATGGGGGTCTCTTTTTACACTAATTCTATGGGCTTTGGTTTCGGAGTTCGTAAACGTGCGTCCTTCTACTCTGCCATCTTGGCTCTGCCCCCTCTGTACTTCCATCTGAAACTTCAGAAGGGACTATGAACTGCTTGCAAGCACAAGCAGCTCTCCTGGAACAGCTGAAGAATGAAATAGAAGAAAAACTGGCCAATGATTTTAAAACTAAAAAAAAAAAGAATTCATTGATGAGAACATCTCTTTGAAAAGGAAAATTGAACAAATGGAAAAGGAGGTTCAAAAATTAACTGGAGAAAATAACTCCCCAAAAGGAACAGTTGATCAAATGGAAAAGGAAACCCAAAACCTAATTGGGAAAATTGGTCAAATGGGAAAGGAAGCGCAAAACCTCACTGGGAAAATTGGTCAAATGGAAAAAGAAGTACAAAAATTAACTGGAGAAAATAGCTTCTTAAAAGGAAAAATTGGGCAGATGGAAAAGGAGATGCAAAAGCTAACTGAAGAAAACAATTTGATAAAGATTAGAATTGGGCAAGTAGAAATGAATGACTCAATGAGACAGCAAGAATCAGTCAAACAAAATCTAAAGAATGAAAAGACAGAAGAAAATGTATCAATCAATGAATCTGTATTTTTATTTTTTGACATAATTTTTTTAAAATTTTATTTGTTTTCAGTGTTCTACAGTCACTTCCATGTAACTTAGATCTTTTTCCCCCTCTCTCCTCTTCTTTCCCCCCTACCTCCTCAAGACAGCATACAATTTTATATAGGTTCCACACATACATTCCTATTACATGCATTTTCACCTTAGTCATGTTGCATAGAAGAATTAAAATGAATGGGAGAAATCATAAAACAAACCAAAATGTAATACAAAAGAAAATGGTCTGTTTCTATCTCTGTAGCTCTTTCTCTGGTTGTGGAAGTCATTTTGCCGCGAGTCCACTGGAAATTTTTTAAGTCCATGTATTTGAGTGAAGTACTAAGTCTACCTGAAAAATTCCTCACACATTGTGGTTGCTGCTATGTACAAAGTTCTTCTGGTTCTGCTCCTTTCACTCAGCATCAATTCATATAAGTCTTTCCAGGCTGCTCTGAAGTCTTCCTATTCATTGTTTCTCATAGCACAATAGTATTCCATTACATTCATGTACCATAATTTATTTAGCCGTTCCCCAGCTGATGGGCATCCCCTTGATTTTCAGTTTTTGGCCACCAGAAAGAGTGCTGCTATAAATATTTTTGTACATATGGGACACTTTCCCATTTTTGTGATTTCTTGGGGATATAGTTCTAGAAGTGATATTGCTGGGTCAAAGGGTATCCATATTTTTGTAGCCCTTTGGGCATAGTTCCAAATTGCTCTCCAGAATGGCTGGATCAGCTCACAGCTCCACCAACAATGAATTAGTGTTCCAGCTCTCCCACATCCTCTCCAACATTTAGCATCTTCCTGTTTTGTTATGTTAGCCAATCTGATAAGTGTGATGTGATATCTCAGAGTTGTTTTGATTTGCATCTCTCTTATCAATAGTGATTTAGCTGCTCATCATGTCTTATAGCACAGTAATATTCCATTACAATCATATATTACAACTTGTTCAGCCATTTCCCAACTGATGGGCATTTCCTCAATTTCAAATTATTTTTCACCACAACAACAGTTGCTATGAATATTTTTGTACAAATAAGTTCTGTCCCCCTCCCCCCTTTTAAAAAATTTCTTTGGGATGTAGACTTTGTAGTGGTATTGATAGATCAAAGGGTATGTACAGTTTTAAAGCCCTTTGGGCATGACTCCAAATTGCTCTCCAGAATGTCAGTTCACAACTCTATAAATAATGCATTAATATCATACAGATTAGCTTTTTAATAAGCATAATTTACTTCAAATATATAGGATTGTTATGAGGAAAAAAATGAGATGACATTTGTAAAGCATTTTGCAAACCTTAAAGTACTACATACATGTTGTTATTAGCATAATGACTGCTATTATTTTTATCATTCCTCCAATTCCTCAGGTCCTTAATTCTTTCTCTACCAACTGAGTGCCTGCAGAATCAAGGAAGATTAATTAGGCTGACAGTTTAGGTCACTTCCAAATAACACTAGTCCCACAAAACTTAACTCTGAGACTGGCAGTGTTGGCTCCTGTTGAACTGATGTCTCTGACCTATGATCCTCAGGGCATTATGGTTGGACTGCCTACAATATTCAGTCTGATCTCCTGGATTCCTGGCTCCTGCTCTTGGGTCATATCAGAGACTCTTCTTCCTGTATCTTGAAGATACAAGATGGGACAAAAAGGTCAAAGACCCAGGTTTGTTTCTCAGGGTAATATAACTTGAAGTAGCTATGTGGACAGCCTTCAAGGCCTTTCCTCCTTTACATAGCATCACTGACTGTGAGACCACACTTGGCCTTTCATACATCAAAACTTTGGGCAAGTGTTGAATCAAAGTCATTTGGTAATTCTGGCTATGGAGTCAATGGAAAAAGCATGCTACCAGTCAAGGGCCTAACACAAAACAGTCATTCATGGCCCATCCCTCTAGTTTCCAGGAAGCAGATTCCCAGCATCTTTACCCAAAAAGCTCACAATAAATGAATACTTTAGGTGACCATAAAAAACCTTGTTTCACATTGATTGCCTTGATGCTGAATCTAGCTCATCATTTTAAATATGTATTAAACATCATGTTAAACAACATATTCACAACTTCAAAAAATTAATTAATATAATGGAATATAGATGTGGTTGGAAGCATACATTTTCAGATTTAAAGTATTGATTTTCTTTACTCATATATTTCAAGGGAATGGTTGATCAGAGTTCAGGCTGGAGGAATCATTGGGTAGTGACAATAATGTATTTAATGAGCATCAATAAAAGATTAAAAAGGAAAACACAACATGCCAACAAGCACAGCCCCCAATCCTACAATATATTCAACTGGTAGTCATCCAGTCTTTGCTTGAAGACCTCCATTGAGAAGAAGCCCATTACTCCCGAAAGTAGCCTATGACACATTTGGCTATTCTAATTGTTAGGAAGTTTTCCCTTCTGAAACTTACATTCACTTATTTTAGTTCTGCTCTCTTTAATCAAGTAGAACATGTCTAATCCCTTATTAACAAAAGAGATTTTCCGATGCTTGGGACAGCTATCATGACATCACAATGCCTTCTATTTTCCAAGCAAAATTGTTCTAATTTTTTTTAAAGACCTGGTGGTACAGGGAAAGTTGGGATAGTACTGTCCTAAGTGAATTATTACATTAAGGTTTTTTTTTACACAAAATGTTCTTATGACAATTGTAATTTAGAAATATTTTTATTTTTGTTCAAATAAGCATTCTAATGCTTTTTGCTTTATCACAATTATTTCCTGATATACTCCAGCTCTCACCTAAGCAGGATAGTTGGCACAAGGACTAAATATGATAATTCCTCGCACATAGTCCCTTGCCTCTCTGTTGCAAAGTTTCCTAATATCTTCTCCAGGGCCAAAATCAGTCATTGCAATGACTAAGTGTTTGGCTTTGTTTTTAACTTAGAAATAGAAATAAATGACAAGATCAATAGCCTAACTCAACTAAGAATATGTACTATTCAAAATCATGCCCCAGAACATATGGATGAATGTATTTAGAATAGTAATCAGAAATTACTGATTGAGTCGGTTGAAAATATTGATTATGCCACTTAAAAACAGTAAATCCCACTCTCCTGAACAAATTCTCATTGAGTCTTTTCTTTTTTCCTCTGCCTTTTCTTTGCTCCCTCCTCTATTTTTCCTAATATTAATGTTACACATCAGTTTGTCCTTAAATAATGTGTTATTCTGGAACTTTATTTCTCAGAGGGGCACATCCCAGATTGAAGACAAGAAGAATTAAGGATGCAGGAAAAGGAGAGGGGGAGAGAAGAAAAATAGTAGACTAATCTACCAGATTATTATTTTTGTTTTATAAGTTTCTTTGTATGTTCCTAAGAGAGATAGACTTAACTGTATGTTAGCAAGGAGAGATAAGCAACTCTTCATTTTATTCTTTTAGTGATTTATTTGATCCAGGATTGTCCATTAAGATTGGACATCCAACAGTATGGAAAGAATAAGTTAGGGGCAGCTAGGTGCTTCAGTGAATAGAACACTGAGCCTACAGTCAGGAAGACTTGAGTTCAAACATGGCTTCACATACTAGCTGTGTGAACTGGACAAGTCAATTAACCTCTATTTTTCCTCAGTTTCCTTGGTTGTAAAGTGAGGAAAATAATGGCACCTACCTCCCAGAGCTGTTATAAGGTTTAAATGAGATGTTAATTGTAAAGTGCTTAGCACAATACCTGACATACAGTAAGAGCTAAACACGGTAGATTTTTATTACTATTAGACCATAAGGTGGACAGTTGTCAAGGAAAATGTAAAAATGAACATAAATGGAAATGGTAAATAGTATGAAAATCATTGCAGAAAGAGAAGGAGAAACAGATGAGATGATGAGAAGTAGAGGGTAAAGGCAAGTGAAGGCAGAGACAAGAGAGAAAAAAACAAGTTTTGCCATTATTCACAGATCAATAGATTTTTAGAGTTGGGAGAGACTTTACAGGCCATCTGGGTTATAATCTTTATTTTTCAAAATAATGAAATGAAAGCCTAGAACTTGCCCAAAGTTACACAGCAATTTGTGGTGGTTTCTTATTAAGGCTTCTTTCCTTTGCATTATGCTACTTTTTATAAATCTTTGCTTTTATTTGACTTTTTTTTAGGTTTTTTTTGGAAAAAAAGGTAAAATATTTCGGGCCACTTTTCTACTTCTGTGGCCTCTTCATCCTCCAATCGGTGAATTCATCCCTGAACCTTCAAAGTGTACAGGCTAAACATTGTCACTTCTAACGCAGCTCAGCACCTGACTCCCTGGAGCTGGAAAAGATGATTTTCATAGTCCCTTCGATTTTCAAAGAACCCACATTCAAATACTGGAAATCGTGATACAGATAGTAAGTGCTGCACTAAGTTTTCTAAAAAAAGACCACTCTGGGAATGGAGTAACTGGGAAGGTTTTATGGATCTGCTATGAATTAAAGAAGACCCTAAAGTATCAATGGGATTTAGAAAGGCACAGGGAAGGGCAGAGTCCATTCCACATTTGGAGTATTGTATAGGGAAAGACTCTGACCTGAG
This sequence comes from Bettongia penicillata ogilbyi, assembly GCA_023548195.1. NCBI lineage: Eukaryota > Metazoa > Chordata > Mammalia > Diprotodontia > Potoroidae > Bettongia > Bettongia penicillata. The sequence continues at coordinate 2,809,207 of JAJHZJ010000468.1, forward strand.
AATGAATAAGACCTGCTACGACAAAGTGAGGAGACTGATTTGGCTGCTGTACACAGTTCCACAGTAACATGAAATAAGCTTGGAAAACTAACATGTGGGACTGATTATGGAAGAGTATCAGACAGTATTCAATCTTATAGACAATGGGAAGCTGTACAAAAGTAAGTAGTACATATAAATATGTATTGGTATATTATATATGCACATTTACTCTGATAGCCAGTTTACAGAGCTTTAAATTTTATCAAATGCCTAAGGTCAATTCAGGATCTTCCCCACTCTGCTTCCATATGCCTGCCAAATAAAGTGCTACCTATCTCCATTTTTCTTCCGGTACTTTATTTTTCTTATCTATTTTTGACATCCTTCATTCCTGAAATGAACACTGTCCTTTCCCCAGCTCTACCTCTACTAGGAAGTTTCTGTCTTTAAAGTCTTAATGATATACTACTCATTAAACATCCTTGAATTTACTCAGCTGAAAGTTCTATAGACAATCCTTGCTACAAGAAATCAAAGAATGAGAGACTTCCTGAAGGAGAGAATTGTGCTGTCTTGGAGGATTGGTTGCATATGGAAAGGAGAGAGAAAAGTCATTCCTCAAATTTCTCATCTGACTTTGTGTTTATTATATTCTCTCTTATAAGAAAGTTATCTGTGCATATCTGAAGATTAGATTATACCCTCCTTGACAGCAACGTAATACCTTTCACATAGTAGACCTATGATAAATGTTTGTTGAATAACTGCTGTTCCTGGGTCATGAATATAATGAAATCTTTATACCATGCTATCCATTTCATATTTCCATGTCTGAAAGTTCTATGGTGAGACTGTGCTCTCCCCACCCCACCCGCATATATTTTTAATGAAAGAAACAGTATATGGTAATATAAATATAAAGCTGGCCTCTGTGTCAAGACCTGGCTTCAAGTCTTGCGTCTGAAACGTTAACTATGGCTGGTTCTGAGCAAATCCCCTTCCAGGGGTGGGGAACCTGTGACCTTCTAGGACCTCAGGTGCAAGCTTTTGACTGAGTCCAAGTTTATGGAACGAATCTTTTTATTAAAGGGATTTGTTCCGTGAAGTTCCGATTTAGTCAAAGGGCTGCACTTGAGGACCTAGAAGGTCATAGGTTTCCCACCCTTGCTAACCTCTCAAAATGGCTCAAAAGACTTTAAATCACAGAATAGTTGATGATCTACATTGGTATTAAGAATTTCCTAACTGGAGAATTCTCTACGCTGATGAAATTACAGGTCTCAACAAAATGATGCAAAAAAGCCTGAATGATGTTGTTTATATGGATAAGATCCATAAGATCATTCTCTCTCATAAATCTTCATTATCTTCTTCATATGTTCAAAGTTCATGAATTTTACAAAAAGAAAAAAAAAGTCTTTCTTTTACCTTTCAACTCCACTCCCTCTTCCTATTCAAAGTCCAGTTGTTGGATGGGCCAATCTGCTTCTGGATTGGGTATGCAGGTCTGACAGTGGCTAAGCCACGTGACTCACCATGTGACTCAGCTGGCCTGGGGGAGTTGTTCAGCAACTGTGTTCTTCTTGGGGTAAGATGTCCCTGAAAGACAGGTCCTACCCTTTGTCTCCTGTGTTATTTGTTCTTCAGTGGGCAGCAGCAGTCTTTTCCAGTCAGCGACTAGCTGGTCTGGCAGGGCTTAGGAGGGCTGGTACTTCACTCTTGTAAACTATGAGTTACTCAGCTCTTTCAGCTAGGGCAATGACTAATCGAGGTTTAGGAAGTCAGAGATTCTTTCCAACTTTCACCTTCAGCTCTGAAGTTATTTGTCACCTTTAGGCAAGCAAAGAGAGACTTGCCTCTCCTTTCAACAAATTGTCTTTCTCTCAAAACGCCTTTCTCTCTTCAGCCACTCCATTTTGCCTTAGGGTTATTCCTTTTAATTTAGTCATTTTCACTTCCTTTGGGAATCTTATGTAGATGAGTGGTTTAGCGAGTAAGGTGAGAATGCAGTCTATGGCCTGGAGGCACACTCCTGCCAAGCTGAATTCATTTGCTATTAAGGTATTCTCAGTCCCACCCTTCTAGGGTGGAGAAGGTATATTTTTCCTCTGAAGACTTTGTCCTTTTGTTTTTCTTTCTATGTCTTTAGTCTCAGTAGATCTACTTTCATTGAAGTCTAACCAGGCACCTCTTAGACCTACATTAAAAAAATTAATAAATCTGTGTTGTCTTTAAGATAAAATACACAATCTTTAATCTGATATTTAAGGCTCTGCATCATCTGGACCCATGTGGTTTTCCAGTCTTGTTTTCTCATGAATTCTCAATTTCAGTTAATCTGGTTTCCCCACTGTATCTCATACTTTACATTTCATCATTCATCTTGGTCACTTTGCACAAGTGGTTTCCTAAGTCTTGGATGCTTTTGGTTTGTGTTCGACTTTTTGTGACCTGCATGTCAGGTCCTTTTATTCTCACTCAAAATCTGTCCAAGTTTATTTATGTTCCTTCTTTCAGTTAGACGATCTATTTATCTCATCCTCTGTCATCTTCTCTTTTTGCTTTCAATGTTTCCCAAGATCAGGGTCTTTTCCAATTCCAATGAGCCACCTAGCTGCCCAGTAGAATTCTTAGATTCCGTCAAAGAGCCTTCCTTCTTTATTTCCCAAAATGTTGAGATTTAGGAGTGCTCAGGACCCCAAAATATTGATGCACTGTCTTGCTGAATGAATTCGACTCAAGTTTTCTTTCAGCTAAAGGAAAACAAAGTTTATTAAAGTTTCTCCATATTGGAGCCTAAGTATTTGTGACACTTGTATTAACAAGTGGGCCAGAGTGACTGAGCATTTTCATGGAGGCAACATGGATCTTATATACAGAAAGATTGTGGGAGGGATCTAAGGGTGGTGGATCTTGAGGAGGAGTCTAAGGATGATCTTGATGGGACTGGGGTGGCTAGAGGTCAGAAGCCAGGAATCTTGAGAACAGTTTTCAGATTGGGAAGTAATCAAAGGCAATCAAGACAATGGGGGGTTAGGCTCAGTTAAGGGTAATAGAGATTGGGGCATAGTGATAATGGAATGTTTATGGCCTCAGGCCAATGACAGATCAAGTAGGAAGATTCCAGGAGAGTCCAAGGGGGCTCCCAGAGCCTGTACCCCATCAATAAGATTGCATTCCTCTGAATTTCATCGTGCCCTGGGAACCTCTGCACTCTGCTTAAAGACAGCAATCCCGGAACTCTTAAGTCCTTAGTACTCCCTGCCTCTGAGGCCCTTCCCTCCCCTGATTATGGGGGTGGAGAGTTTCCCAGGACCTCCATTCAAAGGCTCCCAGTTCAACCATCTATTCATTTCCAACCTGGTCACTATCCTCTGTATTTAAGACTTCATCTTACCCCTAGGCTGGGTGATCTCTCCGTATTTCTTTTCAATTATCTTTTTATGTGTTATTTTCCTTCTTTAGATTATGAGTCCCTTGAGGGCTGGCATTGTCTTTTGCTTTCCTTGTATCCTCTGGGATTCAATATGCTGTCCCTTGATTTTGTAGCCATTTAGTAGATATTTATTATTGACTGTACTTCTTATATTTCTCCAGTAGAATATGACCTCCTTGAGGGTAAGGGTTAGTTCTTGTCTTTATATTTCCTGGTACCTACTAAGCAAGGTCACAATTAAGGCCTTCTTCAGCTGTTCCCAGGCTACCTGAATCAATCCACAATTCACAAGCAGTTATTAATCCCTACTCTGTGCCAAGAACTCTATTAGTTGGCAAGGATACAAAGACAAAAGTGTCAAAGTTCCTACCCTCAGGCAAATTCCTTTCTATTGGAGGAGACAAAGTAAACGTGTAGATTTATTTTAAGAATGCACAATAAATATAAAATAATTTTAAAGGGGAAGGCTCTAGCAGCTAAGGGAGAATCAGGAAAGGATTCATGCAGAAGTGATGCTTGGGCTGAGACCTGAAAGAAAAGCGTGGAGGTGAGGAGTCAGTTCAATTCTTCACTGTTAGTGAAAAAGCAGAGAGGGCAGATGGAATGGAATGGTGGACACTATCCCTTGCCATTTTTCTTGACTAGCTTTCTTATTTGGAACAGAAACTTGCCTTGGTGGACTTAACTCTTTGAGCCCTGGGTGAGTGTCTCTGATGGAATACTTTATCTAGGCCAGCTATAACTTTTCTCTTTGGTCATCTTCTTGTCATCTGATTGGCCAGTGTGTGCTTACTCTCTGCTCCCCTCTCCACATGCACTTGTTTTCCAGTTCTGGAAATCAAGATCTCAAATCAATACTCTACTTACTACTAGAAAGAGTATTTCATTCTGTTCCCTTACTGCTCTACTCACTATCCCAGTAATTTTCCAAATGAAAATACCCTCCTGTGGCCTCCATTCCCAATATGGGTTGTGTCTTCCTGTTGAAATGTAAGCTACTTAAGGGCAAGGACCATCTTCACATTTTCATTTGTTTCCCTAGTGCTTAGGATAGTTTCTTTTATATAGTAAGCACTTAGATACTTTTTCATTCAATCATTCATTCATTCATTCATTCGTTCGTTCATTCATTCATTCATCTGAAAAAACAGTAAGAAGGCTAGTTTTAGTGGGTTGTATAGTGTGTTAAGAATAATGTATAATAAAGCTGGAAAGGTAGGTGGGGGGGGTCAAGTGGTGAAGAGCTTTAAAGTTAAAGAAAGGAGTTTATCTTTCATCTTAGAAATACTTAGGGGTCACTGGAAGTAGGGGAGTAACTGTCTGACCTGCTCTTTTGGAACATCTTTTTGGTAGCCACATGGAGGATAGATTGGACTGGAAGAGACAAAGCATGGTGACTAATTTGAAGCGTATCTCAACAGATGAGGTGAAAGGTGGTGAGGGACTGTACTGGGGTGCCTCCAGCCTATGTGAGTGGAGGAGGAGACAGAATAGAATAGAAATAGCAAGATTTAGTAGCTGATCCTCTATGTGGGCTGAGAAAGCGTGATGACTGGAGGATGATGCTGAGGTTGTGACATCTGGTGACTGGTGACTGGAGGGTTATCTATAGAAATAGGGAAGTCTGCAAGAGGGATAGGTTAGACAAATAACAAGTTCTGCTTTTGACAACACTATCCACACAGCCTGGTTGAGTTTGAGAAGTCTACTGGACATCTAGTACAAAGTATCTAATAGTATGTTGGTGATGACAGACTAGGGTTCAGGAGAGAAGGTTGGAGTAGATATGCAACTCTGGAAGTCATGTTCTTATCACTCATATTATTTTTATTTATGTACTCTATGCTCCAACCAATTTTGGGCTATTGACTGGAAAGTATGCTTTCCTAGTACCTAGCATAGTACTCTATATGCAGTAAGGATTTAATAAATGTTTGTCAAATGTCCTACAAATATAAGCAGTGCTTTCCTACTTGGGTGCTTTTGATCACACTATTTCTAATGTCTAAAATGCCTTATGTCATCTCTTATTCTCTCTCTTTACCTGATGAATTTTTACCCATCTTTTAGACCTGGGATTCTCAAACTCTTTGTATGTCATGAATTCTTTTGGCAGTCCGGTAAAGCCTGAGACTCCTCATACTAATGTTTAAATGTAAAACAAAACCAAACACATAGAATAATAAACAAAAATAATTATATTGAAATACAGTTATCAAAATATTTTTAAAAGTTCACCAACCCCAAGTTAAGAAACCCTACATTAAAGTTCAGTATTTAATTCAAATGCCTCTCCTCCATGAAGCTTTCCAAGATTCTCCCAGTCAGTAATGATCCCCTTGCCTCAGACCTTACATAGAACTTTTCTCAAATTTTAACTTCATTTATCATATATTATTCAGTATTATCATTCTCTGTGTGTGCATATATATATATATATATATATATATATTTATATGTCGTGTTCTCCATAACAGAATATAAGTTCCACAATTTATTAGAGAAAGTGTGTTGGACAAGAGTACAGTATTGGACTTGGAGTCAGGAAGACCTGGGCTCAAATCCCTCTTCCAACACTTACTAGCTGTGTATTCATGGAATTATCTTCAGTCTCCAGTTTCCACATCTATAAAACAAAGCTAATAATATCTATCTCATAGGGTAGTGTGAGGTTCAGAAGAAATAGTATAGATAAAGATCTATGTAGATCTTAAAGAACTTTATAACTGTCAAATATTTTGCAAATTTGAAATTTCCCAGTTTCCTGAACACAGTAGACACTTAATGTTTATTTAATTGTCAGGAAAGTTATGCAAATTATAAAAAAAAAGCATTTCCCTATATTTCTTGTTTATTAAATAGATAAGAAGAGCATTGATAAACTGAAACTTACCCAGAGGAGAGTAACTAAAATGGTAAAGGAACTAGTGTCCATGCCATATTGTCAGTCAGTCAATGAACATTTATTAAGTGCTTACTATGTGCCAGACTAAGTTCTGAGATAAGCTCTGAACATACAAAAAAAAGGCAAAATACAGTGCCTGGAAATTTCTTCCTTTTGTCTATGCTCTCCCTCTCTTCTAGGTACCAGTTGCCTCTAGGGCTTCCAACACTCTCCCTACCCCAGGACAAGTAGACTTTCCAAGCACCAAATCCCCACCTCCATTTATAGATCATATTTTCTAACCCATAGGAGCATTCATCAGTGGAATCTTCTCCCACCATCAAAGTAAGGTTTCTTTCCTTTCTCCTCACTTTTCAATCCTTCCTCCCTCCTCTTCACCCACTTCCCTATAGGCACTTCTCTTTCTGAGACCGTAGAAGTCACCCTCGCCTCATTGCTAGCCCTTGACTTGACCTTGATATATCACACACTTTTCTGTATCCCCTGCTCTCATTTCCCCATTTCATGTACCTTCTTATAGTGTAATATATTACTAAAGAAAAAGCAAACGCTTATTTACTAGGGTGTTTCCAGGTTCTATTCATGATGCCCTCTGTCCATCTCTTCGCCTTTACTGCTTATCACCCTTATCTCCTTATGTACATTTGGAAAGAAGCCTCTTTCTGGTCTTTCCGCTGTTCCTCTATCCTGCTGCATTTATTCACTCTCGTATTTCTGTTTTTTGAGTGATCAAGAAAAGCAAATAATCTCTTCAGTTCTGATTTTCTTTCTAAAATTCTTTCAAACTTCTCTTTATTATAGAATATCCAGCTTTTTTCATGTATGTTTATGTTGAGATTTGCAAGGTAGATTACACTGGGCTGCGTGCTGAACTCCCTTGCTTTTTGGGAACACATTATTCCATTACCTTTTATGTTTTCTGATGGGTATAGAATAGCCTTGCATTATTTGATTTCCTTTCTTTTATGCTTGAAGATCTTTCTCCTGATGGTTTATAGAACTTCTTAATTTCAAAATAGCTCTCCCAGTTATCAATAATATCAAGCAGGGACTTATTCTCACAGATTTTTAAAGTTAAACTTTTAGAGAAAGAGAAAAGGGAAAAACTTTGCTTCTATGTGTTTGTCTTGTCATGTTATCTGTATTTTATGTCTCAGTAGATCAAACTAACTTCTTCTGGTGCCCCTGATCAAAGAAAAAAGAGTGCAAAAAGAGGAAACTTTTTCTGAGGAACTTTTAAAATCTTCAGAAAAATATTCTCTCTATATATTTCTAACTCTAGTTAAGTTGGGGAGGCAGAGAAGACACAGATAAAAAGTAAAGAAATCTTTCTTCCTTGTCTGCAGCGAATTATAGATATTGTAAACTAATTAGAGCTTAAATTAGTGACTGAAATTACTGTGAATTTCCAAATTATAGTTTGAATGTTTCTACAAATACTGAAATGTCTCAATGAGTTTTGAGGTACTCCTCTGTAGAGTTTGTTTTAAGGAAAAATAAGAATCAAACTCTGAAAGTTGCATGGAAATGGCACTTACACATTTTATTACTCTTTCCCTGGAAAGTGACAGATTTACTGTTTTAGTGCAAAGAAGGAAGATGATTTCAGTAATTAGATAAAAGAAAAAAATAGGTTTGCATTTTAAATTTAAGAGCCGCCTATTATTAACTCTTTCTTGACCATGAAAAGAGAGAAGCATGTTTATGTCAGGGAACAACTTTATAGTAAATAAAATTTAATTTGGAAGATTGTTTTGTGTTACCACTGTATTTCTTCTATGAATGATACAACAGAACTTAGTTGTTTAGGTAAACTATAAGCAAAGTTACCAAAAGGTATTAGAACAGACCATGAATTTGTAAGTTTATTGCGAGTGTCTTGCGATTAATTGGTTTTGTGTAATAAAAACATGCCAGACTGTAAAGCAAAATTCAGTGGAATGAAGATAAGTTTTATATATAGTCTGGGATATGACTGAGAGATAAAGACTAGAGGAATAAACCAAGATGGGGTTAGATTAATGAAAAAGGAATGGATTTTGGTCATTGGGTGACTTTAAAGTAAAAGAAAGAAAAGTTATGGAGAGGTGGGAGTACCACCATGAATTGGTTTTTTTCTCTCTAAAGATGAGCTAACTGAAAACAGTAGACCCTGAAATTTGAAATGCGGGCAACTGATGGCTCTTGGGAAAACTGAGATTTAAATGTTACCATTAGTAATTATAAATCCAGATCTGATTTGGTTGAAATTTTTGTTCTGAATTGAAATTATAGTGTCTCATTTAAAGTGAGATATGTTTTCCTATTAGGATAATTGTGGTAAATTAGAACCTAATGCAAAATCCGTATGCCCAAAACAACTTACTTTGCCTCTGTTCACCTCAGTTTACTAGTCTATAAAGGGCTTAGCAATAATAGGACCCACTTCCCCGGGTTGTTGTGAGGATCCCATGATTGTAAAGTGCTTAGCACCGTATCTTACAAATGGAAAGCACTTTATAAATGTTAGTAAATGTAAATACTCTTGAATACAATCAATATAGAATGCCAAAAGTGATATGATGAATGGTTTTTAATGTAAAATAATTTGGAAAAGCATTCCACCGAATTGAAGTACAGGTAATAAGTTTTGTTCCATGTTTTAAATATATGATACTGTACATATTATTGTATTTGCAAAATTTTTGTGTTATAATGTGAAATTTGGGAACTCATATCAGAAATGCTAGTGTTAGAAAAGTAACTTCTCTTTTATTCTGGATGCTGTTAGGTTGTGAATTGTGCTGTTAAAAGAATGTGTAAAAAGCTTGAAAACTATTATATTTAATAGGGGTATATTTACTTTAAAATGGATAATAACAATAACTTAATTTTGGGAGAAAATAACAAAGTGCTTTTCAAGTTATCCTTATCTGTGAAATTCCTAGGGACTTATCTATTTGGTTGAAGTCATAAGATCTTAACAGTCATGCTGACAGTGTGTGATAAAATTTTATAGTACTAAAGTCTGAAAAGCTAGGACCAACTCCCAGTCATAGTGGAAAAATTTATGAGTCTGCTTATAGTAAAAAGTGATTTTTATCTGGTAGATTATTCAGTTATCACTTAAGAAAATTATAAAATTATAGCTCTTTGTTAATAGTCTGAATTGAAGTTATGTCTTTGAGCCAAATTAGTAGCAATAAACTTTAGATTCAAAGATTTTAATCTTGTTTAGGATAAATTGGCAGTATAGATTGGAGGCTTATAGTCAGTATTTTTCTAGGGTTTCATACATTCATGAAACTCCAGAATATAATTATTGTAAATTATTAATGAAAGACAAATAAGATAGTCTTTTATGTATTCATTTTTAACTACATATATTGCAACATGAGAAGAAGAATAACCTAACCCTAAGACATTATTAGTGAAATTTTGCTATTTGAGGTGAAATGAAGTAATTTGATATTGTTCTAGTTTTGTATGTCAAGCATGGTTGCCTGAAGTGTCACTAAGCCAATAGTCCCCCATTCGAAGGGAATGCCATGTACTGCCCAAAGGGAGTGCAGTCTGAGAACTGTTATAGATGGTTATCTGTGTCTAGGAGAGTTGAGGGAACAACCTTGGACAGGCAAAATGTAGAAGCCTCTTGACTCATTTTCCTCATTGTGCTACTTTCCTTTCTGAATGGGAAATTTTCCTCCCTTATTAATTCTGTGAATTATGTGGATACCCTAGATACCCTGTGAATTATGTAGAACTTTGCAGTGTGTTTGACTATTAATTGACTATTAACTTTGACTCTTGCCTGGAACTAAATGTAACTAAATGAATTTGCTGTACATTAATTATGTAGAAATCAAGGCTACCAAGAACCTTGGTCCTGGTTTGTCTCTGCAACCATACATTGCTAAATAAATTATTGTCTCGATGTAACTACTTGGTTTTTGTATTCCACTGTAAGAGTTAGGAAGCTTTTCTTGACATCAAACCTAAATTTACTTCTTTGCAAGTTTCACTTAATTACTCCTATATCTGACCTTTGGGACTGAGCAGAACAAATCTAATCCTACTTTCATAGGATAGCCTTCAAATATTTGAAAACTGTTAACATTTTCCACCCAAGTCTTCTTTTTTCTTTGCTAAACTTTTCTAGTTCCTTAAATCAGTCTTCATATGACATAGATTCAATACCATTCAAAATTCTGATGGCCCTACTCTAGTTAATCTTTGTTTAGCTTATCAATATCATTCCTAAACTGTGGTATCCACAATTAAAAACAATATTCCAGATGTGATCTGATTAGGGCGCAAAGGACTACCACTCTCTTATTTCTGGAAGCTATGAGTTTTTTATACATTTCAAGAGACAACATTCTATAAGATGACCTTTTAGACTGGAAGACCTAGTTGAGTGCAAGTCCCAATTATGCCAAAAATTGTCTATGTGGGGGGAGGAGCCAAGATGGAGGAGTAGAAAGATTCACATATGCTAGCTCCTAACCCACAACCCATAAAGTAACTATAAAAAAGAACTCCCAACAAATTCTGGAGCAGCAGAAGCAACAGAACAATGGAGTGGAGGAGATTTCTGTTCCAGAGAGCCCTGAAAAACCAACACCAAAGGTCCGTTGGGCACCGGGCCTGGAACAGAACCCAGCCCTGCCTTGGCTGCATGCACCAAGAGGAGCAGATCCTATCAGGCTTCAGGGATGGAATCTCCAGCAGCCACAAAGGTCCCTCCACCCACAGGTGCAAAGGTCAGTGAGAGAGCACTTTAGGCTGGCAAAGAGGGGAGCAGGATGTCTCCATAACTCAGTCCCCCTTGGGAGGCAGCAACGGGGGAAGCAGCGGACAGGAGCTCCCAAAGCAGACAGGAGCTCAGATCCCTTGTTGAAGATCTCTGCATAAACCCCCAGAGGGAACTGAGCCCTGTGAGGTGGCCCTGCCCCCACCCAAGCAGCTAAACTTAATCTCACACTGAATAGCAGCCCTGACCACCCAAGCACCTGAATTTAATCTGACACTGAATAGCAGCCCTGCCCCCACTGAAAGCCCTGAGGCTGGGAAGTAGCATTTGAATCTCAGACCACAAGCACTAACTGGGTGGATCTGGAGGCGAGGGGGGTGTGTGGAGAGGAATCTCAGAAGTCAAGTAACAGGCTGGGAAAATGCCCAGAAAAGAGAGAAAAAAAATAGGACCGTAGAAGGTTACTTTCTTGGTGAACATATATCTCCTCCCTTTCTTTCTGATGAGGAAGAACAATGCTTACCATCAGGGAAAGACATAGAAATCAAAGCTTCTGTATCCCAAACATCCAAAATAAACATTCAGTGAGCTCAGGCCATGGGCTCAAAAAGGATTTTGAAAATCAAGTGAGAGGGGTGGAGGAAAAACTGGGAAGAGAAATGAGAGAGATGCAAGAAAAGCATGAAAAGCAGGTCAACACCTTGCTAAAGGAGACCCCAAAAAATGCTGAAGAAAATAACACCTTGAAAAATAGGCTAACTCAAATGGCAAAAGAGTTTCAAAAAGCCAATGAGGAGAAGAATACTTTCAAAAGCAGAATTAGCCAAATGGAAAAAAGAGATTCAAAAGATCACTGAAGAAAATAGTTCTCTCAAAATTAAAATGGAACATATGGAGGCTAACGACTTTCTGAAAAACCAAGAAATCACAAAACAAAACCAAAAGAATGAAAAAATGGAAGAGAATGTGAAATATCTCATTGGAAAAACAACTGACCTGGAAAATAGATCCAGGAGAGACAATTTTAAAATTATGGGACTACCTGAAAGCCATGATCAAAAAAAGAGCTTAGACATCATCTTCCATGAAATTATCGAAGAAAACTGCCCTGACATTCTACAACCAGAGAGCAAAATAAGTATTCAAGGAATCCACTGATCACTGCCTGAAAGAGATCCAAAAGAGAACCTCCTAGGAACATTGTGGCCAAATTCCAGAGTTCTCAGGCCAAGGAGAAAATATTGCAAGTAGCCAGAAAGAAACAATTCAAGTATTGTGGAAATACAATCAGGATAACACAAGATCTAGCAGCTTCTACCTTAAGGGATCGAAGGGTATGGAATAGGATATTTCAGAAGTCAAAGGAACTAGGACTCAAACCAAGAATCACCTACCCAGCTAAACTGAGTATAATACTTCAGGGGAAAAAATGTTCTTTCAATGAAATAGAGGACTTTCAAGCATTCTTGATGAAAAGACCAGAGCTGAAAAGAAAATGTGACTTTCAAACACAAGAATGAGAAGAAGCATGAAAAGGTAAACAGCAAAGACAAGTCATAAGGGACTTAGTGAAGTTGAACTGTTTACATTCCTACATGGAAAGACAATATTTGTAACTCTTAAAACTTTTCAGTGTCTGGGTAGTTGGTGGAGCGACACACACACATACACACACACACACACACACACACACACACACACGTACACATGTGCACGCGCCCACAGAGACAGAGATTGAACTGAATTGAATTTGATTGAATTGGATGGGATTGAATAGGATGGGATCATATCTTAAAAAAATGAAGTTAAGTGGTGAGAGAGAAATATATTGGGAGGAGAGAGGGAGAAATGGAATGGGGCAAATTATCTCTCATAGAAGAGGCAGGCAGGAGTCTTTTTAGTGGAGGGAAAAACAGGGGAGATGAGAGAAAAACATGAATTTTACTCTCATCACATTCGACTACAGGAAGGAATAAAATGCATACTCATTTTGGTGTGAAAACCTATCTTACAATACAGGAAAATGGGGAGAAGGGATAAGTAGGGTGGGGGAGATGATGGAAGGGAGGACAATGGGAGGTGGGAGCAATTTGAAATCAATACTCTTGGGGAGGGACAGGATCAAAAGAGAGAATAGAAGCAATGGGGGGCAGGATAGGATGGAGGGAAATATAGTTAGTCTTACACAACACGACTATTATCAAAGTCATTTGCAAAACTACACAGATAGGGCCTATATTGAATTGCCTGCCTTCCCAAAGGGAATGGGTGGGGAGGGAGGGATGGGGAGAAGTTGGAACTCAAAGTTTTAGGAACAACTGTTCAGTATTGTTGTTGCTACTAGGAAATCAGAAATACAAGTAATGGGGAATAGAAAGTTATCTGGCCCTACAGGACAAAAGAGAAGATGGGGACAAGGGAAGGGAGGGATGATAGAAGAGAGGGCAGATTGGTGATAAGGGGAAATTAGAATGCTTGGTGTACTGGGGTGGGGGGGAGGGGACAAATGGGGAGAAAATTTGGAACCCAAAATTTTGTGAAAATGATTGTAAAAAGTTAAATAAATAAATTAATAAAATAAATAAATGAATAAAAACAAAAATTGTCTGTGTAACTCTTGGCAAGACATTTAACCTCTCAGTGCTTTAAGCAGCTCTTTGAAGCTGTCCTTTTCAGAGAAGCTGCCAATCTGTACTGGTAGAAGTTTCCTCATCTAGAAGTTTGCTATATTAAGGAAATTGCAGACACAGTCCCTATTCCTATACTTCTATTAATTTATCTCAAGATCTCATTTGATTTCTGACTGTGATATCACCTTGATGATTCATATTGAGCTCATATTCTAATGAAACTTACATATCTTTTTTCAGACAAATTGAAATTTAATCATGCCTTATCCTTATCTTTTATTATGAAGCTGCTTTTTTAAATCCAAGTATAAGACTATATTTAACCACTGAATTTCATTCATCCCAATGCTCCAGCCTGTCAAAAATCTTTTGGATCCTAATTCTTGTATACAGTTTGTTTAGCCATCATCTCCATCTTCATGTCAACTACAAAGAGCATGATCTGAAAGCCAAGTCAGCTCCAAGTCTTGTTTTAAGTTACTATACAGAGCTTCTCCACCTTTGACTGCAAAGTATATAATCAGTATGATTTCTGTATTGATGGTGATGTCTGTGTGTAGAGATGCCTTTTCCAGTGAATTATCTTGATAAAACTCTATTAATCTCTGCCCAGCTTAGTTTTATACTCTAAGATCAAACTTGCCTGTTGTTCCAATTATCTTTTGATTTCCTCCTTTAGCATTCCAATTCTCTATGATGAATATGACATCTTGTTGTAGGTCTTCACAGAAATGAACAACTTTGGTCTCCTCAGCAATCAGCAGTTGGAGTGTAGGCTTTTATTACTATGATATTGAATGGTTTGCCTTCAGTTCAAACAGATAGCATTCTTTCAATATTGAGGTTACAAATCAATACTGCTTTCCTTACCCTTTTATTTACTGCGAGGGCTACTCCATTTCTTCTAAGGGATTCTGACCCACAGTAGTATATTAACAATCACGTATATTAAATCCACCCATTTGTGTCCTTTTAAGTTCACTGACACCCAAGATGTTGATGTTTAAACTTTCCATCTCCTACTTGGCCACATTCAGTGTACTTTGATTCATAGAGATTACATTCCAGGTTCCATTTTAATGCTATTCATGGAGTTTTCTTGGCAATGATACTGGAGTGCTTTGCCATATCCTTCTCCAGTCAAGATCTGAACTCAGGAAGATGAGTCTTCTTGATTCCAGGTCCAGCACTCTAGCAAAATTCAGTGGAAGCTGGGGGTTCCAAGAGTGTTAACAAGAACATGCCCTTGTACCTGGGCATGAAAGCACTTAGCATGTCATGCCTGAGGAAGAGAAATTAGATTAATTTAGTAGAGATGGAGAATGCTTAAGGAAAAGCAATGTAAAATCAATCTGGAATGACAGGTTGGAAACAGCTTAGGCTGTAAACTATTCGTATTTTAATCTACAGGCAGTAGGGAGTCACTAAATGTTCTTGAGTAGGGGAGTTACATGGTCAGACTTTTGTTTTGAGAAAAACAGTTTGGCATTCATGATGAGTGAGGTACTAGAAGCTAGAAAGCTTAACTAGAAGGCTATTTCATAGTCCAGGTAAAACATGAGAAGTGATGGAGGCCTGAACTAGAGTAATGTGTTGGAGACTGGAGACTGAATTGTCAGTTACTATTTTCTCCCTCTTCTTAGTTGTTAAGGGCACAATGGACCAAAGCCCTTCCTGGGGGGAAGAGAGTACTAGGAAGTCCTGACCTGCCCACGTGGCTCTGCCAGCCCAGCGCTAGAAAGACTTCCTGGTCTGAGACTAAGCAGCCACCAACCAACCAGAAGGGAATACGACCTGGGATAGGGAATCATGCCCTTTTTTGGTTTTGGTTTGGAAGGGCTCACACCAATGAGATGAAAAACTCCACCCCCAGGATATGACTTTGTAGTGATTGCTTATATAAACCCTCCCCTGGTGCAATAAAGTGAGACTGCCTGTTACCAACTATGCCTCGGTCTCCTTCCTCTCCGTGATCCTGTCCCCAGACCTCGTGGCCTTCCAAGGTCCCCCGGGTCCCCCTCGAGCCCAGCTCCCCCGGCACTCTCCAGCGTCCCTGACCCACGATTGTTGACCTGCGGGACGGGTCAATTGGCGCCCAAACGTGGGGCAGTACGAACACTGGACAGTGACCCGATAGACGCCCCAACTCGTCCGGACCCCTGAGAATTCATTAAGGTAAGTGTTCGCGTCTATCGACACCATGGGATCTCAATTGTCCAAAGAACAGACTTTTGTTAAGGACTTAAAACATAATTTCAAAAAGAGAGGAATAAGAGTAAAGAAAAAGGACCTTTTGAGATTTTTCATCTTTATAGATAAAGTATGTCCCTGGTTCATTATTAATGGTCCAGAAATTCACCCAGGCAAATGGCAGAAAGTCGGGAGAGATCTTAATGACAAATTAAAACAAGAAGGTCCCGAATCGGTTCCTATCAATGTTTTCTCCTTTTGGACCTTAATTAATGAAATTATCGAGGAAGCAACAGGAGATAAGAATACCCGCCAATTACTTGTACAAGCGGAATCCTGTCTCGCGCCACTTTCTCGCGCGGCTTCCGTATCCTCTTTTCACACAGAGGGAATCGGGGATAAAGAAGAAGCAAAACCTCCCCCATCTACCGAGAATAAAGGGGAAGTCAAGTCTCCTCCTCCTATAAGGTCTATTTACCCACCACTCCCTACCAATACCCTTACCTTCCCCGTGTTTCCCACGGAGCACAAAAATCCCCTAAAAGCTGATTCCCCTAATAAGGATGGTGTGCTCCCTGATGATGAAGCCGCTGATTTAGAGGCAGAAGCCGCGGCATACAATCCCCAAGAAGCCTTCATAACACAGCCCTGCACGCCACCTCCCTATGTGTTCCCTCCCGCGATGGATCTTTCCCTTATTCAGAAGGACTTGACCGGTCGTATGATAGAGCTAAGAAAGACCTTAGATATTCAAAACCAGTACCAGCAGATGATCAGGGAGTTCTCCACGCTTCAAGCGTCTTTACAAAAATCCCTTCAGCTGAGGAATTCAAAAACCCTCTCATTCAAAAAAAGTTCTTAAGGAGTGGACACAGAAATAAAATTTACTTGAGTAAAGGATGGAACCATTAAGATTTTTGCCCTGCAGTCCCAACTATCATTCAGCTGGGTCTACAGTGAATTGTAACTCTTATCATTCCAGATTAGATCAAAGGAAGAGAATGCTAAAGAATAGTAGGAAATTTAATTTACCCTCCCCAGAGGGTAGGGGTTGGGTCACAGCAGTATGAGATCACAAGCCAACCAGCCCTTACATTTAGTAAGCCCAATCTTCTATTAATAATATTTATATGTGATGGTTTGGAAATGTAATTAGTGACACCTAAGTTTCACTCTTGGTGTTACTGTTGTGTTTCTAAAGTGTTATAGTCTTGTATTGTAAAAATTGAGTAACCCCTGCAATTCAGAAAGTGTTAGAGAAAGTAATTTCTAAATGTGAATATTGTTGAAACCAAAAGATGTTGGGAAAATTGTAAAACCAGTTCTGTTATTTTAAATTTACCAGTCTTGCTAACCTTGTCTTAGAATGTTTTGATTTTTGTAATTGTCACTTAGAAAACCAGGTATTTTCACCTTTGCCTATTACAGAAGTTTCAGCTCAAACAATTTGGCTATCACTTTAGAAGTTGTAAGATTGTTAAGTTATTTGGAGTTACTGTTTTAATGCTAAACCTAAAACTGTTAATTGATTACTGTATGTAGAAAGAAAGGAATTGAATGAAAACTATTTTGATGTGCCCATTCAGAACAGACCTCCTGTATGCTTGAGGGTTGGCCAGCATGGGTGCGGTACTGATCCCCTTTATTTTGTAAAATTGTGAAGGCCTTTAGGAAACCATCCCAGTAGGTAGTCATCAGTCCTGAGAAAGAAACTTTGATTGGCTTATGCAAATTATAAACAATGAATAGGACTTGATTAGAAATTGTAATATATAGAGAGGATTTTTTGCAATTGGCTTTTACATTTGAACAAGTTTTAAACTTGAAAAGGAAAGATCTTAATGGAATTCCCTTATGCATATGAGTCCTAGTAAATCATTATTGCTTACTTATAGCTCCATGAGAATAGGAATGACTATCTGGCTCTCAGCTGATGAAGGAATTGTTATTAAAGGTGAAAGACGTGAGACCACAAATATTTTTGTTTTTGAGTTTGAATTTGAGTATAGTTGGTTGCATTAAATCAGTATCAGAGGAATACCACAAGCTACTCAAAGGGAATGTTTTCCACCTGACTACTCCTGAGTCTGGCTATGAAACAGATACTATATAATTGGAGAATTTGTATCTGAATTCAAAGTCAAGGATGTTTTATTCTGTCCTATTTGCTATGTCACATGTCCCTGCTTTCTCTTTCTATAGCAAATTTTATGATCAATAAATAGTAAGTGACCAACAAAACACGTGAGCCCCAATCTAAGTAAACTCACCTAAGACTCACCTAAGATGATGTCCCCATTGTTTAAAAGAATTTTATAAGCAGTAGTGTTTTTCTGTAATCAGTCTCTTACTGTTATCAATGTGAGAGTATATATTGCACCTTTTTGACTAAAGAGCATTTTGTGGGATGCATCTAATATTCTGTGATAATTAAGAATTTGGTTTGTTGTAATACTTCCGGCATTCATATCCTAAGGACATTTTCATACCAACTAAGCTTTAATGGATTTTAATTTTAAGGGTTTATTTTTGTTTCAAAGTAAGAAGAGAACTATTATTTTGAAGGTTTTCAACTAAATTTTTTGTAAAAGTCTAGTGACTGTTAACAACAGGACAAATTTTAAACAGTTTTAAATTTTCATTTTCAAGACAATGTATTGATAAATTAATATGTAATGGTTTATGAAGCAGGAAAGATCTTGCTCTTTTAATCTGAACTTGTAGTCATTCCTTGGCTTAAGCAAAAGTTAAATTTAGTATTTGAACTTATTAACAACTTAATTTCTAAAAAGTTTTCTTTTTCAGAGTAAATGTAATCAGAGAAGGAGAAACTACCCTGTGAAACAATGATATAAGGTGGTAAGGCTTAAGTTTGAAGTCACCTATCATAGATTCTACAAAGGTTACAACTTTATATGACTTTCAGAAATTGATAGGAGTAATTCAGTGGTGTAGGCCACAGTTGGGAGTTACAACTGATCAAATGAAACCATTATATGATTTATTGAAAGGTCCTTCTCAATTAAACTCATGCAGAGAATGGACAGATGAAGCACTGGAATGTTTGAAATTAGTGCAGAAAAAGGTTCTGGGGTGTACTATTAGCAGGATATTAGAATCACAGGACTTGAAAGTAACAATTTTATTCACTGAAAAAATACCCACTGGAGTTTTACATCAAAAACAAGGGATTATTGAGTGGGTACATTTGGCTCAGATAAAGAACAGAGCTTGTGTGCCTTATGCTGTGCTGGTAGCCCAAGTCATACATAAGGCAGTGAAGAGAGTAAGGATGTTAATAGGACAGAAACCTCACACAATATATACTATGTATACAAGTCAACAAATAGAGAACTGCATACAAGAGTTTGTGGAATGGCAGATATTGATTAATCAGAATTTCCAACACGGGTTCCCAATTCCTTCTGGGTGGCAATTTGCCACGTGGCCATGGTCTTGGCCGACAAATGCTCTTCCTCACCGGTAGAGGGAGTTAATGTTTTTACAGATGTAACAAAAAAAAAAGGGCATCTATGTATATTCCATCTAAAAAGGAGATGCATAAATTTAAAACAACATTTACTTCTACACAACAAAATGAATTATATGAAGTATTGCAAGCATTATTATATGTGAAAGAACCTTGCAATATCATCACAGACAGAAAGTATACAGCACTATTGATACCTAGATTAGAGTCAGCCTATACTCCTGATAGGGCAGATGGTATTAAACAGATTACTGTGGAAGTTCAACAGGCAATGAGGGCCAAAACAACAATATTTTATATCACACACACTTGGTCACATTCTAAATCATGGAGTACCAAAAAGCATTAAACCAAACAATGGTCCAGCTTATGTCAGTAAAGCCATTGAACAGTTCATGGTGGAATTTTCCATTTTATGTGCCACTGGAATCCCCCATAATCCCACTGGTCAAGCTATAGTGGAACGAGCGAATCCCTCCCTGGACACCTACTTGCACAAACAAAAAGGAGTAGTTGGACCAGGAGTTGATGACAAATTCGCAATTGGCTGTTTATACTCTAAATTGATGATAAATTACAATTGGCTTTTGGCTGTTTATACTCTAAATTATTTAAAATTCGATAATGATGGCTTATTGGCTGCTATGAAATTCTTAACATTTCCTAATAAGGAGTGTGCAAAGAATGAATCAGCAATAACAAGTGCCCTGAAAGTAGCCAGTAATGTGGCACGATGAGAATAAAAATTGGTTTGGTCCTCATACAGTGTTAACGTGGGAAAAAGGGTATGTTTGTGTTTTAACAGATGATAATAAAGAAGTTTGGGTTCCAATGAAAAGGATGGGAGTGAGGAGGTGCTGTCAGCGGCGGATGAGAAAACTTCTGGAGAAGCTTGGTCAACTGGGTCACGATGACTCCTTTCGTTTTTCTCGTACTTATCATGACACTCAAGAACACTGCGTCCATCGACCCAGCACCGAGGGAACAACAGAGATGGGCGTTCGTCGGGAATCCACCATGGTTAAGGGTGATGTCATGGAGTGAGACAATAACCAAATTTATCATCCAAGGCAATATTTCTCACATGTTTAAAGATGATGGACTATACCATGATAATAATGGGACTCTTTTTCAGAGACACTAACTTTTCAGAACTAGTCACAGGTTTCCCACCTTGTCTATAGAAGGGTATTCCTGGGAATTGGAATGGGTTTGGTTTTAAATACTTTAAGGTTCAGCCCGGCATTCCCTTTGCTCTCCCCTCCCCTTGCTACACCGGAATTACCCCCCATAACTCTATTACCCTCAATGTTGGGTCCTCCCTGCCCCCCAATTGCTCTTCCTGGACGAATACCTCTGACCCCCTGTACCCCCCACTAGGGCAAGTTTTTGTTTGTGGGGACAATCTGGCATACACAGCACTCCCCCTCATCCTCCGCTGAGGAACCCCCTGCGGATTCTCATTCCCAGGACGGGTCTTCCAGTAAGGATGAAAATAAGAATGATGATGACCATGCAGATGATGCCCAAATTGCACAAAACACCCCTCCCAAGAAATTTCAAAAGCTTCATTTCAAACCAAAGATTTGCATTCGGCAGATCTTTGTAAACTAGCCATAGGGGCTCCGGCCAATTGGGACTTGGAGGGATATTCTGATCAACAGGAGGCCCCCTCCGGAAAGCAGTTCCCTGATCCATGGGGTGGGTGTGGTACACAATCCCGAAGAAGTATGTTGAGAACACTCCCCTTTTATGTTTGCCCCGGCCCTCATAGAAGCCGTGCCTTGAACACCAAATGTGGAGGCATAACTGATTATTACTGCCGTAGCTGGGACTGTGAAACCACGGGTGACACTTATTGGGGTCCTTCTTCCTCCTGGGACTATATTAGGGTTACTGCTAATTATACCATCAAACTTTTCAAAAGCGTCCCTGTACCCTGCTATGATCAATAATGTGCTTTTGCTGTGACTGTGCCAATGACGGGAATATTGTGGCCCCATGACCTGGATAATCATGCCATTGGCTGCAGAGGTACCCAATGACGGGATTATTGTGGGTCCACCTACCAGAAATGCTGGAGGTGGGGGCCACCCACATAGCCTAAGACAGGGGCCCTGCCCACTTTCGGTACCAGGCATGGAGTCAGGCCACATAGCCTAAGACAGGCCAGCCACCTACCCTTTTTTAAATAAAAACGGGGGACATGTTGGAGACTGGAGACTGAATTGTCAGTTACTATTTTCTCCCTCTTCTTAGTTGTTAAGGGCACAATGGACCAAAGCCCTTCCTGGGGGGAAGAGAGTACTAGGAAGTCCTGACCTGCCCACGTGGCTCTGCCAGCCCAGCGCTAGAAAGACTTCCTGGTCTGAGACTAAGCAGCCACCAACCAACCAGAAGGGAATACGACCTGGGATAGGGAATCATGCCCTTTTTTGGTTTTGGTTTGGAAGGGCTCACACCAATGAGATGAAAAACTCCACCCCCAGGATATGACTTTGTAGTGATTGCTTATATAAACCCTCCCCTGGTGCAATAAAGTGAGACTGCCTGTTACCAACTATGCCTCGGTCTCCTTCCTCTCCGTGATCCTGTCCCCGGACCTCGTGGCCTTCCAAGGTCCCCCGGGTCCCCCTCGAGCCCAGCTCCCCCGGCACTCTCCAGCGTCCCTGACCCACGATTGTTGACCTGCGGGACGGGTCAGTAATGGCCATGGGAGTGGACCCTGACCCCCTCACAAATTCACAGTTACATCATTCATGGATAGCTCTGAATCTAGAGTCAGAGGACCTGGGTTTAAATTCTTCTTCTGATGCTTACTACCTGAGCAAGCTAGGTAGGTAGTATTTGACATCATTTTAACTCTAGCTAAGTATGTCAGCATATTAGGAACAAACAACATTCGGGGGATTTTTGGTTCTTATTATTTGCCTTTTAATAATAATAAATAACACCTTTACTAGGAGTTCACTTGCTCATGTATTATTCTATCCTCATTTCACTCATTTTGCTTTTTTGTTGTCACAGGAATTATTTTGTATAGGATTTCAAATGATTTTAAAACAGAATTATGCTTAAGGGGTTTTTCAGGGTGTAGGCTGGGGAAAGACTAGTAGGCGGTTGTTTTCCAAAGAAATACAAATAATTGAGAATTTTGCTTTCTTCTCATTCAAGAAAATCTAAAATCTCTTTTCCTTCAGGCATAGCACAGGGCCCATTTGTTAAAGCAGGATCAGCCTGATAGGACTATTTGTAGGGGCATTTGACAATTTTGCCTATTTGAATTCTGAGGCTCATAGGAAGGGTGGGTATTATAAATTAAAAACGAAATTTGACTGCATTAAAACCATTATCCATTAGGGATGATCCCCAAATCTTTCTCTAATCAAATGCAATTTTATTAACCAGCCTACATTTTTAATGGCTAGCTCACTCTCCTCATTGTAATTCAAGGCTGTGCTGCTGCTGTTTCAGTCATTCATAAATCACTTGATATGTTCACATGCTTTATATTAACAACCTAACCTTTGGCTAAATACTTTTGTCAAAACATCCCATTCCATTCTGATTCTACTTTTATTTTGCATGTGTACAGGCCTATCTCACCTGAAGAATCACTAAAATAATTGACTGCAGAAGAAAAGCTTATTTTGAACACCTGTAGTAATTAAATTAAAATTAAATTAAATTAAAACCATATAGTATGGAGAAAACTCCCCAACAACAGCGTTCATCATTAAACATTTTCTTTCAGAGCTACTGCAAACAAGATGACGTTAAGATAGCTAGTTAGATAGGGGTAAACAATGGGAACGTTATCTTCCAACAGCAACCAGCCACATTGGTGGTAGCTATGCTGATGATATTGGACTGGCATGAGGGACCAGACTGCTGAGTAACTGTGAAATGATTTTTATTCTTTCTTAGTCAGTCACCCAATAAACACTTACTATGCACCTAGACAGAAAACTGTGCCAGACACTATGAGTGATAAGACATAGTTCCACTCTTGGTGAAGTCTACAACCTCATGTGAGGATAAAAGGTAAGCACATTACTGAATGACACAATGTTAAATGATGTGTCTTAGAGGGCTGCATAAGCAAAGAAATATGTAAAGTCTAAGGAAGAAGGTTATTGCTGTCCAATGAGGGAAGGGAACAAGCATTTATTTAACATCTGTCATTTGCCAGGCATTGTGCTAAGCCTTTTCTCTTTTGATCCTCACAATAACTTTGGAAGGTGGATGCTATTATTATCCATTTTATAGCTGATCAAACTTAGGTTAACTGACTTGTCCATTAAGCACCTGAGGTTAGATTTGAATTTAGGTCTTCCTGATGCTAGGACCAGAGCTCTGTACAGTATACTGTCAGTTGCTTCTGAATTGCTAAGTTGACAGGTTTCATTGAGGAAGTAGCATTTGAAATGTCCTGTAAAGGTTGGTTAGACATATATTGGGCAAAAATTTCTCCCACTGAGTTTGCTTTGTGGCTATATAAATGCATTTGTTTTTATTTTATTAATCAAGCAAGCAAGAACTTACTATCTGCTTCTCATAAACTTGATATGCTAGACATTGAGGATATAAAAAGAAAAATGAATCTACCCCTGTCTCCATGGAGCTTAGATTATAAAAGGGGAGTTAACATGTATCACATGTACAATGTATCTATAATATACACAAAATACATGTAAAATAAATACAAAGTAATTTAGGGTAGAAGCATTGGCAACTGGTATTTCTCCATTATGACATAACTTTTCCATACAGTTGGATCATACTTGCCCAAATAGTGCTGACTTTTGAGAGCTATTTGTTATTGGACATCAGCAATGGCAAAAAATAAACAAACCAAAGTGTTGTGAAATCTAAGAAGATAAAGGAAAAAATGGCTGATATGATTCACGTTCAAAGGAATGCAAGTTTAGAGTAGGAAGGGAACACAAAATTTATCTAGTCTGATTTTAGATGTTAGCAAACTGTGGCCCAGAAAAATTAAGTAATTTGTGCAACATCATACAGAGAGTGGAAGGCAGGATTAGGTTTCAAATCTAGGTTCTTTGACTCCTGATCAAGTTAATTTTTCACTTTGTTTAGCTATAACCTCTTCCTGGTTGAGAGACTTAGAAGAACAATTTCTGATGATCGTAGTATGGTGAATTTATTGCCTCAGCCACTTTTGTCCTTTTGAGATCAGAAGTGACTCAGGGATCTTATCTCTACAGTCTCCCTTTCTCTCTGAAGATTGGAATTCTAGAATAAGGGACGATACAAAGGGGTACTGATCAGGTTATGCCGTAAAAATAACCAAAAGGGTGTGTAGTATAGTTGGAGTATAATTGGAGTGGATCTGATCCTGAAACAGAGACAAGGAATGTCATTGTCAACTATTGTGAATCTCATTTGTCTTGTGAGTTTGAGAAGTTGATTTTCCTTTTTGTCCATGAGTTTGACAAGCAGTGGATACCCTCACCATCTTCCTCTCTTTCTTTTATTTTTATTCCATGAATTGGCAATATAAGACAGCAGAAAGGAATTGGGATCTGGAGTTAGAGTCAGAGTTCAAATCTCACCTTTGATATCTCCTACCAGAGTAACTTAGGACAAGTTATTTAACCTAATTGAGCTCAGTGTCTTCATCTGGAAAATGAGGAGGTCTGACTAAGTAACCTGTGAGGTTTGATCCTAATCAAATACTTCTTCTATTCCTCTTCCATAACTCAAATGTATATGGCCAGCAATACCCAAAGGACTAGGGGCAGGAGAGAGGGCACAGTGTTAGAAAATGGTTGGAAGTGGATATCTCCATAATAGTGTGGTTTGTTTTCCTTTTTTTTTTTACTTTATTCTATATATAACAAATTATGTGATCATAGTATATTAAGTGTATGATTCTAAAAATGCAGTGCACAGTGAACTGAGAGTAGAACTCTGATAGGCAGGGGGCTCTGAGCTAAGTAGACAGATTTCATATTTTAATGTGTTGAGCAAGATTCCATTAGATCTCCTAGAAAAACTAGTACTCAGCCAGAAAAGGGTTAATCAAAACTGTTTTTGTGTCCTCATTTCATTTTAAGTTTACAGTGGGGGGAGTAGCCTAGGCATAAAAGGTTCATTGACCTCTGGTGGCTAACTGAGCCAATGCAGCCTTTCAAGAAAGGGTATTTTGGAGCAGACACTGGATAACTGACACAATAATACACTGTCTCTCTGTAGACTTAGGGAAAGAGCTCTCAAGCTTCACAACAAAGGGTCCCTCAGGTGACCAGTGGTACATCAAGAACCCTTAGTCTTAACTGAGTTGGTGGAGAAAACAGTATTCAAGATTCTAGCAGGAAACCGCATTTTGCTTTGGCATAGGTCTGGAGTAGAAAGACTACAGACATTTCTTCATCTTTACCTAACAATAGCTATTTGATACAGCATGTCCTTTTCAATGAACAATGGGCACTCTTTTTTTTCTTGTCTCGGGGCAATCAAGAGATGCACTTAATAAAGAAATGGACCATAGTGAAAGCAATTCTATCCCTCTATCTGTACTGAGGCTCCCTCCCTCCAGACTATTTTTCTTAATCTCCTTCCTGTAGATGCACTCATTCATCTAACCCTACTCCATTATTTTCCTTATCTACAGCTCCCTTAGACATAGTGTTAAGCAATGCCAGAGCCAGTGGGAAAAGAGCTTGAGTTCTCTTTTATTGCTTCTAATATTCAACTACACAGTAGGCACTGAATGAGAAAAAAAAAAAGTCTCAGCTCATCCCTAACTGGGAAATCTGCAGAGAGTTGCACAGTATCATTTTGCAGACATGAAACAAAATATATTATAGTAAAAGGAAAACTGGCCATGATGTGTGTGGCAAGGTGCCCAAGACCCAGATTAGAATTACAAAATCTACATTTATACTCTATGATTGTTCTTTCTGTAACAAAAGAACCTGAATTAGTATATCTTGTGTATTCTGCAGTTGTATTATGTTCACAAATGCACATTATGTTATTCTAATTGGACAAATTAACAAAGTCCCCTCAGACTGGGGTCTAAAGGAAATTAGGTCAAACTCTAAATTAGACCATGGGCAAAATATGAAAAGAAAAAAGACAAAAAAATACTCCCCCCCAAAAAAGCCAGCATTGACACTGTAGTTTAGCTTGCAGATTGTTGATAATTGCTGTTATATAACACAAAATTCAGTGTCTCTCAGTGAAGGACTGACCCATCATGCATTTTTTTCCCCTTATCAATACATTCTTTATATTGTTGCACGGGACTGGACACCAGGAGAAATAATGGACTGATCTCAGCTTGAAAACAAGTCTTAAGTGGAACAGTCCAAGTATCTGTCCTTGTCTGTACTATTTAGCAGTTCTTTTTTTTAAATAATGATTTGAAGTCCTGTATGGATGAAGGTCAGGATAAAAAAAATCTTCAAAGGCTAGTATAGTATCTCTTTTGTGGAGAAAGAAAATGTGCAGAATATGGGGACAGAGGTCTTGTACTGTGCTATTTACTAGTAGAATGACCTTGAGCAAATCATTTCATTTTTGGGGGGATAGTTTCCTCAAAAAGCAATCAATCAACATTAAATAATTATGAAATATCAAGAACTTTCAATGAATTATTCAACATTTATTAAGCACCTACTATGTGCCAGGCACTGTAATAAGTACCGGGGATACAAAAAGAGGCAAAAGACCATTCCTAAAATGAAAGAACTTGCGATAGAATAAGGGAGAGGGGGGAAGCATGCAAACAAATATATATAAAACAAGCAAAGGATAAATAGGAAATAATGAACAGAGATTAGGCACTAGAATTAGGAGAGAATGGGGAAGACTTCCTGGAGAAGAGGGGATTTTAGTTGAGATATAAAGGAAGCTAGGAGAATCAGTGATTGGAATAAAGGTGGGAGAGCATCCCAGAATGGGTACAGCCAGAAAAAATGCCTGGAGCCTAAAGATAGAATGCCTTGTTCATGGAATAGCCCTGTCTGTGTCAGTGGGTTAAGGAGGCTGGTGTCAATGGATTGAAGAAGATATATTGGGGAGTAAGGCATAGGAAGATTGGGAATAAAATAACAAAAATAATGATAATCCCTGCACTCAAAGAGCTTACATTTTAATGGAGGAGGCAACATATGCATACACAAGTCATGAGTATGCCCAAAGTGTTGGGGTGGAAATATTTGTACTTCTGTTTTTTTCTGTATATTCAAGTAAATATCCCTTTGTTAAAGCTTGGAAGTAAAGGCACTAGGAGCTGGGTGAATCTGGAAAGATTGTAGATAGAAGATGGTACTTGAACTGAACCCTGAAGGAAGCAAAAGGTGGGCAGTAGGGCATTCCAGGTATGGAGGATAGCAGGAAGGCACGAGATGATGTATCTGTGAGGAAAAGGAAGTAGACTACTATGTCTGAACTCTAGAGAGTTTGGAAAAGAACAATGTTTAAGAGAGTGAAAAGGTAGGAAGGGGGCTGGTGATAAAGAGTTTTGGATGCTAAACTCAGGATCTATTTATCTTAGAACCACTGGAGTTTAGTGAGTGTCTATATGGTGGGAGGGAGTGTGTGTATAAAATGAACAGATCTGCAGTTTAGGAAAATCACTGGTGCTTGTGTGTTGAACTGGAGAGCGATGAGACAGAGACCCATCAGCAGACTATTGTAATAGTCCAGGTGAGAGATGATTGGTGCCTAGATTAGCCTGGCAGCAGTACGAGAAGGGGATAGATACAAGAGAGATCGTGGATATAGAAACACTAAGATTTGGCAATTGATTGTCTATGTGAAATGATGGAGGGTGAACACTTGAGGGTGCCACCAATGTTGTGAAGTGGGTGACTAGAAAGATAATGACAGTGCCTGAAGTAAAAAAGAAAGTTCTAAAGAGGTATGAGTTTGTGGGGAACAGATAATGAGTTGAATTTTAGGCATGCTGTGTTTGAGATGCCTATAGGGTATCCAATTCAAAAAGTTAAATAAGCTGTTTGTAATGCCAGATTGGAGCTCAAGGGAGAAACGAGGGCTGAAGAAATAAATTGGGGGAATCATCTGTAGATGATAATGAAGCTCATGGGAGTACAGCAAGTATTTTACCTTCATTCTCCCAGTGCAAAACAGGTCATGTCTCTCCTTAGGATTATAGGAGTCCTTCTGAGGGGCTCTAGTGTTTTTCACTAATGCTATTGGTCTGACTTCCCATTCTGCGGGGGTCCCACTGATAGTCTACAGAGATTAGAACCCCAGTTGCAGTCAACCAGTTAACCCTAACCCTAACTCTAACCCTATCAATTAGTTTTTGAGGGAGGGGAAGGGATGATTACTTTGAACTAACAAAAAAATGGCATAGCAAAGAGCCAAGACATATTCAAAACCATATCTTGGCCTGTCCTTTGAATGATGAAGGCTTGAGACCTCTCCTCATACAGGATTGTCACAAGTGCTTGTTCTCTCTTTCCTTCTTCTTTCTCAGGAACGTTATTAGGTAGGAAGAAGTCATCTGAAGTTTTCTGGCTACACAGGTACACTCAATCTGAGAAGATTCTAGTTACTACGTACATAATAGACCAAAACTGGTTATGAGATGTCTATATCTGCTCTAAAGTCCACTTGGAGATTGCAATGGCAGAGCACTGTGAGAAGGTTCATAAGGACTCAGCTCATTGGTTAGTCCTTTGTTATAGGAGCTATTGAGACCAAGTGAGAAAATGGAGAGAGAAAAGGGCCCAGAACAGAGCCTTGGGATGTACCCACAGTTAGTGAACTAACAGGATATCTGGATGGATGAAAATACAAGGAAGGAAACTGAGAAGTAGTGGTCAGAAATGTAGGAGGAGGACAAGAGACAACTATCACAAAAACTTTGCTAATTAAATATTGGAGTTGAATTAGATTATCTCAAGCTCTGAATCTAATAAGATGACCTGTATAGCTTTAAATATTCAGTTCCATTCTTAGTTTAAAAAACTCAATTTCATGCATATGTGTATGTGTATGTATGTGTGTATATATGTATATGTGTATACATATATACGTGTATGTGTACATGTGCATATGCGCATATACATATATACTTATATATGCATGTGTACTCATAGATACATATATACACATACACATGCACATACACACACGTATATGATGAAGTGGCCAGAAAACATGTTATACAAAATAGATCTCAGGAAAGTTTGAAAGGAGTCACAAATGTGAGGTGGCAGACTAAGTTAATTCAGAAATAGGCTGCATTGAAATAACTCACATAGTAGCTCACATTTATGTAGTGGTTTAGGGTTTGCGAAGCACTTCACATGTGTTATCTCATCTGATTTTCATGCTAATCTTATGAAGTAGGTAGTGTTATTAATTTTATCTTAAAGATGAGGAAAGTGAGACTGATAGAGATTAAATGACTTGCTCAGGGTCACACAGCTAGTAAGTGTCTGAAGTAGGTTCGAAATCAGGTCTTCCTGATTCCTCATTTAACATTTGATCCACTTATGGCACCTAGAAAAAAGAAGCAGATTATGCAAAACGAGGACTGATAGACATATTCTCTTCCATTCTGCTTGCTGTAGACCAAATCTGGGAAACTGTTTTGGGTTCTGGGTGCCACTTTTTAGAAAGAACATTTTCTAGGGAAGGGCAAGGAGGATTAGAATAGAACCTACACTATTGTTGAAGACCATGCCATCAGAGAAACAATGACATGACTTGCACTTGACTTTGTTTTGAGTGAGGGAGGGCTGTGCAAGGTCATCAACCTCACTTCATCTTCCTGGGCCGTCTGGGTCCAGTGATCAGATATTCTCCAGGATGACTGGAGATGGCCCAGGATGCAGTGGGAGACATTGGCCTTTTTAGGCTAGCCTTTTCAGGTACTCACTTAGAGTGAGGTGATGCCTATTGGGTGAATAGGCCTCTTTAAGAAGTAGTCAGGAAATGGCCCTTTTAATGAACAAAAGAAAAAAATAGCTAAATCAAGGGGGAAGGGAAACAGAAACTGTTACTATTGATAATCACTCAAAGCCAGCCATTAAGTGGAGCTTGGGCAGGGACCTATTGTTGTCCAGCCTGTGGGCTTCAGAGAGAACCTGCATTATGAGGGAAGATCAAAGGAATTGGAGTTATTTACCTAGGAGAAGGAAAGACTTAGGGAAGCCACAATAGGTATCTTTATTTGTCTGAGGGGCTCTCATGTTGACCAAGGACTAGACTGGACTCATTCTGTTTGGTCTCAGAAGTCAGAACTGGGAGCTATAGAGAAGTAGATTTAGGTTAGACATAAGAAATTACTTCCTAATAATTAGGGCTTTTCCAAAAGTTCAGGGAGGCCAGGAGGTTTCACTTCAGAGGTCAAAAGGCTAATTGTCAGAGATACTGTAGAGGGGATTTTTGGTGAGTTTGAGTCAGACTAGATGGTCTTTAGGCCTTTTCTTTAGCTTCCTTGCACTTTTCATTCGTATTCTGTGATTTGGTGAAATCATGGTATAGTGGGGGCAGAGTAAGAGTGATAGCATTTTATAAAGCATGTTAAGGCATCTTTGTGTTGTCCTAGTTCATCTTCACAACAACCCCATTTTACCAATGAACAAACTAAGGCTGAGACAAGGTTGGAGAATTTGAACATAGGTCTTTCTTCCTGACTCCAAATCTAGTGCTCAATTCACTACATATATATACATATATATATATTTATACTTATATATACATACCCCTTCCTTTTTGATAATCTATAGATTTAGGTTCTAGTTCTGACTGCCACTCACTAGCTGTGTGAATTTAGGCAAGTCTCTTCACTACTTCAGACTTTCGATTCTGCATCTGAAAGTGAAGGTGGGATTGAAGTAGATAATCTCTGCAATTCTTTTCAGCTCTTCTATTCATTCTGTCTGACCTCTCTCATTTCATAGATGAGGGCTCTTGGAGAGCCAGAGTGGTTGGCCTATGATTACCAATTTAGTGAGTGGAGTAGTAAAGACTGTTGAGTTATTTCATCAGTATTTATATCCTGGACAGGCACTGCAGCTGGTTAATGATCTGGGCCACAGAAAGGACCTTGGGGAGACAAATAGACTGGATTACATTTGGGAAACTGCAAAGCACTTTTCATGATTTCAAGCTGTTTATAAATAAAAAATAAAGTAAACATAGTTTATTTATATGTAACATTTTATTTAGAAATTAAATATATTTTGTTGGTATATATCATATGTAGAAATTAAACATCATTTATATACGATATATATATATATATTAACACTAATGTGCTGTCAGTGATGTTGTGTGCTTATGAATTTTAAAATACCACAAGTTCAGCTTGTAGGCCACTCAAAAAGGTAAATGAAAGTTCCATTGTGGGAATAAAGACTTTCATGTAAGAAGTGGTGGAGATGATAATACTGAAGATAAATAGGACCAGAAAAGGAGACTGGTTGATCATATACTGAGGTACAGCATTAACAGATGAAGGAACTGAGCATTATACTAGGGGTCATATAATTTTTTTTTCTTTTCTTTTTTAAATTAAATTATGTTATTTGTTTTCAGTGTTCGATAATCACTTCCATATATCTTAGATTTTTTTCCCCTCCTTTTCCCTTATTCCCTCCTCCTTCCCCACTTCCTCCCTGAGATGGTGTATAATCTTATATAGGTTCTACATGTACTTTTCTGTTAAATACATGTTGAAAAGAAGAATTAAAATGAATGGGAAACCATAAAACAAAACATAACACAAAAGAAAATGGTTGGTTTCTATCTGCAATCCAATTCCATACTTCTTTCTCTGGATGTGAAAGGCATTTTGTCTTAAGAGACCACTGGAAATTTTTTAAGTCCATGCATTTCAATGAAGTACTAAGTCTACTAGAAAAATTCCTTACACACTGGGGTTGTTGCTATGTACAAAGTTCTCATAGTTCTGCTCTTTTCACTCAGCATCAGTTCATATAAGCCTTTCTAGGCTTCTCTGAAGTGTTCCTGTTCATCATTTCTTGTAGCACAATAGTATTCCATTACACTTGTATGCCACAATGTGTTCAGCCATTCTCCAATTGATAATTTCCTCAGTCATTCCCCAATTGATGGGCATCCCCTTGATTTCCAGTTTTTGGCCACAACAAAGAGAGCTGCTATAAATATTTTTGTACGTGTGGGACCCTTTCCCATTTCTGTGATCTCTTTGGGATAGAGTCCCAGAAGCTATATTGCTGGTTCAAAGGGTATGCACATTTTTGTAGCCCTTTGGACATATTTCCAAATTGTTTTCCAGAATGGCTAGATGAGCTCACAGCTCCACCAACAATGAATTAGTGTTCCAAGTCTCCCACATCTTCTCCAACATTTATCATCTTCCTGTTTGTCATGTTAGCCAATCTGATAGGTGTGATGTGGTACCTCAGAGTTGTTTTGGTTTGCATCTCTCTAATCAACAGTGATTTGGAGCATTTTCTCATATGATTATAGATAGCTTTAATTTCTTCCTCTGAAAACTCCCTGTTCATATTCTTTGACCATTCATCAATTGGGGAATGACTTGTATTCTTGTACATTTGATTCAGTTCTCTATGTATTTTAGAAATGAGGCCTTTATAACAGACACTAGTTGCAAAAATTCTTTCCCAGTTTTCTGCTTCCTTCCTAATCTTGGTTGCAACGGGCTTGTTTGTGCAAAAACTTTTCAATTTAACATAATCAAAATTATCCATTTTGTACTTCATAATGTTCTCTATCTCTGTTTGATCATAAAGTTCTCCATTCTCCAACAGATGCACTCTTCCTTGCTCCCCTAATTTGTATATAGTATCTATCTTTTTTAAAAAATATATTCATTTTATTTATTTTTAATGTTCTATAATCACTACCAAAAAGCTTAGATTTTTTTCTCCCTACCTATTCCCCATCAACTCCCTCCCTCCCCAAGATGGCATACAATTCTATACAGGATTTACACAAACATTCCTATTGAATACATTTTCACTATAGTCATGCTGTGTAGAAGAACTAAAGTAAATGGGAGAAATCATATAACAAACCAAAACATAATACATACATACACATACACACACACACACACACACACACACATAAATGATCTGCTACATTCTGCGATTTAATTCCATAGTTCTTTCTCTGAAAGTGGAAAGCCTTTTGCCTTAGAAGACCATTAAGAATTTTTTTTATGTCCTTGCATTGCTATGAAGATCCAAGGCTACCAGAAAAAACTCTTGCACACTGTGGTCGTTGCTGTGCACAAAGTTCTCCTGGTTCTGCTTCTTTCATTCAGGATCAGATCATATAAGTCTGTACAGGCCTCTCTGAAGTCTTCTTGTTCATCATTTCTTGTAACACAATAATATTCCATTACATTCATATATCATAATTAATTCAGTCATTCCCCAATTGATGGGCATCCCCTTGATTTCCACTTTTTGGTCACTACATAGAGTTCCACTATAAATATTTTTATACATGTGGGACCCTTTCCCATTTTTATGATCTCTTGAGGATACAGTCCTAGAAGCGATATTACTGGGTCAAACGGTATGCACATTTTTGTAGCCCTTTGGGCGTAGTTCCAAACTGCTCTCCAGAATGATTGGATGAGCTCACAGCTCCACCAACAATGAATTAGTGTTCGAACTCTCCCACATCCTCTCCAACATTTATCATTTTCCTGTTCTGTCATGTTTGCCAATCTGATAAGTGTGGTGTGGTACCTCAGAGTTATTTTGATTTGCATCTCTCTAATAAAAAGTGATTTAGAGCATTTTTTCATATGATTATAGATATCTTTAATTTCTTCCTCTGAAAATTCATACCCTTTGACCATTTATCAATTGGGGAATAACTTGAATTGTTGTACATTTGACTCAGTTCTCTATCTATTTTAGAAATGAGGCTTTTATCCCCTAGGTTAGCTGTAAAAATTCTTTCCCAATATACTACAACCCTCTGAATTTTGGTTGCACTGAGTTTGGTTGTGCAAAAACTTTTCAGTTTAATACACTCAAAATTATCTATCTTGTACTTCATAATGCTTTCTATCTCTTCTTTAGTCAAAAATTCTTCCCTTCTCCATAAATCTGATAAATACACTATTCCTTGCTTCTCCACTTTGTCTATGGTATCAATCTTTACACCTAGACTGTGTACCCATTTGGACTTTATTCTTGTGTATGGTGTCAGGCATGGGTCTATGCCTAGTTTCTACCACACTATTTTCCAGTTTTCCCAGCAATTTTTGTCGAACAGTGAGTTCTTATCCCAGAAGCTGGAGTCCTTGGGTTTATCAAACAAGAGATTGTTGTATTCATTGCCTACTGTGCATTGAGTCCCTAGCATATTCCATTTATCTACCCTTCTGTTTCTTAGTCAGTACCAAGTGGTTTTGATAATTGCTGCTTTATAATACAATTTGAGATCTGGTAGCGCTAGGTCACCTTCCCTAACATTTCTTTTCATTAGTCCTTTTGATAGTCTGGACCTTTTGTTCTTCCAGATGAATTTTGATATTATTTTATCGAGCTCTAGAAAATAATTATCTGATAGTTTAATTGGTATGGCACTAAATAAGTAAATTAGTTTAGGTAGAATTGTCATTTTTATTATATTGGCTCAGCCTACTCATGGGCAACTGATGTTTTTCACTCACTTAGATCTGACTTTATTTGTGCAAAAGGAGTTTTATAATTGTGTTCATATAGTCCCTGGAGTTTGTTTTGGTGGATAAATTCCCAAATATTTTATAGTGTCTACCCTAGCTTTAAATGGGATTTCTCTTTCTATCTCTTGCTGTTGGATTTTGTTACTAAAATATAGGAATGCAGAAGATGTGTGTGGGTTTATTTTGTAACCTGCAAGTTTGCCAAAGTTGTTTATTATTTCAAGTAGTTTTTACTTGAATCTCTGGGATTCTCTAAGTATGTCATCATATCATCTGCAAAGAGTGATAACTTAGTTTCTTCTTTGCCTGTTCTTCTTCCTTTAATTTCTTTATCTTGTCTAATTGCTACAGCTAACATTTCTAGTACCATATTGAATAATAGTGGTGATAATGGACATCCTTGTTTCACCCCTGATCTTATTGGAAATGCATCTAGCTTATCTCCATTGCATATAATTCTTACTAAAGGTTTTAGGTAGATACTGCTTATTATTTTATGGAAAGTTCCCTTTATTCCTATGTTCTCCAGCATTTTTAATAGGAATGGGTGTTGTATTTTGTTGAAAGCTTTTTCTGCATCTGTTGAGAAAACCATGTGGTTTCTGTTAGTTTTGTTGTTGATGTGATTGATAAGGCTAATAGTTTTCCTAATATTGAACCAGGCCTGGATTCCTGGTATGAATCCTACCTGATCATAATGTATTATTCTCATGCTAAAATGCTGTATCTGTTTTGCTAAAACCTTATTTAAAATTTTTGCATCTATATTCATTAGAGAAATTGGTCTGTAATTTTCTTTCTCTGTTTTGTCTCTTCCTGGTTTATGTATCAAAACCATATTTGTATCATAAAAAGAATTTGGGAGGACTCCTTATTTGCCAATTTTCAAAAAATAGTCTATATTGTATTGGAATTAACTGTTATTTAAATGTTTGATAGAATTCACTTGTAAATCCATCTGGCCCTGGAGATTTTTTCCTAGGGAGTTCATTAATGGCTTGTTCAATTTCTTTTTCTGAGATGGGGTTGTTTAACTTCCTCTTCTGTTAATCTGGGCAATTTGTATTTTTTAAAATACTCATTCACCTCATTCAGATTGTTGAATTTGTGGCCAAAGTAATTTCTAATTATTGTTTTAATTTCCTCCTCATTGGAGGTGAGTTCATCCCTTTCATTTTTTATATTAGTAATATAATTTTCTTCTTTCTTTTAAATCAAATTGACCAAAGGTTTCTCAGTTTTATTAGTGTTTTCATAAAACCAACTATGGGTTTTATTTATTAATTCAATGGCTTTCTTAATTTCAATTTTGTTAATCTCTCCTTTGGTTTTCGGTATTTTTAATTTGGTATTTATTTGGAGATTTTCAGCTGCATGCCCAAGTCATTGATCTCCTCTTTCTCTATTTTATTTATGTAGGCATTTAAAGATGTAAAACTTCCCCTAAGAACTGCTTTTGCAGTATCCCATAAGATTTGGTAGGTTATCTTATTACTGTCATTCTCTTGAATGAAATTGTTGATTGTTTCTATGATTTGTTGTTTAACCCACTCCTTCTTTTGGATTAGATTGTTTAGTTTCCAATTCATTTTTGGTTTATCTTTCCATAGCCTTTTATTACATATAATTTTCATTGCGTTATGAACTGAGAAGTTCATAATTGACTATCTCTGCCTTTCTGCACTGGATTGTGAGGTTTTTGTGTCCTAGTACAAAGTCAATTTTTGTATATGTGCCATGTACTGCTGAGAAAAAGGTATATTCCTTTCTTTTCCCATTCAATTTTCTCCAGAGATCTATCATATCTACCTTATCCAGAGTTTTATTTACCTCCTTAACCTCTTTCTTGTTTATTTTGAGGTTAGATTTATCAAGTTCTGAGGGGGGGAGGTTGAGGTCCCCCACTAGTATAGTTTTGTGGTCTATTCCTTTCTTCAACTCCCCCAACCTCTTCTCTAAGGATTTGGATGCTATACCACTTGAAGCATACACGTTTAGTAATGATATTGCTTCATTGTCTATGGTGCCTTTTAGGAGGATATAACTTCCTTCCTTATCTCTTTTGATTAGATGTATTTTTGCTTTTGCTTTATCTGAGATTAGGGTTGCTACCCCTGCTTTTCTTACATCAGCTGAAGTACAATATATTTTGCTCCAACCTCTGATCTTCACCTTGTGTGTATCCCCCCATTTCAAATGTGTTTCTTGTAAACAACATATTGGATTATGGCTTTTCATCCATTTTGCTATCCATCTCCATTTTATGAGAGAGTTCATTCAATTTACATTCACAGTTATGATTACAATCCATGTATTTCCCTCCATGATCTTTCCCATTATTTTTGCTTTTAGTTCTCCCATCTCCCTTCCTCAATAGTTTTCACTTTTCACCACCACCTCCTGCAGTCTTCCCTTCTTTCTTTTAGCCCTGCTCCCTTTTGCTCCCCTTTACCCTTATTACTTCTTCCCTTCCTTTTAGATTTTCCTCCTCTTTCTTCCCCCTTCCCCTTCTACTGCCTATAGAGCTAATTGGAATTATATACTTAAGTTCATTTTTCCCTCCTTGAACCAAACCAGATAAGGATACCTCTCAAAAAATGCTCATCTCCCTTCCCTCTTTCACTCTCTTATAATTTTGTACTTCTTCCTGTGATGTAATTTTCTGCTTCCTCCTTTTCATATCTCCTGTTACAATCCTTTCACATGCTTAAATCATATTTTTATCCTCACATCATTTACTTTATACCTGTTCCCTCTATGTATATCCCTTTTTTATTTCATAATAGATGTACAATTCTCAAGATTAACAGGTATCATCTTCCATAATAGGTATGTAGACAGTTTGCCCAATTGAGGAACAGGTTTTGTTTTTTTCCCCCATTTACCTTTTTATGCTTCTCTTGAGACTTGCCCTTGAAGATCGAATTTTCTATTAAGGTCTGGCATTTTTGTCAGGAAGATCTGGAAATGCCTTACTTCATTGAATGACAATCTCTTTGCCTGAAATATTATCTGAACTTTGCTGGGTAGTTGATCCTTGGTTATAATCCCAGCTACTTTGCCTTATGGATATTGGATTCCAATTTCTGCAATCTTTTAATGTAGAAAGTGCGAGGTCCTGTGTGATCCTGACTGTAGCTCCTCTATATTTCAATGGTTTCTTTCTGGTTGCCTGCAGTATTTTCTTCTTCACTTGGAAGTTCTGGAATTTGGCAACAATATTTCTTGGGGTTTTGAGTCTGGGATCCATTTTGGGAGGTCAAATGGTGGATTCTTTCCATGACATTTTACCCTCTGTATCTAGCACTTCTGGGCAGTTTTCTTTGGTGATTTCCTGGAAGATATTGTCCAGACTCTTTTTTTATTGTGGCTTTCTGGCAGGCCAAAAATTCTTAAATTTTCTCTTCTGGATCTATTTTCCATGTCAGTTGTTTTTCCAATTAGATACTTTACATTTTCTTCTATCTTTTCATTCTTTAGATTTTGTTTGACTGATTCTTGCTGTCTCATAGAGTCATTAGGTTTTCCTTACCCAATTCTAATTTTTATCAAATTGTTTTCTTCAGTTACCTTTTGCATCTCCTTTTCCATCTGTCCAATTGTTTCTTTTAAGGAGTTATTTTCTCCAGTTAATTTTTGTACTTCCTTTTCCATTTGTCCAATTTTCCCAGTGAGGTTTTGTGCTTCCTTTTCCATTTGTCCAATTTTCCCAGTTAGGTTTTTTGCTTCCTTTTTCATTTGTTCAGTTTTCCTTTTTAAAGAGATGTTTTCATCTGTGAATTCTTTTTTCAATACTTTTAAAATCATTGGTCAGTTTTTCTTTTATTTCTTTCTTCAGTTGTTCCAGGAGAGCTGTTTGTGCATGCAAGCAGTTCATAGTCCCTTCTGAAGTTTCAGATGGGAGTACAATCTCATTACTGACCTCTTTAGTATTTGTGTTTTGGTCTTTGTCACCATCGAAAGATTCTATGGTTTTTTCACTCTTCTTTTGCTTTTTCTTGCTCATGATGGTGATTGTGTGTTGTGGCTTGTGGTTCTTTCAGTTAAAAGCTGCAGAACATGGTGTTGAGTTGACTGTGAAAAAGCTAAAGCAGGTATCTTTTTATTTTGTGTTTCCCCATCAGCCCTGGGGTTAGCTTGTTAAGTGTGGAGGAGGGCTGGTCAATGGAGCTCTCCTCAGCTGAGCTGAGGCAAAGGCAAGCTCAGGGGTTGATGATCGCCTCTGCCACAGTAGGAGGAATCCCCCTCAGATCTTTTCCTAGCCTCAGGTGTTATGAGACTATTTGCCCCCTCTGTTGTTTCCACTGATCCAGGATTTTTCTGGGGAAATATTTTATGGTTCTTTTGAGGTCATCAAGTGGGGAGGAGAGAGGAGATATCACTCTGCCATCCTGGCTCCCAGAGGTTCAAGTAGATGACTTACAGACATTTAATCTGTGGGCTGAAAGTCTCAGGAGCTGCTGTGGCTGATATCTGGAGCAATGAATCGCTTAATTCAATTTGAATCAATTTAACAGACATTTATTGGGCACCTATTTTAAATAAGACATCTATGTTAGTTGCTAGTGATAGAAAAGGGTTTTTTTGTTACAATGTAGCAGAAAAAAAATTTAGACTTAGAGTCAGGTGACAGAGATTTAAATCCTGACTCCAGGGCTTTCTAGCCATGTGAATTTAGGAAACTGTGAAAGGGAAAGTCCAACTTCCACCATGAAACTTTCTCTAAGCATTTCAGCTCACAATCATCTCTCTTACCAAAGAACTCTTAGTCTTTCATTCAGTAACTATTAAAAACTTATAATCTGCACTTTCAATAAAGTATTACTGGGTACTGCATGGAAATAGCAAAAAAATGGATATAGACAGCCTTTCAAGAGATTTACCACTTAAGGACTATCCTTCTCTCTAAGTACTTAATCATGTGTTGTACTGTTATTTAATTTTGCATATGTGCATATACTATTGCCCTAAAGTATAAACTCTTCAAAGACAGGAACAATATTGTATACTTTGTCTCTTCCATGGTGCCATGCACATTTCCATTGAATGAATAAATAAATCTCCAGAGAAAGCCTGAGAGAGAGCAATCCTTTCATGAGACTCTCATCCCAATCCCCACGATCCCTGATAGATAAAGTCCATAGAACCTTCTTATTCTTTCTCTCCTAGGGCTTCTGAGGGTAACTCTGGGAGGCTGGAAAATGTCCTAATACTGTTTTTCATGAGTCCCCATTCTATGTGTTCCCTCAATCCATATCAATTGCTAGTTAATATCTCAATTGAATTTTAATCAATTAATATCAATTAGTGTTTACAAGGGGATGTTTACTTAGAGGGCATAACAAGTACTTATGTACAGTGACATTCTAGATAGGAACACACTCTCCTCTCTTACTTTAGTTCCTGAGGAGAGTGGGCTCAAGCTTAAAGTGGCTGCTATAAAACATGCCCCCCACCAAGCCCACTTCTGAATGTAACACAGCTAATAGATAAATTACTCTTTGGATTTCAGGATACAATGTGTGGACTTCCAAAGCAATTCACTACTCGTTTTGGTCAAGCAGCCTCCTCACCAGACTCAGTGACTATGACTTCTGGCAGAATCTGCCACTGATCATTATGATTGAACTTCTGAAGACTAATACAGCCTTATAGTATTCTGCCTCTGATAATCAATTACCTAAAATCAGGAAATAATAATTAATATAGAAACACAAACGAAACAATAATGCTATGTGTTGGTGGCCACATGGCTGCTGGGGATTATGATGGGAGGAGATCCTGAGGTTCCTCTCCTCTGCAAAGGCATGCAGTTGTTCTTACCTTGTTCATGAGGGAAGAAGCAGATTTTATTTGTTTGAGCCTTTTATATTGCATACTCGGGTCCAGTTTACCAGCTAAAGAAAAGGCCTTTTCTCAAAACCCAGAAAGCCAACAGAGGGAAGTGAGAGAATGTCTGCACCTTGTCTAAAGCAGAGAGAGAAAAGGATCCTCCAGCATGCATTTACAGAAGCAGACTCACTAAGCCTCCATGTATACTGTCAGCATACTTGAGTATGCTCCTAGAACTGGGTGTTGGCCAGTCTCTCCCTCATACTAACCTGGAATCAGTAGGACAAAGGATTACTAAAGAGGTTAGATTGTAAAGTCCTTCAGGGGAAGGACTGGATTTTGCCTCTTTTTTGTGTTCCCAGAGCTTAGCCTGTGCCTAGTACATAGCAGGTACTTAAAAAATGTCTATTGACTGAATGAATGAAAGAGCGTCCCTCAGTCTTCCTATATTAGAGGTACACTGTGGTTCTCCATTATTTGTGAGTACTCAGCACACACACACACACACACACACACACACACACACACACACACACACATATCCAAATGTTAATTTGAAGACCTGCTGAATTTCAAGCACTTCTTAAGTGAAATTGCTTCTTTCTATCATTATTTGGCGCTATGGAATATAGCCTTAGTGAGATATTGAGAGGCAATACAGTGTAGGGGACAGAGGGCTCACATTGAATTCAAATCCTATTTCAAGTACTTACTAAATGTGTGTGACCCAGGTAAGTCATGTAACTTCTTTAGGTTTCAAATCTTCATTTGTAAAATTGGGGGGGGGGGGGAGGAATAGAGGGAGGGGATTCAATTACTTTTGTGCCAGAAACACCATTTGATCACATTCAACCCTGGTTACAATTCCCACTTTAGTAAATAATATTTTGTATAATTAAAAACTACAACATTTCAATGGCATACAAACACTGGTTAGATGAGAAAAACGTCCACAGCAGTGGCAAGTCCAGATTAGTATTAAATAGAGCTGTTCAGTGTCTACTGGATAGTTTTTTTTATATACTTTCAATTGCCTGCTACACTATTACTGTTATTACTGCATTATTATGCTCTTTTCCCTTATAAATAAATCCTAGAAAAGCACATGTAGTCTGGAGGCTGTGGCAGAAGGGAAAGAGGGGATGGGTACTGAGATTAGGATGCCCAGTTACAGCTGCAGAGAAGAGACAGATAAATAGAGATCCTGGTGTGGCTACTCTTTGAACATGTTATTTCTGAACCATCTGACTAATCATTCCCTGAGCTAATCAGGCATCTTGAGTTCAGTGATTGTTAAAATTACCTGCAAAGAATCTGATCTCACCTACAAGAAAGCTTTCAGCCAGACACAAGGATCTTACTTTATACTTTTCCAAACAGCTTCTTCACAGCCCTCCAATATAGGAGAGTACTATTATCCCCATTTTGCAGAAGAGGAAATTGCAGATAGAATTTCCTAAATTCACATGGCTAGAAAGCCCTGGAGTCAGGATTTAAATCGCTGTCACCTGACTCTGTCTAAATTTTTTTTCTGCTACATTGTAGCAAAAAAACTCTTTTGTATCACTAGCAACTAACATAGATGTCTTGTGTATAATAGGTGCCCAATAAATGTCTGTTAAATTGATTCAAATTGAATTAAGTGATTCATTGTTTCCTCCTTTGATAGGAGGCATATCTACCCCCTTTCATGCAGCCTGGGATAGTTATTTTTCTCTAAAAGGTATTTAAACTTTCCTGAGGATGTAAGTGGCTCAAAGACAAAAACTCTGGCCATTGATATTGCTTCCTGG
The DNA here is from genome assembly GCA_023548195.1 of Bettongia penicillata ogilbyi. Taxonomy (NCBI): domain Eukaryota; kingdom Metazoa; phylum Chordata; class Mammalia; order Diprotodontia; family Potoroidae; genus Bettongia; species Bettongia penicillata. Next base: position 2,851,864 of record JAJHZJ010000468.1, read on the forward strand.
TGATCTGGATACAAATGAAACAAAAGGAAAGCCAGCTTCTCCTGATACTTGATCTACAGACCACCCTGGGCTGAACAGAGGAAGGGGAGTTGAGCTCAGCTACACCAACATAGTGTCCTTAGTGAATATTATTGCTGAATATCCTTCCCCTTCTGTCATTAAGTAAATCTTTTAACTGTCATTTTCAATGAGTGTTTTATTTCATTCTAGAAAAACTATCAGGAAACTGGCCCAAGTCAACACTTTCCCACAACATTGGCCTTCTTGCCAACTTTGCAGATGCTTCATTTCACCTGGAAGATCCTCCCCTCTCCCTTCTTGATAACAGGCAGTTAAACTTGTATTTCATTCTCATTTCTTCGGTAAAGCTTTCCCATACTTACTTTACTCAGTATAAAAGAGCATCTTCTTTTCTTCTACTATAGACCATCGTTCGCTTGTCCTGTGTTCTCAAAGAGGACCATGACACAAGGAAGGTGATGCCATGACTTGCAAGTTAATTGGATCTAAGTGAGTCAGGACTGTGCAAAGTCAACAGCCTCTCTTTCTCCTCCAGAGCCATCTGGGTCCAATAGCAAGATATAAATCAAGACAATTGGAGATATCCCCCCATAGACCATTTAGTACCACACACACTAACATTTTATTGTGAATGTATCTGTCATGCATTTATTTGTGTTGTTCCTTTTCTCATAGTGGATGGTAAGATCCTTTAAGAACACACACATAAACAAGTGACAATATTTTGTACCATGCTCAACACTGACTACATTTGTCCCATTCCAAGCCACCAAGACCATATAATCAGAGAGAAAAACAGACCTGTAGAATTTTAGAACTCAAAGAGACCAGAAAGCTGAATTACAGAGTTATGTAAACACTGAGTGGGAGAGAGGGAGAGCCTGGATTTTAGGCCACATTCTTAGGTTCCAATATAAGTATATGCTGTATGTATTATCTTCCCTGATAGAAGATAAGATTTTCAAGGGCAGGGACTATTTGATGTAAGTCTTTGTGTCCCCAGTACCTATCACAATATCTAGCACACAAGAGGTATCCAACAAATGCTCATTGATTGATGGATAGATGAATGGATGGATGGATGGATAGATGGATTTCCTTAACATGAATATATCTTTTCCACCATATATCAATCAACTCCTCAGCATCTTCTCATTCTATGAGAGTTTTGTCCATGATCTTCACAGAAGATCTTCTCTACACACTGAAAGACTTCCCCTAGGTCTTTAAGATTATATGACCCTGGACGGGAAGGATCTGCATAGGTGGACAGGAGAGAGTTTTAAATGCTAATCATCAATGGCTTGGAAAGTGAGATTTTCAAGGTAAGCCAAAATATGGACAGTCTGCCCAAGGATAGTTGAAAGTTCACCTTAGCTTAGTTTTTGAGATTCCAGAATCACTTGCAAGGCAATGTGGCAGTAGCTGAAAATGCTCTAGATTTGAAGTCAGAAGACTGGAGGTTTCAATCCCAGTACTGCCATTTATTGGCCTCTTAACCTCTCTGATCCTTATAAAACGGCAACCATGATATTTTTGCTACCCACCTCCCATGTGAATTATATGAGGATCATATGTCAGAATCCTTCCACATGACAGTACTTTGTGTTGTAGAGAGACAGGCCACGTAAATGTAAGCAGATAATTATCCAGTACTTTACTCAGACTGTTCTCAAGCCCATATTAAGAACACTGCATATAAGTTCTTTAGGGAACAGAATTTTAATCAATTTAGTCCTTTCCTGAATTAAAAGAGAAAGCGCTGATGCTGGAGATGACTGTTCATCAACTCTTGCTATAGTGAGACAGGGAGCAAAAAACAGGAAGTAGTCCTGCTGGGGCCCTAAGTAGGGGTACTTTCTCCTGCGTATAGCTTGTTCTAGCTTTAAGTTCTTACAGGAGACTTCCTATGGAGGAGTGGAGGTCCCTCCTAGAAGAGTATTTGAATGCCAGACCTCCTCAATCTCACGTGTGGAAGCTAGGGCAGAAGAATCCAAGGGAAGAATCAGCAATAGTCAGAAAGGACACTTCAGCTCTCAAAGCAGATACACAGCTATAAAGATCTTAATACTGAGTTTTCTGACAGCTGAAGAGCCTTGCATATGAATTCAAATATTGCTATTTTTGAAAAAACAAAATTTTTATACAATTTCGGTTTAAGGTTTCTAAGTGGGTAGTCAACCCTTGGATGACCACTATACCATGACGATTTATATATGTTGGAATCAGATTCAACTCTTACTTTTGGAGAAATTTATTTCTAATTTAATTATTTAAGTATTCACACTGGCAAACAAGTACCCTGATTGATAAATATGTCTTAACAAAAAGCTAAAAATAAGCCACTGCTGTCACATGAGACTTGATGTTAGAAGAATAAGTAAGAAAAGAAAAAGGGAAGTGAATTGTTCTCAGTGCACCCCGAATGCTTTATGTATTTAGAAACTCATTCACTCTTCCCCAAATCAATATGCAGTCTTCAGCACAGAGAATTCTCAGAGAACTATTGACTATAAACCTCAGAAGATAACAGCAGTGATTACAACATGAAATTGTGCAGCTGTAATGCTTTCCCTCTCTCCCTCCTCCCAATCAGATTAGTTGCTTTGTTAATAATTCAGACTTGGAGGACTAGAATTAATTTATTCAGTTTTGTCTCTGATGTGTTGGTCTTCTGTCGGAATTAACAGCCAATGAATCACAGTAATTAGAGATGAGAAATATCTAGTCAGTCATCCAGTGTTAGAGTCATTACACAAGTGCCCTTTATCTTTCTGCTTAGCAAGCTGGCACTGCCACAAGACCCCCCCCCCCCAACCCCATTGCCTCTCCAAATTCTCTTATAAGCCAGTAACTAAGAACTATAAATAGGTGGCCTGATTTTCTTCTCTCCATCACCTCTGAGGAAGAGACCCTCCTTGAGAAAAAGAGGGGATCTGAAGACCGGGAGACAGGAGCATTATAATGCCTCTTTAATTTATAGAAAAACTTTAAGCTGTGGTAATAATAATATAAGTAAAAAATAATGATAACTCTTATTTATATGGTGCTTTTAGCTGTACTTAGTGGTTCTGTGGAAAGAGAGTTAGTCTTGTAGTTAGGAATGCCTGGATTCAAGTCCCAGCTCTAACCTGGAGTATTTATACGACATCATCTTAACTGGGTCCTCACTCTAGCAAGGCAATCCTTTTATACCTGCCTAAAGGTTCATTATCCTACTGAGTAGAGTGGCCATTCATTCCAAACCTTTTCGTCCACTTCTCAAACTTCCCTTCATACCCTTAACTGACGACTTTGCCTTATTTTTCAGTAAAAAAAAAATGAGGCCATTTACCAATAATTCCCTCTTCTTCCCTCCTCTTTTTCTCACATCACTCACATCTCTTTCCTCACTATGTTCTCTTTCAGCTTTGTCTCATATGAAGAGATGGCCAAGGCAAACTCTACTACATGTATCCTTTATCCCATTCCATCCTAGCTTCTCTAGTAGATTGCGATTTCTATAATTTACATACTCTCATTAATCTTCAATTTTTTCCCCTTTCCAGGATGCTTCTCTGCTGTCCACAAATATTCCTATATCTGCTCTAACTTGAAAAAAAATCCTTGCTTGATAAAAGCACACCTTAAGCTATCATAGGTCTCCTCTCCCTTTCATGGCTAAACTCATTGAGGAAGCCAACTGCAATTGGTATCTTCACTCCCTTTCCTCTAGTTTTCTACTTCATTTCCCAGTTTGGCTTCCTATTTCTTCATTCAACTGAAACTGCTTTCTCCGAAGTTACCAAAGATCTCTCCATTGCCAAATCTTGTAGCCTTGTCTCACTCCTCATCCTTCATGACCTCTCTGCAGTCTTTGACAGTGTCAGTCACTCTCTTCTGGGTACTCTCTTCCAAGTTTTTGTGATACTATCCTGTCCTGCTTTTTCCTTCTCCCTGTCTGACCGCTTCTCTATTTCCGTTGCAAGATCTTCATTCAGAAGATCATGTTCACTAACTATGGGTTTTCCCAAGGCTCTGTCTTGGACCATCTTCTTTATTCCTTCTATACTCATCTGATCTCATCAACTCCCTTGGGTTCAATTATCATCTCTCTGCAGAAGATTTTCAGATTTATTTATCTAGTCATAATCTCTCTCTTGTCCTCCAGTTTCACATCACCAATTGCTTATTAATCATCTCAAACTGGGTGTTCTGTAGGCATAGCAATCACAACATGTCTCAAACAGAACTCATTATCTTTCTTCATAATCTCTCTCCTCTTCATTATAAGTCATCAGGACACCATTATCTACACAATCACCAAAGCTTGCGACTTCAGCCCATCCTCATCTCCTCCTTTTTACTCATCTCACATATCCAACATGTTGCCAAATCTTGGCATTTCTACCTTCATGTGTCTCTTTCTTTCACTCATGGAGTTTTGTACTGGTGCAGCCTCTTATCACCTCAATCCTGTACAAGTGCCATAGTTTTCCTTTTGGTCTCCCTGTCTTAAGTCTCACTCTTCTCTAGTCCAACCTCTACTCAGCTGCCAAAATGAGTTTCCTGAAGTGCAAGTCTGACTTTCCCCCCTCCATCTCCCATACTCAATAAACTCCACTGGCCCCCTGTTATTTTCTGGAACAAATATGTAATATTCTGTTTGGCCTTTAAAGTTTTTCATAACCTGGCCCCTTGTCACCTCTTTAGGCTTCTTACACTTGACTCTCTTCCATGAACTTGATAATCCAGAGAAACTGTTTTGCTTGGTGTTCCTTACACGTGATGCTACATTGCTTGTCTGTGCCTCTTCTCTAACTGTCACTCCTCATAGCCATTTCCTGCCTTCTCTGCCTCCTTTTCTCTCTCTCTCTCTCTCTCTCTCTCTCTCTCTCTCTCTCTCTCTCTCTCTCTCTCTCCCTCCTCCACATAGATAGAGCTAGAAATATAGACTGATATAGATATCTAACAATTTACGTGTAGATAGCTATAGACCTACCTATCATCTATCTATCTATGAATAGACAGAGATCTATTTAGATCAATTGATCAATCTATCTATTGGTCTCTCTGTATGTACATAGTTGTTTGCATGCCCTCCTTGACAGCAGGGATTGTATTCTTATCGTTTTTTCTATCACTGGTGCCTGGCATAGTGCCTGGCACATAGAATGGATTTAATAAATGCTTGCTGACTGACTGACATTTGAGTTGTGTTATCCTGAGCAAGTCATATAACCTCCTAGTGGTTTCTAAGAATGTAAGTGGCAGAGGAAGGAGTTTCTCACTTAAGAATTCTTTTACTAATTAAATCCTAGGTACAGTCTCCAGGCCCTATCTTTTAGGGTTTGCAAACCAGTTTACATTTATTATCTCATTTGGCAGTTTATTAAAATAATTGACTCAACCTTTTTTTTGCCTTGATGCAGGCAAAAAGAGGCTACGTGGCCTAGTGGGTGAAAGGATGTCCTTGGAGTCAGAAATACCTGGGTGAGATCCTGCCCCTATATATAGTATCTGTCAATCCTTTAACTTCTTGGCGTCTGTCCCAGGCAACTCACTGAAGACTTTGTCAGATGAGGTGCAGATCTGTGTGTGTGCGTTGGTGCCTCACCAGGATTTCCCTAAAACATCAGTTCAGACTGCCAAAAAATGCAGACGAAATTATAGACGGATCCTTAGAAGCAGAAAGATTCATCCAAGACAGTTAAGTTCATTTAACTTTGTAGTAAGTATAGGAAGCTATTTCTAGAGAAGACAAAGGAAAACAGGAAACTGGCAGCGGAGACGAGAATGTGAAACTGCAGTGTCTGCTTACATAGCACGCTTCCACTTTTATCCTTTGATAGTTTCTCTCTGCAATATGGGGGCAAGAGAACAAAGTTATGTAAGTGCTGGATGGACAAAAGCCAGCTTTATTGTCAAATACAATGAATTTTTATAATTTTTCTCGTCTAATCTTCCTCCCTTTACTAAAGTGTCAGTCACTTCTGATTCTTTGGAAGTCAAGACATTTGGATGCTACTTCTGCCTCCACTACAAATGTGCTGAATGATCCTGAACAATATATTTAAATTCTATGGGCTTTAGTTTCCGTATTAGTAAAACAATGAAATTGGACTAGTTGATTTCTTTGGTCCTTTATAAGAAGAGGAAAGGGCCATTGAACTTGGAGTTATGACAGGTAGGTGACAGAGTGAATGGAGTTCTAGGCCTAGAGCCAGTTCAAAATGTGTGTGTGTTCAAATCCTGCTTCAGAAACCTTCTAGCCATGTGACCCTGGGCACGTCCTTTTATCTGTTTGCCTCAGTTTCCTTGTGTTGAAAATAAGGATAATAATAGCATCTACTTACTGGGATTATAGTGCGCATCAAATGAGATATCTGTAAAGTCTTAGCACACAGTGTCTGACACTTAGTAAACACTATGTCAATGTTAGTAATGATAATCACTATTACAAGACGTAGGTTCAAATCCTAATTCTATCACTATCTGCATGACTTTGGGCAAATCCCTTAATCTGACTTTAGTCTCCATTCCCTCATCAGTAAAATGGGGGAGTTGTACTAAATTATCTCACATGTCACTTTCAGCTCTAGATGGATGATCTTTTTAATAGGATTTTCTCTTCTCGGTAAGTATTGTTATCTAGAACTCTCTATTTCTAGCTGTAAAAGTGATTCATACTCTTGAAGGATTTCTGTGTGGGGAAAAGTAACGTCATTTTACACTTTATCAGATAGTTTCCAAATGATATGTTGTGACAATTTTATATAAGATCATCCTTCTTTGAACTACAGGAAGAGAAGATTTTACATGTACAGGATGACCCCTGGGGACTGCCTTTGGGGTCTTTCTTGACACAGGGTTAGTTTCTTTGCAGCTGCCATCTCTCTGACAGCCACAGGGGTTACCAGTAGTACATGTCAGCACTGGTTTCAAAGCAGAGAAAGGTTGGGGGTGGGGTGGGGAATGTAGAGCATAAATATAGAAGGGTCATTGTTTTAAGGATGTATTTTTCTTCTTTCATCCTAGGAGGGCTTAGGAAATATATGATCAACACATAACAGACAAAGGAGCTTGGAGCCCTAGGGAACTATTTGCTGATAGACATGCTAAACAACACCTATCTCTCAAAGAAACCATTAAAGAGTTACAAATGCTCTATGATGGTTATAAAAGAGTACTCTATCCTTCTTTATTTACAGGTAGAATATCTGTGGCAGACAGAAATAAGAATTCCATTCACACATGAATCTTCAAAAAAAAATCACTTGTGTTCCATTTTAATATTCTCAGAGTGCTGAGAAAATTAATTTTTTCCCTTTCATTAAAATATTCAGGATCCAAGCAAAGTATAATTCAAATGTTAAAGAAAGCATTTTCATCTGCATTCTGAGATGAACATAATTAGATAACTTTTGCTTATTAAATTTAGAGTAAATTTAAATGCAAAAATAAAATGGTTAAACACTAAGTCAGGCAGCTAGGTGACACAGTGGAGAATAACGAGCCTAGAGTCAGGAGGACCTGAGTTCAAATCCAAAAATCTAATCTCAGACAATTACTAATTGTGTGACCCTGGGCAATCACTTAGCCTTGTTTGCCTCGGTTTCCTCCTCTGGACAATGAGCTGGAGAAGGAAATGGCAAACTACTCCATTATCCTTGCCAAGAAAATCCCAAATGGGTCATGAAGAGTCAGATGTGACTGAAAATGAGCAACCTTTAGTAGGCTTAAGAAACTGAATAATAATAATGATAACTTTTGTAGGTGTAGGACTTTAAGTTTTACAATTTATATTGCATCTACTGCCATACTGGACTCTGGGAGTCTGGTAGTAACAAGTATGGTTATTTTTGTTTTATACATGAGGAAATTGAGACTACTTGCCCAAGATCACATAGCTAATAAGAAGCAGAAGAAAGACTTGAACAAGGTTCTTTCCAGTCCCCTCCACCACCCCCCCTTAACACACACAGACACAGACACACACACACACACAAATACACATGCATACATAACACAGGAATTTCCTCATTAGAAGATTCCCATGTCAATGGACATCATAAGTCCAGTCCAAAAGAGATAAAATGATAGATGTTAAGAGAGAAATATATGTATACATATGCATATATACATATGTGTATACATATATACACACACACATGCACACACTGTAAAAGAAGAGTACACTGTCTGTGACATTATTCCACTGTTCTGTGGTCTGTTTTTTGTGGTCTTATTTCTTTAGGAGTGTTCCCCAGTGACACAGACAGCAAGTCATCCATGCCAGGCCAATCTGTGTGGTTCTTACTCTCTCCAGATGTTCGCCCCAGAGGTCCTGCACCCAATGCACTGGAGGCCTTCCTTGATTTCTCCTGATATTGTAAAGGCAGCTGTGGAGCGCCCTGGCTGGCTGGCTGTCAATCATCTCCTTTGCCACGTACACAGACAACCTTCTCTTCCTTTATTTTTCACGCAAATAGAAAAAAACCAGAAGTATGAATGGTCCATACACTTATAGCATCTTAGAGCTAAGGATCATGGAGTCTATTTTTTCCTATCTTAAGAGCTGTGGATGCCTGAAGGAGTTATTGTAAGGGTTTCATAGCCTGTCGTATATTTCCTTAATTAGTGACTAACTACTATCCTGTGTCTATGTGTGTGTGACTGTGATAATTTTTTATGTTAAAAAGGGGACCTTATATTGGAAGAGGTTAAGAACTACTGAGTTAGCCCCACTTTTTTTTTTCAGATGAAAAGACAATAACCTAGAAAAGTAAGAGACTTCTTGGAGTTTTGTGTTTTTTTTTTTAATTTGTGAAGGCATGTTTTTGGTTTTGTGTTTCATGCAAGGATGGGGAACCTGTAGCTGCATGTGACCCTCTAGGTCCTCAAGTGCTGCCCTTTGACTGAATCCAAATTTCAAAGAACAAATCCCCTTAATAAAATGACTTGTTCTATAAAACTTGGACTCAGACAAAAGCTGTACTTGAGGACCTACAAGGCCATATATGGTCTTGAGGCCACAGGTTCCCCACCCCTGATTTAATACATCTGAAAAGAATGCATATACAAAGAATTGAGACATGAGAAAAGCATTCATTCAACACTAATGAGTTTATAAGAATTAGAGTTTTAGTAAGATGAGTCAGAGTCCCTAGACATTTAAAAAATTGGAAACTGCAAACCAATAGTTTTCTGATAAAAATTCTTATTAACAATGATATCTTCAGTAAGACTTTTTCCCATGATTTTTATTATATTAGAGCCCCATCCTCTGGTTCTGGGTTTTTCATATGCAAAACGTGGATAAAGGGGATTCCCCTGACTGGTCCCAATGTTATCTTGTCTCCTTCCCACCAAACTTCTTAATGAAGTTGGTTGTCCAACCCAAGCTCTCTCAAAAATGCCTTGAGTTAATTTAAGACCTGAACTAGAACCCAGACAGGCCTCCTGATGCCTCATTTGCCTGCAGATCTTTGCATTTTTTCATGCAGCCCCAAATAGTAGATACTCTAAAAGTTATTTAAGTTTGAATGTTTTGTCTAATTTCCCTCCCAGGAGAGTTACCTTCCTAATTCCTCTGTTTAAGATAATATTAAAATAGTTTATTTTTATTGGGGATATAATATCTGGGTGAAGGGGGAAGCAGAGCAGAAACATGCTCGGTGGCCAGAGAGAGCTGGCCAGGATAAAAAAAAATGCTATGTAGAAAACCCACGAAGCATATTATCTGTCCAAAGGTAAGAGACAATGACTGCAATAGAATATAGGATACATTCACTTTGTTTGGTCTAGACCTGTGTGTGTGTGTAGTGTGTGTGTAGTGTGTGTGTGTGTGTGTGTGTGTGTCGGGGTGGGGTGGGGAATCAAACCAGATGAAATGGAAAGATTCCATCATTCTAATTTTTGGCTACTTGTTAAAATAACTCTCTAATGGCAGTGCCAATGGTGTTAGAAGCAGCTGGGTAGTACACAGAACAGAACGCTGAGCCTGGAATCAGGAAGACCTAAGTTCAGATCTGACCTCAGATACTAGGCAAGTCACTTAACCTCATGGATCAAGTAAGATAACATTTGCAAAAGTACTTACCACAGTATCTGGCACATAGTAGGTGCTTTATACGACATTACCTTGTTACTTTATTATAGAGCTACTAGTCTATGGAAATTCACAATGAGGAACATAATTGTGTAGTTAACAATTATTTGACCTGTACCTTAATAAAAGAAATTTGAAGTATTCTCCCTTGTTGTCTTACAGCACCTTGAAGCATTTATACAGTGGTGGAATGGAAAAAGCATTGACTCTGGGGTCAGAGAGCCTCAGCTGAAATCCCAGTTTTATTTAATTTCATTAGAATCAAAGACAGTTATTTAATCTTTCTCAGCCTTTTTTTTTTTCATCTAAAAAAGGAAAATCATATTAGACAACCTTTTAGGTCCCTTTTGGCTCTGAATCCATGATATTTTTGAATGAATTAATTTTAATTAAGTGTGATTTAAATATAAAGGTTGAATAATTCAAAACAAAGAGAAAGATAAAACACATTTCCAACACTCATCACAGTGGGAAATTACAGGTAAATAACACATATGCAAACATAATAATGATATTCTTTTGAAATTGTGCATAATTTTAAAAAGAGAGAAAGCAGAGGACCTGCTCCTTTGGAATAAACCACATTCCAACAAACATCACTACCGAAATCTCTCTATAACAAATCAATTTCAGGCCACAAACTTTCTCTACTCATTTCTAATAGTATTGGATTCACAATAGCCAGAGGAGAATTTGAAGTCTTTTGGATTGCATAAGTGAAACCAACTTCCAGAGCATATAGTTTGTGGATACCAAGGACTGCAAAAATACATCAGTACACAAATGTTCAAAGTAAGAGATCTTCTCAGCTGGGAATCTTCGTGGCAACACACTCACAGTGAAGCAGGCACAGAAAGTCACAAAAGTCCCAGGGCACCACTCTGGGAAAGAACACAAATAATGCCCTTCTCTTCCCACACACCACTGCTAATGATCTTAATACTGCTATGTGTGGAGGAAATAGTTGCTGAATACTCATCATTATTTTTCAGTCCCTTACAATATAATTATGGGCAATGTCTCATATGCTGGGGTTGATTATCTCTTCCTGGGGAGAAATAGCTTTACCCACTAAAATTAAAGTAGTTTAATGAAAGCAAGGCACATGCAAGTACATATTTTACTTCACAGAGATCAGATTGAGTACCTTCTATCCCCTGCTCCCCAAATAATGCCCAAGGTTGGAGAAAGGCCCTTCAGGGAAAGAGCATCCTTGGAGACCTTGAGAAAGCTCTTGAGGAAAAGAGCTAGTGATGTGAATGCATTTCTTTTAAATGATGCCTAAAGTTTTCTAAATTGTAATGCATTAGATAAACATGAGTTATTAAAGCTACTGTTATTACTGTCTTCTACTAGAATTTTCCTCTGATGCCTCGTTGTACTGTGGAGGTGACCCTAGCCCTAGAAAATATTCCCAATTATACATAATAACAACAATAAGCATTTATATATAGTGCTTTAAGGTTTGCAAAACATCTTAGGTATATTACCTCATTTGACCCTCACAATAAACTCTGAGGTTAAAGCTATTAGTACCTTATGCAGGATTTGAACCAACTCTTCCTGTCTCTAGCTCAGCACTCTGTCCCTTGTACTACCTCCCTTCCACTGATGTCAGCTCTGGAAGAACCCACCAGGCTGGAAAGTATGGACCTGGGACATCTATCGTCTGAGGACAAACCTAACCATATTCAAAAGCCTCATTACCAGATTGACCTAGATCATAGGGGTGGGGAGCCTGTGGCCTCAGGAACACGTGACCTTTTAAGTCCTCAAGTGCAGCCCTTGGATTGAGTCCAAAATTCAACAAATTGTTCATGAAGTTTGGATTCAGTCAAAGAGTCACACTTGAGGACCTAGAGGGTCACATGGGACCTCGAGACTGCTAGTTCCCCACCCCCCAGTCCTAAGATAATTAATCTTGTATACACAATAACTCTTAAAGGCTATCTTCTAACCCTAAAGACTATTTTCTAAGAAGGTGCGATCTAGTTGATGGTCTGATGGGTTAGTTGATGAAAGTAAGGAATCTTTTACTTGTGTCTGTGTCTCTGGTGCTTAACATGGTGCCCCTCACCCAGGAGGGGTTTAATAAATGTTAGTTGATTGATCGACCAAGGGTGTGACCAGATTAGTTTAAAACAAGCAAGGACAGATCTGTGAAATCCTCCAGACTGTTCTTTCCTTAGCCAGACAAACTGAAAACCTCAGTCACCGGCCTTCTTCCTCTCCCACATCCTCCACACAAAGTTAACGTGATTTCTTTCAAATCCCACGGCCATTGCCCTAGGTCTGCTCCTTATCACCTCTCATCTAGATCATTACAAGGACTTTGCTATTGGTCCCTCTTTTCCACCTTTAGAATAATCTTCAAAAAGCACAATCTCAATGACATTCCTCCCCTGCTCAGACATACATAATAGCTTCCCAGTGGAAGCCTAAGAAACACATGCCAAACATGGCATGCAAGAAAATATTGTGCCTTGTTGATCTCTGCATCCCCTATGCTACGCAAAAAAGTGTCTTGTAAGTAGTAGGTACTCTAAATTTTTGTTAAATTTCTAGAAATCACACTTTAAGATAATTTTCAAATATTATTCCATAAAATTAAAAATCAGATAAAAATTAATTAAAAATTTAAAAAAATTAACTTACATTCATGTAGTTGGAGGCTTACAAAGCCTAAAACAAATCATTAGGTCTGTAATGTTCTATTTGATTGAAAAATCAATAATGGTCCTTCTGGAAAACTGACAATGAAACACAGAAGTGAGGGACCTCCCCTCAGCACAGAAGTGAGGGACTACTGTGGTAAGATGTTATAGATATTGTCAGAGACCACGTATGAATAGTATGTTTTTGCTTAATTGTTTCTCTGTGTTACAAGACAGTTGAAAATGAAGTTGGGGGCAGGGGCTTATTTTCGGAAAGCACTGACATAAAAACAAAAGGTATCGGTAATACACTGAAAAATTCTATTTGTCTACCTCCACAAATGAGATTAATCACACCAGCTCTGCAGCTGACCCAGGTGGATAAGCATTTATCATTAATATGGTGGCAATCAATGGGGGAGTTGTGCTACATGAATCATTTGGTACCCACATAGACTCAGAGCCAGAAGGTGAAATCCCTAAAATTCTTATGTATAGGATACATGCAGGTATGAGACCTCGGGCTATAGTTTCGATCACCTGGGTAGAAGTCTCCTAGTGATTTAGATATGCTTTTTTCTTGTATTTTTCTTTTCTTATTTTATGCTGTTTCCATGGTGAATTCCTATAATGAAGGTAGACTAATCCCATCATCCTTTGATTTTCACAGTTCCAGAGGTGATGCTACAGTATTTCAAGGTTTCTCTCTGAAATATAATCAAGACAGGAAGAAGCGGCAGAAGATCTGTATATCAGAAGAGAAATGAGTTTTGCAATTAAGGAAAGAAAATCAGGCAATAGGTCCAGAGTTAATAAGGCCTTAACTTTGCAATATTGGAATCACTTTACTCACAGGATCTAGTAGAAGATCTTCTTTGGGCATCGTACGTACTTATTTTCCTATCAGGCTTTAGAATTATGATATTATAAAGTAGCATCCAGAGCTATAGCCCTTCTAAATCATGACCTATAGAAAAAAAAAGAATGAAAGACTTCATCAGGTCTTAGATTTAGAAGAGATCTTAGAATTCACCTGGTTCAAGCATTCTTACCCTGGAGTACTTGAACTTGCATTAATTTTTTTTTAATAACCGTATTTCAATGTGATTGATGTCTCTTTAATCCTAGGTATCTTTGTATTTAAATGTGTTATACAAACGTATTTACATAAAATGTATTTTTTGTGTTTAAAAGTCATAATTTTGGTCCCTAACTTCACCAGACTGTCAGAGGAGTGGGTGTCACAGAAAAGGTGCAGACTCTCTGATATTTCAACTCCTTTATTTTACAAATGGAGATCATACAAGTATCAAAGTGGCAGAGCTGGGATTGCAGAGTCAGGTCCTAGTCTCAAAATTCATCTCTCTTTCCACAGTTCTATGCTGCCTTCTTAGTGGATTACAGCCTCAATATGTGTGATTGTGACAGTCAAAGAGAAAGTTCTTATCTTATATCTACCATATCTCTACCTTACACTTTTTCTCCCACTGCATCTTGGGCCATGCAGTCATCCCGATATATATCTTGTCACTGGACCCAGCTGACTCTAGAGGAGAGAATGAGGCTGGTGGCTTTGCACAGTCTTCCTTACTAAAACTCAATTCCCTTGCAAGTCATGACAACACCTTTCTGATGTCATTGGTCTTGGAGAATGAAGGACAAGCAACAATCTTCCTTCCTTCCTTTCTTCGCTGCTTTCCTTTTCCCCTCCTTCCCTACTCTCCTGACTCTGTCTCTGTCCACATAGGGAATCATACCTTTACCTGTGGGTGTTCCACTCAGAGAAATAGAATTTTGATCTCTGAAACCTTGCAAAATATCTTAGGCTTTATGGGCCATATTTCTTTTTAAAGGACCATACCTTAAACCCAAATCACTCTGGCTCTGATGAAACCTCACTTGGTCATTGTTTGGACCCAAGATGGCTCAGAATAAGTGTAAGTGGAAATTATTTCCATTTTTGTCAGAAATCCTGAGGGTTTTCCCCTCCAAGATTGATTTTTTTTAACTAGGTAAGAGGTTATTCTTTACCTCATTTCTTATCTAGTCTTAACCACTGAATGAACATTGCCCCTAGACAGACTGAGACCTGAAAAAGACCTTAGCTTAAAAAAACCAAGGTCTCCCACTACATCCAGGGCCATCTCCAGTCATTCTGTTCTATACCTTGCCACTGGACCCAGATGGCTCTAGAGGAGACAGTGAGGCTGGTGACTTTGCATAGCCCTGCCTCACTTAAATCCAATTCACTTACAAGTCATGATATCACCTTCCTGGTGTCATTGGTTCTCTAAGAATGAAGGACAAACAACAAAAACTCTCCAAGGGAAAAAGGAAAATGAGTATTTATCAAGCTTCTACTATGTCCAAAACACTGTGCTAAGCACTTTTGCAAACATTATCTCAGTTGATCCTCACAATAACTCTGTGGGCTGGTTGTTATTATTATCTTTATTTTATAGATGAAGAAACTGACTTGCCTGGGGTCACATGATAAGAAATGTCTGAGGTCACATTTGTACTCAGGTCTTCCTGATTCTAGGCTCAATGTTCTATCTCCTACCCCACCTATCTACAATACCCTCTACCTTGATTTCCCACTCTCCAATCTCTCTCCTATCATATCCCTACCCAACAGAGCTGCCAATTTGATTTTCTTAAAGTACTCATTAAAAGTTCTATTAGCTTCCTCTTGCCTCTAGGATAAAATACAAATTTCTTTGCTTGGCTTTTAGTCATTCATAATCTTACTTCTACCTCTTCCAGATCTGTTGCTTACCATTCTCCTTCAAGTCTTCTGTGCTCTAACCAAACTGGCCTGCATGCTGTTTCCTGTACTCAGGGGTAGTTTGGTAAATATTTAAAAACACTCTCACTATCAAAAAAAAATACACATGAAACACTTTTAAATTTAAAGTGATTCAATCTGTGTTACTAACCTTTTCTCCATTACTTTCTTAAGTTAACAATCATTAAAACAGTAAATCAAATCCTGATTTGTAGTATTTGCCAATTTCTGAGGTATAAATGCTCACAATGAAAGTTTAACAATCTGTTCTTGCCAACCAATTCAGGATGGCTCTAGCAGATATTGCCTGTTGGTCCTAGGTCAGGGATTTAGTAAGACTCCATTTTAGTCTATTTTCCCCAAATAATGTATATAACATTGGAATTAATTGTTTTTTAAAAGGTTGGTAGAATTTACTTCTGAATCTATCTGGTCACGTGTATTTTTTCTTAGGGAACTTATTTATGACTTGTTCAATTTCCCTTTCCAAGGGTTATTTAAGCATTCTGTTTCCTCATCTGTTAGTCTGGGCAATTCATATTTTTGTAAATATTCATCCATTTCACTTATATTGTTAATTTGCTGGCATATAATTGGGCAAAATTACTCCTAATAATTGCTTTTATTTTATCTTCATTGATGGTGCATTAACCTTTTCCATTTTTGATACTGGTAATTTGGTTTTGTTTTTTTTCCCCTATTTTCAAATTAACCAATGACATCTATTTTTTTTGTCTTTTCTTTATAAGACCAGTTCCTAGTTTCATTTATAAGATCAGTGATTTTCATACTTCAAACTTTATTAATCTTTTCTTCAATTTTCAGGATTTCTACTTTGGTGTTAAATTGAAGATTTTTAATTTGTTCTTTTCCTAGTTTTTCTTTTTGTGTATCCAATTCATTAATTTGCTCTTTCTCTATTTATTGATGTAAGTGTTTAGAGATATAAGTTTTTGTTCTAAGTATTGCTTGGTCTACATCCCATAATTTTTGTTATGTTGTCTTGTAAATCTCTAATGAAATTATCGATTGTTTCTAAGATTTGTTCTTTGACCCATTCACTCTTCAGGATTAGATTATTTAGTTTTCAACTCATTTTTAATCTATATTTCCACAACCCAATTTTGTTTTTATTGCATTATGGTCTGAAAAGGACACATTTAATATTTCTGCTTTCCTGAACTTGTCTGTGAGATTTTTATGCCCTAATACATAGTCAATTTTTGTGAAGATGCCATGTGCATCATTCAGTTTTTCTCCAGAAACTTATTATATCTAACTCTTCTAAAATTCGATTAATTTCCTTATATTCTTTCTTATTTATTTTATGATTAGATTTATCTAGTTCTGAGAGGGGAAAGTGGAGGAAACACCCCTCCCCATTAGTATAGTTTTGCTGTCTATTTCTCCCTGTAACTCATTTAACTTTTCTTTTAAGAATCTAGATGCTATGCCATTTGATGCATATACATTTGGTATTGATATTACTTCATTGTCTATGGTACCTTTTAGCAAAATGTAGTTTCCCTGCTTATCTCTTTCAAATAGATCTATTTTTGCTTTTCTTTGTCTGAGATCATGATGGTTACCCCTACCTTTTTCTTTAACCTCAGCTGAAGCATAATAGATTTTGTTCTAGTCCTGTATTTTTATCCTCCACATTGTCTCTGTTTCAAGTATGCTTTTGTAAACAACATATTGGATTTGAGTCTCTAATCCATTCTGCTATCCACTTCCATTTTATGGGTGAGTTCATCCCATTCACATTCACAGTTATGATTACTGTGTATTTTCCTCCATCCTATTTCCCCCCAGTTTATCCTTTTCTCTGTCTCTTTTTACTCTGCCCCTCCTCCAAAGTCTGTTTTGTTTCTGACGGCTGCCTCCTTCAATCCACTCTCCTTTCTATCAGCTTTTCCTACTCCCTTCTCTTATTCTCTTCTCCTCCTACTCCCCTCCTGGGTAAGATAGATTTCTCTACCCTGCTGAGTTTGATGTTATTCCCTCTTTGAGTTAATTCCAATGATAGTAAGTTTCAAGTGTTGCCCTCCATTCCCCTCTCTCATTTCCCACTCCACTGCAAAAGTTTTTCCTTGTGTGCCTCTTTTATGTGAATTAGTTTTCCCAGTTCTTCCTCTCTTCCTTTTTTTCCCTAGTGCATTCCTCTTTCTCACCCTTTAATTTTGTTTTAGATCATTCCATCATAGTCAACACACACTCGTGACCTCTCTCTGTGTAGATTCCTTCTAACTGCTCTAATAATGATAAAGTTTTTTGGAGTTACAAACATCATCTTTCTATATAGAAATGTAACTAGTTTAACTTTATTGAGTCCCTTATGATTTCTTTTTTATGTGTATTTATGCTTCTCTTGAGTCTTGTATTTGAAAGTCAAATTTTCTATTCAGTACCAGAGTGGTTTCTCATTTCATTCTCTAACTCATGTTATAGATGAAGAAATTGAAATAAATAGGGTCAAGTGACTTGTCCAGGGTCACACAGCTAGCACATGGTTCACTGAGGTGTCACTGTGGCTTTCGCTGCACTTACAGGCCGACTACCACCTCAATGTCACAGACCCCTCCTGCTGACCTCCCGAGTTGTCTGAAGCTGTATTTGAATACAGGTTTTCCTGACTCCAGGCCTGGTGCTCTATCCACTGTGCCACCTAACTTTCTCCTAGCAGTAAAGTGGGATAACAGCAAAGCAGTGATCTAGACAGAGATCTAGAAAGTAATTAAGAATGGAGAAAATCCTTTCAGGGGTTGGGTTCAGGGTGAGGATCCAGAGAAGGCTTTATGAAGGATTTGGTGGCTGAACTTTAAAGGAAGAGGATTATATCAACAGACTGAGTTGGAGGGAGGGAGTGTGGCCTGAACAAATATTCTGCCTGTAAACCAGGTAGAGATGAGAGAAAGGCATATCCATATTGACTGGAATTTGAAGGGTGTGTGTTCCTCCTTTCTTGCCAAAGAAGACCATGCCATCAGATAAATAATGACATGACTTGCACTTGGTTTTGTTTTTTTTTTCAGTGAGGGAGGCCTGTGTAGGTCACCAGCCTCATTTCTTCTCCAGAACCATCTTCTCTAGAATTCATCAGGATGACTGGAGATGACCCAGGATGAGGCAATTGGGGTTAAGTGACTTGCCCAAGGTCACATAGCTAGTGAGTGTCAAGTGCGTGAGGTGAGATTTGAACTCAGGTCCTCCTGACTCCTGCATTGGTGCTCTATCCACTGCACCACCTAGCTGCCCCTGGCTTTGCTTATAGATACTCTTTAAAAATATGGTCTCTACTGGTATATTTTATCTCTCCAGAAGCTGCCTAGGAAGCTTGTCAAATGAATATTTCCAGACGGTTACGTATTTGTGTCATGCCAAGGTCAAAACAATTTGAAGGCTGATACATGAAGGAAAGGAGAGCAGGGTAGGGCTTGCTTATGGGACTATGCTGAAAGGTCAAGGACAACAGTTAGGAACCACTCTGAGCAGGGCCAAGCTAAGAAGACTCTATTTTTTTCCCTATAGATATTACTTCTAAAATACCTCTAAATTCTAAGATTTTTTGGTTCTAGAATTCAAGAAATGGTATGCAAACATACACTGGAGAGCTAATTGCTAAATTTTCAGTCTGAATATTTACACCTCAGTAAAGCTATTCATAGGGGCTTGATTTCTTGTTTTATTGATTGTCTAGACTTAAGAAGTGATGAAGAGATTATTAATGATGAAGTTTGAACTTAAAAGTGACATGGGCAACCCCCTTTCCCAGTCAACGTCAATGGGTTAAATATATACTAACACATTGCTAGGCGTTTTTCATTATGAGCTACACTTAACAGTTTGTTACTGAAAGTACCTAAAGGAACTATGGCCTTGTGACCTACAGCAGCCTGGTCACAAAGGCCTTAAGGATAATAATAATAAACCAGCTGAGGTTTCTTTATATTGATGAAATCATAGGTTCAGAGTAGAAAAAACCTTTGAGATCACACCAGCTCCTCTCATTTTTTTGCTGAGGATATGGAGAGACAGTCAGGCTTGAGTGGCTTGCCCAGGGGCTGGATCTTAAACAAGTGTTGAGGTCAGGGAACCATAATGTGGAGATTTGGAGTGTTCAGGACCCCAAAATACTGACACCCCAGGTCCTGCCTGAATGAATTCAGCCCAAGTCTTTGTTCAGCCAATTTTCCATATTGGGTTGACTTTTAAGAAGCCTTGTATTGACAAGTGGGCAAGATAGAATCTGGGCTAGATAGAATCTGAGCTAGGTAGACTCTGGGCCAGATTGAAACTGAGCACCTTCATGGAGGCAAGATGGAACCTATGTGCTGAAAAAGTGTGGGAGAGATCTGCGGGTGGTTCAGTGGTTGTTGTCCTTTGTTCTTGAAGAGGACCATGATAAGGTAAGGTGTAATTTCAATGTGTACCACTGTGGCTGATCAGATCAATATGAGCTTGGAATGCTCTACCACAGATTGGGCACAGATAGTCCATGTGAACATTTGGGGTTGTTATTCCAAATTTGTGCATCCTACGTTTCCTTTATGCTGTTTCTATTCTGCTTTGCTGATAGAGTACACATGCTGAGTGGCCCTGTGCCAGTGTCTCCCATGTCCCATAATCAAATCCAAAGTTTGTTAGCAAGACATTAAGAATGTCCTTGTATTGCTTCTTCTGACCATCATGTGATCATCTGCCCAATGTGAGTTCTCCATAAAATAGCCTTTGTGGCAAGCATACTTTTTGCTTTTGAACAATGTGGCCAACCCATAGGAGCTGTGCTCTCTGAAGCATAGTTTGAATGCTTGGAAGTTTAGTTCAAGCAAGGATTTCAGTGTCTGGTACCTTATCCTTCCAGATGATCTTCAGAATCTTCCTGTGACAGTTTATCTGTTGAGTTCTCTTGCAACAAGAGCAGTTCATCTTTCAGGTCTACTGAGTTTTGTGTTGCCTATAAGTGTTCACACATTCCATGTGCCGATGGTGAGTAGAATTATCTTTGAAGATGATTTTGTACACTGTACATTTTTTTGTGTTTTGACTACATAGTGGAATTGCCCGCCTGCTGTGGTGATCAGGCCAGGGTTGGGTAAGCAGACAATATTTAGGACACCTTTTCTAGCCCCCTTCCTTACACCAGGAGGTGAGCAGTACAATCCTAGAAAAGTTGCTCAGACATCCATGGAGGTGCCAAGTCCTACTGCTGCTTCCAGTGAGAGATGAAGCTATAGACTGGGCCAACTACATGCAAGGTTGTGACTATACCTTCCAGTCTATCCACACCTGCTGCTTCATCACTTGCCTGTCACCACAGGACTTTGAAGCATAGTAGTAAAATGGTATGGGTGATATCTTTTGATTCCTGTGTAATTTGGATTTAAGTGAGGCAGAGTTGCACAAAGTCATCAGCCTCATTCTCTCCTCCAGAGTCATAATAGACCAGTGGCAGGACAGAGTCAAGATGGCTGGTGATGGCTCAGGATGCAGTGGATGACCTTGGTGTCTTTGGTGTCTAACCAAGCTCTAAGCGCTCCACATCTCCTGCTTCAGCTACCTTTGTGGCTGTTGGAACAAATTGTTCTCATTTTCATTCCACCAGAGGAAGTCTTCACATGCTTGGGGAAGACACCCGCCTAACTCACCAATGAGTTTGAGACCCCTTGGTTACCCTCAACCTGGTTTGGCTCATCTGCTGAAACGGTTTACCTGGATGTGACTGCTGCACATGCTGTAGTTTCTTGGAGCCACAGGTGAGAGTTGAGTAGAACAGGTGAACACCAAAGGTGGAAAGAGACGCAAAAAGGGCTCAGCAGCCATCATACCAAAGGTACTGGTACTCCTTGAACACACCCTAAGGTTGGCAAATGAAGGCCAGCTTACTGAAGCTGCAGCTGGATATACATTTTTCTGAAGTGGACTCAGTGAAGGGAAGTGCCATGAAGCTGGTGTGGGTTTTACAATCAAAACTAATCTAGTCAGCAAACTGGTATGCCTGCCAAAAGGATTGAATGACAGGCTCATGACAATGTGATTGCCATTCACAGGAAAACACCATGCCACCATCATCAGTGCCTATGCGGTCACCATGACAAACCCTGATGAGGTCAAAGAAAAATTTTGTGAAGGCCTGGAAACTCTCATCATCAATGTGCCAAAAGAGGACAAGCTTATAATTTTGAGTGACTTTAATACTAGAGTAGGCTCAGACTACCAGACTTGGCAGGGATTCCTAGGGAGGAATGGAGTTGGAAACAGCAATAGCAATGGTCATTTACTGCTCAAGACTTGTACATCGCATGACCTTCTTATCATCATCAGAACATTCACAAACACCAAGACTGCTTTGATGAAAATGATGGGGAAATTCAGAAGCTGCTAAACAAAAAATGAGAACTCCCCAAGATATACCAGCAGGATAGTTCATCCACTGCTGAGAAGGCAGCACTTAATTACATCAAAAGCAAATACAAGCAAAGCTTAGAGAGATGTAGGATTCCTGGCTCAGTAAGAAGGCAGATGAAATTCAGTTTTATGCTGATAGTAACAATCCAAAGCACTTTTATGATTCCTTGAAAGCTATTTAGGAACCAACAACCTATGGTGCATCACAACTACTCAGTGCTGATGGAGCCACATTGATTAGTGATGAGGACATGATCCTAGGAAGAACGGCTGAACACTTCCATAGTGTTCTCAACACATCATCATCAATCAATGCTGAAGCCACTGATCATTTACCTCAGGCTGAAGTCAATCCCTCCTTAACTGAACTTCCAACTGAACAAGAGGCTTGAGGACCATTAGGCTCCTTTCATGTGGCAAGGCACTTGGTACTGATTCTATTCTAGCTGAGATTTACAAGGTAGGGGGAAATTATCCCTCAGGAGTTCAAGGATGCTTCCATTGTCCATCTCTTTAAAAGTAGAGGGAATAGATTGTCCTGTGACAATCAAGGGAGCTCTCTCTTAGTCATTGCCAGCAAAATTCTTGCTAGAGTCCTCCTTAACAGATTGATCCTTCACCTGGAAGATGGTCATATACCTGAGAGTCAGAGTGGCTTCAGAAAGGGCCAAGGAACAGTCGATATGGTGTTTGCTGCCTGACAACTCCAAGAGGAATTGCAGGAGCAGAACAGAGGTCTGTACACAACGTTTATAGATCTGTCCAAGGTCTTGGACACTGTTAGTCATGAGGGCTTATGGAAAATTATGTAAAAATTTGGCTGCTTGGAGAAGTTCATCAGTATTGTATGTCAGTTTCATGATGGCATGTTTACCTGGGGTTTTGGATAGTGGAAAATGCTCTTGTGCCTTCCCAGTCATGAATGGAGTGAAACAGGGTTGTGTGCTTGCTCCCATGCTTTTTAGCATGATGTTTTCAGCCATGTTGTCAAATCCTTTCAATGAGGATGAAAATGGCATCAAGGTCAACTATCTTACTGATGGTAAGTTCTTTAATTTGAAAAGGCTACAAGTCAAGACCAAAGTGGAAAGAGTGTTGCTGCATGATTTTCCGTTTGCAGATGATTGTGCGCTCAATGCAGCCTCTGAAGCTGAGATACAACAAATATGAATCAATTCTCTACTGCCTGTGCTAATTTTGGCCTAATAATTAACACCAAGAAAACAAAGGTACTCCATCAGCCACCACTGCACCATCCATATGTGGAACCATTGACTGCAACAAATGGAGAAGTTTTGAATGCTGTGGACAAATTTACTTACCTTGGTAGTGTACTTTCCAGGGATGTACACATTGATAATGAGGTTGTTGGGAGGTTCCAAAGAAAAGCTTGGGAAAGAGGAGGTATTAGACTGAATACCAAACTGAAAGCCTACAGAGCTGTTGTGCTGAACTCATTGTTATATGCTTGTGAAACATGGACAGCACCATGCCAAGAAACTAAATTCCTTCCATTTGAACTGTCTTAGGAAGATTCTGAAGATCCTTTGGCAGGATAAGGTACCAGACACTGAAGTCCTTGCTTGAGATGAAGTGCCAAGCATTCAAACTATGCTTCAAAGAGCTTCTGATGGGCTGGCCACATTGTTCAAATGCAAAATACATGCTTGCCAAAAAGATTATTTTTTGGAGAACTCACATGGGGCAGGTAATCACATCGTGGTCAGAAGAAGCAATACAAGGACACTCTCAAGGTCTCTGTCAAGAACTTTGGATTTGACTGTGCAACATGGGAGACACTGGTATAAGATTACTCAGCATGGTATGCCCACATAAGAAAGAGTGCTGTGCTCTATGAGCAAAGCAGAATTGAGACAGCACAAAGTAAATGTAGGATGTACCAATGTGGAGTATCCACTACAAATATTCATATAGACTATCTGTGCCCAACCTGTGGTAGAGCATTTGGAGCTTGTATTAGTCTGAGCAGCCACAGTAGGATACACTGAAACTTCACTTTATCAAGATGATGTAATTTTGGTCCCCTTCAAAAGCGAAGGACAACAACCAACCAAACAAGACAGTTCAAATGGAAGCAATTCAGTTTCCTGGCATGGGGCTGGTAGACTGTTCATGTTTCACAGGCATACAGCCAAGAGGTCAGCACAAGGCTCTGTAGAGCTTCAGTTTAGTAATCAGTCTTCTCTCTCAAACTTTTCTTAGGAGCCACCTAAACACTGAGCTAGCTGGTCCAATAGGAGGTGATGGGAGGAGGTGCTTAGAGAAGATTTTGAGGAGGAGTCCATTAATGGAGGAGAAGTCAGAATCAAAAGAGAGAGATTCTGATGGGATCAAGGGTGGGGAATTCTGGAGGCAATCTGTTTTCTGGAGATAACAGACAATGGAGGGCTAGGCTAGGTAAAGGGTAACAGATTTGGGTATGAAAAACCAGATTAAATGGGAAGATTCAAGGAGAGTTCAAGGAGGTTCCCAGAGTCTTTCCCTCATCGCTAGGTCTTCCTGGTTCTAAGTGCAGTGTTCTGTCCTTTGCACTACCCTCTTTCTTATCTGATATGATTTATTCCTCTTCAAAGCCATTTGTAATATAGTATTATTATTTGGGTCATGAATTTTTCATATATTCTTACTTGTACTACCATATTTCCTTTATTTTTAACTTCAGATGAAATCCCTGCAGAAAAATTTCTCAGTTCAAAGCCATCAAGAAATGAGATGAACGAAAAACTATTAATTTGCATACCTATGCCTTTGCATTTTTGATAAATTAGTACAGAAAAAAATCAAACATTTTATTTGTGTTACTGTAACCCCAGATCATCAGTTTAGAATTCAAACCACCATTTCCTAATCATTTGTGAAAATGACTATTATTTCTTCTCTAGAGAGTCGTCTTCACTTGGTTGGTTTCAAACTGCCACCTGGACGCATTCAGACAGTCAACACGTCCACAGATGCAAACTCTTCTGGTAGACTGCCAGGCTTTCTCACAGGGTTCTTCCATGTATCAAGTCTCTTCATCACACCCCTCCCCTTCCCCCTCCCTCTCATATGCCAGGCTTCAGATTACTCATATTCAAGTTATGTCTGGACCTGCTAAGTCAAATGAAGAATTGAGGCAAACGCCTCAATAACTCAAGGTGGAGGTGGGGATTGGGGGAGGGGGAAGGGAGGAAGTTGGAGAATCACTCTGACCTCAGTTATCTGGGTATTTCAGGCAACAAAAGTCTTATTTGACTTGAATTATTCTGGGTGGTTCTTTACAAGTTCAGATCTGGTCAGGGTCACCATGACTCCGCAGATGAATGCTTCCTTCTCTTCGTGTTGCCGGAGGCTCTGTGTGTACAAGGCAGTTTGGTCTAGATGAGGGGAAGCTTCAGATGTGATCATCTGTAGTATTGTCTGAGACATCCCTACAAGCAGAAGGCATGATATTTCTAATATGCTACTGATCGTAGGACCATGTATGCTAGGATCACCATTCATTCCCACTACTCCTACTAGCTAGTTAGCTGGTGATTTATACAGTACTTTAAAATTAGTCGTGTGTTCTGTACATTACCCCACTGAAATGTCTGGGGACTACAGGTATTGTTATTTCCATTTTATTGATGAGGAAACTAATAAAGCTCAGAGGTTCAGTCTTATGTATTGGTGAACCAGTTAATAAATTTTAGAGGCAGACTTTGAAACTATATTAGTTGTGTTCTGATTCCAAGTCAGTAGCAAAAATATTGGCTTTAGCATCAAAGGACCTGTGTTCTAATACTGCCTCTATCACTTAGTAGCTCTGTGACTTTGGGCAAGTCACTCTGATTCTTAGTTTCCTTATTTGTAAAAAGAATGGCTTTGATTAAATGACTTCTGAGGACTCTTCCAGCTGTGGATCTATGATCTTTTAACATCTGTTAACTCTGCTAAGGCTGAAGGGGGTGGACTATTTCAGTCTCATCTGATTTATATGATCATGGATATAGACCTGAAAGGGATGTTGGAGATCACTTAGGTCAGTGTCCTCATTTTGCCAAGGAGGAAGCTGAGACCCAGGGAAATGACTTGCCCAAAGACCTTCAGGCATTAAGTAACACCAGGAGGATTTGAATACAGATCTTCCTATTCCAAATCAATGCTCCCTCAATAAACTCAAAGAGGTTTGAAGAGGCAAGGCAGGCAGAAACTGCCAAAGGAGTTTCCCATGAATATAGTTTTCCTGCTTATCTTGTTTTATTTTTTTTTCCCCAGGGGCCCTTAACAAGGATATGAAGCAGTTTGATTGTAGAGCCATTTGCTATCTCTCAAAGACATTCAGTCTGTGAGAGTTCTGGGGGTAGACATTTTCAACAGATAAGTGTTTGGCAGAGCTTTGTAATGTGTATCTGCCAAAGGCTCTCTGGAGCAGATGGTAACAGCTGGTTGTGACTCAGTCTAAGGCAGAAAAGGATGAGCCCTTGCAAAGGGTCCATTGTATTATCTTAATGACTTTTTTTCCCCTAAGAGTGGTTTTTCATTGTATTACTGCATAATTGTTTTTTCTAATGCATTTGCTGTATCATACAAAAATCTAATTACTCTGCATAATGAATCATTAACAATTTCCTTAAATTCATTTCCATGTTTGCATGCTGATATTCCACTTATGCTAATAAGGCTGCAAAAATCCAGCCTTTAAATCATTAATCAATTAAAATGGGGGTGAATATTAACAAAACTTGGAACTAAATGTACATCTTAAATCTATATTTTTACTTAAACACTCAAGTGTAAGCACTGATAGATTATTCTAAACATAACTTTACTTTCCTTTTCATATTATTATTGTTTTTAATGACGATTCTCTATTTCTTTCACATTCCATTTTCTTAGAACCAAGACCAAATGATACTTGACCTGCTTGAGCTTGATAGCACTCTTTGGTGTTAGAGGGAGAAAAGCTGTCAAAAATGGTGGATTTTAGTCTTTCTCTTTCTGAATGAATGAAAAGGCACATGTTAAGCACTTACTGTGTTCTAAGCCTTTGGAATACAGATAGAAACAAATAGGAGAGTCCCTAACTTAAGGAGCTCATGTTCTAAAGGTGAAAGGCAGTTTATGTTGGGGACTAGCCAGAGTTTGGATTACATACACACATACACAGACACATAAACACGATTTAGAAATATCTGGGCAGTGATACAAAGGCCTGTTTCTGGCACAGTGGATAGAGGGTCAGGCCTGGAGTCAGAAAGACTCATCTTTGTGGAATCCAATCTGGCCTCAGAAACTTACTAGCTATGTGACCCTGGGCAAGTCACTTAACCTTGTTTGTCTCGGCTTCCTTAACGAACTGGAGAAGGAAATGGCAAACCATTCCAGTATCTTTGCCAAGGAAACCCCAAATGGAGTCATGAAAAATCAGTCACAACTGAAACAACTGAACGACTATCAAAGGTGAAAACTCAGTAGCACAGAGGTTGAGTTTCTGATCCAGCTTCTGAGACAAAAAATA
Organism: Bettongia penicillata ogilbyi; assembly: GCA_023548195.1. NCBI lineage: Eukaryota > Metazoa > Chordata > Mammalia > Diprotodontia > Potoroidae > Bettongia > Bettongia penicillata. Next base: position 2,879,328 of record JAJHZJ010000468.1, read on the forward strand.
AGAATAAATACATTTTATCACAACTGCCTTGGTCTCTGAAGCAATCACATGAACCTTGGTCTTCATATTATTGTTGTTCCTGTCAATATACAAGTTAATTCTATAATTCAAGTTTCTTTTATTGTGGCTCCTCTTAGTGCATAAAGCACTTAGCACATTGTCTGGCACATAGTAGGTACTTAATAATGCATCTTGTCTTATCTTGTTTAGTATTGCATTGTATTATATAAAGAGTCATGAGTGACAGCTTTGGAGGCAGCAACAGGAAGACCAGAGTCAAATTCAGCCTGAGACACTTACTGCATGACCCTGGGCAAGAAACTTAACCTATGTGCCTCAGTTTCCTCAAACCTAAAATGCAAATAATAATAGCACCTACCTATTAGGGTTGGTGGGAGGATCACATGAGATAATATTTGTAAAGTGCTTAATGGAGTGCTTGGCCAAAATATTTGTTTCTTTTCCTCCTTTGGAACCATAGGGTTGGGCTTCAGGACACATGTTGTCCAACCCATATTAGGAGTATGAATCCCACTGATGTTAAAGTAAGCCTTGTCACTTGACTGAAAGACTTGAGTGACTGAATTCTTTCTAGGCAGACCTCTCCCTTATGCTTACTTTTTGTGGTTCCCAGTAGCCTAAACCACAACAGTTTGTACTAAGTGGTGGGGGAGAACATTCTGGGGAAACCTCTGATGATTGTAAGTGCTGTCATCAGGTCCTATGTCATACTGGAAAAACCTCCAAACTCTTACATCACCAAACATGGAGTGGTACTGTCCTTCTTTCTGTCAGTCTTCTCCTCTTTAACTTCTTCTTTCTAACTCTAATCACTAAATCATGGGGTCTCTGAGGTAGGAAACATCTTGAAAGCCATCTACTTTAATCTGTACCCAAACAAGAATGTCTTCTGCAACATAACTGACAAGTGGTCATTGAAACTTTTTTTAAGACATTAAGAGATGAACTCGAGACCTGAGACAGCACAATCTTACCTTTGGATCATTGCATGTCGCATATATTGTAGTAACAATTCCTATAGGCAATGGGATGGTCTAGAATAGCTGCTGAGGTCCATTAGGACCTCAATTCTGTTATTCTATAAGTTCTGGTTATTAGGCACCTCTTGATGCAGGCGAGAATTTCTCTGACTCTCGAGTCTTTTGATTTGTTTTATCTTTGAAGCATCTTATGTCCTCCAGAATAATGAAGAGAAGTGAGGGGTATCATGCCAGTCCTTTCACCATCTTTTTCTGGCAAGGATATCAACCTGCATTTTACAGATACATAGATGTTTCTGGCATGGAAAAATTACAGGTCAGAAGACAGAACATAGTTCATTCTCTGCAGTTCACCACAAAATTTTGCTTTTCTTCCTAGAATTCTTCCAAGAAATGAGATCCTTAGAAATGCGTTCTTTTTTGTTCCTATTGGTCATGCTTATAAACTAACTCATATGGCCAACAGCTGTGACAAATTGCCAAGTCTATACGCTATGCTGGGCAGCTAGATGGCACTGTGGATAGAATGCAAGGCCTACAGTTAGGAAAATTCATCTTCCTGAGTTCAAATCTGGCCTCAGACACTTACCAGTTATGTGTCCCTGGGCAAGTCACTTAGCCCTGTTTGCCTCAGATTAGCTGAAGAAGTAAATGGCCTTTGCTGGAAAACCCCAAATGTAGTCACAGAAAGTCACACAACTGAACTGACTCTGTTATACACTGTGCTGAAAACCACTAAGAATTTATTTATAATGAGATTTTCAACTTTTGGGGTAGGAGTAGGGGAAGGAGGGATATTTTTCCTGCTTTTTCCTCAAAATATGACACTAAGTTGAGAAGCAGTATGGTGTAATTGCTAAAGAACTGGGTTTGAGTAAAAAAAACCTGAGTTCAAGTTCTGCCTTTGACATAGACTGGTTGTTGGGCTCTAGTCAAGCTACATAACTTATCAGGGTCGAAGGCAACTCTCTAAAAGTATAAGTTTGTAGAATGAGGGCCCATCTCCAGAGGAGAGAGATTTTCCTTATGGAGAGTTCTTTATAGTAATATACAAAGAATATTTGGTGTGCTTCCCCCACAAAAGAAATAATTGCTCAAGTGGCTTTGATTCGTAATTGGCAGGTTCCTTCCGCAACCTCAGTACAAAAAAGAACAAGAGGAAAGGTCTTGTCTGCGTCCTCAAGGTTTAAGCAGAAATCCAACTTCTAGCCACTTCTCAACTCATTCTCCCTTTCCCTCACCTTTCTCCGTTTTGTCTCTCCTTCCCACTAATGAGACTTTTGACACTTAATTCCCTCTTGTTATTTTGCAGCTTCATAAGCTTTTTTTTTTAAAGCACTATTCTCAGCATTCATGCTGATCTTTTTTTTTCTGGTAATTATAACAATAATAATAAGCATGGCAAAAGAATAACATAGTTGCATACTCTATACTTTACGAGATGCACTCGTACATCATCTTATTTTTATGAGAAGACTTTTTAATAGAAAGTGATTTTTTCTTCTAGTTTATCAGATTTCATTGTCTGTCCTTAGTGAACTATATTATTGATTGTAGCGTTCTGACATAATTGGTAAATTAATAAAGGATTTGTCAGAGACGATAGACCAGAATTTTCCTACCTAATAAGATTACACATTACAAAAAAGTAACTAATTTAATGATGAGCTGGTATGCTAGTAATGGACACAGGCTCATTTATAGATGATTAAAGCTTGTTTTCTTGGTATTTACTAAAATTTTGGCTGTAGCAGTATACATAATTGCATGCTCATGTTTTTGCAAATAGCACAGCCAGTCACAAGAGCATCCTGAACTAGCCTTTGAAAATGCCCCAGTGTTCTACCATGATTTGGGTGGTTCAATCCCACCATTAGTACTCCCTGGTACTTTAACTTGGCTTGTCAACAATGTCCCTTCTTCCTTCTGTTCAGGAGTAAATAAAACCTATTCTCTCTCCCTCTTCCCCCAAGTCCTTCTCTTTCTCCTCCTTCTCTTCCTCCTTTTCATGTTCTCCTCATTATCTCTTTGAGAAAAACTTTTTGGTTAGCTGCCGTCTTGAGGCCTTCTGGTTCTGACTGGATAGCATAATGGAAAGAATGTTGTACTTAAGAGTTATCGAACTCAAATGTGAATTTTGACTCTGTGACTTACTACCTATGTATCCTTGAGTAAGTCATTTGAGGTTGCTGTGTTTTTGTTTCCTTTATATAAAACAAGAGGAGTGCATTGGTGACTTTTAAGGTCTCTTAAGGCTCTAAATCTGTGATTCCATTATAGCATCAGATGCATTTATAAGATATTTTTCTGGTTGGCTTCTAAGTTATTTTTCCACATTATACTTCCCAGATACTGCCATGGAGTAGGACTCCTAGATAGAAGACATATTGTACACATGGTTAGGACAATGACATTCATTTCATATTTGTAAAGTGCTTTGCAAACTCTATACCTTGCCTGGGGTCATATAGTTAGTATTTGAATTCAAGAAGATGAGTCTTCCTGACTTCAGGCCTGACACTCTACCTATTGTTCCACTAGCTATCATAAATACTAGCCATGAATAATAATACTAATATTTATATTATGCTTATATTTATTACACAAAACTATTTTCTTAGTAGAAGTATGACTTGCTTCATATTTGCATTCATATTTGAGACAATTGCTTTATTGAGGATATAGTGTTTAGCATCAGACTCCATATGTTGGAAACTGATAAGCTGGAGAGCACCCAGAGTACGATGGTCAGGATAGTGCAGCACCCTGGAATCACTGAGGAATAGTCAAAGGAACTTAGGATGTTTAGCCCGGAGAAGAGAAGATTTTGGGGTGCTTAGAATGATGGTGGTCTCCAAGTATTTGAAGGATTTCCAAGTGGAAGGTGGACCTTTAGATTTTTGCGGTGTGGCACTAGAGGGCAGAATTAAGGACCAGTGGGGAAGAGGCACATAAAGCAGATTTAGGCTAAATAAATGTAAGGAACCTTTTGTTCAATGGCTATCCCAGTGTAGAATGGGCCTTGGAGGGCGTGGATTCCTTTGTGCTGGAGATCTTCAATCCAATGCTTGGACAGCTTGTTAGGGATATTGTAGAAGACGTGACTAGATGGCCTTGGACTTTTGTGTCGACTGAGATTGTTGAATTCTTTGCTCTATATCTTTTTTTTCCTGACTCTTTTGTAATGGTGGCTCTACTATGTTTAGTTCAGCTTAACAAAGGTTTATTTAGTGACTACTATGTTTGAAGGTCTGTGGTAGGTGTAGACAGATAATCAAGATAAACAAGACAGAGTCTGAGGCACTAAAAAGCTTATAACATAACAGAAAGATGGGACAAATATATAAATAAATAAAGTATAGAATGGAACTTAAGCAAGTAAGAAAACTCAAAGATACTGGGATATTTCAGAAGAGGAAGACTAGCCAGCTAAGTGATACAGTTGATGGAGTGCCAGACCTCTACTCAGGAAAATCTGAGTTCAAATTTGTCTCTAATGCTTACTAGCTGTGTGACCCTGAGCAAGTCACTTAACTCTGTTTGCCTCAGTTTCCTCATCTGTAAAATGATCTGGAGAAGCGAATGACCAATCACTCCAGAACCAAGAAAACCCTAAATGGAGTCATGAAGAGTTGGACACAACTGAAAAATGACTGACACACACACACATTTATGTTTTGGAGATTTGCAAACATTATAAATCAAGGCTTATAACTTGTTTCATTGATTGTCTAGGCTTAAGAAAGTGATGGAGAAAATTTTAAGAATTCAAATTTAACTTAAAAGTGTGTTTTTTTTTGGGAGAGTTGTTTGTTGAATATTTTGTTAAACTTTGCCAACACACCCCTAGCAATATTTGAGTTTTATCTTGAAAAATGATTATGGATTCATCAAGTGAATACGAGAATGAAATGGGGATATTCTGGTCTAGGAAATGGTGTAAATTGAGGTTAGAGGTAGAAAACGTCAATATATGCTCAAGAAATGGTCAGTCTGTGAAACTAGGCTAGAAACACAGTGCAAATTTGTATGTGACATAATCCCTTTTCTTAAGGATCAGCTAAATGGACAGTGGAGTCAATAGAGTGCTGGGCCTGGGCTCAAGAAGAGTTAAGTTCCAATCCATCCTCAGATACTTACTAGCTCTGTGGCTTTGTGCAAGTCACTTAGCCTCTGTCTGCCTTAATTTCCTCATCTGTAAAATAGGGATAATAATAGTGCCTACTCATAGAATTCTTGTGGAGATCAAATCAAATGAAATAATAATTGTAAAGCACTTCATGCAGGGACTGGAATGCTGTAAATACTATATAACTATAATAAGAATACAATATATAATGTAACATAATAGCTGTATTTATTATTATTGATCTAAGTTATAGCATATGTAGTACCCAGGGTGTTTTTTTTCATATAGGGCCTCAAAAAAGCTCTCCCAGGTTCAAGGTACACTGTGAGTCTGTACCTACTCTAAACTGGAAATTACTATACCTCTCCAATGTGTTTACTTTTACCATTCAGCCAGAGGACACATTAGTTTGAAGTCAAAGCTATTTAGTCAAACATCATGGAAAATAAAATGACAAGAGATCTCCCTCATGTACACATGGGGTATACTTTCTCAGAAGATATCACAACTCTGGTATCCACACACAGAAAATACATATCGCTAGGGACACACATGTAGGGAACATGTATGCAGCAACACATACTAGAGAGTTCTGTGGTCCAGGTGTACAAGTAAAGAGCTCAGATTTCAGTAACCCATGTGGTCAGGGCATATAGATGGTCCACGACACTGTACCTTCAGTAGGGCAGAGCCACCAACATCTTCTGAGTCTAACATTGGACTGTCACCATCTGCTTTGCTGCTGTTCCTGGTACATTAGCTGCTTCATCTCTACTGAATTTTATGTTGTTTCTGCTGGACTTTCACACTGTTCTCATGATCACAATCTCTGCTACTATCTTCTGGGCCCTTCAGGGCCATCTGCTCCTTCTCATGTTGTCTCTAAAAAGTCTTTCCTAGATAAGGACAAGATGGCCATCTTCAATGCATAACTATTAGCCTTCCATACAACTATCAGGTTTGGCTTAGACAATTTAGAAAACTTTTTATTAGATTCCTGATTGTGCTTAATCTGTTGTCCTCCTAGTTTATTTCAGGGATTCAGCTAAAAACCACTCTGTGGAGTCTGGGGCACTAAGGTGAGCCTTTATGCCAGGATCTTCTTTGATTGGAATTCAAATGAAACAAGTAAATCAGGCAGGGTCTACATTATTCTTAATATGCATGTCCACTAGCAATAGAAACACAGGTAAATTTTTTGTGCTATATTCTGGTGAATACATACCTCCCAAAGCTACTTACACATGTGAAAATCAGAGTGATTTATATACCCATTATAGAATAAATACAACAAATAACTTCATCAGACATCCAGCAGTGGATGTCTTTTTATTTGTAGTGGAATTTGGTTATGTGGTATAGTTGAATATGCTGCTTGAAATACATCGCCAGTCTTAAAGCCTAGCAACAAGAATGAACATATTCCAAATCTCCTTTTAATGAATTAGTGAAAAGTACTATGAGGCGTTATGAAGGTATTGAGTTAGCAGAATAACATAATTAAATCACTTAAGGGATGGGAACATGCATAATAACCGTCTGTATCAGTGGATTACTGGTGTTTCAACTTGTAGATATGGCCGTCAGACTATCAATAAACATTTGTTAAGCACCTACTATGTGCCAGGCACTGGGCTAAGTGCTGGGGACACACAAAAAGGAAAAAGATAGACCTTACCCTCAAGGAGCTCACAATCTAATGGGTTAGACAACAGGCAAATAAATAGGCACACCTCAACATTCTTGCATTAAACTTTTGCAGCTTCAAGCATTTGCATGATTTTATTAGTAAGCTCATTTTTACTTTTCTGTTGGCAATCATGTATATTTACAACTATGTAGAGTAGACTAAAAAATGAAAGGTGCAATATGTATAAATTTGTGGATCGTTGGTGTCATATTAGAGTGGCTTGGCATCATCGACCAACTGGCTAGAGATGTTGAGGCTACTGATCCTATTGTGACCTCAAGGTTAAAGTCAACTGGTGTCAGCTTTGCTCCCATACTCCAAGACCCTTAAGGATCCCAAGTGCATCCCAACGATGTCTGCATGAAGCAGATATCATTGATGGATTATCTCAAACTACTATGTAATGCCATCCACCAGCCATGAAGGACAGAGTATGGAGGTGATGTTAAGACCTCATCAGTCTCAGTGTCTTCTGACACTGACTAAAGAGACTAAAGTCCCAGCAACCTCTCCTTAGTTTTCAGAGAGCAGTCAAGATAGAGAGGTTTACAGCAATATAGTATGAAGCACAACCCCCTCACGCCACCATCTGACACAATGGAAGGTCAGATTCAAGTTTAAAAATGGTTTAATTTTAAGTATTTTATTTGCTGTACAGTATTTATAATAATGTAAATTTCATGTGCTATGAAAAAATGAATAATGTCTAAAATCAATAGGTTTTTAAAATTGAAATATTAGTCCAGAAGGTCACAGAATTTTAGGGAATTACTAGTAAGAAAAAGTGTTTTCTATGTTACCAATTTTATTTTGTGTACTGTATTTTATGGGTGCTTTCATAGTTACTATGTTAGAAAAAATGCATATTATCAGAATTGCTTTATTATAAAGAATTGTATGGAGAAAAATATTTTCAGTAATCTCTAGTGGAAGATCACAGTTTTTGGTAATTGCAGGAACCTAACCTCCTATCTCCCATAGATTCAATATATCAACACTTGAGTTATTGACTTTCATGCTGTTTTCTAGGAATGTTTCCCCTGTGAAAGTTGAGGATTGCCTGTATGTACAAACAAGGTATATTCAAGATAAATAGGAAATAATTAATAGAGGGAAGGTACTAGAAATAAGAGGTGTCAAAACAAGGCTTCCTGGGGGTTGGAGCCAAGATGGCAGGATAGAAGGATACGCCTATAGAAGCTCTCCCCCTACAGTCCACAAAATACTTGTAAAAAATGAATTTAAACAAATTCTAGAGCAGCAGAAGCCACAAAATGACAGAGTGAAAGAGATTTCCAGCCCAGGGCAGCCTGGAAGCCTGACAGGAAAGATCTATCATGGTGCAGACCACTGAGGGCAGCCCATCCTTGGCCATGTGAACATGGCAGGGACAGGACTGGAGCAGCCTTCAGGGAGCAGAATCCCCAGCAGCAGCTGCAGGTCCCAGATTCCTCAACCCACAAATGCCAAAGACAGCTTCAAAGTCAGTGAGAAAGTTTTTTCACCTGGGTGAGAAGGGAACAGGGTCCTGCCCTAACCCCAGCCCCAGGTGACTTGCAGAGTCCATTTTTGGAGCCCTTGGCCTAAAGACCCTAGGGGAATCAAGAAGTTGATCTGAATCTCAGCTCTGAGTGGTGGCCCTCAGGTGAGGAGGAGCTCTGGCATGGTAGACCTGGAGATGCTTGTGGAGAGGGAACCATACTCGCAGATCCCGGGCAAAAGAGCTTGTGGTTGCTTCCAGACCAGAGCATAGGCTAGGAGAGGAGGAATTTCTTCTCCTTTGATTATGCCACTTTGGAGGAACTGAGAACTTACAGGTCTTTAGAGCATATCCTCCCCTTGACAAAGAACTCAAAAGTCAAGTAACTGACTGGGAAAATGCCCCAAAAAGGGGAAAAAATAAGACTACAGAAGGTTACTTTCTTGGTGAACAGGTATTTTCTTCCATTCTTTCAGATGAGGAAGAATAATGCATACCATCAGAGGAAGACATAAAAGTCAAGGGTTCTGCATCCAAAACCTCCAAAATAAGTTTGCAATGATCTCAGGCCATGGAAGAGCTCAAAAAGGAGTTGAAAATCACGTAAGAAAGGTGGAGGGAAAACTGGGAAGAGAAATGAGAGTGATGCAAGAAAATCATGAAAAGTGGGTCAGCAGCTTTCTAAAGGTGACCCCCCCCCAAAAAAATGCTGAAGAAAATGACACCTTTAAAAACAGACTAATCCAAATGTCTAACAAGGTCCAAAAATCCATTGAGAAGAAGAATGCTTTAAAAATCAGAATTAACTCAATAGAAAAGGAAGTCCAAAAACTCACCGAAGAAAATAGTTCTTCAAAAATGAGAATGCAGCAGATGGAAGCTAATGATTTTATGAGAAACCAAGAAATTACAAAACAAAACCCAAAGAATGAAAAAATAGCAGACAATGTGAAATATCTCATCGGAAAAAACAACTGACCTGGAAAACAGAACCGGAGAAACAACATAAAAATTATGAGACTACCTGAAAGCCATGATCAAAAAAAGAGCCTAGACATCATCTTTCATGAAATTATCAAGGAAAACTGCCATGATATTCTAGAACTAGAGGATAAAATAAATACTGAAAGAATCCACAGATCACCTCATAAAAAAGAATTGACAGAAAAACTCCTAGGAATATTATAGCCAAATTCCAGAGTTCCCAAATCAAGGAGAAAATATTGCAAATAGACAGAAGGAAACAATTCAAGTATTATGGAAATACATTCAGGCTAACACAAGATCCAGCAAGTTCTACATTAAGGGATTGAAGAGCTTGGAATATGATCTTCTAGAAGTCTAGGAATAAAACCAAGAATCACCCACCCAGCATAACTGAGCATAATATTTCAGGAGAAAAAATTGTCATTCAATGAAATAGAGGACTTTCAAGCATTTTTGATGAAAAGACCAGAGCTAAATAGAAAATCTGACTTTCAAATACAAGAATCAAGAGAAGCATGAAAAGGTAACCAGGAAAGAAAAATCATAAGGGACTTACTACAGTTGAACTGTTTATATTCCTTCATGGAAAGATAATATTTGTAACTCTTGAAACTTTTCTCACTATTTGGGTAGTTGGAGGGGTTATATACATATATACATAGACAGAGGACACAGGGTGAATTGACTAGGAAGAAATGATATATAAAAAAATAAAATTAAGGAGTGAGAGAGGAATATATTGAGAGGAGAAAGGGAGAAATGGAATGGGGCAAATTATCTCTCATAAAAGAGGCAAGAAAAAGCTTTTCCAATGGAGGGGAAAAGGGGCAGGTCAGAGGGAAGCTTACTCTCATCAGATTTGGTTTAAGGAAGGAATAACATGCACACTCAATTTGGAATAAAAATCTATCTTACACTACAAGAAAGTAGAGGAGAAGGGGATAAGTGGGATGGGAGGTATGCTAGAAAGGAGGGCAAATGGGAGGAGAGAGTAATTAGAAGTAAACACTTTAGGGGAGGGACAAGGTCAAAAGAGAGAATAGGATAAATGGGGGGCAGGATAGTATGAAGGGAAATATAGTTAGTCTTTCATATCATGACTATTATGGAAGTCTTTTGCAAAACTTCACATATATAGCCTATATTGAATTGCTTGCCTTCTCAGTAGGGTTGAGTGGGGAGAGGAAGGGAGAGAAGTTGGAACTCAAAGTTTTAGGAATGTATTCTGAGAACTGTTTTTGCCTGCAACTGGGAAATAAGAAATATAGGTAATGGGGGTATAAAAATCTATCCTGTCCTACAAGAAAAGAGAGAAGATGGGGATAAGGGAAGGGGTAATCAGAATGCATGGTGTTTTGGGGTGGGGAGAGGGGAGAGATGGGGAGAAAATTTGGAACTCAAAATCTTGTGGAAATGAATGTTGAAAACTAAAAACAAATAAATAATTTTTTAAAAAAAGCTTCCTGTAGAAGATGGCATTTTAGTTGGAGGCCTTAAAGAAAGCCAGGAAACAGAAATGTGGAGGGAGAACATTCCAAGCATGGGAGAGAGCTAGCAAAATAACGCAAGGAAACTATGGTCACTGGATCAAAGCATACATGGCAAGCTGTAAGGTGTAATGAGACTAGGAAGGTATGCCCACTGGAAGAATTTGTATTTGAGAGGTAATAGGGAGTCACTGGAATTTAATGAGTAGGAGAGTGACATGGTTAGATTTGTGCTTTAGGAAAATCTCTGGTGCCTGAATGGAAGATGGATTGGAATGGGGAAAGACTTGAGGCATGTAGACCCCACTCACATACTAATAGAGTAATCTAGGCATGAGATGTTGAATGCTTGCCCCAGTGAGGTGGCAGTATCAGAGGAGAGAATGGCATGTTTGAGAGATGCTGTATAGGTGAAATTGACAAGCCTTGGCAACAGATTGGATATGGGCATGAAAGATAGTGAGGAGTTGGAGATGATACCTAGGCTTTGAGCTTGAGTGGACTGGGGATGATGGTATCCTTGCCAGTAGCAGGGAACCTTGGAGAGTTGGGTATTTAGGGTAAAAGACAATGAGTTCAGTTTTGAGGATGTTGAGTCTGAGACATTCAGTTTGACGTGTTTGTAAAGCAGTTGGTGATATGAGTGAGATAAGGAAAGAGGTGTGTGCATGATAGATTTGAGAATTATCAGCCTAGAGAGGATAATTAAATTAATGGGAGCTAATGAGATCACCTAGTGAAGTAGTGCTACCCAAGGTACCAGGCACAGAAAACAATATAATATAAAATGAAACATTTATTTTATACATACTGTACTAGTGTACAAATAAGAAAATGAAAAGATAGTCCTTGTCCTGAAGGCGTTTACCACCTAATGGAGGAAAACAACATATAAAAAAAAAAGTGGAAAAGGGGATGGAGAATGTGGGATGGGTGTAAGGATGATTTCTGTGGAGTCCAAACCTAGCAGAGCTGCTAATGGAAAGTGGAGAGTTAATAGAAAGTTCAAATCTTAACTCTCTATATAGAAAACTTTGAGAAAAATTTAGTACTCCACATGTCAACCCTTTAATCCCGCTGAGAAGAAACTGAGAGCTGAGGTGTTGAGTGTCCAATACCAAGTTAATTTGCATGTTGATGAGATTTCAGGGAATCATCTTATCCTGAATGAAGCATGACTTTCTGTGGAATTCATACCAAGGGTTTTCTAGTAATGAACCTGTCCCAAATTACAGTATCTTGACATAATCTACTTGCCTTAGGTAGAAAAACAAAATAACTTGTCATTTATATTGTCATGAGTCAAAGTACACTTTCCTATATTAAAATAACTCTCCAAACTGCCTGCCTTAGTAAGGATGTCATTTAACTTCTCTGAGCCTCAGTTTCCTCATCTGTAAAATATAGGTAATAGAAGTACTTATGTCTCACTGCCACTGTAAATGAGTGCTCTGCAAAATGTTCATAAATGTTAAGTACTACTATTATTACTTATAAGTAGAAACTGAGGTAAAGAGAAAAAATAACAAGCAAGGTAAAATCAAGAAATGTGGATGATTGCTTTCTCATACGAGACGATGTTTCAGCCAATCAGGTCAATTGTCATTTTAATTGAAGCAGAGATCTCACTTCCATAACTGTGTGCAGTATGTGCAATAAATGAAGAAACAGATGAATAATTGTGATTTATGAGATACTTCCTGATTCTGACATTTCATTATTTTACACAGAAATGGCATTTATGGTATGTGCTTTGAAGATCATGCCACCTTATCTTGCTACAGGATATACTAGGACCAGCCCTCTCATTCTGTTGTGCTTATTCCATTAGGAAAAGAGTTGTACCATAAACCATATTCTATCTTTGTCTGCTTTATGTTTCCTTGAAAATCCTTTTGCTAGGATAGAGGAGAAATGACAAGAATGCAAAATAACAGCTACAAGTATAAGCCTTGCTTGAAAACATTTTACAAACTTCAGACATTGTCTCTGTACGCAGTTCAAACAGGTTGGCTGATGTGATGGCTCAATCAGTTCTTTGTTTTTCGTTCTTTTGAAAAAACGAATTCAAACACCGTAAAAAATTACTAAATGATAGTAAAAACATAGATTGAATTCAGTTTTACACTGTTAACTGAGCTATTTATTCTATAGAAAAAGCAACTGTTCCTTTTGAATGAAGAGAATTTTATTCAGAAAGAATATTACATTTGTATAAAGGTTGTTATTAATTAATCAAGTTCTCTTCAACTTTTCTGCCTTCAAGGTTCCCTCTTTATTTCAGACTTTTGTTCTAAATGAGACAGGGAATTGGATTTCAAGAGAAATGGAGATAGAGTTTATGGTGGGTTCTAAAATTCTGCTGATCAGCATCATGGCTGCTCTGCACAGGTACTGAAAAGTTCAACCTCCAGTATGGATTTTAATGGTTGAAGGTCAGGATTTATAAACTGCTGTTCTCACCGCAAAATTTTGGCAAGTCTGGTTTGATAAAGATAGAATGCTTTAAAAAAAGGACGACAGAGTCAGAACTGGAAGGCACTGTATAGATGATCTAGGCTAACCCCTCAATGCAAAAATCTCTTCCATAGCATCCCTGGCAGAGAGTCATCCTGGGTCTGGTTAACTGTCTCCAATAACTGGAGACTCACTACTTCATGGTTCACCCCATTCCATTTTGGGGCAACTATAGCTACTAACCTAAAAAGAAAAGAAATATTATAGCTATGAATAAATTTGAGGTTAACTCAAATAATATGAATTTGAGTGATAACTCACTTTCATTTTTGTTCACTTAGCATGGTGCCTGGGACATAGTAGGGGTTTAATAAATGTTTACTGATGGCTCCATATTGGGAAGGCTACTTTTTAACAAGAAACATTAAGCACAGGGCAGCTAGGTGACACAGTGGATAGAATGCTGGCCCTGGAGTCAGGAGGACCTGAGTTCAAATATGACCTCAGACATTTACTAGCTCTGTGATCCTGGGAAAGTCACTTAATCCATCTTAGTTCCTCATCTATAAAGTGATCTGGAGAAGGAAATGGCAAACCATTCCAATATCTTTGCCAAGAAAACCCCAAGTGGGGTCACGGAGTGTTGGACATGACTGAGATGACTCAGCAACATTATGCACATAATATGTAAAAAGCATTGTGGAGGCTTTATTTTTTATGCCTGTGACCCCCATGATAAAGAAAAGTTGGGCCTGTTCTAATGTGTATATGAAATATTATGTTCCTGGGAGGACATCTTTTAGAAAACAGATGGTTCCTTGTTGAAAACCAAACAGGATTATGGTGTTTGCATGCAATAAATCTTGTGCTTTTGATTTTTTTGAATCAGGCTTCTCTCCAACCTCCCTTCCTCGCTTTCCACTCTGTTTTGAATTGTAAAGTCTACTGATATCAGTACAGGAATTCCTTGCCATTATGTAACCAATTGAATAAAGGTAAAATCCCATTTTCAAGAATATTTTTATGAAGTTGGGCACCATAAAATGAGGCTATTTCTAGTCCCTAGCAGATGGTCCTTGTTTATAGTAATCTGCTGACCTGCTTATATAAACACTCCATGTAACAAAAAATTCAACAGAGCAGATACCTTCACTGTTTCTGTCTAGAGAAAAGTTATTCTCTATGACAGAGGGCACCCCTTTGATGTTAATCATTTGTAAGATAAATGTATTTAAGTATGTTAAGAAATTTTCTTAAAATCGACAAGTTTTCCAAAACCTTGTGGTGATGTTTTGGACATGTGTGAAAACAATGCTGTTTTTAGGGGATCTCAGGGTTAGTGGTTGCAAGATGGGACTCAGAGTTGCTAGCAGAATCAGAAAGGTGAAAATGAATAAGATTTCAGAGCCCCTCTGAGAACTATCAGAAGTAAAGGATTAGGATGGCTAGCAACTCCCTTTGACCCAGCAGGTTGGACCGAATGATGTCTTAGAACGCTTCTCACTCTGAATGCTATGAGCCTGTATCTGAACAAGTGCAAGTACCATGGCCTTACTCTCAGAGCTCTGTTTTTAAGACACATTAAGTTTGAGGTGCTTACAGTGTATACAGATCAAAATATTCAATGGGAGATTTGTGATGTAAGACAAAAGCTAAGGGGATAGTGTAGGACTGGATATATAGTGGAATTATCTATATGGCAATAATAAACCCTTGGGAAATAAATACTCTCCCTAAGTAAGGGAGGCTACCTCTCCAAGCCCTGTAGCTTCTAAAGGGTCCCATGAAGGATTGAGGTACCTTTTTCTAATGTTAGAAATGTTCTTTCCCTACCTCACCCCATTCTGGACTGGTTTCCTACTCCCTACCTTCAGTGACTAACCTGTTAACCATTTTACTAAATTAATATAAATTATCCTTTGAAAAGAAATATTTATTTGAAGCTATAACAAAAATGGAAAGACAGACATTTCTCTCATAAGACTTCTGGGGCACACTCTTCTCTCTGTCACCACCTTGGTCCCTGAGGAAAGTAGACTCCTTTAATAGAGTTTCTACATAGCATCAGTCCATTCACATCCAAAAGCAGCCATCCCTGCTGGATAGGTCGTCCTCATGTCAGCTGCTACTGAACTGGGTCCTAAAGGTTGCTCCAACATTCCGAGTTGGACTGGCTAGCAGCAAACCCTGGAATGGTGTCTACTTCTAGACATCCTGGTGGCTCACTCTCATGACTTTTTGAAACTCTCAGGGTCATAAGCTCAAAACTACTTCACCTAAAATGAAAGAAGAAATGCTGAGGCAAAGAACAGAGGTCCTTTTTCATAAGCCACTTGTTGGCCTTATTTCTCTCCTCTAGCCAGAATGCCACCAGGCAGAAATAAAGTCACACAAAGAGAAGGGGCCAAACTCTGGAGATTTTTTGGCTTTTGAATGTCCCAGCCAAATATACAGCCAAATCAAAGAGACTCCTATTTCCCACATGTGTAGCAGATTGGAAGCAGTTACTAAAAATCTGTGCATGCTCCAAAATTCATGAAGGAATAGCATCAACTGAGGACTCCATAAATGCTTTAAGCCTGGGCTCATTGGCCTGTTACATTTGACATCAGCTTCACACTGACTCAGGATTAGAGTGGTCAATCCTTAGTCACAAAGAGAAGGCTGATAACATCAAAGCATTATAGTTAAAGGGTAGTCATGACTATAGCTAAAAATATAGTCCCAACTTAATCAGCTGGCAGTGTCATGACTAAACTGAGAGGGACAAAGGAAGAGGAAGATGGGAGCTAAGTTATTATGGGTCACAATCAGGGTCACCCTAAAAGCAAATGGTTCATGTTGGCTATTATGAAGATGAGTTGTTAAATAACAAAGCTTAGGTATTTATACGCACATTGGCATGGTGCTCCGAGCTATCTTGTGACTTAAAGGAGGGACAGTTAGGAGGTCTTGAATCTTGGCAATAATTACAAGAAGAATGACACATTCACAAAGCACTTTATTAATATTTACTCCGTAATAAAATGTATGATTATCTCTGTTTTGCAAAATAGGAAATTAAAGTACAAACTGGGTAAATCATTTTCCAGGATCATGTAGCTAGTAAGTGTCTGAGGTGAGATTTGAACCCAAATCTTGTGACTCCAAGCTACTGATCTAGGAGCTGTTGGTAGGAGCAAACAGCAACAACAATAAGTTAATTCTATACTTGAAATTCATAGCAATATTCCATTTTTATACTGTAGTGGTCAATTTCCATTCTTATCTCATTCCTCCAACTCAGAGGAGGTTATATGTCCTTGCTCAAGTTAATGCCTCGCCTTGTATCCTCAGCTTTATCCTATCCATTCCTCCAGGAGACTGCTTTTAATGGTCATTACCTCTCTTTAACCCAATATAATTAAACATATAGTTGTTAAGCATCTACCTTTCCAGGACACAACATGAAATAGAAAGCTTAGATACTCAACCACAAGGCATTGGTGATACCAAAAAAAGGGGATTTGGGGCAAAGGTTCCCTCAAGGAACTTACATTCTATTGTGGGAAACAACATATACATATATAGGTATGTTCAAAATACATAGAAGATAATTTTAGGAGGGAAGGCCCAAGGAACCTTAGGGATCAGCTGTAGAAGGCACCTTGAAGGAGGTTGTTATATTGTGTTTGTCCTTTATTCTTGAAGAAGACCATGGCATCAGGAAGATGATGACATGACTTGCAGTTGAATTGGATTCAAGTGAGGAATGGCTATGCAAAGTCACCAACTCGCTTTCTAGTCCAGCTCCATCAGGATCCAGTGACCAGATATAGATCAAGACAACTGGAGATGGCCCAGGATGCAGTGGGAGACTTGGCTTTTTTAAGCTAAGGTCTTTCTAAGTTCTCATCTGAGTGAGGCAATGCCCATTCAGTGATTAGACCTCTTTAAGAAGTGAGTCAAGGGATGATGCCTTTAAAATGGGATTCTAAAAGTGGAGGTGAGGAGGCGGTAAGTTCCAGTTACAAGGGAAATGCAGTGTTGTGTATGAGGAACATCAAGAAAGCCAATTTATCTTTGTCTTAAATGCATGCAGGGATGTGTGTGATTATGGCAACTCTTGACAGGCAGGCTGGGGGCCAGGATCTGAAGATCCTCGCATGGCAAATGGGAATTTTTATTTTATTCCATAGGTAATAGGGAGCCACTGGAGTTAACTGAGTAGGTGAATGACCTTTACCTACAGAGCAAGAAAATCACTCTGGCAGCTGGAAATGACTTGAGGCAGATAATGTACGTTATCAAATTTCTCTTCGTGGAGCTCACATTTTAGGAGGGGGATTTGATACATGCTACAAGAAAATTCTGATACATGGTATAGCAAGACATTGGAGATTAAAATCTGATGGCACAGAGGGTCCTCAGTATCTGAATGAGAAAAAAAGTTGGTTACCAAAATCAAAGACTAGGGAACCTACCTGGATGACAGAATTTGAATAGGGAGAAGTAAGGAACTATTCAACCACAGGAAACTTCAAAAACAAAGACATGGGAGTGAGGAAGTGCAGGCTGTATTTTGGAATGACAAACAATGTAATTTGGTATAGCACAGAGTACACAGAATATTGTACCATAAAATAACCTGGTAAAGCCCTGATGAATTGTCTAGGAGTCTGAATGGGGCAAAGGGAGTTGAACTTGGTTTAGCAGGTGACAGAGATCTACTGATAGGTCTTGAGTACAGTAGCAGCATGTCTAGCTTTATGCATGAAGAAGAAACAATAAGCATGGCAGCAAAATGAAGGATACATAGGAAGGGGGAGAGAGTAGAAGTACAAATAATAACGGACATTAAATCAACACTTTAAAGTTATACATTTGGTTTCCCTCAACAGTGAGGTAGGCACTATTCTTCCTTCTCCAGATGCGAAGCTAAAGACGAAACAGGTCTAGGGGTTTAGCCATGAGCGCATGGCTAATAAGTATCAGAGGAAGAACTCAAACCCAAAACTTCTAGATGCTCTAGCATTCCATATGCTATATCTTGCTCCCTGAGAAGACCAGTTAGGAGCTATCACCTAGGCAATGAGATGAGATAGGGGAAATGAATGTAAAAAGCATTGTGGTGGTAATATTGATAGGACTTGTTAACTGATTGTATATAAAAAGAAAGAGTTGAGAATCATACCAAAGTTTCAAACAGTAGACTGAGTGGATGGTGATGCCAGAGACAAAGATTTTGAAATCTAAGGAGGAGCAGATGTTGGAGGAAAGATAAGCTTGGCTTTAGACATACTGAGTAGAGGGTAGAGTTCCAGACGAAAGTGTCCTGTAGCCAGCTGGAACTTCAGCTTTGAGTTTGGAAAAGAAGAGGTCAAAAATACAGGTATGAGAGCCATCTGCAAAAAGGTGATAATTGAAATTTTGAGAATGATGAGACTGTCAAGGGAGAGATTGACAAAGGTGAGATGAGACAAAGGCCAGAAACCAAACTGGAGATCTTTTGCCTGTCTTTTCTCCTCTCCCACAGCAACTATCTGAGTTCAGGTCCTCATCATCTTGGTAGAGTAACAAGATCCTTGCCCCTGCCATTCCCCTTCAGTTTATTTTCCACACAGATGTCAAAATAATCTTCCTAAAGCATAAATGTGACCACACCACTCCCTTAGGAAAAAACCTTCAGTGATTCCCTATTGTCTCTAGGATATAATCCAAACTCAGCCTGGCAAAATCCTCCTCAATCTGGCTCCAACCTACTATTCTAGCCTTATTTTCCGTTACTCTCTTTCAAGTATCTTATGTTCCAGGCAACTGAAGTACTAGTTGTAGCTAAATGTTACATACTATCTGCTGTGGCTGTTCATTTTCACAGGCCAGCCCCCAGAGCTATAATCTACACCTCCTGATTTCTGTCTTTTCAGAATTTTCCTTCTAGGCTCAGTTCAGGGCTACCTCTTCTTGAAGGCTTCCTCCTTCCTCCCAGTGGTTAATGCTATTTTTACTCCTCTTATCTCAACAGATCTGAGTCTTTGCTGTAGAAAGAAAGCCTCTGGAGGATCAGGATCTTCTCAGTTTTTGCTTCTATTTTTCCTTTTGTTTTGTTTTCTTTTCTTCAGTGTTTAGCAGACTCCCTTTGTTTAATGCTTAATGAATGTTTGTAGAAATAAAGAAGTAAAAGGTCAAGATCATTAAAATGGGGAGCATTCTCACCAAAGTAAAAACAATGTCCCTGCTAGAGACAGTACTGGGATTCACCCAGAGCCATTTCAGTAGAGAATGCCAATGTCTGTGGTAACTATCCTGCATAATTAATGAGTTTGAAATCATCTTTTGTTTTAGTGTAATAGAAATGCCAGAACATTTTTGGGTGAACTAGAGCTGTGATTTTATTGGTTTAGGGATCTCGTGAAGAGGAAAACTCTTTTTTACTAACGTAGACAAGCAAGTGCACTATAATTTCCCCTCTTAGAGTCACTTAGAGCACTGAGGATTAAAGTGACTTACCCATGGTTACAGGACAGCTAAGTGGGACAGAGGATAGAATGCTTGGCCTGGAGTCAGGAAAACTTATCTTCCTGAGTTCAAATCTGGCCTCAGAGACTTACTGTGAGACCCTGGTGAAGTCACTTAACCCTGTTTGCCTCAGTTGCCTCATATGTAAAATGAGCTGGAGAAAGAATGGCAAACTGTTCCAGTATCTTTGCCAAGAAAATCCCAAATGGGGCCATGGAGAGTCAGACATGACTGAAAAGATCAAACCGCAAACACTCACAGTCACATAGCCAACATGTCAGAGATGGGACTGGAAGGCAGGTTTTCCTAAGCCTGAGACTGACTTTCTATACACTGTGCTACTCTGCCTGCTATTCCTAAATGCACAAATGCCTCGCCACATACCACCTTGCAACTTTCAGGGTTCCTATCTGGCAAAAGAAGCTAAGTTTCCCGGTTCATCAAGAACTGGTGCTTAACTTCAAAGAAATGTTTGGGGGCAATAACACAGACAACTGGCCAGGTGGGAAGTCAATCCTGCAGGAGCTGGAAGAGAAACCACTAGCCTGGAAGAAAGAAGTTTTGGTATAAAGCAAAGCTGAGCAGACACGGGGCTGGGAGGAGAGGAATCTCCTATGGAAATGAGGCATGTTCTCTTTCTCCCACTTTGTCTTTACTCCTAAAACCTCCACTGCTCCTTGGAGGCAATATAGAATAGTGGAAAGAATATTGGACTTGCTACTAAAAGACTCAGATTCAGATCTTGACTACTGTTTATTAGCTGTGCATGAGGGCACTTCACAACTTTTCTCTGTGCCTCAGTTTCCTCATTTGTAGAATGGTAATAGCATTAGTTATACCAGGGTCCATTCTAGCTCTGGCATCCTATGATTCTATTTATATCTCAAAACTTCTCTGAGGCTCTGAGATAAAAGCATTTTGTACCTATATGTGTATTCTATTATAATTTTTAATTCTTAGGGGAAAAGAATGGTTCACATAGTAGAGAAATAGAGTTGAAGTCAGAACACCCGAATCTCATTCAGGTTTCTAACAGCGATATAAGAATTTGGATGTATCACTTAATCTCTCAGTCAGATTTTCCACCTGCTAAATATAGATAACATTTACTACTAAGCTACTGTGTCAGGGTGTTCCAAGGCCCAATAAGGTAGTAATTGTAATGTGCTTGAAAATACTTAGATGAAAGGTGTTAGTGAAAGGCTCATCATTATTTAATTTCTTTATAGCTTGGAGGATTTCCCTGCAATTCTTCTGGCTCATTTCAGAGCAGTTTAAGGGATAGAAAACAAATCTGGTAAGACATGCAGAATGTTTCCTCTTATCTCTCCCTTCAAGTGGTCCCACCAAGCATTTGGTTGGAGCCCTTGGTTAACACATTAACCTCTCACATCATACCAGAAAATGAGTTTTGTGGATTATTCCTATTCCCTAAGGAACCTATAACCACATCATAAAACTACTATATTTTGAGCATTATTTTCAGTATCTGTGGAGTCCAGACCTGGGATTAGAATAATAAGGGCACAAATAAATGAGTCAGGATTGAAAGGCATTAGAGAAGTGCAAAGAATTTATTTTTCCCCCTTCTTCTACTATCTATTTTTCATTTGGGCAATAATCAAGTTAATTCATGGAACCAAAGATTTTCTTCATACATAACTGTCAAAAGAATGTCATGAATATCTTTGGGTGAGAGGGGGAAAATCCCCATTTTCCACTCCCTTCTGCTAATCCAGCTCTCACAAAGGCATAGTTTCTAAGCCTTAGAGATGACAGAGAGTTTTGGAAGGTCTCTACTTCCCCTTAAGATGTGATCAGCTTCTTCCCCATATCAAACAGCAACCTCTTTCTTTTTTAATGGCTCTGGCAAAGTTGCAAGTACCTTTAATGCTTCAAAAGGCTTGTGATACCCAGCCCACTGAACTGAATGGTTCTTCCCAGAATGGAGCATCTCAGTTGCTGAAATTAAGTGCTAGTCCTAAGATTTTAGATTACCTAGATACAAAGAGTGAAAATGCAGTCAGGAAAGCTATCACTTTCCATAGCTGCTATTTAGGGCATGTATTATTGGATGACAGACCAACCATTAGTTCTAGTAAGTTTTTTTCAGAAGCACTCTAAGGTAAGAATTTTGTATGTAAACTAAGGTATCATAGTGACGGAATAGAAATAAGTGTTTAGCATAGATAACTATGAACTACATCTTACATAACAACCAAGTTAATTTATTCTGGGACAAATTCTCATAAATGAATAAATGAAAAACATGAGTAAACAAATGAATGAAAAAAGCATTAATTCAGTTTTTATTTTATATAAGCATTGGGGATACCAATAAAAAAAGCACAGCAATTCTTTCTGTTGAAAAGTGTATATTGTAACAAGTGGAGAAAACACATATAAGAAGTTTCGGTATAGTCAAATGGAAAGGTCCTGTAGTCCTTAAGATTTGGAAGGAAAGTAAAATATAATGCATCTTCTTTAATGTTATTTTCAATAACAAAACCATATCAGTTTCTTAGGTTGAACCACATGACAGTGCCAAGGACTTTGGTGGTAAGAACTTTCCTCCATGAGTATTTAATCGCTGTGATTGCTGAGGAAGCAGGGCCTGTAGCCCTTGTAAAAAGGGCTACAGCAATCACAATCATGATAGTTAACATTTATATAGCCCTTACTATGTGCCAGACGCACAGTGTGCCTAGCCAAGGTTTACAAATATTATCTCATGTGATCCTCCCAGTAATCCTGGGAGGTAGGTGCTATTATTATTTCCATTTTCCAGATAAGGAAACTGAGGCAAGCAATGATTAAGTGATTTTCCCAGGGTCACACAGCTAGTGAGTGTCCGATGCCGAATTTGAGCTTGGGTCTTCTTGACTCAAGGCCCAGTGCTTTATCCAGGATAAGATCTAGCTGCCTAGAAGCAGTTGTCAGCTTTTGTCCCAAGAGCTGATTTCTAGTAATCACCCTGGCTTCTAGGGTCAAGAGGGAAGCAGGGCTAGCGGTCTGGGAGAGTGGGAGAGGATCTGCTGTTTCCCAGGATTCTTGGCTCATGATGCTGACCTGTTTCCATCAGGGTCTGAGGTGAGGTGGTGAGTATGCATTGATTTATTTGGCACATGCCACATCCTGTCTCTCCCTTGTGGTCTCGATGTTTTAGCCAGCTCAGCTTATTTCTCTGCTAGAGGACAGATAGTTGACAGTTGATGGGAAAGGCCAGCCTTTTCTCCACTGGGATGATTCCCTGAAGGATGGCTTTGGGAACTAGTTTTGAAACAGGGCCATTGATGTAGGAAGTGTTGCTATTTCCAGGACCCTTGGGCTTATGTGTCCAGTGATGGCAGTTGATTCTTGGTTGTTCTAGATGTGAGAGAAATAATTATTAATAGGCAATTAATATTGGGGGAATCCAGGCTTTTTTTCCTCCTTTCTATTTTCCTCATGTAGTTGTTAGGTCAAAGTAGCCCCTGAAGGACAGGGCTGATGATTAGACTGGGTTCAATCTTGGGTGGATCCCCACCAACGGAGAAAGGTTAGCTCTGATTAAAGGGCAAAGATCATTTTATCCAGACGAATTCAGGACCCATTGTTCAAATACTATAAGTGGTCTGGGGGGAAGACAGATATTTTTTTTTTATAGATTGCTGGAGTGAATGATCTAGGTATGGAGATGAGACTCTTGGCCCAAGGGTGACTTAATCAGAGTCATGTCCCTCAGCCTCTCATTAGAATAAGACCAGCTCTCATTATAACATTCATTCTCTCATTAATTATTAGCCAATCAGAGTTGATTTCTTTCTGTTGGGAATACTCACTCTCAAAGGTACTTAAATGTTCAGTAGCCCCCAAGGGGCAGCTTTGGTTTACAAGCGAAAGCCATTGACCTCAATCTATTAACTCTTTACTAGTTGTAATTAATAAACTTATTGTTAATCATTCATAAATTGTCTCTCAGACTTTTCGTTCATCACAGGTGGTAATGAGGATGATGTGTACTTTCTTCATACGGGATGATGGCTGTAGGAGATAGGCAGGAAGTGAGGATAGTGGTCTTGGAGACACTGTTGTTGACAGGAACAGGAACAGTTAGGTCCCATCAGGGTCTGAAGGACAGTATTGGTGAAGGTTTGACTTCTCTGGTGCCTCTCTCTTGCATGCCTTGCCGCTTCAGCTAGGCTTGTGGCTTGCCGTATCAGTGACAGTTGGTCAGCTGTTTGATGGCTATTCCA
Source organism: Bettongia penicillata ogilbyi (assembly GCA_023548195.1). NCBI lineage: Eukaryota > Metazoa > Chordata > Mammalia > Diprotodontia > Potoroidae > Bettongia > Bettongia penicillata. The sequence goes on from JAJHZJ010000468.1 coordinate 2,903,292, forward strand.
CATAATGATATGATCATCTTCTTAGTTTTTTCCAGTTTCCTACACATGAACAGACTCAGAGATTTCCTATCAGGAACCAATTTTTTTGCTGGGAAATAGAATGAGAAACTGCTTCCCCAACCTAGACCTGAATGAACAGGTTTCAGGGAAAACATATTGAGTTGCACAAACTAATGAGAGGGGGAGTAATCCTATAATATTTCACACAAATAAGTGTGACTGTTACTAAGAATGATCTACACAAAGCCATGGTTTTTAAGACCATAGCAGAAATGGAAGTTCTTCTAAGTGTGGAGCTCAGCAGCATCTTTCTTTGCTTGAGTAACAGCAAGAAGAAGGCCATGTCTGCTTGGTGGCCTACTGACTTGATAATGTCAGGGAAGAAGCCTCAGGTTCCTAATCCTTTTTCCGATACATGAATGATTTTGCTTTTCTTTTTCCTAGCCATACCTGCTTATTTGTGCTTTTGGTCTCCAAGTGTGTTGTCATGGTTCCCTCCCTGTGTGTTCTTATGTGGTATATGTGTGTGTGTGTGTGGTGTGTTATAACTTCCACAAACACTGTTGACTGTGCTTATCAGCTGCCAACTACCTAGACTTTGCCTCAATGGTAGTAGGAATCATTGATATATTGCCAGTCCTGTGTAAGGGAAAGGAAATAACAGTTTCTGATATTATAGCCCATATACCATCTTTTCCTTTATATTTTGGAAAAAATGTTTCTAAGAAATATAGAATGATTTTCAGAGGCAGCTAGTGGCACAGTGGATAGAGTGCTAAGCCTGGAGTCAGTCAATTCCAACCTCAGATATTTACTAGCTATATGACCCTGGACAAGGCACTTAACCTCTATCTATTTCACTTTCCTCATTTTCAAAATGAGGATAATCATAGTACCTATCTTTCAGGGTTATTGTGAGGAACAGATAAGATAATATTTGTAAAGCACTTAACACAGTGCCTGATGCATAGTAGGAGCTTGATAGATCCTTTCTGACTGCCCAAGCATTTATTGCACTCTACTAAGCGCTTTACAAATAATATCTCATTTGATTAAGCAGAGCTATACAAAGGGGATTAGATTTATACTGGAAAATTTCCATTGAGTTACAATCATAACCACTGAGTTACAAACATTTTTGTTTGCTACTTTTGCAGTATATGTGGTGAATATCCTCACACAGAAACATGACTCTTGCTGAAAAGTGATTATGCTCATTGACTGTAATTATATACCATTTGATTCTTGCATTGTGCATACTTTAGTGAAAATTATCTTAAAAGAAATTCATCCGTTGGGCTAGGTACACCAACCAAACTAATTGAATATTATCTACCAGGAATATAACCACATTTTTTTTACTGAAATATTATTTTAATAATATTAAGTCAAGGGCAACTAGGTGGTGAAGCAGATAGAGTGCTGATTCTGGAGTCAGAAAGACTTGGACCTTAAGACACTTATTAGCTGACCCTGGGCAAGTCACTTAACTTTGCTTCAGTTTCCTCGTCTGTAAAATGAACTTCAGAAGGAAATGGCAAACTACTCTAGTGTCTTTGCCAAGAAAAGTCCAAATGGGGTCATTAGAGTCAGACATAATTGAACAACCAGAACAGCATTAAGTCAAATTAAGTAACATTCTAGTGATAGCAGAAAAGGTTTTTTTTGGTACTGAGAAATAAATTTATTATTCATGGCAGGGACCTGATTTCAGATAATCATGGTATTATTGAAGGAGGCAGAGAAACCTGGAGCTCTAATTATGACCTCAGGGATTAGTCTTTCATATTTCACTTTTTCCTGTTTGTAATTTTAGGCAATATGGAATATTCATTGATTTGATACATTTGCTGTCCTTTCTTAGGTATGGATTTGTAAGGTGGCTCTGTGGTGGTTATTTGTCTCCTCATAGGTGAATCATGGTGCCTTGATTTTTATGATTATATAAATTGTGAGGCTAGTTTTCTCCATGTATTAATAATAGACATTATAGTTGAACCTGTAGTCTAGGTACTCATGCATTTTCCTCAAAAAACAAAATTCCTTTTTAAAAATCCTATATTACTATTAGTTACTAATTACTAACGTGAAATATGATTAAGAACAAGATCTGAATAAGTACAACTTTGCATACTGTATAGAATGTATAATCATCTGCTTACTCTAACCACATCCTTCTTTAACTGTTAAAAAAAATGCCCCAAAAGGATAAACAACCATTATGTTTAGATTACATGTAATGAAAATGCCTATGATACTTTACCTGTAAGAGTCTCCTCTGGAAGGTATAGTATATATGTCACTTTAATTTACAACAGTTGCCAACATTAGTGCAGAGACATTTTGTCCTAAATTCTGCATTTTACAACATAGTTCTGGCCAAAATCCCTGGCATAGTCTGTTTATGAAAGGCACTTAGTTTTATTATTTTTTTCCTAATCACTTGAAAAATTTTTGCAAACAGAAGAAAACTGTTTTCAAACAGAGCTCTGCAGTAATTGTCACAGCGACCAAACAGGAAGTAGAAACAGGCTGATCAATCATGCATGGAATAACTCTTTTTAAACAAAAACATGATGTTGTCTAGGAGGTAAAAATAATAAAAGAAAAAAAAAAGTACCCAGAAACAAACCCTGATAATGTTGTGTAGAGGCAAAATAAAAACAAAACAAAGCAAAAGTTCAAACAAACCCCAAAATAGAAAACATGTCTTTCCATTGCTCTTCGGGTGATATTCAACAATATAAAATAAATCCACATAAATCATCAACATTTCTATATAATATCAATAAAACCCAGCAGAAAAAATTCCATCCCATATATAAGTGATATATAAAATACTTGGGAATTTGCCTTCTAAGATACACAAATGAACTACATTAACACAACTACAATCTACTGTTTAACAAATACAGACCTAAATAATTGGAAAAAAATAGTAAATGCTCATGATTAGGCTGAACCAACATAATAAAAAAATCAGTACTACACAAATTACTTCTTCAATGCCATATAATCACATTAGCAAAGGATTACTTCTTTGAACTAGAAAAAAAATTCATATGGAGGCAGAACTTGTCAAGAATCTCAAGAAAATAATGGAAAGAAGTGGGAATGAAGGAGTTCTAGTAGTGTCAGATCTCAGACTATAACACAAAGTAGTAATTCTCAAAATAATTTGGTACTGCTTCAAAAAATCTAGTGGTGAATCAAATCAGTTGTATAATACAAAGAAGCAAGTGTATCTAGTACCCTAGTATTCAGTGAACACAAGGACTTCAGCTACTAGTATAATGATGGAAACTTCTTGGAGAATTAGCAGTATGGAAGAAATTTAATTTACACCACCAACTTCACACTATATACCAAGATAATCTCCCAGTGGAACTTAGGAAGCTAGATAATGCAATGCTGTAGCGCCAGTGTGATGATATTCACAGTGACTGTGGTGGCCATGAATATGTTGGCACAAATCTGAATCATGAAAGACTACAGACTTCCCACATGAAAGACAGAACCAAAACATTTATTCAGACACCAGAAAGCCAAATCCATCATAGTAACAAAAATCTATACACAATAACAATGTAGAGAAAAACACCAGCCCCAAGTCTTCCCCCTGCTAGGCTTCCCACAAACCAGCTCCCTTATACAAAATCACAAACAAGCTCTCTCTCACACTAGCCAGCTGCTTGCATGCTTTCTATCTCTGACTGCTCTCATGACCAAATTTCCCCTCAGCTCTGCTCTAGTTCCTCCTCTTCCTGTTCCATCCTTCCTGTTCTGCAACTTCAGAAAGCTCCTCCCACCACAGGCTCCATGTGACTCAGACTTCCCTGTAACTCAGTAAAGTTACATGGGCCTATTAATGAATGGAAGAGACGTTCCCACTTAAATTACCATTACAAATGCATAGATTACTGGGCTTGGAGTCAGGAAGATGAATTAAAATCCAATCTCAGAGACTTTCTATCTGTGTGAGTCTGTGCAAGTAACTTAACTTCTGTTTTTGCCTCATTTTCCTCAAGTGTAAAATAAGGAAAATAACAACACCTATTTTGCAGAGTTGTTATAAATATCAAATGTGATAATATTCGTAAAGCACCTGGCAATTGTAGAAGCTATGTAAACGCTTATTCTCTTCTTTTTCTTTTCCTTCCAACCCACCTCAACCCCCATTCCACAGATATACGTCTTAGATATAAAAGTCACCTCATAAGCTAATTAGAGAAACATGGAAACAATTACTTATCTGGTTTATGGATGAAGGAAAAGTTCATTACCAAATAAGGGATAAAGAGGATCATCACATAAGATAAAACAGTTTTAATAATACAAAATTAAAGAGTTTCGCACAAACTAATCCAATAAACCTAAGACTAAAAGGGACACAATTAACTGGAAAAAATCTTTGTAGCAAATTTCTTTTATAAAAGTCTTATTTTATGTATGCATATATATACACATACATATGAAATGAGATCCATATAAATATATTATATATACGTATATGGAACCGGTTCAGATTTATAAGAATAAGAGCCATTTTTCAATTGATAATATTCTAACGATATGAACAGATGGTTATCAAGGGAAGACACCCAGGCTATCCATATGTAACACTGGGGGGGAAAATGCTCTAAAGTACTGCTAATTTGAGAAATACAAATTAAGGCATTTCTGAGATTCCATCTCATACCCAAAACACTGGCAAAGATGACAAAGAAAGAAAGTGATGTGTTAGAGGGACTATGGGAAAACAAACACATTGATGCACTGTTGGTCAGTGTTGTTGTTGGTTCTTTGTTTTCTGAAGAGAATCAATGACATTTTGGGTGATATATTGACTTGGTTGTGAATTGAATTTAAGTGAGGCAGTTACACAAAGTTATCAGCCTCACTTTCTCTTCCACAGACATCAAAGTCCCATGGCAAGATGAATGTCAGGACAACTGGTGATGGCTTGGGATGCAATGGATGACCTTGGTATCTTCAATGTCTAACCAGGCTCTAAGAACTCCACAGTTTTTACTTCAGCCACCTTCATGACTATTGGAACAAATTGCTCTTATCAGCCCATTCTGCCAGGGGAAATTTTCACATGCTTCAGGTGACATCCCACTAACTCACTGACAGGTTAGAGACTCTGCTGTTTTCCCTAACCAAATTTATCCCTGACAAGATGGTTTACGAAGGTGTGACCACTACACATGCTCCAGCTTCTTGGAGTCACAGGTGAGAACTGGGTGAAGGTCGACACCAAAATGGCTCATCAAGCTCTCAAATCAGAGGTGTTAATCCTCCCTGAACATTCCATACACCCCACTGTAGACAATAGTAGGCTGGTCTTGGAAGCTAAAAGAAAACATTTTTATTTAAAGTTTTGAGTTCCAAATTCCATCACTCTTTCCCTCCTTAAGATGGTAGATATAGGTTATATACACAAAATTATTTTTTTTTATTTTTACTTCCAAATTTATTTACTTATTTATTTTCAATTTTCAAAAATCACTTCCATAAGTTTTAAATTTTCTCCCCCTTCCTTCCCAATATGGCATGCAATCTCATATGGGCTCTAAAAATACATTCTTATTAAATATATTTTCACATTAGTCATGTTGCACAGAAGGATTAAAACAAATGGAAGAAAACATGGGTAAAACTAAAGAAAACCAAATATAACAAAATAGAAAGTAGTCTGCTTCATTCTGTGTTCCGACTCCATAGTTCTTTCTCTGGATGTGAATGGCATTTTGCATCATGAGTCCTTTGGAAATGTTTTAGGTCCTTGCCTTACTGTGGAGGACTAAGTCTTTCAAATACAGTCCTTGCACACTGTGGTTGTTATGGTGTATATTGCTCTCCTGTTTCTGCTCATTTCACTCAGCATCAGTTCACATAAGTCTATCCAGGTATTTCTAAAGTCCTCCTGTTCATCTTTCTTATAGCACAATAGTATTCCATTGCATTCATCTACCACACCTTGCCTTGATTTCCAGTTCTTGGCCATCACAAAAAGAGCTGCTATAAACATATTTGTACATGTGGGTCCTTTTCCCAAAATGTGTTTTTTTATGAAAAAAGACAGCATTTCCCTTGAGTGGCTCATAGTCTTGCTTCAAAAGATAGGGAAGGCAAAGATCCTATTAAGACAAAATGTTTTTATCCATCTACTTTAATATTATTTCTCAATATTTTCTTATTTATTTATTTGTTTGTTTATTTATTTATTTATTTGACTTCTTACATTCATTTTCACAAAATTTTGGGTTCCAAACTTTCTCCCCTTTTATCCCCTCCCCCCACCCCAATACCCCAAGCAATCTAATTTTCCCTGTCTCCAATCTGCCCTCTCTTCCGTCATCCCCCCCTTCTCTTGTCTCCATTTTCTCTTTTCTCCTGTAGGGCCAGATGACTTTCTATTCCTCATTAACTGTATGTCTTCTTTCCTAGTAGCAACAACAATACTAAACAGTTGTTCCTAAAACTTTGAGTTCCAAATTCTCCCCATCCCTCCCTCCCCACCCATTCCCTTTGGGAAGGCAGGCAATTCAATATAGGCCATATCTGTGTAATTTTGCAAATGACTTCCCTGACAGTCGTGTTGTATAAGACTAACTGAATTACCCTCCATCCTAACCTGCCCCTCATTGTTTCTCTTCTGTCTTTTGATCCTGTCCCTCCCCAAGTGTTGACTTCAAATTGCTCCCTCCTCCCTTTGCCCCTCCCTTCCATCATCCCTGCCCATTTGCTTATCTCCTTCTCCCCCACTTTCCCTATATTGTAAGGTAGGTTTTCATACCAAAATGAGTGTGCATTTTAGTTCCTTCCTTTAGTCAAATGTGATGAGGGTAAACTTCTTGGTTTTTTTTTTCTTCTCAGCTCTCCTCTTTTTCCCTCCACTAAAAAGTTTCCTACTTGCCTCTTAAATGACATAATTACCCCATTGCATTTCATCCTCTTTCCTCCTACTACCTTTCTCTCTCACCATTTACCTTAATTTCGTTTAAGATATGGTCCCACTGTGCTCTCTGTCTCTGTATGTGCATGCATGTGTGTATGTGTGTGTGCGTGCACGCGTGTACGTGTGTGTGTGTGTGTGTGTGTATGTGTGTGTGTGGTCCCACCAACCACCCAGATACTGAAAAATTTTAAGAGTTACAAATATTGTCTTTCCATGTAGGAATGTAAACAGTTCACTTCTGGTAAGTCCCTTAAGACTTCTCTTTGCTGGTTTACTTTTTCCATGCTTCTTCTCATTCTTGTGTTTGGAAGTCAAATTTTCTTTTCAGCTCTGGTCTTTTCATCAAGAATGATTGAAAGCCCTCTGTTTCATTAAAAGACTATATTTTCCCCTAAAGTATTATACTCAGTTTTGCTGGGTAGGTGATTCTTGGTTTGAGTCCTAGTTCCTTTGACTTCTGGAATATCCTATTCCACGCCCTTCGATCTCTTAATGTAGAAGCTGCTAGATCTTGAGTTATCTTGATTGTATTTCCACAGTACTGGAATTGTTTCTTTCTAGCTGCTTGCAAGATTTTCTCCTTGAGCTGGGAGTTCTGGAATTTGGCCACAATGTTCCTAGGAGTTTCTCTTTTTGGATCTCTTTCAGGTGGTGATCGATGGATTCTTTCAATACTTATTTTGCCCTCTGGTTGTAGAATATCAGGGCAGTTTTCCTCGATAATTTCATGGAAGATGATATCTAGGCTCTTTTTTTGATCATGAGTTTCAGGTAGTCCCATAATTTTTAAATTGTCTCTCCTGGATCTATTTTCCAGGTCAGTTGTTTTTTCCCATGAGATATTTCACATTCTCTTCCATTTTTTCATTCTTTTGGTTTTGTTTGGTGATTTCTTGGTTTCTCGTAAAGTCATTAGACTCCATCTGTTCCATTCTAATCTTGAGAGAACTATTATCTTCAGTGAGCTTTTGAACCTCTTTTTCCATTTGGCTAATTCTGCTTTTGAAAGCATTCTTCTCCTCATTGGCTTTTTGAACCTCTTTTGCCAATTGAGTGAGCCTATTTTTCAAGGTGTTATTTTCTTCAGCATTTTTTTGGGTCTCCTTTACCAAGGTATTGACCCGTTTTTCATACTTTTCTTGCATCTCTCTCATTTCTCTTCCCAGTTTTTCCTCCACCTGTCTAACTTGCTTTTCAAAATCCTTTTTGAGCTCTTCCAAGGCCTAAGCCCACCCGACATCCTCCAGGATGTCTGGGATACAGAGGCCCCACCCTCCACGTCTTTCCCTGATTGCAAGAATATGTCCTCGTCATCGTCAGATCTGAAAGTCGGGATCATTTGCATCTGTTCGAAAAAACTCTCTATAGTCTTATTTTTCTTCCCTTTTCTAGGCATTTTCCCAGCCAGTTACTTGACTTCTGAGATTCCTGTCCACCCCCGCCTAGATCTGCCCAGCTAGTGCTTGGGGTCTGAGATTCAAATGGGCTTTCCGCGGCAGGCACCGCTGCTATTCAATGTGAGCTTTAGTTCTGGTGCTGGGATGGGGGCACGGGCCGCCTTCCAGGCTCAGTTCCCTCAGGGGCTTTATGCAGAAACCTTCAGAAATGGAGCGGGGTGGGGCAGGGCCGTCTCCCAGTCTCAGCTCCCTCAGGGGGTTTATGCAGAGACTTTCAAGAATGAAGATCCTGCCTGCTGCTGGGGGAGTCCCGGGCTGCTTCTGCTGCCCCCCCCCCCACCTCTGCCGCCGCCGCTTCCTCCCAAGGGGGCCCGAGTCACGGAGACACCCCGCTTCCCTCTCGGCCAAGCCAGCCATCTCTCTCACTGACCTGTAGCTTCTGTGGGTGGAGGGACTTTCCCAGCCGCTGGAGCTTCCATCCCTGAAGCCTGCTCGGATCAGCTTCTCTGGGGCCATGGCCAGGGCAGCGCTGGGGTGGGGTCCGCTTTCCGGGGCGCGATGGACCCTGGGGACGGCTCCTCCAGGGCTCTCTGGAACGGAAATCTCTTCCACTCTGTTTCTGCACACCTTGCAGTGATCCAGAACTTCTGGGGAACTCTTCTTACATTAAATATCTGGGCTGTGGGTTCGGAGCTTGTAAACGTGCATCTTTCTATTCCGCCATGTTGGCTCCACCCCCTATGTATTTATACACAATTATATAAAATATTTCCATAGTAGTCATTTTATAGAAGGCTCAAATAAAAGAAAAAAATGAAAGAAAGTTAAAAATAGAATGCTTTAGTCTATATGCAATCAATATCTGTTCTTTCTCTGGAGGCAGATAGTATGGTTCCCTTTTGTATTGCTTTAGATCATTGTATCCCTGAGAATAGATGTCATTCCCAATTGTTCATCAAACAATATTGTTGTTACTGTATATAATGTTCTCCTGGTTCTATTCACATCACTATGCATCAGTTCATGTAGGTCTTTCCAGATTTTCCTGAAATCATCCTGTTTGTCATTTCTTGTAGCACAACAATATTCCATCACAATCATATACTACAGCTTGTTTAACATTCCCCACCTGATGGGCTGTATGTGTGTGTTTGTTTGTCCTTTGTTGCCAAAGAAGACCATGCCATCAGAGAAATGATGACATGACTTGCACTTGACTTTGTTTTTGAGTGAGGGAGGGCTGTGCAGGTCACCAGCCTCACTTCTCCTCCAGAGTCATCTGAATCCAGTGACCAGATATTCATCAGGATGACTGGAGATGACTCAGGATGAGGCAATTGGGGTTAAGTGACTTGTCCAAGGTCACACAGCTAGTGAGTGTCAGGTGGTCTGAGGTGAGATTTGAATCAGGTCTTCCTGACTACTGCACTGGTGCTCTATGCACTGCACCACCTAGCTGCCCCTTGATGGGCTGTAATGGTAATTTAAATAGGAACATCTTTCCCATTCATTAATAGGTTCATGTGATCTGCCTGGGTCACATGGAAGTCTGAGTCACGGAGCCTGTGGTGGGAAGAATTTGCTGAATGGGTGGAGCAGAAAGGGTGGAACAGGAAGAGGAGGAGCTAGAGCACAGCTTAGAGTAAATGACTAGGAAAGCAGTCAGAACTGCTGGAGGCAGGCAAACCCACAGCTGGCTGTGAGTGTGAGAAGGGCATTTTGTTTAATGGAAGCCTATTTGTGATTTGTTTAATGGAGCTGGTTTGTGGGAGGCTTGGGTATGGTGTTGTTCTCTGCATGTTATTGAGTATAGATCTTTGTTGCTATGATGGATTTCGCTTTTTGGTGTCTGAATAAATGTTTTGGTTCTGTCTTCCATGTGGAGAGTCTGTGGTATTTCACAATTCAGAATTGTGCTGGGATATTCATGGCTGCCATAGGCACTGTGAATGTTGCATTGGTGCTACATGGGCATCCCATTAATTTCCAATTGTTAGCCACCACAAAAATTGCTGCTATAAATGTTTTTATACATATGAGCCTTCTCTCCCCCTCCTCCTTTTTTTTGATATCTTTGATATATAGACCTAGCAGTAGTATTGCTAGATTAAAGAGTATGCATGTTTTTATAGCCCTTTGGGCATAGTTTCACATTACTCTCCAGAATGGTTGGATCAGTTCACAACTCCACCAACAGTGCATTAGTGTCCCAGTTTTCCTGCATACCTTCCAGCATTCGATGTTTTCCTTTTTGTCATATTAGCCAGTCTGAGAGGTGTGAGGTTATACCTCAGAGTTATTTTAATTTGCATTTCACTAATCAATAGTGATTTAGATTATTTTTTCATATGCCTATAGATAGCTCTGATTTCTTTGTCTGAAAACTGACTGTTTGTATCCTTTGACCATTTATCAATTGGGGAATGGTTTGTATTTTTGCAAACTTGACTCAGTTCTCTATATATTTGAGAAATGAAGCCTTTATCAGAGATACTTGCTGCAAATTTCCCTGCCCCCAGTTTTCAGCTTTAAGTTTTGTCTCTGAGACATTCTAGCTGTGTGAACTTGACCAAATCACTGGATCTATTGGTGCCCCCAAACATAATGATAAATTTTAGAAGTTGCTGGAAGGAGTTTTTTATATTGCTGGAAGGAGTTTCTGTACATGGATGGAATCACTGGTTTGTACCCTATACTCTAAGAGTCTAGTTTTCATTAGATTATCTAATACATTTAAACTATCCATGCCATATTAATGCTGGTATACTTCAGCTTAAATTGTAACAGAACTATTTAATTAGAAAATTATATATTTTAATTCAATTTATGTTGGAATTTATTAACTTACAGTTCTTAGAAATGATAAAATCAATATATATATATAAAGTAAATTTTAGCTTCTGAGAACTTGGTTTGTTATTTTCAAATAAAAAAGTGACACATAAACATAGGCTTATGGTGTGTCTTATCTATTTGTCCACCTTTCCCTTTCTTTAGATGCACAGGATAAGAGATCTCATAAATTCTTTCCACATATGAAAAACAACAAACCATCTTCTCTTCTCTAATCAAAATACAATGCTATAATGTTCAATGTATAGTGTGACAGAAGAGCTTGAGTCGAAGAAAATGGATAGTTAATAGAATTTATATTTGGATTTCTAGAATTTACAGATATAAAAATATTCATATTGATGCTAAATGTGTTGAAATGTTTCATAGCCAGAGCTTCATAAGGGTACTTTCTCTACTTTAGGGAAAGTTTGTGTAATATATGAGTTATTTGTTATTTATATGCTTGATAGAATGTTTAAAAATTGGACTCAGGGGGAAGTTTTTTTGGGGGATGTTTGTGTGTGGCTTGCTCAGCTCAGTTTATCTTTCTGAGATCAGCTTGTTTAGAAAATCTATTTTCTGTGCCTTTGGAAGATTATTTTGCCAGCTGAGTGAAGGGTGAATTAGAGATGTGGGAGATTGAAATCAAGGAATGCAATTAGGAAGCTATTAGAATAGAGAGGGGTGATAAGGGTCTAAACCAATGTGGTGGCCTAGTAAGTAGATAAAATGGGATAGATATTGACAAGGCAGGTGATTGAATGTAGAAGGTGAGGGTGAGGATGAGTGAGGGAAGTGTCAAAGATGACTCCAGGGTTAGAAAACTGGAGGCCTGCGCTGATTACCTCAATCTAAAGAGGAAAATTTAAAGAAGAGACAGGTTTAGGGGAATGATGTGTTCCAGTTGGGATACACTTAAGTTTGAGATGCTGGTGGGAATTCTGGGTAGAGAGGGCCAATCTTGAGTAACCACGAAGAAATCAGGAGACAAATTAGGGCTAGGTGGCCCTGCAGATAGAATATTAGGACTTGAGTCCTAAATTTTAGAAAAGTTACCAGAAACCTTTGGTTCAAATTCAGCCTCAGACACTTACTAGCTTTGTGACCCTAGGCAAGTTACTTAACCTCTGTTGGTTTTCAGTTTCTCATCTGTAAAATGCGGGTAATAATAACACCTTTCTCTCAGGCAAGTCCTTGAAAAGATAGGAGTACCAGATCATCTTACTTGTCTCTCAAGGAACCTGTATGCGGGCCAAGAAGCAACATTTAGAACCCCAAATGGAACAACTAATTGGTTTTAGATTGAAAAACGAATACAGCAAGGTTGTATGTCATGACCTTATTTATTTAACATGTATGTAGAGTACATCATGCAAAATGTCAAAAACCAGAGTTAAGGTTGCTGAGAGAAATATCAACAATCTCCGATATGCAGAAAATTCTGTTTTGATGATAGAAAGAGAAGAAAAATTAAGAAGTTTCTTGATGAGGATGAAAGAGGAAGTATAAAAGCTGGCCTGAAGCTCAACATAAAGAAATTAAGGTCATGGTAACTGGTCCCATCACTTCCTGGCAAGTAGGGGAAGGAGAAATGGAAGCAGTGTCAGATTTTATATTCTTGGGTTCAAAGATCATTGCAGATTATGACTGCAGCCCTGAAATGAAAAGATGCTTACTCCTTGGATGGAAAACTATGGCAAATCTGGACATCATACTAAAAAGCAGGGACATCACCATGCTGACAAAAGTCTTTATAGTTAAAGCTAGTTTTTCCAGTGGCAATCTATAGCTATGAGAGTTGGACTATGAGGAAAGCCAAGCACTGTAGAATCATCGCTTCCGAATTGTGGTACTAGAAGAGATTTTTGAGAATCATTGGACAGCAAGGTGATCAAATCAGTCGATAACTAAAATGAATTCAAGCTGTTAGCTGGAAGGTCAAATACTGTAGCTGAAGCTTAAATCCTTTGGGCACACAAAGAGAAGACAGACAGGACCCATTGGATAAGACATTGATGTTGGGAAAGACTGAAGGCAAAAAGAAAAGGGGATACCAGAGGATGAGATGGATAGGTAGTGGCATGGAAGCAACAGACATGAGCCTGATGAGACTTTGGGAGACAGTGGATAAAAGGGCCTGGAATGCAGGGTCAAGAGGAGTCAGACACAACTGACTGACTGAACCACAAAAACCCAGGGTTATTGAGAGGAGCAGTAGTAAGCAGAGTGCTTGGCACATAGTGACCTATATAAATGGAAGGTATTACTGTTTTTATTATAATGTGAAGGCACAACCTCTTGAATTAACAGTTTACTCTGTTTGAAAGCAAAACCCCTTTTCCTATTGCTCTTAAAAGAGGCAGTCCATGAAAAGCAGACATTTTGCTTTTCATTAATGTCCAAATAAATTAATATCTTCCTTTTCTTTTTATTTGACAACTTCTACTTGTATAGTTGGTTTGTTAAAAAAAAAATGGAGGATATGCAAAAAGGATGATGAAAGAGTGTTGAGAACAAAATTTTTTCTTGGGAAAAGCTTCAAACATGTCTTTTTAATTGCCCCAAAGAATGCCTGGGAGAGAAAAAGAGCCATGTAAAACTTGTTTTTCTTCTGGTCTTTAAAAAGGTTTCAATACTCATTACTTTGACTTAATTTTCTTTCACTCACTCCTACATCTAAATCATTTAGAATCAGGTCTTCAACTTCACTCAGCTGTTGAAACTGCTCTCTCCAAAGTTGCCATGATCTTTTAATGGTCAGATCCGATATTCTTTTCTCCTTCCTCATTCTTCCTGATATTTCTGCTGTGTTTGACCCTGTTGAGCACGCTTTCCTCTTGAATATTCTCTCTTCTCTGGTTTTCCATGATACCAGTCCTTCTTATCGGAACACCCCTTTTCATTCTGCTGGTGCATCATTCATTTTATTCTTTCATTCTCTCTAATGTGAGCATTGCTGAACCTTCTTCCCTATCTATGATCTCTCAATGACCTCATCAGGTCCTACTGGTTAATTTTTATCTCTATTCAAAAGACTCACAGATCTACATATCCAGTCCCAGTCTCTTTCCTAAGCTTCAGTCCTGTATTACCAACTGTGTATTAGAAATTTAAAATTGAATGCCCTAGAAGCATCTTAACCTAAACAAGTTCAAAATCAAGCTTTTTATCTCCCTTTCCAAACCTGACCCTGGATATTAAAATTTCCTATTTCTATCAATCAAGGGTATCACCATTCTTCCAGTCTCTCAGTTTCATAATTTCAGTTTTGTCCTCAACTCCTCACTCTTCCCTCATCTGACAAATCCAATCATTTGCCAAATATTGCTGTTTCTATCTTTACAGAATCTTTTGTATCTGACTGACCTCTTCTCTATACTCACACTACTACAATTTCAGTTCAGGTCCTCCCCACTTCCATCTATCTTCCACGTAACTGCTAAAGTGATTTCCTTAAGCACTCCTCTACTTAATAAGTCCCAGTGGTTCCCTAATGCTTCTAGAATAAAATAAAGTAAAAATTCCTCTGTTTAGCTTTTAAAGTCCTTTGCAAATTAGCCTCATATCATCTTTCCAGCCTCGTTGCACATTACTCCCTCTCATGTTAACTGTGATCTAGCCAAGATGGTCCTTTTTCTAATCTATATACAATATTCTTACATCTAGTCTCTTGACCAGATTTGCACTGATTTCCACTAACTCTTCTATATGCCTATCACCTCTGCCTCATAGAATCCCTTTCTATTCCTTTAAAACTTAGTTCTTACCTGAAGTACTACTTTCCAAACAACATAATATAATAATAGATTATTAAGATAATCATAAGGTAATAATAACTAGCATTTATATAGGCCTTTAAGGTTTGCAAAGCACTTTTGGAATATTATGTCACTTTATCTTCATGACAAACCATGGGAAGTAGATGCTTCTATTATCCTCATTTTACAGATGAGGGAACTGTGGCATACAGAACTTAAATGACTTTCCCAGGGTCACATAACTAGTGTCTAAAACTGGTTTTGCACTCAGATCTTCCAGACTTGAGGTCCTATGCTCTTTCCACTATGCCATTCAGCTATCTACATGAAGACTTTCCCAATACCTGGCACCCCCAACAGTTAGTGAACTTTAGTGAGAGCTACTTAATTTATATGTATTTATATTCATACTATACGAATATATGTGTGTGTGTTCCATTTTATATTATTGATGTATACACATACATACATACGTACATATAAATATATATACACATACACACACATCTCACATGTCTCCTGCTGTATAATGTAATCTCATTTAGAGTAGAGAATATTTCTGTCTTTGTATTCATGTACCTAGCATGGTGCCTAGCAAATAGTTGGCATTTAATAAATGTTTTTTGATTGACTGATGGTATACTTCTACTTATATCTTCCAGAAAGTGATTTTTTATCAAGTTTATGAGTGTGGTATAGATATTAATTCATTCATTTACCCTGTTTTCTGAATGGATCTTTAATTAACCAATTTTTGGGCATTGAGAGAAACTCCTTGATATTAGAAGATAGAAGACCTTAATTGGTTCAACCTGCCAGTAGCAGTTAAATCTCAAATCTACCAGATTAGGTAAATGATCTCTTTCTTTCCCTCAACTCCTTGTGGAAAGCATTTTATTTTCTCCAACCATCTGGAATTCCTGAAAATATGAGCTGAGCTAAATATAGCTCAACTAATATGTAAACTTTAGAATTGATCATCTGGGTAATGTCTGGGAAAGATATCTAGGCAAGAAAAATTTATTTATTCCCACCCCAACTTTTCCTTCCCAAGGCACCTGATTTCTAAGCAGCTTGCTGTGGGAGGGCTTTGGGAGAACAGAGTAACCATCTGACATAAGCATTTTTCATTTCATGAAGGTGAGCTCTAATGAAGGAAACTGAATGTGAATGAGCAGATGATGAACTGAAAAAAAGGTCAGAGAAAAGACATAATATAGCTTGATTACTGTCTCTTTGGAGCCTTTCGTTGTGAAACCTCTCCTCCAGTTCCTTTGAGAGCTATCAGTGGCCACTCAGGGAACTAGGGGTGTGGGGTCTATTCCCATATTTTCAAATTACAGGCTGTTGGTGACCTTCTTTTGGACCAGAGGTTCTTAACCTGGAGTTCATAAACTTGGATGGGAAAAATAAATTTCATGTGTATGTATGTGTATAAATATATATATATATATACATATACATATATGTGACATATATAATATATTTTAAGGTACTTCTTATCTTCTCCCCAGACATCTTATCTCATTCAGACTCTGTCTCTATTTCTGAATGTCTCTGTCTCTCTATCTCCTGATGCCTTATCCTCCCCACCCAATCCCAGCCATCTTTTCATCTATGGAAAGAGTAATCAGAAAACACTTCCATTGTTTTCCGAAAGGGTGCGCAAATCAGCTGCCCTATAGCATCACTCATCATCCCTGTGACTTTTCAGACCAAAATAACCTCCTCTGTTCAGCATTTTTCTATGCATGTTGTCTCACCTTACTAGACTGTAAACTCCTCAAGGCCAGGGACTGTCTTTTTTGTGTTTGTATCCTCAGCACTTAGCACAATGCTTTTCATTCACTCCACTCATTCAATCAATCAATCCTTTCTGAAAAGGAAGTAGAGCAATTAAGGCCTTCTACTGAAAGGCATGGGGCAGTTTCAGTTAGAAGAAGTCAATCTGAATTTAGTCAAGGCCAGGTGCATTATAGCCCCGCCCCATGCCTGCCCTGCCTTGAAGAGGGAAGAGCCTTATTTTCATACTATATAAACCACAGAAACCAGCAGAACAGCATGCCAGTAATAGCATGCTGGGGTTAATTACTAACTGAGAAGGGAGAGTGCCAGCCACTGAATCATCAACACACCTCTTGTAACACCTGGGGTTTTCTCTGGAAGCTTTCCATTCCAAGTAGTGAAAAAACCTGACCCTGGCTAATCTGGAGGATTGGATGGGATAGGAGCCAAGTGTGGCTGTGGGCCAGAGGGAATGAACTCCATGGTAATCATCAGTTTTATTCTGCTCCACATATGGCAAGAATAGTTCTCTTGGTTTCCCCTTAATGCTGATTGAAAAGCTTCCAAACAAAAAGACTGCTGTTATAATATTAGAGCTCATGCAGTATTGTGCACTGAATTTCTGGATCTAAAATATCAGGTAAAGTCACCCAGGATCCATGATGCTGATTGGACTCACCCTCGATGTGGGAAGGGAATGTTGTCTGAGAAATTGGCAGAGGGATGGGGCAGGGGGTGCTCAAAAACTCTACAAAAAGTCAAAGCCAAAAAGCTGGGAGCCAAGTCATGGGACCAATAGGGTCAGTGGTATCTGAGGTAGAAATAGGATCAAACTCTGGTATGAGAATGTATTAAGGAGAAACAAAGTCAGAATGAGGTTCTGACTGTAGTTAAGTGGCAGCCAAGTTAACAGAACTTTGAGCTACATGATATGTTACTTTTACGTTCTCAATATGAGTACATGCCTGTGCATACATTTATGTTTGCTTGAGTCTAGTTTCCTTTGAAGTCTCCAGCTGAAGAGCTTCTTCTTCCATAACCAGCAGATAACCTCATTGTATAGCTTCGCTGAAAAACCAAGGCTCAACAATGATTATGGAATGAAGGATAAGTGATGTGTTATTAATGAAAATTAAAATAGAGAATTCTGCAGGCCAGACATTGACTGGAATTCACAGTTGTCCAAGAAAGCAAGAAAGACAAAGTCCAAGTATTTTGTTTCCATTAAGTACAGAGAATATGTATAATTTTTCAGTGACTTTCATTGATAGTGTGACGTGTACCCCTGCAATAGTTGAGACTGATTCTGTGCTCAAATGCAGATAGTCTCTCTCTTAGAAGAAAAACTAAATGAGGTTAAGGAATGCCTTCCAACTCTCTTGGTTATCAGGAGGAATGAATTGTTCCTTGAAAAAGTAGAAAAAAGACTTCATGTTTAATTTTTTATAATTATATTTTATTTTAGCATTTATTTAAAAACTTTGAGTTCTCAGTTCTCTTTCTCCCCTACCTATTGAGAAGCAAACAATATATCAATTACATATTCAAAGTCATTCAAAACACATTTCCATATTAACCATGTTGCAACAAAGAAAGAAAGACAATTTAAGTGAAAAAAGTATGCTTCAATCTGCACTCATAGTTCTCTGGATGTAGATAGCGTTTTTCTTCACATGTCCTTTGGACTTGTCTTAATCAGAATAGCTAAGTCTTTCACAGTTGATCATTATTCCACTATTGCTGCTACTGTGTACAACATTCCCTTGGTTGTGTTCATTTCACTTTGCATCAGTTCACATATACTCATCATGCCTTATAACACAATAATATGCCATCACAATCACATGTCATAAGTTGTTTAGTCATTCACCAATTGATGGACATCCCCTCAAATTGCAAGTTTTTGCCACCACAAAAAAGATACTATACATATTTTTGTACATACAGGTTCTTTTGCTTTTTTAAAAAATTTTATCTCTTTGAGGTATAGACCTACTAGTGGCATTGCTATGTCAAAGAGTATATGCAGTTTATAGTCTTTTGGGCATAGTTCCAAATTATTCTACACAATGTTTGGACAAGTTCACAACTCCACCAACGATGCATTAGTGAACCTAGTTTCATACATCTCCTCTAGCATTTGTCATTTTCCTTTTCTGTCATATTAGCCAATCTGATAGGTATGAGTTGTTTTAATTTTCATTTCTTTAATCAGTCGTGATTTAAAGCATCTTTTCATATGATTCTTCTGAAAACTGTCTCATAATGTCCTTTGACCATTTATCAATTGGGGAATGGATCTTATTTTTATAAATTTGAATCAGTTCCTTAAATATTACAAAAATGAGGCCTTTATCAGAAAAACTTGCTTTAATTTTCCTCACCCCTTCCCCAGTCTCCTGTTTTCCTTCTATTTTTGGCTGTTTTGGTTTTCTTTATGCAAAACCTTTTTAATTTCATAAAATAAAAGCTATCTATCTTACTTGCTGTGAGCCTCTCAACCTTGTTTGGTCATCACCTCTTCCCTTATCTAAATAGGAGTATTTTTCCATGCTCCTCTGTTTTGCTTATAGGTCACCCTTTATGACTAAATCATGAACCCATTTTGACCTTATCTTGGTATACAATGTAAGATGTTGTTCCATGCTTAGTTTCTGCCAGACTGCTTTCCAGTTTTCCCAACAATTTTTGTTGGACCTTTGGGATTTCAAACACTAGATTACCATGGTTTTTTACTACCATATATTGTATACCTAATTAATTTCCCTGATCCACCACTCCATTCTTAGCCAGTACCAGTTTGTTTCGATGACTCTTGCTTTGGAATTTAGTTTGGAATCTGGTACTGCTACAGCCAACTCCCTTGATAGTCTTGATCTTTTGTTTTTCCAGAGGAATTTTGTCATTTTTTCTAGTTCTATAAAATGATTCTTTTTCACTCTATGGAATAATTAAATTAATTTAGGTAGAATTGTCATTTTTGCAACATTGGCTTGTCATACCCATGAGCAATTGATATTTTTCCAATTGCTTCCAATTGTCTTTATATTTTATGAAATGGATTTTGTAATTGTGTTCATATAGTTTCTGAGTTTGTCTTGGAGAGTAGACTTCCCAGTTTTTTATGTTGTCTGCAGTTACTTTATTTTAGAAAGCACTTTATTTTTTGAGCTATAGAATTATAAAGGATACATGATGAAGCACCTTACAGGAAGAAGGAAAAGAACAGATTATTTGAACAAAATTGGTCTTTGGGAAACAACCTTGAAAGTGGTACTGCTGGGCCAAAGGGTATTTTCTGCAATTATTTTAAATGGAATTTGTTGGAAAAAAAGAGTTTCAAAGAAGGAAAAAGACCTGAAGAAGAAGATACATCTTAGAGTGTGTCAGGAGTTTTGAGGATAGAAGTATGTCATAAAGAGGAGAAAGGGAGGGAAATCCCTGCTGAGGTTTTAGAGCTAAGAAACAAATATGGTAAGTCTTTTCCATAGAGAGGAAGGAGTTGTATATTAATAAGTAAAGCCAGATACTTGTCCTTTATGTATGACATACTAAACCCACAGATCCTATCAGATAAGAGATCATCCAACAGAGACCAGAGGAAGAAAGAATGAAGTAGCTGTTTGTCAACATGAAAGCAGAGAGGTCTGCTGTCACCCTATGGCAGGTATTTAAGCCATTACAAAAAACCTCAGGGGAGGAGCCAAGATGGCGGGGGGGGAGGAGCCAAGATGGTGGAGTAGAAAGACTCACGTATGCTAGCTCCGAATCCACAGCCCATAAATTTCCTGTAAGAAGAACTTCCCACAAATTCTGGATCACTGCAAGGCGTGCAGAAACACAGTGGAAGAGATTTCTGTTCTAGAGAGGCCTGGAAAGCGGTCCCCAGGGGTCCGTCGCACCCTGGAAAGTGGAATCCACCCCTGTGCTGCTCTGGCCATGGCCCCAGAGGAGCAGATCCGAGCAGGCTTCAGGGATGGAACCTCCAGCGGCCAGGAAAGTCCCTCCGCCCACAGATGCTACAGGTCAGTGAGAGAGACGTCTGGGCTGGCTAAGAGGGGAGTGGGATGTCTCCGTGACTCAGGCCTCCTTGGGAGGAAGCGGTGGAGGGAGCAGCAGAGGCAGCGGCAGAGGCAGCAGTGGCGGTCCCCAGGACTCCCAGAGCAGCAGGCAGAAGTTCAGGTCTCTGCATAAACCCCCTGAGGGAGCTGAGCCTGGGAGGCAGCCCTGCCCCCACCCCAGCACCAGAACTTAAGCTCAAATTGAATAGCAGCCGCTCCCACCACAGATAGCCCTGAGACTGGGAAGCAGCATTTGAATCTCAGACCCAAAGCACTAGCTGGGAAGATCTAGGCAGGGGTGGAGAGGAATCTCAGAAATCAGGTAACTGGCTGGGAAAATGCCCAGAAAAAGGAAGCAAAATAAGACCATAGAGAGCTACTTTCTTGGGGAAGAGATGTTCCTTCCCCCCTTCATTTCTGATGACAAAGTACAATGCCTGCCATCAGAGAAAGACGTGGAGGTCAGGGCCTCTCTATCCCAGACATCCCGGGGGGATGTCTGGTGGGCTCAGGCCATGGAAGAACTCAAAAAGGATTTTGAAAATCAAGTTAGACAGGTGGAGGAAAAACTGGGAAGAGAAATGAGAGAGATGCAAGAAAAGCATGAAAAACGAGTCAATACCTTGCTAAAGGAGACCCAAAAAAATGCTGAAGAAAATGACACCTTGAAAAATTGGCTAACTCAATTGGCAAAAGAGGTTCAAAAAGCCAATGAGGAGAAGAATGCTTTCAAAAGCAAAATTAGCCAAATGGAAAAAGAGGTTCAAAAGCTCACTGAAGAAAATAGTTCTCTCAAAATTAGAATGGAACAGATGGAGTCTAATGACTTTATGAGAAACCAAGAAATCACCAAACAAAACCAAAAGAATGAAAAAATGGAAGAGAATGTGAAATATCTCATGGGAAAAACAACTGACCTGGAAAATAGAGCCAGAAGAGACAATTTAAAAATTATGGGACTACCTGAAAGCCATGATCAAAAAAAGAGCCTAGACATCATCTTTCATGAAATTATCAAGGAAAACTGCCCTGAGATTCTACAACCAGAGGGCAAAATAAGTATTGAAGGAATCCGTCAATCACCACCTGAAAGAGATCCAAAAAGAGAAACTCCTAGGAACATTGTGGCCAAATTCCAGAGTTCCCAGGTCAAGGAGAAAATATTGCAAGCAGCTAGAAAGAAACAATTAAATATTGTGGAAATAAAATCAGGATAACACAAGATCTAGCAGCTTCTACATTAAGGGATCGAAGGGCGTAGAATAGGATACTCCAGAAGTCAAAGGAACTAGGACTCAAACCAAGAATCACCTACCCAGCAAAACTGAGTATAATACTTCAGGGGACAATATGGTCTTTCAATGAAACAGAGGACTTTCAAGCATTCTTGATGAAAAGACCAGAGCTGAAGAGAAAATTTGCCTTTCAAACACAAGAATGAGAAGAAGCATGAAATAGTAAACAGGAAAGGGAAGTCATAAGGAACTTACCAAAGGTGAACTGTTTACATTCCTACATGGAAAGACAATATTTGTAACTCTTAAAACATTTCAGTATCCGGGTAGTTGGTGGGACCACACACAGATGTACACACACACACATGCACACACACACATGTACAAGCATGCATGCACACACACATACACACAAGCACGCACACACAGAGACAGAGAGCACAGAGTGAATTGAATAGGATGGGACCATATCTTAAAAGAAATTAAGGTAAACAGTTAGAGAGAAATGTAGTGGGAGGAGAGAGGGTGAAATGGAATGGGATAAATTATATCTCATTCAAGAGGCAAGCAGGAAACTTTTTAGTGGAGGGAAAAAGAGAAGAGCTGAGAAAAAAACATGAAGTTTACCCTCATCACATTCGACTAAAGGAAGGAGTAAAATGCACACTCATTTTGGTATGAAAACCTATCTTACAGTACAGAAAAATGGGGAAGAAGGAGATAAGCAGGGAGGGAGGGATGATGGAAGGGAGGGCAATGGAAGAAGGGAGCAGTTTGAGGTCAACACTCTTGGGGAGGGACAGGATTAAAAGACAGAATAGAAACAATGGGGGGCAGAATAGGATGGAGGGAAATACAGTTAGTCTTATACAACATGACTGTTATCGAAGTCATTTGCAAAACTACACAGATATGGCCTATATTGAATTGCCTGCCTTCCCAAAGGGAATGGGTGGGGAGGGAGGGATGGGGAGAATTTGGAACTCAAAGTTTTAGGAACAACTGTTGAGTATTGTTCTTGCTACTAGGAAATAAGAAAAACAGTTAATGGGGAATAGAAAGTCATCTGGCCCTACAGGACAAAAGAGAAGATGGGGACAAGAGAAGGGAGGGATGATAGAAGAGAGGGCAGATTGGTGATAGGGAAAATTAGCATGCTTGGTGTATTGGGGTGGGGGTAGGGGACAAATGGGGAGAAAATTTGGAACCCAAAATTTTGTGAAAATGAATGTAAAAAGTTAAATAAATAAATAAATTTTAAAAAAAAAGAAAAGAAAAAAAAAAGAAAAAACCTCCCAAGACTTGTCAAACTGGACAGCTACTACGCATTTCTGTTGATAAATGGGGGCACAAATGATACTTCAAAAGACATCTAGAAGCCATAGACAAGAATCTGAAGACTACAAGGACACAGGTGGTATCTTAATCCTGCTGTCATTTGTAAGTAATGAATTCAGAAGAGATTTGGGAAGTGAAAATTTGGTTAACAAAAAGTTGTCTGAAAATGGGGATTTAGATTTCTGGATGTCAGCTTAAAATATAGGAATGACAGGTTCTGGGAGAGAGATTGAGAATATATATTAAGAGCTGGTAAAATATTTCTTTTCCTCTTTTGTTGTTTTCAGTCTTATCCAACTCTTTGTGACCCTGTATGAGATTTTCTTGGCAAAGATACTGGAGTGGTTTGCTATTTTCTCCTCCAGCTCATTTTATAGATGAGTAACAGAGATAAACAGGGTTAAGTGAGTTGCCTAGGGTCACACAGCTAGTAAGTATCTGAGGCCAGATTTAAATTCAGGGAGATGAGTCTTCCTGAGCTCAAGCTCAGCACTCTATTCACTGTGCCACCTCACTGTCCCTACTTTTTTCCCCAGGAGTCTCACAAATCTAATCAAAAGAACTTTACACTTAAAAAGAATGAAAAGTGAGAAAACTATATATGTATGTCCATCAAGTTAGATACCTTAGAAGGTTATCATTATGTTAGAAATGTCAACAATGACATCTAGAAGTTCATAGGAGACAGAATCCAAAAAAGAAGGCAACAATACAGTCTATGGCTTTAGTTTTTTCATTTAAAAACATACCATGTATAGACAGTAAGCAAGATAAAATTAAAATCCTAAGGCAAGAAGATAAATTTATCCCTTAGGTATTGCTGAGATTTAGTGGAATGAACTCCATAATTGGAATGTGGATCTAGAAGGTACACTTTATTCAGGTGAAAGTGGAGAGATAAAACAAAAGAAGAATTGCATTGTACATTAAGAAGCATGCTTATGTGAAGAGATTTGGGAATCAACAGCAAAATCATGGTGGAATACATTTGGGCAAAGATCAATGGAAGAAGATAAATAAGTGATATTGTCATTGGTATATGCTATACCTAGATAGAGATAGGGAATAGACGTGGAGTTGAGGAATCACAAGAATGGAACAGAATCATAACGTAACAGTGTGGGGCAGGGTTGGGACTTAAATGATCTGCTTGATTGCTCTCCCTGCCAAAAGAAGAGTAACTTATACCCTCTTGATTTGCCTTAATGACAATTCTTCCAAAGGTAGAGGAATAGATAAAAGGCAAATTCTATTGTGGATCTAATTGTTATCAACAGGGAGAAACTGGTTGCTGGGGTGAAACTAACGGGAAATTTGGGGGTAAGTGAACATGATATCTTAGAATGTGTGATAAAGGTGAGAAAACTCAGGCACAGTCTGTCATATACCCTAGATTTTGGGGAAGCCAGCCAGTTTCAAAATTCTCAGATCCAATGAAAAGTCAATTAGTAAACGCTTATTAAATATGTCGCACGTGCCAGGTATTGTGTAAGCTCTAGGGATACAAAAAGAGGCAAAATGCAGACCCTTCCCTCAAAGAATTCATAGTCCAATGGGAGGCGAAACAAGTAAATGAGTACAAATATGTGCGTAAATAAATATGCACACGTGACAACAAATATGTACAAAGAAGCTGTATACAAGAAAAATCAAAAGAAGGAAGGCACTAGAATTAGGAAGGATTAGGAGAGACTTTCCGTAGAAAATGGCATTTTAGTTAGAACTTAAAGAGTCCCAGGGAAGCAAGTAGGTGGAAATGAGGAGACAGAGCATTCTAGTCATGGGAGACAGCCAGAGAAAATGCCAGAAGGAACAATAAGTAAGTTCTCACTGAGCGAAATTCCATGGGGCATGTAAGCCTAGAAGAGGAAGAAAACTTTCAAGAAATTCTGAAGATACTAAGAAAATTGATTCCAAAGTGAAAGAAAAGGGAAGTTATATAAAGAGACTGAGGTGGATGCCCAGAAAACTTGTCAATCAGCTTAGAGTTTTTGAAGAGATTTTAAAAAGATGAGAACAAAACCAGTAGTAGCAGGGTAAATGTCAAAGTGTAGAATGATTCTGTAAAAATAGGGTTCCTAGTTTTAGAGGTCAGAATGAAATGAGACTGGCAAGGAAAAGCTAAAGATAGTAAAAATTAATTTCTTTTATCTATACAGGAAAAAGAAGAGGTTCAAAGAAGGTATAGCATGGCTGTTTGGGGTGGTTAGGTTGAGGAAAACTGACAACAGAATGGAGATAGAATTGCTCAACATTTTTCTTCTTTTTTCTGCCAAAGAGAATGGTCTCTGTACTAGAAAGAGTGAAGTAAAAGTGACTAATCAGAAATTGAAACCCCAGAGAAATAGGAGAAAATATGACCCATCCCAGAAAATGAAAAGAATTGGATGATATGTTTTCTGAACCCTTATCAGTGACACATAATAACTCCTCTGTTCTCCATAGTCCCTAAAGGAGAATTACTGCAGGGTAAGAGAAGGGCAGATGTCCCACTTCCTCCCTCCCATGCCCCTTCATCTGACATTAACAGGTGCAGAGTTGACCATCTTTGCTACATCCTTAGTCTGATTTACATTCTATCCCCAAAATATCTCAGTGCAATGGCATGGATGGCTGAAAAGCATAAGAAAATGTAACAATCCAAAAAAATGAATTTGCCATAAAAGATGTAAACGATGCTTTCTAGTCATTTAATTTTTTTAAACTGTAATTATCTCTAATGTTTGGGTCAATTATACTAATGTGAACCCAAAACTTAATATGTTTTAGGAAAAGAATAAAGGAAAATTTGTAGTGATATATCATCATCTCAAGAAGAACACTGACATGTTCTGTAGATCCGTCTTATCATTGCTTCATTTGAGCACCCTATTTAATATTAGCTTCCAGTAGAGCCTGAGGGGTAATCATGTCAATGTTGGGGGAGGTAATATCAATTTTATATACATACATACCTACATATATACATATAAATGCATGTATCTATATCTACAGATGGCTTTTGAAATATCTTCTAACTCTAAATCTATGATCCTATGAAATTGGAACCCATTTTTTGAAATGTAATGAGTTTTGTAAGTTTCTCTCTCTCTTTCTCTCTGTCTCTGTCTCTCTCTCTCTCTCTGTCTCTCTCTGTCTCTCTCTTTCTCTCTGTCTCTCTGTCTCTCTCTCTCTCTCTCTGTCTCTCTCTCTCCTCCAATTTCATAGAATAGATTTAGAGCTAGAAGAGATTTTAAAGACCATCTAATTCTATCTTATTTTATTGATGAGGACACTGAAACTCAAGGAGGCTAAGTGATTTGTTCACAGTCACGTAAGTTTGTCTACAGCCAGTGATCTTCTTCCTTCTTCCTCCTCCTCTGAGTTCTCTTCTATGCCTCCAATTTCACAAAATGGAAGGCCAGATCACAGTCTGAACAATGGATTAATCCTTAGAGAAAACAGCTTTAAAAATTGTGAAATGATTAACACTTATGGAGTACATACTTAATTCAGAAAATCTTTTATTAAGTATTATGGGAAAGAGTCAATTATATAGAAAATTGGCCCTAAAGAAACCTAAAATTTAATTGGACAAGTAAAAAGCAATCCAGGGATAAGAAGATAAGAATCCTACTATACTTTGAAATATTAATACCCCTTCTGGAATATTGTGTTCAGTTCTCAGTCAACATGTAAAATGAATTTACTAGCTAGAGATTGTCCAGACAAAGACAAACAGAGTAGTATTTGGTCTGGAGATGAAAATCTTGAATGGGGATTGGGGAGAGGGGCTCATGGCCATCTTTTTTGAAGGGCTGTCATGTGGATAGGAATTAGATTTATTTTGCTTAGCTTCAAAGGATAGAACCAGAAGCAATGGAAGGAAATTGCTGAGGGGCAAACTTAGACTTGATGTCAGGAAAATTATGACCTTGGCAGACATCACCAGCAAGAATATTTCCATATACAAAGAACTAAAAAAGAGCATTGTATATGAAACCATGAATCTATTATGTAGAAACTTTCTTTAAAAAAAACCCCACCCTATATATTAATATTAACATGGCAGCATCAATACTGCCTATTTAACTGTTTCCTTTTCTGAACTCTCTTCTACTCTCCTTTGTGTATTTAAAATAATTGATTCATATTCTTTTCTTTCTAGTTCAGTTTCTCTGAATTCTGCTTTCTAACCGTAAGCACAGTTCTCTGCCTCCTAAATGAAGTGGGTCTGCTTTGCTGTCCATGGTGGATTTCTCAGCTGTGAGGCATAAGGCCTGAGGGCAAAGTAGTTAGTGGTATGGTGGTTGGATTGGATCCAAAGGTATTATGTGTTTAACAGGAAACCAAACATATGACTGCAATCCTATAGAGAAATGGAGGAATTCTGAGTGCTCAGGGAAAAGGAAAAGATTAAGAATGGTGGGTGTTGTAGAGATTTTAAATTAGAGATTAAAAATCACTTCTGGCTGTCTTTTTAAAACCTGGATTATGCTTCCACCTAAGATAAAATATGACCTGAAAATGTATCTGCTAATAAACATATTTCAGGGTGTCTGCTTGTTTACTTATATGTTTTGGTAGAATCTTCTTTTGGATGAATCAAGATGCCCCACATTTATTTTCTTTCTTTCTTGGATTTATTATTTTATTCCCTGTTTTACATTATATACAACTCTAAGTGATTTGATAATCGAATACATTATATTCTAGATGTTCTGTAATGTTTATCAGGTTATTTCCTCCAAGCTAGGAAATATTTAATTTTCAACACTTCTCATTTTTCTTTGCATTCCCTAATTTAATAATGTATATTAAGTGGATTTCTGTTACCCTAAATTTATGTAATGCTCTCTCTGAACCTCTTGGAAACATAATCACTTTTGAATCACAGATATATTTCTTTCTCAACATCTTCAATCTGAAAATTCCATCTGAAAATTTCCATCCCTAATCATACTTTCATTCCTTTTTGATATTTTATCATACACCAACTGTATAACTCATCATCTCTGACTTGTCACATCTGATTACTTCAAATAGCACTTCTCCTTTTCTTCACCAACTGGAAATGTCTCTTTTCATCCTGAAGCCAAATCCCCATGTCAAGAAAAAGAGAAACAAAGAAGAGAATTTTAAAATGAAAAGATGATTTATCTACTTTTCATTTTTGCTGGAAGATACTTACATTTAATTAAGTTCATAAATTTTTGGTTTTTCTCTGAAGGACCAGGTCTAAAAGGGAACTCTAGTACAAATAAAATAGTTCAGCATGGAGGGCTTCAGTTTCTTCAAGATCATCCTAAAATATTTCCATTAGTAGGAATATGAATAAGAAAATCTACCTGCTAAATTTTTAATTTCCCTAAAGGGTGTGCTTTTGGAGATAAAGCAGTTGAAATAAGTCTTTAGGGAAACAGAAGAGGTCATGCTGATTCAACAATATGAGATTTACAGACTCACAGATTTTAGAAATAGAAAGTAGAGATTGGCTTGTCCATCTGTGTCCACCCCAATGTCAGTAAGACCTTGATCTTTTAAAGCACTGAAAAATATCTTCATGTATTGAAGTGAAAATGATGTTTAGAGCGCAATACAATCCCTGGGGGACTGACATGGTTTGGGCAAGGTACACCAAATTAACTGACTTGAGCCAATCCCAGATGTTTATCTAGCTGTGAGCCAAACAGGAGCCATCTGTTTGGAGTTCATATTGGAGTGATATCCTTACACACACACACACACACACACACACGCACACACACGCACGCACGCACACACACACACGCACGCACACACATGCACACACACACACACATATAGATAGCAAGATTGTCCAGGCAGGTAAGGAAAATGGACAAATGTACTTTCACCATCTTATGCTGTTATGCTGACCTACTTCTTGACAGTGGTCTTGGAAGGTGAATTTACTAAATCTAAGAACTTCGCGACATGGTTACATACTAACCTATGGTATAATTCCGTAGTGGCTATTCTCAGTTCTCTATCCATTGGGTCTAAAAGACGGCCATTGGTTGGGAGATTAACTCCTGACTGAGAAAAATAAATTGCAAGCCATGTCCTAACCAACAGATGTGACCCACAGACAACTTGCTTTCACCTCTACCTTTTATCCCCCTACATAATTTCTAAACCCACTGTCATGCTGCTAACCCAAGCTGTGATTTACTCTACTTCCTCTCAGTCTCCTCTCCTCTCTATTTGGAGGACTAGAGTGCGGAGGGCCAAATTCCTCCAAATGACTCTTGTGATGTCTTTGGTTCTCTTTTAGGACAAAGCACAGACAGCAGCAACAGAATCTGAACTTTTAGATCACTGAATTCTGCTTCTGCTGCCCTGCCTGATTTCAGATCCAGGGAACACACTGCCCCAGTGCTGGGTCTCTCTTTGTGTCATGTTCCTTCCTTCTTTCCTACCTCTTTGTGTGTCTTCCTCCCCTTTAAATTGTAAGTTCATTGAGGGCTTTCTTTTTTATTAATTGTATTTCCATTGCTTAGCAAAGTGCCTGGCATGTTATGTTTATTGGATAGGATTGTTGGTTGGGTTAGATGGGTAGTTTTCTCTTCTGTAAGTTGTTACGGTCTATAATTATATTTTCTAAACTGTTTTGGCCATGGATAACTTTAATATGGAATATATCAATGGCACTGTTAGGAATAATTTTAGGGATAAAAAAGAAAATTATACCTATTTTCAAACTGAAAAATTATGTCATTTAATAATAATAATAATGTGACTTTTTTTCTTTTAGTAATGTAACATATTTGGAGACCTAAAATTTCCCTACAGAATACTTTAGTTATATCCCATTATTTTTTATTTACATACATTTATATTTATATTTATACAAATTTGTTGTATATATTATATTCATGAATAATTATATATTTGTTATATATAGATATATATCTCATTTATGTCATTTTTCTGTCATGAAATTTTAATATTTGTTCTTTGGACCATTAATTCTTCAGTTGTGACTTACATTTAACCCATTGTCCTGGGCTTATATGGAACAAATCTGTTTCTAGGACCTAGGTCAATAACAACCAGTTTTACTCTTTGACTTTCTGTCTCTCAAATTATGGAAGAGACTCTTGCTGCCAGCTCTGTACTTACATGCTTACTTGTAAGAGAAAGTGTAAATCAGAACTGTCTTCCCCTCCTGTTCTTTGCTAGAAGAGCAAATGAATAGTTCTGAGAGTACAAAATAAAACTGAATTCATTCCTTCTCACTGGACAAAAGTGGGGGGGTGGGGAGCTAGATGGCACAGTAGATAGAGCAATGGCCCTGGACTGGTGAAGTCTGTGGATTATTTCTCAGAATAATATTTTTAAATTCATAAAATAAAATATATAAGATTGCAAAAGAAACCAAAGATTAGTAAAAAATAAAGATAATTGTTTTGTTTTGTTTTTCCATTCAAGTTATGGACTGAAATCCATCCTCTGACCCCAATCTCTAAACCCCAAGGTAGAATTGCTGCACTTGAGAGATTCAGTTTCTGAATTCTCAAATTTGAGATTATTCAAAAATGTCCCCCAGAGCTAATGCTGCCCAGGAAGTTTTATTCCCCTCAACAGAAAGGGTAGATGCTAGGATCACCCTGCCTAGGGGAATGAAATCTCTAATTTTTACGCTGGAAGTTGAAGCCCATGCACATTATTCAGCAACTCTTTCCTTAGGCTATGTACATGAACATATATCTACTCTTATCTCTTTGGGCATAGTCCAAATAGTAGTTTCTCTGGATCAAAGGCTATGCACAGTTGAGCAACCTTTTGAGCATATTTCCAATTGCTTTCCCAATTGACTGAATCTATATTTAGCTTTACTAACAGTGAATTGAGGGGCCTTTTTTTTTTTTTTTTTGTAGACCTTTTAACAAATGTCTTTCCTTTTTTGCTCAGTTTGCAATTTGATGCATGAGAAGTGGGACCTCAGAATTGTTTTAAATTTCATTTCTCTAATTATTAGTGACACAGAACATTTTTCCATATTGGATTTCTCTGTACTTCATGTCATTTGACTATTTTTCAATCAGGGAAATAGCTTTTATTCTTAAAGATTTGAATCACTTCCTTACAAGACCCTTAGCCAAACTTGATGGAAAGTTGCCTGTTTCCACTCTAATTTTAGCTGCCTTAGTTTTGTTTATGCTGAAGTATTTTAATTGAACATAATCAAAATTGTTCTTTTTATTTCTATGATTCTATCTGCTTCTTGTTTGGTCATAAACTATTCTCTTATCCATAGACCTGAAAGGTAATTTCTTCATTCTTCCTTAATCTGTTTATGCTATCATACTTTATGACTAAATCATGTATCCATTTAGAGTTTATATTGGCATATGATATTAAATATTGGTCTATACTTGTTTTTTTTTCTTGACTTCTCTCCAGTTTTCCCAGCAATTTTTCTTGAATAGTGAGTCCTTATCCCTGTAATTGTGGTCTTTGGTTTTACTAAACACTAGGCTACTTTGTGTGTTTGTTTCTCTATGTTATATACCTAACCTATTCTGCTGATTAATGATTCTAGGTCTTTTGTTGCTATTCAGCTGATTAGTCCTGTCTAGCTCTTTGTGACCCTGTGGACCAACTGTCCATGGGGTTTTCTTGGCAAAGATGCTAGAGTGATTTGAAATTTCCTTCTCCAGTTGTTCTTTTTGTTGAGCAATCAGAGTTGTGACTTGCCCAGGGTGACACAGCTAGGAAGTGTCTGAGACTAGATTGGAACTTGCATCTTCCTGACTCTAGGCACAACTAGTACAAATCATTTAAATAATTACTGCTTTGTAGTAATGTTCGAGAAAGGTAACTAGCTGGTGCAGTGAACAGTGCTGGGGCTCAAGTTAGGAAGACTCATCTTCCTGAGTTCAAATCTGGGCTCAGACACTTACAAGTTGTGTGTCCCTGGGCAAATAACTTAACCCTGCTTGCCTCAGTTTCCTCATTTGTAAAATGAACTGGAGAAGAAAGTGGCAAATCACTCCAGTACCTTTGATAAGAAAACCCCAAATGGGGTCATAAAGAGTCAGATGCCACTGAAAACTACAGAACAACAACCATACTTTGGGACTTGATACTTATAGGCCCCATTACATTGCATGTAAAATTTTATTTTTCTTAAGATTTTTGATGTTTTGCATATCCTATTGAATTTCATTTCTCTTTTTTTCTAACTGTAAAATAATACTTAGGTAGTTTGATTGGTATTTTGCCATGCATTTCAGTAGGAACTCTGTTACAGCTCTATATGCTTTTTTTTTTGGAGTAGGAAAGTTGGCTCTTACTCACTGGAAAAGTACCCCTGACCAGTGCTCAGAAGGTTATTGGCAAATCAACTTAATTCCCATGTGCCTCCAATTCAAATCAGCAATAACTGGTTATTAGGGGATGTGGTCTGTGTAAATGCAGATTCCTAGGGTTGGCAGGGTTCAACTCGTTTTCCTAAATCCCAACCACCCACCTAGAGATATACATCCATTTTCTTGCATGCTCCTCTATTTTCTGAATTTGGAAAAGGCAGAAGGTAGAAGCGAAGTCCAAGAGAGTCAGTCTGTCTGTCTTCCTGAGTTATATCATCTTAGATGTAGCCCCAGGCAGTGAAAACCAATCTGTGTTGTCTGCATCCTCTGAACAAGTTGTTGATATGCACTGATGTACACTATGTTGTGAGATGTCTTCTTGAAACTAGACAAAAAAGCTTAATCGAGCTCATCAAAGGAACTCACAAAATTGGTGGAGGATTCCCCTGAACAACATTTCTGACTGATATACTTTTAAAGCAAATCTAGATCCATTATTTCATTTGTCATGACCACTATTCTCTTCTATAAAGAGTTTGATCTAGCCTCTCCAAGCATGTAAGTGAATAATTCACAATTACAGAAGAGAATGCCAACTTAGACACATTCATTTTAGGAAAACCAAAATTTCTTTTCAATGTGCTAACATCTATCTTTCTCATATTCTTTTTCTTCCATGTGAACTTGTTAATAGCACACATTTACACACCACTTTATAATTCAGAAGCTGCTTTTCCTACAGCAACCCTGTAAGGTGGATAGTGCAAGCATCAAGACCCACATTTTGAAGATGACGATAGGAAGCTTTAGGAAATTATTTGACATGTCCATGGTGACAAAGCCAGTAAGCGCCAAAGCTATTATGTAAGCCTGTGTGTTTTGTGACAATCCCCTGGCATAAGGAAATCCCTCTCAGGAGGATGTAAGGTTCCCTAGACTATCTATAACTGCTCACAGTGCCATACTCCCCTATTGTAGGTGTGGTTGTCAATAGGTTAAGTTGTTGTCTGGGTACCCAGTTTATATCTAAGAAGAGTCCTATGGGCCAGCCAGAGCTGCTGGGGAAAAGAACTATTAATGAGTTAGGATCCTGAGAATAATGTGTAAAACAATGGGAATCAGTTCAATGCAAAGCTTTATGGAAGGCAATAGGGAAGAAGGAGAAGGGGGGAAAGGAAAAAGAGATCTGATATATAACTCAGGCATATACACTAACAAAGGGTATAACATATAAAGTTATTGCATATTAAAGTTTGTATTATATTATTATGTTACATTATTGTATTAAAGTTTAAATATAGTATTATATATAATATATATTATTAATTATACATTATTGTTAATTATATGTATAATATTACATATTGTTAAAATATGAAGTTAAAGTATATTGGGGAACATAGAAACATAGATCCATTCAGTAGGATGATATACTCCTACTGGAAGGGAAGGTGTACTCCAAAATACTCTTCTGAAAGTGGGGTCCTTATACTTTGATTTAGGATGGTCACTCTGGAGCTGACCATTTTGTATATCAGGGTCAGAGAAAAATATTATTTTTGAGGTTTATCAGGGAGAAAAACAAGCTAGTGGCAGACAAAATATTATTTGGAGGACAGAGCTGTACTAACCTTTGAAAAATATTATTGTGAGTATTTTTCCATGAGTGTGTTCTATAAGCTTACAGTCTTCCTCGAGGAGAGACTGTCATGATGGTCTCAAGACATCAGGCCTAATCTTATAACAACAGTTTCCATGGGACAGTTAAGTTGCACAGTTGCATAGAGCACTTGTTTGGATTCAGGAGGACCTGAGTTTAAATCTGGCTTTAGACCTGTATTAGCTATGTGACCCTGGGCATTTCACTTAGTCCCAATGGCCTCCACCCAAAAACCCCAGAACAAAAACCAGACATTTCCATGCATAGATTTTACAAGCTACAGCCTCCCTAAGGGGAAACTGTCATGGTGGCCTTAAGAACACCTCAAGATGATCAACACCACGCAATAGTATAGCGATCTTATAACACTGTATCTTCTCCCTCCAAGTGTGGTCTTGTTTCCCTATAGCAAGCTGACTCTTACCTTGATTCAACTATAAATCAAATCAGCATGATCCTCAATATATAAATGAGAAATTCTCATGGATGTTATTTTTATGTAGAATACCTAAATTTTTTCTACTAAACATTTG
Source organism: Bettongia penicillata ogilbyi (assembly GCA_023548195.1). Classification (NCBI taxonomy): domain Eukaryota; kingdom Metazoa; phylum Chordata; class Mammalia; order Diprotodontia; family Potoroidae; genus Bettongia; species Bettongia penicillata. The sequence goes on from JAJHZJ010000468.1 coordinate 2,938,172, forward strand.
GAATATTTCTAAACACTGGTTATACTGTTAGATGTCTTCTCATTCTGCGTGAAGGTAGACAAAGTAATCAGTGACCTAAAAGGACTATCAAGAAAACAAAGGGCTTTTTAAAGATAGAAATATCCAATTTATCCTTTTACAAATGTTCTACCTATTAAAATCTCTGACCTAACCACCAGAAGGTCAACCCTTTTATAGATTAACTCACTCAACAATGTCAAAGGTTAGAGACTCTCTGATGAGAACAGATGTTAGTCATTTGTCCTTCAACATCAAAGATTCCAGAAGACAATTTAAGAAATTTTGATAGATACTAGAAGAATGACATTTAATTCCTTGTATAAGTAACATAAATTTCTGGTGATGTTCTGAGGACATAGATTCTTTAAAGTAAAAGACAAAAATTAAGAAAAAAGTCTTTGGAAACAATTCTTTTAGAAAAGCTATTACATATGGGAAATTATAGTCATTAGTGAAATCATTGTATGATTATTTTATAGATCATTAAAAATCTTTGGAATTTCACATGCCCTGGGAAATATTCCAAAGAAATTATGTCTTAAGACACTATAGATGGATATATATGTGAAAAATGTAATGTAAAATAAGTGGGTTAGTTTACTGCTTCATTTTGCCAGAATTTTCTAAAATCTGGAGAATTTGCCCAAGGTAAGATGGAAGAATGGGAGAGGGGAAGAGAGGAGGAACAAAACAATGACCCAAGTTTCTGAATATTTCTAATACAATTCCTGTGTAAATATATTCACTCTTTTTAATAATAAAAATTGCAAATAAAAGTTTTAAAAAAGCAATATTAATGTGTCAGTCTTGAGCAAAATGCCTTCCACGTCCAGAGAAAGAGCTGTGGAATTAGATCACAGAATGAAGCAGATCATTTTCTCTTGTGTTTTGTTTTGTTTTCATGGTTTCTCCCATTCATTTTAATTCTTCTATGCAACATGGCTAAGGTGAAAAAGGATTTAATAAGAATGTATATGTAGAACCTATATAAGACTGCTTGCTGTCCTGTGGAGGGAGGGGAAAGGAAGGGAGAAAAAAACCTAAGATATACGGAAGTGATTGTAGAAAACTGAAAATAAATGAATTAATTAATTAAAAAAAAAGAAAAAGACCAGTTAGACAATCCTTAAAAAAAAGATTAATATGTCAAATGTATTACAATTGACAGTGACTGCAACACAATAACAGAACACAAACAAGTGAAATCGAATATAAGCCAGTGAGTCTAGACACTGATACGACCCACTACCATGGTCTGCCATTAGTAATACGGGCTTAGTTGTGTTTTTGCTCTGCCTGATATGTTTGAATATGAAATATGAAGACTAGTAGTTAAACAATCTTCGTGTGAAAGTTAGAAGCACTATAATTATTATATTTCTTAATAGTTTTGGTAAGCATAATATGACTAAGCTGGTTTCCAAAGAGAAGGCAAATTTTAAAGAATGGAAATAACTTGACAACAATCATAGTTTAAAATTTTCAAGTTATATTTAAATTTAATTGTCTTACATATTATTTTCTTTTTTTTTTAAAGAAATAATATACCTTTATGATGGAGAAAGACACAACCAATTTGAAGAGAAAATCAACTGGAGTGACTAAAAATAGGATAAACAAAGACAATAGTTTAAGTAGCAGAAATGCATAAACACAAAACAAAGCCCAATTGAGAAAGTGTTTCTCTATATTATTGAGATCGGCAAGCACTGTCATTGATGGACAAAAAAATGATGCACTTTTTGGGCAGAAATTCTTTATCTACAGAGCACAAAACCTGAAAACATCTGGAAAGCATTCATGTGGAATACTTTGGCAAAACCAGAGAATATTTTTTGAGAAAATTAGAAGCATTTAGCAAGCAAAAAGGACCTTTTCCAAAAGGACTTCTCGCATCATACAAAATTACTTCTTGAATTCTTAAATGTATGTTAATTCTCATTTGATGGAAGTTGATTTTACCAGCAGTTATAGATATGGTGAAAACACTGCTTGGTGAATTGTATACAAAGCAGATTTAAATGTTCCACTTGTAGGTGATTTACTATGAAGGAGAATAACTCGTATGTCTGAAGACCATTATTTTGCTAATTGGTTTCTTTTCTTCTTTGTTTCGAGCAAACCTTTGACTTTAATGGCATCTGGGACTTTCAGTGAGAGACTTCCTCAACTAAGGCACATGGGCAATTTCTCTGATTTATGGTTTTAGAGAGTAACCTGGGGACAGCGAGAAGTTAAATAACTTCCCCAGGGTCAGCTGTGGGACTGATCCCAGGTCTTGACTCCAAGGGCAACTAACTTTCTACCTACACCACCATCCTCCTTCTCAATTAACTGAGAAATTTAAATCTTCCTATCTTATATTGCAAATGGATGAACTAGCATGTGGTTTGAGATGCTCATTTGATTACATGTGCGTGATAGATCGGTGAAGCTGATATTAGGTAGCAGTTTTTACTTTAACACTTCATAGCAAGGTTACGTGATGAGAAGTTTTCAATACATTTTACAGATCTCTCTGGGTGGAAATGTTATTACATATGAGAATTATATAAGACTTTTATGCTAATGGAGCTCAGTCAGTGTTAGAACAGTATGTAGTTCTGTGAGTACTTGAACTGTGCTGTTTAGATATAGTACATGCTTCATAATCACTTATAAGGTTTTTTACTGAGGAGCTGTAGGCCATGAGATATGTCTACATAATTGAGAAACACAGTAGTTTTCATGTGTCTAAGTATTTGAAAAGTGTTTGAACTAAACAAGGAAAGTGCCATTTTACTTAATGATAATAAAAAAAAGATGGGGCAAATTCATTTAATAACAAATATTTCTACTTGAAAGTATATTTTTAAAAATATCCATTTTTAAATTTTATTTATTTTTAAATATTTTTAAAATTAAGATATTTTTTAAAACGCCATCCTCTAAAAAATTAGTACAAGCTCCTCAGATTCATACTCTGATCCAGGAAGGAAATTAAAGCTATTGATAATAAATTTATAAACATATGTTAGATGTTTCTCTCTTTTAAAAATACCTGCCTTACAAATGAAAAACAGAAAGTAAAGATTTGCTTACCAATCATTGGTCAATCTACAGAAGCAATTCTCTTTAATTTTAAAGCTCAAGATAGTTCTAAATAACTCATTTGCCATTGCTAGTTGTGACAAATTCAGTCCTATTTCATATAAATGAGAGTAGTGGGCAGCTTCACAAACAAAAGATAGACCATCAAAATAAGCATTTGAACCTGAGCAATTTATTACATCTTAATTGTCAGTGGTTTGTCACATGTAGTGATGCAGATTTTTCTACCGTTCATAACATCATATTTTTGTATGAAGGCAACTAGGTGGTACTGTTAGACCTTGGACAAGTCATTTACCCTTTTTTCTTACCTCACTTTCTACATTGTAAATGAGGATGGTAAGTGGGATAATATTTGTAAACCACTTGGCAAAGTAACTGGCACATAGTAGGTACCTGGTAAATGTTGATTCTATTCTAAATAGCCTTTTGTGCTATAGCTATCATGAAGACAAAATATCAGCCTAAAAGTAGTGGCTGAAAGATAATTATGATTAGTCATAGAGCCAATTACTTGAAACAAACCCTTTATACTGAGAAATAATGATATTATAATTATGATTTAATGTTATGGATATCAATATGATAATATATCTCAACAAATACTTTTTACATTATTTTTATTGTATATTTATAATTTGTGATAAATTCTTACTTTTACCTAAATAAAATGCAAGGTAAGAAAATTATTTGAGTAGCAAGGTGGCACAGTGGATAGAGTGCATGGCCTGGAGTCAGAAAGACCTGAATTCAAATGTGACCTGAGATACTTACTAGCTATGTGACCCTGGCTAAGTAATTTAGCCCTGTTTGCCTCAGTTTCCTCATCTATAAAAATGAACTGGAGAAGAAAATGGTAAACCACTGCAGTGTCTTTGCCAAGAAAATCCCATATGAGGTCACAAAGAGATAGACATGTCTGAAAAATGACTGAAAAACGACAAAAAAATTCTTTGCATAGGTTATTTCATGAAAAATGTGTGGTAACACCAAGGTTTTTTGTGGTTGTTTTGTTTTTTAAACTAAGAGGATAGTGTTGCTACATAAAGTCTGGCAATGAAGGTGGTTTTGTGTATTTGTGATAAGAATTGGATTTTGGCACTTAAATTCTGTACATCTTTAGAGGAAATGTGATACAACAGAAGAGTCCTAGATCCAGAGTTCAAATTCATTATCCAGTACTTGCAGTCCCCCATGTGCCAGGAATCAGATTTCTCTGAGCCAATTTTTCTTCACTTGTATAATGGGGATTTAATTCCTCTATTACTCCCCTTCTGGCACGGTAGCAAGAAAAATACTCTGTGATCCTTACTATGTCACAGGAATACAAGTTGTGGTTGCTATTAGGTGGCAGTGTCCTGTGGTTAGGAGCCCAAAGGATGGGTCACTTATTGAGTAACATTAAAGCAAACTTGGGTGAACTAAACCAATGGAATGCCTCCTTCTCATGTCTAACTCACCATGAAAATGGGGTTATAGCCTTAAAGAAGTGCATGCACACAAACACACACACATACACACACACAAACTTGTGCTACTTGTTCCTAGTAAAATGAAGACATTTAAGATGGGCAAAAGCATGACTCTGGTTGGAACCTGGTAAGATCTAGGACTATCTCTTGAGATGGGAAATATTCTAGGTACTCTTCAGTATGGCAATGGGGTTGCTAGGGTAGGTCAAAATATTGATAATGGATATTTAGATGGGATGTCCCCAAAACCTTGGTGTAGTTTTAATCTCATTTATACCTTGTAAAGCTGTTAAAAGGACAGCTAGGTGGTGCAGTGGATTAGGTATGTGACCCTGGGCAAGTTACTTAATTCCTATTTTGCCTCAGTTCCTCATGTGTAAAAGTGGGGACACATCAGAGGAGGAAATGACAAATCACTCCAGTATCTTTTCCAAGAAAACAGCTTGGACAAAATCCATAGAGTCATGTAGAATTGGATATGACTGAATAATAATAAAAGCCCTTTAAAGTTTGCAAAGCACTTCACATGCATTATCACACGAGCCTCTCAAAAACACATTGACATAGATGCTATAGATATTGTCACCCCCATTTTTCAGATGAAGAAACTGAGTCTCAAAAAGGTTAAGTGGTTTTCCCATGTTTACACAGCCAAAAAGTATCAGAGAGGATTTGAACTCACACCTTCCTTCAAGTCTTGCATGCCTAGGTGAATAGAATTAGAATAGAGATGCATATGGAAAGATTATTAATGACCAGTCGTGAAAACTGGATGTGACTAGCTCTAAAACTCCCCCTACAAAGGATAAATATAAGAAATATAAACACTTGTGGCTCAGGAAATAAATGACTTCCAAAGAAAAAAGGAAAAAGGGATCAGGATTCCATCTTCTCCCATTCCCACCCCCTTGGCCCTAAAGAACATTTGGGGATTTTGTTGTCAAAAGGGGTGGAAATTCATAATCCAGGACTGCCCTGCTTAATTTAAGATGCTTTGTCATCTTATACATAATAATTCAATCATATAATCCTGCTGATTAAAGGGAGGCACAGCCTGGGTAAATGAAAAACATATGCAGTGCAGAATTTTGTTGCAGTCACTGCTTTAAATTTCCCTTCCTGAATAGGAAATCACTCTCAGGAGGCAGTGATCAGTGCAGCTGACCCCATGCCTGCTCTTCTCCTGTTCCACACTTCTCCTCTGGTGAAGGTGCCAGGGAAGAGAGAAATGACTAAAAGGAGATAGAAGGGAAAGAAGAAAACTGACAGTTCACCTACTTCTTCTGGCCTTTTAATAATCAAAGGATAAAATCACTAGAGACCATGGTCTTTTGGATTCTGGAAGGAAACAAGATACTTATGAACAGCCCATTGCAAGGAAAAAGTAATGAAAATAATGAAATATTTGGACCTGAAGATTATTTCTATCATCTTAGTCATTTGGAAAGAAAGAAATATGAGTTCTTAAGAGAGATATATCTTCATGACATTTTGCAATGGCCTGGAAATGCATTTGGGAAATTATCTTAAGCATCACATCATATTTATCAAGTGTCCCCTCACACTTGGTGCCTTGTTTGTACACCAGCGACCACTCATAGTTACTATGGCTACCCCCTTCACTTAGATCTGTAGCAAAGGAGGAGTGGTACACTTGTAACTGAAATTTTTGCTGACCATAAGTGAGGAAATGACAAGATTCGCTGATTGGAAAGAATTTAGAATATTGATTTTTTTTTTTTACTGTTATCCTCTATTGCACAAATCTATTCCACCGACACAGTGGTATGTCCTGTGAATGCTGGGGGGTGGGGAAGTATGGGAGGGAGAAGAAAGATGAGTAATTGAGGGTGGCTATAATATGGCTAAAGTTAAGGAGCAATCTCTTTAAAGAGATTTGAATCTTGAGTCTTTGAAGAAAAAGTCTACATGATATTTGTTTTAAGCTGAGACTTTGTCAATCTCCTTCCTAGACAATTAATAGTAAGTGATTTTTCATAAGAAAAATTATCTTTTTAAACCTACGAAGACTGCAACTCATAACCATACAAAGTAGAACACTGATGACACATTCACAGTGCCTTAAAATCTAGGCTTTGTGTGCATCTCCTTATGGGGCTTTATTCAATGGATGAATATGCCAAGAAAAGGCTTTTTTTAAGCTAACTCTAAGAATCCAAAGATGAATTAAGATAACACACAGTACAAGAAAAATTGGCCCCATTCTCCCCTCATCTTCCTGAAGGAAGCACTTGGATCAACAGTTTGAGGCCTGGTGAATGGTGTCCTGAGAATTAGATAGGAGTGAGTTGAAATAATTGCCATTTATCTTCCTCCATATTTGAAGAAAAACCTTTTGACAATTTTCCACTAAAGGGAGAAGCATTTCCCTCCTATTAAAGTGCTCTCTGCTCCTCAGAGAAAAATGTGCTCTAAGTAGATAGAGGGTATGATTATTTCATGAGAGTTGGGCTGGCTTTGACGTTCATTAGTGTTGTTCTGTGCATAATTGGGGAAATTGCCTTAATATATTGCATCTTCAACACACCCACAGATCATTTATTAGAAGCCTACATTAACGTGGGGAAATGCCACTTTTAGAAATGTGGGCCCTGAGATTCAGAGAAGGCAACTGATTTGCCCAAATTACTCTGGTAGACTTGGGGGTGTAAGGGAAGTTGCAACAGCAGAGAGGCTGACATTTAGCTTGTGATAACGAGACCACACAGCTTCTCATTGACTCCCAGTAAATTATTCACATGCAAGATTTTATTTACTTTTGTGGGAAAATCCACTGGGGTTGGACTTAGTTTAGTTTTTCTTCCCCGTCTCCAAACTAGAACTATGAAAATGTGTGTGCACATGGTCTCTCCTCCACTCCACAGTGGGGTCCTTGAATGAGATGGAAAGATCATTAGATCATAGAAATGCACTTTCTCCTTCCTCTCTTTAGATTTTACTGCCCAAGTAAAAATACAGTCCAATCTAACTCTTTGTTGTTCGCTTTCAGCAGTAGTGTATTTCATTCCTAAATGCAGTGTGTGCTTCTTGCTGTTTTAATAAGCGCTTTCTTTTCCCTTGGGGGTTTGAGAACACAGTCAATACCCATAAACTTTAAGGATGTGACAGGATGTTTCATCTCATTAAAACGCCTCCCAACCAGGATTCTTTCGTCCCCTTCTTGCATTTGATTTGTGCTCCTAGAATGTGACCTTTAAGGCTTTGGTTGCCTTGCTACCATATTGAATGCCCTGAGGGCCCATGATTAAGTATGTCACATGGTTCCTATCGCATATTACTCTTTGCCTTACATTTTCTCCCTCTCTTTTTCTGTGGGAAAACTCACTTTTCCAGAAAATAGGCAGAGAGGACTTCTTGGCACTAGTTACTGCAGGAAATGTTTCTTACACATTGTCAGGACACGAGGTCATTTAGGATTTTATTAGTTAAGCTAATAATTGGTCTCCTCTTCTAAGTCTTTGGCTTCTTTATAGTAACATGCAGAAGTGCTCCCTGTTTAAATTTCTAACATAATGGAGATTTCCCAAACACATAATTCCATTTTTATCCATTACCAAGTTCATTGGTACATCTACATAATTTTTATCAATTGTATAATTGGTCAATTTACCATTATTTATTTGACACTTTCCACATATAGGCACCATGCTAAAGTCTAGGGACACAAAGTAGGCAAAAACAGACCTAGACCAAGGAATTAAGTGGTAATAGCATAGAAAGCAGGTAAATAGGTATATTCAAGATAAACAATCAGTGGAAGGTAACCTCAGAAGGAAAGGCTCTAGGAGCTTGGGGGAATAGGAGAGTCTTCCTGGGGCAAGTGGGGTTTCAGTGGAGTCTTGAAAGAAATCGAGAATTCTATGAGAGGGAGACATTAAGAACACTAGAGCATTTCAGGTGTAGTGGACAGCCAGTAAAAAGGCACAGAAATAGAAGTTGTAGTGCCATGAGCAAGGAACAAGGAGTTCATTGTAGATTAATCATAGACTACTAGAAATGTAGGAAGGAGCCAGGCTGGGATTGTTTTAAATGTCAAACAAAACACTTTATATTTGATCCTGGAGTTAATAGTGAGCCCTTGGAATTAGGGAGGCGATGCAATCAGCTTTAGGAAAATTACTTTGGTATCTAGTAGGACAATAGATTGGATTATTTGTTTGCTTTGAGATAGACAAATCACTTTTCTTACAACCTTGCAAATACTCAAGAAACTCCAGTGGCTCCCTGTTACTTCAAGGATCTAATATAAACTTGGTTTTTTTTTTTGTCTTTGTGTTTTATTTTCTTTGCTCTTCAATGCCTTCACAACTAAGCTCCAACCTCGCTCTTCAGCTTTATACAAACAGCACTTCCTTCGATGTAATTGCTGTTCAGGCATTTTTAAGTCGTGTCCAACTTTGTGATCCCATTTAGGGTTTTCTTGGTAAAGATACTGGAATGGTTTGAGATTTCTTTCTCCAATTCATTGTACAGATGAGGAAATGGAGGCAAATGGTTAAGTGACTTGCTCAAGATCACACAGCTAGTAAGTTTCTGAGGTCATTTTTGAATTTAGGAAGATGAGTCTTTGTGACTCCATATCAGGCACTCTGTCCAAGTACTCAAATAAATTAGGGTTAAGCTAAATTAGTCTTTCTCACACAGAACAATGATCCTCTTTGAGAAGGAAGGGTTATCAACAACAACAGCATTCTATCTCTAGTTTCTTCCAACTGGCTGTCCCATCCACATTCCTAGAATATACTTTCCTCACTTCTGCCTCTCAGAATCTCTATTCTTTTAAAAGATACAGCATGTGCTACCATACACAGAAGACTTGTCCTGATCCTTGGCTATGCCTATCCTTTCCACCCACCACCCTTCCCATCCCTGCTAACCTTGTAATCTATTTCATTTGTGCTTATATATGTTCATAGTATTTCCTTCAATAGAGTGTAAACTCTGTGAGAATGAGGACTAGCTAATTTCTATCTTGGGGCCCCCAGCACACAGTCTGTTGCCTGAAATATTACAGGCATTCAACAAACATATACATGTATGTGTGTGTATGTGTATGTGTATGTACTTGGGATCCTGAACCCAGTTCTTCTATCAATGGATTACTCTAATCTATACAGAAAATATATACACTAATTTTCTATAAAATTGATTTACCTTAGTAATTTTTTGACATTATTTGAAATGTTTATGAAATTGAATTTGCATTTTGGCATAATTTCTACACTAATTTCTCTTGGAAATTCTATTTGCTGTGTGTGCTCTAGGATTCCCCAATCAAGTAAATAAATATGTATGCTATAATCTTTATAACTGTGCTTTCATAAACTTTACTAAGTACGTTCTTAAACATTTCATTTTGCTTACTGTAATTATACAAGAGCAAGAGAGTTGAGATAATATAAAATAAGTAGGTTTTAAAGAAAAGTAGAGGGATTCATTTTTTTCCCTAATTCCCACCCCATGTCTCCCTTTCCCTTCAGAGTGACTGAAACTATGCGCCCATGTTGATAGGAGCGACTATTATAGCCCCTTAAAAAGGGGGATACTTTTGACAGTGATACAACTACTAGCTTTTGTTCAATAATGAAGAAGAATTTATTCCTGTTTACACTTAGAAGTTCTGACATACAGAATGATTTCGTTTAAGTATTTCTGAAGAGTTGTGCCATGTCAAGAATATAGGGCTACAGAAGGGACTTTATGGTTGAATCTTTCTTTCTTTCTTTCTTCCTTCCTTTCTTTCTTTCTTCCTTCCTTTCTTTCTTCCTTCTTTTCTTTCTTTCTTTCTTTCTTTCTTTCTTTCTTTCTTTCTTTCTTCCTTCCTTTCTTCCTTCCTTCCTTCCTTCCATCCTTCCTTTCTTCCCTTCTTTCTTCCTTCCTTCCTTTCTTTCTTCCTTCCTTCCTTTCTTTCTTCCTTCTTTTCTTTCTTTCTTTCTTTCTTTCTCTCTTTCTCTCTTTCTTTCTTTCTTCTTTCCTTCCTTCCTTCCTTTTTTCTTTCTTTCTTTCTTTCTTTCTTTCTTTCTTTCTTTTTTCCTTCCTTTCTTTCTTTTTTCCTTCCTTTCTTTCTCTCTCTCTTTTTCTCTCTCTTTCTTCCTTTTCTTCTTCCCTTCCTTCCTTCTTTTTTTAAAGCCAGAGATCTATTGTTATTTTGTGATTAATAAACTGTCAAGCTGGCTATGATACTTTCCTACAACTAAATACTACTATTAACCACCGCAGAAATTGGTACATAACCAGACTGAAGAACAAAGCAGAAAGAGCAGACATGAATAACGTTGGTAACTCAACTTGGAGTCTTTGCCTGTGTACTGCATATTACTCCCACTGAGGAACAGTGCCAAACAGAGTAGTGGGTCAATATGTATGGCCTAATTTTTTAAAAACAATTTCATGTTTAAAAAAATTCTGAGCTTAACAAATAGCAAATAAGAAGTATTTCACAAACGTAGAACAGGAGAGGATTATAAACAGAACTGTGAATCTGTTTTGTAGAGCTCATTTTACTTTTAAAGACTGTCATAAATTCAGCATATAATTTCCAAAGGTGTCCTGATTGTGATGCTTTATGTTTGATGCACTTTTTTTAGAGGAACAAGAGCAGGAGGAATTGTATTCGTTCTCCTCCTCTATTCCTATTTTCCATCCCCAGCCTCTGGCAGACATCTTGGTGGGGCAGGGCCCTGAGTCAGGACAATCTAAGTTAAAAAATCAGGCCTCACACACTTACTAGCTGTGTAACCCTGGGCAAGTCATTTAAGCTCTGGGTGTCTCAGTTTCTTCATCTGTAAAATGGAGATAATAATAAGACTTACCTTACAATATTGTTATGAAGACCAAATGAGATAATATTTCTAAAGCACTTAGCATCATAGTAGGTACTTAATAAATTCTTATTTCCTTTCTTTTTCCCCCCATTAACAAATCCCTTATAATTACAAATATGCATAATCAAGCAAAATTAATTTCCATATTGACTATATCCCCAATATATATGTCTCATTTTACATCTTAAGGACCTATTCATGTTTACATAATGCCCCTGAAAACAGGGATACCTGGTCTCATCCTGGGAAGGAGGAAAATATTATTAAATATCTTCAGAGACCTCAGATGATCATTGCTGATCCTCTTTGCACTCTGGAGAACTTGTCAAGTTTGATATTAAGGACTTAACCTATTTAAGATGTGTGTCTCCATATAAGATGGGCTTGTCTAAGGGTATAAATATGGCTTGTAGGCATGATTTATTAAGTATCCATCATGTATGAGGGATTCTTATTCATTACCATCATCACCATTAACCCCATCACATCACTGTGATTACCATCTCAATCACTATTATTGTCAATCAGTCATTTTTCAGTAGTGTCCTTCTCTTCATGACCCCAGTTGAGGTTTTCTTGGCAAAGATACAGGAGTGGTTTGCCATTTCCTTTTCGCTCATGATGAGGATGAGAACTGAAGCAAACAAATTTAAGTGATTTGTCCAGGATCACACAGCTAGCAAGAGTCTGAGGTCATATACGAACTAAGGAAAATGAGAGTCTGTCTGCTCCTGGCCCAGATCTCTCTCCACTGTGTCATCTCGAATTGCCATTATTAGCATCATCAAATTCAATTTAATTCAATGGAATTTGATAAACATGTATTTAGTATCAGTCATGTATATGACACCGGGCTGGACACTGAGTTGTTTGGTTATTGTCCTTCATCTTCGAAGAGGACAAAAACGACAGCACCATCATAAAGTGAAATTTCAGCGTGTCCGACTGTGGCTGATCAGACCAACGCGAGCTCGGAATGCTGTACCATGGGGTCCATGTGAGTATTGGGGTGGATATCCCAAATTTGGGTATCCTATGTTTACTTTGTGCCATCTCAATTCTATTTTGCTCAAAGAGCACAGCACCTTTTCTTATGTGGGCTGAGCGGTCCTGTGCCAGTGTCTCCCATGTTGCACAGTCAAATCCAAAGTTCTTGAGAGAGACCTTGAGAAAGTCCTTGTATTGCTTCTTGAGACCACCATGTGATCGCCTGCCCCATGCGAGTTCTCCATAAAAAGACTATTTATGGAGAAAAAAAAAAGACACTGGGTATATACAAAGACAAAGATGATATTGCACCTACATTTACTTTGCTTTTCCATATTTAAATGTTTCCCCTGGTTGCTGATTTTTTTCCCTCTGTTTTCATTTTTAAATGATGATTCATGATTGCATATAGTATATTATATATTGTGTAGTTTTGTACATTATGTATATAGTATTTATGTAAGTTACACATATGTGTATATATATATATATATATCAATCTATCCCAAGATTATTTCTCATGTGATTCTTTTTAAAAAATAATTTATTTTTTCTCCCAATTACATTAAAACGATTATTGATTTTTTTAAGTTCCAAATTCCATCCTTCTCTTTCCCTTCACCAGCCCCTCCCTAATATGGCAAGCAATTTGATATTGGTTATACATGTGCAATAACGTAAAACATTTCCATATTAGTCATTGTGAACAAGAAGACTTGAAAAAAAGAAGTGCCAAAACAGCATCTCATGTGATTCCTGATAAGCATGCCTACCAGTTTTGTCATATCTTTAGCCCTTCTCAAATAGCACAGCCTATTTTATTGGGAATGAGGTGGGAAATAACATATACAGAGATAAATAGAAATATAAACAAAGCAAATTTAAAGTAATATTGGAGGTCAGGAAACTGACCCTAATCCCTAATGTGATCAGGAAAGAGCTTATACTCAAGGTAGAATATAAATTCAAACCTGAATGGATCAAAGATTTGCAAGAAGTAGGGATGAAGAAGGAAAGAAATAGACACATGGGACACATATGTTGTGAGGGCAAAAAGACAGGAAGTGGAATGTTGACTTTAGACAATAGTCACATGGTATAATTTGGCTGAATATAGATTCCATGAGTCACAAGAGTGCTTGGTAAATCTTCAGTAACCAGCTAACAAAAGAATTACTCACGACACAATATAAAATTTAATCTGCATTATTAATATTCTCTCCATCATTTTCTAAAGTCTATACAATGAAGAAAATAATAAATCAAACCCTAACTTGTAATGTTTGCTGGTTTCCAGATTGTAAATGCTCACACTGAAAATTTATCAATTGAGTCATAAGAACCCATTTGAGCTAGTTCCATCACACCCTTGAATGAGTGGGAGTGAAGTGAAGTTATTCTGGGAAGATCAATAGAAGACAGATTGCAAAGGGATTGAAATATCAAATAGGAAATTGTATTTTGTCCTAGAGCTAAATATGGAGACACTAAAGTTTCTTGAAGAATGAATGAATGGATGGATGGATGGATGGATGAATGAAAGGGAGAACTGATGAGGGTCCAAACAAGGGTGCCCATGTAAGTGAAAGAGATGTTGCAAAGATAGAATGGATATGACTTTGCAACTTATTGGAGTTAGGGAGAAGAAAGAGTTGAGGTTCCTGGAGTGCAGTGAGTGACCGAAGGATGGTGTCACCCTCTATAGAAATAAGGAAGTTAAGAGAAATGATGGGTTTCAGAGGAAAGACAATGAGTTCCGTTTTGTATGCTTTGAGTTTGAGATGATGGAATTGTTGGAACATCGGATAGAAGATGTAGGTGGAGATGTCGAGAACGCAGTCAATGATTTCTTGATTGATTTCTTCACTTTATGAACAAGGATAATCATTGAACCCATTAGAAGTGACAACACCAATATATTCATCAGTTTTATCACCATCACCATAATAATCATCATCATCTTTACCAAATTTATCATCATTTTCATGCCACCATCATCTCTATCACCAACAATATCACTATCACCACCATCATCTCCATCATGATTTACATTCTCATTAATAATAACAATAGTTAGCACTTTAAGGTTTGTGAAATGTTTTGGAACTATTATCTCATTTAATCCTCAAAACAACACTCAAAAATAGGTACTATTATTATCCTTATTTTATAGAGAGAACACTGAGGCTAGAAAAGGTTAAGTGATTTGCAAAGGGTGACCCAACTGGTAAGTGACTGAAGGCATATTTGAACTCAGGTCTTCTTGATTCCAGGTTCAGCCCTCTATCCACTGGGCTGCCCAACTGTGTATTATCATTTTCATCATCATCATCATCACACCACCACCATATCAATAAATATTTTTTCAATTATATATGGAGATGAGGTAGATATTGTACAAGGAGATTTAAGCATGGTGTTTGATTTCTAATAGAATGCCTTTTAGACAGATAAAACTTATGTTGACATTTAAAAAGCAGAACAAGATTATGAAATATTGTTGCATCAATAGATAGAGTCATGTGTAGATCACGAACTGGATGTGTTCCTTTAATGAAAGAGAGGTGATGGTATGTTCTCCTGGGTGTGCTGAAACAGCAACCCAAGGTTTATCCAAACCTATACTAGGCATCAAAAAGTAACTTTGAACAGAAAATGTCCTCTGTATGGATGGGATTACACTGGAAGAATCCAAAGTTTAGGTCCTATGCTTCTTTTCCCTTTCCTCCTCCAGATCATCAGCTAAGGACTGCTTTTGAGTGCTATGACTTCATGCAACACAGAAGTAGAGAGTGAGTATTGGATGGGTAGGAAGGGAAGGATTAGGACAGATTTTTGTCTGCATATGTAAATGTGCATCCCTTTACTCCATCAGAGCAATAAGGTTTACCATTTGGGCATAGATTTGAAAAAAATCATTTTCAGTAGTTTCATCCCTGAAGGGCACATAAATTATGATCATTCTGAAAAAACCTCAACCCCTTTAAGACCTTTTCTCAGTTAGACTCCATTGCAGTTGAAATATTAGACATATGCTAGATCTAAAATAATGGAAATTTATAAAGCTCCTTTAGAATTCCCAAAAGGCACACCAATCATTTGTATCTCACAACAGCCCTGTGAGGAAGGTGCTACAGGTATTATTACCTCCATTTTACAGATGAAGAAACTGAGGCTCAGAAAATTTAAACCACTTATTCAGTTATACAGTGAGTCCATGTGTAGATAGATTCAAGCCAAGGTGCTTCCAAGTTCAAGGCTAGGTTTCCATCAGTTACACCATATGAACTTTCATGACAGAGGCTATATGATATAGCAGATAGAAAGCTAGAGTAAAAGTCAAGAAGATCTGTGTGCAAATCCCATCTCTGCCATTTGTTAGTGGTGTGGCTGTTGAACAGTTAATGAATCTCCCTGAACTTTGTTTTCCTTTCCTATGAAGTGGACTTAGTAAGGATTGTAGTCTCCTTCTTAGCATTGCCATGAGGCAGCCTGGGACAGTGAAGAAGAGCATTCACTCTGGAGGCAGCAGACTTGGATTCAAATAGTATCTTGGACACTTACTACCTGTGTGACCTGGAACAAATAGCTAACATTCTTCGACCTCCATTCCCTCATCTGTAAAACAAAGATATTGGACTAGATGGCCCAGTGGTAGTAGGCAGCAACAGGAATTTATTAAGAAAGTGAGGTGACATGGTCCGATCTAGGCTTTAGGAAACTCATTTTATCAGTTGAGTAAAGGATGGACTGAAGTTGGAAGAGACCTGAAGCAGAGTAAACACTTAGAAAACTGTTAACAACAGTCCAGGTGAGAGGCGATGAGGGCCTAAGTTCAGGTAGCTCAGAGGACATCTATAGGAGATATAGGAAGAGTAGAAAAGACAAGAGATGGCAACAGATTGGATATGTGATGTGCGGGCGAGTGAAGAACTTTGCATGACACCAAAGATTCAAATAGGTGACTGGGAGGATGGTAGTGCCTTTGACAATAATAGCAAAATTCAAAAGAGGGAAGAATTTGGAAGAAAAATAATGAGTTCTGTTTTGGACTTGGTAACTTTGAGTCGCGTATGGGATACCAAATTAAAAATATCCACTAGGTAGATAATGATATGGGACTGATTACAGTCCTTTTTCCATATTCAAAGAATTTTGATGTTCTATATATGTGACATAGTATTTAGAGACCTGGTCTTCAGGTCCTGCCTCAGACATGTGCTGGATACACGATGATGGCCAAGTCACTTAATGTTTTAGTGCTGTAGATAAATCAAAGATAATAATTGCAGAAAGACTTACATTGGTAGATGGAATGTCCTTAATTTGGTAATTCCTTACATTAATAAAATCATAGATGTATTCCTATCTTAATAGTCGATATAATTTATGTACTATAGAGATATGTAGATATGTATATACACACATGTGTGCACACATTTATATACATGTATATGTGTTTAGAAACCTACTATATACTTGTTCTGATAGATTCCATGTGCTGGATTTATCATAGGCTGAATTCTCCTCAAATATCACAGTCTAAACTCTAGTCAAAAAGCAATTGTTATGCACCTCTCATGTATCAGGCACTATGCTAAACACTGGAGATTAAAAATAAAGGCAAAAAACAGACACTACTCTCAAGGAGCAAGACGACATGTCATATATACTTCATTTTCCTTACCTACATGGTTGTAAGTGGTCTCTATCACTTCCCATTTCAGAATCAAAGTTTCCCATTGTGTTCTACATTGATAATTTTACTGAAGTGATAAAAGCTGGATTCATCCAAAGCCAACTTTTATTTTATTTTTTTATTTTCTGATAGTGGTGATGGAGGTGGAGGTGAGAATGAACAGGCAGGGAGAAGTTCCATAATTCCATAAATAAATAATCCCTTCTTTGGAAATGTGAAGAATGAAGTGTTTCCATACCATTTTACAGACTGTATGGCAACTGAATTGCGAGGAACTGAAGTAGGATTGTGTGGCCAGCCACACCCCATGTTTACCATCCTTTTCCTGGAGTTTCTGACAATAATTCTATCTGGTCTTTTCCTTAATGGATTGTCCAATGCAAGAGATTTGGTCACCTTGAGTAAGTTGTTATTTAGATTGGGAAACTCACCTTTTACCTGTTAGAAGATGACATTGGGGGAAGGACTTCTACTATATAGGGTCTATTCCAATCCAGTTCATTTCAGTAAGCATTTATTAGGCACTTACTATTTTATAAGACCCTGTGCTAGGTAGTTGGAATACAAAATGAAAAACCTCTTCCTCTCAACAGTCTACTTGGGACTACAAAATGAAAACAGATAATAAAATATATGTTAATTTGAAGAGGAAGAGAGCTCTAATAACTTGTGTGATCAATAAAGACTTCCCACAGGAAGGGGTATTTGAATAAGGCTATGCATTGTAAGAGGCAGAGAGGAGACAGGAATGCATCCAGACTCAGAGGTCAGCCCCGTGCAAGGCCAATATGTGTTGAAAGGTTGGTTTTAATCTTTCTAAATCGGCCTTTAGCTACCTTCATATGATTAAAAAAAAATTAAACTGGGGAAAGTTGACTTTGTTTTCATGAATTTGTATGCTGAATTTCATGGTTGTTAACAGTTGCCCTGGTCAAATCTAATATTCAGCTTGTGATACATTACATTCTCAAGTAATTTTAAGTCATAGCAGGCTGAAGGACAAAAAGGTTGAGAAGGCACTAAGTATCAAGGTAAGTCCTTTCTACAAAGAGTTTGAAATGTTGGTCTGGTTTAGTTTGAGGGAAAAGGAAGGTCTGATAATTAGCTTTGCTTCCTTCTTCTTGCAGTGAGTTGCTTTTCCTAAAACCCAGTGGAGGAGATTAATACTACTAATAAATAATAATGTGAGATTGATGATAATTAGTATCCATATAGTATTTTAAGGTTTGCTGATAAACTATTGCCAGTGACAGACAAGTAAAATCAGAAACTCTCTTCTGAGATCAGAGATTTGCCCTATTACATAAACCACCCTTAAGATACTCAATTGGGAAGGAATAAGAAGGAATAAATATTCTTTTTTCCCTCGTCTGTGAAATCTGGTATTTTATAATGTATGAAATATACATTTTGACCATGCATTTTTAGAGATATTCAAGCTCTGAAACCTTAAATTACTGAGCTAAGGAATCTAGAGATAATTTTTTTTCTACTTGAATTTAATGTGGAACTAAGATCATACCAGTATCGACCCAGATTTAAGTGGAAGTACATAACTCCAAGTATTGCTCTTAAATGTAATTGTAAGGTGAAAAAATAGTCTTTAATTGTAATGGTCAAGGAGAGTTCCTGTTGTTTTAAACGTTATACCGAAGGTATGGTTCCGCCATCTAGTGATTTTTCTGTTGAATTACAGTGGGTGTGGAAGATAGCAACTGGTTTGTTCATGGAGAATTGATGTAGATTTAATTTTATTGCATAATTAGTATAGACCTTCATATCCAGAACCAGAGAACAAAATCAGGCAAGATGTAAGAGAAATTAGGCTGTGGATAAATAAAAATTTGTATAGAAAATTTAATAGAAATTGAATAAACGATGAATAATACTAATGTTTCTCCTTTCAAAACCAAATTTTTCAGTATTTTAATAAAAAAACACAAAAAGGACAGTTTTGCACTAATTTTTAAAAAAATTTACTTATTTATTTTTAATTTTTAACATTCATTTCCACAAGATTTTGAGTTCCAAATTTTTCCCCATCTCTCTCCTTCCTGCACCCCAAAACACCATACATGCCTTATGATTGCCCCTTCCCCCCCAATCTGCCCTCACTTCTATCACACCTCTCCCTTGCCTTATCCCCAACTTCTGTCTTTTCTTGTAGGGCAAGATAGATTTGTATACCCCATTACCTCTATTTCTTATTTCCCAGTTGCATGAAAAAACAATTCTCAACATTCATTCCTCAAACATTGAGTTCCAACTTCTCTCCCTTCCTCACTCCCCACTCATCCCCATTAAGAAGGCAAGTGATTCAATATAGTTTTACAAAAGCCTTCCATAAAGACTAACTATATTTCCCTCCACACTATCCTGCCCCCCATTTATTCTATTCTCTCTTTTGACCTTGTCCCTCCCCTACAGTGTTTACTTCTAATTACTCTCTCCTCCCATTTGTCCTCCTTTCTATCATGCCTCCCACCCCACTTATCCCCTTGTCCCCTTCTTTACAGTAGTGTAAGATAGATTTTCATACCAAATTGAGTGTGCACGTTATTCTCTCCTTAAGTCAGATGTGATGAGAGTAAGCTTCACTTTTTCCCTCTCACTTCCCCCCTTTTCCCCTCCATTGGAAAGCTTTTTCTTTCCTCTTTTATGAGTGATAATTTTCCACATTCCATTTCTCCCTTTCTCCTTCCAATATATTCCTCTCTCACCCCCAAATTTAATGTTTTTAGATATCATCCCTTCCTATTAAACTCACCCTGTGTTCTCTGTCTATGTGTGTGTGTGTGTGTGCGTGCGTGCGTATAATCCCTCCAACTATCCAGATACTGAGAAAAGTTTCAAGAGTTGCAAATATTATCTTTCCATGTAGGAATGTAAACAGTTCAACTTTAGTAAGTCCCTTATGATTTCTCTTTCCTCTTTACCTTTTCATGCTTCTCTTGATTCTTGTGTTTGAAAGTTAAATTTTCTATTCAGTTCTGGTCTTTTCATCAAGAATGCTTGAAAGTCCTCTATTTCATTGAATGACCATTTTTTCCCCTGAAATATTATACTCAGTTTTACTGGGTAGGTGATTCTTGGTTTTAATCCTAGTTCCTTTGACTCCATGGAATATGATATTCCATGCCCAACGATCCCTTAATGTAGAAGCTGCTAGATCTTGTGTTATCTTGATTGTATTTACACAATACTCGAATTGTTTTTTTTCTGGTTGCTTGCAATACTTCCTCCTTGACATGGGAACTCTGAAATTTGGCCACAATGTTCGTAGGAGTTTCTGTTTTGGGATCTCTTTCAGGAGATGATTGGTAGATTCTTTCAATATTTATTTTACCTTCTGGTTCTAGAATATCAGGACAGTTTTCTTGATAATTTCATGAAAGATAGTGTCTAGGCTCTCTTTTTTGGTCATGGCTTTCAGGTAGTCCCACAATTTTTAAATTGTCTCTCCTGGATCTATTTTCCAGGTCAGTTGTTTTTCCAATGAGATATTTCAGATTGTGTTCAATTTTTTCATTCTTTTGGTTTTGTTTTGTAATGTCTTGGCTTCTTTTTGGTATTTGTTGTCATCAGATGCACCATTGCAAATACTCTAGCAAGCATTTAGGGCCCATTTCTGGGTTGTGTGACATTGTAGAAGTGTGAGTAGGCATAGGTGCTGCCTTTATATTAAAAAAGCCTTTAAGTGATGACACTTGTCAACCACTATTACTGGAGTCTCTGTTCCTAACCCCACTGAGTTATTCCCCATCTTTTATTTCTTAGCTCCAATTTGCTTGTTTCCTGGAGCTTAGAGAAAGCCACAGAATTGTAAAATAGGAAGGGGCTTCATTCCTGACCAAAAATCTCCTCTATAACATATCTGGTGAACGGTCATGTAGCCTTTGCTCAAAGACTGCTACAGAGAGCAAAACCCATTTCCATTCAAGGTAACCCACTAAACTTTTGGATAACTGTAATTGTTAGGGACTTTTTCCTTTACATCAAGCCTAAATTAGCATCTTGGTCACTTCCACCCAATGCTCACAGTTCAGCCTCTGAACTCAAACAGATGAAGTCTAATGCCTCTTCCATATGATAGTTTTTCAGTACTTAAAATTAGCTTCCCTTCTTTAGGGTTTACATGAATCCTGATTTCCCTTGCCCAAAGGTTCTTTAACCTATTATAATGGTAATTTTAAATGGGAAAATCTTTCCCATTTATTAATGGGCCCATGTGACCTGCCAGGGTCACATGAGTCTGAGTCACATGGAGCCTTTAGTGGGAGGAGTTTGCTGAATGGGTGGAACAGGAAGAGGCAGAGCTAAAGCAGAGCTGAGAAGAAGTTAGTCATGAGAGCAGTCAGAGTTGGGAAGGATGCAGGCAACTGGCTAGTGGAGTGAGAGAGCCTGCTTGTGATTTTGTTTAAGGGATCCTTTTTGTGATTTGTTTAAGGGAGCTGATTTCTGGGAAGCCTAGCAGGGGGAAGGCTTGGGGATGGTGTGCCCTCTGCATTGTTACTGTGTATATGTTTTTGTTACTATGATGGATTTGGCTTTCTGGTGTCTGAATAAATGTTTTGGTTCTGTCTTCCATGTGGAGAGTCTATTGTATTTCACAATTCAGAATCGCACCAGGATACACATGACCACCATAAATGTTGTGAATATTGTGTTGGTGTTACACCTATCAACATCCTTCCTCAAATATGATGCCAGAACTGTGGATCATACTGCATATGTGGCCTGAGAACATTGGGGTAGAGTACATTATCATCTTCATAATCCTCTATAATATGCCTCTCAATGCAGTTTAAGGACTATCTAGCTTTCATGACTGCCCTAAGATCCTGAACTTACAGTCTAGCTCCCTTATCCTATGTCCTAACATGGTACTTTGATTCCTACAGAGACTATCTCACCACAACTGGAATTTCCTGGGTTTTTATTCTTGGCTTATATTTCTACGATCTACATTATTGGACTCTGAGTCATATCCTCATGACAGTTGTCTGCTGATATGAAGAGTCCCTCCCTGCACCTCCACCCCCCAAAAGATCCTATTCTCATTTAATTGACTGATGCTCTGTGCTGCCCATAAAGAAGCAGGGTCATGGCTGCATTCTCATTGGTCTACAATATTACATGTAAGAAAGGCTAGAGGAGGCTAGTGAGAGGACGTAAGGGGAAGACAGATAGCTATATGATGCTAAATCAACTAAATGGCTTCTAACTTCTTAATCAATCCTTGATTAAACAGAATGCTCAGCAATGAAGTATTTATATCAATTGATTTTTCCTTAAAAAGTTAGTGGTTTTTATTTCAACCCAGTTAATTTTTTTATTCTATCAAATTAGAAGCTCCCAGGAAAGAAAATGCCTCTACTAATATACGTTGGCAAGTAGCTAGTAGCTTATAGTCATAGAAAGTTGCCTAGAGCACTGAGGGTTTAAGGGACCTGCCCTGGGTCACAAAGCCAGTATGTGATAGAGGTAGGACTTGACTCCAAGTTTTTCTGCCTTTGAGATTCAATCTCCTTTATAGTATTTTGAAAACAAAATGATCTATATACAGGAGAGGTTCAGAGTATCATATAACAATTCTCTTTTCTCCCTTGTATGGTGAAGGGTTCATGTTGTTGATCTTTATATTCAGAGTAAAAAAAAACAGTTAAGTATAGATTACTCCATTTTCCTGCCATAGTAAAGATTTCAATAAACTAAACCTAATTCACTCTGTCTTTGATGATTTAGCATCTTACATTTCATCAGGTTGTAGGAGATTGGAAAGACCAGGTAATAACAAAAGGATTTTTGACATGTTTATTTTGTTGTATTTATCCCTCCATAATAAAGTAAAATGAGGAAAGAAATTTGAATGAATAAAAGGTTATATCTATTTAGATATCAATTAATCAAGATGCTACTACATTCCAAATAAGAATAATTATTTTGCTTCTCATTTCTCTCATGTTTATTAGCATCTTTTTCTATTTATAGAATGAATAGTGCCCAACATATATGTAGATAAGACTGAAATTTGGCTTTAGTATTATGTGCAAAATTGTGATAGATTCATTAGTACAGATGAAAAAATAGAAGGATATCTCATAAATGGAGGTACTCTGAGTAGCACTAATAGTATCCACTATTGGACACAGATCAACAAGATATCATACTGATTCTGAAAACCTTGAGTTCATCCTTTGTTGCCAAAGAAGACCATGCCATCAGAGAAATGATGACATGACTTGCACTTGACCTTGATTTGATAGAGGGAGGGCTGTACAGGTCACCAGCCTCACTTCTCCTCCAGAGCCATCTGAATCCAGTGACCAGATATTCATCAGGATGACTGAAGATGACCCACGATGCACTGGGAGACCTTGGCCCCCTTAGTCCAAGGTTTTTGCAGGGACTCACTTAGGGTAAGGCAACACACATTCATTGAATAGGATTGTTTAAGAGGTGGCCAGGGCACAGTCCCTTTAATGTTAATCATAGGAGTTCCCCAAGGCCCTGTTCTAAGCCATTGTCTTTTTCCCTCTATAGTTTATCACCTGATAACCTTATCAACTCCCTTAGGTTCAATTAGCTTCCCTATGAAGATGACAGTCCTACTGTCCCCTGAGTTAAAGAACTATATCACCAAATGCCTTTTGGGCATCTCAAATTCAACATCTCCATAGCAAACATTGTCCTTTTCCCAATTTCCCTATTCTCTGCCCTTCCTGGACAGCAAGGTGGTGGTAGATAGAGTACTGGGCCTGGAGTTAGGAAGACCCAGAGTTCAAATACTGCCTCAGACACTTAATGGCTGTGTGGACTTGGGCAAGTTGCTTAACTTCTATTTGTCTCAGTTTCCTCAAATGTAGAATGGGGATAGTAATACCACCTACCTCCTAGGGCTGCTGTGAGGATCACCTGAGACAATAATTTTAAAGTACCTGGCATATAATAAGTGCAACAGAAATGTTAGCTGTTATTATTAGTTCTATCAAAGACACCACTATCCCCTCAAATACCCAGGCTTACAATTTCAGTATTTTTCTTGGTTTCCTACTTACATACTCCCCACATATCCAATCCATTGTCAAAGCTTGTGCTTTCTACTTTCACAATATTTGTCTCATAAGTCCCTTCCTTTCTACTTATATAGCCACCACCCTAGTAAATACTATCATTATTTCTCTTCTGGACTGTTACAAAAGTCTGCTTATTGGTTTCCTTGTCACAAGTGTCTCCATAATATAATCCATCCTATAACTCATCTCCTAAAATGATTTTCCTAAGGTCTAAGTCTGACTAAATCATGTCACTCCCTGCTTAATTCCAATGGTTCCTTGTTGCCTCCAGGATCAAAAATAAAGTGTCATTTGGCATTTAAAGCTCTGCACAACCTGATCTCTTCCTACCTTTCCACTTTTCTTACACTGTTTTCTGCTATACATATTCTACAATTCAACTAAACTGTCTTACTTGCTTATGCTCTAACATAACCCTCCATCTCCCAGGTCTGCTTGGGATCATGCTCTCCTTCCTCAGCTCTGCCTGTTCTCCTGGTTTCCCTTTAAGATTCAACTTAAATCTCATTTTCTACAGAAGGCTTTTGGGGGTACCATAGTGTGTTCCCTTCTGAAATTACATTCCAGATATATTGCTTACATTAAGTATGTACCCAATTATTTACATATTTTTCTCCCTCACTAGAATGTTAACTCTTTAAAAGCAGAGGATAGTTTGTTTTTATTTTTTAACCTTTTTTAAAAATCTCCAGTGATGGGAGGAGGAGCCAAGTTGGCGGAGTAGAAAGACTCATGTATGCTAGCTCCGAATCCACAGCCCAGAAATTTCCTGTAAAAAGAACTCCTCACAAATTCTGGAGCACTGCAAGCCACGCAGAAACACAGTGGAAGAGATTTCCGTTCCAGAGAGGCCTGGAAAGCTGTCCCCAGGGGTCCACGCTCCAGCCAGTGGAGCTCACACCTGCCCAGCCCTGGCCGCGTGGCCCCAGAGGAGCAGATCCGAGCAGGCTTCAGGGACGGAACCTCCAGTGGCCACAAAGGTCCCTCCACCCACAGGCGCTCCAGGTCAGTGAGAGAGTCTTCTGGGCTGGCTGAGAGGGGAGCAGAGTGTCTCCATGGCTCGGGCCCCCTCAGGAGGTAGCGTCAGAGGGAGTGGCAGAGGCAGCAGTGGTGGTCCGGAACTCCCGGAGCAGCAGACAGGAGCTCAGGGCCATTACTGAAGGTCTCTGCATAAACCCCTGAGGGAACTGAGCCTGGGAGGTGGCCCTGCCCCCACCCAAGCACCAGAACTTAAGCTCACATTGAATAGCAGTCGCTCCCACCACAGATAGCCCTGAGACTGGGAAGCAGCATTTGAATCTCAGACCCCAAGCACTAGCTGGGCGGATCTAGGTGGGGGTGGACAGGAATCTCAAAAGTCAAGTAACTAGCTGGGAAAATGCCCAGAAAAAGGAAGCAAAATAAGACCATAGAGAGCTACTTTCTTGGGGAAGAGATGTTCCTTCCCCCCTTCATTTCTGGTGACAAAATACAATGCCTGCCATCAGAGAAAGACGTGGAGGTCGGGGCCTCTCTATCCCAGACATTCCAGGGGGGATGTCCGGTGGGCTCAGGCCATGGAAGAACTCAAAAAGGATTTTGAAAATCAAGTTAGACAGGTGGAGGAAAAACTGGGAAGAGAAATGAGAGAGATGCAAGAAAAGCATGAAAAACGAGTCAATACCTTGCTAAAGGAGACCCAAAAAAATGCTGAAGAAAATGACACCTTGAAAAATTGGCTAACTCAATTGGCAAAAGAGGTTCAAAAAGCCAATGAGGAGAAGAATGCTTTCAAAAGCAAAATTAGCCAAATGGAAAAAGAGGTTCAAAAGCTCACTGAAGAAAATAGTTCTCTCAAAATTAGAATGGAACAGATGGAGTCTAATGACTTTATGAGAAACCAAGAAATCATAAAACAAAACCAAAAGAATGGAAAAATGGAAGAGAATGTGAAATATCTCATGGGAAAAACAACTGACCTGGAAAATAGATCCAGGAGAGACAATTTAAAAATTATGGGACTACCTGAAAGCCATGATCAAAAAAAGAGCCTAGACATCATCTTCCATGAAATTATTGAGGAAAACTGCCCTGACATTCTACAACCAGAGGGCAAAATAGGTATTGGGGGAGTCCATTGATCACTGCCTGAAAGAGATCCAAAAAGAGAAACTCCTAGGAACATTGTGGCCAAATTCCAGAGTTCCCAGGTCAAGGAGAAAATATTGCAAGCAGCTAGAAAGAAACAATTAAATATTGTGGAAATAAAATCAGGATAACACAAGATCTAGCAGCTTCTACATTAAGGGATCGAAGGGTGTGGAATAGGATATTCCAGAAGTCAAAGGAACTAGGACTCAAACCAAGAATCACCTACCCAGCAAAACTGAGTATAATACTTCAGGGGAAAATATGGTTTTTCAATGAAACAGAGGACTTTCAAGCATTCTTGATGAAAAGACCAGAGCTGAAAAGAAAATTTGCCTTTCAAACACAAGAATGAGAAGAAGCATGAAATAGTAAACAGGAAAGGGAAGTCATAAGGGACTTACCAAAGGTGAACTGTTTACATTCCTACATGGAAAGACAATATTTGTAACTCTTAAAACATTTCAGTATCCGGGTAGTTGGTGGGACCACACACAGATGTACACACACACACATGCACACACACACATGTACAAGCATGCACGCACACACACATACACACAAGCACGCACACACAGAGACAGAGAGCACAGAGTGAATTGAATAGGATGGGACCATATCTTAAAAGAAATTAAGGTAAACAGTTAGAGAGAAATGTAGTGGGAGGAGAGAGGGTGAAATGGAATGGGATAAATTATATCTCATTCAAGAGGCAAGCAGGAAACTTTTTAGTGGAGGGAAAAAGAGAAGAGCTGAGAAAAAAACATGAAGTTTACTCTCATCACATTCGACTAAAGGAAGGAGTAAAATGCACACTCATTTTGGTATGAAAACCTATCTTACAATACAGGAAAGTGGGGGAGAAGGAGATAAGCAGGGAGGGAGGGATGATGGAAGGGAGGGCAATGGGAGAAGGGAGCAATTTGAAGTCAACACTCTTGGGGAGGGACAGGATCAAAAGACAGAATAGAAACAATGGGGGGCAGGATAGGATGGAGGGAAATATAATGTCTTACACAACACGACTATTATCGAAGTCATTTGCAAAACTACACAGATATGGCCTATATTGAATTGCCTGCCTTCCCAAAGGGAATGGGTGGGGAGGGACGGATAAGTTACCTATGAGCAACCTTGAAATGTCATTTTGTGGATCCTTTATAAATCAGAAAAACGTTTATGTATTTCTAAGAGTAATAATAAAGTAAGTCAACTGTATTTTTCCACTCAGGGAAGAATACCACTGTCAAAACGATGTGTTAAATCATAGAATTAGACTTTTGTTTCTTAAAACAAATAATTTCTGCAGAGTTTTACTACAAAAGTTTCAGAGCACTTGGGCTTATTTACAGTAGGATCATATCTATGGAGCTGGAAGGAACCTCAAAGGGTATCTTGAGCATTTTACAGATGTGGTAACAAATCCAGGAATGATAAATGCCATGTGGTCAGTCAATAAAAGAGGCACATGATTAATAAACAACAGAACTAGGATGTGCACCCAGGTTCTCTGGCTCCTGAGACACTATCCTTTTTGGGAAGCAAATTGCCCTGGGTAGATGTGATTCTTTAATTCTTTAATTCTTATGTAAATTTCCTAATGACCTGGACAATGGTCCAGATGGTTTCCCTACACTTTAAGTTTATTTTGAAAAGTGAGAAAAAAAACTTTCCCCTTCATATAAAAATACTATACTACTGAATTGTCAGGAATTTTTATTTAATAATGCCTTTTAATTATTAGTATTTTAATTTGGAAAAGTCTTTTAAATTATAAAAATAAATATTATCATAATCTCCAAACTTCAATATTGATCTTGAAATTGCCAAGCTGGTGAGCTTGAAGTTAGAAAGAAAATAAAATTATGGCACTGATCGAAAGAGAATACATGTAAAAATAATTTCATACAATTACAAAAAATACATAAAGCCATGAAGGATGAAAGAAGCTATTGTCATTAAAGGGACTGCCTCAGATATACTGGATGTCCCAAAACCCTTAGTGAAGTTTTATGGTAATGAAACTTAAAAATAAAAATAAAAAACTTTAATAGAACACCCTTATGCCTTCAACCTTTCCTTTCAATATTTTAAATTAAACCTTGTGAAAGAGAGCTTGAAGTCTAGGGAATTTCTCCCAAGAAAAGGGTAAATTGCTTAAAGCACTTCAAACTTGACAAATGCTTTATTCTCACAGATCCTCTGCCATGGCAAGGGCTTCCAACATGTGGCCAAACGGTTTTGCCACTTCAACCAATCTACCAAGGTAAAATTAGCTCGTGTTTGAAAACCTCAAGGGAGCGGAAACCCCCCACCCATCTAAGGCCAGCCATTGCACTTTTAGATAACTCTAATTGTTGGGAAGTTTTTCCAGACATCAGGCCTAAACTTATCTCTTTAGAACTCCTGCCCATTGTTTCCAGCTCTGCTTTCTGCTTTCAGTGTCATGCTAGAAGGCTTGTCTCAGAGAGTCATACTAGTGTAATTATATTATTAAATACATGATGGTTTAAATACAATATGAATTTCAGATTTCACCCTAAATATCAGCTAAAACTGCAGAGACTTTTCCTGATTTAGTATAACATGCAAACATAGAAAATAGGTGGAGGGACTCTACTTCCCTGTTAACTTCATGGAGGGGTTGAAACATTTTAGTTGAAGTGAATAGTTTAGGTAAAGGTGTGGAGGTAGTATAGCCCAGGATATTTTCAAGAAATTCCAAGTATTCCACTTTGGTTGGATTATAGAATGTGGGAAAGGGGGATCTTCAGTGAATCATCAATAATTTTAAGAATGGAAAGAGTTCTTAACCAGGCATCCTGAGAACAGAGGGAGGAAGATGGAAAGGTGGGTTAGATCAAGATTTTTCAAGGTTTTCCATATGGAGACAATATTTTTGAGTAGGGGAATGACATAATTCCAGTTGTGCTTCAAGAAGATTAATTTGATAAGCGATGTGAAAGTGAATTCTATAAGTCATAGCTATCAAGTTACTTTTTCAGTAGTCGAGAAGCCACGGTAAAAGGATGTATGGCCTGGGTCCTCATGTCTCAAATACACAGGTAGGCTTGGGTTTTGGATGTTCTCATTATAAACAAATAAAGGCTCTTGTTTTGATGGTTTTGCAAATGTGAGTCCCCAGTGAGTTGTTACCATTTTAATTTAGTAAAAAACACAACAAACACATATGCTTTATTGGACTTCTAAAACCATGTATCCACGAAAAGCTGAAAATGTTTCGTTGTCACATCTGCCCTGTCACTGCCTCCACTCGTTTTCTGAAACCCATAAACTAAATGCATCACTTTTCCTTTGCAATGGCTTGCTTAACTCTTTTCTGATGGTGAGCTTAAACAAGCACAGCCATCAGCTGTCTGCTGTCCTCCCTTGAATCTTAGAACATCCTGCCAGGGCCATCTGTCTCTCTCTGGTGAGAGCCAAACAGAATTCATCCCCTGATCTTTCAAAAAAAAAATAGCCTTGCCTTTTTCTTTTATAGGGTTCTCTGCTTGACTGGGTACTTTTCAGGACTTGGAACACTTAGGGTGCTTTCTCTTAATGAGTTCCTGGCTTCCACTCCTGGGAAAGGGTGGGAGAGAGGTGTCAATGAGCTTCTTTGATTAGGTGAGACTTCAGATTGAATACTGGCCTAAGGCTATCTCTCTCTTCTTCAAGGAGGCTGACATCTGTGTCATAAGACAAGCATTTCTGAAATCTCATTCATATGATTTTTCCACAATTGGACCCATTCTCTAAAAAGGGATCACATTATATTTTCTTTCTTTCTTTTCTTTGATACTTTAAGTTGTAATTATCTTCTGCCTAGCCTAGAACAGCAGGTATATTACCATGCTGAGATGATTAGTTCTTAACTATTTCAAGTTATTAGCAGCATAGAAAATGATATGCAAAATTCTAAGATTGGACTTGTCACACACTGGGACAATGGAGTTGTCTCCTGTGGAGGCAGTTTCAGGGAGATTTCCAAGTATCAGGATATTTCAAACTCTCATTGAAAATCTAGTGAAAAAGTCTTTAGAAAAAGAGAATTTAAATGAATCCTGAACTAGTTTTAAAAATGCTAGAAGATTAAGTCTAAGTGAATGAGCAGAATTGAAATTTGCTCATTTGACCAATTTAAGAATTAAACACAAAACTAAAGGGAAGGATCTTGTATATGTCAACAGTTGCTGAAGTGTGATCTAAGGACCCCTCCCTGGAGGTCCCTGACTATATTCATAATAAGACTAAGATTTACAATTTTCAAACATAGTAAATATTGATAAATATCCATTGTTGTGCTGGTAAATATTTAATAACTGACCTCCAGGGGAGAAAAATGTGCATAGGATTGTGTGGTACCAGCCTGACTGGGGAGAGCCATTTGTTGCCTTTTCACCAGCACACACTACAAATCAAGGCTGGATTTATTGTTTTGCTGATGGTCTAGACTTAAGAAAGCAATGGAGAAAAAGTTAATAATCCAGATTAAAACTTTAGTGTCATGTGTACTTTTTTTTTAACCAAGGGGAGTACATTAAACATTTACCAGCATACCTATCAGCAACATCCATTTGACCAAAAGCCAAAGGGTGGATCTTCCAATAATTTGTATGAGTGTAAGACCAAAGACCTTTGAACTGCTGACTCAGTCTTGTGTGGTGCAGTATAAGCACACATCTTTGTACTTAGAATCACAGGAACTATGTTCAAATCCTATTTCTGATGCCTAGGACCTTTGGCACTGTAAGAAGTCAACTAACTTCAAGGAGACTCAATGTCATTAATAAAATGAAAAGGTTGGATTATATGGCCTTTGAGGTTCACTTCTAGCATTAGATATATGATCTCGTATGGGGGTTCCTAATCAGAAGGTCATGAACTTAAAAATATCTTGATAACTATATTTCAATGTGATTGGCTTCTTTTGTGATCCTATGTAGTTTATTTTATACATTTAAAAGCACCATTCTGAAAAGAAGGCCACAGATTTCATTAAAATTTCAAAGGGGTCCATTCAAATGTCAGAGGATTAAGAATAGATTCTTGAGAGAGCAGGCCATAAGCAAACAGTGAAGCAAAACTAGTTCAACCCTTTCCACCCTTTTAGGCCTTTCCTTCCTTAACACAAGACAAAACTCTGACCTTAGGTATTTATTCTATTAAGAGGAACAGTTGCTATTTTATTATGGAGTAACTTAATTTGTCACTTCTCCCATAACTACAGAATTTTCATATAAGAAACAGATCATGCCCAAGGAAAAAAAAACTAAAAAATTCAAATAAATTCCTTTCCCCCCCTCCCCATTTTTTATTTCATTAAATGTTCCTCAAGTACATGTAAAAAGAATTTTTAACAATTTTTTTTTTTAAATTGGACTTTCAAATTCTTTCCTTCCTTCCTCTACCCTCTCCTTAAGAAGTCTTTGCTTTTGATTATACGTATAAAGTGATGCCAAACATATTTCTGTATTAGCTATGTTGTGGAAAAAACAAACAAAATAAAACAATAAAAATAAAGGAAAGTTTAAAAATATGCTTCAATCTGCATTTAGAATTCATCAGTTCTCTCTCTGGATGTGAATAACATTTCTCATCACGGGTCATTTGGAATT
Source organism: Bettongia penicillata ogilbyi (assembly GCA_023548195.1). Classification (NCBI taxonomy): domain Eukaryota; kingdom Metazoa; phylum Chordata; class Mammalia; order Diprotodontia; family Potoroidae; genus Bettongia; species Bettongia penicillata. The sequence continues at coordinate 2,970,107 of JAJHZJ010000468.1, forward strand.
CTCTTGGATCATTGTCTTAATGAGAGCAGCTAAGTCTTTTACAGTTGATCAGTCTTACAATGTTGCTTTTACTGTGTGCTAGGTTGTCCTAGTTCTGCTCACTTCACTTGGCATCAGCTCATATAAGTCCTCCTAGGTCTTTTGGAAATTATCCTATTCATTATTTCTTATATCACAGTAGCGTTCTATCACAATCGTACACTGCAACTTGTTCAGCCATTCCCTAGTTGATGGGTATCCCCTCACCTTCTAATTGTTTGCCACCACAAAAAGAATTGCTATAAACAATTTTGTACAAATAGATATTTTTTCTCCTTTCTTTGATCTTTTTGGGATAGAGATCTACTAGTGGTATTTCTGGGTCAAAGGGTATACACAATTTTATAGCTCTTGGGCATAGTTCCAATTTATTCTACAGCTTGATTAAACTAGTGCACAACTATCCCAATAATACATAAGTATCCCAATTTTTCCACATCTCCTGGAGTGTTGGTCATTTTCCTTTTTTGTCATGTTAGCCAATCTGATAGGTCTGAGGTGGTATTTCAGAATTGTTTCGATCTGCATTTCTCTAATCAGTAGTGATTTAAAGAATTTTTTCATGTAACTATTGGTAGTTTAGTTTCTTCTTCTGAAAACTGCTTGTTCGTATCTTTCAACCATTTATCAACCAGGAAACTGATCTTTTTTAAATAAATTTGGCTGAGTTTCCTATATATTTTTGAAACGAGGCCTTTATCAGAGAAACTTATTGCAAATCTCCTCCACTTCCAAGTTTTCTGTTTTCTTTCTAATTTGGCTGCATTAGTTTTGTTTGTGCAAAAGCCTTTTAATTTCATCATTTAATCAAAATGACCTATTTTACTTCCCATAATCTCTTCTACCTGTTGTTTGGTCAAAAACTCTTCCATTATCTGTATATCTGACAGTTACATTTTCCCATGTGCCCATAATTTACTTTTGATATTCCCTCTTATATCTAAATCCAAATGAATTTCTAAAAGGGGCTCTGTAGTCATTGGTGTAACTAGGGCAACTAGGTGGCACAGGGGATAATCGAGTGCTGGGCCTGGAGTCAGGAAGACCTAAGTTCAAATATGGTCTCAGACTTTGTAGCTGTGTGACCCTCGACAAATCACTTAACTCTATTTGCCTCGGTTTCTTCATCTGTAAGATGAGCTGGAGAAGTAAATGCAAACCACTGCGATATCTTTGCCAAGAAAACCCCAAAATATGGTCCTGAAGAATCTGAACAATACAACAGTAATTGGTGGCAATTGGTCTCGAGAGAAATCAGTGAGAGTCAAGACATTCCCACTCCCCTCCAGTCATACCACTGAGGGGACTGCCTCCTGTAAAGAAATGAAAAGAATGCTAGATTTGGAGATAAAGGACCTGAGTTCAAAAGCCAATTTTTCTATTTATTGCCTGTGTGACTTAGGGTATTGGTTTCCTTATTTATAAAGTCCTCAATGGCCTCTTCCAGGTCTAAATCTATGATCTTGACTTATCCACAGCAATTGTCAATTTCCACTGTGAAATTAATCTCCTCCCCCTCTTCTCTTTCCCTAAGCTCATTGGTAGGTGGTCTCACTCCCAAGTGAGAGAGGTAAAAAAACACTGGATTTGGAGGATCTCGGTTTGTGACTCTCTCATGTTGGTACTCCTGCCACCAAAGCCAGCTATAATCCATCTGTAACATATTATTAGAGAGTGACCCAAGGCACGTTGGGTAGCTTTCCCATGGTTACTCAGCTCTTACATGTAAGAAGCAGGATTTAAACTCAAGTCTTGATCACTCCAAGTCCAACTTTGTGTTTATTATGTCCTGTTGCCTCCCTGGAGTGCTGACAACAATAATAACCATTAATACTTGTTTCACAGGGTTATTATGAGACTCAAGTGAGAAAATGTGTTACTTTGGAACAAGAAAGTCACATAAATGTGAATTATTGTTGTATTCTGATAGGCAGAGACATGGAGTACAGTAAAGAGAAATTTGGTATGGGGTGCACTGCTAAGTAGGCAGGGACAGTGTGAAATGTGGACTGAACAGGACTTTTATATAGAATAATGTTTGTGTTCGGGGGACAGAACTAACATTTAACTTACAAACCAACTACCTTACACCCAACTTTCACTCTAATGGGCTATGTACTAATATACATCTACTAGGTTCTTGCTGAAGAGAAGCAGTCTCTCCATTCATCCAGCTTAACAGAGGCAAGAGATGGACTACTTACTCTTTTTCTGAGACAGATTTTGACAGGAGGAGCCTGAAATACAAAGCATTTTTTTCCTCTTTGGAAAAAGTTCTTTTCCTTGATTTTGCTGTGAGAATGTGTTTTTCAGAGCTTCTCCCTTCTACTTTGAGAGATAAGATGGAAATTCTACCCCACAATAACTTCAGTTTTTATCTGCAGGGTATGCACTAGAGTGTAACATTTATTATCTGGTTTGTACTTTTTTTATTCGTGTTGGAAGCTCAAGGACTGATTATCCAAAGAGGGAAGAGTCTCTTGCTTTGTATGAACAATACAGTTATTCTTCAAATCTGGTTAGCTATTTATTAAGCATGGTGCATTTGCCCATAGGTATCCTTAAAGAAATATTCTTTGAAAACTTTCCTGTGTAAATTTGAGCATTTTCAACATACAAAATGGAAGGATCAAGAAGGTAGGTTACTACGTAGGAATATATGGAAACTTGGACAATTTAGTTGTCCCTAGGAATCATTTGGAATTGAGTCAGAGGTGAGGTTCTTGGGGGAAATGGGAAAGAGAGAGGAGGGTCAAAAAAAGAGGGGGAGAGAGAGAAAGAGAGAAACTTACTAAGTACTTACTATGTGCCAAGTACTATATTAAGGAATAAAAATTCAAGCATAAGTCAGACTCTTCCCCCTAAAATTCTAATGGAGGAAGATAGCCACATAAAGGGGAGCTAGAAAGCTAGGGGTCATAATGATATGGAATGGGCCAAGATTTAGCAGTTCAAGATTCAGTCCTCTCAGGACTCAGTGAATGACACCAGTGGTTGGGTGGGCATTGAAGAAATGGTGTTTCTCTCCTGATGGTGGGAGGCCAGGTAGGAGTCTAGGTGAGATGGAATGGTGGCATCTTTCCTCTTCAGATTAGGAATGGAGGTGTAGTAGTAGATTTAGACAGGGCCTGGACATTGCAAACTGAGGTGAAGACGGTGACAAATGAATTTTGTCATTATAAATATTAATCCTAGACCAAGTATAGTTACTATGTTTGTTAAGGGGAACATATCATAACCTATACTCTTTATGACAATCTCTACATTTAAATAAGCACAATTTCCTCTCTCATTATAATTAATTATAATCTTTTTAGTAGGATTTTATTTTTTCCCCAATTATATGTCAAGAAAATTTTAGCATTCATTTTTACAAGATTTTGAGTTGCATATTTTTCTCCCTCTCTCCTTTCCTCCCCTTTTTGATATAGCTTATACATTTGGTATTGCCTCATTATAATCTCTCAGAGCTCTTTAAGCAAAATAATTGTGGTATAGAATTGAAGGTGGGGCATGTTGAGGACAGGATGACAGAAGAACAGGCAAGGTATCATAGGATAGATTTTTAAAAAATCAGAGTTAGTAGGGACCTCTGATGCCATGTGTTTCAACCCATACCATGCCAAGAAACCCCTCTCCCACACTTACAAGAAAAAGGCACTGAAGTTAGCTTTTGCTTAGAGACTTCTAGAATGATTGGATCTTCCTAGGCAGTCCATTCTACATCTCAGGTTCTATTTTGGGCCTATTTTCTTTCAAGGGAGTAGGACTGGGTCACAGAGATGGGAACCAGGAGAAATAAAGGGAAGTTCTTTTTTTAAAAACTCAACAACAAACCATTAAGGTCATAAAAGACCAAAATGTGTTTCCCAGCTGCTTTGGATATTTGTTTCTCCATTTTTTTTTCCGCTTGAAATAGGCTTGAAGAGAAGTGTTAAATGCACAAGTAGATTTTTGGCTTTAATCATAAAACTATCCCCTCAGGATATTAACTGTAGCATTTGAATTTTGGTTTTAGAAAATTACAAATGCAATAAAAGACAGGAATCTGCATTTCTTCATTGCTCCTTAATTTCCTGGTGTAATGAGTTTACTGCTTAAATATGTATGTAGTCATTCTTCTTCCCTTATCTAAAAAAATGTGTCTGGCTACTTTTTCTGGAGCCATGTTTCATTATAATCCTCAGTCTGCTTTCATGAGAGAAAACAGATACTAATTAATAACAGCCCTGCCTCGCTCTAATATGTTTTTAAAAGATTGGAAGAGAATGAAGGTGTTGAGAAGAAGCTTAAAATAGAAATCTTGAAGTCTCCTTGTGTGATTAAAAAAAATGAACAGGAAAACACACCTGGGTAAGGAAGGGGACCACATCAATGCTATGAGATCCTCTACTCTTGATCCAGTCTTTTATCTTTTTATATATAACTCTTTAAAATGCAAGAATGTTTGATAACGCTGCTGCTACTGGGAATGGGGGTGGGGTGGTGATGAGCTCCATCTGCCAGATCTCCCCAGGGTGTCCCCTTTCCAATAAAACAATATAAGGCCCCTGGGTCTTGCCATTGGCACTGCCACTAAATCCGGGGTCATTCATCAACCCTGTAGCTGGATTCTCCTCCAATTAGTGATAGAGACCTTTAAGAGCAGGGACTATGTCAATTTTCCATTAATATTCTCTTCACTTAGCGCAGTATTTATTACATGGAAATGCCTAATAAATACTTTTCCTTTTCATAACAGCAACAGAAAACTGGCGAGAAAAGGAAACTTTGTAGAGATTCTTCTATTTTAAACTATATCGCAACATAAAATAATTTCAACCATTCTACAACGATATCTTCAGAATGATCCTCTTAGGGTGAGTACTGGATTCTATAAAACCAGTCTTCCTATTGCTCCTTTGTTCTATTGACGTGTATTTCACAATGACACGTATTTTTTGGGGGAAATGTTTATTTTGAGGACGACTCAACAGCATCGCAACAGTGTTACAGTTCCTGAAACAATCAACAGAGGGAGCCAGTGTCATAGTTGTAACTCATTGCATTGCCCTAAAAGTTGGGAGTTTTGCTTCTATAGTTTGAAGATTCTGTGGATACCGAGGCAGAAAAACACCTTATGGATTATTTTGGGGAAAATGTGCAAGTGTACAGTTTCGATGGTCCGTATCCATGCCACCATTGCTGGAATGTAAATTCTGATTGAATGTCTAAGAGGGGACAACTTATAAAGAAAAAGAATTGTAAATAGGAGACCCTTGAAATGTCAGCAACCATCACAAGCACCCCATCACTCTAAAAATCATTGAAATACAATTAATGGGAAAAGCTGTGCATGGCTCTTTCAATAATTCTCTTCCCATCACCAAGTGAAGCCTCCCCCTTCCCCCTAAAAGAAAGAGCAATATTCTGGATGAGATCCTGTTTAGAAATTGGCAATCAGATCTTCCAGCATCTTTCTGGGCACCCCATATAACAGCCTTTTGTGGATACAGGGCACGGAGCCAAGGCAGCTCTGCTCATAGAAGTGGTCCATAGTGGAGGGACGATAATGAGTATTTGGCTGGTAATTAAGGAGCAGCATGCTACAGTAGAAACTGGAAGCAGAGGACCCATGGTAAGTTCTACTTCCGTCTTGGTTCTTACAGTCTTGTGAGCTTAGACAAGTCAGGTTAATGATTTTCAGATCAGTTGCCTCATATGTAAAATGACAATCATAGAAACTCTGAATACCACCCAAGGCTATTTATGAGGACTAAATAAGATTATGTATGTGAAAGAACTTTGTCATCAGTGTGGCGAGATAAACATTTGAAAACTTGTTTCTTCTTATCCTTGGTTCAATGAAGGGAACAGTGCTTTCTCTAGTCCTGGAAAATAAAAATGAGTTAGTTCTTTGTGCTAAATTTTTACCAACTCATTCTGAAAATGAATCTCCCTCTCTTGATCCTCCCCCTCTTTTAGATATTTCTAAGAGTAAAAAGATCAGAATAGAAAAGGATGAAAATCTGATTAATGGTTTACTCTGGGGAGACTTCAGTGAGTGAGCACAGATTTAGGGGGCTTTAATATTTTGAGTTTCACTTCTTGCTTCAGTGATTTTCTTCCTATTTAATTGCTACTATGCCAGTGATGATGAGCATGAAAAATGCAATTAAAAAACAAAAAGTGTCACTTGTGACTTGATGTTGAACAGAACTGATGGAGTACAACAGGAAGAAATGGTATTGCAGAAGTGCACGTTTTGTGTTTCAGTTTGAGTCACTTTCAGTTTCTAGAGTATTACAGTCCCGCCCATGATTGATTTAATTAGGCCAATAACAATACCTTGAATTTGTACAGGGTTCATTGTGGTGAGAGGAGAGGAAGCGAAGGCTTGAATGGAAATCAGGGTGCTTAACACCATCTATGGTATCTTATACTTCAGAGTACAGAGTGGGAAATGCGGATGGTTGCATTATCACATCTTTAATAACTGCACCCTACTCTGCCCAAGGCTATGAATGCAGGCATTTGAAGGCAGTACCATTCTCATAATTTTTATCACACTGGCATCTCTACCTTACATAATTTTGGATGCCAATAGTCATAAGAAAAGTAGAGACTGTGAGAGAATTCCTTGTATTTTAACCTGCTTAGGGGTGGGTTGGGGGAGGGATGTGGGAGGGAGAGGGATTATATACAAGGCTTGCATTTTCTACTTTAAATTTAAGGAAATCAGAGTTCTAAGAGATAATTTTTAAGTAATTTTTAAGTAAAACATGTTCTTACTCAGATTTTTAACCTATATGTTTCTACTGTAGTATTCTGTCTTTCTTATGAGAAGGTAATCTCCTTCAAAGCACGCTTTTATTTGTATCATAAATGCCTAGCATAGTCCCTGGCACATACTAAATGCATAATAGATTCTTATTGATTAATGGATTTCTTCAGAACCTCTAGACTTATCCTCTCCACCTAGGAAATTTAAATTCTTCTGGGATTGCTTTGAGTCCACCCTAAACTGGACATGAAACCCAGAGGCAACCACAGGACAGATCAGATCTGCTGGGCTTGCACCTACCAGTCTACCCTGTCACCAGGTTAAAATGGAGCTACTAGGTTTATCTTCCTGAAAGGGGAAAGAAATATGAATGCCCTGTGGATGGAGACCTAATTGTGAAATATTATATGTGATTTCCTCCTAGAGAGTGTAAGTTGTCTGAGGGTAAAGATCCCTTCATTTTTGCCTGTCTGTAAAATGGGCTGCCCATAGTGGCTACTTGATAAGTGATTATGTGGAGGCGGAGCTAGAGTCAGCAAGCAGCAGATATGTGGTTCTCAGCTAATTTGACAGGGGGAGTAAACACTAATGCCTGGGAATAACTGATAGGGAGACTTCAAGGAAGAGGTAGCGTCTTAGGAAAACCTTCAAAAAAAGCATAGAAAAGACCCCCAAGATTTGGGAAAGCTGCAATTAGATACCTATGCCCTCTCAGCAGTGTGGTTGAGAGGAAATGATAGAGGGCTTGGTCTGAGAAGATGAGACCAGTTTTTGCCTCTGACAACAATGTGACCCATAGAAAAATTAACTTCTTGCTATTAACCTCAGTTTCTTCATCAGTAAGAGTTAAAATATTTCTACTATCAGCCTCACAGAATTGTTATGAGTTCAGTATTTTGTAAAACACAAAGTGTTTTGTAAATATGCGTTAAGATTTTGTTGCCAGTTATATATAGTGTAACAGTACTAATTTTAGCAGGGCAGCTAAGTGACACAGTAGATAGACAGCCAAGCCTCAAGTCAGGAAGAACTGAATTCACATCTGGCCTCAGATACTTACTCAATGTGTGACCCTGGACAAGTCATTTCAACCTGTTTGCCTCAGTTTCCTTGTCTATATAATGAGTTGGCGAAGGAATGGCAAATCACTGTAGTATCTTTGCCAAGAAAACCCCAAAATGAGGTCACAAAGGACATGACTGAAATGACCAAACAGCAACAATAGTTTTAGCATTTACATATTATTGAAGGTTTGCGAAGCTCTTAAAAAATTATCTTATCTTCACAACAACCCTGGAAGGTAAGTGCTATTATTATCCTGATTTTATAGTTGAAGAAACTGAGGCAGACATAGATTGAATGACTTGAATAAATTAATTGGGACTAGAGAGTTGTGCTTTTTGATATTTCTATGGACCCTTTGATGTGGCTACTTCTTCCACTGGTACGAACTATAATCTATCTATACCTTCTTATCCCATATGCTCTTTTATTTCTGTAAATACTCCACAGATGATAGAACCAACCTTCTGGAGATCCTCCCCTGGCTCTTTTAATATTTCATGGATATTCGTGCAGCATTTGGGCTGTCCATCTGTCATCCCTCACTCTTCCTAAATAACTAGCCCCTTTCATTTTCAAGTCATACACATTTGTCCTTGATGATGTATAAAATGATGTATAAGACTTCTTGAAGGCAAGTCATCAGAGTAGTATGCTATTGCTATCACATACTTTTCTGTTGCTCTTTGAGTCACTTGTAATTCTTCTTCCAAGGTGATGGTGTTCCATGATTTGGAGGCATTTGGGAAGTTATGCTAAGGCTTACCTTACTGCCAAAGAGCATTTTGTAAAAACACAAATAATCTCCTATGATTTATGATACTCTTTGGTAAACCCAGCAGGAGCATGTGCAAAAGCACCAAGCTGGCATTGCATGTTTGTTCTTATCCAGTTTTCCTCATTTCTCTTTATAAATTGAATATAGGTATGGCCAGAATTGCCAGTGATATGAGGGTTAAGTTGAAGTTGAAGGAACTCTGTTATCTTAAAATTTCTGGCTATAGGTTAAATATCACATTTCCAAATAACAACATGACCCTGGGAGGCAATAAATAAAGGGTCAGGAAAGAGGCTGTATGTGTGGGCAACATAATGCTGTGTTAAAAATAAAAGATAAAGATAGGTGAGGTCATGGTAAAGGGTAAAGGGAAGAAAGCCACCTAGACTTATTAATTTTTTTTTTTGCAGTTTTAGGATTGAGAGCTGGAAAAGACCTTTGAGATAATTTAATCTAACTCTCTCATTTTAAGGTGGAAACTGAGGCCCAAAAAAGGCTTGAGATCAAATTTAGCTCTGCCTCTTACTAGTTGTGTTACCTTGTGTAACTTCATGCCTGTGAGCCTCAATTACCTTATCTGTAAAGTGAAGTAGTTCTCCAAGGTGCTTTCTAGATTGAATATTTTATGATTATAAGTAGTATCTGGCTTGTATAATTCAGTTGGAGTCATTTGAGAGGCCCTCAAAAGACAGTGAAATTTTAAATAACCCTTTATCTAATTCAAAGAACAAATGTGAAAATGTAAAACCAACATTATTGATGGATTTGAAATACTAGGAATACTTGTGCTGCTTCACCTGTTTCAACATTCTCTCGATCATCTCTATTTTTTAAAAAATATTTAAATGAGTTGTTGATGCTTGGAATATTTCTGCAAGGTTGATACTTAGCAAGAACAGGCTTCACAGTATGATTATAGTATAGAGATGCTAAAGGACTCGCCCAAGGTGTTGGGCTGAGTCAGAATGGGAACCCTTAATGTTATAGTGTCTTTTTTATACTACTAGTCTATCAGGAGTTTGATCATTGCTGAGTTATTCTCTAGTTGCAAACTATTCCCACCCAAGCTGCAAGCACTTTCTGGACAATACAGAGAACTACAACAGTTTAGAAGCCAAGGGCAGGGCATTAGCAAGCTATTCTCAGGTGTGGAGTAGGTGAACTATTGTAGGACTGAGGATTAACTTGTGGAATTCTACCAAGTATTTAATATATGTAATATATTATATGTTATTATATTATAATGTATAACATACAAATAGTATAGAAACCGTTTGGAAAAATAGGCAAAGGAGTCCTATGAAATTTCTTTTATAACACATATATGGTGCTAATGCCCAAACTGGGAAGACCCAAAACAGAAAGAAAATTACAGACCAATTTCCCTAACAAATATTGACAGAAAAATTTTAAGTAAAATATTGGCAAAGAGATTACAGCAATTTATCACCAGGATAACACACTATGGTTAGATGGAATTTATACCAGGAATGCAGGGCTGGTTCATATTAGGAAAGCTATCAGCATAATTGACCACATCAATAGTAAAACTGACAGATATATGTTTATCTCAACAGATGCAGAAAAAGCTTTTTGACAAAACGCAATACCCATTCCTATTGAAAACACTAGAGAACACAGGAATAAAAGGAGTTTTCCTTAAAATTATAAGCAGTATATATCTAAAACCATCAGCAAGCATTATTTGTAATGGAGATAAGTTAGAAGCATTCCCAATAAGATCGGAGGTGAAACAAGGATGCCCATTATCACCTCATTGTATTGTACGAGAAATGTTTGCCTTATCAATAAGAGAAGAATAAGCAATTGAAGGAATGAGAATAGGAAACAAGGAAACAAAACTATCACTCTTTGAAGATGATATGATGGGATACTTAGAAAGTCCTAACCCACCTAAAACAATGAAAATTTTAACAAAGTTGCAAGATATAAAATAAACCCCCATAAATCATCAGCTTTTCTATGTATTACCAACAAAGTCAAGCAACAAAAGAGAGAAATTCCATTTAAAAATAACTGTAGGCAATATAAAACATTTGGGAGCTTACCTGCCAAGACAAACCCAGAAACTATATGGACACAATTACATAACAGTTTTCACACAAATAGAGTCAAATCTAAACAGTTAGAAAAATATCGATTGCTTATGGATAGGCTGAGCTAATATAATAAAAATAACAATTCTACTTAAATTAGTTTATTTATTCTGTGCCATACCATTAAAGCTAACAAAAATGATTTTATAGCACTAGAAAAAATATTAGCAAAATTCATCTGGAAGAATAAAAGGTCAAGAATATCAAGGGAATTAATAAAAGCAATGCAAAGGAAGGTGGCCTAATTGTCCAGATCTAAAATTATATTATAAAGCAGCAATCATTAAAACTGTTTGGTGCTGACTGAGAAATAGAGTGTTGGATCAGTGGACTAGTCTAGGTACATAAAACCCAAGTAGCAAAGGACAATAGAAATCCATTGTTTGATAAACCCAAAGACTCCAGCTTCTGGGATAAGAACTCACTATTTGACAATCCCTCTAAGAAAACTGGAAAATAGTATGGCAGAAACTATCCATAGACCAATATCTCATACCCTATACCAAGATAAGGTCAAAATGGGTACATAATTTAGACACAAGGGGTGATGCCATATGCAAATTAGGAGAGTTTACCTGTCCGATCTGTGGAGAAGCAAAGAATTTATGACCAAGCAAGAAACAGAGAACATTATGAAATGAAAAATGGGTAATTTTGATTACATTAAATTGAAAAGGGTTTGTAAATCAAAGCCAATGCAACCAAGATTGGAAGTGAAGCAGAAAACTGGGAAACAATTTTTACAGGCAACGTTTGTGATAAAGGCCTCATCTCTAAAATATATAGAGAACTGAGTCATATTTATAAGAATACAAGTTATTCACCAATCAATAAATGGTTAAAGAATATAATAGGCAGTTTTCAAAGGAAGAAATTAAAGTTATCTATAATCATATGAAAAAATGTTCTAAATTGATTAGAGAAATACAAATTAAGATAACTCTGAGGTACCACCTCACACCTATCAGATTGGCTAGTATGACAGAAAAGTAAAATGATAAATGTTGGATAAGATGTGGGAAAAGTGGAACACTAATGCATTGTTGGTGGAGTTGTGAACTGATCCAAACATTCTGGAGAGCAATTTGGAACTGTGTCCAAAGGGCAACCAAATTGTTCATACTCTTTGATCCAGTAATATCACTACTAGGTCTATATACCAAAGAGATCATAAAAAAGAGAAAAGGACCTACATGTGTAAAAATATTTATAGCAGAACTTTTCAAGGTCATAAAATATTGAAATTTGAAGGCATATCCATCAATGGAGAATGGCTTAACAAGTTGTGGTATATGAATATAACGAAATACTCTTATGCTGTAAGAAGTGATGAACATAAGGATTTCAGAAAAACCTGAAAAGATTTATGTGAACTGATGCTGAGTGAGGTGAGCAAAGCCACGAGAACATTGTACACACTAACAGCAACATTGTACAATGATTAACTATGATAGTTTTAGCTCTTCTCAGCAATATAACAATCCAAGAAAATTCCGAAAAAGCTCATGATGGAAAATGCTAAGCACATCCAGAGAAAGATCTATGGAATCTGAGTGGGAGTTGAAGCATACTATTTTCAGTGTTTTTTTGTTTTTTGTTTTTACTTTCTCATGATTTTTTCCTTTGGTTCTGATTCTTATTTTACAGCATGACTAAAGTGGAAATATGTTTATCATGATTGTACATGTATAACCTATATCAGATTGCTTGCTGTCTTGGGGAGAGGGAGTGGAGGGAGGGAGAAAAATCTGGATCTCAAATTTTTACAAAATGAATGTTGAAAACTATCTTGAAATGTAACTGGGAGAAAATACTATTACGGAGGGTTAATTTGTGATATTTTTTTTACCATGATGTTTAACTTTCACTTTCTTGAAGTGAGATGTGAAAATTGGAGGCAGGAAGAGTCCATGCTAGACAGCGTACTTAGGCAATTAACTTAGTTGTCTCATGCAAGGCAGTTTCAAGATTATATTAGTCACCTAGTATTTCTATGGCAGACTTTTCTGGAAATCCATATAGTCAAGTTCAATGTGTATAGTATACTCAGTCCACATCTGAGTCACCCTTGGCAAATCATTCAACTTAGTAGTCCAAGCTAGTATTCTAAGGTTATTAAGATATAGAATAGGTGCTGCTATGCATTGCTACAGCACACTGGGAACTACCTATATGAGTAAATCCTGGTCATGATGAGATAGCTAGGTGATGCAGTGGATAGACAACTAGACCTGGAGTCAGGAAGACCTGAGTTCAGATGTGGTCTCAGACACTTACTAATTACGTGATCCTAGGCAAGTCCACTTAACTCTATTTGCCTCAGTTCCTCATCTGTAAAATGAGTTGGAGATGGAAATGGCAAACCACTCCAGTATCTTTGTCAAGAAAGACCCAGATGGGGTCACGAAGAATCAGATAAGCGTCAGACACAACTGAATTGACCGAATAACAGCACCAACAAGTCACTTAACTTGTCTCAGTCTCAGTCTCCTCATCTGTAAAATGGGGATAATAACAGCACCTGCCTTAGAAGGCTATTGTAAAGTTCAAGTGAGACAACCGATGAAGTGGAATAATGTGTGAAAGCACTTTGTAAGACAGGGCATTTTATATAAGTGCTAGTAGCTATAATATATTTATATTTGTAATTTCTCCCCCAAATTCTAGTCCTGCATTTCTAATTGAATGCTCCTCTAGTACCTCAGCCCAACATAACCCACCCTGAAAAATCCATCCCTCCTTCCAGCTTGTGTTTTTCTGATAGCACTTATATTCCTGGTTAACCCAGCTTGAACTCTCAGTTATTCCTGGCTCTTTTTTCTCACTCTCAATCAAGTCCTGGTTTTTTTTTATTTGTTTGTATGTTTATTCATTTATTTTTGCTACCCTAAATATCCTGGCTCATAAGGACTTCCCCAATTTGCCCCAGTTTGTTTCCAATCTTATTTCCCATTTCTGTCCTTCACAAATTCTATGTTCCAGTTAGACTTAATGGCTAACTCTTTTGAACCCAAGAAAGCATTTTCTACCTTTTGGTTTTTTTGGTTTTTTAAAAAAAGTTCTCCTAAAAAGGTCAAAACCATACCAGATGTACAGACAGTATGCTATAACTCATTAAAATTCTGTCAGCTAGCTACAGAGCTATTATAATTGAAGGAAGGAAAGAGCATAAGTAAGAGAGATGATGATTTGGCTAAGTTCATTGTGGATATCAAGGGTAATGCCAGGGAAAAGTGTGTAACAAGAAAACAAGTATGGTACCCTGTACCTATAAGTGTCTGTCCTCAAAGTAGAGCTCATAGGGTAATCACAGTGACATGCATTTAGAGGTAGAGAGACTTTATATACCATTGAGTCCAAACTTTTCATTGCACAAATGGGAAAACTGAGGTTCCTAGAGATTTAGTAACTTGTCTCGAGTTATAAAGGGACAAGATTTTTATTTTATATATAAAATAGCAATGTTTGGATTGGAAGTGGAGTCTCTGACTCAAAACATTGTTTATTCTGTGGCACCATGGTGTCCTTACCACAGATTTAGAGGTGAAAGGTACCTTAGAGATCCTCTAGTCCCAGAATCAGCCAGATAAAGTGGACTTGGAGTCAGAGGAACTGGATTTAAATCCTAGCTCTATCATTTACTGGCCATAGGTAAATTACTTTGGGCATATTACTCAGCCTCTCTGGACCTCAATTTCCTCAGCTGTAAAATAGATGGCCTCTGAGATTCCTTCCAAGCCTAGACTGATAGTCCTATGAATTCCAGAGTTGTAAAAGAACTCAGAGGCAATGTAGTCCAACCATCACCTGAACAAAAATCCCTTCTGCATCATCAAGCAATCAATCACATACATTTATTAATTCTCCTGTGATAATCTTCATTATCAGACATCCAGAAACCACAAAGGACTTAATCTCCTCAGCTCTAGAATTCCTCCATTGGGTTGAGCTTTCCAGATGGGCACATAATTGAGCGAAATCAACAACTAAACTCAAGAACTAGACTAGCCCATCCCGGGTCATGCTTTATACCCCATCTAAGGATGCAGCAGGAAACCAGAGCCCTCAAAGGAAATTTACTATCCACCTTGCTACTAGCTACCTGCTAATGCCTTTGCTCTTGTCTGCCTTTAGCCCTTGGAACCATATCATCAAGTCAATCTGTGGGAAAGGGCATGATAATCAACTGCCCGTGCTTTTCTGCAGAATTCTTGTGACTTCTCAGACCAAAATACAATTCTATGGTCAACCATATATTTTATGTGTTATCTCCCATTGGAATGGAAGGATTTAGTAGACAAACATTATCTCACTTTTGTATTCATATCCCAAGTACCTACCACATAGAAAGTGCTCAATAAATGCTTTTTCATCTATTCATTCAGCACTTTTTATGTGGTAGGTATAATACTAGGCACCAATACATCATGCCCAATAGGGATCATTCAGTTTTTACTTGAAGATTTCCAGTGAAAGGGAACCAGCTACTTCCTGAGGAAGCTGATTCTGTTTTTGGATAGTTCCAAGGGAACCTCAGTATATAGATGAGGACACTGAGGTCAGGAGCAGAGAAACTGACTTGCTCAAGATAACATCTGTCTACAATAGTTAATAATAGAACTGGTACTCCAACCCAGACCCTCTGACCCTAAGTATAGGGTTCTTTCCTCTATACTAAGGGATGAGAAAGATGACAATCCTGAATTTTCCTGGTATTGATTTACATCCATAGCTTCTCTTCCTGCTAAGCTGTTATAACCACTAAGAGTCATTCTAACTACATAGAAACATGTCCAGCCTAATAGATTATCAATGAACCCTCTTTTCAATTAACGTATGTGGAAGAGGGAGGGAAAGCTTTGTGATTTATAATTATGAGCTTAACTTTCTTAAACCAATTGGTTCATTGTCAAAGGAAATCTTTTCCCCTTTCATACACTGTAATTGTATGAAGTGTTCAATAATTTCTTCTTTTCTTGCTCCCTCCCTCCTTCCCTCTCTCCCTTCCTTCTTCTTTTCCTTTTTCTTCTTTTTTGTTCTTCACCTTCTTCTTATCTATAGGTAGTACCGTACTTCGTGGAATGATTCTGAAAAAATTCTGAACAGTTGCCTCTGATGGTATGACAAAAACAAACCTCAGAAACAAAAACAATGTCTTCACATTGAAATGAGTCAGCTCCTCTTCTCTTGTCCTTTATCGTTAGTTTGTATCATACTTGTGTTTATGTAACATTTCTCTCAATACAAAGAGCTTTACATGCATTGTCTTATTTGATCCTGACAAAAATATTGCAAAGTAGGTAGTAGTATTATTAACGTTGCTTTCACTGTTTGACTGGTGGGAAAACTGAGGCTCAAAGAAATGAGCCCAAAGTCACTCAGCTAGGGAATGTTAGAGATGAAGCTTGAACCCCTATCTTCTACTTTCAAATTCAGTGCCCTTTCCTTGGTACCACATTGATCCATTGAACAAGTTAGCCATGACACATATGCATTATAGAATGAATTACCAAAATTCTTGGGAGGGGGAAGAGGAGGAAGAAAGACCAGAATCTGAGGTGCAGGGAGAATGGACACATTAAGACATTGCACACAAGAGTACAGTGATACTGATGAATGATTCACCAGACGATGACCATGTACATTCATTTCCTCTCTTGTCCCTTGGGAAGTACAGATGGTGCTGTGCATTTCATGACAAATATCCAAAAAGGGACCATTTGCTGGAAGCATTTGCTCATGAAATCTGCCCAAAGGCCTCATGTGTTGTTCTTTTTGTCGAAGACAAGGAGTTTCTCTCTCTCTTCTCTCTCATTTTAAACTAGAGACAATATGAACCCATAATATATCAAAGGCAAAGTATCCTATCCATTAAATCAACGAGAGGAAAAGAAAAGACATTTTCCATTATGACAAAAAGATAATTGGCATTTTGATTCATTTAAGTTTAACCCAATGACCAAACAAATAAAATTGATCCACATAGAGGTAGTTTATAAGCAGTCTTACCTATATTTTTTCCATGGCTGGCTTTTTCTTAGCATTTTGTGGGTCGCATGGAAAATCTACTGCATACCTATCCTTTGCCTCTATTCCTCAGTGGCAATTGCATGGACTCAAGGGAAAAGGAAAAGACAAAAAAAAAAACCCTCTAATCCTCATTTGGTTGCATTCTATACGTATTAGGGATCTGACACCTATACAGCCTCCATCAGAGGCTGAGGAAATCTTTCCTAGGGTAAGACCCTGAGGAGATGGCTGCCGGGGGAATTATGTTCATCTGTAAGGGAAGTGCCTTGAAGAGACTACGAAACATGTGTGGACATTGTGTAACTAGTTCTAGATGGATGGTTCCAAAGAACGGACGTTGAACTTAGTGACAGAAAATCTGTGAATCTGGGTTCGTTTCCTTGAGCCTTAATTTCCCCATCTATCAAAGGGTGAAAGCAACACTAATACTATCTACTTTACAGCTTTTTTTTTTGTGAGGATCAAGTAAAACAATATATGTAAAGTTTTGTGCTGAGATAAATTAAAGTATGATGCAAACTGACTCATTTAAATGTGAGGGCATTCTTTTTGTTTCTGAGATTTATTTCTACCACACTATCAGAGCCAGCTGTTCAAAATTTTGCCAAAATCATTCCACAAATCATGGTACTGCCCATAGGTAAGCAAAAATGAAGAATATAGAAATCAGGAATTACTGAACCGCACAAATAAAACTGAGAAAGAGTGATCAGACAAGTAGGGAAAAAAAACAAGAGAAAACAGTGCCTTAGAACCTGAAGAGGAAGGAGTTTCTAAGACAATAGGATAGTTAACATTAAATGCTTCAGAGAAGTTAAGAGGGGTGAGGACCGAGAAAAAGACTTTTGGGCATAAGAATTAAGAGATGATTGATAACCTTGGAGACAACAGTTTCAGTTGATTGAGGTCAGAAGGCAGACTAGGGATTGAGAAATGAATGAGAAGATAAACCCGATGCAATTTTCCCATGTTACACTCTTTTCAATAAAAATACCCATCAATTAAATTGACATTTTCTCTTGCTATGGAACTGCCATCAGTAGACTTCCAAAATAACAAATACTCCTTAATATTTTCAGCAAGTATTAGAGGTGGGCATAATGCCAACACTCTTAGTTCACATTTGAGGTAGGGATGAAATGCGGCACTTAAAAATCACTGAATAGCTAACAAAAGCTTTATCTTGCCCTAACAGAACAATGAGATGAAATAAGAATGTAGTGGCACTTAGCTTATCTGGATGTGACTCCTTTCTTCTGCTCCCTGACCACCCCTGTCTCCATGTGGAAACACATCTAGTGATCAGAACAGAGTATTATGACTTGTGGGTCAGAACAGACTTAAAAGGTCTAAGCAATCCTTTTTGATGTCACAGACATTTTTTAAAAAGTGTGGTTTCCTTATTAAAAGCATCTAATTTTCTCAGGAAAAGTTCTCTTGAAATTCAGTGTATTGTTTTTTCACTTTCAAGATGTCATTTCTTAAAAAAAATAATTAATTTTTAGTTTTCAACATTCACTTCCACAAGATTTTGAGTTCCAAATTTTCTCCCCATCTCCCCCCTCTGCCCACAACAAGATGAAATGCATTCTGATTGCCCCTTCTCCGAATTTGCTCTCCCTTCTACAACACTCCTTTCCCCTTCCCATCTATTTTCTTGTAGGGCAAGATAGATTTCTATACCCCATTGCCTGTATATCTTATTTCAAAGTTACATGTAAAAACATTTGTTTTTAACAATTAATATTTTTTTAAAAAAAATTTTGAGTTCCAATTTGTCTCCCTCCCTCCATACCCACCCCTATTGAGAAGGCAAGCAATTTGATATAGGTTACGTAGGTGTAGTCATGCAAAACACTTCCACAACAGTCATATTGTGAAAGACTAGCTACATTTTCCCTCCATCTGATCCTGCCCCCCTCATTTATTCTATTCTCTCTTTTGACCCTGTCCCTCCTCAAAAGTATTTACTTCTAATTACCCCCTCCTTAGTATGAGCTTTCCCATTACCCCCCTATGATACTTATCTTTAGATCTTTGAAGCATTGGTATGCCTCCTTTTGATACTTTATAGCAACAGCAATAAAATGTTAATTTTGAAAAAGTGAGCATTTGCTTTCATGGGAAGCTTGGAATCAGTAAAAGAGATCGATAATTTCCTGAAATCATTTTGGTCCACTCTACTACTTCTGTTGTATTCTGGGCCCAGCTCATTGCCCGTCTCTATTGTCTTTCTCAGATTTACATACTGATGGACAAACTCTATAGGATCTGTCCATTCTTCATCCATTTGGTCTTTCCTGTGTGGATGAAGAGGCCAACCTCCATTGAGTGATTTCTCTTCCTGGAAGCTCTGTAATATCTTGGGATTTGGTTTTATCAACACATCTGTAGACAGGAACTTCTCATATACATTTTCAAATACAGAAAATCCCTTCTCAACTTGGGCTCTACACTGAATCTTCTTTAACATGGTGGTGAGCACTTTTTATAATTATATATCTCCCTCTTTATGCCTCTGTGATGTTTATTATTAGAGGATTACTGAATAGAGTCATTTCCATTGTTATGCTTCAAAGGATTATGAATGATTTTAATGTGTGGATCAGAGACATTTTAAAGCCTTGTTTTATGCAGGTTAGGCTAGTTTTTCCTTAAAAGGTGTTAAAACTATTCTTAAAATTTGATTGGTTCAGGAGACCAAGGTTATATGGCTTCCTGATCTCCAAGCATAAAGCCATGAGCAGCTCTACCTGGACCCTGAAACGTGACAGGCAACAACACAGTATTTAACTGAGACAACATAATGTCTTTGCTACACGTGTTTAATACCCTTCCTCTGACGTAACTAAGTGAATTGCCTTTTCTTAACTAAGTTAGATCTTCTACAATGAATTTATTTTGTTACAATTTCAACCCTAAACTGCCAGATATCTGGCTTAAAACCAGACACCTAGGGTCCCAGGTACCACCAGAGGTCCATCTAATAGCAGGATCTGTGAGAACATTCTAGGCATGGAGGACAGCCCCTGAAAAGACACAGGGGAAACACATGAAATATTATACCTGGAAAATAGAAAATGGGTCAATTTTATTTCTACTGGGCAGGACATCTATTCTACTTTCATGACTCTTGTTTCTCTCTTGAACCATTCAGGAATGTCTTGATATTATTTCATACACTCTTGGGAATCCAGAGTCCTCTGTCCCATCAGATATTGATTCAATCTTCTGTTTCCTACAATATTTGTTCCGAGTACTTGGAGTCTTTTAAATGAGCTGGAGGTCATATTCTTTTTTTTTATGGCATTCATATTCTTTCTTTTTAACGACTGATGCACAAGATCTTTACCTGAATTTTCTTTCTTCTGAGATCTTTAGTTATTTTTAGTTGTTTTTTTTCTTATATTTCCCTTATTGCTCAGTTTCTAAGTCCTGTTCCTTTCATGGTGTTTTCCCTGGACCTCAAAACTCTCTGAGTCTTTTCTTATATTGGTGAATTCACTTTTCACTGACTTCAGCCTCTGCCCTAAATGTGTTTGTCCATCCTTTTCAAGGAAAACTATGACATCAAAGAAATGATGATATGACTTGCACTTGACTTTGTTTTGAGTGAGGGAGGGCTATGCAAGGTCACCAGCCTCACTTTCTCCTCCTGAGCCATCGCTCCCAATGACTTCTGTAGGGAATGACCTCTTTGTCCCGCCAACCTTCTTTTCTTTCAAAGAAAATATTTAGTCCTCCATCTTGTTGATACTTTTCTTTTTACATTGTCCAAATTTCCCTCCTCTGTCCCTCCAAAAAAAGTCAATTCTTAGACTAAAGATTTTTTTAAACAAAAAGACACATAGTCCTTTCATTTTAAAGATAAGGTTACTTGAGGTAAAAAACAAAGTAAATTACTCGACATTACTTTGCTACTACGTAGTGACAAAGTCTAGATTTGAATCTAGGTTTTCTAATTTTCACAAAATGAAATATTCTTTTCACCAGATCACATGCTATCTCATTTAATAGTTCCTATCTCTACTTTCTGAAAACTAACAGGCTTGACATATTTCATTTTCTGCAGGATTATATTTCTAGTAGTAGCTATTCTATAGCCACAGGTTAGAGAGTATCATTATAATTTCCTACAATAAACTATATATTTCACGAGCCAAATATTGAAATTGATATCAATAATTTTGCTTCTAGATTTATAGAATTTTAGAGCTTCAACAGATCTCAGAAGTAATGTAATCCAGTTCTCTCATTTTATAGGTGAAGAAACAAGCCTAGAGATGTTGACTGACAGACCCAAAGTCATCCAATTCATCTGGTTTATTTCTTACCATTACCTTCTTTCTCCCCACCAAATAAAAAATATCTCAAATGATTAATAATTTTCTTTTTCCTGTCTTGGTCAAATTATTGTGGGGGAAAGTATTGCTGCTTAGCAGAACTTTTGCCAGCCCGTAACTGCAGTTGAATTGTGCATGGCATTCTAATTATGTTGGTCAAAGTAGAAATGATTCTAAATCACAAAAAGCTTTGCCATCTTCCTGTTGAACAAGTTAGAGTCATTATTATTTAACCCCCGCTTCCCCAGCAACGTAATTCTAGAGTCTAATTGCTTTCATTTTCCCCAAGGACAAGTTAAAAGTCTCAATGACTGATATTTTGTCATTATTAACACTGCCATTACTTTTTACTATTCTATTATTTTAAATGAGACTAAATTCTATCTGTAAAAAAATGTAGGAGAAACTACAGCACTCTTTGCTTTGATCCATAATTCAAAAAAGTAACAAACACAAAGAAAAGAGAGAAGGAGAAAGGGAGAGAAGGAGGAAAGGGTGGAGGAAAGATGAAGGGAGGGAGGGAAGGAGAGACAGACAGGCAGAAACAGAGAGAGACAGAGAAAGACACTAGGCAACATTAAAGATATGAAGTTTCCAGCAGCCACATAGTTCTGGCTAGCTTGTGCTTGGAACCACCAGGAATCGCAGTGGTTATTTATGGCAAGAAGCCATTCTACCAGCTGTAGTTAGAGGGAAAAAAACACCCCACATTTTCATCGATTCCTTTTGTCTTTATATTTAAATATTTAAATAACCATTTAAACTATAAAATATATTTAAATAACCATTCCTAGAAGGGAAAACATACTTTTCTCCCTCTAGATTGAATCCTCCCTTGTATCAAAGAAAAATAGATGAGCATGAAGAGTTAACACAGGGCTCATTTCTGACAATGTGAGCAGCATTTTGCTGAACAGCTTCTTATCTCTATGCTGTGAGGAGGGAGGCATATTTCAGCATCTGCTGTCCAGTGCCATCACTGGTTTCCTTTTTTTTTTCCTTAGAGACCCTCTTCCTTTTAGTGATGTTTTCATTTAAGTTGTTGTAGTTGGAGTGTGTGTTGTTCTGTTGTGATGAGGGACATTGTCATACTCTCAGTTAGACACGCCAAGGTAATCAGGCTTTGTCTCTGCAAAGTGATCTAGTAGAAAGAATCACTGACTTTGGAATCATGGCTTTGCCACTATCTCTACCATCCTGGGCAAATCACTTTCCTTCTTTAGGCCTTGGTTTCTTTATCTTACAATGAAGGGGTTGGACTAGATGATTTTTCGAACTTAAAATTTTATGATCCATATCCTAGAAAAAGAAAGGGGTTATTTTGGTAGAACATATGAGTCTTGGGACTATATTCATTCTATTCTCATAATGAAGATTGTTTGTAACTTTTAATTCCGCATATACCCACCAATATCTACCTCACTCCTTTAGAGACATCCCAAACTTCAGAAAGCTTAACAAAAGCTTTTGCAGTCCTATTCAGTTTTTTAAAAATCACAGATTCAGAGCTGGGAGAGTCCAAAGTTTAACTAATCATAACTCCTCATTTGATAATTAAGGAAACTGAGGCCAACTGTGTTTAGGTTACATTCCTAAGATCACGTAGATAGTGACGGAGCAAGAATTTGAACCAAGGATAAGCAAGTCTTAATGACTTAGAAGAGAAATTAATTATCAACTAATCTGCAAGTATTATTCCTCCTTATTCCGACTTTTTTCATTTTTTCCCTTGAGATTCTAGATGTTTTGTTCCTCCATAAAATGTGAATTTTATCTGTCTACCTCTTTAAATCCTTGATCAGCATAACATTAAATTTGTGCATTAATTTAGGTAGTATCATTACTCTTATTTTATCGGTATAACCAAATCTTGCAGACAGGGTCAGACAGCTAAGTATCTGACCTTGTATTTGAACTCGAGTCTTCCTGACTTTAAGACTAGCACTCTATTCACTGTGCCACCTACCTATGTATTTTTATGGCTAGGATTTTCCTCTGAGGATTGGTACAAGTTTTGCTATGTTGTTTCATTATCATTTTTATTAACTACTTCTACAATTTCTGTTTTGATCCAATTTCCATTTAAGCCTGTATCTTTTTGCTGATGTTCATGCAATACTATTTTTATTTTGTTATGGTATTTGTTTAGTTGTTTCAATCACATCTAACTTTGTGATGTAGTTTTCTTGACAAAGATATTGTAGTGGTTTGCCATTTTCTTCTCCAGCTTATCATAGAGATGAGAAAACTAAGACAAACGTGTTTAAGCTATTTGTCCAGGGTCACAGTGCTAATAAGTATCGTGTCTAAGGCTACATTTGAACCCTGTACTTCCTGACTCCAGTCCTGGCACTCTCGCTACTGTGCCTCCTAGCTACCCTTTATTACAGTATATAAAATGTTTAATATTTCTACTTATTTCTTTGGGAAGTAATATATGGTCTGCTTTTTACTACGGCATCATGTGGTATTGAGATATATATATATATATATATATATATATATATTTGTTTGCTCTTTTCAGTATGTTCCCTTTTGTTCATCTTCCTATACAATTTGTCCATCTCTAAGAGAACATTACAGATTCTAATACTGTTGTGTTACTTTCTGTGTCTTTTTTCTATTCACTTTTCTTCCATTGATGTAGATGCTCTGCCATTTAGTGTACACCTGTTTAATATTGCTACATGTTCATCATCTGTGAATGCTTTAATCCTAACGTCAAAGATACCCTGGTACAGTGTACAGAGAGCCAAGCTCAGAGAAAGAAATAATTGGATTTGCCTCTGCCACAGAGTAACGTTGAGACTCCGGACAAGTAACTTAGCCTGTCAGGGCTCTAGAGGTAACTATTAAAGGTTGTGTAAGTTGCAAAGGAAGTTAGCAACCTGTGTTGAGAAAGAGTGTTCGTGCTCAGAGGTTCTCTACCATTGAAATCACAGGCTCAGCAACTATTACTACTATTGTTACTGTAAAATTTTATTTTTTGCTTTGTTTATTTACAATTCTAAATTATGTTTCCCTAAAAATATAAGTATAAAATCATAGAGAATGCATTGTACTGTGCTAGAAGATTGATGAAAAGTCATAAAAGGGTTAAATCCTTCCCTCTGGGACAAAGCTCAGTCTCTATTGGAAAAAAAGACACACACCCAAGAGAAGCTAGGTGTGTGCATCAAGAGTTATTTACGTCCAAGTGTGGTTTGAGATTGTTGGTGACATCAGAGACAGAGAGTGTAACAGGATTTTCTGGTTCTTGCAGATTTGGCTAGGGTGCTATACCTTCTTGTTTTGGCTTGTCCTCTGATCACTTTTATTGTCTAAATCACATAGTATGGCATTCACTATTGCCCTAAACTGAATTAAACTGCTCCCAGGAATCAAACACTAGCTTTGCTTAGAAATATTCACAGAATAAAGTAATTTTGCATTTTAACATGCTTTGTTTCATGATTCCTAACTCAGGAAGTGATTCTTTGTTCAGGCAAGCATCTTTACAGTTACAGTTTTGTGTATGATAACTTCAGATGCTTCTGAGCATTGCAGTTATTAATGTTCAGACTTTTACTGTACCCACCTGACCAGCTGTAAGTAAGCTGTTTACAACAATAGATCTGGTTAAAACAAGGTATTGAGCATAAACCAGTTTCCATGAGAATTCTCTAAAGCAAGATCATCAGACAATTTAATTGACATTGTACAAAGTAAGACAAATAAAGTTGAAGTAGAGACCTTCTATTTATTTAGTCTCAGAGAAGTTTATTTCAGTTAAAAACAAAAACAAAAACTGAACATATTGCTGTATTAGATTATCAAGTACAAATTGAAAAGTAATTTGCTTCCACAGCTGATAAAATTGGGGATGTAAGAACCTGTGCAAAATATCATCTCTCCTTTTCTTTAGGGGATCTGTGCACAAAGCTAAAATGTGGTTCCAGAGGGAATGAAAATTTCATTGCAAACTGCTTCATTCTTTCCTTTCAAAAGGCAAGATTCAATTTTTTAGTTGCTTTTCAGTTGTTTTTCGGTCATGTCCCACACTCTGTGACCCCATTTGGATTTTTCTTGCAAAGATACTGAACTGGCTTGACATTTCCTTTTTCATCTCATTTTACAGATGAGGAAACTGTGACTTGCCCAAGGTCACACAGCTTGTATCTGAGGACAGATTTGAATTGAGGAAGAAGAATCTGACTGCAGTCCCAGTCAGTACTCTATCCACTGCGCCACCTAGCTGTCAATTTCACATTATGTTATATTTTGCTCACTCTAATTCTATCCTGGAAATTTATGTTTTATAAGTTGAACTGATTCATTCACCAGAGTATTTACTGAATGCCTAACATGTGTATTTCAAGATACTATAAAGATAAAAAGGAAGTAAGACTAGTAATTTATAGATTTAAGTCTAGAAGGGAACTTTAGAGGTTGTCTAGTACAATTCTATCATTTATAAATAGAAAACTGAAGCTAAAAAGATGAAGTGACTTATTCAAAGTCACACAGCTGGTATGTAGCCAAAGTGGGATTCAAAATCAGGTCCTCTGTCTCTAGTGCTTTTCTAACTATTCATCATCCCTTATCTTAATCTGTGAGAAAGGAGATGCAGTGAAAATTTAATAAACCCGTTGTGTGCTAAATGATTCAATGTTAAAATGAGAGGTACAGACAAGTGAGCAACGAACAACTCAGGAGAAGGAGAGAAAAATGTCAGGTAATTGGAGAGGCATTCACAGTGGGGAGTATAATATTAAAAATGGCTTGATGGCTAGAACAAGCATGACATGATCAGGAAACAGTGAGGAGGAAATTGTGTTTTCCAGCTCATCCTAGCTAGAGTAAATTGTTTGTTTTGAAGCAACATTGGATAGAGTAAAAGAAGTCAGATTAGAGTGAGCCCTGAGTCTTAGACAGAAGAACTTAGATTTGATGAGGTTAGTAGTTGGAACTCATGGACTATTATTGAAGATGGAGATAGACACAAAGACAGGATTTTAGGAAGATGTTAGGCAGCCTCCATAGACGTCCTAGGGCCCCTTCCCATCATGGTAACCATGATTTCTCAGAAACTAAGTTATTAAAGTAAAATCATTGAAAGTTTTTACTATATTGGAAAGGATAAATCTGTTATCTGAGAATTAGCTGAGCTAATCCAGGAAAGGGTCAGTGGTAAAGAGGTGACAATTAGGTGGTGAATTAGATGGTTGTGGTGAGTAATCAGTAAGTAGCAATATAGATAAAATATTAACTTGCCTCTACTCCATAATGGACATCCTTTTCCATGATGACACTAGCACAGAGATAGAAAAAAATAATTAAGCAGTACATAAAGAAGTACATGTAAAAAGATATTTAGAGATCAGAGTCAAGGAGATACCTAGTGGGAGAAGAATTTGTTGCTGAAATATGTATGTTAGAAACATTGGGGTGAAATGAATATTACATTTCAAAATTTGCAAGAGAAATGGAATTCTGGGCAGAGTTTGACATGCAGCTTAGATTTTTAAAGAACAAATTTACAAGGGTTTAGACAAACGATAGTTTAGATCCTGTTGCCTAAAATATTTCAGCAGAAATCACCCCGAGGGATAGTATCAAAAATGAAATTTTTCAGAAATCAAAAAGAAATAATTTTAAAGGAAAGGGGGAGCTATCCAAAGGAGTCAATGTAGATATGCAGGAATTCATATCCACCTCTATTCATTAGAGGATAAAAGTAATGGCATGTTACAAAGGATAAATACAAAATCATGGAAAGGTTCTGTAAAAATAGTATCAGGTGTTCTAAAAGTTAGAATGATCTGAGGCTGGTGAGGAAAATTAAGGTCAACAAAGAAGACATTTTTGTGGGCAAAATCAGAAGGATTTGAAATTTATTTCTATCTTTTTCATCAAAAGGAATATTATTGAGACTGGAAGGGCAAAAAAAAAATGCTTTAGAGAGTTTAAACAAGGAGGTAATATAAAAATACCTAGCTCTAATTAATAAGTTCCAGTTACCAGCCTGGAGGATCTACTTCTCAACTCTTTGAGTGACCCTCTGTTTTGTATTGTAAGATTGTCATCTTATTCTCACTTATCTTTGCAGAGAGATTAATCCCTCTCATCTGATCCTTATTTTTGCTAGGTTGGCCTGTTCTCTGCTCCTTGTTCACAACATTCTATCTTCTCCTTCGTAGCTTTTTGTCCCCCATCCCTAAAATGCATCCCTTCTCTATGAGGCCTTCCAAGACACTCCCCAGTTGTTAGCATTCCCAGCCAATTTACTTACCTCGGTACATGTAGTATAAGAGTAGAATATAAGCTCTTGTGGGCCAGGACTGTTTAGTTTTAGTCTTAGCATAGTGCCTGGAACATGGTACGTGCTTAATCAAAATCTGTTGAATAGAATTGAATTGCTTTGGCATAGAATAAAACTTTTCTATATGTTATAGTTAGATAAGTTTTCATCATGTCCTCTTAGTTGGTCACCTATGTTTATATCTAGTTTTAGTCTTCATCCATAGCTTCGTTAAGAGCATCTTTATGCAAATTACGTTTTTCCAAGTTGGGTTTCCTCAATATTTGTACTGCTATAGTCTGAGACTCAGAGAAATGCAGTACAAAAAACATCAGATAAGACATTTCAAATCTCAATTCTGACCATAGTCAAGTCACTTAATTTCTCTGAGCCTCAGTTTCCTCACTTGTAAAATGGAAATAATGATACAGTTATTTTGTCTAGGAATTGTTGTATAATGTAACGTAATATGATTGTGCCATAAGAAATGACAAGTCTCATAGATTCAGAGAAACATGGACAAACTTATATGAACTAGCACAAAGTTACATGATCAGAAGCAGGAGAATAATTTAAATAGTGACAATAATAATGCAAAGGAAATTAACTTTGAAAGACATCATAATTTGAGCAATTCAAAAGGCTAATCATGAGTTCAGAAGACTCATGATGAAATGTGTTTCCTGCTTCTTCTTGGCGGAGAGAAGCACTGGAGGTGTAGGGACATATGCTCTCTTAGACCTAGGCAATGTGCTAATTTACTCTGTTTGACTATATTAATTTGTTTCAATGTTTGTTTCTGTGTAGATGAGGGGGGGATGTAGATAGTGATAGAGATATTTCAGGAATTAAAAAAATAGCTTCAACAAGATATTAAAACATAAAAATAAGTTTAGAAAGGGACACAGAAGGAAATTATTACTATCATATTACATTTAATATATATCTTTCTAAAAGACAAACTTTAATACACAAAACTTAAATACATAACAAGTTTAACAAGTAAATACATAATAACTTGAATACATAACAGAAATTAATGGTTTAACATATAATCCATTTTTATTCTTTTTGTGTTATGTTCATATTTCTTGATGGTTTTCATAATTAAAGAGAAAATCTTTAAAAAAAATTAATATCTCACTGTAAGGTAAATGGTGGGATGGAGGAAAAGTTAAAAATCTTCCCTGCCCATTAATGGGCCTCAGACATCTTTTGTTAATTTCTAATGAGGAAGTGGGTCATGAACTTCATGTCCTCTAGCCCTGAAAAGAGTGTATATACTCTGAGGTGAGGTTTTGCTTTGGGACTTAGTTTTTGGAAGAAAATTGGTGTGCAGATGAGATTCTGGGCAGTCATTTTAAGAAGCCCCCCTCAGCTTTAAAAACGCAGATGTTGGTACTTCTCTCTGGTAATGGTGTATGTATTGTCTATACTCAGACAGTTGGAAGCCCTGTCTGTTGGTCTTTCTGTTTGTAATTTCTGCTTGTAATTTCTGTTTTTATTTTCTCTGAAGTTCAGGGTGCTGATTTTTCCCTCTGAACTAAGTGAATGATTTATGTGCTTGATTAAAGCGATTGTTGACCCTCAAAAGTTGCTTTTCTTAGAAAAGTAGATCTAAGAACCTGTATAGCAGGTCCTCCTGTGCAAGCCAGAGTCCTCACTGTTACACTCACCACAGTTTATTTATGGAGAATATTCCAGATTTTTTATTTTAAAAAGTGTAAGATACAAGGAAGGAAACATACAGTTACTAAGCTATGTACCAGGCACTGTGCTAAGTGCTTTGCACATAATTTCTTACTGGATCCTCACAACTCTTTGACTATTATTATCCCCAGTTACATCTGAGGAAACTAAAGCAGAGAAAGATTAAATGACTTGCCCACGGTCTCACAGTTAGTAAGTGTATGAAATTGGATTTGAACTAAGGTCTTTCTGACTCCAAGTCCAGTGTACCACCTAACAGATCATAAGAACATGAAAGGAGGTAAACCAGAGATCAAAGGAGTAACAAGAGTCCAAATATTCCTTTCATCTCATCATATCACAGAATGTGTGTGAGAGTCTGTACATATGGCATTTTACAAAAACACTCTAGAGTTCTCTCTACTAGAGAAGAAAGGACTACTTTTCATCAAGCTTTTTGCAGAATTTTTGAAAGTTCAGAATTTTAATTTATGCCCCTGCCTAAAAGAAGTATAGAAGTGGCAAGCTAAACTGTACATACTTTTCCAGTATATTCTAATAAGCTAGTTAAAAAGATAAAACTATTACTACAGAAGGAGTAAAAGAGGAAGGTATATAAAAATAAGTAAGTGATGATATCCTATGAATCTTACATTTAAAGGTACCATTTAGGACATGAGCTTCTTCAGTTTTTTTTCAGTTTTAAATTTACTTAATTTAAAAGTTCATTATCTATTATTATTTTGGGAACTTATATAATTTTTTAGTAGTACCTCCTCTTTGCTATAGATATTTTCTGTACTTTTTATTTTATTTTATTCATTATATTTTTTATAGCACCTCCTATTCACTAAAGATATTTTCAAATTTAGTCAGTGTAGCAAGTCCATGTATGATTATTTAGACAACTGGGAAGTTTGAATTGCTATGGCAGTCACTTTAGGGAAGTTACCTTTCTCAAGAGAATGAATGAATAAATGAAACATTATTATGGGGAAAACACTATACTAAATGCTGGGGACACAAACAGAAAAGGAAGACAATCTCTACTCCCATGGAGTAGAGGTCCTTAGGGTGCAGCAGCAAAGTTTATGTTAATTCCTCTTCTTTTATGATATTTCCACTGATAAAATCACATCAATTTCTGAAACTGAACCATTTAGCAATGCCAAGGACTTTGCTGGCAAGAACATTTTTTTTTCCTGGGTCTTCAGTAGCCATGACTATAGCACCTGTAGGAACAGTGACCAGCCTGCGTCTCTATAAAGATTGCTTCCCAGAAAGACAGCTGACAGTATTGGTCAGGGAACAATGCTATTCCCAAGGTTCTTGGGTTCAGGGTCCTGGACTGTGTTAGGGGAGACAGTGATCAAAATAGTGGTGGTTAACTTGCTTGGCACATGATGCCTCCTGTCTCTCCCTTAGTTTGCCTGGATGCTTAAGCTACACTGACTTGCCTGACTTGTATGTGGCAGTTAGTGTAATGACTGGCCCCTTGTTCCACAAGAGGTATTTCCCTGGATTATGGCCATGGCTGGACTGGGAGCAGGAATGGTGGTGTAGGGGTTCCCATTACTCATAAGGACAAGGTTCAGATAATTGATTAATCTGTAACAGTTATGCCATTTAGAAAGGGTCCTACTCTAGCACTCCAGTGATGATGTGGACATTCCCTGTGCCAATGTAGAACATGACACATCTATTTCTAATGTCTGTCATATGTGACTATTGTCTATATTTGCTGATTCATTACCAAACATGGGATCTACCTACTGTGATATGGGCCTTCCTTGCATTTTCTTGACATTGCAAGAATACCAGTACAGCACCAGAGCAATCCATCATTATCCCTGGATCTTGATATTGACCTTGTTTGATCATGTATTCCGTTAATGACATTCTTTATGTCATCACTATTGTCTTTGGGTGATTCTTTATTTTAATTCTTCAGTGACTAGTGTTCCATGTCTTGTAGTATGACCAGAATAGTATTGATCTTAAAAACATGTAACTTTGTTTCAAGTAGAAGTTTGGCAAGATTGAAATAACTTTGCAATTTCCCAAAGGCAAATAAGCTCATTCTCTTCTTTCTGTTTAATTCAGAACCCATCTCCTTTTCAGTTTGTGATATCCAAGGTATGTACATACACAGTTACACACAGTGATGGGTAAGTTTTATGGGTTGCCCACTCCATGGTCTGACCAACAGACATTCTTTATCTCCTTTGCTTTTTTGTGTGTGACTAGTCAGGCCAAATTCCTTTAAGTTCTCATTTAGGAAGTTCTATATTATTTATTCTTGAACCTGAACTCTACAAGCACAAAATCACTTGCAAACAAGAATTTCTAGAGAACCTCAGAGGGAACCCTTTTTGACTGAGAATCTTCACTAAATTTCATCTGATGGTAACAAGTGTCTCTGGTGAGCAAATTTGTTATTAATAAACACAGGATTTTCAAATAAGTATCTATTCCAAATGATTGTGTATGGTTTTGGCATATGTTTGTGTCAGGAGATACTTTAATATCTCATTTGTATAGTGCCTTAACTTTACATGTATTTTCTCACTTGAGCTCGTTTGATTTCAAGAGGTGCTTTGATGTCCCAGGTAATTTTTTTTATAGACCACAAAAGTAAGCAGAATGGGACTTTATATTCCCTCCATCTTTCAGGCATTTGGGTCATGGTAAAAATGCATATCACATGCTGTCAAAGTCTACCTGTTGCTTTTCTAATACCTTCATCAAGGTTGTTCTCTGCACATGCAGATTAGTGTCATAGAAATGTTGTACAGATAGGAAAGTAGACATACAAGTCAATGGTTGTTCATGTTCTCTTGAAAAAATGTTTGGTATTTTCCCCATGTCAATGATATCTTCCCTCTCCTTGAATTACCTTGACAATCGACCCCTCAAATTCCTCATAATAGTACTGCTGTCAGCACTGATCTTTTCTGTGTAAACTTGGTTTAGTTCAGCTTTTCCCCCTATTTTTGTTTCTTTCTTTGTTTCCTTCTAGGTCATTTTTATTTCCTCAAGAAGTGCATCTCAGACAGTGATGGTAGAGTCCTAAGAAAAAGGGTCTTAGTACAGAAAATTTAGCAACTGATTCAATTAGTGGCTATTCTATACTTCTTTTCATTGTTATTAAAGCCACAGAAGGATGAAAAATTCAATATACAGGTATTGCCAAGGAGTTATGTGGCTCTACTTCAGTACTCTATACCTCAGTACTATAGGCTGGTGTGTGAGCTTATTTGCCTCTATGTGTGGGGTCACATCCATCACATCACATCCCTATTCCCACTCTGACTTCAGTTTTGGTCCTGAGCAAGAAGAATGTTGCACTCCCCTGACTCAGACAATGTTAAGGTGATGTTTTTCCCCCAAACCTCAATCTTCTCTACTTGTTCTATTCTGTCTGACCTCACAGATCTTAGACACATAATCATGTCCCATTTGCAATCTTCTAGACTTTCCTTTCTAGAATTCTGCTATTCTTTATACCTTCTCCTATATTAGTGTTTGCCTAGAACTTTCAAAACTCTCTCTTTTACCTGGACTCCTGGTTCTGGTCTCTTCTGGCCTGTCCTTTCTCACCAGTAAGAGTGATATGTGCATAGAATGCACTTACATAGGAAAAATGAACTTCATAATCTGAACATAGCCAACAGATAATAATTTCAAAACAAATATATTTATTGCCTTTGGTGAACTTAAAATGGCAAGTTGTAATGTTAATCTAAGGTTAATGACAAGTGGGGGGAAGAATGAAAGATCTTCCCTGCCCATTAATATGCCTCAGACACCTTCAGTTAATTTCTAATGAGGTGCTGGGTCACAAGGGTCAAGTCCTCCAGCTCTGAAAAGTGTATACGTACTCTGAGGTGAGGTTTTACTTTGGGGCTTTTTTTTTTGGAAGAAGTTTCATGTGCTAAATAAGACTCTGGGTAGCCACTAAGGAACCCCCCAGCTTAAACATAGCATAATTAGATATGTGACTGTCTGTCTTATCCTAAGAGTAATCCTAAGGCAGACTTCTAACTGTTACATTGAAATATAAAGCAATACAGTTGGCAACTCTTGGGAAACAGTCCAGGAATGGACTGTTGAATAGAAACCAGAAATGGGCAATCCTTGTAGAGCAAAGAGATTGAATTTTCCTTAAGGAAAAAGTGAAAGGTTAAGCACTAACAGTCAGTCATTGCAGATAGAGACTTCAATGGCAAGCAAAAGGACTTTGAAGCAAAACTTTTATCTGTGTAGAAATGAGTGCTGTTTACACAAGTTCTTTTCATCCACTCTGTGCCATGAATAATGAGGAAATCCTTTTGAACAGTGAAAGACACTTGAGAATATAACCCTTGGATTGCTAAATTAAAAACTGGTCTAGGATGCTGCAATTTAAAGTTCTAGATTGAGAACCCAAAAAGTCCCTGCTTGTGCCCAGAGGGCAAAATTAAGAATGAGGAGTGGAAGCTGAAAAGAGGCAGATTTAGGATGGAGATAACAAAACAAAACTAAGCCTTTGTGTAATGTGCCCCCTGGAGAGATTTCTCTTCATAGGAAGTCTTCAAAGAAAGGCCTGGATGGTCATGGGGGGGATGTTGTGGTGAAAACTCTTATTCAGGTAAAAATTGACCAGATGACCTCAGATGCCCCTGCAATGAGATTGCTGTGATTCTGAGAAGTGCTTATGGTGACTACTACACAATCCCTTAAGAGGATGTGAAAAAGCAGTGTGATATCTATGAGAAAGAGTGAAAGAGTTCTGGAGTGTCAGTTGGGAATTCTTTTCTTCTGTAGTGTGGACAAGAGGCAAATGAACCTCTGCACCTATTGTTGCCTAAATTTTGTGTATTACTTTCAAACATGGCACTACCCTGACCCTTCCAAGGTCTGGGTGTAAGCCAGAAATTCAAAGTAAGTCTAATGTAAAACATGTCAGAAGGGAAAAGGGTTAGAGAAGTGATTTACAGGAAAATGTGAAATTTAGCAGTATCTTCTCCCCCTATCCACCATCTCCTTTTGGAAGAAGAGTGAAAGAAACCATTGTTTTTTGTTGAATTATTCCTGATTTTCTTTTTCATTTGCAATGTGTACTTGTACAGTTTCTGTGGTCACCCACTTTAGTTTATAATAATACCAATAGCATATTTATTTACTACTTTCTATACATTCTCTGATTTGATCTTTACAATAAGCCTATAAGATAGGTAAAGTAAGTAATAACTCTCATCCTCATTGTATGGATTAGGAAACTGAAACTTTAGTTAAGGAGACTCACTCTTATGATCCTAGTATCCAGAAAAAAAAAAAAGCTGTATGTAATTTGGGGGGAACATGTGAAAGTGAAAAGTGTATTAATTATGGAAATTAAAGGTGATTCTCATAGGCTTGGCAAGGTGATCAAAGGATTCATAACCCCATCAAGTATGCATCGCATATGTTCTATTATCTGGAAGTAGATTTTTTTTTTAAATTTTGTGTGAGTGGAGAGAAGGGAAGTGATAGGATATGATGGAGTATGGGGGAAGGGGAAATTCAGAAGATGATAAGGTTGTGAACCTGGGTGACTAGAATGATGGCAGTTCCTTCAACTAGAATGATGGTAGTTCCTTCCACATAAAGAAGGAACTTAGGAAGAGATATAGGTTTAAGGGAAAGAAAGTGATCTCTTTGGGGTGTATTGAGTTGGAGATGTCTATGGTATGTATATCCAGGAAGAGATGCCCCACATGTTAATTGGTGATGTAATTCAGAAGCTCGGGGAGAGAAGGATATAAATGCATGTTTGTATGTATGTATATGTATGTATGCATGTATGTATGTACACACAAATAAATCATAAGACCAGATTCAAATTCATCTATCCTTAATAATATTTAGTCCATATTTTCCTGTCTTGTCCACAAGGTTAACATGAGAGATTTTGTCCAATACTTTGCTAAAATTGAGATAAATTACATTTAAAGCACTCCCTTGTTCTATCAGTCTAGTAACTTTTCAGAAAAGAAAAGAAAATTAACTTGGTATGACCTGTCTTGTTGATTCTCATTTAGTGCCTAGTGTGATACACCACTATTCCGCTTGATCTTTCAGAGATCACTGATAGTGGTTCAGCAATCACATTTATTACATATGTGTATACTTGAATATTTCTATAGTGTGTTAGCATATATATGGTGTGTGCATACATATATATTACACATTCACTACATACGTATATATCCTCTTATTAGACAAATACATCTCATCTCCACCTTTTCTACCTCCTCCAGCACAACGTCCTGACCACAGGAGGTACTTAATAATAATTTGTTAAGTGAAGTTACATAAGTAAAAATATTGCACACAATCCCCTTACGTGCGTAAGATTGAGAAATCATTGATATTAGCACATTGAATATGAATATGCAAAATAAATATTACATTCTCACCACTAGGTGGAAATAGAGTATTTTCATTTTCTTTTACATTTTGGGAAGTATATTACTATAATAGTTTTTTTTTTTTTAACAGAGTTGCAAAATCATGGATTTAGGCCTGGAGAAGTCTCAGAGGTCATCTAATCTAAGCCCTCATTTTACAGACAAGGACATTGAGGTCCATGGAGGTCAGATAACTTGCCCAGGTAGTAATGTTGCATAGTTCAGATTTAAATTGAAAACCTCTGTACATCTATTTCCAAAGCTTTTCTCATGGGAACCCCAAAATTAGATCAAGGAAGGATCTTAGGTATAATTAATTCAGTCTTTTCCTTTTAAAATTGAGGAAACTCATGCAAAGAGAGGTGAGAGAGTCAAAGCAGAATGAGCTATCAGAATCAAGCTTATATTTGGACTCTTGAAATAATAGGAACTCTGAAACAGTTATGGGGCACATTAAAATAGAGGTGAAGGGAATTTCTATGCCCTCTTTCTTTCTGTATCAGTGGCTGCCTGTATTGTTACTCATTATCATGCTTCTCAGATGTCATTGTAATTGGTTGCTATGCCTTTCTGGCTGACCAGACTGACAGCATCTTCTTCAATTTCCCCTATGTCAATCCAAGAGAAGAGGTCCTTGGCATCTGTGCAACTCCAAAAAAACTCCAGAGCAAACAATGGACACTAAATCCTCTGGCTAGAGCCAGAGCTGTGGAGGAAATCTCTTGCCATTGGACCCAGATGAGTCAGGACAAAGTGGGCCTAATACTTTTGCACAACCCTCCCTCACTTAAATCCAATTCACTTGCAAGTCATGATCCTCTTCTAGAAGGAAGGACAAACAACAAAATATGCCCAAATGGGCCAATACCCCAGTGTAATTGAATCCCAGGTTTAAGTAGGACAAACTGGATTTGCAGTCCATTTTGAAAAGTGTGAAACAACTGTAGGAGCTCATAACACCCACAAATGGGAAACTGTAGCAAGTACAGCAGCAGCTAGCGGTAGTGATGCAGAGGATAAAAAGCTGGTTTCTAAAGAGCTGAAAGACCTGGATTCCAGTTTCATCTCTGACTTAGACTGGCGTGTGATCCTGGAACGATGATTTAGCTGGTGCTCTAGACAATGCTGTAAAACTAAGTTTCAGAGAAGGTGCCAACCTGCAGTGGTAGATTGCGCTTTCTTAAGCAGGCAATTTCTTTAAACCATTAAAGTGGCAGATAGACTCTTCCCCCTCCCTCTCATGTCATCTTCCAGTTTCTCTAGACCACAACTGGACTTGTTTCCTGTGGTAGATAAGGAAACTTCAGTTCCAATCTATGTTTATTTTGCTCGTCTCCATTACAGATAACGAAATCAGATTTAGAAGGAGAAGGGACCTCTTAGCTGTCTCAGTTTCTGCCTGTGGCCAGGGAAGGAAGGGGTTGGTTGTCAGGCTGAAGTAGGCCTTCAGATCCTGGAAAAACCAGAGTCCCCAGGAGGAGAAAATTGCCAGGCAGGTATGTAAAGTGCACTATAAAACTTAAAGAGATCTATACAATGACACGTATTGTTATTAGTAAAAAAATGTGGGTGGGCTCAGGTCCCCCTCCCAAGGAAAGTGAAGTAATGGAGGGTTGGGGGAGGCGGCTGGGGCGAGTCACAAGAAGGCAATGCCAATTGCAGCTGCTTATCAATGAACAAATGTTTGTTCAGCACTCTTCACTGTTCGCGCAAATGTGCTTGGCTGGCCTCTTAGGTGGATTGCAAACGAACATCCTGGAGACTTTTAGTTGGAACCAGACGGGCGATTTAAACACACACACGCACACACCCCACCCCACCCCACCCCATCCCACCCCACATCACACCACACCACACCACACCACAAAGAAAAGGGAGAGGATCCTTTACCCTCTCCCCTCTCCAGTTTTCTGTCTATGGTTTCTTAGTGTAGTTAAGGGGAAAAAACCTGCACTTCAGTCTGGACAGAGGCAGGGCAGGGCAGCGGTGCGAGGTGTTTGGGGAGAGGTGGCTGCGTGTCCGAGCTTGTGGCTGCAGCGTACGGGAGTCCCCCCGGGCTCAGGGAGGTACTTGGCAGGTAGAGCCCATTCACTCGTCTCAACCCACGAGGAAATCTGAGGGGGATGGGGGGGTGGAGTGGGAGAATAGAAAGAGGCCGGGCTTCCTCTGCTCCCATTGGCCCGACCCACCGCCTCACACGGCCAGACCTCTATATATGGAGGCGCCGGCCCGGGCGGGGTGCGAGCCTGGTCCTACACCTTTCAGCAGAACGCTCTTGTCCTCTCAGGGTTTCTTCCCGCCGCTTCTCGCCTGAATTCATCATGGCCTTACCCAAGCAGCTACTGGGCAAATGGCGCCTCGTGGAAAGTAAAGGATTTGACGAGTACATGAAGGAACTGGGTGAGCCACGCGTTCTCTACCGGGGGGATGCGCGCGTCTGCCCAGATGTGTGTCAGCCTGGCACTCCTGGAGGGATGCTGAGCCTGCGCCCGGCGCTGCTGGTGCCGCGTGGGCAGGGCCGGGGGCCCTGGCAGGGAGCTGAGGCTGCGGAATGACCCAGCCCCGGCACCACCACCCCCTGCCTTCCCGGCCCCTCTGCGCTTGTGGCCGCTTGGTGCCCGCCCGCTTCTCCCCTCTCCCGAGGCTCCCTGGCTTCTCCCCATCACTGCCTCCTTTGTTCGGCCAAGTGGCCTGAGCGGAGTCCGCGTCTCCTTCGAGCCCCTGCCCTGCTGGCCTCAGGGAAGGACGCTGGCATGCTCACTCTCAGGGAGGCATGGTGGTGCCCTGCTCAGGGATTGCTGGGCTTGGCGAGCAGCGGCAGCTTTGACTTTCATTCGTTCCGAAGCTTCTCTCTTTAAAGCTCCAGGAAGCCGTGAGGGTCATAGCACCTGCCTTTGAAAGAGCATCCTGCCCAGTGGGAGGGGAGAGAGTTCACGGGGTGGGGCGCTGTGGAGGGGCGGATTTGAAGAGGTGGGAGAATTAATTAGAATGCAACCCTACTCAACAGGCTTGGGGGACCTGAATCTCTTGGGCGTCTCTTTGTCCTAGTCCCTGAGAACTGCAATTGCTGCTCAAAAATCTGCATTTGGAAATGCATTCTCCTGGCTTTCTCCAAAAAAATCTCTCTGTCTGGAGAATGACCAGTGCCCTGCAATAGAGAGCACTTACCCTTTTTCCTTTATCTTTGTGGCTAGGAAGTCCTAAAAAACTAGATCTGGTGCACCCCTCACAGATCAACCAGTTCAACCATCTCGTTTTACAGCTAAGTTAAACTGAGGTCCAGCGAGACACCTTGCCTAACTAAAGTTATATGATGAGTGAGCCACGGCTAAAAGTCGTATATCTTGACACTCGGGCTGGCTTTGTAATCAGAGAACCTGATCTGAATTCTAGCTCTGCTGTTTATGAATGAATAGATAACCTTGAGCATATTTTCCCTTTATTTCTCAGTTCAGTGGCCTTATTTGTAAAAGGAGGAGGTTGGACTAGCTGACTTCTACGAACCCTTCCAGATCAATATCTATACCCCTGGTCCTTTGCTCTTCTTCCTACACCGCTTGTGAAGGAAATACAAGTCTCTTTTTGCTGTTTTAGTCACATGGGAGGTTTATGTAGTACCTGCAATGGGCAAAGCACCATATCAATATCTGAGTGGGGATGTAAAGAAGATTGAGATAGTTTTTGATCTTAAGGACCTAACAAGCTAGTCTTCACTGTGAAATAAATATACAAGTCATTGAATTCTACGAACACTCCAACATCCACCAACACTGCCCTGGGAGCTGAGAATACTTACTATTCTTCTGGTTCTTCCCCCTCTCCTCCCCAAGTATCAACAGCATTTCCAATAATTCCTGCTTCCTTCCAACAATGTTTGCTTTTCTGCGGGCAGTTTCTTATGTCAATAATTCCTTTAATTTTCGTTATGAGGTTTCAGGGCTGATTGAGAAAAATTGGAGGAGTTATGACAGACTGTCAAAATTGTCTGGTGACTGGCATCTTTCATCTAGAACATTAAGGGTAAAAGTTAAAAACTAAGGTTATTAAGCTTCTTAGAATAACTTCAAGGAAGCTATAGAATTTCTTGCTTATGCTAATAGTCAAACAACAAACCCCACTTTCCAAACTCTTAATAATTTCTTCTCTCTTGAAGGCAAGTGAACCAGGTACATTTCAGAAGGCACAGAATTGATTGTTGTGTTCTCTCTGCACTGTCCTTCTCTTGGAAGGGTGCTGTGTGCTTGGGTAGGGAAGAATTCTTTGGGATACAGAGGTAGCATCTCTGGGCAGTTGGACTTGCTGCAATTCAAACATTTTATTTTGTTACCTGAGAGTGTGAGGAAATGGTGGATGAACTGGTTCAAGGCAAGAGCTTGTGAATGTGGTCAAGAACACTATGTTGAGATTCATTATCTATTAATTGTATCTTGGCCTGTTTACATCTATAAAATGAGTCCCATTTCAATACTAAAAATGATCCTGACATCAGAGTTAAGTATGCAAATAAAATACACTACACACTTGTAGTTGTAGTATCTAACAAATCCTTAAAAACTACAGTATGGTAGTAAGATTAAGTAGTACTTTTTTGTCTTGAGTCTGGTAGTAATACAAGTCCCTAAATGTGTGGTTGCATTGATAATTTTGTAATTAGATAATTTTGCAAACAGGTTCTTTTTTTTTAATAGTAGATTTTTCAGAGGACTAGGATTCAGATCTGGGCTCCATCTCTTATCGTATATGTAAGCATGGGCAAATCACCTAACCTCTTTTGGGCTTGAATTTATTCATCTGTAAAATGAGTATATCAAACTAAATTACCTTTGAGGTTCTTTCCAGATCGTTGATCCTAAGTGCTCACTCCCTTTTTGTGTGTTGGGGGGTAGTAGTGGTGACAGAGAAGTCAAGTATGTTTGAAATTCCTCTGCTATTATTCTAAGTACTTGAATTCTTACCTTCGGAAATTGGAAGGGTAATATGAATTACCAAATTATCTCATTGGAATATCTTCAAATAACTTTCCTTTCTTGATCAATAGTGTTGACTAAGAAGGAAGAATGCTGGTTGAGTCAGAGCAAATGGTATGTAGAGACATGAATAAGCTCTGGAGCTTTCTGAGCTTGATTCTTTTACTTGACTTCCATTGTGTCATAAATAAGTTTTGAGTAAATCAACTTTTAATAATCTTTTCTTTCCTTCATCTTGTGGGCTGAACTCAATTGGACTCTAGGTTTTGAATGCAATACTACAAACAAGTAACTTTCATCAGTCTTTATGTAGCTTAACATTTTGTAACTTTTTTTGGCAGGAGTGGGGATGGCCTTGAGGAAAATGGCTGGTCTGGCCAAACCAGATGTTTATATCACTGAAAATGGGGATATAATCACCATTAAGACTGAGAGTACTGTAAAAACT
This sequence comes from Bettongia penicillata ogilbyi, assembly GCA_023548195.1. Taxonomy (NCBI): domain Eukaryota; kingdom Metazoa; phylum Chordata; class Mammalia; order Diprotodontia; family Potoroidae; genus Bettongia; species Bettongia penicillata. The sequence continues at coordinate 3,011,054 of JAJHZJ010000468.1, forward strand.
ACACAATTCTCTTTTAAACTTGGTGAGAAGTTTGAGGAAGTCACCGCCGATGGCAGGAAAACTCAGGTCAGTAATGACATTTTGTCTTTTGTTACAGCTAAGGTTACTTCCATAAAAATAGTTTAATTTCTCATTAAAATTTCTACTGTTTATTAGTCAAAAATCAAATGAAAAGGACTTATGTTTATGATCTTGAAGTAAGAAATTTGTAAGCATCAACTACCACGAAAATTCATTTACAAAAATAGTTTAGGGAGCTTGAAGGCTGAAATATTCCAATATGATTGATGTTCATTCTCAGTTTTGGCTTGTGCGAAATGTTTCTTAAAGTATAATCATAGCAAGTAACATTTCACGAAGGAAGTAGCTGCAAAATTAGAAATAGTCTTCTCTCAAAGGTCTCAATTGAGTAAGCACTCATGTTGGGAAATGTTCACTTGACAATACCATCTGGACATTTTCTTTTTCTTTAGACTGTTTGTTCCCTTGACAATGATACATTGATCCAGACACAGACTTGGGATGGGAAGGAAAGCACGATAACAAGAAAAATAGAAGATGGAAAACTATTGGTGGTAAGTCGAAAGCCTCTTACATTCCTCCTTTGTCTCTAGTCTACATAAATTGGACTGTGTCATTGAATGTAAATTGAATCTTGCACAGCAGCAGAGATACCAAAGCCCCCAAGACAAATGACTTGTCTAAGATGCAAACACTAGCCTTGCTTTGATTCTGGGTCCACCGTCTCCAAATTAAACTCTCTCTGCACTACACAGCTTAGTGATCATGAGCATTTTATTCCTTAAGAATGGCGATAAGTTTATATTAAGGAATCTACACAATGCTGCCTGGGTTCTTGCCAACTCCTTCTTTCATAAATAGCCCATACTTACATACTGCTTCACAGTTTACAAATGCTTTCCTTGCAACAACCCTGTGAAATTGTTACATCATTAGCTGTGGAACCTTCAGAAAAACTCTCCCTACCTGGATCTCAATTTCTTCAGTCATAAAATGAAGTGATTAAATAGATTTCTATGGTCCTATCCAACTGACAGGTCCTAAGGTTCTAAAATGTCCTGGACTCGCCCAGAGACCGTTTTACCTGGATTGCTCTAGGTCTTTGATGCCATCCATGATAAGTTTTCAAAACTACATTTCCTCATACTCCTGAACCAAGATGTTATTAACACTAATCTGTTCTAATGTCTCCCCTTTTCCCCTCCAGGACTGTATTATGAACAATGTGACTTGCCACAGGGTCTATGAGAAGGTTGAGTAAAGAAATTCCATCTTCATATGGGACAGGAATTAGCTGTTATGAATGAACCAGCTCAGTTCAATGAGCAAACTCTTCAACCAAACTCTTGGTTTTTTCTTCTCTTCCTTCCTGTGGTCTGTTTTCTCAGTGACTGACTACTTGCAAACAGTTGTATTTCCAAGCTTTGATGTAATTAGGATTGTTTTGGCTAGTAAATAAAGAATTATGCTGTTACTAGACCCTCTTGTCTTTCATTTAAGGAGAGTTAGAAATCAGTATTTACCTGAGTTAATTTTAAATCAGTTTTACACTATGGACCAGTCATAAGGTAACTGTGATTTGAAAATACAACCCAGTACTGTATTTATGGAGATAGTTTTGCTGTAAATAAACACTGTTATAGTTTTCATTTTAATAGAAATCAACATTCCTCCCCCACCCCAACTATTCTTTAAATCTTGATCTTAAAGTTGACTGCTTAGTGGAAAGGTAACTATAATGGATATTAAATGTTTAGCAAGCAGTATAAAGTTGTATAAGAGGCTGGAGAGGATAATTGAATGGCTGGCACAGGAGGCAAGGACCCTCCCTTCCTTTCCACACCTGGCAGATTTAGTATACAATAATATTACATGACTGTCTGCTACACATTCTACTTCTTGTAAATAAGGTATGTCTTTTTAGAGTTGTTTTCCAGACACCAAGTCCCTTTCTTATAAATCTCAGTGATACATAGGAGGTTAAATTTGACTTGTGTTAGAACCTCTGGTTCTTCCTATTTATTACCAATATTTGTACATTTTTGTACAGATATCTTAGGCCATGGGTTTTATTGAATTCCTTTCTTGGATTTTATCTTTTGGGAATTGCTGATCTTTTCTACTGTTATTCTTTCATAATTTTAGTTACGATTTTCTATGGTATTTTGCTTGTTTATTCATGTGCAGATTTCTCTCCCATTTCTCTTAATTTTAAAATCCTTTTGGTTATATTTGCAAAACTGCTGACAGATATATTTTTGACATCCCTGGCTAATAATCCACTGTGAAGAGGTAAAAATAGTTTTACTACTATGGCTCCTAGCCCTCTTGATGTATGAATGGCAAATCTCATCAAACAAGAAACTTGGCCATTCCTTGACCATCTCTCAGCTTCTCATGGATCGGCAAAGTGAGAATTATATTCTCTACCACTCTGCCTTTTTTGTTCCTCAACTTACTATTCAATTTAGAAAATATGCTTATTTCACTGGTCCTAAGTATACGCTCCCATGAAGGACAGGGCAGTCTTCTATATAAGTGTGTCTGTATAGTTTATGTCCCATGGGGCTCTAGGAGTTAGCTCAGTATGAGAAAGTCATTGCAGGATTCCACACCTAGAAATTACCCCACTATGTGCTACCCTTGGAAGGAGACAAAGAGCAAAGGGGGCTGTACCCTGAGATTGATTGTTGTTGGCATCAATCCACACCTCATGAGTTTTGTTTAGTTTGATATTTTTTTAAAATATGATTCCTCTGTGGCTTTGCTGTTCTTTACCTGAACTCTCTTGCATTACAAGTTTGTTGCCAGAAGTGGGAGATGAAGAGCACAGATAGCCAGGTAGACTTTTGGGAAGGGAGAGGAGGAAGGGAAGGAAGGGAAGGATTCCTCAGGAAGGGCAATGCTACAGTGATGGGAATCTTACCTGAGGAGAGGAATGACTGGGCACTTAGGAGAATGTTACAGAAGTATTGAGGAAGGGTCAAGTGTTCTTTGGGTACCCCCTTCCCATTGCCCCAAGATTTCAAGCAATGAGTTGTTTGAGAATAAGACATTAACCCCTTGGGGATGGAAGTTTTTTCCAGAATTGGGTGCAATGTCCAAGTGGTCAGGAGTTTTAGATTATGAGGACATTGAATGGTTGAGAGTGTGCCTTGAACTACCCAAGATTCTGAGCAATGGGTTGTTCAGACATAAGAAATTAAGCTTTAAGGGAGCTGAGGAATCTATCCCTTGACTGTTCCTCATGGTGGTAGCAACAACTGTAGAAAGGTTGGCTGCATAGGAAAGTGCAAATGGAGATAGAATTTGTACTGTTCCCACATCTGATTCAAGTGATAATTTTTTGTAGCTATCAGTAAGATTTATGAACCACTTGATCTCAGACCTACAGGTCTGGAAAGTTTCCCTTTTCACCTCTTCTCAACTACCTCCCCTCCCACCCACTCTCCTTTGACCAAATGGAGGAGTGATAGTTTGGTAGGAGATAGTTTGGTAACAGATAAAATAGATTACACTGATAAAGCCAGATTACACAGAAAAGTCTCCTTTAGGAACTTATACTGTAGTGGGGAACCAGGAAACAGAAGGGACCTTGATTAGTAGTGTGTGTGTTTGTGTGTGTGTGTATTCATCCTTTGCTTCCGAAGAAGACCATGCCATCAGATAAATGATGACATGACTTGCACTTGACTTTGTTTTGAGTGAGGGAGGGCTGTGTAGGTCACCAACCTCACTTTTCCTCCAGAGCCATCTGAATCCAGTAACCAGATATTCATCAGGATAGCTGGAGATGACCCAGGATGAGGCAATTGGGGTTAAGTGACTTGCCCAAGGTCACACAGCTAGTGAGTGTCAGGTGTCTGAGGTGTAGAGATATGCAGATATAGTGGATGATTAGGCAGGGATAGTGGGGCAAAACAGGAAGATCTGGATGAAGAAGACAGGAAGAAGGAGGGGAATCACCTTTAGAACAGACTACAGAGGAACCTTCAAGTACCTGTGAGGACAAGGTTATACCCAAGGTGGGTTTGTACTCTGCTTGACTGAAATCTTTGTCCCCCAATCCTGTTGTCTCTATCTCCCTTTGAGGTAGAAGAAGAAATCACAACCCAGAAATTTACCTTTTATTCTGATCTCACTCCTTTATCCCCCCATCCCCAGCCAAATGCTGGCTTTTCCCTGTGGGCGTTTTTCAGCAGGGAAAGAACCACAGGTCATATGTCCCAGTACTATCCCATGGCCAGATGGGAAAACTAGACCTTTTCTAAGTCTCTTAGACACTAGAACCCAAGTGGCTGTAGGATCAGAATGTTTTACATGCAAGGGTCAAAAAAGTTTCCTTCAGCGTTTTCAGCCTAAGTCCCTTGTTGTGGGCATCCAAGTGACTACTGTGATTGCAATGGGACCATGCTAGCCTATCAAATTGACTATAGTGGTAACTGATTAAAGAGTGTCAGATTCATTGGAAAATCAAATCCAATATAAACCCAGGAAGTAGGCACCAGTGTTCTGGCTTAGCAACCAAACTGAAAAACCGATAGTAATATGTCATTCATGGATGAGCCCACTGAAGGGGTTCCTTCCCCAAGGTGTGCAAATGGAATGAAATTGAGCCTGTACTTGGGAAAACTCTTTAATTGCAAGACTGATCTATGCTCTATCAGCCATAGAAATTAAAACACAATGATATTCTATTGGTGGACCTGTGAAAGGGTACAACTGTTCTGGAAAGCAGTTTGGAATTATACACAAAAGGTTACTAAATAATGTAACTAACTACACTAGCTAGACCTATACCCAAAAGAGATCAAAGAGGTAGGGTAAAGTCCCATATGTACAAAAATATTTATAGCAACTTTTTTTTGTGGCAATAAACTGGAGATTAAGTCCATTAATAAATGGCTGAATAAGTTATGGTATATGAATGAGATGGAATCCTACTGGGCTGTAAAATGAGAGGAAATAGATGATTTCAAAAAAGACATGGAAAGACTTACGGGAACTGACATAGAATGTGGTAACAAAGAGAGGTTAAGTGATTTGCCCAGGGTCACACAGGCAATAAGTATCTGAGACTGCATTTGAACTCAGGCCTTCCTAACTCCAGGCCAGTTAAGTTCCCTATATCTCTGCCCCTTATATCTTATTCCTTATTATGCAATTTAGAAAATACTCATTTCACTAGGTCCTGAGCATATTTTCTCTATGCTAATGGATGACAGAACAGTCCAGTCTGATTGCTCTTCACCTAAAACGCTATATAAGTTTATACCCTGGGGAACTCTGGGAAGGTCTTTGTGGGGTTCAATATCTAGAAGCTACCTTCCTATGTAGTGCCTTCAGCAGAAACAATGAACAAGAAAAATATCTGAAGTGTCCAGTGGTTATTTTCTCCTCCCTCTGGGTCACTTTTGTGATCTCCTTCTGGACTCATAGGCTTCCTCCCTATGGCTGGGTGGTTTTAAAAATAGACCCACTATAATATCTTATATGTTTCTCCTTTCCCCAGTCCTCACCCAAGCCCAGTATTCTTCACCATTCACCCCAAGGCTTGTGTATTTCTATATAGGAGTGAGTACAGTGCTATTAATATTTAATGCTTTTCCATGAAACATTTTATCCAGTTTCACAATTGTATTATCAATTGCTTAACATAACTAGATTGTCTCCATAAGAATATTGTGAAATACTCTATCAGTTAAATGTCTTACTAAAACCAAGGTCAACTATTTACAACCTTCCCCAATCTATTTATGTACTAACTGTCAAAAACAAAGAAAAGACTAGTTTGGCATGACTTGCTTTTGATGAAGCTAAGTTGGCTTTTTGCAATCATGGCTTCACTTTCTAGACACTGACCAACTATCCCTCTAATGATTTGTACTACAATTTTTTCAATGTATCACCTTCAAACTCATACTTGCAGATTGAGCCCCCAGTGGAATTACTGCCTCCTTCCCTTCCCTTCAAGACTGGATCCTAAAACTTGTTCATGAGCCCAAACCAATTTTGTTTACCTTTAATAGCCTGCTAAAAGGCACAGCTCAAAGCAAAGGTATTTTCTGAAATGGCATCATATCCTTCCAACAAATGGCAACAAATCATTCCTCCATAAATGTAAGGGGTATTCTCCCACAACTACATAGAGCTTGTCAGTGGAAAGAATCAAGGAGTGGTTACACACAGAGAATATACTGATAAACAGTACATACTTGGAGAATATATGTGACCAAGGAAATTCCCATTTTTGGCACTGAAGAGTCCCCAGATTTACTTGTGCAATTCTCATATTGCTCCCCTTTGTACAGTGTCTCAGTCAGCTGAACTTGCTCAGCCTGAGTCTCTCTGAAATTTAATTCCTGGTAATTGATGTTGACTTTCTGCTCAACTCACAGTGGTAGCACTCTTCAGAGCTTTCTCCTGCTTTGCCAGTCTCCTTAAAGAGTTTGTCTTGCTTTCATTTTTTTAAGGGTAACAGGGATGTGGCTAATCCTTAACTAGCCAATGGATATTTTTTCCCTTTCTTGACATTGTGGCACTTCTCCCGTTTCCAATATTTCTGACCATGGATCAGGAATCACATCTGCCAGTTCTGTCAGTTTCCAGATATGTAAATCACCTGGGCTCATCATTTGATTTCATCAGAGGCATCAAACTCAGGGCTGCAAAACTTCAAGCTTAGGGTCAGAACCCTATTAAAATGTAATTGGCAAATGTTGCGTTTTTTTTTAAAGTACAATGCAGCACAGATAATATTAATTTGTAGTTTTCTAAGTCAATATGTAACACTCAGAGATGCTTTTCTATTTGAGTTTGATTCCACTGGTCTAGACGATCTTTTACTATGTCTTTACTTATCTCAGGTATCAATTTTCTAATATTCATTTTTAGAGCAAACATTATTCTCCTTGATAAAGAAAACAAATGATAAAATAAGAATTATTCCTTTGGAATAAGGCATACCCTTCCATTCAGCCCTCCCTCATTCAAAACAAAGTCAAGTGCAAGTCATGTCATTATTTCTCTGGTGGCATGGTCTTCTTTGGCAACGAAGGATGAACACACACCCTTCCATTGGAATAGTCTATTCGTGGCTTACATCTCAATAAACCTCAATGATACATTAAAGTTATATTTACCTCTTTATGTTAAGATATCTAAGGCCCCTTTTTCCTGGGTATTCTCATGTGAGTATGGGCACTTCCTCTACTATTTTTCTTCTTATGTACATACATATACATATTGTATAAATATATATCTATATCTATATACATATTGTACATACATACACATACATACATATGGTTATTTGTCCTTTTTTCAGAGAGAGGACCATGACTTCAGGAAGATGATACCATGACTTTCAAGTGAATTGGATTTAAATGAGGCTGGGCTGTCCAAAGTCATCAGCCTCACGTTGTCCTCTGAAGTCATCTGGGTCTAGAAGCCAGATCAGGACATGGAGATGGGCCAGGATGCAGTGGGGAAACCTGGCCTTTTAAGCTAAGGTCCTTCTAAGTTATCACTTTGACTGATATCCAAGGGAATGCCCAGCATTTTCCTGGGGTAGGGAGGAGCATCCATTCCTTCCCCCACTTCATCTACCAGAGAGCCCAGAGGGGTGGGAGAGTGGGAGAGGTGCTCAGCTTCTGGTGTCATGGTGGCTCAGACCTTCAGGCAGAGGTAGGGTGGGGGTAAGGAGGTGAGGAAGTGGCCAATTCAGTCCGAGCAAAGGGTGGATTGGTGGGAAGGGCTAGCAGGTTTGGGGAGCTCTAGGGTTGTGCTTCCCCTGAGAGTGTTACATATACAGATACAGACACATATGTATGTAACAGACTTAGTAGTTACATAAAGGCAGTTTTTCCCCCTCTGCCCTATTTTTAGTTTATAACCTTCTCAATCTGATCCATAGATTCCCCAAGCAAATGTATTATTCATGTCTCTCATCAAACAATCAATCCATCCCAGTCCAAAATCCCATTATCCTTGTATTCTAATTTATGGCCCATAACCCTAAGCTCTAACCTTTGGTACTGAAGTAACATGATGTCTTCTTTTCTCATCTTCCATTCTTTTCCAAATCTTTGTTTTAATTAATCCTTTCATTTGGAGACAGTGATGAAAATGCTTCCTGCCCTCTAACTCTTACTTTCTCTACAATCTTTAGTTTTCCTGCCCAGGTTACTGTGGAGTAATTTTCTTTTTCTTTCTGTGTTTATGTAACTCTACATTTAGAAGAAATCTAGGTAACAAGCTTTATCAATCACTTGCTATTGCTATCAATCACTATGATGAATGATAGGAATATAAATGCAACTAAAAAAGGAAGACAGTCTTTGACCTCAAGGAATTGACGTTCTAATGGGAAAATATACATTAAAGAGGAAACTGAGGGTACCTGTGCAGGGGCATGCTGGCAAAAGTCCTTACAGTCAGAAGCATATATGGGAGAGGAATGAAGCCTAGAAGAGATCTGAGCCTCTCCCCAAAATGAAAGTTCCAAAAAGGAATTCAGTAATGGCAGGTGGCAGCATGGTAGGAGGCTATTGCAGTAGGAGAAGGCTTTAATAGGATGGCATGGTAACAAAATCATCAGGATTAGAAAGCATAGCCAGGAGGGGGAAAAAGATTAGCCCTAAGTCTTTGAACTATTTCATTAAGGATAGTCTTCACACAAAACTCCAGCAAGTGGTATATAACAAAGGTAAAAACTTCCTCCTTAATTTAGAGACATGAGGAGATATGATTTATCAACAATTACAGGGAAAATTACAATATAGCCAAAAACAGAACTAGGTTAACTATTACAATTTGTTGCCCTAACAGGAGTGAGGAACCTGTGGCCTTAAGGCCATATGTAGCCTTCTAGGTCCTCCTGTGTGACCTTATGACTGAGTCCAAGTTTTACAGAACAAATTCTTTTATTAAGGGGATTTGTTCTATGAAGTTTGGATTTAGTCAAAGAACTGTACTTGAGGACCTAGAAGGCCCCGTGTGTCTTCGAGGATGCAGGTTCCCCACCCCTGCACCTAACCACTGCTTTCTCTTTTTTTTCTATGGGGAAGAAATATATATGCAAACATGCATATGCAAGACTTACAGCAGTATGCAATATTGTACAAACATGGCATATCTAGAAACTACTCCTATGTGATGATATGAGATTCAAAGTACCTTTTCCAATTTCTGAGGAAGTAATCTTATACCTTAGGAAAAGATCCTAGTTCAAATCAGCATTCTTTGTTCTGGATTACAGGCAGTAGTTCCCAGAGGAACACGGAATTTTAACAAATAAGTTTCTAGTTTTGTTGTCTTGTACAGTAAGCATACACACTTGTTAACATGGCATGCTTTCAGCAGGATTGATATAACATTAACAAAAGCCATACATTTAGAGAAGTTTCAAAAATTGATTTCAGAAATTCCTGAAACCAGAGTTTTGGGTGGGTAGGAAATCACTGTAACTATTCAAGGCTAGTTTTCTTTTGAAATTATAACTGATACACTAGTGCTCTGAGCATTTTAGTGCCTGACACCCAGTAAGTGATTAATAAAGCTTGCTACCTAGACTTCTTCTAAATGTAGTGTTACATAAATACAGAAAGAAAAAAATGTCACCCCACAATAACCTAGGAAGGAAAACTGGATACTACCAAGCCACTGAGGAAAATGTGTATAAAGAACAATATTTCCATACAAATATGGATAACCATTAGCAATGTTTTAAGTAGCTTAATAAATATACCCTTCCCTCATTGAGGTTGACTATACTTATCCAACTGCCTATGATATTACAGTATTCCCCATTATTATGTAACAAATGATTAGAGTACCAAGTAAAGAGTTACTGTGCAGTTGAAGTACAAAATTCTATCTCAACAATAAAAATGAGAACATTTATGTATATGTGTTACACACACATGAAAATAAATGTGTAAATATACACAAATATATAATATATCTATGTATATATTATATGTAATATATAAATATGTGTCTACACTTACATATGTTTACATATGTCATCTCATTAGGTCGTCACAACAACCTTATGAAATAACTGGTGCTATTAATACCCCCATTTTGCAGATGAAGAAATTGGGACAGAACAAGCATGAAATTACTTGCCTATGTTCACACAACTAGTAAATATATAAGGTAAAATATGAACTCTGGTCTCATTGAGTCTTGGTGCAACATTCTATTCACCAAGCTAAGCTATAATCTTTATTCAGTGCCGACTCTGTCCACCCAACTTTTCAACTATTTATATTTTTACATTTTATGTGGACTACTTTAATTTCAGAGGCAAATATTTCATTTCATTATTTAAAAGAAAAAAATATTCTATAAAGCATTACTCTGTAGGTAATAACTGGGAGTATAGGACCGCAAGTAAACAGAACCATATGTATCAAGTTCCTTGTAAGTATGTTTTGTCTAACTTTAGTGGAGCCTAGTACCATGCTCTTGATATGCAGAATGATGATGGACTCGAAAGTGCAGAGTAATAACCCCAGGCATTCATAAACTTCCTAGAAATTTCCAGGATGTGATAATTCTGTCTGAACCCATTTCTTCAGTGTGTGATGTTCCCAGATATGTTCCTAATGTGTTAGAAAATCTATTTACCTACTTGGCATAACCAACCCAAATAAAACATTGCAATTATAGGCATTCATTCAGGCAATCAGCATTTATCAAGCATCTGCTATGTGTAATTCACTTTACTAGGTGATGTGGTAGATACCTAGTAAGACACAGCACTTGCAGGAAGTTAAAATCTACTGGGGACTAAGACACACATTAGCAGATAAATATGATTTCTGGACAGAATGACAGTCAACCCTAAGAAACATCAAGAGGGATAGGGTGAGAGGTACAAACAGTACAAGCAGAGTCATAATCTAATACAGATTGTCTCTAAGGAGACAAACCTTGTTAAATAAATAGTAAAACTATTTATAGTAAAAGTAAGTCAGGTCACAGATCAAGCTACTTCGAGGGTTCACCACAGACAAATTTGAGAGGAGACATTTACATGTCACCTGGATAATCAAGAAAACTCAGCAAACATAAATACCGTGAAACAAAAAGCTGAAGCAATACAATAATGAATATTAATATTAAATAATATCAAGTGGTAATCCACTCCCAATATCCATTTAATCAGCACATTTCATCGTGACTCCCAGATGTCCCTTGGAATTCTGAAATAGGTCTTATTCTGAAGCTCTGAAAGGGGTTCCTCCTGGTAAATCTGCTTCTATAGTTACAAGACACTTGCAGAGACTCCTAGTTCTACTAAAATCTTCCAGTAACAAGACTCTGTACAATTTAGTACAACCTCCTAAATTTGGTTTTTCAATAAGCTTATTTTGTGGTGAAAATCAGTTCAACCCTAATGGTTCTGATCTTATTAATAATAAGAAGAATATCAAATAAAGAAAGCCATAAGAGGGGGAGAAATCCTTTAGCTCTGTTTGATTCCAGGTATGTCATATTTTCCAGCCAATCATGTAGCAAAGTTCCACATTATTCCCAGGGTTATATAGTTTCAGAATTAATCAGATGGGAAAAATTCCTGTTCAGAAGGGAAATAACACAGTACAAAACAGAGTCAAGAGGATCCTACCTTTGCCTATGCAAAGTCAACCCTTCAGCTTTACCCAGAGACAAACATCCACCTAGAATAGTCTTCAGACAGCACTCCCTTTGGACAGCATATGGCATTCCCCTTGAATGATGGACTATTGGCTTAATGACAGTTTAGACAACCATAACTGAGATCAAAATTTAAAATAATAACAGACTACAATTCCATAAGATTTTACCTCCAATAAATTTCACTAATCACAGCTTATAGTTAGGTTATTATTATTTTCCTCAGGTTTTCATAACAGTTAACAATGAGCAAATATAAGGATATTTCATTTATCCTTCATTAACAAATTAAGAATAACCACATTCAGGAGATTTAAACTTACAGTGAATACCTGACAGTTGACTAAAAATCCCAGAAAAATATCTGACTATTGTAATCTTCCAGTTTGTATTTCTATTCATACTTAAAGTAAAATTAAAATCTTTGAATATAAGGTCTATTTTTACTAAGTTGATTCAAAAACATAATTTCAATACAGACTATTAGTTCCCATTTCATAATTTTCATAAATACCAGCCAAATAGTCTATTGGATAAAATCCACGCTTTACCATAAGTCCCCCACTTTGACTATGAGTGGTCCTAGTTTCTCAAACTTCGTTACTTTATAATCTTATGACAGTCACTTAGCAGGGCTAATAAGATCATATCACTTTAACCAAGTAGAAATTCCCAAGGAACCTCACAGATGAAAATAGTTTGAGGGGTATTAATTATTAATATTATCCATTTTAAAGCAAATATATTCTATTCAATATTTAACAGTTTTCAAACATTTTGATCACATTCTATTAATAATTTAATTCATAACATAGCAACATTCAGATTAAAAGAGAAATTACTTTTTTTTAAAAATGGCATTTCTGATACAATGGTTTCCCAAATTTTCACAATGTAGGAAAATGTTTTAGAAACATATTAATAACATACAGAGTAACATGTATTTAAAACTTGAAACAAAACTTATTACCAGTAAGGTGACACCAATTCAGTAGAATTTCCAAAATTACTTACACAGAAAATTTCCAAAATTACTTACGAAGAAAATTGGCAGTCTGTACTAATCACATCCAAACCCAGTATAGAGTAATCCACTATGGAGTAATTACATTCAATAAGAAAAATGATAATATTTGCCATTTATACAGGGCTTACCATATCCTAGGCACTGTGTTAAGCCCTTCACAATTATTATGTCATTTGATCTGCACAACAACCCTGGGAATTATCATTATACTATCATTATCCTATATTATGCATGAGGAAACTGAGGCAAAAAGGTGACTTGGTTTGCCGAAGATTGTACAATTGTACTAATTCATTTCTGAGACCAGATCTTAATTCAGTCTTTCTGATTCATGTAGTTTTCCAAGTTTGTCTCCTTACTTACTCCTTACTACTAATATCAAGTGTGTATTTCATTAAGTTCTAATTTGCTACAGTTAACCTGGTAGGAAAACACATTTTACTATAAGTGAGACCATGAAACTAAGTTTCAGGACAAAATTTCAATTAGATCAAGTTATGGGTTTAGAATCTCAAATATTTTGAACCTCACTTTTCCCAAAGGCCATTCATTACTAGTACTTCAAATTATAGGGCCAGCTATTTTCAGTTAGTCTACTGCTAGGGATTTAAAATGACTATCATCTATTATCCTTTTTTAGGATCCAGGAAGACTTTCTGAAACATGGAAGTTGCCAACATAACCTATATTAAGTAGTAATGAAATTATGAATGTGCATTCTTAACACAATGACTAAAATAAAACATACCTTTCTAATAATCCTTCAACAACAGAATTTTGGTATGCTATCTTCAAATAATTTAATGCTGCAAATATACTTCTACATTTTCCATATTATAAAGATTAACCAAATAAAATTTCTCATATCTGTCTTATCTGAATGAAATAAAAACTGTTCCTCAAACCTCTTTTTTTTCCAAAATCTCCAAACACTTTACTTTAAAGCCCTCTATTCACACTGTCAGCACAGAGTACAGCTTTCTTAACTTTCTACCCAATTTTTCTTATCCCTGCTTGTTTAAACTTTCTCTCTTTCTTTCTTAAATTAAAGCCCTTCAAAACTGCACCTGTTTTGTTTCTTCCATATTCTGATCTGATACTTCCCTTACTTTCTTCTATTTGCTTAATTTCTCTAGTCTTTATTTCCTAATCATTTATCAGACTATTTATAGAATTAATCTTTACTCCACTGAAATTTTCCTTTACAATTTAGCACAGTTTTTTTTTAATTACACAAAACCAATTAATTGCAAGACTGTTGCTTCTGGGGTTCTTAAAAGCGCATAAATGCATGGTCTATTCTATTGTCTTTTGGTGACTTTGTTTCATTTTACCTAAACAATTAATTTCTGCTATAAGTTTCTTTCACAAAAGAAAATACAGTGATAACATGAAATAGTCTTCCAGATTAACTTTTACTTGCTTGTAAGTTGTTCCCTGATTTAAATAAACTTCTCTCTTTTAATTGTCAAGAAAGAGTTAATAATAGATAGCTCTTAAATTTAAGCTACCCCTTTCCCCCTTGTATCTGTATTCAATGAAATCACCTTCCTCCCTTGCAATAAAACAGTGAATTTGTTACTTTCCAGGGAAAGAATGATAAAAGGTCAAATTGCTATTTCCATGTAACTTTTACAATGCTTTATTCTTATTTTTCCTTTAAGGAAATTCTACAAATTTTACAGAGTGGTATCCCAAAACTCATTAAAACATTTCATCATATTCAACCCACAATTTGATAATTCACAGTAGAGGAATAATGTTTCAGTCACAAATTTAGTTTCCAGTTAGTCTACAATGCTATAAATTCCTGCAGACCGGTTAAAAGGTTATCTTCCCTATTATCTCTCTTAATTTTATCTGTCTCTCAAACTTGACCAGAGAGAGAGAGAGAGAGATAATGAGAGAATCTTTCTGAAGATTTTGAAAGTTCCTCAGGAAAGTTTTCACTTCTTACACTTTTTCCTTTGGCTGATCAGGCCGCAGGAACAAGTTAGTTTGATTTACCAAGATGCAAAACCCAGACAGTGTGACAAGACAGACACATAGAAGCAAAGTTTCCCCTTCTTATCTCTCACTGAAAGTTTAATAAAAAATCTCTGAGACTAAGTCCCTCTTTGATATATCAATAACTGGCAGAGTTGTTTTGAAACTACACCCTTCTTCTTTGATTTTTCCCTAAAAATGATTTTTTAAAGAGTGCTGTGGTTGTTATTGTCATCATTACTACCATTGTGCCTCTGTCAAGGCCTTCTTAGAGTTCTATCTTTAGTCATTCCCTTCTGAATAGGAAGCTTTCCATTCAATTTACCTGGGAGTATCAATAGCTTACTGGAGCTGATGCCTGTGGTACCCTTGTCAGGAACCATTCACTCACTCACCATTTGAATGTGGTTCAGAAAGATGTGGTGACCTGGGGATGGATGATCCTTCACCAAAGAAATCCCTCAGTAGAATTCTTACTGGAGTATTCTAGGGTGTTCCTTCAGCTAATGTGCCCTCATAACACAGAGACTCACAGATTCGGTTCCTTCATGTTCACCATAACTGTGATGATGAAATAAAGAAACCCAGTTTCATTGAGACAATTTATTTAGCAAGGCATGCAGTTACAGAAACAAACCAAGGGTTTGTTCAAGGCTCTTGGCAGCCAAGGACACTGACCCTTGGTTTCTATAGTTATAGGTTGAATGGAATAAAAAAAGCAGAATGTAGGCATTAAATCACTTTATTTCTTATTCATAGGGTGAATCAGGATTTTCCCTAAGTCTGATGACAGTGGAAATGGGGGGAAGTAGTTTTACAATTTTCCTGAAATTAGTAGCCAACATTGAGGAGGAGGGAGTTTTATGATTTCTCCAGTCATGTGGTTCACAAGGAGTTAAACATTAACTTCACAAAATGTCTTGGTAAAGGGCAAAATGGAGTCACCAATGACATTTTAATGTAACATGAGCCCTATGTTGACCTTGGGTTGAGGAGGGCCTGAAGCATCTCCCTTTACAATACTGTCTCTCTTTTCTCAAGGGAAGATAGCCAGACTATCTAGGAGTTAGATCCAAAAATAATAGGGCTTGTTTTATCCTTTAACAACAGTTTACATAGAACTTTAAGACTTATAGTACACTTTCCTCACAATTACTAATTGCTTAAATGTTTTGAATGACCAAAAACAATCTTGTGAGGCTGGCACACATGTATTATTGTCCCTATTTCAGAGATAAAGAAACCAAGATAAAGAGAGGAAAATTGATTTTCCAGTGTCACATACCTAGTGAACTGTGGTACTAGAATTTGAACTCAGGTCTTCTGATTCATAGGCTAGTGCTCTTCCTTTTCATCAAGCTACTCTCTAGGTTTTTGTGGCTCTCCTCAAGCCTCAACAATGTTTTCTCATGTTTTTTCTGAAACAATAGATTTTAGAACAGGACCACATGTATCTGGGGAGTTATGAAGTGCTTGTGAACAAGACCTTGCAAAGTGCCCATCACACTGACTTGTTCAATAAATATTTGTTGAATTGAATTGCTTTGAGTTGGTATAATAAGAGTCTTTCTTCTTCCCTTTGATACAGAGAAAAAAACACCAGATTTGCCTGGATTCAAATTCTATCTCTGTGTGATTTTGGGTACATAATTAGTCTGGGCCTCAATTTCCTAATCTGTAAAATGAGGAAGTTGAATTAGGTGAACTCTAAGGTCCCCAATATCTCTAAATTCATGATACTATTGTCCTACTTCCTGTGACTTCCTGTTCCTTGACAATTCATTGACCATTCTACTTTGATATTAGCCACTAGATGTCACAAGTTTTTGTATCAGTTCCCTGGAGACATTAACATAGCATAAGCATTCTCTTAAAATATGTCCTTACAGATCCTGACTTTTCATTAAAATTTGATCATAGGTGGGCTGAACATCGTTTGTGTTCCACAGGATTTTTTCTGGACATTGCCTCCATTTCTCAGCTGCTTCCTCACCCTAGAAAAGCCCTTCACTATACTGGCTCCCTTCTTCCATTGATGAGTTCCTCCTGGGACCTTCATCTAGTTCTACTTCTGAATTTTGCAGTTTTGACTCATTGCCTTGGCAGCTTTCTCACCCTGAAACTTCCTTTGTTTACACTGGGCTCTCTCACCCTGGGACACCTCTCTGCCAGAAATTAATTTCTTTATTCACTTCCTGTAGGCCATCTAGAGCTGCATATAACCCTTAATGGAAGCTGACTTCTGTTGAGAGTGGTAGAAGCTCTTATTTAGTTAAAAAACTCAACAGCCAGTCATTAGATATTGATGTTCTCATTCAATTTTACTATACTAGCAACAAAAAACAACAGTGTGTATATGAGTTTTCATTAGTCTAAATTTTATTGGATAGAGATTCAACCCAAGTATCCAAGAGGAAACATGAAACATTGGATAAGATGTTAGACACAGAGTAAGGAAGACCTAAGTTCAAATTTCATCTTTGACACTTAATAACTGTGCGGTCCTAGGAAAGTTGCCCACCTTCTCTGAGCCTCAGTTTCCCAACCTGTAAAATGGACATAATAGTCTTATCATCCACCTTATAAGGTGGTTGTTGTTGTAAGGATGGATCATGGTGATAGATTAAGAGTCAGAAGGGAACTTAGAGGTCATCTAGTCCAATCCCCTAATTTTACAAATGAAGAAACTAATCCATAAAGGTTAGATGACTTTGCCCAAAGTCATAATTTGGAAGTATCAAAGGTTTGTATTCCCAGAGTTAAGCCTAGCACATGGCACAAAGTAAGTACTTAATATGTGCTGGCTGAATACCTACCTGGCATATTAAGAGTGCTTTGTAAATTTTAACACACACATATACACATATTTGTTACTAGGAGCAATGAAAAGATGAATGTTTCCTTGGGTATATTGACTATAACCTTTAAATGCTGTTTGCATATTGAGTTTTCTCCAGGTATTGATAATATTTTCTTCGGGATTAGATTTATTTAGGTTATATCATTTCATTCTTTAATGGTTTGTTCCATTTCTTTTCCAAAGTTAGAGTTATTTAAGCATTCTTTTTCCTCTTCTTTTAATCTGGGGGATTTAAATTTTTGTTTAGATTATCAGTTTTATTGGCTTATAGTTGGGCAAAATAGCTATTAATAACCGCTTTAATTTCATCTTCACTACTTGCACATTTATCCTTTTCATTTTTGATACTGGTAACCTGGTTTTCTTCTTTCTTTTTTAAAAATTAAATGTCAATAGTTTATTTTTTTTAAACCAGTCCTTAGTTTTATTAAGTTGTTTAATTTTTTTGTTTCAATTTTGCTAACTTTTCCTTTGTTTTTCAGGATTTCAATTTATGCATTTAAATGAGAATTTAAAATGTGTTGTTTTTCTAATTTTTTAGTAGCATGCCCAATTCATTCATTGCTTTTATTGATGTAAGTATTTAGAGATATAAATTTTCCCATAAGCACTGGGTTGGCTACATCACACAAACTTTGACATGTTGTCGTGTTGTTATAGTTATATTTAATGAAATTAACTGTTTTTATCATTTGTTCTTTGACTCATTCATTATTTAGGACTAGATTATTTAATTTCTAATTATGTTTTAATCTGTACTTCAAAAGTTATTTATTAAATGTGATTTTTTTTTGCATTATAGCCTGAAAAGGTGCATTTAATATTTCTGCTTCCCTGCATTTGCTTCTGATGTTTTTTTGCCCTAATACATGATCAATTTTTGTAATAGTGCCATGCAAGCAAAGACATAGGTATGCTCCTTTTTATTCCTATTCAACATTCTTCAGAGGTCAATACCTAACTTTTCTAAAAAATAGTTTTCATTTCCTGAACTTTGTTGTGTATTTCGTAGTTAAATTTGTCTGGTTCTAAGAGGGGGCAAATTAAAGTCCCTCACTGGAATAGTTTTACTAGCTATATCTCCTATAATTCATTTAACTTTACCTTAAAGAATTTGGATGCTATGCCATTTGGTACGCATATGTTTGGTAGTGATATTAATCCATTGTTGATGGTACCTTTCAGCAGGAGTATTTTCCCTGGTTATCTCTTTTTAATAAACAGGAGAATGACTGTCATGAGTGTCTGTCTTTTGTGTCCTTCTTTTGCTTTCACAGCTTGATCTGGGATTTGTAAGATTTTGGTCCTTCCATTATAATGTGGCTGGGGGAGAGGTCTGTTCCCTGTCCTCCTGATCTGCACCCTGGCCCTTACCAACATCAGACCCCTATTTCTTTGCAACTAAGGCTGTTATTAATTCCACTATGGAATTGTAACCCAGAACTGGGTAATAGTGAAAGAGCTGCTAAAGGGCTCCTGATCCCCTGAGCAATGCCAGTGGAGGGGTTCCCCAGGATCTCTTTCTTCCCAGGGTTTCAGTCTTCTTGATGTACCTGAGTACTGGGATGCTTCCTGCCCTTACTGTTGCCCTAAGTCTGGTGCTGCCACCACCACGTGGTGCCACCTCCACTGTCCTCTGTTCCAGTGTCCACAAACCTCTCTTTCTGTTTTCCTAAGCTGCCATGGACTAGAAAAAAATGACTCAATGTGACTTTTTCTTGGCTTTCCTACTCAGAATTTGATTTGGTATGTTTTCTGCAGAAGAGACTTTGGGGGAGCTTTTGGCAGTTGTGGCCTCTCTGTCATCTTGTCTCTGTCATTCTCAAGCATTCTGTAAAAAATGGACATATTACCTTTTTCCTCTGGTTCTTTATGATAATAGATATCAATTTAGTTTAGTACCTTTAGTACAATGAAAAGAGTCCTACATGTGGATTCAGAGAATGTGGGTATAAACCTTATAGCTGGCATACTACTTTTGTGATAAATTGTTTAATCTCTATATGCATCATTTTCATAAAATATGAAGGGGCTGGATCTATGGGATCATTTCCAGTTCTAAATCTATAATTCTATTTTTACTGGTAAATGAACTTGTTTTGGCTAGGTTATTCCTTAAATGAAAAACCTTCATCTTGAATGGGGTATATATTAGACCTCTCTAGCCAACAAATGATTATAATACGTAGCTATTGATGTGGGGGCAAGAGTGGCTTTCAGGAGTATAATATGTCACTCCTGGTGGATGGAGGTGGCAGTGGCTGATCCTCTTGTCCTACTTTAGAGAACATGAAGCTGCCTATGGACGCAGATGGCAGTTGGAGGTCAAATCCTAAACCAGTTTTATTAGATAGAGATCAGCTCAAAGTACCTGAATTGTTGAGAGGTTAGAACTTAGACAAAATGGTTGCAGGAGAGCAAGCCAGAGTTAAGTTTTGGAGTTGATGAAGTTTGTATAGTATCTCTCCATCCTCCTTGGTAAACCCTACCACATAGGTTCTCATCCCCTCATGTTGTTACCTTGTTGTATAAAATCTGGCATTTTAACATTGAGGTCTAACTTCCCTGGGAATATATCATTCTCCAGAACTGTTCCTTCTTTTCTCCTTTATTCTCCTCCTTTCCTTCTACTTTCAAATATGATTAAACTCTCATTCTCTCTATGCATGGATCTTGGAGGAAGGAAAGGAAAGAATCATTGAAAGAAATTGTGGCCTGTGTGACAGATGACAGATGACAGATGACAGATGAATAAAGGTAAATTGAGGCATATGCCCCTGTACTCTTCAAATTATATCATCTTAACAAAAAAGTCTAAGCGTGAGATTAGTCATCGTGTGATGTAGACCTTTGGGAGTTCTTATTGTATGTTCATTAAAGGAGAGACTTCTTATCTGCTTCTCAATAGGAGGCATTACTATGACATGGGAGGCAAGTCAACTGAGCTGATATGTCAGGGCCTCCTAAAAGAGATGGGAAGCAACATGTGTCAGCAGGTCAGTCTATCATCCCCTTGACCATCATCTCTCCTAAGACCCTGATGGAGACAGCTTAGGACTCTGAACACAAGAGCCTTTAGAATAGCAATGTTTCTCAAACCTCCAAGCTTCCATTCAGCCCCCTACTGCCATCAGTGAGGGAATAAACTATTACAGGGAAGGCTCTAATCTTCCTTGTCACTACTAATAACAATTGCTGACCAACTGCTATCAACAGACAGAAGAGCACAAGAGCCTGGGATGTGGCACCATTCATACTTCATACCTGAAAGTCATGATCATAAAAAGAGCCCAGACATCATCTTCCATGAAATTATCGAGGAAAACTGCCCTGATATTCTACAACCAGAGGGCAAAATAAGTATTGAAAGAATCCATTGATCACCACCTGAAAGAGATCCAAAAAGAGAAACTCCTAGGAACATTGTGGCCAAATTCCAGAATTCCCAGGTCAAGGAGAAAATATTGCAAGCAGCTAGAAAGAAACAATTCCAGTATTGTGGAAATACAATCAGGATAACACAAGATCTAGCAGCTTCTACATTAAGGGATCGAAGGGCATGGAATAGGATATTCCAGAAGTCAAAGAAACTAGGACTCAAACCAAGAATCACCTACCCAGCAAAACTGAGTATAATACTTCAGGGGAAAATATGGTCTTTCAATGAAACAGAGGACTTTCAAGCATTCTTGATGAAAAGACCAGAGCTGTAAAGAAAATCTGACTTTCAAACACAAGAATGAGAAGAAGCATGAAAAAGTAAACAGCAAAGAGAAGTCATAAGGGACTTACCAAAGGTGAACTGTTTACATTCCTACATGGAAAGACAATATTTGTAACTCTTAAAACGTTTCAGTATCTGGGTAGTTGGTGGGACCACACACAGACGTATACACACGCACACACATGCACATGCATGCACACACACACACATACACACATGCACGCACACACAGAGACAGAGAGCACAGAATGAATTGAATAGGATGGGACCATATCTTAAAAGAAATTAAGGTAAATGGTGAGAGAGAAATGTAGTGGGAGGAAAGAGGGTGAAATGGAATGGGGTAAATTATGTCTCATTCAAGAGGCATTATATCTCATTCAATATAAATTAAATCTATAAATCTCATTATAAATCTCTAAATTATATCTCATTCAAGAGACTTTTTAGTGGAGGGAAAAAGAGGAGAGCTGAGAAAAAAACATGAAGTTTACTCTCATCACATTCGACTAAAGGAAGGAATAAAATGCACACTTATTTTGGTATGAAAACCTATCTTACAATACAGGAAAGTGGGGGAGGAGATAAGCAGGGTGCGGGGGGGATGATGGAAGGGAGGGCAATGGGAGGAGGGAGCAATCTGAAGTCAACACTCAGGGAGGGACAGGATCAAAAGAGAGAATAGAAACAATGGGGGGCAGGATAGGATGTAGGGAAATACAGTTAGTCTTACACAACACGACTATTATCGAAGTCATTTGCAAAACTACACAGATATGGTCTATATTGAGTTGCCTGCCTTCCCAAAGGGAATGGTTAGTGATGGAGGGGTGGGGAGAAGTTGGAACTCAAAGTTTTAGGAACAATTGTCAAATATTGTTCTTGCTACTAGGAAATAAGAAATACAGTTAATGGGAAATAGAAAGTCATCTGGCCCTACCGGACAAAAGAGAAGATGGGGACAAGGGAAGGGAGGGATGATAGAAGAGAGGGCAGATTGGTGATAGGGAAAATTAGAATGCTAGGTGAATCGGGGTGGGGGGAGGGGACAAATGGGGAGAAAATTTGGAACCCAAAATTTTGTGAAAATGAATGTAAAAAGTTAAATAAATTTATATTAAAAAAATGAACTGGAGGACGAGTAACCTTAGGTAAGAAAATCAATTAGGAAATTATTGTCATAGTCTCGGAGGTGAGGCTGACCTGACACATGTTGGCATTAGTGGGGTAACGGACACAAATGTAGGAGGTGTTGTGGAAATCAAAACAAAAAGATTTGGTAACAACTTGGAAATATGTGGTGAGTGAGAAGGAGACGTTGGCAATGACATCATGAATTACTGGAAGGATGGTCTTGCCCTTAGGAGAAATACAAAAGTTCAAAAGATGAATAGGTTTTGGTAATTAAGATAATGAGTTCCATTTTAGACATGTTCAGTTTGTGAACATTTTCTCTCTTTTCTTCAGGCAAGAAAGTCCTGAGGCCTGAGTGGATAGGTAATTTATTGAGATAGTATCTTGCCACTTTAAAAAAATTACTCAAACACTAATACCTTACATTTACATGGCTGTAGGGTTTCCAGAGGATTTTCCTCATAGCAACTTTCTGAGGAAGACAGTGAAAATATTGTTACCCCCATCTTAGAGAGAAGGAAGCTCAGAGGTTAACTTCAGAGACATTAAATGAATGACCTGTGGCACCACAAATACAAAGTTCCAAATCCAAGATTTGAAACAGACTCTCCTATTAGTTCAATGACCTTTCCTTAATTGTGCTAAATTATCTGTGCATTTTAGTGACTAAAAAACATACTTGGTCATCAATTTGCCCTTGCCTCATTTTTCTATTTCTTCTTGGGAGTTTCCAAAGTGCAGCTATAGCTGTTCTTAACATATCTTTCTTTCTGCTTTCAAGTCCTTGGGGACTTTTATGCAAAAATACCTTTTTCTCTAGCACAAATTTGCATCAGACCCAGTGCCTTGGATCTTTTCATTAAGGCATAATGCAAGAAAGCTTATAATTTATTACAATCTTCTTTTCATTTCATCATGCTCTCTGCACTTTTGTTTTCCTTTTAAACACAAGCCAGAGGCATTTTCTTGGTTTATCAGTGAGAGTAACCAATGGAAACCAATTCTCAGCACAACAGTGGGGAATATCTTTTCCAATAGGCTTGAGGAAATATTTCATTTTGAGGAACTCATTTTTTCCCTGCATTTATTTATTTTATTTTTAATTTATTGAATAAAACAAGCATTTCCATAACATAGTATGATGAAAAAGATGATTACAATGGCCAAGAACTGGAAATCACAGGGATGCCCATCAATTTGGAAATGGCTGAAGAAGTGGTATATGAATGTAATGGAATACTATTGCGCTATAATAAATGACAAACTGGCAGACTTCAGAAAAACCTGTAAAGTCTTATATGAGCTGATGCTGAGAGAAATGAGTAGAACCTGGAGAGCATTATACACAGTAACAGCCACAGTGTGCAAAGACTGTTTCTGATAGATTTAGCCCTTCACAGCAAAGCAAGGACCTAAAACATTCCCAATGGACTCTTGATGCAAAATGCCATCCACATCCAGAAAAAGAACTATGGAATTGGAATGCAAAATGAAGCAGAATATTTTCTCTTGTGCTATGTTTTGTTCTGTTTTGTTTTTTCTCATGGTTTCTCCCATTTGTTTTAATCCTTCTATGCAACATGACTGATGTGAAAATGTGTTTAATAAGAATGTATATGTAGAAACCATATGAGATTGCATGTTGTCTTGGGAAAGAAGGGAGGAGAAAGGGGGAGGAAATTTAAAACTTATGGAAGTGATTGTTGAAAACTGAAAACAAATAAATAAAATAAACAAAAAGATGATTACACATGAAACTGCAAATCTATTATGTACAACTTGCTCTTCCTTTTAAATATATAATAAAGTTATCATGTAAATATTTTTCTTCCCTCCTATTCCTAGCCTAGAGATGACTATCATTAGACACAAATAGGTAGATACATGTAGAACTATTCTATACATACTTCTATTTGTCGGATCCTTCTCTGGATGCAGATAGTGTCTTTCTTCATGTCTTTGTAAATGTATAAGCCTCACAATGACTTATTTGCTCAAAGGTGATTTAACAATTCATTTATTATCTAAGATCATCTTTAAGAATGATAATATAGGCTAACCCAAAAGTCTTAGTGTAATTTAAAGTTCTAATGCTGTTAAGGTATTGCTTAAGTTATTAAAGTTTAAAGCTACACTAAGACTTTTGGCAAACCTTTATTTAAGCCATTAAAATTTAAAGCTATACTAAGACTTTTGGAACACGTATATATCGGTGCTTTGAATTCTGAAAACACTATGCAAAAATAAAAGTACTATCAGTAAAGTGTTATTAATATCACAATCATTAAGAACATACATATTGATTCCCTGCTGTGGGCTGGGCACTCAGATAGCTGGGTACAAATACAGTCTTGTCTTCAATGACTTATGATGAACAGGGTCCTTGGAGATGGTCTAGTTCAGCTTTGCAATTTTATGGAAGAAAATTGAAGTATAGAGAAGGACTTTTCTGTATATACAGTAAACAAGTCAGCATTCAAAATCCAATCAATCAACAAGAATTTCTTCCTATACACAAAATTTAAAGACCACTACAAAGAATTTAGTAACTGCCTACTACATATCAAAGGCTTGGTTATGGCAGTAGGCAAAAGGTGATAAGGATGCAAAGATGAAAAAATGAAGCAATGCTACTTGGAAGAGGTTAAATTCTGTTGGGGGAGATAACCTATCTATATATACATGTTCAAATGCGTAGTGGTGGGAGGAATCATTTTTGAGGAAGAGCCCAGTTTGACTGGACCAGAGAGTGAATGAAGAGAGTAATATTGGAGTGGAGAAAGAGATTGAAGCCTTCTGGTGAGGTATTTTAAATACCAAAACATTTTATTTTATTTTTGGTCTTAGTGGTAATAGTGAATAGTGCTTTTAGAGCAGGAAAATGATCTGGTCAGAACTCTGCTTTAGGAAAATCCCTTTGGCAGCTGTATGGAGAATGAAATAGAGGAAAGAGACTTGAGGCAGAGAGAGATTCAACAGGAGGCTGATGAGATAATCCAGGTGAAAAGTGACTATGCAAGTACAGAGAATGAAATGGTTCTCTGACTCCAAACCCATATACCATGCTACCTCACAGACTAGGTGTGAACATGAGCAAGGCATCTAACCTAACTCAGGCTCATCTGTAAAAGTCCTACTTGTAGTAAATGCCTCATGTTGTTGTATGATTTAATAAGACAACTGAAATAAGATACGAAAACCCATGCTCAGCACAATAGCAGGGAATGTGTTCTACAATAGTGCTTAAGAAAATGTGTAATTTGAAAAGAATTCTTCATTAATTAAGACCTTCTTCCAAAAAAGATCATATAAAGGGTTTGCAAAGTTTAATTTTACATTAAAAAAATTTATGTAAATTCATATTTACATAAATAAATGTATTTATTTATACTACATTAGATACAAAGTTTTGCAAACCTTAAAGTGCTATATAAAATTTAGCTATGAACTGATATGGCTGTGATTTTACTCCATTTTAATCTAATTTCAATGGCAGTTTCTTCAATTAGCAAGTAGACTTTTCAAATAGTTCAAATAGTTGGAAGTTGCTGCCTTACTTATACTGCCAATGGATAACTTTAATATCACATTTTCTGCAGCAGTAAAAATTGAGCATTGATGAATGAGTGGTTCTATGGAAATATGATGAAGCCATATCCATTTGCATCAGAGGCATAGTTTTTAGATTTATATTTTTATCACTTATAAAGCTTTTGAGGCACCAGAAATAGTCTTCCTTGAAATTAATTTTACTTTATGTGCCCTAATTTCCTCAAGCATCCTTCACAAATCTCTGTTTCTTTTTCTTTTAACTAAAGGATTTATATTCATAAAGATGATTGATGTTTACATAGGACTTGACAGTTGCAAAATATTTGGCATCCATTAGTTCACCTGAGCCCCACAGCAACCCTATTTTTATAAGTATTACAGGAATCATTATATCCGTTTTCTCAGATGAGCAACATGAAGCTATGATGTTCATAAAGTTTTAACTTCTTGTCCATAGTCATCGAGTATCAAAGGTAGGATTTGGACCCCAATATTTCTTATTCCATATATATCACTCATTCCATTCTTCCAGGATACCTCTGAATATACCATCTTTTTGAAGGAAATTTGATGAAATGTGTTTGCATGGCAGTTAACACTGCCAACAATGTGAATGTATGTTAACTACCATTTAAAAGAGTGTGTATATACACAAGCTTGTTGAATTCAAACCAATTTTTTATCTCCATGATGCCAGCTAGTCAATCTGATAAATTTTCAACCAATTGCTTCTATATTGTACACATTTATATAACAAACCTTTTAAAAATCTATACTATAGACTCAAATAAAAAAGAGTCTCTCAGGGACCTTAAGATCACCCATTCCAAACCTTGGCAATAATGCCAGAGGACTGAAATGATATAAATAAGCCAAGTTGATGGCAGACACCTACTTGATAAGCATTGTTCATTCTATCTGTCTAGCCACTATGTGACTCGAATATTTATCTGAATCTTATGTTCTCACTTGACAATTATTTTATCCACATCCCCTTAAAATTCTATTCAGGTCATGGGGAAAGATCCATAATATCAATAATAATGGATCTAATCTCTGTTAATATCAGCTCCAGATGTTCAAGGTCCTCTTCTCTCTAGTCACAATACCTGTCAGCAGGTCATGCATTTTTTTAATATTACTCATGGGTAGGCTGTAAAGCAATCTCCCCAGATTACTGTCCTTAGTACATTTTCTTAGGAAAAAAAGGTATGAAATAACCTTTACCATTTTCTTCCTTATGAACTTGGAATATAACTTTAACTCTCTCCGGATATACAATTTTACTTTTATAAAATGTGTCAGTTGGACTAGAATTCTACAGAGGTAGTTTGATATAGCAGTAAAATAAAACAAAAAGTACTACGTTTGCAGTCAGAAGACATCCGATCAAATCTAGCCTCTTTCACCACCTCCATGACCTTGAGCTACTTCATCTCTGTTAGCCTCAGTTCCCTCAACTTTTACGAGGGCGTTGGACTAAACACCTTAAATATGGGATCCTAAATGGGGGTAATAATGATGCTTGTATTACTTGATGAGATTGTAAAATGAATGAAAAGAATAAAATAATGTCAGTTTACCTCAATGCATTGTCTTAAAGGAAGCATTTTGGAAATCTTAAGGTATTAATTAATAAGCAGGAAGCATTTTAAAGGAAAATTGTATCCATTTTAAATGCTTCTGGAGGTAAATATTGCCTTGTTGGTTTATTACGTGTTTTGAAGTAATGATTGGCAGTAATCCTATAAAAGCACAAAACGTCCCCATAGGGAAAGACCTCTTTGGGGATTTAAGGACTCTTGACCGCGTGCCTTGGAGAATACTGGGCCTTCTTCTACCACTTTAATTCTTTGCAGAGACTTTCTTTTCAGGTGCAGAGGGTCAGTACTGTGACCCAGCACCAACTCTACAGGGAGATGGTAACAGACTTTCTCTCCAGTTTGCCTCAGGCATTCTCTCTCCCACACAGGGAAGAATTAGGACAACAGTTTCTTTCAAGCTAATAACGTGCTAGCTGCCAAAATCTTTTGATCCCAAAGGGGAACGTCTGCCCTGAGAGAACGTAAAAGCTTAAACAGATGTATTCTAAACAGTCTATGAAAAAATTGTTTAGTTATTTAACTTAAACTGCTAACAATTCCCCACCCCATCTTGTTCTGTTTTGGTTTTTTAACCCTAGCCTATACACACTGTCCTAAGGACATTAAACAAATCATAATTTGATCCATTTGGTGTTACAGTCATTTCAGTCATATCTGCCTCTTTGTGACACAATTTGAGGTTTTCTTGTCATTTCCTTCTCTGACTCATTTTAGAGATGAGGAAACTGAGGCAAGCAGGGTTGTAATTTCCCAAGGTCCCAAAGCTGGCACATATCTGAAACCAGATTTGAACTCAGGTTTTCATGACTCCAGATGTCCTATCCACTATACCACCTAGCTTCCCAATTTGATTCAACAAATCTTTTGAAGGTACCCACTGCCTTCATCTTTAGGAAATAGTGAAAAAAGTTCTATTATGGAGGAGACAAGAAAAGAGTATAAATATACATATATATATATATATATGCTTTGTAGATGTGTATAAATGTATATTATGAATATATGTATATTTTATATATGTATATTTTTATAATGTATATACATACATATGTATATAATCACAAAAGACAGTGAGTTACAGTAAGCTAAGCTATACCTTAAAAGTACAGTAAGATTTTGGAAACATTTTCACTCTTTCTCTTTCTTCCTCTCTCTTTCTCTTTCTTTCTCTCTCTCTTTTCCTTTCTTTTTCTCTCCCCTTTCTCTTTCTCTCTCTCTTTCTCTCTCTGTCTTTCTTTCTCTGTCTCTTCCTCTCTCCATATAGATATATGGAAGTACATGTAGATATAGATAGAAAGATGCACCTATATGTCTACATCTCTTTAGAGAGAGAAGACAGATTTTTAAAAATCTATTACTTTTTTCCCCAGTTGATAAATGGTCAAAGAATATGAACAGACAGTTTTCAGATAAAAAACCCAAAGCTATCTATAGGCATATGAAGAAATACTATAAAATACTTTTGATTAGATAAGTGCAAATTAAAACAATTCTGAGGCACCACTTCATACCTATCAGATTGGCTAATGTGACAAAAAAGGAAAATGATAAATGTTGGAGAGGGTGTGGAAAATTGGGACACTATAGCACTATTGGTGGAGTTATGAAATGATCCAACAATTCTGAAGAGCAATTTGCAACTCTGCCCAAAGAGCAACCAAACAGTGCACACCCTTTGTTCCAGCAATACTACTCCTAGGTCTGTACCCAAAAATGATCATAAAAAGGGTAAAGGGCCTATATGTGCAAAAATATTTATAGCAACCTTTTCCATGGTGGCAAATATTGGAAATTGAGGGGGTTCCCATCAACTGAGGACTGGCTGAACAAGTTGTGGTATATGATTGCAATAAAATACTATTGTGCAATAAGAAATGATGAACAGGCAGAAAAACCTGAAAACACTTGTATGGACTGATTCAAAGTGAAATGAGCACAACCAGGAAAATGTACACAATATAAGCAGCATTGTGTTATGATCAACTATGAATGACTCAGCTATTCTCAGCAACACAATGATCCTCCAAGACAAGTACAAAGGACGCATGAAGGAAAATGCTCTTCACATCCAGGTAAAGAACTGATTGACTTTGAATGCAGATTCAAGCACACTTTTTTCACTTACTTTATACTTGCTCATTTTTTTCTTTTGATCTCTTTCTTCTTTCTCAACTGTGACTAATATAGAAATATGTTCTACATGATAGTACATGTATAAACTACCAAATTGCCTGTCAGTTTAGGAAAAGAGGAGGAGGAGAAGAGATGGAGAAAAATGTGGAACTCAAAATCTTGTAAAAATGAATGCTAAAAATTTTCTTGACAGGTAATTGGGGAAAGAATAAAATACTATTAATTTTTTTAATCTATTACTTTTTAGCAGTTGTTTAATGGAGAATCAGAATCACTTGTCAAAAGTGTAAGCTTAATTGTTCCAATGGACATTAATTATTTTTTCCTTTATAATTTGGAGATATGATGATGTGTCATTGTTTGGGGATGAAAAACAAAAGCAAGGCTAGCAGTCATTTTTCTCTCATATTGGCTTATCTGGAGAAATAGTATGTGAGAAGATGTTTTTTGTCTGTGTCACTGAACCAGCAGGACATAGAGCGAACCAAATAGTCCCTACTCACCCCAGAAATCAGTGGAGACTGATTATTACATCAATAAGGAAAAGCAAATACATGTTCTGGGAGGGCAGAGCCAAGATGGCAGAGTAGAAGGATGGACCTGCTCTAGGTATACCCCCAAAGGTCATAAAATAGCTGTAAAAAATAACTCTAAACAAATTCTAGAGCAGCAGAAACCACAAAACAACAGAGTTAAAGAGATTCTGAGGCCAAGACAGCCTGGTAAGTTGACAGGAAAAGTCTACTGATCAGGCTCAGGGTGAAGCACAGCTAAGCCTTGCATGACAGGAGGGGAGCAGGCTTCATGGTGTGGAATCATGGGTAGCAGCTGTGGTTCCCAGATTCCTCAACCCATAGATGTCAAGGACAGCTTCAAAGGTGAGTGAGAAAGTGCTTGCACCTGGATAACAAAGGAATGTGGTCTGGCTCTGGCCCCAGGGAGGCAGCAGTCACTGTGTGGCAGCATCCAGTTTTGGAACCCTCAGCCTAAAACCCCTAGGGGAATTAAGCATCTGATCAAGATTTCTGCCCTGAGGGTCGCTCTTGGGGAGCACTGACTGGTGGAGTTGGAGATGGTTGTAGAGAGAGAAAACTACAGAAAAGCTTGTGGATGCTCCCAGACCAGAGCGCAGGCCAGGAGAGGGGTAAACTCCTCTCCCTTGATTGTGCCACCTTGGAGGAACTGAGAACTTACAGGTCCCTAAAGTATACTCTCCACTTGAAAAAGGACTCAAAATCAAGTAACTGACTGGGAAAATGCCCCAAAAAGGAAAACAATAAGACTATAGAATATTGCTTTCTTGGTGAAGACGTATTTTCCTCCATCCTTTCGGTTGAGGGAGAACAAAGGTTACCATCAGAGGAAGACAACAAAGTCAAGGCTTCTGCATCCAAAACCTCTAAAATAAATATGCAATGTTCTCAGGCCATGAAAGAACTCAAAAAAGATTTTGAAAACTAAGTAAGACAGGTGGAAGAAAAATTGGTAAAAGAAATGAGATCAATGCAAGAAAATCATGAAAAGCAATTCAACAGCTTGCTAAAGGAGACCCAAAATTGCTGAAGAAAATAAACCTTTAAAAATAAACTAACCTGGGGGGCAGAGCCAAGATGGCAGAGTAGAAAGATGCACAGACTCTAACTCTTCCCTCACAGCCCATAAAATATCTGTAAAAAATGGCTTTCAGCAAATTCTAGAGCAGCAGAAGCCACAGAATGACAGAGTGAAAGAAATTTCTAGCCAAAGGTAACCTGGAAGGTCAACAAGAAAACTCTATCCCACAGGACACAGACACTGAAACCAGGTCTGGTCATGCAGCACTGGGAGGAACAGGACCAGAACTGGCCTCTGGGCAGAATCCCCAGCAGGGAGGGTCTCAAATCGGTCAACCCATGTGCCAAAGAAAGCCTCAAAGGTCAGTAAGAAGGCTTTCCCAACTAGGAAAGAGGGAAGCAGGGTCCCCTCCAGCACTGGTCCCAGGTGGCAGTGGTGGCAGCAGAGGGCATCCATTTGGGAAGCACATGACTGAAAGCCCCTGGATAAATTGATCTGAATTTGAGCCCTGAACACAGTCGTGGCGTGAGGAGGAGCACTAGGACCTTCCTCTTGACAAAGGATTCAGAAGTCAAGTAACTGGCTGGGAAAATGCCTAAAAAGGGGAAAAAATAAGACCATAGAAGGTTGCTTCTTGGTGAAAAAGTGTTTCCTTCCATCCTTTCAGATAAGGAAGAGCATACTGTCAGAGGAAGTGAAGGCTTCTTCATCCAGTACCTCCAAAATGAATACGCAATGGATTCAGGCTATGGAAGAGCTTGAAAAGCAAGTCAACGGCTTGCTAAAGAAAATCCAGAAAAAAAATGATGAGGAAAATAACACCTTTAAAAATAGGCTAACTCAATTGGAAAAAGAGGTCCAAAAAGACAATGAGAAGAAGAAGGCTTTAAAAAGCAGAATTAGCCAAATGGAAAAGGAGGTTCAAAAGATCACTGAAGAAAATAGTTCTTCAAAAATGAGAGTGGAGCTAAGGGAAACTAATGATTATATGATAAACCAAGAAATTACAAAACAAAGCCAAAAGAATGAAAAAATAGAAGCCAATGTGAAATATCTCATTGGAAAAACAACTGACCTGGAAAATAGATTCAGAAGAGACAATTTAAAAATTATGGGACTACCTGAAAGCCATGATGAAAAAAAGAGACTAGACATTATCTTTCATGTAATTTTCAAGAAAAATTGCCCTGATATTCTAGAACCAGAAGGCAAAATAAATATTGAAATATCAATCATCAATCACCTCTTGAAAGAGACCCAAAAAAAGAGAAACTTCTAGGAATATTATGACCAAATTTCAGAGTTCCCAGGTCAAGGAGAAAATATTGGAAGCAGCTAGAAAGAAACAATTTGAGTGTTGTGTAAATATAATCAGGATAACACAAGATCTGGCAGCTTCTACATTAATGGATTGAAGGGCTTGGAGTAGGATGTTCCAGAAGTCAAAGGAACTGGGATTGAAGCCAAGAATCACCTACCCAGCAAAACTGACTATAATACTTCAGGGGAAAAAATGGTTATTCAATGATATAGAGGACTTTCAAGCATTCTTGATGAAAAGACCAGAACTGAAGAGAAAATCTGACTTTCAAACACAAAAATCGAGAGATACATGAAAAGGTGAACAGGAAAGAAAAATCATAATGGACATTGTAAAGCTGAACTGTTTACATTCCTACATGGAAAGATAATATTTGTAACTCTTGAGACTTTCTCAGTATTTGAGTAAGTGGAGGGATTGTACACACATAGACACACAGACACACACACACACACATAAACACAAAGCACAGGTTGAATTGAACCAGAAGGGATGATATCTATAAAAAATAAAGTTAAGGGATGAGAAAGGAATATATTAGGAGGAGAAAGGGAGAAATTGAATGGGACAAATTACCACTCATAAAAGAGATAAGAAACATCTTCTCCAATGGAGGAGAAAAGAGGGGAGGTGAGAGGGGAAAAGTGAAGCTTACTTTCTTCACATATGGTTCAAGGAGGGAATAACATGCTCACTCAATTTGGTATGAAAATCTCGTTTACACTACAGGAAAGTAGGTGAGAAGGGGACAAGTGGAGTGAGGGGGTGATAGAATGGAGGGAAAATGGGAGAAAGGAATAATTAGAAGTAAATACTTTGGGGAAGGGACAAGGTAAAATGAGAGAATAAAATAAATGGGGGACAGGGTAGGATGAAGGGAAATATAGTTAGTCTTACACAAACTGACTATTATGGAAGTCTTTTGCAAAATGACACATATATAGCATGTATTGAATTGCTTGCCTTCTCAGTGGGGATGGGTGGGGAGAGAGGAAGGGAGAGAAGTTGGAATTCAAAGTATTAGAAACAAATTTTGAGAATTGTTATTGCATATAACTGGGAAGTAAGAAATACAGGTAATGGGATATACAAATCTATTTTTCCCTACAAGAAAAGAAAGAATATAGGGGCAAGGGAAGGGTGGGGTGTGATCAAAGGGAGGGCACATCGAGGGAAGGGGTAATCAGAATGCAAGGTGTTTTGGGGTGGGGGGAGGGGAGAAATGGGAAGAAAACTTGGATCTCAAAACTGTGGAAATGAATGTTAAAATCTAAAAATAAATAAATAAAACTATAAAAAATGGATTGAAGAGATGTGAGACTCTTGGATATCATGGTTATGAGTTATCATGAGTTATCAAATATTCTTTCTAGCATGTGGAACTCAGAATTGAGCATGATAGTGAATGTCTTCTCATTCATTCATTTATCCAACTCACTCTTCCAAGGTCACATTTTTCTTAGTTGGAAAATGCAATACTAAAATGGCCCCCTCTTAAGACTGGGGTTCTTTTTTATCCCACCAGGTGGTTTCAGTGTTAAGCATCTTTCCAACTCTGCCTCATTCGAGATGTCAAGATTTACAGAAGACTCAGTGGTAACAAAACCTCTCTGAGCTCAATTCCTGTGAATCTGAGTTCCTATGAGGAGGAAAGAAAAAGGGGGAGCACAGACAACCTTTCAATAAGATGCTTTAATGAAGGCAACCACACACAGGCCCAGAGGAAGGTGGCTGCCTCTGGTGGGCCTGAGATGGTGAGGAGCCTGTTATTTCTTTTCGGCCGAACAATACTTCTTGGTATTAAAATTCTTGTGTTGCAGGTTGTATGGTGCTTGGAAAAGCAGTTGGCAGCGTTTTGGTCACAATTGCAGATGAAGGCCTTACACTCATTATTGTTGCCTGCAGAAAGAAAGATGGAAAGAGGTCTGAGTTACCTGTCAGATGTACCCTATACTTTGTGCACTAAGAACATGCCTGCCTTAAGAGATCTATTTGTTATCATAGAATGTCAGAGCAGATGGTAGGGGCCTTAGAGAAGTGAAAGTCAAGACTGGGAGGGACCTCAAAAAAAAATAGAAAAACCCAAATGACAAAAGAGATGCAAAAAAGTCAATGAGGAGAAGAATGCTTTAGAAAGAAGAATTAGTGAAATGGAAAAGGAGATTCAAAAGCTCACTGAAGAAAATAGTTCTTTTAAAATTAGAATGGAGCAGATGGAGGCTAATGACTTTATGAGAAATGAAGAAATTACAAAACAAAACCAAAAGAATGAAAAAATTGAAGACAAGGTGAAATATCTTATTGGAAAAACAACTGATCTGGAAAATAGATCCAGGACAGACACTTTAAAAATTATGGAACTACCTGAAAGCCATGATGAAAAAAAGAGCCTAGACATTATCTTTCATGAAATTATCAAGAAAACTGCCATGATATTCTAGAAACAGAGGGTAAAATAACTATTGAAAGAATCCACCAGTCACCTCCTGAAAGAGATCTAAAAAGAAAAACTCCTGGGAATATTGTAGTCAAATTCCAGAGTTCCCAAGTCAAGGAGAAAATATTGGAAGCAGCCAGAAAGAAACAACTTGAGTATTGTGAAAATACAATCAGGATAACACAAGATCTGGCAGTTTCTACTTTAAGGGACCAAAGGGCTTGGAATATGATATTCCAGAAATCAAAGGAACTAGGATTAAACCAAGAATCACCTACCCAGCAAAACTGAATATAGTACTTCAGGGTTAAAAAATAGTCATTCTTCAAATAGAGGATTTTCAAACATTGTGGAGGAAAAGACCAGAGCTGAATAGAAAATATGATTTCAAACACAAGAATCAAGAGAAAGATGAAAAGGTAAACAGCAAAGAGAAATCAAAAGGGTCTTACTAAAATTGAACTGTTTACGTTCTTACATGGAAAGATAATATTTGTAACTCTTGAGACTTTTTCTCAGTATTTGGGTAGTTGGAGGGATTATATACATATAAACAGAGGACACAGGGATGATATCTAAAAAAATAAAATTAAGGGGTGAGAGAGGAATACTTTGGGAGGAGAAAGGGAGAAATGGAATTGGGCAAATCATCTCTCAGAAAAGAGGCAAGAAAAATTTTTTTCAATGGAGGGGGTAAAGGGGGAGGTGAGAGGGAAAAAGTGAAACTTATTCACATCATATTGGACTTAAGGAGGGAATATTATGCACACTCAATTTGGTATGAAAATCTATCTGACACTTCAGGAAAGTAGGGGAGAAGGGGAGAAGAGGGGATATGGGGGGATAATAGAAGGGAGGGCAAATGGAAGGATGGAATAATTACAAGTAAACACTTTTGAGGAGGGACAAGATCAAAAGAGATAATACAATTGATGGCTGGGCAGAAAAGGATGGAGGGAAATATAGTTAGTCTTTCACAACATGACTATCATGGAAGTCTTTTGCATAGCTGCACAGGTATAGCCTATATTGAATTGCTTACCTTCTCAGTGGGTTGGGAGGGAGGAAGAGAGAGAAGTTGGAACTCAAAATTTTAGGACTGAATGTTGAGAATTGTTTTTGCGTGCAACTGGGAAATAAGAAGATAAGATAATGGGGTATAGAAATCGATCTTGTCCTACAGAAAAATAGAGAGAAGATGGGGATAAGTGAAGGAAGAGGGTGTGATAGAAGGGAGGGCAGATTGGGGGAACAGTTTATCAGAATGCACTACGTCTTGGCATATGGGAAGGGGAGAGATGGGGGGAAAATTTGGAGCTCAATCTTGTGGAAATGAATGCTGAAAAGTAAAAATAAATAAATAAAATCAAAAACATAAAAAGAAAAAAACAACTCATGTTCTATACCCTTAGCTAAAATAGTACAGGTTCAAACAAGGTACTCAGAAGGGATTTCCCCGCCTCTGAGAAATTTAGTCCCTTCCAAGGGTTATTTTTAAAGAAATTTCACTTTGCTCAGCTTTTTTTTAGATGTTCATTTTTGGTAAGAAAATTGCTTCATAGTATTTTCCCATAGAAGGCCCTGCATTGTTTATTTCCCAGAATTCACTACTCTTTTTAACATCTACTATCTTAATTAATTCCTTAAGTCTGTCTCTTTATGGATCAAAGAAAATGAAGAATTGAAATATTTAAGGAGATAATATATATTCTAAAATAACTTTTACCCCAAATATTCAGATTTTTCAAAAAAAATGTTTTAGGGTGGCTTAAATTGAATGATATTTAGGGGTCAATTCACAAGCATATGAAAGAGAAAATGATAACAAGTGTATGGAAAAAATCTTGAATCTTATTAATACTCTAAAAACGAACTAAGAGAACATTCACAACTCCTAACCCACATGCCTACTTTTCCATCTATATAAAAGTTTTATAGGACTCATCTACCTAGGTAGTCTTTCTCTGGATGTGGATAGCATTTTCCATCATGAGTCTTTTGGGATTGTCTTAGATCACTGTGTTGCTAAGACTATCAAAGATGATCATCTCACAGTGTTGCTGTTACTATGTACAATGTTCTCCTGGTTCTCCTCACTTCATGCAGCATAAATTCATGTAAGGTTTTCCAGGTTTTTCTGAAATCCTCCTGCTCATCATTTCTTATGGAACAATAGCACTCCATTATATTCATATACCACAGCCTGTTCAGCCACTCTTCAATTCGTGGACATCCTCTCAGTTTCCAATATTTTGTGACCAAAAAAGAGCTGCTATAAATATTTTTGAACATGTGGGTCCTTTTCCCTTTTTTAAAAACCTGTTTGGGATACAGACCTAGAAGTGGTATTGCTAAATCTAAGGGTATGCACAATTTTATCCTTTGGGCCTAGTTCTAAATTGTTCTCCAAAAAGTTTGAATCAATTCACAATGCCTCCAACAATTCATTAGTGTTCCAATTTCCCCATATCTCTAACATTTATCATTTTGCTATTTTTTTTTAGAAAAGGAACCAATTTTATTAAACTGCTTTATAATTGTAAAATTGTAAAAAATTGTAATTTTTTTTTGACAAGCTCACTGTTTTCAAGTTACAAACCTTTGGTCTAGTTCGACCCTTTAATTTTAAAAATGAGAAAAATAAAATAACTTCCCTGTGGTCACAGAAGTAGATAGTGGCAGACACAAGACTAGAACTCAGATCTCCTAACTTCCAATTCTAGCCCACTACCTCTCTGTTTTCCAGAGAATTAGTTATGTCTTTCATCTTCCAGGACAATCTGCCAAGTCAGACTTATAGCCCAGTTGAGAAAAACTTGGAACACTCATCTCTGCCACAAATTCTTTTAACATATTATTCTTACTCAACTTCTTAATTCCATCATTTCTGGAGAAACTAAAGTCTACCAAGTTAAAATCTTGCTATAATTTCAGACATTTTCCTTTTTTTGTTGTTGTTTATTTATTTTTAGTTTTCAGCATTCATTTCCACAAAATTTTGAGTTTCAAATTTTATCCCCATCTCTCCCCTGCCCCCATCACATAATGCTTTGCATTCTGATTACCTCTTTCCTTCTATGACACCCCTCCCTTCCCTTATCCCCATCTTCTCTCTTTTCTTGTAGGGCAAGATTGATTTCTATACCCCATTACCTGTATTTCTTATTTCCCAATTGTATGCAAAAACAATTCTCAACATTCATTTCTAAAACTTTGAGTTTCAACTTATCTCCCTACCCTCACTTCACATCCATCCCTGCTGAGAAAGCAAGAAATTCAACATAGGCTATACATGTATAGTTTTGCAAGACTTCCATAATAGTCATGTTGTGTAAAAGTTAACTGTATGTCCCTCCATCTTATCCTGCCCCCCATTTATTCACTTCTCTCTTTTGAACTTGTCCCTCCCCAAAAGTATTTACTTCTGATTACTCCCTTCTATCATCCCCCCAGCCCATTTGTCTCCTTCTCCCCTACTTTCCTGTAGTGTCAGATAGATTTTCATACCAAAATGAGTGAGCATGTTATTTCCTCCTTAAGCCAAATGTGAAGAGAGCAAGCTTTGCTTTTTGCCTCTCACCTCCTCCCTTTTACCCTTCATTGAAAAAACTTTTTTGCCTCTTTTTTGAGAGATGATTTGCCCTATTTTATTTCTCCCTTTCTCCTAAAATATTCCTCTCACTCTTTAATTTTATTTTTTTAGATAGCATTCCTTCTTTTTCACCTCACCCTGTGCTCTCTCTCTCTCTCTCTCTCTCTCTCTCTCTCTCTCTCTATATATATATATATATATATATATAGATAGATAGATAGATAGATAGATAGATATAGATATAGATATAGATAGATAGATATAGATATGTGTGTATAATTCCTTCAACTACCCAAATATTGAGAAATGTCTCAAGAGTTAGAAATATTATCTTTCCATGTAGGAATGTAAACAGTTCAACTTTAGTAAGTCCCTTTTGATTTCTCTTTCCTGTTTACCTTTTCATGCTTCCCTTGATTCTTGTGTTTGAAAGTCAAATTTTGTATTCAGCTCTGGTCTTTTCATCAAGTATGCTTGAAAGTCCTCTATTTCATTGAATGACTATTTTTCGCCTTGAAGCATTATACTCAGTTTTGCTGGGTAGGTGATTCTTGGTTTTAATCCTAGTTTCTTTGATTTCTGGAATATCCTATTCCAAGCCCTTCAATCCCTTGATGTAGAAACTGCCAGATCTTGTGTTATTCTGATTATGTTTACACAATACTCAAATCATTTCTTTCTGGCTGCTTCCAATATTTTCTCTTTGACCTGGGAACTCTGAAATTTGGCCACAATATTCCTATTAGTTTCTCTTTTGGGATTTCTTTCAGGAGGTAATTGATAGATTCTTTCAATATTTATTTTTCCCTCTGGTTCTAGAATCTCAGGGCAGTTTTCCTTGATAATTTCATGAAAGATGATGTCTAGGCTCTTTTTTTTTCATCATAACTTTCAGGTAGTCCCAGAATTTTTAAATTCTCTCTCCTGGATCTATTTTCCAGGTCAGTTGTTTTGCCAATAAGATATTTCACATTGTCTTCAATTTTTTTCATTCTTTTGGTCTTGTTTTGTAATTTCTTGGTTTCTCATAAAGTCATTAGCCTCCATCTGCTCCATTCTAATTTTTAAAGAACTATTTTCTTCAGTGAGCTTTTGGACTTTCCTTTCAATTTGGCTAATTCTGCTTTTTAAAGCATTCTTCTTCTCATTGACTTTTTGGAACTCTTTTGCCAATTGAGTTAGGCTGTTTTTAAAGGTGTTCTTTTCTTCAGAATTTTTTTGAGTCTCCCTTAGCAAGTTGTTGACTCACTTTTCAAGCTCTTCTATGGCCTGAGCCCATTGCATATTTATTTTGGAGGCACTGGATGAAGAAGCCTTGACTTCCTCTGACTGTATGCATTGTTCTTCCTCATCTGAAAGGATGGAAGAAAATACTTGTTCATCAAGAATTTTACCTTCTATAGTCTTATTTTTTCCCTTGTTTGGGCATTTTCCCAGCCAGTTACTTGGCTTTTGAATCCTTTGTCAAGAGGAGGGTACAGTCTGCGGACCTGAAAATTCTCAGTTCCTTCAAGGTGGCACAAGCAAGGGAGAGGAGTTTACTCCCCTGCCAGGCTTGGGGCTGAGAGTCAGATCAACTACTCAGTCCCCCCAGGGGCTTTAGGGGGAGGACAGGATCACCACTCAGGGCTGAGACCCAGATCAATGGCTCAGTTTCCCCAGGGACTTTAGGCTAAGGGCTCCACAAATTAGTGCTGAGGCTTCTGCTGCTGCTGGTGGTGCTGCTGTCGCCACCTCCTGGAGCTGGGACTAGGGGAGGACCCTGCTCCCTTATCACAGAGGTGAAAAAGCTTTCTCACTGACCTTTGAAGGTGCCTATGGCACTTGTGGGCTGAAGCATTTGGGAACCACTGCTACTGCCTAGGATTCTTCCGCTAAGGCCTGCTCTGGTCCTGCTCTTCCCAGCACCATGTGGCCAAGTCTGAGCTGCACTCTGCTCACGCCCCATGTGATAGACTTTTCCTGGCAGCCTTCTTGGCTGCCTTGGGCTGGAAATCTATTTCACGCTGTCGTTCTGTGGTTTCTGCTACTCTAGAATTTATTGAGAGCCATTTTTTACAGGTATTTTATGAGTTGTGGGGGAAAAGCTAGAGTATGTGTGTCTTTCTACTCTACCATCTTGGTTCCACCCCCTATCATTTTGCTTTTTAAAAATTTTTACCTATTAAATTTATTTATATGTTTTTGGTTTTCAACATGAATTTTGGTCATCCTGACTCAATGCCCAGTATCCTAACCACTTTGTTATGCTGCTCTATAATTTCAAAGAACCATAAAGTTCACTGTGACTTTTTAAAAAATATTACTATTGTCATTTAAGATGTAAATGGAATGAAATAATTTCATGCTTTTCTCCTTCATGAAAGACTGAAAAAAGCATTTATTAAGCACTTACCATGTATAAAAAATTGTGCTAAGCTCTGAGGTTACAAATAGAAAAGAGCTTTCAAGGAGCTCACTCTAATGAAGATGACAATGAACATGAAAGGTTTTACTCTAAGTTACATGGAAAGGTCCCATGATCCTTAGAGAGCAGAAACACAGTAGATGGTAATATTTCTTCTTCAATGTTATTTCCATTAACAAAATTATATTAATTTCTGATGTGGAACCATTCAGTGGTGTCAAGGAGCTTGGTGACAAGAATTTTCTTTTCTGAATTTTCAGTAGCTTTGACTGTAGCAGTTGCAGGTAAAATTACTAGGTTGCATGTCCACAGATTTGATTTCTCATGACAGTGGCTGTGGGCACTAGGCAGGAAGAATTGCTTTTCCAAATGCTTTTTACTTCAAAGTTCTGAGATGTTTCTATCAGTGTCTGAGGGGAGATGGTGGGAGTGGTTTGATCTGCTTGACACATTCTGCCTCCAATCTCTGCCTCCCTCCCTCTCTCCTTCTCTCTCTCCCAGCTTGAAGCTTCAGGGAGTATGGCTTGCCTGTCTTGTGGATGGCAGTTGGTGAGAATGATCAGGCTCTTCCACATAGGAGATGCCTCCCTAGAGGATGGCTGTGAGGGCCAGTCTGGAAACAGGAATGCTCCTGAGGAGTGCTGCCACTATCAGGGCTCTTATGTTTATCTGCCAGTTGGTTAGCAGCTGTTGCTGGTGGTAAGGAGGAATAAGTTATGTAATTTTTCCACAATGATTTCTCCTTTCAGAGCAACTCTGTTACTTACAGATTTTTCATCATTTCATTCTTTTTCTGAGTGATGGTATTGGCCTTAGAAAATGAGTCATTTTTTTCTAAGAGACAGAAATAGACTATTGATAATTTTTCCTGCCAAAAATATTTGGGGTTGGGGAGAAGAATTCAGATAACTTACTCTGAAAACTTTACCATTAATTCTCTCATTGGTTCCTAGTCTCTCTTAAAGAGTGCAAAATCATTTTATCATTTTATACACAGTTAGCCCTTCACTGTGCTTAGGATCTCATTGTTGTGTGAGCTTCTCCCCACAATTCAGGCCACCATCTATTCATATCTCATTTATAAAAGTCTTATTCAATGCAACATCATCATGTGGACATGAATCTGAGTTCTCAAAGGTTATCCCAGCAGAGCCCAAGCTCTTTCAGGTCCTTCCAAGCTGGAAAGACTTTTAAGTATGGCCAATACGAAAAGCATTAAGCGTGGTCTCAGCAATAGCTATGTTTACTAGATGGAAGACCTAAGAATAGAGAAGCTCATTACTGATGGACTAGACACTGGGGTTAAGCTACTCACATTTTGTTTGTTGGCCATGGCAACCTGAGAAACAACAAAAAATACAATGTGACTCTACATCCTGTGTAACCCCTTTGAGTCTCATCATGTTCCCAGATACATAATGAGTGATAGTTTTCCTCTAATTTTATTCATTCATTTAATTTAACATTCATCTCTAAAGATTCTGAATATCAGAAAATGGATAGACATAATATCATAGAATATCATAGATTTAAAGTCTGAAGGACACTTAGAAGTGTTCTAATCTCATGTGTGGGAACCCACAGCCACAGCTGGCTTTGCTGCCTTGATCTGAGTTTTGAAGAATGTTTAGCATTTACCATGAAGTGAAACAAATAGCCAGCTGTCACTAGTTATCTCATATGATGTTTCCTGTTTCTGTTCTAGTTGGGGTTCCCTCTGCCTCCCATCCCTCTCTTCCCCCCACCCCCACCCCAGGTTGTGAATCTTTGACTGTACTTTCCTATGTAGTTCCTGGATTTGTTACCTTGATGCATTTGGACTTTCTGACCTTGGCTTTATTTATTCTTTGAGTCTGTTGACTCTTTATCTCTCTCTGGCTTTGAATTAGGCTATTGTGATCCTTTATGATTTGTTTAGACATGAATGAGACATAAGCCTATTAATTTCCTATGCAGGTCAGTTCTTCCAGCCATAGCCTATTAGCCAGGGAAAGACTCAACCAGTTAATCCCCTCTACAAAATCTCTGAAAAGTGAACATCCAACTTTTACTTGAAGACTTCCAGTGACAGAAAATTAATGATGTCCCAAAGCATTTCCTGCCTTTCAGGGTTGTTCTAATCATTAGGACATTCATATTGAATAAAAACCTTCTCCCCTGTAATATCCATCATTGCTTCAAGTTCTTCCACTGAGGCTTACAAGATCAAATTTAATCTCTCTTCTATATGATTCATATGAATCATGACCATGATTCAAACACGTGAAGGTAGTTATCACATTGTCCCTAAATCTTCCCTTCTTGAGACTAAACATCCTTAAGTTCTTGAAACAGATAGTACATAATTGTTTTCTTGTTGAATAATTAGAATTTTCTAATAAAACATCAAATTGGAATATGAGTCTGCAAAGAAATATAGTAGGAGCTTAATTCTTTCTGTTGTATTTGGACAGATAGTAGCAATATATCCTAGGGGTATGTAAGAGTAGGTGGCATAGGCAATTGCTACATGATTTAAAATTGAGAGGCTTTTGGTAGGTTCCTCTTGCTGAAAATATCTCTCCTAATGCCTGTCCTGGCAGCTGTAATTCAACCAAGATTCATTCATTTGAATATTGTTGACTTTTGGGTTTTAAACATTTATTAAATACTCACTATAGGCTGGGTGGGGAACCTGCAGCCTCAAGGCCACATGTAGTGCTCTAGGTCCTCAAATGTGGCCATTTGAACAAATTTGGTGTGTGTGTGTGTGTGTGTGTGTGTGTGTGTGTGTGTGTGTGTGTGTGTGTGTGTGTGTGAAGAGATAAAATATCGAATTGGAAGGAGTTCTAAATTTGGAGTTAATGGAGGCCTGATTTTAATTCCACTTTTGACAATTAGTACATGATCATGTAGTCACTTCATGAATCTTATCTCCCCTACCTATAATTTGTTTTTGTTCAATCCTCTTTCAGTTGTGTCCGATTCTTCTTGACCTCATTTGAAATTTTCTTGGTAAAGATACTGGAGTGATTTTCTATTTCCTTCTCCATCTCATTTTAACTGAGAATGAGGAAAC
The DNA here is from genome assembly GCA_023548195.1 of Bettongia penicillata ogilbyi. Classification (NCBI taxonomy): domain Eukaryota; kingdom Metazoa; phylum Chordata; class Mammalia; order Diprotodontia; family Potoroidae; genus Bettongia; species Bettongia penicillata. Next base: position 3,055,131 of record JAJHZJ010000468.1, read on the forward strand.
TGAGGCAAACAGGGTTAAACGACTTGCCCAGAGTCTCACAGCTAGTAAGTGTCTAAGGTCAGATTTGAACTCAGGAAGATGGGTCTTCCTGACTCCACACCTGATACTCTATATATTGTACCACCCAGCTATCCTCACACGCTACCCTCATCTATACAATGGGAATAGAAAAAAAAGAAAAACAATACTGTATTATTGACTTCATGAGATTGTTGTATGAATCATATAAAATAGTAAGATCAGAGCTGGAAGAGACCTTAGAGACCAAGAAGCATGCTCTGTTTTGCTTTACAGAAAAGAAAGGAGGAAACCAGTGTTTATGAAGAACCTACAGTGTGCCAGGGATTGTACTAAGCACTTTACAAATATCTCATTTGACCTTCACAACAACCTTGGGAGGTAGGTGCTATTATCTTCCCTATTCCATAGTTGAGAAAATTGAGGCAGATAGAGGTTAAGTGATTTGCCCAGGGTTAGCAAGTATCTGAGGTTGGATTTAAATTCAGGTTCCCCTAACTCCAGGCCCAGCAATCCACTATGCACTCCTTTTCCTAGCAATTTCTAGGTAATGAAATTGAGGTTCAAGGAGGCTAGGAGGTGAGACATGAATCCAGTCTGTGCTGACTCTGGGGTCTCTATTTGCTCCACTACCCCACAATCCCTCTCTTATATGTAACAGAACTATGTAACTCTTATTTTCAAGTAACTAAAAAAATAAATGTGTCACATGAAAAACAGAAATCTAATACTGTATGAAAAACTGGATGTGGGAGATATGACTTCTACTTGGGGCAAGAGAGGGAGACCAAGGAAGTATTTGTGTAATCAGTGATATCCAAGTTCGAACTTGAAGAAAGGTAAGGATGTCAACAACTAGAGTGTAGACATGGAGGAATAAATAGCCTAGTGAACAAAGACCCAGAAATGGCAGATGCAGATACCCTTGAGTGGGATTATACCTTAACATGTTACCATTCAAGATCCAATCTAACAAACATTGATTAAGCACCTACTATGTGCCAGTCATTGTGCTAAATGCTGAAGTTGAGTCCTAAGATTTCACAGGAGTTAAGAGTCATAAAGGATTTTCAAGATCATGTCATCTAATTGCCTCAGTTTGCAAAGGAGCTCATTCTTCAGTGAAGCTAAGTAACTTATTTTTTATAAGTTATTAGTGGAAGAGGAAAGATTCAAACCCAGGTCTCCTAACTCCAAACTAGATTCTCTTTCTTCATGCCTTGCTGTCTGCTGGCACCTTAGCATGGATTAGTTGACAACTAGCTAACAGTAAGAACTAGACAATCCAGAGCCAGCTTGCCAGTATCCTACTGCAATCTCTACTGATCAACTTGTATTTGGCACATAGTTCTTAATTCTAGGAACCACATCTGAAGAGGTACTTTGATAAACTGAAATTCTTCCAGACCAGGGTGGCCCAGATGGCAAGGGGACTAAAAACTATACCATCTGAAAATTCATTGAAGGACTTGGGGATGTTCATCCTGGAAAACAGAAGACGTAGGATAGGCATGATTGCTGTCTTCAAATGACAGAAGGGCTGCTGCGTAGAAGAGGGAGTGGTTTCTTTAGGTAGAATGAAGATAAGGAGTTTGCAGTTACAGGGAGACAGATTTGGGCTCAGTAAAAATATATTTTTTAAAATTCCCATTAGTTAACATTTAGAAAAGTTCAAAATGGAATATGAGTAAGAGAGTTTTTCATTACTAAAAGTGTTTAAGCAGAGACTGAATAATCTTATTTGTCAGGGATATTGTGGAGCCAGGAGTGGGGAGAGACAAAAATAAAGTCAGTTTGGAAGACATCAAACCCAACTTTCACCTAGGTTATTGTTTTGGAAAGGACAGAAAGATCTCAATGTTCTGTTCTTGGTAAATTCTCCAAGATTCCCACAATTGTCTTTAACTATCAGCGAAATTTATTATGGCCATATTGTATATGGGATTTCTTGCTTGTGCCTTTCCCTTAGTGTGCTCTTCTTTATATCCCTTTATCCCAACAGCTTAAGATAAAATACCAACTCCCCTGTCTGGCATTTAAAACATTTCACAATCTATTTCTTGCCTATTTTTCCAGCTGCTTTTAAGTGACTCTTCTCCGTGCATTTTATGCTATAGCCAAATTGCTCCACTCATTCTTTCCCATTTTCAACATCCCATTTCCTGCCTCCATTACTTCCCCCAGGTTATCCCCACACCTAGAATGTTCTCCTTTTGCATTTCTTCCTCTTGGAAACCCAAGCTCCCTTTGAGACTCACCTCTAATACTAGCTCCTCCCAGATACCTTTTCTTACTCCTCCCTGCTTCTGCCCCCATTGATGCTCCCTGACCCTCCAAAAATACTTTGCATTATTTTGTATATACTATGTATTTATGTGTGAGTGGGTGTTATTTGCTCCAAGAAGAATGTAACTGTCTTAAGAGAAGCCACTATTTCATTATTTTCTTTGTCATCTGTGGCACCTCTAAGTATCTGTCAGATAATAAACATTTAATAAAAGTTTATTGAATCAAATTAATCCTATAATCCAATCTTTGGATTTCTTCATTGCCATACAGTCAATTATTGATTAACATGTATGCCAATTATTGAAGTCAAGGGGCTCATCTATGTAAGTGTTTGTCAGCTCTTATACTATACTAGCCAGAGGAAGAAATTCACTCCCTGTCCACAATCCCAGCCTATATACTTCTAACCCTGTTTGCAAGGCAAAACAAAAACCCAAAAAAACAAAGAGTAAAGTATACTTTGAATGATTTGTCCAATGAATTTGGTACTTTCTAATGCAATCAAATATGTACAGCTGACAGTGCATCTTGCTACATAGGACAACTCACTTAGGAAGTAACTGCTTGATGACTATTCTAAATTTCTACTGTAAATGACACTATAATAGAAAGAAAGAATATTTCACAGAATATCCCATCATCTCTGAAATCAAATCAACATATGCAAGTATATACACATGTATTAACACGATATATACAGTAAATTCAGGGCAGTTGTTATTATTTGTCCCTCCTTCTGGAAAAAGACCATGACATCAGAAAGGTAATGCCACAACTTGGAAATGAACCAGAGTTAATGGAGGGAGGGCTGGGCAAAGTCACCAGCCTCACTTTCTCTTTTAGTAATTTGAGAAGGAAAACAGAACATGAGCAACTATAGGAGAGGAAAACAGGAACCTGAAGAATGAGTTACAATTATTTTAGAAGGTGTTTAAATACCTCAAAAAGACAAATGTCCTTACAGGCATATGTGGTCTAGAAGGAGTTTAAGGAAGTAACAGGGAAGCCTGTAGACTCAAGATGATATTAGAATAATTGTTTGTGAGACGCAGCACATGGCAAAGATATGAACTCTTGTGAATGAATGGAGATATTCCAAAGGAAAAATCTGGACTGTAGATTTCTTGGCAAGATATTCTTATGGCCAGATGTTTGCTTACACTCACTGTAAAATGTTCAGAATTAGTGACTATACCTTACAACTTTCCATTGTCTTCAGTGAGTTTTTGGCAGGCCATGATTGATGGGGGAAAGAACAAGTTCAAAAAGTATAAGGAAGGGAGAATTTGGTGTAGGGGAGTTTGTCTTAAGGTAGGAGAATTTTAGAGTCAGAAATCTTGGGAGGGGAGTAGTTCTGAGTGATGTTGAGATCTAAGGGGTGGCTATCAGTGGTTAAGTGCATTTATAGAGATCCAGGAAGTCTGAGGCTACTGTTTAAAAGAATCATTCACAGGAACTCTAGATCTTGAGTCACAGCTGAGCGTTTGGTAAAGCATGATTCATTCCAGAAAATGGTTGTGGTAAGCAAAGGCAACAGATCTATGAGTTTAAGGAAATGCAAGCTGAATATGAATAAACAACATGATATGCTTAGGCCTCCATAGTGGCTTCCATGGGGAAAGAGCCAATGAAAATGTTCTCTCAGGGTTGGCTGCAATGCTCATATACAATCCATGTATGTCTGTAGTGATATGGAATCCAGAAAAGCTAACATGCTCTTGGGTTGCAAAGACAGAGAGACATTGCTTCCAGAGTAAGAAGATGATAGCATCACGTTGTTTTACCCTGCTTGGACCACATCTGGAGTATTAAATTTGGGTTTGGGTGCCACTCTTTAAGGATGTAGTTAAATAGAAGAGGGTAACCAGGAGACTTAAGAAGGTCTTCAGATATCATATGAAGAGGTTAAAGGAAATGAATATTCTTAGTCTGCAGAAGACATGACTCGGGGTGGAGAGATTGTAAATTATCTTCAAATATTTGAAGAGTCGTCATGTTGAAGACTTGTTCTGTTTAGCTTCAGAGGACAGACCCAGGAGCAATGGGTAGAATCTGATAAAAGTAAATTTAGTCTTGAACTCAGAAAAAAAAGTCCAAGTAATTAGGCTTATCTAAAAGTGCAATTTGCTGTCCCTCATGCTGGGAGCTCTCTCTCTCCTCATCTCAACCTCCTAACTTCCCTGGCTTCCTTCAAGTACCAGCTGAAGTCTAGTCTTCTACAAGAAACCTTTCCCAGTCCTTCTAAATGTTAGTGCCTTTCCTCTGTTGATTATCTCTAATTTATCTTGTTTGTATCTTGTTTGTTAATAATTCTATGCTGTTTCCCCCATTAGGCTTTAACCTCTTTGAGAGAAGTGCCTGGCACACAGTTAGGACCTTAATAAATATTTATTGACTACCTTAAGAGGTAGCAGAGTCCCTTCCCTTGAAGGACTTCAAAGACAGTCTGGGTGACTGCTTATCAGGTATGTTGTATTGAGGATTAGTTTTTTAACTTTTTAAATTGCTCACCCCCTTTCACCCAGTTCACCTTTGGCTCAAGAAGCTGTAGCACGTGCAGTGGTTACACCTGAGTAAAATGACTTGGCAGAAGGGCTAACCCAGATTGAGAGTAACCCATAGGGCTCTAACCCATCATTGAGTTAGAAGAATGTCTACCCTAAGCATGTGAAGACTTTCTCTAGCAGAATAAGTGAATGAGAACAATTCATTCCAATGACCAGGCACCATGGAACCCTTAGAGCTGGATCAGGCATTGAAGAGGTCCAGGCCATCCACTGCATCCTGGGTCATCGCCACTTGTCTTGACTTTTGTCCTATCATTGGAGTTTGATGACTGTGAAAGAGAGAGTGAGACTGCTGATTTTGCAACATTCTGGCTTAAATCTAATTCATGCTCAAGTCAAGACATCACCTGCGATGCTGTTGGTCTTCTGAAGATGAAGTAACAATAGCAACAGCAACATTTGCTATCATAGGCGACTCTTCTAGAAGATGACTGTGATCCTTTCCAATTCAAAAATTTTGTGCTTCTGGGGTATGACATTGCAGCTATGCCACAGGGCCCAGCATACCACAGAATTACTCTTCCTTTCACCAATATGCCCCGGGGCTTGCTCACTTGCGCTCCTTACTGTGGTAAGTTTGTTTTTTTAACTTCCTTTTTTGGACTGTGTTCTCTCTTTACTGCAGTTTAGATGAGAAAGAGGATACAAATGATTTCCTTCTTCTCTCACCCTACTTCTTGCAGATAACTTTTCTTTAATGCCATTATATTTCAAAGGATTTTCAGGGAAACATACAGGAGAAGTTTTCAAGGTACTGAATGTTGTGTTTTAATCTTGATCAGATATGTATTTCCATTTCATGCTGGGCATGTCAAAAAACCTCACAGTGGCTCAATTTACTCATCTGTAAGATGAGAATGTTGGGCTTGATTTCTTTTTTTTTTTTTTTTTAAATTTATTTAGCTTTTTACATTCATTTTCACAAATTTTTGGGTTCCAAATTTTCTCCCCTTTTATCCCCTCCCCCCACCCCAATACCCCAAGCAATCTAATTTTCCCTATCTCCAATCTGCCCTCTCTTCTGTCATCTCTCCCTTCTCTTGTCTCCATCTTCTCTTTTCTCCTATAGGGCCAGATGACTTTCTATTCCTCATTAACTGTATGTCTTCTTTCCTAATTGCGACAACAATACTAAACAATTGTTCCTAAAACTTTGAGTTCCAAATTCTCCCCCTCCCTCCCTCCCCACCCATTCCCTTTGGTACGGCAGGCAATTCATTATAGGCCATATCTGTGTAGCTTTGCAAATGACCTTCCTGATAGTCGTGTTGCGTAAGACTAACTGAATTGCCATCCCTCCTGACCTGCCCCTCATTGTTTCTCTTCTGTCCTTTGATCCTGTCCCTCCCCAAGTGTTGACTTTCAATTACTCCCTCCTCCCTTTGCCCTCCCTTCCATCATCCCCCCCCCAATATCTCCTTCTCCCCCGCTTTCTTATACTGTAAGATAGGTTTTCATACCAAAATGAGTGTGCATTTCACTCCTTCGTTTAGTCAAATGTGATGAGGGTAAACTTTTGTTTGTTTGTTTGTTTGTTTTGTTTTTTTTTTCCTCAGCTCTCCTCTTTTTCCCTCCACTAAAAACATCTCCTACTTGCCTCTTAAATGACATATAGTTACCCCCTTCCATTTCCCCCTCTTTCCTCTCACTACATTTCTCTCTCACCATTTACCTTAATTTCTTTTAAGGTATGGTCCCATCCTATTCAGTTCAATCTGTGCTCTCTGTCTCTGCATGTGAATGCATGTGTGTATGTGTGTGCATGCGTGTACATGTGTATGTGTGGTCCCACCAACCACCCAGAAACTGAAAAGTTTTAAGAGTTAGAAATATTGTCCTTCCCTGTATGAATGCAAACAGTTCATTTCTGGTAAGTCCCTTAATACTTCTCCTTGCTGTTTACTTTTGCATGCTTCCTCTCATTCTTGTGTTTGAAAGTCAAATTTTCTTTTCAACTCTGGTCTTTTCATTAAGAATGATTGAAAGTCCTCTGTTTCATTGAAAGACCATATTTTCCCTTGAAGTATTATACTCAGTTTAGCTGGGTAGGTGATTCTTGGTTTGAGTCCTATTTCCTTTGCCTTCTGGAATATCCTATTCCACGCCCTTCGATCCCTTAATGTAGAAGCTGCTAGATCTTGGGTTATCCTGATTGTATTTCCACAGTACTGGAATTGTTTCTTTCTAGCTGCTTGCAAGATTTTTTCCTTGAGCTGGGAGTTCTGGAATTTGGCCACAATGTTCCTAGGAGTTTCTCTTTTTGGATCTCTTTCAGGTGGTGATCGATGGATTCTTTCAATACTTATTTTGCCCTCTGGTCCTAGAATGTCAGGGCAGTTTTCCTTGATAATTTCATGCAAGACGATGTCTAGGCTCTTTTTATGATCATGGCTTTCAGGTAGTCCCATAATTTTTAAGTTGTCTCTCCTTGATCTATTTTCCAGGTCAGTTGTTTTTCCCATGAGATATTTCACATTCTCTTCCATTTTTTCATTCTTTTGGTTTTGTTTGGTGATTTCTTGGTTTCTTGTAAAGTCATTAGACTCCATCTGTTCCATTCTAATTTTGAGAGAACTATTAAATTCAGTGAGCTTTTGAGCCTCTTTTTCCATTTGGCTCATTCTGCTTTTGAATGCATTCTTCTCCTCATTGGCTTTTTGAACCTCTTTTACCAATTGAGTGAGCCTATTTTTCAAGGTGTTAATTTCCTCAGCATTTTCTTGGGTCTCCTTTACCAAGATATTGACCTTTTTTTCATACTCTTCTTGCATCTTTGTCATTTCTCTTCCCAGTCTTTCCTCCACCTGTCTAACTTGCTTTTCAAAATCCTTTTTAAGCTCTTCCAAGGCCTGAGCCCACCCAACACCCCCCTGGGGTGTCTGGGGTACTGAGGCCCCGCCCTCCACATCTTTCCCTGATGGGAAAAATACGTTCTCGTCCTCCCCATCAGATCTGAAGGTCGGGATCATTTGCATTTGTTGGAAAAAACTCTCTAAAGTCTTATTTTTCTTCCCCTTTCTAGGCATTTTCCCAGCCAGTTACTTGACTTCTGAGATTCCTTTCCACCCCCGCCTGGATCCGCCCAGCTAGTTCTTGGCCTCTGAGATTCAAATGCGCTTTCCCGCGGCAAGCTTTAGTTCTGGCGCAGGAGTGGGGGCAGGGCCGCCTCCTAAGCTTGGGCCCTCAGGGGCTTTCTGCAGAGACTTTCAGGAACGGAGCGGGTGGGGGGCCCCGCCTGCTGTGCTCAGCTCCCTTGGGGGTTTTATTCAGAGGCGTTCAGCAGTAGAGCAGGGTGGGGGCAGGACCGTCTCCCCTGCTCGGCTCCCTCAGGTTGGAAAGACCTTCAGTATTGAAGATCCTACCTGCTGCTGGGGGATTCCTGAGTCCCGGGTCGCTGCGCCTCAGCCGCCCGCCCACGCCTCTGCCTCCGCCGCTTCCTCCCGAGGGGGCTCGAGTCACGGAGAAGCTCTGCTCCCCTCCCCTGTCGCAGCCTTCTTTCTTACTGACCTGTATCTTCTGTGGGCGGAGGGACTTTCCCGGCTGCCGGAGCTTCCCCCGGAGCTTTCCTCTCTCTGGGCTTGATTTCTAAGGTTTCTTTTTGTCTCAGATTTGGTGATTTTGGAAGAAACCACTGAAAATAGTTAGTCTTGCTCTTTGCTTCTTAAGTAAATAGCAAATCAACTGTCAAAGATTGATATTTCAGTCTCAAAAATTTCCATAAAGAAAGAAATGATTTCATAGTTCCCGAATGAACTAGTCATTCCTGTCACGGGTTCTTCCTTGTGTCTAGACTCATCCAGGAAATAAAGTTTGATCCTTTTTTTTTAGTTCTCTCTTTCCTTATTTACTGATCCCTTCCAGGCTGGTGCCATCCTTGATGTTAGCTCAGTTCTAGTTTGAATGGCAGGACAATTGGGTATCTCATCCTTATGAATCTGCTACCTCAAACCTTAACTCTATGGGTGGGAGTCCAAGGTCCCCAGCATATATATATTTCCTTCTTCTGTACCTCAAGTAACCTTTCAAATTTGACATTGCCTATATTATTCTGGACTCATTGGTCATTGACCAGGGAAAACTGTTTCTGTACTCCGCCTCCTTGGGGGAAAAAATTCTTGTTGGGGAGGAGCCAAGATGGCAGAGTAGAAAGATACTCATATGCTTAGCTCTTACCCCAGAGCCCATAAAATACCTTTAAAGAAGAACTGTCAACAAATTCTAGAGCAGCAGATGCCACAGAACAATGGAGTGGATGAGATTTCTGTTCCAGAGAGACCTGAAAAACTGACCGGAAAGGTCTGTCATGCACGGATGCATAGCAGAGTCCAGCCATGCCTTGGTCATGCAGCACTGATGGGAGCAGATCCTAGCAGACTTCAGGGACAGAATCTGCAGCAGCAGCACAGGTCCCTCAACCCACACAGGCACCATAGGTCAGTGAGAGGGTCTTTTCAGCTCACCAAGAGGGGAGCAGGGTGTCCTCATGACTTAGACTCCCTCAGGAGGCAGCAGCAGAAGCAGCAGCAGACAGGGGCTCCCAAAGCAGGCAGTGGCCTGCATTCATTATTGAAGGTTTCCTCCTAAACCCCCTGAGGGTACTGAGCCTCGTGTGGAAGGCCTGCCCCCACCTGAGCAGATGAACTTAATCTCATGCTGAATAGCAGCCCTGCCCCCACCAAAAACCCCTAAGGCTTGGGAGCAGCACGTTTGAATCAGCCTCCAACCACTGGCTGGGAGGAACTGGAGGCAAGGTGGTTGTGGAGAGGAAACTCAGGAGTTGAGTAAATGACTGGGAAAATGATCAAAAAAGGGGAAAGAAAGAAAGACCATAGAAGGTTACTTTCTTGGACAACAGGTATCCCCCTACCTTTCAGATGAGGAGGAACAAGGCATACTGTCAGAAGATGTCAAGGGTCCGGCCTCCAAAGGGGACATAAACTTGACTCAGGCAATAGAAGATCTTAAAAAACAAGTTAGCAGCTTACTAAAGGAGAACCAAAAAAATGCTGAGGAAAATAACAGTTTTAAAAAGAAGCTAACTCAATTGGGAAAAGAGCTTCAAAAAGCCAATGAGGAGAAGGAGGTCTTAAAAAGCAGAATTAGCCAAATGGAGGAGAAGGTTCAAAAGCTCACTGAACAAAATCATTCATTGAAAGAGAGAATTGAGCTCAGGGAAATGAATAAGTATGAGTAAAAACCAAGAAGTTAGTAAACAAAACCAAAAATTTGAAAAAAATTGAAGATAATGTGAAACAACTCATTGCAAAAACAACTGACCTGGTAAATATATCCAGGAGAAATAATTTAAAAATTATTAGACTACCTGAAAGCCATGATCAAAGAAAGAGCCTAGACATCACCTTCCATGAAATTATCAAGGAAAACTGCCCTGATGTTATAGAATCAGAGGGCAAAATGGATATTGAAAGAATTCACCAATCACCTCCTGAAAGAAACATGAATAGAGAAACTCCTAGGAATATTGTGGCCAAATTTCAGAGGTCCCAGGTCAAGGAGAAAATATTGCAAGCAGATAGAAAGAAACAAGTTGAGTACTGTGGAAATACAATCAGGGTAACACAGGATCTGGCAGCTTCAACATTAAATGAACAAAGGGCTTGGAGTAGGATATTTCAGAAGTCAAAGGAACTGGGATTGAAGCCAAGAATCACCTACCCAGAAAATCTGAATATAATACTTTAAGGGAAAAAATGGTCATTCAGTGATATAGTCAAATATCAAGATTTCATGTTGGGGAAAGGACCAGATCTGTATTTAAAAATTTGACTTCCCAAGACAAGAATCAAGAGAAGCATGAAAAGGTAAACAGAAAAAAAAATCATAAAAGACTCTCTAAATCTGAAGTGTTTACATTACTACATGGAAAGAAAATATTTTTAACTCTTGCATCTTTTCTCAGTATTTGGGTAATTGGAGAGATTGTACATACACACACACACACACACATACACATAGATAGATAGAGAGTACAGGGTGTGTTATATAAGAAGAGATGCTATCCACCCACACAGCCACACACACACACACACACACACACACACACACACACACACAAAATAAAAATAAAATAAAATGAAATAGAAATTAAGGGTCAAAGGAGGAAAATTTCAGGAAGAGAAAGGGAGTAATGGAATGGGGCAGGCTATAACCCATAAAAGAGACAAGAAAAATCTTATTCAATGGAGGGGATAAGGGAAAAGGGGAGAGGGGGAAAAATAAAGCTACTCTCCCCACATGTGGCTGAAGGAGGGAATAACATACTCACTAAATTTGATATGAAAATTTATATCACACCACAGGAAAGTAGGAGAGGAGGCAACAAGTGGAGTGAATGGAATGTTAGAAGGAAGGGCAGACAGGGGAAGGGAGTCACTAGAAATAAACACTTTCAAGAAGGAACAAGGTTAATTGTAGAGGGAAAAAATAAGGAGGGATAGGGTAGGTCAGAGTATTATACAACATGATCACTATGGAAGTCTTTTGCAAAACAACACATATTTAGTCTGTATTGAATTGCTTGCCTTCTCAGTAGGGCTGAGGAGGGAGGGGGGAGGGAGAAAAGTTGGAATTCAAAGTATTAAAAACGAGTGTTGAGAATTTTTATTGCAAAAAATCAGGAAATAGGTACTACAGCGTTAGGGGTATGGAAATGTATCTTGCCCTGCAAGAAAAGAGAGAAGATGTAGATAGGGGAGGGGTGGGGTGTGATGGAGGGGAGGGTACGTTGAGGGAAGGAGTAATCAGAATGCAAGGTATTAGGAAGCAGGGAGAAGGGAGTGATGGGGAGAAAAATTGGACATGTTACAAAGTGAGGTAAAAGCAATCAGTATTAAAACAACAGACTGAATTAATTAATGAGAATAAATCAATGACATCTTTAGTTTGGAGAAAAGAATTTCAGACTAAATTTCCTAGAGGAAGGTAACCTTGGGTAAAATTTGGCATTGATGGAAAAGTCAAGGTTTTAATGGTAAATTTGATTTTATGATTGCCATTTAATCAGGAACTAGAACATGTATAGAAAGGCATGTAAGTCACTTAACACTTGCCTCAAAAGATGTTCCTTAGCCAAAGTGAAACTATAATCATATTTGAAACCTATTTATTGGAACTTGCCATTTTCAGATGGTATGGGACTATTGAGTGACTGAGTCTAACTCCAGGTATGGGTAGCAAGAAAGGTGATCTGAGCCCCCAATACATGATGCCAGTAAGCTGATGAGATGCTGGTATGAACTGCATAGGTGATCTCAAGGGAAGAGTGGGAGAGAGGCTGCTCAGCATGGGCTGAGGTGGGATTCTCCTGACTCAATTTCCCCACTGACACCTGGAAGACTTTAAGCCTGACTGAATGCAAGTGGATAATCTAATCCTGCCTGGAATTGACATGAAGTTGGGGAGATATTGCATCCCTGCAATGTCCTTACTATTGGTGGCAATTTCCTATAGTCAAAAGGTTTGTAAGCTTAATACCAGATCTATTCAATTATAGATTATGGGTAGGGGAACATCCGAGGTTGTCTAAAATTAAGCTATTAGACATAGGACTTTAGACCAACAACAACAAGTTAGGGTCCTTTAATTCTTAGTAATACTGTGGAGACAATTAGGTCAAGAGCTTGTGAAGTTAGCAACTTAAATATTATTTGTGTCTCAGATAGTTAATGTTTAAAAAAAAGTTTTCTTTTTTGGTATATATTGTAAATGCTTTAAAAAGAAGTATCACCTGATAAAAAGTTGGAATTGCTTTATCTGTTATAAACTGTGTTAAAAATTTAAAAAAAAATTAAAAAATAAAACCTCTTCTCAGTATTAGCATTATTTTTTCTCTCAAGCCTCCTCCTCCTACCTTTCCTATGACTGTTGAGAAGCACCATCATCATCCTTCTAGTCTCCTGGACTTACAACCTCTTCTCTGTGTGGATTTCCTCCCATTTATCCTGTTTATCCTGTTTATAACTTTCCTTAAGTTGTTTACATTTTGTCTCCCCCATTGGGCTGTAAGCTCCTCTAGAGTAGGGACTGTTTTTTGCTTTTCTATGTGGCCCCAGTGCATAGCATACAATGCTTGGCATACAGTAGGTACTTAATAAATATGCTAGTTGATGAACTTCCCTGGAACTTCATGCATACCTTTTACTTCATAGGATCCACTATCTAAAGCTGGAAAGGACCCCAAAGGCCATCCAGTTCAATGACATTCCTGGCTTCAGAATGATTATCAACTGTTGCTCTTTCCCTCCCAGCTCCATTTACTTTTTTTTCCCTTTCTTTTGCTCTTTAAAGGGTCCATTCCCTGTTTACTTCTTAAAAGGGCCTATTCACTGAATGGGCATTACCTCACTCTGAGTACCTGAATAGCCAAGGTCTCCATCCTGGGCTATCTCCAGTCATTCTGTTGACTGTCTGGTCACTGGATCCAGATGGCCCAGGAGGGGAAGTGAGCCTTCCCTCACTCAAAGCAAAGTCAAGTGCCAGTCATATCATCATTTCTCTTATGTCATGGTCTTCTTTGAAAATGAAGGACTGAAGGACGGACACAGACAGACCCTGTATCCCAACTATTAGCCAAATTAGCTTTTATCTATTTACTTTTTGTATGTTGTACCCCTCCAGGAGACTGTAAGCTCCCTGAGGGCAGGGGTTGTTTTTTTTGTTTTTTGGCTTTTTTTTTGAGGAGGAAAGGGTCTTTGAATCCCTAGTACTCAGCACAAGGTCTTATCCATAGTAGGCACTTAATGATTGTGTAAGTGGGGCAAGTCCGGGAGAGCCCTGATTAGCTTCATTTACATACATGTTTGTTAAATGGAGAAAAGCTCCAAATTGCTCAGTTGATAAGGATTCAAAGACAAAAAAAAAAAAAGCAATCCACACTCTCAAGGAGCTTATTCATTTATATTTGAGAGAATTTTATTTGTCACCATTTTTCCCACCCTGCTAAAAGTACTCAGGATAGTAATAATTTGATGATGATTTTTCTTTAGCAATCATGAACCCTCAGCAATCACAACTCTAAAATTAATATATAGACTTTGAGAAGGACAGAGGAAGAATTTCCTCACAAAAACAAGGACCCTAAGGAAAAGGGGGGAGGGGTGAAGCCTACTCTAGAAGCTACTGGTTTCCCAGACAGATGTAATCTGCTTAAGTTTCAGAGACTTGCCCAAAATAATGCTTGAGTAATAATCTCTCTTATCATATGGAAGTGCCTCACCCATAAAACAATTTGAAGAATTAGTAAGGGTTTTGAAGAATGGCAATGAGGCTGTATTCTAGGATTTTAAAAACTGCCCAGAGTAGGTATATCATAGAGCCAGAGAGGGCAATGCCAGCCTTCATTTTGTATCCCTAAAAGATCCTTTTGCAAAATCAAGCTGACACTCAAAACCATAGATGATGTTTTATTTCCTTCCCACCAGCTCTCCCCAACCATTACAAAACAAAAACAAAATACCCACTAATTCACTTTTACTACAAGAAAAAGCAGCACTAGGTGTTTTCTACCTGTGAGAGTCAAGGTGAATTGAAAGTTTAACTATTAATCAGTTTCTTACGTTGCATTTTTGACTTTTCATTTGAGCCAGCCCTCAGGAGGAATGTGTGGAATTTCCCTTCTCTTGGTAGAAAGGCCATACTAGAACTCCCAAGCATGCAGCTTTTGGAGATAGGTGCGAATATGAGACATGAAGGAAGACAAGCAGAGATAAAGTCTAGGGAGAGCAGGCATTTGCCTTCTGTCACTTTGAAACAGGGGATACAGAACGCTGGATCTATAAGAGCAGATGCACAGTGATAGAGATGTGGAAGGCACATTTTATGGAAAATACATCATGTGATGCCCTCCAGCTGACAGAGGTGACCAGAACAGAACTGGGTTAGCAGGTGAAGAACGTTTTCAGACATTGTGAGATGCAGCATGTTTAAGTGGTAGTAAGCTAGCCTCATTTCCAGGAATCCTTGGCTCTAGTTCAAGATTTTCCCCTAACACATACTGGTTGTAGGACCTGGGCAAGTCATTTAACCCTTCAGCATCCAGGCAACTCTTGAAGACCATAAACTAGGGAGCAATGGGCAATAAGGTTTACTTCATGGAGAGTTCTCTATATAATCATACAAGGAAAAAAACTGAAACATTGTTTAAAAGGCAATGAATAACTTTCCTAGTTGCAATAGAGGAATTCTGAATTTTGAAAAGCTTGCAAAGCACATTACCGTTATCTATACCATGACTTTCCCCACTACAGTTTCCACATATCATGGGTGGGCATAAAAAATTAAATGGGAATTTGGAGGAGATTTTGTGGAAGCTGCAGAGGACATAGAAATGTTTAGAAATGCACAAAATTTGTGTATAGTATTGTATAATATATAATCTATCTTTTCATACCATAATAATTCAGACTTCTCTGGTACAAAGAGAGGGCCAAAATACAGATTTTTCCAGATCATGAGGGAGCTGTACCGCCCCCTAATCCTCATGATGTTGAAGGGATGACTATATGTATACACACACACACACACACAGCTCCATTGTCTTATTTGAGTCTTGCAACAACCCTATGAGATAATTAGCTCCATTTTGCAGATGAGGAAAGAGATTCAGAGAGGTGCCATGATCAAAAACATGATTAGCATGTTTCAGAGGTGGAATTTGAACCCAATACTTCCTGACTGCATGTCTGGTTTACTGGACAGTCTCACTGATTTGGCGACAGAATGCAGTGAAAAGATTGCTCGGTCTTAGATAGGGCTGAGCTGGTAAATGTTTAACACTCTTCTCTCAAAAATAAAAGGACATACTTTGAAGTTTGCTCTACATTCTCAACACTTTCTTAAGCCTAGCCAGATAATCAACAAAACAATAAACCAAGGGCTTGCTTAGACCATTGGCCAGTTTCTGAGGTGTAAATGCTCATGTTGGATATTGAACAACCAGTTGTTTAGTCTGGCTCCAGAATACCCATGGCCTTGGAGTAAGGGCAGACTGAGGCTCAGATCTCACTTTTCAACTTTTCTTAGGCAAGTGACCTCAGACAACTCATTTAACCTTGCTAAGTTTTAGTTTCCTCTTCTCTAAAATTAGGAATAATGATGTTTGTACTCTACCTCACAAATTACTGTGGGAAAGATATTTTGCAAGCTTCAAACTGTGATACAAATGTGATTTATAAATCAGTCAGTCAATACACATTTACTCAGTGCCTACATATGCCAAACTCTGTGCTAAGTACTGGAAATACAAAAAGATGGAAAAAAATAGTCTTTGCCCTCAAGTAGTTTATTCTAATCCGCTAATCTAATAAGGGAAATTATGAGCAAACAAATACGTACCAATAAGCTATATATGAGATAAATAGAAGTTACTAAGAAAAAGAAGACACTAGAATGAATAGGAGTTGGGAAAAACTTACAGTAAAAATACAATTTTCATTGGGATTTGCAGGATGCCTGAGAAGTCAGTCATTGGAGTTGAGAGGAAAGGGCTTTCCAGGCCTGGGGACATCAGAGAAAATACTCAGTGCTGAGAGATGGAGTATCTTGATTATGAAATATAGCAAGGAGAAGACAGTCACAGAATTGAAGAGAATGTGACAGAGAGTAAGGCATAAGCCGACTGGAAAAGGTGTAATTAACAGTCATCATGATGTAGTTAATAGTGATAGAGTTTCTGGTCTCTGAACCAGGAAGGCCTGGATTCAAGGCCTTAACTCTGTCACACATTGGATATGTAACCCTGAGCACATCACTCAACATTTCAGTGCTCAACTCTCCCAGAATTTCTACATATCTCATAAAAGGTTTCTACCTGCATCAGTAGAGGGAGTTTCTTAACCTGGCATTCCTCTCTATGAATGAAATTTCAGGGCTAGTTCTTATTCCTATATAGGCATGGAGATGAGAGAAGGAATGTTGGGTACAGAAAACAGAAAGCAGTCCAGTTTGACTGGAACATAGAATGTATGATGGAGAGTAATGAGAAATAAACCTGAAAAAGAAGGTTGCAGCCCAACCATGAAGAGTTTTAAAAGTGAAACAAAGTCATTTGTGTTTTATCTCAGATCTAAGATGGACTCACTGAATTTCTGATCCAGGGGAATGATGGAGGAATCTGCTGCTAATTTCCTTCCCCCACTCCATGTTTCTAGGAATATATTTTTCAACATCCAATTGTATAAGATATGAAATTTATTTCTTTTCCATGTGATTCTTGCTGTTCTGTAAAGCATGATATACTATGCACATACCCTGGTTTATCAAAGAAAAGGTTGGAGAGTTTCAAGAAGAAATCTGTGAGTGCTTCACAGTATGTGGGGCTCTCAGCATCTGCTTTCTTTCTTTTTTGATTTTTTAAAAATTGTACTGAAAAATTTGAAATTGCATGCAAAGATAATTTTTATATTCACTTTTTATATAAAACTTGGAGTTCCAAATTTTTTTCCTCTCCCCCTGTTCCCTCCCTAAGATGGTAAGCAATTTGATATAGATTATCTCTATACAATTATGTTAAATATATTTCCATATTAGTCATATTCCATATTAGTCTGGCTAGGTTTAAGCAAGTATTACTAATGCAGATCAAACTTCAAAGGATATCTTTTTTTGAGAGAAGACTGTTAAAACATTTACCATCCTAGCTCTATCCACATTAATCATATTTCCATATTAGTTACAGTTAGTCATTAGAAGAGCTAAGTCAATCATAGTCGATCATCACACAATATTTCTGATGCTGTACAACGTTTTTCTGGTTCTGTTTACTTCTCTTTGCATCTGCTTTCAGAGGAAGACACATGCCTGATAAGTCTATATCTATACATCTGAGATGGTGAAGTGGAAAGGATCTGGAGTCCTAGGAGCTGGGTGTTGTGAAGAAAATCCTTTGTAAGTCTTAAACACTATAGAAATGGCACATGTATGTCAGATAAGAGAAGGACTACATATCCCAGGATGCCTGGGCCCAGAGCACAAATGTTTTTTGAAGGATAAGGGTTCCATGAAGCCATGTGCTGGCACACCGGAGTATTCCATATTTTTTTCAAAATATAGAGAAAGAATGATGTTATCTTCCTGGTTCATGACCACATGGAACAATGGAAGCTTCATAGAATACCAGCAGTGATACAAGATTTTAAATTTAAATTTTATTTACTTATTTATTTTTGCTATTGGATTCCACACAAATAATAGTCTTTCCCAGAGAAAAACAAGCGGACAAAACATCTTGGTCATGGAAAAGGGGGACAACTGTTGTTATTGAGACATGTCCACCTCTTCGTGACAAAGATACTACAGTGCTTTACCATTTCATTTTTTAATGGATTAAGGCAAACAGAGGTTAAGGACACATAGCTAGTAGGTGTCTGAGGCTAGATTTTCACTCAGGTCTTCTTTCTGGTGATGTCTAGGAGTGCTTAATGGTGACTGAGGCAAGCTAAATCTGAAGCATCATGAAGATTGCGGTGATTGGGATGCAGACAAATGAATCAAGCTTGAACTATCTACAAGCATCAAGCTGCTCACATTTTGCACATCCTTCCTGTATTGGAGCCATTCGTCTTGGAAGAACTAATTTCTCTAGGGAAATGAAATCGTACTGCTTTGTACATGTGCCTGATTCTATTTTTCTTCCTTTCTTCATTACTCTCCATATTAAATGTATGACAATTCAGTGCTTACTTTCCTAGATCTTTGGTATGAAAAGAAATGAATATCTAAACCTGTGCTCCTCTATATTGATAGGGAGGAAATTGAGCCAGAGGAGGGATATCTCACTGAATTTCCACACAATTGGAACCTCAGGTCATGAGGGTTCAGAAATGGTTGAACATGGGCCAAAAATATGTGTATAAAGGATGGAATGAAGGATGGAAAGATCTGTAAGGAGACTATTGTGATAGTCTAATCAGGTATTAATGAGAGCTTTACTAAGCTGGTAGCAGTAGAAATAGATAATACGGATACATGAGATATTCTGAAAATCAGAATAATAGGACTTGCTTAAAAGTATGAACTGAATGCTCAGATTCAATCTAGCTCTGATTCTGTCTAGCTGAGATTCTATCTAGCCTGCAAGCTTAACAAATGCTTAGGCTCCTTAAGAGACTATCCAATAGAGTGAACCTTTAATAAACTTTGCCTTTGGCTAAAAAGAAAAGTATGAAATGAAAGAGAAGGAAGATCAATCAACCAATCAGTGACTTTTTAATCAATATCTACTATGTGCCAGGCACAATGCTAGGTGCTGGTGATATAAATACGAAGAATGAAACAATTCCTACTCACAATGGATTTACATTCAAATAGAGGAGACAAAATACATATAAAATGTATATTGCATAAATGTAAAGCTGGTCAGCACAAATATGCAAAAGAGTAAAATGTGATGTACTTTGAGAAGGAGGGCACTAGCAACTGAGAATTAGGAAAGACTTCGTAAGTGTTAATGCATCTCCTTCCCCCAAATCTCTATCACTGTGTATATTTATTTTGTATATGTCCAAGATTTACTTACATAATGTGTTTACTCTAGCTCGTTTTTCTTCTTTTTTAAATTTTCTTCTTTTTTATTATTTATTTTTAATACAGCTTATTACAGATAAAACAATTCAAACTTTTGGTCAGGTGATACTTCTTTTTAAAGCATTTACAATATGGACAACAAAAGAAAATTTTTTTAAAACATTAACCAACTGAGACAAAAATAATATTTATGTTGCTAACTTCACAAGCTCTTGACCTAATTGTCTCCACAGTATTACTAAGAATTAAAGGACCCAAACTTACTGTTGTTGGTCTAAAGTCCTATGTCTAATAGCTTAATTTTAGACAACCACAGATGTTCCCCTACCCATAATCTATAATTGAATAGATCTGATATTAAGCTTACAAACCTTTTGACTATGGGACATTGCAGGGATACAATATCTCCCCAACTTCATGTCAATTCCAGGCAGGATTAGATTATCCACTTGCATTCAGTCAGGCTTAAAGTCTGCCAGGTGTCAGTGAGGAAATTGAGTCAGGAGAATCCCACCTCAGTCCATGCTGAACAGCTGCTCTCCCACTCTTCCCTTGAGATCACCTATGCAGTTCATACCAGCATCTCATCAGCTCACTGGCATCATGTTTTGGAGGCTCAGATCACCTTTCTTGCTACCCATACCTGGAGTTAGACTCAGAAGAACTGTCACTTAATAGTCCCATAGCATCTAAAAATGGCAAGTTCCAATAAATAGGTTTCAAATATGATTATAGTTTCACTTTGGCTAAGGAACATCTTTTGAGGCAAGTGTTAAGTGACTTACATGCCTTTCTATACGTGTTCTAGTTCCTGATTAAATGGCAATCATAAAATCAAATTTACCATTAAAACCTTGACTTTTCCATCAATGACAAATTTTACCCAAGGTTACCTTCCTCTAGGAAATTTAGTCTGAAATTCTTTTCTCCAAACTAAAGATGTCATTGATTTATTCTCATTAATTAATTCAGTCTATTGTTTTAATACTGATTGCTTTTACCTCACTTTGTAACATGTCCAATTTTTCTCCCCATCACTCCCTTCTCCTTGCTTCCTAATACCTTGCATTCTGATTACTCCTTCCCTCAATGTACCCTCCCCTCCATCACATCCCACCCCTCTCCTATACCCATCTCTTCTCTTTTCTTTCAGGGCAAGATACATTTCCATACCCCTAACCCTGTAGTACCTATTTCCTGATTTTTTGCAATAAAAATTCTCAACACTCGTTTTTAATACTTTGAATTCCAACTTTTCTCCCTCCCCCCTCAATCCCCAGCCCTACTGAGAAGGCAAGCAATTCAATATAGACTAAAGATGTATTGTTTTGCAAAAGACTTCCATAGTAATCATGTTGTATAATGCTAATTATATTGCCCTCTGACCTACCCACTTATTTTTTGCCCCTACAATTGGTCTTGTTGCTTCTCAAAAGTGTTTATTTCTAGTGACTCCTTTCTCCTGTTTGCCCTTCCTTCTAACATTCCCCTCACTCCACTTGTTGCCTCCTCTCCTACTTTCCTGTGGTGTGATATAAATTTTCATATCAAATTTAGTGAGCATGTTATTCCCTCCTTCAGTCACATGTGGGGAGAGTAGCTTTATTTTTTCCCCCTCTCCCCTTCTCCCTTATCTCCTCCATTGAATAAGATTTTTTTTATGAGTTATAGCCTGCCCCATTCCATTATTCCCTTCCTGAAATTTTCCTCCTTTGCCCCTTAATTTTTATGTCATTTTATTTTATTTTTAGTGTGTGTGTGTGTGTGTGTGTGTGTGTGTGTGTGTATGGATATCATCTCTTCTGATATAACACACCCTGTACTCTCTATCTATCTATGTGTATGTGTGTGTGTGTGTGTATGTACAATCTCTCCAATTACCCAAATACTGAGAAAAGATGCAAGAGTTAAAAATATTTTCTTTCCATGTAGTAATGTAAACACTTCAGATTTAGAGAGTCTTTTATGATTTTTTTTTCTGTTTACCTTTTCATGCTTCTCTTGATTCTTGTCTTGGGAAGTCAAATTTTTAAATACAGATCTGGTCCTTTCCCCAACATGAAATCTTGAAATTTGACTATATCACTGAATGACCATTTTTTCCCTTAAAGTATTATATTCAGATTTTCTGGGTAGGTGATTCTTGGCTTCAATCCCAGTTCCTTTGACTTCTGAAATATCCTACTCCAAGCCCTTTGTTCATTTAATGTTGAAGCTGCCAGATCCTGTGTTACCCTGATTGTATTTCCACAGTACTCAACTTGTTTCTTTCTATCTGCTTGCAATATTTTCTCCTTGACCTGGAACCTCTGAAATTTGGCCACAATATTCCTAGGAGCTTCTCTGTTCATGTTTCTTTCAGGAGGTGATCGGTGAATTCTTTCAATATCCATTCTGCCCTCTGATTCTATAACATCAGGGCAGTTTTCCTTGATAATTTCATGGAAGGTGATGTCTAGGCTCTTTCTTTGATCATGGCTTTCAGGTAGTCCAATAATTTTTAAATTATTTCTCCTGGACCCATTTTCCAGGTCAGTTGTTTTTGCAGTGAGTTGTTTCACATTTTCAATTTTTTTCAATTTTTTGGTTTTGTTTACTAACTTCCTGGTTTATCTCAGAGTCGTCCATTTCCTGAGCTCAATTCTTCCTTTCAGTGAATGATTTTGTTCAGTGCGCTTTCGAACCTTCTCCTCCATTTGGCTAACTCTGCCTTTTAAGACCTCCTTCTCCTCATTAGCTTTTTGAGCTTATTTTCCTCAGCATTTTTTTGGTTCTACTTTAGTAAGCTGCTAACTTGTTTTTTAAGGTCTTCTGTTGCCTGAGCCCTTTTTAAGTTCCCTTTGGAGAGAGAGGCCTTGGCTTTCTCTGACGGTCTGCCTTGTTCTTCCTCATCTGAAAGGATGGAGGGAGACACCTGTTCCCCAAGAAAGTAACCTTCAATGGTCTTTTTTTCCCCCTTTTTTGGGCATTTTCCCAGCCAGTTACTTGACTTCTCAGTTTCTTCTCCACAGCCATCTCACCTCCAGTTCTGCCAAGTCAGCACTCTGGGGCTGAGATTCAAATGTGTTCCTTAGGGGGTTTTTGGTGGGGGCAGGGCTGCTATTCAGCATGAGATTAAGTTCAGCTGCTCAGGTGGGGGCAGGGCTGCCACACAAGGCTCAGTTCCCTTAGGGGGTTTATGAGGAGACCTTCAACAGTGGATGCAGGCTACTGCCTGCTTTGGGAGCTCCTGTCTGCTGCTGCCTCTACTGCTGCCGTCTGAGGGGGACTGAGTTATGGGGACAGCCTGCTCCCCTCTCCACCAGATGAAAAGACCCTCTCACTGACCTTTGGCACCTGTGGGTTGAGGGACCTGCCCTGCTGCTGGAGATTCTGTCTCTGAAGCCTGCTCAGATCTGCTCCTCTAGGTGCCATGTGGTCAAGGCAGGGCTGGGCTCTGCTCCAGGTCCAATGTGTGACAGACGTTTCCCATCAGTTTTTCAGGTCTCTCTGGAACAGAAATCCCCTCCACTCTGTTGTTCTGTGGCTTCTGCTGCTCTAGAATTTGTTGAGAATTCTTCTTTACAGGTATTTAATGGGCTGTGGGGTAAGAGCTAAGCGTATGTGTATCTTTCTACTCCACCATCTTGGATCCTCCCCACTCTAGCTCTCTCTTCAGGCAAGATCTGTTATATCTCCTCCTCAAGGTTCTTAGGTACCATCAGGTACCTCAGGATCCTGAAGATTCTCTATTTGGGGGGGGGGGTATGACTATCATTTTATTTAATTTAATCATTTGACATCTATTGACTTTTCAAAAAGATATTTATTTCAAAGATATAGCAAAAATAAGCATCCAAACCTTTCAGGGGCATAATCGCCTGTATTAACTTGAGATATGGGACAGTAGGCTCAATTTAGCTCCGTTTATACATAGCATTGTGCCCAACAATTTCATGTCTAAAGCTGGTGGCATCTCTGCTAGATATGTCTTCTCAGCTTCTGCTGGGCAGGGAAATCTAAGGTCCTTCCAAAGATGAGCCTTCCTTCCCCAAGCATTGATATTGCACAGGCTGAGAATCATGGTCTGCACTCTGAATCCCAGATTCTTCTGCTCCTTCTCCTGACCCTCTGAAACTCCCCAAATCAGATATTCTGTGGATAAAGGAGACACTGAGATTCCCCAGAAGTGAATGAGTCCAAGAGACAGAAAGTGAGACTGGTAGATCTTTATGAACCGCTCTGCAGTCAAAGATCCTCTTCAACATGTGGTCAGTAATCCAAAACCAGTTACCATATGTCTACACATGTTCCACAGCCTTTCCCTCCAAGGCACCTCCCTTATTCATCATCCTAATGAATTCTCTCTGCTTCCTAGTGGTCCTCTTCATGGAGAGATGCCACTTCTCACTAGTGTCTTCTATGTTGAGATGCCTACTGACACACACAAACCCCTCTCTACACTGTCTGGGAAAATATTGTACCCCCTTAGTATAAGCTGACCAAGGGCAAAGATTGTCTCACTTTTTCATTTATATCCTAGTACAATGTTTGGCATATATGAGGTACTTGATATATAAAGTCTGTTGACTCAGTGGTTCAAGGCTATGAATTTATTTCTGCTTTGTTCATTTTCTTACCATTAGATACAACTCCAGACATATTTATGTCGTGCTTTCTTGTTTACATTCTGCCTCAGATCAGACACTCCTGGCTTAGCCCTGGGGCACTGCAGTCCTGATTGGTGAGAATTCAACATACCTCAGTACTCCCTGGCCCACTCTAATTCTCTTGGATTGTACTTATGCCAGATATTTCCCCTTCCTCACTTTTCCACTTTTCTCTCAGAATAGTTATAAAATTAAGACAACTGTTCTTGAAAAGGACATGCCAATAAATTGCTTTTTGTACTTTGCACTTGGCACAAGGTCTGGCATATAGTAAATACTTAAATGCATTTTCATTCATTCATCTTAGATAAAATTTGTAGATGACATAAAGCTCAGGTATCAGGATAGTTTATGTGTTGGGTGAGAGAAATGAGGTCCCTAATAATTGTTTTCATTGTTCAGTTGGTTCAAAATTGCATGACCCTTTGTAACCCCATTTTGGGGTTTTCCTGGCAAAACTGCTGGAGTGGTTTGCCCTTTCCTTCTCCAATTCATTTTACAGATGAGGAAACTAAAGCAAATAAGGTTAAATGATTTGCCCATGGTCACACAGCTAGTAAATATGTAAGGCCAGATTTGAACTCACAAAGATAAGTTTTCCACCCTCCAGATCTGGCACTCTATCAACTATGTCACCTTGGGATAACTTTCTTTTGTGTTTCTTTTGTATTTTTTTCCATTTTTCCCCCATTAAAAATTCTTTCTGGCAGTCTCAACTGGGATGCTCACTCATCTCTGCCATTCCCACTAGTGCCATTCTTGCCATGATTTCCCAAATCCTTCTCCACCCTCTCCTTTTTACTTTTCTTTCTGCAGACCTTGACTGATATATTATAGAGTGCCCAAAGGCATTGTTTCTGTTTTCCCCAGAGTATTCACTGCTCTGCTGTCACTGACAGGAGCTCAGATGATCTCATAAGGCAAAGAAAGGATGCATTGGGGGAGGTAGAGAGAGGAGGTACGAATGAGGAAAATTACCTCACAATAGAGACACAAAAGGAAGAGATTTTTGCAGTGGAGAAAGGGAGTGGGAAATGCTTGAACCTGCCATCTGAACTGGTTCAAAGATAGAAGAATTTACATATATTTATGCACACATGCCTCCATATGTTTATGACACTGGAAAGGTGAGTGAGAGCTAAGAACATTCAATTTGAGAGTGATAATTATGACTGCCTACATTCAGACTCAAAGTGTCAGTTGCACAAGTGGAGAATGGGGTTTGATAAATACTTCCCATGAAAAAGACCTGCCTGTTCTGTTGACTGCAAGGTCATTATGAGCCAATAATGTGAACTGACAGCCAACAAAATGCTTATATAAAAAAATGCTTACACAAACTTTAACTGAATTAATAAAAATATATTGTTCAGCCTAGGGGAGGCAATAGTCCCTATTGCCTTCTAACCTAGTGAGATTTGTGTGGGATGTTGATAACCTATGGTTCATCTAGAAGAAGGAAACAGTATGGTTAAGGGCTTGGGAACTATGTCATGAGGCAGAGTTAAAGAAACAGGAATACTTACCCTGATCAGATGAAGGTTTTTTGGTGGGTTGGTGATAAAGAGTTATAAAATTGGAAGGCTTTTTATGTGGCAGAGGGATTGAAGTTTAGTCTGAGTTGCATCCAAGGATGCAACTAGGACCAGTGAGTGGAAGCCATTGGGAGAGAGGGAGATTTGAACAGAAAGAAGACAATTGTTAAAATGTTTATTATTTTTCATTTTCTCTTTCTTTTCCTTCTCCTTTCTTTCCTTCTTTCCTTCTTTCTTTCTTTCTTTCTTTCTTTCTTTCTTTCTTTCTTTCTTTCTTCCTTTCCTTCTTTCTTTCTTTCTTTCTTTCCTTCTTCCTTTCCTTCTTCCTTTCCTTCTTTCTTTCCTTCTTTCTTTCTTTCTCTCTTTCTTTCTCTCTCTCTTTCTTTCTTTCTCTCTCTCTTTCTTTCTTTCTTTCTTTCTTTCTTTCTTTCTTTCTTTCTTTCTTTCTTTCTTTCTTTCTTTCTTTTTCTTTCTTTCTTCCTTCCTTCCTTCCTTCCTTCCTTTCTTTCTTCCTTCCTTCCTTCCTTCCTTCCTTCCTTCCTTCCTTTCTTTCTTTCTTTCTTTCTTTCTTTCTTTCTTTCTTTCTTTCTTTCTTTCTTTCTTTCTTTCTTTCTTTCTTTCTTTCTTTCTTTCTTTCTTTCTTTCTTTCCTTCTTTCCTGCTTCCTCTCTTCATAAAGATATGCCAAAATGTAGTAGCTGAGTCCATTAGATAATAACTCCCTCATCATGATAAATGCTCATGTGGAGAGTGGTATCTATCTGTCAGGGACACTGTGAAGAGATTCCTGTGTTAGTAAGATGAGAAGTTCTACTACATGACCTCTAAAAGCTCCTTTCCAACTTAAAAACTCTACGATCAGCTATCCCTGGCTAGGTTTCCACACTACCTATCTTTACTGCTTTCTCTCTAGATAATAAAGGATAGCAAATGCACATGTGAGGTGAAACTCCTTCTGCCCAGAGCACTGAGAGGCTAACTGGCTTTCCGGAAATTATACAGACTCTAGGTGTGAAAGGTAGGCCTCAAACCTATGTCTTCCTGATTTGGAGCTAATTTTCTCTCTGTGCTACACTGCATGTCATAGATAATGAAGGGAAGGAAAAACTCTGGATGGAACACATTTTCCTACTGTCATTAAAATAAGCAAACCAACGTCTTTCTTTCTCAATTGCTTGATTGCTGGGTAGTGAGTTCAGTATGCCTCTCAAGGCTGTCCAAACTGGAAGGATGTATGTACTTGGGCAGCCGGCACCTTACTGACACTCAAGCACCATCTAGTGGTAGAAACAGTAATTGTGAAGACTGTTCCACAAAGCTGGGATTTGGAGGAGGAAAGGGATAGTTTGAGCATTTTGTGCCACTAAGCTTATAGTTTCAAGAAACCCTTTAGGCTGAAAAGCAGGCGACACTTGTGGTGTGTTTCAGAAATACTTGCTGCATAAAGACACGGATTTCGTTATACATGTAGGCCATAGGCTGCTAATTCCAGAAGGCACAGCCTGTGGGTCAGGCTGGTTTGTCATGGTGAAGTAACTTTGCCATCTTCCAGTACAAGTCATACTAGATAGAGAGAATGAGAGAAGGGTGGAGAGGGAGTTTCTGGGTGTCAGCATTGGGGCATAGCCAAGAAAGTCATTGGTGGTATCTAGGACACACTGATAAATACAGTTATCCTGTCCACATCTCAACTTGTCCTCTCATGGTTTCCATATATCATGGGTCAGCAGAAGAAATTATGGGAATTTGAGAGGAGTTTTGTGGAAGTTGTAGATGATATGTGAAGACCAGCAGATAACACAGAGCCTCTGACTTAATCCAAAATTTACAATA
The DNA here is from genome assembly GCA_023548195.1 of Bettongia penicillata ogilbyi. NCBI lineage: Eukaryota > Metazoa > Chordata > Mammalia > Diprotodontia > Potoroidae > Bettongia > Bettongia penicillata. The sequence continues at coordinate 3,082,562 of JAJHZJ010000468.1, forward strand.
AGGTGCCATAAATACTCCACAAAAGAAAAAAAAAATCAGACTTTTTCTCTGGTATGAAGGGATAGTCAAAAGAATTTACATAGATTTTCCAGATAGTAAGGGGCATTGTGTCCCTAACCCCCATAATGTGTAAGGGATCTATATTAAGGGAATCTGACATATGTCAAAGGCAAGTTGATTAGTTAGTAGGACAAGTATGGTTATCACACTATTAGAATAGAACAGGGTTATAACAAAACATTTAGATTTAAAGCTAGAAGGGACCTTAAATTATATCTAGTCTTATCCTCTCATTTTCCAGATGGGAAACTGAGGCCAAGAGAGTTTAAATGACTCATTCTAGATCACATAGCTGGAAAGCAGTGGAATTGAATCATCACAACTGTATCAGCATACAACAGAGTAAACAGCAAGGTCTCAGAGATCCAAGAAAGCAAAACAAGGCAATTTCAAGTTCAATCAAAAGATCAAGATCAATCCAATGCCAAAGCAAGCCACTGGAAGTCAGGGAGTCATCTGAGTATAAGGGCAATGCAACAGGAAGTGGACGCAGAGGGATGGCAGTCTCAAGGAGATATAGTTGCGTAAGTGATTTCTCCTCACAGTTTTTCTATACTTCTCATTTCATTCCATGAAGGTGGGGAAAAGCAATTTTGGTCACCATGCTAAGGTATAGAGGAATGGAGCAGAAGATCATACATGTATGTATACATTATTCACTGAGGCTCTTCTTTGTGATTTCGAAACTTTAATTAATTTATTTATTTTTAGTTTTCAGCATTCATTTCCACAAGATTTTGAGTTCCACATTTTCTCCTCATCTCTGCCCTCCCCCCACCCCAAGACACTATGCATTCTGATTATCTCATCCCCAATCTGCCCTTCCTTCCATCATACCCCTCCCTTCCCTTATCTTCATCTTCTCTCTTTTCTTATAGGGCAAGATAGATTTCTATACCCCATTATCTGCATTTCTTATTTCCCAGTTGAATGCAAAATCTATTCTCAACATTCATCCTAAAACTTTGAGTTCCAACTTCTCTCCCTTCCTCCCTCCTATCCCCACTGAGAAGGCAAACAATTCAATATAGGCTATATATATGTAGTCATGCAAAAGACTTCCATAACAGTCATGTTGTGAAAGACTAATTATGTTTCCTTCCATCTTATCCTTCCCCCATTTATTCTATTCTCTCTTTTGACTTTGTCCCTCCCCAAAACTGTTTACTTCTAATTATTCCCTCTTCCCATTTGCCCTCCCTTTTATCATCCCCCTACACACCTCACTAATCCCCTTCTCCTCTACGTTCCTGTAGTGTAAGATATTTTCATACCAAAATGAGTGTGCATGTTATTCCCTCTTTAAGGCAAATGTGATGATAGTAAGCTCCCCTTTTTCCCCTCTCACCTTTTCCCTTCTTTAAAAAAGTTATTTCTTGCTTCTTTTTTGAGAGATAAATTGCTCCATTCCATTTCTCCCTTTCCCCTCCCAAAATATTCCTCACTCACCTCCTAATTTTATTTTTTTAGGTACCATCTCTTCCTATTAAATTCGCCCTGTGCTCTCTGTCTATATATAGCTATATGATTCCTCCAACTACCCTAATACTGAGAAAATTTTCAAGAGTTACAAATATTATTTTTCCATGTAGGAGTATAGACAGTTCAACTTTAGTAAGTCCCTTATGATTTCTCTTTCCTGTTCATCTTTTCATGCTTCTCTTGATTCTTGTGTTTGAAAGTCAAGTTTTCTATTCAGTTCTGGTCTTTTCCTCAGGAATGCTTGAAAGTCCTCTATTTCACTGAACAGTCATTGAATGACCATTTTTTCCCTGGAAGTATTATACTCACTTTTTCTGGGTAGATGATTCTTGGTTTTAATCCTACTTCCTTTGACTTCTGGAATATCATATTTCAAGCCCTTCTATCCCTTAAAGTAGAAACTGCTAGATCATTTGTTATCCTGATTGTATTTCCACAATACTCAAATTGTTTCTTTCTGGCTGCTTTCAATATTTTCTCCTTGACCTAGGAACTCTGGAATTTGGCTACAATATTCCTAGGAGTTTTCCTTTTGTGATCTCTTCTTTCAGTATTTATTTTAGCCTCTGGTTCTAGAATATCAGAGCAGTTTTCCTTGATAATTTCATGAAAGATGATGTCTAACCTCTTTTCTTGATCATGGCTTTCAGGTAGTCCCATAATTTTTAAATTGTCTCTCCTGGATCTATTTTCCACATTGTCTTCAATTTTTTCATTCTTTTGGTTTTGTTTTGTAATTTCTTGGTTTCTCATAAAGTCATTAGCTTCCACCTGCTTCATTTCAATTTTTAAAGAACTATTTTCTTCAGTGAGCTTTTGAACTTCCCTTTCAGTTGGCTAATTCTGCTTTTTAAAGCATTCTTCTCCTCATTAGCTTTTTGCACCTCTTGCAATCTGGATTAGTCTATTTTTAAAGGTGTTATTTTCTTCAGTATTTTTTATAGTCTTCTTTAGCAGTCTGTTGACTCACTTTTCATGATTTTCTTGCATCACTGTCATTTCTCTTTCCAATTTTTTCTCTACCTCTCTTACTTGATTTTCAAAATCCTTTTTGAGCTCTTCCATGGCCTGAGACCATGACATTTTTTTTTTGGAGTTTTTGTGGATGCAGAAACATTGACACTTTTGTTTTTCTCTGATGGTATGCTTTGTTCTTCCTCGTCTGAGAGAATGGAAGAAAATACTTGGTCACCAAGAAAGTAACTTTCTATAGTCTTATTATTTTCCCCTTCTTTTTGCATTTTTCCAACCAGCTACTTGACTTTTGAGTCCTTTGTCAGTGGAAGATATACTCTAGGGACCTGTAAGGTCTCAGTTCCTCCAAGTTGGCACAATCAAGAGAGAGGAGTAAACTCTGTCCTGCACTCTGGTCTGGAAGCAACTACAGTTTTTCTGCCCAGGATCTGTGAATAGAATTCCCTCTCTAGAACCTTCTTCAGCTCCACCTTGCAGTGCTCCTCCTCTCCTCAGGAATGCCACTCAGGGCATAAATCCCAATGCGGTCAGTCAGTAAACATTTGTTAAGTATCTCCAATGTGCCAGGTACCAGCACTGTGACAAGTGCTGGAATTAACCTACTTCTTTATCTTGTCTCCAGCCCTGTGTAAGTCCTAGCAGAGTGTATAGGACTCTGTGATGTTGCTCCAAAGACCAGAATACTAAATTGTTAATACTATTGGAATGTGTACACTCAATGTAAGGAAGACCTTGGACAATAAATCAGTGTTTCTTAATTGACTTTCTCTTCACAATCAGCAAACCACCAGATCCAACCACTCATTTTCCTCAACATTTCTAATGTCTATTCCCAATTTTATACCCACCATGGCTTCTTTGAATGAGTTATAGCTTTCATTCTTCTGAAAGTATGAGCTGATCCTCACAGGATATGAACAAAATACCCATCACATCCAGGTTGCCCCCTCTTCTGAGCTCTCTAACCCATTGATATTCTTGTTAAACTATAATGAACCCTCTCTTCCAGATGGAGTCTGGCCTTGGCAGAGCTCAGAGGGCTCTTTCCTGCTTTTTCTAATTTATCATTATCATCCTCTTTCCTGAAATCTCTGTCTCTTTTGCTCTCTTCTCAGGCTTTGGTGGGGTGCTGGGATTTGACCATCATCTAACATTTGGCCGTAATCTAACATTCAGAAAGTATTTATTCATTATTTACTATGGACCGGACACTATATTAAGTTGTAGGGATACATACGGTGAGGAAACAAAAATAGACCCTGCCTTCATTCTAAAGGGATTGACCACATGGCTCAAACAGAAAGCCCTAAAACCTAAGGGAACCAGAAAGCACTCCTGCAGAAGGTCATGCTTGAACTGAGTCTTGAAGAAAGTCAAGGATTTTAAGAGATGAAGCGGAGGGAGGAGAGAATTCCAGGCATGGGAACAGCCACTGCAAAGGCCCAGACGTGAGAGAGGGAGTGTCTTATGTGAGGAAGATCAGAAAGGATGGCACAGAGGTGAGAAGAACCATAGAGTCTATGGAAGGGAGATATGTTCAAGAAGACTGGAAAGATAGAGAGGGGCCAGGTTTTGAAACACTTTTCATGGCTAAAGAGGAGTTTATGTTTGATCCTGTAGGAATAGGGAGCCATCAGAGCTGATTTTGTAAGGGGTAATCTGTGCTTCAGGTGGAAAGAGACTTGAGGTAGGGAGTCCAATTAGAAGATGATTGATTACACAATCAATATGAGAAAAATGAGGAAATATGAAATATGAAAACATTATGAAACTGATCAATTAAGTATGATTATTCACATTACAAAAACAATTGACTAACGTTTACATTAAGTAATATTTTTCCTAGTGGTTTTCAAATATGATATCATATTCTAAAACTTGCTAAATCCCCCCAGATTTTTGGAAATACACCTGTTTCACAAAGTGAAACACATTCATGTAAATCAGATACTCTAGTCCTATTAACTAGAAAGAGAGACTCTCAGTCAGAGAGGACAGTCAGTGCCAAAAAACAAAAATGAGAGAAAAAGTGTTTTGTGGAAGCATTAGATGAGGCAGACACAGTCTTTTGCCTCTTTGTATCCCCCAGCTCTTAAAGCAGTGCCTGGCACAAAATAGGCATATAATAAATATTGATTGCTAGATTGATAAACATTGCATCTGTGACGTTCCCATTTCTACTTATGGATGGCTATTATCACAGATGCCAAGGAGGAGCTAGCTATTCATCTGTAGTGAATTCAGTGGAAGCTGGAAGGGAGTATTCTCTTCTTCACGATCCTGTCCTTACCTGAGGTGAGGTTGGGACTATGCAAGGAGTGAAGTTACTGCAGGTTCCAGAGTGCTGACATCCTTCCAGAGATTTCATCCAGAATGTTCCCCATAGGCAGTGGGTGTGTGTATGGCATAGAATCAAAAGGCAAGCAGGGAGAAATCAAGGGGCAGTCATCCAGGTCTTGAATGGAAGAGCCAAAGGCAATAGAGGTATTTGAAGTAGGAGCCAATGTTGGTAACATGGAGTTTAAAGGGCCAGATGTAGCAGCAGTGTCTAAAATAGAAACCAGGCCCTAAACGTAAAGAAGTCACAGGACTAACAATGATATGAGATCTAGGGAGCTAAGGTCCAGGGTCTCAGAATCAAGGATTTGGCACAGAGTAAGCAATAAGGAAAAGTGTCATGGCATAGTGGCTAGAGAGCCAATAAGAGTAAAGAAGACTCAGGTTCATTCAAGTCCTGCCTTAGACGTTCTAATTGTGGACAATAAAAGTCACTGAATTTTTCAGTACCTCCAGATACTCTCTAAGACTTTCAGAAAAAATCCTCATATGTATTGGAAGAGGGAGTTCCTCTCCTGGAATTCCTTATGCTAATGAAAGCACAGATTAGAAAGGAAGGAATGAAGGATGAAAGTATGGAAAGGAAAAAGGAAAGAAAGAGAGAATGAGAGTGAGAGAGGGAAGAGAGAAACAGAGAGAAAGGAAGAGAGAGAGAGAGAGAGAGAGAGAGAGAGAGAGAGAGAGAGAAACACAATGATTTGGTCACAGACACAGCCCCCTGTCTCTGGATCATTAATTTCACAACCTGTGCTCTGATGTGTTGTCTTGGCTTATCTGTAGGACATTTCCGACCTCTATGCATACTGAAAATACCTGGCTACACCTTTCCCTGCTCTCTCCAAATGAGGTTCCAAACAATGCCATGGTCCGTGTTTACCCACAGCCTCAAGGCTGCCAAATAGATATTCCCAAAGCAGAGGTGGCCAGGGTAATGAGAGGTTAAAAGCCTTCCTCAGGCTCACCCAGTCAGTATGCATCTGAGGAAGGACTGCAGTCCATTTCTTCCTGACTCAGAAGATAGCTCTCTATCCACTATGCATGCCTCCTTTCCTGTTGCTTACCTCATACCTCAATTTTGGGAATTTAGGCCTTAATTTCCTGACTTTTACCTTACGCTAATCCTTGGGAACTTCCTTATTTTCCTGTTTAGAGTCTGGCTTCCAAAGACAATATTTGTACTTCCCTCTGTAGCCTCTATCTTCTAAACAAATCAATCTATTTGCCATCCTGATCCCATTTCTGTGCCCTTACATGAGTCGGCCACCATGCCTGGAATGCATTCCCTCCTCACGTCTGCCTTTTAGCCTCCCTAGCTTCATTCAAGCCCACATGCTACAAGAGACCATCCCCTTAGTTGCTAGTGCCCTCCCCCTCCCCAACATACTACTTTGCATATATTTTCATTTGCCTGTGTATGTGCAGGTACACTTGTATAGTTCTCCATTCAATGTCTAGAACAGGGGATATCAGTAGCTCTGTCCCTCAGGATACCTAGCTCCCTTCAAAATCCAACTCAGACCTTAATACCTAGGTAAGGCCTTTATTGATGGCCCTGGGGCACTTAATTAATGCTTGTTGAATAAGTTCTGAGCCCAGGGTGATGCCAAGGGAAAGCATTCACAGTGCAAACTAGAGAAATAGCTTAATTATGATTCATGCTAAAAGATAGAACTATATTTAAGAGAAAGTGGGGCTTACTTCAATGGATATAAAGAAAGGGGCTCCTATGGCAAGGAGGCCTAGATGAAAGTGGAGAATGGTGGGGATGCAATGAACACAGTCTCATAGAGTAGCCACAAGCTTTTTACTACTGAACCATTCATAAAGGTGACTGAAACTTCCTCCCTTTGTGGTTCCAGTTCTTAAACAGGAACACACTGGGATGCCTGGAGCTGACCTCAGTGATCAGTTCACTTTTGCTTTGAGATGATCAGCTTTGCAAGCTAGTGGAATGCAAAACTTATTCATTTTAATGACCCAATGGTGAAAAAAAATTACAACTGTTGGGTGCCTTCAGGGTTTGTGAGCCAAGAAGAAAGGGTAATGGTCCAGAGGCTGCAGCCAGAGTAATTTATGAATGCATTGGAATTATAAGGGTGGGTGATAATTACTTGTAAACAGGAATTCTTTTAGCTTGTATAGCAGCTTTCATCCAGGGATCTGAGAGCATGCTCATCCTTGTTTCATATGGAGTAACAATTCAACCCTTAGGAAATGAGTGACAGAATCAGATAAGTATCAATGTGGAGTTGGAGGAGACTCCAATTTATGCTTTATAAGGAGTAGATGCTCAACTTAGGGAAGAAAAGGCTTACAGGGACAGAAGAGAGTTATATTCATATATCTGAAGGATTATTGTGAGGAAGAGATTAAACTCATTCTGCTTGGCCCATCAAATGACAGAATTAGGAGAAATGGTTGGAAGTTTTAAAAAAGAAAAATTTAAACACAACAACCATTTTGGAAAGCAGTGTGAAGTTATGCAAAAGGAATAAAATGTCCATGTCTTTTGACTTAGAGACTTCATTTCTAGGCTTATACCCAAAGAATGCCATTGATAAAAAAGAATGCACTGATACATACGAAAAGGGGCAACCAGGTGATGCAGTGGATAGAGTTTAGGACTTGGAGTCAGGAAGATCTGAGTTCAAATCCAACCCCAGACACTTACTGGCTGTGTGCTGCTGGGCAAGTCACTTAATCCTGTTTCCCTCAGTTTCCTCACCTATAAAATGATCCAGAGAAGGAAATGGCAAACCACTCCAATATCTTTGCCAAGAACACTCCAAATGGAGTCATGAAGGGTCAGAAATGGCTGAACAACTATATATATATATGTATATATATACATATATATGCGCATGTATATACGTATATATGTATATATATGCCAAAATATTTATAATATTGCTTTTTGTGATAGCAAAGAATTTGAAAACAAAGTAGGTGTTCATTAATCAAGGAATAGATAGATGAATTGTGGTACATGAATATTACTATGCTATAAAAATGATGAATGTGACAAATATAGAAAAGCATGATTTTTCCTCTTTTTGTCATTAAAATACAATTTATTATATGGGATGGCTCTGTGGAAGGAAATGAGGGAGGGATGCTGGGAAAAGTTACGATGATATAAAAAAAAGGACATCAAAACTCCTTTTTAAAAAGTTAATACTTTTTGGGTGGAGCCAAGATGGAGGAGTAGAAAGACACACCTACTCTAGCTCTTCCCCAACAGCCCATAAAATACCTGTAAAAAATGAGTCTAAACAAATTCTAAAGCAAAAAACCACAAAACGACAAGATGAAAGAGATTTCCAGCCCAAGGCAGCCTGGAAGGCCAACAGGAAAGATCTATCACATGAGGTGTGGAGCAGAGTGCAGCCCACAGAGCCCAGTGCAGACTTGGCTGCAACAGCACTGGCAGGAACAGGACTGGAGCAGGCCTCAGGGGTGGAATCCTCCACAGCAACTGTGGTTCCCAGATCTCTCAACCCACAGATGCCAAAGACAGCTTCAAAGGTCAATGAGAAAGCTTTTTCACTTGGGTGAGAATGGAACAGGGTCCTCTTGCCCTAGACCCAATCCCAGGTGGTTGCAGCAGCAACATCAGCATCCATTTTTGAAGACTTCAGCCTAAAGACCCTGGAGAAATTGAGCAGCTGATCTGCGTTTCCACCCTGGGTGGCAGTCCTGAGGTGAGAAAGAGTGCTGGCATGGTGGAGCTGGTGGAGGCTCTGGAAAGGTAATTCTACTTGCAGATCCTAGGAGAAAAGCTTTAGTAGCCCCCAGACCGGAATGTAGGCCAGGAGAGGAGTAAACTCCTCTCCCTTGACTGTGCCACCTTGGAGGAACTGAGAACTTACAGGTCCCTAGAGTATACCCTCTTCTTAACAAAGGACTCAAAAATCAAGTAACTGGCTGGGAAAATACCCAAAAAAGGGCAAAAAATAAGATTATAGGTTACTTTCTTGGTGAACAGATATTTTCTTCCATCTTTTGGAATGAGGAAGAACAATGCATACCATTAGAGGAAGACCTAAAAGTCAAGACACCTGCATCCAAAAATTCCAAAATAAATATACAATAGTCTCAGACTATGGAAGAGCTCAAAAAAGAGTTTGAAAATCAAGTAAGAGAGGTAGAGGAAAAACTGGGAAGAGAAATGACAGCAATGCAAGAAAATCATGAAAAGTGAGTCAACAACTTGCTGAAGGAGACCCCCAAAAAATGCTGAAGAAAATAACACCTTTAAAAATAGACTAACTCAAATGGCAAAAGAGGCCCCAAAAAAACAATAAGGAGAAGAATGCTTTAAAAAGCAGAATTAGCCAAATGGAAAACGAGGTTCAAAAGCTCACTGAAAAAAATAGTTCTTTAAAAATTAGAGTGGAGCAGGTGGAAGCTAATGACTTTATGAGAAACCAAGGAATTACAAAACAAAAGCAAAAGAATGAAAAACTGGAAGACAATGTGAAATATCTCATTGGAAAAACAACTGACATGGAAAATAGATCCAGGAGAGGCAATTTAAAATCTCTCTCTCTCTCTCTCTCTCTCTCTCTCTCTCTCTCTCTCTCTCTCTCTCTCTCTCTATATATATATATATATATATATATATATATATATATATATATATATATATATATATATATATATATATATATATATATATATATATATATATATATATATATATATATATACATGGACAGAGGGAATAGGGTGAGTTGAATAGGAAGGGATTATATCTAAAATAATAAAATTAAGGTATGAGAGAGGAATATATTGGGAGGAGAAAGGGAGAAATGAAATAGGGCAAAGTATCTCTCAAAGAAAGAGGCAAGAAAAAGCTTTTTCAATGGAGAGGAAAAGGGGGCTGAGGTGAGAGGGGAAAAAGGGAAGCTTGCTAGCATCACATTTGACTTAAAGAGGGAATAACATGCATACTCAATTTGGTATGAAAATCTTTCTTATACTACAGAAAAGTGGGGGAGAAGGGATAAGTGGGGTGGGGGCATGATATAAGGGAGGGCAAATGAGAGGAGGGAAGTAATCACTTTTTGGGAGAGACAAGGTCTAAAGAGAGAATAGAATAAATAGAGCTCAGAATAGGATGAAGGGAAATATAACTAGTCTTTCACAACATGACTGTTATGGAAACCTTTAGCAAAACTACACATATACAGCCTATATGGAATTGCTTGCCTTCACAGTGAGAGTGGATGAGGAGGGAGGAAGAGAGAGAAGCTGGAACTCAAAGTTTAAGGAATGAATGTTGAGAATTGTTTTTACATGCAACTGGGAAATAAGAAATACAGTTAATGGGGTATAGAAATCTATCTTGCCCTACAAGAAAAGAGAGAAGATGGGGATAAGGGAAGAGAGGGGTGTGATAGAAGGGAGCGCAGATTGGGGGAAGGGGTAATCAGAATGCATGGTGTTTTGGTGTGGAGGAGGGGAGAGATGGGGAGAAAATTTGGAATTCAAAATCTTATGGAAATGAATGCTGAAAATTAAAAATAAATAAATAATTTTAAAAAGTTAATACTTTTCAATATCCTCCAATTCTACAAATCATAGAATCATAAATTTAAAGCTGGTAGAGACCTCAGAGACTATTGAGTCCACCCTCTTTATTTTACAGATGAGGGAATATAAACCTAATGAGGAAAAGTGACCTCACAAAGTCATATGGGTAGCAGAATCAAGGTTTCAACCTAGGCCCTCTGACGGAAAGTCTAGCTTTCTTCCCATAAAAAATATTACAATTGAAACATATTGCATTGGTTAATTTCACCGGATTTCATGATTAATTTTATGTGAAAACTGAACAAAAGGGAAGAGCCAAAGATAACATCAATATTTTGAAGCTAGAGAACTATTTGAATGGTGATACCAATGGTGGAAATAGTGGAGTCAGAAGGAGAAGGATCTGCATATGTTTGTCAGTTGTTTATAAGGATACACTCATGTTCTTAACTACATCATACCACACAGATGCTTATCTTATTTTTTTAAAAAAACCCAGCTTATTGGGGAAGGGAATAAGCATTTATGTAGTACCTAATATGTGCCAAGCACTATATTAAACAATTTCCAAATATTCCGTCTTATATCCTCACAACAGGCCTGTGAGGTAGATGCTGTAGTTACTCCCATTTTACTGTTGAAGAAATGAAGGCAGAGGTAAAATGATTTACCCAGAGTCTCACAGTTAGGAAGTGTCTGAGATGGAATTTGAACTCAGAACTTCCTGACTCTATCTATTGTGTACCTATCTCAGTCCTAAAATGAAGGCTTACAACAAAATGCAATCTGTCATGTTTAGTTAAAAAACTATCTTTTGATGGTAATAGAACTTATTTGTGCCACATTATCTATTAATCTATTATCATAATTATCTATTATGCTAAATTGATAAACTTCTTAGTATTTTATTGAAGTACTGAAACTTACTCTAACTATAGTTGCATAAATGGGTTTAAAAAAAAGTAACCATTTAACATTTATAAAATTGAGCTACCATTTCTATTAGGTACCTACCTTCTTTTATGTCACCAGTCCCAATCCCATTTTTCTCATAAACCCTGTGTTTTTCATTGTTTTCCTCTGTGATTTTTAACACTTTCATGTTGTAGCAGAATTGATTGTACTAGATGTTTAATTCAACCAATATGAATGCATAGACATATATTCCCTCACATCAATGTTTCTATTTGCTTCCCACACTCCCACTTCCCCAAAGCCTTTACCTATCCAATAACATTCTATGTATAATTGGCCCAGCTTAATCTCACTTTTGATGTTCAAATCTATAAACATCACTGGCTCTTGGGCTAGTGAATTTTCCGTGGGGGTTGACAAACCTGAGCAATTGCTATTATCTGACATGCGTAGGTAATCTGTCATTTCTGTGTTACATTTATATTTTTCCTATCTACAAAATGATATCCCTCTCAGTCCCTTTTTGAGAGGCAAGGAATGACAAGTTTGAGTACTTTGTCCATTCTAAATGTTGCCAGATTATTAAATATTATTCTGGGAAAGCAACACTTTGAGAGTACTCAAAGGTAGTAAAAGGAATTAATTATATGGCTAGGTGGACCTGAAGTTCAAATTCCACTTCAGACACATTAACTGTGGGGCCCTGGGTTTTGTAAACCTTAAAACTCTATATGAATTATATTTTAAATTCTCCTCCTCACTTCTACCTCCCAGCATCCTTAGCTCTCTTTAGCTCATCTCAAGTATCTCCTATTACACGAGTCCCTTCTTGGTCTACCCCACTGCTAGTACCTCCTCATCTTGTGTGCATTTTGTGGGGACTTATACATGAATAGGCTGTACCCCTACAATCTGTGTTGTTTCCTCTGACAAAATAGAAGTGCTCTGAGTTCAGAGCCTGCTTCTTTCTTTTTTGCACACTACAGTATGTAGGACACTGTGGGTCATAAATACTTGTTGTTTGTTTAATGGATTAGGAAGACCTTCCTTATCTTTAGGGTAAGTCCTTTGCAAAATTTCCCCAAAGTGCCTAGTTCTGTCCTCTGTCACCAAAAACAAGGTGAATCCTTATTGACTTAACAGCCCTTCAAACACTGGAAACAACATTATTGTCTCCTCTGAGTCCTTTCTTCTTTACATGCACACTTAATAATATTAAAGTAATAATAAATGTGTGTGTTTATAGGTTTCTTCTACCTAACCCACTAACTTTGTAGGTGAAAATAAATCAGTTTCTGCTACAAAGAGCCACAATTTCATTCCATAAATCTGTTAGATGGTAGGCTGCCAGGAAACATGCCAGATCCTGTATGTACATGGATATAAAGGGAATTTAATCTTGCCATCAAGAAGCATTCCACTGGGAATTTTTGAGTTTCAAAAGACCTCAACCCTGGAGAGCTCTGACTGTTTTCTTAATTACCTTTGCAAATGAGCAAATATTTTCCATTCTTATTTTAAAAGTAAAATAATGTAGCAGATATTTATTCCTGCCCCTCTTCCCCACCCCACCCCCTTTCATGCCAGGATGTGAAAATGCATCAGCTATCAGCAATTTCAGCCATCGATGTGACTTTCTGGTTATAGAAACAAATGACTGACTGATCTTTTCCCTCGAATTTTTTCTCCAGGCTGGCTCTGCTGAATGTGCTGAGGTATCTCAGGCACTGTGCCATGTCAGATAGGAAAATGGTGTGATGATGACAGTGCTTCCTGGGTGGTGAATGGAGGGTTCTAGGCACAGGGTGGTGATCATTCAGCAGAGCCTAGGCTTGCTCTGCAGTAGCAGATAATTGCTTTGTTAGCCAATGGGAAGGCTGGGAAATGACCTGATCCAAACAAAAGCTGGCTCTGATCGAACAGCACTTCTGCCTCCCCGGTAAGAAGTGATTAGGCAAAGCAGGACTCGGCAGCTGACTCTTCACCCTCACAAAGCCCATGCTGTGCTCCCTTGGCATAGTTCTCCCACATGGATGAATAACTGAGAGGGACAGATGCCAATTTTAAGATCAGCAAATAACTTCTAGAAGAGGATATTCACAAGTGCATGTAACCACAGCCAGATCTTTTGTACAATTGCGTGACATAAAAAAAGAAAAAGAGCTGTGGGACACATGTTTAAGGGGGTGGGTTCCATAATTCTTGTTCTGTTCATTTTAAATCCAAAGACTCTCCTTATCATGGTTTCACATAGCAGGCAATGTACTGGCTCTCTGACATGTGCTGTCCTTTGTGAAGCCAGAAAATCAGTCTATGGAAGCTCTATTGCCATGATCTAGTGATATGTTTTAGACAGCATCATGATGGAAGTCCTGCTATCCCACATCCATAGTCTTGAGTAGTCTGAAAAGGGAAATCATATCAAAACAGAAGACATTCTTTGTGACCTAACAGGGCACTGTTATCTTTTCATGCTAATTTTTTTTTATTATAAAGTTGGGATAATACTCTTCTACTGGTCTAACAAGGAAATATTAAAAAATTTGTCCGATGATATTGAAAAGAATGCATAATAGGATCCTTGTTTAAAAAGTGTAATAAATCTATAATACAGAGTTAGTTAATATCCAGCGCTTTGGATATTCAAAAATGCTTCTTATTCGCCTTAACATGCATGACTTTTTCTCAACTCACTCTTCCTCTGTCTCTGGCTCTCTGTCTCTGTTACACACTCACACATACACCCACACACAATGATAAAGTTTAAAATATTGAGCCATCAGTTCATTTCTCAGATCCTAAAGCCTTAGAGGAAGGGTTTATGTTTTAACTAATCTTGGATAAAGGTCAATTTTTCCATATCTTACTTTTTCCACCTAGAAATTATATCCACTAATATATTAAGTCTTATAGGGATCAAATTTATAAAATGTATTCAGATTCTGAGTAAATAATTTGATAGATTTATAACCATTCATGCCCCTTCATTCTCTGCAAATTTCATTTATGCCCACCCTTCATTCCAAGGGTTTTCTTCCTCACTATCCCCGTGTGACCAGCATACTTCACAATAGATATCAAATACAGCTTGTCTAGCCATACTAGGAAATGGAGGCCCTTCAGAGTCCAAAAGGAAATGAATTTTCTCTCTCTGGGCTTATTTTCAGATTGAGGAAATACTTACCCTGCTGCTGGTACTGACCCAGAAGTTGGGGCAGTAGGATAGAGGTTCCCATGTAGAATACTAAGAATGTTGATTGCTAGCTTGCCTGTTCTGCCTGTGCCCCTTCCCAGCATATTCCTCCAATAGCTGCTCTGTGGGTCAGAGGAGCATTCAGTCTCTGTTGTCTTTCTCTTGGGTCCATGTAAATCTATTGAGGGGTTCTCTCTAAATGTTTATTATGCCAGGTAACTTTGAGGAACCTTTTCCAGGAACTTAGTGTACTCTAGAATTCTGTGGGAGGGGAGGAGGTAAGCAATTTGATCCCTTCTGTCCATAAAGACAAGCCTCCAGAATTATTGCAGTTTTTGCTTTAAATGCTTAAGTATTACATGTGTATATACATATGTGTATATATACATATATACATATATGTGTGTGCACAAGTACATCTACATGTATAGTATTGTATATACAGCTACATCTCTGTGTGTGTATATATATATGTCTATACATATATATTTAATATAGCCATTATATATACTTTTCTTCTTAAGGAGAAAGTCACATGACTATTGCCTTAGGTACACATTACTCAATGGACTTTGACTTATTAAGGTAAAAGAGAGGGATATTAATGTGAGGTTATGAAATGCAGCAGAAATGCAATAATGGATTGTTTGCTTCCCTAAGAACTCCTCTGTTATTAGGATAGAGATCATAATTAGGTGACTAATTAAAAGCTTGAGAACATATATGAGAAGCAAACTTGTGGTTCAGGAAATAATTAAATGGGAATGCTTTACCATTTTGAAGAAAGTATTCTTAGGATAGAGACTAAATTCATAGATCCATCAAAAATTCATATTTCTTTCAAAGCCTTATTGCATAATGAGATGTTCTTATTGATGCGACAAAGAGCTAGCTATCTAGCTAGTCAGGAACCTGAGTTCAGTCTCACCACTGATGATTACTACCAAGGTTCCCTTGATCAAGTGCTTTGATTTGCTCTTCCTGAGTCTTATCTGTAAAATGAAGAGTTTGGATAAGATGGCTTTTGAGGTACCAAACTATTTGAGAAGGTGTCCTAAAAGTTTACCTTCCTTTGATCCATTTGAATACTAAGAAACAATCTGGCATAAAGCAATACATGAAAAATGAGTCTAAATATGACTTCTAGAGGTGTTTGGTTTTTTTTAAAATGCATTTCAATATTCTAGAGCCTATTCCTTCTTAAGTGCCAGTGGAATAATTAGACTGGACATACTATAAGATGAATAGCTTAGAGTAAAAAGTTGACTTAAAACAAGACAGGTAAAGGAAAGACATTTCAGAATTGTATTTGGATCCCATGAAAGCCCTTAGATTTGTGACTGATTATAAAGGAGACAACAGGAAATGATTCAGCCCCAACAGATGGAGTTTGATAACCACAGCAAGCTGCTGATCACCTCCTTGTTCCTCCTCTGGAGCAAGAGGGCAAGTTTCTGACAATTGCAAAAAGATGCCTTGAGTATTCCCCAGTGGTTTAGCAAGGGGGATGAACAATTGATTCCCAAGCCTCTTCCCTCCCCTGCCCTCCTCCATCCCTCCTCTTTGTGCTTCAGGGCTCATCAGTGGTTGGTGAGTACTGACAGATGGTATGGAGGGAGTGTTACCTTAAACCAGCTGCTGAAAGTAAGAGGTGGTCTTTCCCCACAAGCCCAACAGCCACAAATATGTCCTCTAATAGGAACTATATAGACAATAGGATCATAGGTTTGCAGCTAGAAGGCATTTTAGAGAACATTGCTTTTATTTTCCTCGTGAGAAAACTGGAGCCGAGAGATGTAAGAGAATTTTCCTGTGGTAACACCAAGCGTTCTGCGCAGGGCTAAGTATTCTGACTCAAAATCCAGTGCTCTTTTTGGTGTCAGCCAAGTAGTTGTCTCTAGGACAGGGATCCCATTCTCTTTTGGATGTGTGTGAGCTCATGATAAGCCTAAGCAAAAGGGTGAATGTGAGGGGACACAGAAGAGTGTTCTGAGGAAAACTGGGAATATATGTTGTTAGTGAAGGAGAGACTCAAGCATAATAAAGTAGATTTTTCTTGAACATGTGTTTGCATTTGTGTGTGTGAGTGTGTGTGTATACCCACAAGATGTTCCACACTTCTCAGTGTAGTTTTAAACTTTGCTAGTTGAATATGCATATACACATATATGTGAATATACATACATATGTATCTTTACTATACTTGGTATAGCAACTGGACCTGTGGTTTCATTGCCACAGGGAACTCCCAGACGAGGAAATCCCTTTTACCAATGCAGTGAGATATCTTCTCTGCAACATTTTGTCTTACAGAGCTGCCTAGAGCTCAGTGAGGTAAAGTGACTTGTCCCCAGTTACACTGCCATTATGCATCAGGGATGGCACTTGACCCCAGGTTTTTCAGGCTTCAACCCTGGTCTATATACACCTAAATAGGCTGGAGGATATGTGCATACTATACGAGGAGTAGTTGTCTCACTGTGGAAGGTATTTCTAGGACCCCTGCTCTTGTCCACCATTGCTAAGCCTGGAGTCAACCTTCCTTCTACAATTTACTTTCTGTGCGACCTTGGGCAAATTACTTAACTTCTCTGATCTTCAATTCCTCATCTGTAAAATGAAGGGATTAGATTAGTTGACCCTCTGAAAGTTTCTTCAGATTCTAAATCTAGCATTCTAAGAACATCCAATTACACTTATCAGTGAATGGCTTGGCCATTAACTAATTCTGTGGCAACAGATATAGTGGGAGAAGCAGAATCAAAATCCAGTTCCCAGAACTCAGAATAACTATTGGTGAAATGAACTTGCCTAGAATAAGTTGAACTGACACAAACTTGACAAGACAGAGAATTTGGGACTTAGCCTTGGAGCAAGGGTAACGGGACCAGAGTGGCAGGTGTTGATAACTGGGATTTAGAAAAACGGCTGAGGTCGAAGTTGCCAAGCACAGACATTAAGGTGTCTGGTAAGTGTGGAACATTTAAATTTTTGACTGGGCCTGGATTTCTTCGTAGTTTGGTGCTGCCAAGTAGAGGAAATGCAAATAAGCCATGCAAATAATCAACTACTCTTAAAGTAGCCTTAGTTGCCTGAGGTAATAGGACAATGTCATTTGGTTAGACTCCATAGCTGGCACATGTGAGCAGCATGATGTCAGAGCAGAAGGGGGAATGATGTCCATTGAGACAGATCAGGATCGGGGGGGGGCACCAAAGCAAATGTTAGAGTCACAGTAGTGAAGAACAGGCTCGAATTCGAGGTGGGAGAATTGACTCTGCCACCAACTAACCATGTGACTTTGGGAAAGTCACGTTTCTTCTCTGGGTCTCAGTTTTCTCACTGTAATGTGAGAAGGGTTGAATTAAGTGGCTGAAAGCAGGGGTGTCAAATATATAGGTGCACTTGTATGTGTCCCACAACACTCCAGAGCACTGCTGATCCAGATTAAAATTGAATTGGTAAATGTTTAACAAACCTTTAGTACTACTACAGGCAGGTCTTCTAGTGGGAGGCAGCACCTCCTGCTAAATATTTAGTAATTGTACTAGTAGTACCATAAAACAAAGATAATGTAGCTTTCTATGTCAATATGCAGGTTGAAGGGATCCTTAATTATGGCTTAGTGACTCCTGTTTCTATTTGAGTTTGACACCACTGCTCCAACACATCAAAAAAACAATAGTGCTTCTAACATTGAGTTATGTTGAAGTGGTCAGGTAAGATACCACCTTTAAATGGGCTGTTTGATGCCCCCAAACCTACCTGTTACAAGATGATCTTCTATGGGCTAAAAGAAAGTCAGTTTTCTGAGTAATTTCTGACTTTGCTAGTATGACATCTTCAACCACCTTGTTCTTTTTTTTATCCTGGAAAATTTTTTATTGTAGGTGCAGTGGTACAGCTGGGCACAGTTTAGATGATTCCAATTTTGTTGGCAACATTCAAAGCATCATAGTCTGGAGTAAGTCGGACATAGGCCTTCTTTCCTTCAGGCCAGATCAATATGTTGATCTTGGCCACATCAATGTCACACAGCTTCTTTGCCACCTGCTTGATCTGATACTTGTTGGCCTTGATGTCCACAATGAAGACTAGGATGTTGTTGTCCTCGATCTTTTTCTTAGCAGACTCAGTGATCAAGCAAGACGTAATGATGGCATAGTGATCAAGCTTGTTTCTCCAAAGAGCACTTTCCTGAAAGTATTTGGGCTGCCTCTGAAGTCTTAGTGTCTTGGGTTACTGGAAGGTAGGGGATGTTTGGATCTTCTTTTTGTGGCTATGGACATCCTTCAGCACTGCTTTCTTCACCTTCAAGGCCTTGGACTTGGCTTCTGTCTTGCGGGGTATGACGGCTTCCTTCTTTGCCTTCAGCACCATCTTGGGGGAAAGGGTCTTCCACCTAACTGCCTTGTTCTAAGAGTCCTTTTAGTCAGAAGGCAGGGTTACAGTTTTCCAGATGACTGAGTTCCCTCACTCCCACACAAACATTTAACCACCTTGAGCATTCTGGGTCTGCTCAGTCATCTCACTAGACTTCCTCAACAGATTTTAGAGTAAAATTTCAGCCCAAAGCTTTCACACAGGTCCATCTGATGCAAAGGATATGCTTGCTTTGCTATATAAAAGTTAGAAGGCATGTGTACTAAGTGAAGCCAAATTTCTGTTCTAAAAGTCAAAGGAGGCACCCCACTCCACCTCTCCCGCCCCCACTGAGGTATTCAGAAGAGAAACAATTTGTATTTTTCCGAATTTGGAATTGGTAAAGGGTAAAGTATGCTTTTTTAAAAGTAAAAGTAGGGCAAGTAAAGAAGAGAGAAAATTTTCCCAAATCACGGAAACTAGAAGCATGTCTGAGGATTGACCTCCGGATTAAAATGCAGTCAACAGAGAGTAGGGCCATCACTGGTCAGCAGAAAGCAGAACTCCAGAGGAACTGCCTGAAATAAAGACTAAGCAAAGTGTTATGATTAATGACCAGGAGGGTGACCGAAACCAAGTGCAGCACAGATAAAGAGGACAGGAAGCTGCCTTCTAAGCACTTGAATAAGAGAACACGAAAAGGAGGGAAAGGGATATCCGGAAATATTTTCGTGTAGACCAGAGAAACAACAATGTGAGGGAAAAGAGATTTTAGAGGACCAAGAACAATTCCCATTTTCTTCACAAAATCCTGTAAATGACCAAAGGAAATGTCATAAATATAAACATCAAGAGGCACAATCCTTAAAAAGGGTTGTGGGTAGATTAGGAAATAAACAAGGACATAAGGTGGGGAGAATGACAGAACTGATTTAATTTCCCCGGGTGGAAAATTCCACCAGATTTTAAATATCTTCCTTTCCTAAGTGCACAGCAAAAATTGTCATTGATGATAAACCACCTTTATGAGATGCTAAGATCATTCAGAGAGGTGGAACCCAATTCCCTTCATAGATGGAGAACAAAAGTTGGTTCATCATGACAGCATAAGGGTTTGTACTGAACATCCTCACATATCCTAATGGCAAGTGCAGGAAAGTCACCTTGAGAAAGGGTATGGCCCTGGGGAAACATGAGGATGGATTGGGACAGGGGTACTTGATGAATAATGATGTGATTTTTGCCTGAGCTGAGCTTTTTATTGTCTCTGCATAATAATACCCTGAGTATGAGTTTTCATTTCACAAACTGGAATCCTAATTGTTTAAATTTGTGGTCATCCAACATCCAGTCCCCTCATCTCATTTCTGTAATCTCTGGCCCTTCTTTATCTTCTAAAAATCTCTTGTGAGGGCTGACTACCAGGACTGGATGATGATTATATTTATCTTAAGCTAAAAGATGCCAGGAAATAGGGAGAATGGGTCAGTTCAGAAGTAGCAGCAAGCAGCAGCTTTCTTTCCGTGAAGAAATTCTTCTGTGATCAATATTTTCTTCTTGAGTTTGAAGGGGATAAGGACTGATTTCAAAGGTAGTTTCTGAAGGCTTCAGACAGGATAGGGAATAGGTAGGGAGAGACAGTGTCCAGAAAGGCTTTCTAGGGAGGCAGAGCCCTGGAGCGTTGTCTGCGTTTCCTGGATTGATGAGCATCAGTCATGTTCTATATGAATTACTTGGGTATCTCTTGATATCTGTTGATACATATGCTCAGCTGGGTGCCTTTTAAGTGGCAGGTGGTTCCACTGCTACCACTCCAGGTACTACTTTGATATTTGCTGAAAGCCTACTCAGTAACTAACAGCTTTGTAAACAAGCCTGGGTTTATGATTTCCGTAAGGGAAAAATTGGCTCCCCAAGGCAGGAGCATAGGGGTTCCCAAAGGCGAAGCTATCTCTCACTGACATCCCTGTACAGTGGCATCACCTCTGGAGACCCCTCCAGAGGTACTTCTGCCCTTACAGAAATCATAGACCAGGCTTGTTTTAAAAGCAGGTAGTTACTGAGTGCTCTTTCAAACAGATATCCAAGAGCCTGAGGGAGTATCTGGGCTGCAACCTGTAGGCAGCGAGGCACTGAGATGGACAGCAAGAGGGCCTGCCCCTCAAAGGGCCTGCTCATCCTCTGCACTGTGCCAGCCCAGAAAACTCTTTGGGTGAGGTCAAAGAGCTGTCTGGGGAATTCAGGCTGGAATATTATTGGTGCATGTGAATATAGGATCTCTAGAACACTCCCCAGGGGTCTTTCTCATTAAGAAAGGCTTCCTGGACCTGAAGCCCACATTGGCTTCTCCTTATTTACTCCCTATTTCCCTGCCTCATCTGCAATTTTCAAATCAACTGCTTTTCAAATCAAGTGCCACGCACTCTGCTAAGCACTGGGGACAGAAAGGCAAAAATGAAATAGTCCCTGGTTTCAAGGAGTGTAAATGTATATGTTTGTATGTATGTGTGTATATGTGTGCATGCATATATGTATACAATACATGTGTGTACATGTAAAATGCATGTGTGTACACACATATATGCATGTGTGTGTATACACACACAATGTCTCTTCAATGACAATGACAATTACCAATCTTCAATGACCAAGAACAATGTGGACCCATGTGTAAGGAATGAGACAAATATTTTATCTTAAGTATATCCAAACTGGACCTACATGGCATGGTGCATATATAGTTCTGTTAACTTACATATGATTATGACATACACACATTGTTTCATACATATTTATAGGACATATGTAAAGTAGATACTATACAAGGGAGCTTTAGAGGAGAAGGCATCATAAATGGTGATTGGGGGGAGGGGACAGAGATAGGAAAGGGCTGTCTCACAAAGTGGATGCTTGTGCATAATCTTGGAGAAAGCAAGGGATTCCAAGGTGGAAGCGAAGAAGGAAAGAACATCCCTGGCAGGGGGAGGGGAGGAGAACAGGGAGTACAAAGGCATGGGGATGAGATATGAAGCATCATGTGTGAAGTAGACATGCTCCTCAGACTACGAGGTGATGAGTGATATATAAGAAAGCTTAAATGGTAGGAAGAGGACATATTGTGAAGAGTTACATGTGCCAAACAGAGAGAGGACTGAATATTTTATGCTAGAGGTAATAGGGAGCCACTGGAGTTTTAGGCAGTAGGCTGCCTTGAGTGCTCTTTCTTCCCATGTTATGTGTCTCTAGGTGACTACAAACTATAAGTACAGACTCTGGGATGTTTACTTCTACACCCTGTATAGCTTCAATATTTGTCAACATTAGTTTAATTGGATGGAGCAAAAAATTAGTGACCCTCTACTTCTGGCTTATCTGTCTTTTACCCTTTTTAAAAAAATATTTTCTTTTATTTTTAATTTAAAAAATAAAATGTGCATTTCCATGACATAGTAGAATAATAAAACAAAAAGAAGCAAACAATTTTTTTTTGTAATAGATACAAAAAGAGATATTGCAAGAAAATTTATCTGCTTCTTTTTAAAGGCCAGTCCCTTCCCCCCTTAGCTATCTGTAGCCATTGGGCTCTAAAAATCTGAGAAGGACAAGAGACTGAGATGGGGTGATATTTAAAATAGCTTTCAGAACAGTGTCAACTCAATGAAAAGAGTGCTAAATGTGGAGTCAGAAGCTGTGTGTCCAAATTCTGCCTTTGCCCCTTACTACCTGTGTCACCAGGACAATACTTCTCCTTTTGGAGCCTTGATTTTCTCATCTATAAAATTAAGGAGGTTAGATTAGAAGCCTTCCAAAGTCCCTTCCTCCTCTAAATCTATAATCCCTATACTCTTGTAATGATTGTTTTCTCCTTTTCCCTTACAAATTGTGACCTGAGCCTGCTAAGATGGATAATTATGATGTCACATTCTTAAATCTAAACAATTTCAGATAAAGATTGACATGGCGGCATGATTTCAACTATGAACATACATGCCATTGCTAATTCTCTCTGTTAGCTGCTTGGCTGAGTTTGGGCCTTGCTCCAAGACAGATGATCTCTAAGGCCCCTTCAGGCTTGAAATTCATGATTTAATAATGACTTGGTGAAAGGGCAGACTTTTGACTTGGCTTAGCCTTCAGCTGTCCCAGGACTCCATTAGATTTTCTTTGTTTTTTAAAAAATAAACTTTATTGATATATTTTATTGCTGTATCACCTAAAATTTCCTCCGCATTTCTCCCTCTGTCCCATCTCAGGAAACTGTGAGAGAGAGAGAAAGGGAGAGAAGAAAAGGAAAAACATAAGCAAAGCTGATCAGTACATTCCATGTAGTGTGACTACATATGTCATGTTCCGCAGTCCTAGATCTATCACCTTTGAGGAAGACCAGGAGGAGGTATTTTATGTCTCTTCTTTGGGGCCATGTCTGTTCTTCGTAATTTTCCAACATTATTTAAGAATGATTTTGTGGATTTCATCCTTTCCATTTATACTGTTGTCATTGTGGATGCTGATTCTTTTCCTCTGCTTATTTTGTTCCTCATCAGTTCATGTCCAGCTTGTCTATAAGCCTGGTCTTGGAATCTCTGAGTCAAAGGTCATGGGCTGTTACTTCGTTTGTGAAATTCTTAATTGCTTTCCAAAACAGTGGTATTAACTCACAGCTCCACCAACCATGTATTTAGTTTGCCCATCTTTCCACAACCATCTTTTGTTATCTTTGCCAATTTGTTGAGATAAAACCTGCACAAAGAAAGGTAAAAGACTACCTGCCTGCAAGGAGTTCATCATTTAAAGAGGAGGGAACAAGCAGACAAATATGTAAAACTACACAAAGAGGACAAATGGACAATAGCTAACAGAGAGAAGGTATTAGAATTAAAGTAACTCTGTGGCGTTTCATTTACTCTTTGAAGCCCCTTTCTCCTTCAGTTCTGACAAGCTTATTAGCGAATGGGAACATTGTAAAGGTTCTGATAATGTACAGCGCGGTACTTAAGCACACTTTGCAATGTGTTAGATTTATCAAGCGTGCAAATGAAGTGTATTTCCAGAAGCATAACTGGGGATTTAGTGTGATTCACAAAGCAGAGGGGCAAAGCAGAGACTAATCTGATGCAAGATTAAATCTCAATGACCAAGAATGATCTGGATCTACATGTAAGCAATGAGACAAATATTTCATCTCAAGTATATCCCAACTAGACCTTCATGGAATGGAATATGTGTGAATATATAGATGTATTAACTTGCATATCAGAAATTATATACCTTTTATATCACTATTCTATTTCATAGAAGCCATGGGAAAAAAAGTCACAAATAGCATGCTTCTCAAATTTAATGATCACACGAAGATGGGAAGGATGGTTGACACAATGAATGAAAGAATTACTATCCAAAAATATCTTTTATTAAAATTTTCTTTTTTTATTCAATTAATTTATTTGTTTTCAGTTTTCATTAATAACTTCCCTAAGTTTTCATTTTTCTCTCCCTTCCTTCAACCTTCCTCCTCGAGATGGCATGCAATCTTATATGAGTTCTACATGTACAATCTTATTAAACACATTTTCACATTAGCCATGTTGCATAGAAGAATTAAAGCAAATGGGAGAAACCATGAGAAAAATCAAATCAAAAGAAAACATAACACAAGGGAACCAAGATATCTTTAAAAACTAAAATGATTAGCTGAATATAATTGCATGAAATTTAATGGGTGTAAATATAACTCTTAGGGGGCAGCTAAGTGTCACAAGGGATAGAGTTCTGGACCAGGAGTCAGGAAGACCCACCTTCCAGAATCGAAATGTGACCATAGACACTTACTAGCAATATGACTCTGGACAAGTAACTTAACCCTGTTTGCCTTGGTTTTCTCATCTACAAAATTAACTGGAGAAAGAAGTGGTCAACCACTCCACTATCTTTGCCAAGAAAACCCCAAATGGGGTCACGAAGTGTCAGGCATTACTGAAAAATGACTGAACTGGTAGCTGTTAGAGCAGAAGACGATTGGGAAAATCTTTGATCAGTTTGAAGAATTTTCAACTCCTTTCAACCTTATAAGCATACAGGATAAACATCATTTGGAGAAATCACTTCATACAATGTGAGCATGTCCACTGATGACATACTAAGTGGGTTGCAGAGAGTGAGGCTGCCTTCTGATGAATGGTTGATTAAGAATCAATCACTTATCCCTTTGGGCAAACTGTGAAACCAAGTCCAGACCTTTTTCCATCCTGTCTTTATCTTAAAGACTACCTCTTCTCCTTTTCCTTGGCACCTTCTTCCAGAGTACATCAAGTGGTAAGAAGGGAGAGAGGATTTCTCCTTTTCCTTTGCTCAAGACCAGTATGACACTGAATCACAGCAAAAGTGTAAACTATGTTCCCCTTTCACCTTCTAATGTATCATGAATATATTGATCTATCTCCACATGGCATTCTCATAGTAGAATATAAGCTCCATAAGAGCAGGGACTATTTTAATTTTTGTCTTTATACCCCCAAGGCATAGCAGAATATCTTACAGGTAGTAGGTATATCAAAAAGTGTTTTAGATTAGAATTTAGCTTATTAATAAATCATAATTATTATGAAAAAAGAAATATAGGTCACTTATTCCACAAGGAAGTTTATGAATACCATTCATGAACCCCAGCTCCTCTGTGGATTTCCTGAGACAGGGCAATCCTTAGAGTAAGAAGAGAAATAACCCACAGAGTTCCTGTGCGGGGGCCTACTGGGAGAAAAAAAACAGTGAGTAACTGAGAAAGTAATGGTGTGAAGATCTGGTGAGAATGAGTTTGCTTATTCACTAGCCCCAGTGTATCTTTCTCTTTAGGAAGAAGGGGACAGAGTTAGTGGGAAGGAATCTAAATACAGGTCATGCTACAAGTCCAAAGGGAGACTTTGTAGTGTTCTATGGGAAAGAACTCACTGGAATGAGGATAATTTGCCTTAGTAGCAACCACTAATTGTCATTGATTCTTTTCCAGAGGAGCAGATGGGCTATTTCAGGGCTCTATGTTTCTGTGTCTATCTGTGTACTCCAGCAAGGCCTTGGCATCTTTTGATATTTTCTATGGGATGAAATAAAGCTGTTCCATGCCTAATGTGCAGTTGGCACCTGAAAAGTGCCTATATGGGATCTGGGCCCGTTTTCGCTTATATTTGAAAAAGCCTAGATATGAGTTATATCATGGTATTTTTAGAGATTAGTTCAGGTGGAGAAATCAAGCCAAAGAGAGGTAAATGACCCTCTTGGGGTCAGACCCTCCATGGCTGAACACAATTCATGTGAATCCAAGCCTTTATAAGAAAGTTCTGAGCTGTGAGTTGGATTACATCCTAAACTTGAATTTAAAAATTTTTTTTTCCAAAAATAATGGATGGTTATATACCAATTCTTGTGAAAAATGCTTGGGAATCTTATTTGACTTCAAGATCAGTTATGAGTCAACAGTATAACTCAAGAGACAAAAAAATACCAACATCTTCAGTTGAAGTAATATAAGCAAAGTGCCCAGAAAAAGGGAAGTGAAGGCCTCATTGGATTTTCTTCTAGTCAGGCTTCATTTGGTATATTATTTTCATTTCATTTCCTAAAATAAGGCAGATTTCAATTTGATTGAAAGACAAATTGCATGGCTATAAAAAATTGGAATGGATGACCTTTGGAAGAAGTGAGTTACCTGTCACTGGTAGTCTTTCTTTAGAATCTAGATGGCCCCTTGGAGAAAGTGTTGTATATTGAATTCCTTTTGAGTTACTGGTTGGACTGGAAGTCCTCTGAGGTCTCATCCAACTCTCAGGTATTTTCACAAGATCCTGTGAGTCAAGATACCGGGGATGGAATCTGTATTAATAATGCATTTTCTCCTACTGTTAATGTAATTTTGCTTCTTAATGTGATCTTTCCCATCTATTAATAGGCCTGTGTAACCGAGTCACATGGAAGCCTGAGTCTCATGAGTCAAGTTACATGGAACAGGAAGGGTTGGAGTAGAAAGGGTAGAACAGAAATAGGTGGAGCTAGAGAAGAGCTGGGAGAAAATTAGAGAAGTCAGAACTGAGGGAGAGAGAAAGCAGGCAGCAGGCTAGTGTGAGTGAGAGAGCTTGTTTGTGATTTGTTTAAAGGAGCTGGTTTGTGGGAAACCTAACAGAAGGAAGGCTTGAGGTTGGTGTTACCCTTGGTATTGTTACTGTGTATAGATTTCTTTGTTGCTATGAAGGATTTGGCTTTCTGGTATCTGAATAAATGTTTTGGTTTTGTCTTCCATGTGGAGAGTCTGTTGTATTTCATGATTCAGAACTGTGCCAGCATATTCATGGTCACTTTAGGCCTTGTGAATATTGCATTGGTGCTACAGAATCCCAACTCTGAAATTTACTCTGTGACTACAGGTAAATTATTAACCTATTCAGCCTCTGTTAAAGGTACATAATAATTCATGCATTTGATTCATAATAACATCACAAAGTTGTTGTGAGAGAAGAGATTTGTAAGCCTTCGAGTTACTATATTTTATAAATTACTATATTTTATAAATCTATGCTTTCTTAATTTTGAAACCCTTGCTTTTGGAAAGCAGCTAACCATTCCCATCCCTCTCCTTGTCAACCTGAGATATTCCTTCCCTTGCACAAATCTATGCTCAGGGCACCTCAACTCCAGGAACAGTGGGCACTAAAACACTACCCCCAGTTTAGACAGAGCCATTCCCATCTCACCAAGGTTCTGCATCTGCCACTAAACTGAAGCCAGAGGCTAGAGAATGACCACCAGAAGGTAGTCAAAACCACAGAAATGAGTTCTGACTTTCACTCTGCTTGATGAAGAACAGACCATCACAGTGCGATTTCTTATACAAATCATCACTGCCTAATACGAATGTACCTCCCAGTGGGTAAGTCCACAGCCATTATGAAATTGCACATATAGAACTGATAGGAAGCATTTGCCGAAGTCTCATTCTACTCCTATGAAAAAGATGTAGTTACAACAAGTTTCTCAGAAAAAGGTCTGATAACCAAGCTATACAGAGTATCCCCAAATTCTTAATACCTGTTAGGCTTTATTACCTTTCCCTGCTTCTTGAAGAACTTTAGTATAAGTTGTGAGATATGGTAGACCATGGCACAGGGCTATCTGATATGGCATGCCCAACTCAAAGGAGACACTGTGCTCTATGAGCCAAGCAGAATCATGATAGCACAAAGAAAACATGAGATGTACAAATACAGAGACATCTTCATCCCAAATGTTCAAACAAACTATTTGTGCCTGACCTGTGGTAGAGCCTTCCAAGCTAATATTATACTGATAAGCTGCAGTCAAACACACTGTACTATGACTCCAACATCATGAGGTCATTGGTCCTCTTTGAGTACAAAGGATGAACAACAGTCCTTCCCCATTTGTTCTGAAAGGGAAAAACAGAAATAGCACAGCAGGTTTTATATCCATTAGATACAAGGAGATGCTAAAATTTAATGGAAAAACACAGTATTCTGGTGAGTAAAGAACTTTTTCAGCTAGTTTACCATGCCCACAGAGTCAACCTGAGCTGTTTTCCTATGAGCTCTGTTCTACTTGGTTAACACAACATCTTGGTGATTAAATAGATGGTTGAATTGATCCATAGAGTTCAAAGATAGACAGTCAGCTGATTTGGAGTTCTTAGGCTCAATTGAATGAATTACTTTCCAAATTATACTCTGTATATGTCTTGTGTATACCTAATCATTTACATGTTGTCTTTCCCATTAAAATGTAAGTACTCTGAGGGTGGGGAATGTTTTTGCTGTTCCTTGTATCCCCAGCCCTCAACACAGTGTCCAACAATAGTAAGGACTTAAGTGCTCGTTGATTGCCTGACTTA
Source organism: Bettongia penicillata ogilbyi (assembly GCA_023548195.1). Taxonomy (NCBI): domain Eukaryota; kingdom Metazoa; phylum Chordata; class Mammalia; order Diprotodontia; family Potoroidae; genus Bettongia; species Bettongia penicillata. The sequence goes on from JAJHZJ010000468.1 coordinate 3,111,310, forward strand.
CAAGTAACTCTTGACTAAATTAAGAAGGTAACACTTCTCTAATGCCCCTTTAAGGGTGATTTTAAGTTGAAAGATACTGCAAATGCTATATCAGTTCAAGGTGAAAAGAGAAGAGGATTTCCTAGGTAGAGAGCAATGGGAACCAGTAGACAAATAAAATAAAGTATTCAGTACAAAAGAAATTAAAAATGATAAAACATAACAGATGCTTGCCAATAAGATAAGAATTCAATATAGCTGAAGATTTTCTCAAAATGATTATTTAAACATATACAGAATCAAAGACAGGCAATAGGAAGTGGCAGACTCTTCAGGGACATAAGAAAGATATAGCACATCACCAAAGATGACTGTATAAAAGTCATGTAAAGTTTTGTTTAGTAAGAAATTAGAAAAGGAGGTGAGCAAGGGATAATAGATACAGTCTGACTACTGCACTTGAACCCTCCAAATTTTAGGAGCTAAAGGAAAGCCTTTAGTATATTACATAGATCCTTGTGGAGGATTTGTGGAAGGTTTTGATCCATACCATTGGAGGTAGTACCCACACTGAGATCATTTACCCATTCAAAGTAGAGAATATTTAAAATAAGAATGTTAGGGTTAGGAAAGAACATCTAGCCTAGAGGTTCCTAATCTTTTGGGGGTCATAGATACCTCTGGCAATCTGATGAAGCCTATAGAACTCCTCCAAATAATGTCTTTAAAAGAAAAAAATAAAATACATAAGATTAGAAAGGAAATTAACAATATTGAAATGCAGTTTTCAAAACTATATTTTAAAAGTTTATATTAAGAAGTTGAGCTTAGAGTTGGCTTAGCAAGGGGTGGGGAACCTGTGGCCTTGAGGCCACATGTGGCCTTCTAGACACTTGGGTATGACTTTTTGATGGAGTCCAAATTTTACAGAACCAATCCTTTTATTAAGGGGATTTGTTGTGTGATGCTTAGATTCAGTCAAAGGTCTGTACTTGAGGCTGTAGAGAGCCACATGCAGCCTTGAGGCCACAGGTTTCCTACCCCTGGCCTAAACAATTTAGTCCAATTCCCTTATTTTATAAAACTTTTCCTAACATTCTAAGGCTGGATAGTAGCAAAGTCAAGGATTAACCTCAGACCTTCTGATTCAGTCAAGTATTATTCCCATCACACAATGACATTCATAGACCATAATACTGTATTCTATTAATCTCCAATTTGACAACTGTAGTTCAGGTTACCTAAAAATAAAAAGGATGTTGTCAAAAAGTCATAAATTGTACACCAGTGATAATTAAAGAAAACTCTAAGTACTAATTAATGAGGAGAGGGATTAATTATGTAACATTATTTGGTTAAATAAAAACATTAACTACCTATACATACTAATTAGGAGAGAAGAATTTTGCTTTTGGAATAACAGTCGCAGTGATATAGTAGATATGAAAATGGTAGGGGTGGTTATGTCTAAGAAACATAAATGCCATGATCTCTTTAGGAATTAAATTCCTCAGAAATTTATGTATGAGCTCGGCAGGTGATAGTGTTATTCCAATGTAGACTTTAGTTGGATACCTATGTTATTTATACATTTAATTTTAAAATTTCAATGAAGGGGGGGAGGAGCCAAGATGGTGGAGTAGAAAGACTCACGTATGCTAGCTATGAACCCACAGCCCATTTTTCCTGCAAAAAGAACTCCCCACAAATTCTGGAGCTCTGCAAGGCACACAGAAACACAGTAGAAAAGATTTCCATTCCAGAGATCCCTGGAGAGCTGTCCCCAGGGGTCCATCACGCTCCAGACAGTGGAGTCCACCCCTGCACTGCCCTGGCCACACAGCCCCAGAGGAGCAGATCCGAGCAGGCTTCAGGGACGGAATCTCTGGCGACCGGGAAGGTCTCTCCACCCACAGATGCTACAGGTCAGTGAGAGAGATGTCTGGGCTGGCCAAGAGGGGAGCAGGGTGTCTCCGTGACTTGGGCCCCTTCGGGAGGCAGCGGCAGAGGCAGTGGCAGAGGCAGCAGCAGCCTGGGACTCCCAGAGCAAGCAGGAGCTCCATTATCAAAGGTCTCTGCATAAACCTCCTGAGGGAACTGAGCCTGGGAGGCAGCCCTGCCCCCACCTGCACCATTACTGAAGGTCTCTGCATAAAGCTCCTGAGGGAACGGAGCCTGGGAGGCAGCCCTGCCCCCACCCAAGCACCAGAAATTAAGCTCACATTGAATAGCAGCCATGCCTGCTGCAGAAAGCCCATTTGAATCTCAGACCCCAAAGCACTAGCTGGGCGGATTTAGGCGGGGGTGGACAGGAATCTCAGAAATCAAGTAACTGGCTGGGAAAATGCCCAGAAAAGGGAAGAAAAATAAGACTTTAGAGAGTTTTTTTCCAACAAATGCAAATGATCCCGACCTTTGGATCTGACGAAGATGAGGACATATTCTTGCCATCAGGGAAAGACGTGGAGGGCGGGGCCTCAGTACCCCAGACACCCCAGGGGGGGTGGTGGGTGGGCTCAGGCCCTGGAAGAGCTCAAAAAGGATTTTGAAAATCAAGTTAGACAGATGGAGGAAAAACTGGGAAGAGAAATGAGAGACATGCAAGAAAAGCATGAAAAATGGGTCAATACCTTGGTAAAGAAGACCCAAAAAAATGCTGAAGAAAATAACACCTTGAAAAATAGGCTCACCCAATTGGCAAAGGAGGTTCAAAAAGCCAATGAGGAGAAGAATGCTTTCAAAAGCAGAATTAGCCAAATGGAAAAAGAGGTTCAAAAGCTCACTGAAGAGAATAGTTCTCTCAAGATTAGAATGGAACAGATAGAGTTTAATGACTTTCTGAGAAACCAAGAAATCACAAAACAAAACCAAAAGAATGAAAAAATGGAAGAGAATGTGAAATATCTCATTGGAAAAGCAACTGACCTGGAAAATAGATCCAGGAGAGACAATTTAAAAATTATGGGACTACCTGAAAGTCATGATCAAAAAAGAGCCTAGACATCATCTTCCATGAAATTATTGAGGAAAACTGCCCTGATATTCTACAACCAGAGGGCAAAATAAGTATTGAAAGAATCCATTGATCACCACCTGAAAGAGATCCAAAAAGAGAAACTCCTAGGAACATTGTGGCCAAATTCCAGAATTCCCAGGTCAAGGAGAAAATATTGCAAGCAGCTAGAAAGAAACAATTCCAGTATTGTGGAAATAAAATCAGGATAACTCAAGATCTAGCAGCTTCTACATTAAGGGATCAAAGGGTGTGGAATAGGATATTCCAGAAGTCAAAGGAACTAGGACTCAAACCAAGAATCACCTACCCAGCAAAACTGAGTATAATACTTCAGGAGAAAATATGGTCTTTCAATGAAACAGAGGACTTTCAAGCATTCTTGATGAAAAGACCAGAGCTGAAAAGAAAATTTGCCTTTCAAACACAAGAATGAGAAGAAGCATGAAAAGGGAAACAGCAAAGAGAATTCATAAGGGACTTACCAAAAGTGAACTGTTTACATTCCTACATGGAAAGACAATATTTGTAACTCTTAAAACTTTTCAGTATCTGGGTAGTTGGTGGGACCACACACACACATATACACACACATACACACACACATACACGTGTGCATGCACACACATACACACATGCACGCACATACAGAGACAGAGAGCACAGAGTGAATTGAATAGGATGGGACCATATCTTAAAAGAAATTAAGGTAAATGGTGAGAGAGAAATGTAGTGAGAGGAATTATTATATCTCATTATTATATCTCATCCAAGAGGCAAGCAGGAGACTTTTTAGTGGACGGGAAAAGAGGAGAGCTGAGAAAAAAACAAGAAGTTTACCCTCATCACATTTGACTAAAGGAAGGAATAAAATGCACACTCATTTTGGTATGAAAACCTATCTTCCAATACAGGAAAGTGGGGGAGAAGGAGATAAACAAGGTGGGGGGGATGATGGAAGGGAGGGCAATGGGAGGAGGGAGCAATTTGAAGTCAACACTCTTGGGGAGGGACAGGATCAAAAGACAGAATAGAAACAATGGGGGACAGGATAGGATGGAGGGAAATACAGTTAGTCTTACACAACACGACTATTATCGAAGTCATTTGCAAAACCACACAGATATGGCCTATATTGAAAAGCCTTCCTTCCCAAAGGGAATGGGTGGGGAGGGAGGGATGGGGAGAATTTGGAACTCAAAGTTTTAGGAACAACTGTTCAGTATTGTTCTTGCTACTAGGAAATCAGAAATACAGTTAATGGGGAATAGAAAGTCATCTGGCCCTACAGGACAAAAGAGAAGATGGGGACCTGAGAAGGGAGGGATGATAGAAGAGAGGGCAGATTGGTGATAGGGAAAATTAGAATGCTCAGTGTATTGGGATGGGGGGAGGGGATAAAAGGGGAGAAATTTTGGAACCCAAAATTTTGTGAAAATAAATGTAAAAAGTTAAATAAATAAATTTATATTAAAAAAAAATTCAATGAAGGTCTCAGAAAAGACTGACACAGACTGGAGCCCAACATAATAATTCAAGTTAAAAGCACTAATTAAGTGCTTATCAATTGTCAATAGTTCTTATTTATAGTTCTTACAGTTCTAAGTGTTGGGGATAAAAATGAAAGCAAAGACAGACAATCCTTGCCCTTAAATATTTTACATTCTATCAGGGGAATACAGCATAAAAAAGAAAGATGAAAAACGGAGGAGAAAAGGTATGGTAAAGAATTCGGGAGAATCAGAAGCAGGTCTGGGAGCGTAAGCATAGCAGCTAGGTGGCACAGTGTTGGGTTTTCTTGGGTTCAAATATGGCCTCAGACACTTATTAGCTCTGTGGCTGAGGGCAAACCACCTAACTCTGCTTGCCTCAGTTTTCTCGTCTGTAAAATAAGCTGGAGAAGGAAATGGCCAACTCCAGGATATTTGCCAAGAAAACCCCAAACTGGGTCATGAAGAGTCGAACACAACTGAAAATGACTCAGTAATGACAAAATGGTGAACCTGGGCACTTCCTCACAATGGAGGTTCAGGGAGGAACTCACCAGCGGGAAAAAGGGCAGCAAGAGTAAAGGGAGTTTCCAGGATGAGGAGGTAACTGGAGAATGGTAGAGAAATCCAGAGCACTAGGAGAGGAACAAAGGAAAGACAGAGTCTGAAAAATAGAGGACAAGAAAACATGAGCCATAGTTACATCATCAGGCCCCCTAAGAAGGGAGATTCCTCATTTCCTCAGACATTTTTCTCCAGAAATGATTTTGTATTTATTTACTACATATTTACATCAAACATATGTGGGGGGAGGGATACTTCCTACATCATTTGATACAGTGATGGAACATAATCACAGATGCATGCTTTGATGCATGAGTAACATGCCCTGATCTCTTTATCTCTCCCTCCCAGTATGATGAAAGCTCAAGAGATAGAAGTTCTTCAGAGTGACCTTGAAAGTGTCCTCATAAGAAGTGGGGAAGGATAATAAAGACTGACAGGTACTGAGACTTTGGGGATACTCTGTATGTCTTGGTTATCAGACCTTCACCTGAGCTTTGATTGCTCTGGTTTTGGTTTTCTATCCCCAGCTCTTAGTATAGCATTGGACCCATAGTGAGTGCTGTCAATGTCATGCCTCACCTGTAGTCTCCTCCCGGAACATCCATTTTCCCTGCGACCTTATCATTCTAGAACATCCTCTGCTATGCTGGCTCCCTTCTCACACTAGTGTATTCCTAGTGGAACCTCCATTTTGTGGAAGGACCCGGGCCAGCTGACTCTCCTTCACATCCTTGCTATGTTTCTACATTTCTAGACTTCAAAAACCCCTCACCCTTGTGGACACCTTCACCATCATCCCTCCTTCTAGTTCTTTTGTACTTTTGGGTGCTTCCCTCATTCTACTGTAAGTTCTCTGAAGGCAGAAGGATGTCTTTCTTTTTGCTTGCATTAGTTAGTATCCCCATCACTTAGCATGGTGCCTCAGTATGCACTTAGTAAATTGCTTGTCAAATTTAACCTAAATAGCTGTAAGAGACTTTCCCTTTCCAAGTCCTGAGAAGAAGGCTTGCTGAGGAAAGACTCCTGGGAGAATTTCTACAATATTCATTAGTTCCTCTCCTGAAAGGTAGAAATTTCCAGACACTGAGCCTTCCTTGTTTCTTGGGTTATTTCATGTCCTTTCCATTGGCTAGTTTACAATACTATGTGGAATAGCCAGCATATGGAGCTTAAAGAGTATTCAAGATTTGCAAACCAGATGACAACTTGATCTCATGTTGGTAAACTAATAGTATTTAAACTTGTGTATGTGAATCTATATACTGAAAATTTTGTAAGAAACAACAACCATACAAAATATAGAAACTGATACTGAAACTTGTGCCGAGTTAGGGAAATTAATTACAGTTAGGGGCTTGTGAGGCCTGTAAAATATAATCCAACCCATGCTTTTTCATTTCCTACTGGATTCTTAGTTTTATTCAGTTCAGCATGCCAAAATTAAAATACCCTCAATGAGATCTGACAGGGAAATTCTGCCACGTTGGCTGTCAGAGCTGATGACAAGGCATTGATTTGCTACAGACTTTAATGTTAAAGTAACTGCTGTTTATTTCATCTGTTTCTTGAAGGTACTTTCTGTGAAAACATCCTGTCTACAACCCTGGGGACATTTGGTTCAACTTGCATTTGTTAAAGGAATACTGTCAGTTACCACTTATTTAGCTGGTTCAAAAAGATTGGGATTCTGACCATGAAACCTGCATAATTACTTTCCTTTTTGCTTTCCCGTGTCTTCGATGGAATAACCTTCAGCCTGAAAAGTTCAGCCAGAAAGTCATTGTTAATTACTGTCATTGCTTTTGCCCACTGATCGGTAAGTTGAAGAAAGGAGCAGATGTAAGCCAGTCAAATGCATTAAAGATTTGCTACCTGCTTGCTTTTAAAGGGCAACTCTGTCAATTTCACTGCCATTACCATCCCTTCTTGCTCATTAAAACTCCAATTTTTATAGCTTCCCGGAGGCTTTTTTTTCTTGCTATACAGTGTGAGTAAGGAATAATAACCTTTAAACTCTATTACCACATTCTTAGCAAGTATTACAAAGAAGCGAAAATAAGGTAAGAAGCAAAAGCTGACACAAGATTACTGTAAGACTTCTCTAATTCTTTGACCCAATAGAAACTGACTCCTGGAAACCTCTTTCTTAATGTCTTAGCAATGACAAGACGTGTTCTGGCATGATCTGAAATGCTTCAGTGGATGAACTCAAAGAGTGTGTTGGCAGCTTGCTGACTTTATTTAAAAGAAAGGAAGAAAAAGAAACAAAGGAGAAAAGAAAGGAAGAAAGAAGGAAAAATGAAGGAAGAAAAAAGGAGAAAAGGAAAGAATGTAGGGAAAAGGAAGGGAAAGAGGAAAGAAAGAAAAAAGGTAGGAAGACAGGAAAGAAGGGAGGGAGGAAGAAATGAAAAAAAGGAAAAAATAAAGGAAAAAAGGACAGAAAAAGGAAGGGAAAAAGAATGGAAAAAGGAAGGAAAAAAGGAAGGAAAAAAAGCTCCTTTTCTAACTGTTACAATCACTTGCTTAACTCAGGGTCATGGTCAAATCAAGTCCTCAAACTGTAAGGGAAATTTTTCATGTTACTAGCTAATGGTTGAGAAAAATAATATATTATGTTCCAAAGGAATGGAGTATGGAAATGGTCCCTTTCACCTTATCAAATTGAAATCCTTTACTATTCTGAGATTCTTTTTCACAAGACCTTCACATTTCCCAATCACACTCCAGCTCCAATATCTGCTCATTCCACAGGGACTTAAATTATAGTGAAGGAACCAATACTTAGAAAATGGAGGTAAATGGGGCTTGCTAAATACAAATTCTCTCACCCCCTTGAATTTCTAACTGCTTTGGAAAAGAGATTTACTGCTACTGTTGGGTCCCTCAGGCAGAGCTTGAAATAGGTAGGTAAGGTAGACTAATCCACATCAGATATAAAGAAGTCTATGTACCCACATGTTTGTCTGCATGCGCAATTCAAGAGATGTTTTATCACATTACTTTTTATTGATGTGCAAGTCTTAATGCCAACAATTCTGCTTTCCATGCCATGTAGATATTCATTTTGTGATAAGTTTTTGTGAGCATTTTGGTGAAGGTTCAAAGCCTTGGTAGTTGAATGACACAGACTGGGGTGGGGTGGGGGATGGGAACCAGCAGACTTAAGGCCACATGTGGCCTTCTAGATCCTTAAGTAATGTCTTTTGAGTGAATCTAAATTTTAAAGAATTTGATCCATAAAACTTGGATTCAGCTGAAAGGCCACCCTTAAGGATCTAGAAGGCCACATGAGGCCTTAAATTAGGCTACAGGTTCCCTACCCCTAGCATAGACAGAGGATGCAATTTACAAATGAGGGGATGGCAAGTTTTCTAAACTTGGGCACAGATGCCCTGTCCTGCCTCTACCCTCAACCACACCTGCCTGATGATTATAGGACATTTTGTGGTTTTCGGTTGTTAATTTCTTAATGATAACAATCTCTTAATCCCAGATTAGTACTGGGGAACTCATGTTCCCCAGAACAGGCATAAATCATGAAGAGCACATCAAAAATGCTAGGTGAATCCTCTTCTATTTACTTCATTTCACATTGTTCTTTCCACTTTGAACTTGTTTGAATAGGACTACATCTCCTCCATTCTGCATTATGATTGAAGGTAATTAGCATTTACTAAGAATGAATCAGTTTATTCTTCTTGTTTAAATTATTCCGCAGTTAGAAATTAGGAACCTTTGAATTTTAGATGTAGGAAGGGACTGTAGAAATCATTTGATCATAGGACAATAGACACCACCAAGAGAGACAAAGTGACTTGCCAAGGATCGGAGGCTTAGCAGTGGAGCTCAGGACAGGTCGCTGCAATTACAACCCAACTCTGCTTCCATTCTTCCTCATTAATTTGTAGAACCAATTAAAAGAAAAACCACTGACTACGTGTAAATGTAAATAATACATTTATATCATGCTGTGCTGTTTATAAAGAGCTTTCCTTCCAATATCCTTGTGAGACCAGTGGTTATTAGCAGAGGCAGATCAAAGTATCATGGAAATGGGAGCAAGTCGAGTTGGATTAGGAAACTGGTCCAGGTAGTTTGGAGATATTTAGGGAATAAGACTATCATGCTTTGCAATGGAGCAATTCTGTGTTCTCTGTGTTTATTTTTGCTTTTTTCTCTCTGGATGATATGAAAATCCTCTAAAGAACCAAGCAAACAAATAATCACCTCAGTTGCACCAAGGAGGGAGAAAGGGGCTGTTCACAGACTGGGAGTTGTAGTAGAGAGGCCCACAGAAAGGTTACCCAGTAGTTTAAGAAACTTGATCAACAGTAGTGAGTGAGTAAAACAGAAAAGACAGAGAATCTGAGGGTATGGACACAAGGACTAGTCTCTTTGGGGGGAATTCTATTTTTCCAAAGGGGCTACTAGAGAGGGATCTCTCAAGAGAGAATTAAAAAATTAACCTTTTTCTTGCCTCCCTGGAGGATGAAAGTGAGTTCATGTACCTGTGGGCTGTCCAGTTGGCATGGCCCAGTGATGAGAGACAATTCTAACAGAGGCAATGGCGTATAGGAGAGAGAATGCTAGATTACAAGTCAGAGGATCTGAGTTTGAATCTCAGTTTACTGCTCTGTAACCTAGGGGCAAATCACTGAACAGGCCTTAACTTCCTCATTCCAATTTCAGTCTCTGTGCAATGAGCAGATATCGGAGCTAGAGTGTAACTAGAAAATATGAAGCTCTTGAAAGAAAGAATCTTGGAGTAGTAGAGGATTTCAATTTGATAAGGTATAAGACTTTCCTTCCTTCCTTCCTTCCTTCCTTCCTTCCTTCCTTCCTTCCTTCCTTCCCTTCTTCCTTCCTTCCCTTCTTCCTTCTTTCCTTCCTTCCTTCCTTCCCTTCTTCCTTCCTTCCTTCCATCCTTCCTTCCTTCCTTCCTTCCTTCCTTCCTTCCTTCCTTCCTTCCTTCCCTCCCTCCTTCC